>JALAZF010000092.1:2651666-3977500 GCA_022829125.1 Lathyrus tuberosus | reverse complement strand
GCTGAATGAAAATTCAAAAAGATAAGATTCTCTATCTTATCTGGTGGTCCCTAATGATGAGCTGGACCCTTTCCTTTGTATCTTCTGGCTTGTTAAGCTCTAGCCTGTTGACTCATGGCTTGGGTCATAGAATCCCAGAAATCTTCTAGGGTTGGTTATTCTTCTTCTTCTTGAATCAGGATGTAGACCAGATTCTTCAGACTCAATCGGGAGATTTAGAAATAAGTTTCACCCCGAAAAGAATTGTGAGAATCCCTAGATCCATTTCTCATTCGGGTAGACATTCTACCAATTCTATAAATGAATTTTATACTGCTAATGACCAATTATCCAGCAGACACTCAACTTCTTAATTCAAGGAGGAAATTGAGGCAGTTGAGAATGTAAAACTAAGTGATAATCAAATACCTTATGGAATTTTCCATAACCCTACAGGTAGGAAATCCCCTACACAATCAGATATGAACTTCTCCTTATGAATAGATACGATTATTCCCCTGGAAGTTGTTGGAGAAAACTAATCAGTGATGAGTTCATGACTCCAAAGCATTCTCAATTCAGGGCATGGTATTTTAACAAGTTCTCTGATGAGGAGTTAGAAGACATAAAAAATGTCTATTATGTTTATCTTGATGCGGTTCAGGATTTTATTACCTTCCCTAAGTGGTTTTTAACACAATATGTTAAAAGACTAGAACATGATATCATGGTTCTTCAAAAACCATGGGATACGGGAAAAGAAATTATAAATTCACCTTTCCCTCCTAGTCAATCTTTACAGATAAGCCCCAATATAGAGGCCACAACTTTCCTAAGCCTTCAAAAGGTTGATTACAACCAAGCAACGATCAGGGAGATCAATGCTATTATCAGGTCCCAAAACTACACAAATGCTTATTTGGTATGTGTAGGAGACCAGTTAATTGCTATGGAAAATGATTTAGTTTCCTTAAGAAAACTTATAGAAGAGCAAATGGCTCAACAAAAGATAATCATAGAACAATTGCATAAGGCTAAGCTACCTGAAATCCAGGAGGATATTCCTCTAATCCAACCTCCTACTACTATTACAGATTTTAAGATGGAGGATAATACTAAAGAATTTCTTAAAGAACTTGATCGGAAATTAAAAGAAATAAACATTTATGTCCTGTCAGAATCCTATTCTGATCTTGAAGAGCCCGATAATGTGGATCTTGCAAACATGTTTGCGAATATAAACATTAATAAGGAAGAAACCATAAACCCTGTTTATGCTCCTACGCCAGTGGAAAAGTATTATTACCACAGACCTTCACCTCAGGACTTACTCTATGAGGAGCCAGAAACTTACCAAAATTCATATTCTGGTAAAGCTATCTATGAATGGAACATAGATGGTTTAAATGATAAACAAATCCTGGACATGATTCATAGAATGATCATGTACTCCATTGTCTGCAAACAACAAGGAAATTCAGATAGTACAATTGCCACATTTATAACAACTGGATTTGTGGGCCAACTTAGAGGTTGGTGGGATCATTATCTCACAGAAGCTCAAAAGAAAGAGATTTTAACCCACAAGAAGATGGTAAAAGTAGAACCTATTTCTACATCTACTACAGTGACTATTACTGGTACTCCTGTTGTAACCACAGGAGAAGAAGATGCAGTTTATACTTTGTGTTTGGCTGTTCTGCAACATTTTGTAGGAACAAATATGCCTATATCTGAAAAGATAAATACTCTTCTTCAAAACCTTAGGTGCCCTTCCTTAGGACATTTTAGATGGTATAAAGATACCTTTCTTTCTAGGGTTTATCAGCTGAACAATTCCAGTTCTTCCAATTGGAAATCCAAATTTGTGGATGGTCTTCCTCATTTCTTTGCTGAAAAAGTCAGACAAAGCTTAAGAAATAAAAATGATGGAATAGATATCAATTATGATTATTTGACCTATGGTCAAATCATATGTTGTTGCATTAATGAAGGATTATCCTTGTGCAATGACATTAAGTTGAGAAATCAGTTAAAAAGCAAAAGATGACAGAGAAACACCAATTAGGTGACTTCTGTGAACAATTTGCCTTCGATGTCAATAAAACATCCAAACCTAATAAAGGAAAACAAAAGGTTAAAAAATTCAAACCTTATAGGGATTACAAGAAAAAGCATTATAAGAAAAATCCTTATAAGAAACAATACCCAGCCAAATCAGACAAGACCAAACCCCATCAGTCTAGGGAAAAATGTAAAGCTAAAAGAATGAACATAATTTGCCACAAATGTGGAAAGGCAGGCCATTATGCTAATCAGTGCTGGACTAAGAAGGCTTTTCATGAGATTGATGACGAAGATCTTAGAAATAAATTAGAAAAGGTGTTGTTAATGGACTCTGAATCCAGCACCTCTGATGATAATGATGATATAGGAGTTTTATATTCCTCCTCTGATGAGAGTATTTGTGACAACAATGAATGTCAATGTAGTGAAATACAATATTGGAAATCCATTGTTGAAATGAATGGATTAAATGTTAATGTTCTAACTTCAGAACAAGATGGAATTATTAAAATAATAGAATCCATTCCAGACAATGAAATAAAAAGAAAAATGTTGGAAACATTAATTAATGAAACTTCTAAGAAAGAGGAAAGTCCAAAGATTTTGGAAGCCCCTTATCAGTTTAGTGAAGTCTTATCTAGATTTCAAAATACCAATATCAGAGAAACCCTTGTCTCCATTAATGATTTAAGGCATGAAATTAATCAGTTAAAAAACCGAAGTATCGTAAATAAAAAAGGATAATTATAATTTATCCACCAGAGTTACATTTTTGGAAAAAAGTAAGTTAGAAAATATTATTTCTACCAATGATAACTCAACCAGCATTATGATTAGTTGGGATGAAAGTAAAAAACCTAGCTATTTGACCCTATTAGATCAAGTCACTTCACAAAAATGGTTTGTGAAAATTACATTAGTAATTAATAAAAATTACGTCCTGAATAATGAAATAGCTCTTATAGATAGTGGAGTTGATTTAAATTTCCTCCAGGAAGGAATTATCCCAACAAAATATTTTGACAAAACAACTCAATCACTCACTCAAGTTGGGGGAGATAAATTACAAGTTAATTATAAAATCAGCAATGCCTACATCTGTACGCAACAAATATGCTTGCCTACACATTTCATTCTAGTAAAAAATTTGACTCATAGAATAATATTGGGTACCCCTTTTCTCCACCAAATAATGCCAATTATTAATATTAATCCTAGAGGAATAATCACTAAGATTAATGATCAAGAGATCATTTTTGAGTTTGTAACCATTCCTCATACCAGGCTGATTAATGAAATTAAAGACAGTCTGTTAAATAAAAAGAAACAAATTTGTTTCTTGCAAGAAGAGATACAGTTGCTAAATATCCAAGAGCAACTAAAACAAAGAGAAATACAATCTCAAATCAAATTGATTGAGAAGAGTTTCCAAGCAGAAGTCTGCAATGATCTTCCCAATGCTTTTTGGGATAGAAAAAAGCATATAATTGCTTTACCCTATGAGGATGACTTTAATGAAAGTAAAATTCCTACCAAAGCTAGAACAGCTCAAATAAACCAAGAATACATGGAATTATGCAAAAAAGAAATTGAAACTCTTTTGCAAAAAGGCCTAATTAGACCATCAAAATCTCCTTGGAGCTGTACTGCATTTTATGTTAACAAAAATGCAGAAAAGGAACGAGGTGTTCCTAGACTATTTATAAATTACAAACCTCTCAATAAAGTTTTAAAATGGATTAGATATACTATTCCAAACAAGAAAGATCTATTAGACAGATTGAATGAATCTGTAATTTTTTCAAAATTTGATATGAAATCTGGATACTGGCAGATCTAGATCAAAGAAGCAGATAGGTATAAAATTGCTTTTACCATCCCTTTTGGACACTATGAGTGGAATGTACTTCCATTTGGGCTTAAAAATGCCCCTTATGAATTTCAGAACATTATGAATGATATATTCATTCCATATACAAAATTTTTAATTGTTACATTGATGATGTTTTGGTATTTTCCAAAACAATTGAACAACATATTAAACATTTAAAAATATTCAAAGGCCTAATCAAGCATAATGGGTTGGTTATATCTGCCCCAAAAATGAAACTTTTCCAAACAAAAATAAGATTTTTAGGTCATGAGATAGACCAAGGGACAATAATACCCATAGAAAGAAGCATTGAATTTGCTTCCAAATTTCCTGATATTGTAATAGACAAAACCCAATTACAGAGGTTTTTAGGAAGTTTGAATTATGTTTTAGACTATTATCAAAATCTGGCAAAAGATACTGCAATTCTATATAATAGACTAAGGAAAAATCCTGGTCCATGCACTGAGCAACATACTCAGGCCATAAAACGCATTAAAGCTAGGGTTAAATCCTTACCCTGCCTTTCTTTAGCCAATCCTAAATATCTTAAGATTGTAGAAACAGATGCCTCTGATATAGGTTATGGAGGTATATTAAAACAAGTTATACCTGATACTACTAAACAAGTTTTGGTTAGATTTACTTCAGGCAAATGGAATCCTACACAAGCCAAATATGCCACCATTAAGAAAGAAATGCTTTCTATTATAAAATGTATTTCAAAATTTCAAGATGATTTATTAAACCAGAAATTTCTGTTAAAAATAGATTGTAGCTTTGCTAAATCTATTATTGAAAAAGATGTTAAAAATCTTGTGTCAAAACAAATATTTGCCAATTGGCAAGCACAATTATCTGCTTTCGATTTTGATATAGAATATATAAAAGGTGCAAATAATTCACTAGCTGACTTTCTTACTCGTGAATTTTTGCAGGGTTAGCAATGTCATCCTTCTCCAGAGGAAGGAGGGGTGGTGGATTTGGCCGTGGATTCACTAGAGGAGGAAGTAGCAATGTGCTATCTCTTCGATCTATTCAAGAAAGCATTCCTCTAATAGGGGATTGGACTACATTCATGAGCCATAGAGCCAGACAACAAGGAAGAAATATGCCCCAACATTAAATTGATGCTTCCTAGATAAAAATATCCTATAGAGATACGATAACTACAGAAGAAAATCAAATTATTGATTATCTGGAAAACCCAGTCACAGAAATCCTCATGCATATTGAGGAAGAAGATGTAGATTTATACCCAAACAATGCCTGGGCAATAAAGAACAGATACCTCGAATCTAGAGGATATACAGGTTTATATGGTAAACCCTGTCCAAATCTGGAAATGTTATTAGTAATCACAAAATCAGTTGAGATTACTCATCATTACCAAAACAACAATCCCGAAAGTTTTATAAACTTCAGCAAATGCCACATTAAACATGTGCTATCCCCAAAAGAATGGGGACTAAACCCTAATAATGATAGAGCTATTAAAGTTGGCGACGAGAAATATATTTACTTCAATTATTGGGATTATATCCAATCCTTTACTCAAACTTTTTATTACCAGAATCCTAAAAATAAGCATTCGTGGTTCTTCACAATCAGTCCAGAAATTCTGGAAAGACCAATTCCAAGCTGGTTTTATCATTGGTGGATTAAATTTGGTCCATCTCTAGAAATTCTTCCAGAAGAGATCATGAAATTATATGCTCCTTGGTGTGAAAATAGTCCTTTGGTTATGAATAAAAGTCTTATTGTGGGACAATGTCCTTTAATGTTTTTCATTAAATTTCAAATTCCATGGATCTGGAGATAGAGTGTAAGCATCTCTAAAGAAAAATACAATATCCCTATCATAGAAAGACAATTCTTTTATAAATAGTAGAACAAAATGGACAGTGAGGATATTAGCATCAAAGTTGCAGCAATTAATGCTGTGATTAAAGATGATAAAGCCAATGGTCTTGTGGAACAAAATTCCCAAAACATGTCTATGACAATGCTCAAGGAATATTTCCAATGCAAGTTTCCCCAAGAATCTGAAGAGGAAATTATGGTCAGAAGCCTTGACCATTTGAAGAAACAGTTTTTCAACACCTTCCCCATAACAAACAAGGATGATATGTCAGTCTCTTCAAAAGACTCCATGGACACCAACATTCTTGATGGTGAATCTCAAGAAGAAGAATAACCAACCCTAGAAGATTTCTGGGATTCTATGACCCAAGCCATGAGTCAACATGCTAGAGCTCAACAAGCCAGAAGAGACAAAGGAAAGGGTCCAGCTCTTCATTAGGGACCACCAGATAAGATAGGGAATCTTATCTTTTTGAATTTTCATTCAGCCTTTATAAAGTTGTCCCCCACTATAGATTGGGTCTACATCAGAGATGTTGATGTTTTGTGTTTGTCTTGTTTCAAAAGTCGTAAAGCTTATCTGTCGATGGGGCCCATAGAGCACCCGAGATAACTTTATCAACTTTTGTGTCTTGTTTTGTTTGTTTACCCGACCAAGGGGTTACCGATTTCTTTTTACCTGTATTAATAGGTTACAGGTCATCTTGTTTTCTTATATAATGGAATCTGAGTTCCATTTGTACTCAGGATGTATGGTGAAGTATTAGAATGTATGAAAAAATATTGTGAAATATTAACGATCCCACTCTCCACTTGCTGAACGATCCCTCTCTCCGAGCCTCGTTATTGTAAGTAGCTTACTTATGAACAACTAAACTCTTGTTGTGATTAGGTTGTTTAATTTATATAGATTATGAAGATAGTATTTTCATATACACTAGTCCAAGATATAAATAATCAAAAGCAACGTGTTTTTAGGGTTTTATAACTGAAAATGTTTTTAAGTGCTTCCTAATCGTTCACCATTTTAGTTTCCCAGAAAAGGGGTTGATTTGGATGAACTTTTAGAGGAATTTTTTTTCATAAAAACATTGGATATCATAGATTTAGGAGTAATCCTTCAATCCCTTCGGGTTGATAGTTGAAACATTTTGGTGTTTACTATGATAACTAATGATATGTGCTAAATTGATTACCTATATCCTTGAGTAGTGTAAATGTTAATTTGTTTTTATAAACTATATAGAGTAAATAACCTATCACAACAAATTTGAATCTTGTCTATGGATGCTGGTGATGAAAATCATCATGAAAATAATCTAATTAAAAATGAATCCATTATGGATTATCCAATAGAGTTGGATCAATTAAACAAGTGGACAATTCCTTCTGTTTCCCCTAATAGGATTTATAATTTTGGCAAGATAGATATTCTATCTAGATTTGCAGTTAAAAATCTGGAACAAACTGTTCAGGTTTCAAGGAATACACAGGCAATGAATCTGTTGACTCAAAAGGATCTTCTTCCTTATAAGAAGAAGTACAATTATATATATATATATATATATATATATATATATATATATATATATATATATTGGTCTTATCCAAATAGCTGTGAAACCCTTAACTCTATTAGGGTTAAATGCTAGCATACTCAGATATCTTCGAGATGGCAGATGCGAGGATTTTAAGCAATCCCTTGTGGCTATGGTAGAAACCAGTCTTTGCCATGGTCCAGTCTATTTTGAAATATCTCCCAATCTAAGTCTGTCTATGACAGACATAAATATATTGCAAGCTCTCCAGTTAACCATTCATACTGATGGATATAATTATAAACCTGGCAGTGAAATTATGGCTGTCTGTTATAAGATCTACTACAAGGTCTTGACATCCCTTAAACCTAATGCTAAACAATTAACCTTTCCTAGAACTACAACCTTAGTTTAAACCAACCTTCTAACTTCCAAAGTAGCAACCAATAGGTTGATAAAGTGGGATGAAATAAAATTTCCAGAAACTTGGTCATTACCTAAGGAACTAGAACCTAAACGCATCTTGAATCAGGATGTGGACCAGATTCTTCAGACTCAATCAGGAGATTTAGAAATAAGTTTCACCCCGAAAAGAATTGTGAGAATCCCTAGATCCATTTCTCATTCTGGTAGACATTCTACCAATTCTATAAATGAATTTTATACTGCTAATGACCAATTATCCAGCAGACACTCAACTTCTCAATTCAAGGAGGAAATTAAGGCAGTTGAGAATGTAAAACTAAGTGATAATCAAATACCTTATGGAATTTACCATAACCCTACAGGTAGGAAATCCCCTACACAATCAGATATGAACTTCTCCTTATGAATAGATACGATTATTCCCCTGGAAGTTGTTGGAGAAAACTAATCAATGATGAGTTCATGACTCCAAAGCATTCTCAATTCAGGGCATGGTATTTTAACAAGTTCTCTGATGAGGAGTTAGAAGACATAAAAAATGTCTATTATGTTTATCTTGATGCGGTTCAGGATTTTATTACCTTCCCTAAGTGGTTTTTAACACAATATGTTAAAAGACTAGAACAGGATATCATGGTTCTTCAAAAACCATGGGATACGGGAAAAGAAATTATAAATTCACCTTTCCCTCCTAGTCAATCTTTACAAATAAGCCCCAATATAGAGGCCACATCTTTCCTAAGCCTTCAGAAGGTTGATTACAACCAAGCAACGATCAGGGAGATCAATGCTATTATCAGGTCCCAAAACTACACAAATGCTTATTTGGTATGTGTAGGAGACCAGTTAATTGCTATGGAAAATGATTTAGTTTCCTTAAGAAAACTTATAGAAGAGCAAATGGCTCAACAAAAGATAATTATAGAACAATTGCATAAAGCTAAGTAACCTGAAATCCAGGAGGATATTCCTCTAATCCAACCTCCTACTACTGTTACAGATTTTAAGATAGAGGATAATACTAAAGAATTTCTTAAAGCCCTTGATCACAAATTAAAAGAAATAAACATTTCTGTTCTGTCAGAATCCTATTCTGATCTTGAAGAACCCGATAATGTGGATAATCTTGCAAACATGTTTGCGAATATAAACATTAATAAGGAAGAAACCATAAACCCTGTTTATGCTCCTAGGCCAGTGGAAAAGTATTATTACCACAGACCTTCACCTCAGGACTTACTCTATGAGGAGCCAGAAACTTACCAAAATTCATATTTTGGTAAAGCTATCTATGAATGGAACATAGATGGTTTAAATGATAAACAAATCCTGGACATGATTCATAGAATGATCATGTACTCCACTGTCTGCAAACAACAAGGAAATTCAGATAGTACAATTGCCACATTTATAACAACTGGATTTATGGGCCAACTTAGAGGTTGGTGGGATCATTATCTCACAGAAGCTCAAAAGAAAGAGATTTTATCCCACAAGAAGATGGTAAAAGTAGAACCTATTTCTACATCTACTACAGTGACTATTACTGGTACTCCTGTTGTAACCACATGAGAAGAGGATGCAGTTTATACTTTGTGTTTGGCTGTTCTGCAACATTTTATTGGAACAAATATGCCTATATCTGAAAAGATAAATACTCTTCTTCAAAACCTTAGGTGCCCTTCCTTAGGACATTTCAAATGGTATAAAGATACCTTTCTTTCTAGGGTTTATCAGCTGAACAATTCCAGTTCTTTCCATTGGAAATCCAAATTCGTGGACGGTCTTCCTCATTTCTTTGCTGAAAAAGTCAGACAAAGCTTAAGAAATAAAAATGATGGAATAAATATCAATTATGATTATTTGACCTATGGTCAAATCATATGTTGTTGCATTAATGAAGGATTATCCTTGTGCAATGACATTAAGTTGAGAAATCAGTTAAAAAAACAAAAGATGACGGAGAAACGCCAATTAGGTGACTTCTGTGAACAATTTGCCTTCGATGTCAATAAAACATCCAAACCTTATAAAGGAAAACAAAAGGTTAAAAAATTCAAACCTTATAGGGATTACAAGAAAAAGCATTATAAGAAAAATCCTTATAAGAAACAATACCCAGCCAAATCTGACAAGACCAAACCCCATCAGTCTAGGGAAAAATGTAAAGCTAAAAGAATGGACATAATTTGCCACAAATGTGGAAAGGCAGGCCATTATGCTAATCAGTGCTGGACTAAGAAGGCTTTGCATGAGATTGATGATGAAGATCTTAGAAATAAATTAGAAAAGGTGTTGTTAATGGACTCTGAATCCAACACCTCTGATGATAATGATGATATAGGAGTTTTATATTCCTCCTCTGATGAGAGTATTTGTGACAACAATGAATGTCAATGTAGCAAAATACAATATTGGAAATCCATTGTTGAAATGAATGGATTAAATGTTAATGTTCTAACTTCAGAACAAGATGGAATTATTAAAATAATAGAATCCATTCCAGACAATGAAATAAAAAGAAAAATGTTGGATACATTAATCAATGAAACTTCTAAGAAAGAGGAAAGTCCAAAGATTTTGGAAGCCCCTTATCAGTTTAGTGAAGTCTTATCTAGATTTCAAAATACCAATATCAGAGAAACCCCTGTCTCCATTAATGATTTAAGGCATGAAATTAATCAGTTAAAAGCCGAAGTATCGCAAATAAAAAAGGATAATTATAATTTATCCACCAGAGTTACATTTTTGGAAAAAAGTAAGTTAGAAAATATCATTTCTACCAATGATAACTCAACCAACATTATGATTAGTTGGGATGAAAGTAAAAAACCTAGCTATTTGACCCTATTAGATCAAGTCACTTCACAAAAATGGTTTGTGAAAATTACATTAGTAATTAATAAAAATTACGTCCTGAATAATGAAATAGCTCTTATAGATAGTGGAGTTGATTTAAATTTCCTCCAGGAAGGAATTATCCCAATAAAATATTTTGACAAAACAACTCAATCACTCACTCAAGCTGGGGGAGATAAATTACAAGTTAATTATAAAATCAGCAATGCCTACATCTGTACGCAACAAATATGCTTGCCTACACATTTCATTCTAGTAAAAAATTTGACTCATAGAATAATATTGGGTACCCCTTTTCTCCACCAAATAATGCCAATTATTAATATTAATCCTAGAGGAATAACCACTAAGATTAATGATCAAGAGATCATTTTTGAGTTTGTAACCATTCCTCATACCAGGCTGATTAATGAAATTAAAGACAGTCTGTTAAATAAAAAGAAACAAATTTGTTTCTTGCAAGAAGAGATACAGTTGCTAAATATCCAAGAGCAACTAAAACAAAGAGAAATACAATCTCAAATCAAATTGATTGAGAAGAGTTTCCAAGCAGAAGTCTGCAATGATCTTCCCAATGCTTTTTGGGATAGAAAAAAGCATATAATTGCTTTACCCTATGAGGATGACTTTAATGAAAGTAAAATTCCTACCAAAGCTAGACCAGCTCAAATGAACCAAGACCTGGAATTATGAAAAAAAGAAATTGAAACTCTTTTGCAAAAAGGCCTAATTAGACCATCAAAATCTCCTTGAAGCTGTACTGCATTTTATGTTAACAAAAATGCAGAAAAGGAACAAGGTGTTCCTATATTAGTTATAAATTACAAACCTCTCAATAAATTTTTAAAATGGATTAGATATCCTATTCCAAACCAGAAAGATCTATTAGACATATTGAATGAATTTGTAATTTTTTCAAAATTTGATATGAAATCTGGATACTGGAAGATCCAGATCAAAGAAGCAGATAGGTATAAAACTGCTTTTACCGTCCCTTTCGGACATTATGAGTGGAATGTACTTCCATTTGGGCTTAAAAATGCCCCTTATGAATTTCAGAACATTATTAATGATATATTCATTCCATATACAGAATTTTTAATTGTTTACATTGATGATGTTTTGGTATTTTTCAAAACAATTGAACAACATATTAAACATTTAAAAATATTCAAAGGCCTAATCAAGCATAATGGGTTGGTTATATCAGTCCCAAAAATGAAACTTTTCCAAACAAAAATAAGATTTTTAGGTCATGAGATAGACCAAGGGACAATAATACCCATAGAAAGAAGCATTGAATTTGCTTCCAAATTTCCTGATATTATAATAGACAAAACCCAATTACAGAGGTTTTTAGGAAGTTTGAATTATGTTTCAAACTATTATAAAAATATGGCAAAAGATACTGCAATTCTATATAATAGACTAAGGAAAAATCCTGGTCCATGGACTGAGCAACATACTCAAGCCATAAAACGCATTAAAGCTAGGGTTAAATCCTTACCATGCCTTTCTTTAGCCAATCTTAAATATTTTAAGATTGTAGAAATAGATGCCTCTGATATAGGTTATGGAGGTATATTAAAACAAGTTATACCTGATACTAATAAACAAGTTTTGGTTAGATTTACTTCAGGCAAATGGAATCCTACACAAGCAAAATATGCCACCATTAAGAAAGAAATGCTTTCTATTATAAAATGTATTTCAAAATTTCCAGATGATTCATTAAACCAGAAATTCCTGTTAAAAATAGATTGTAGCTCTGCTAAATCTATTATTGGAAAAGATGTTAAAAATCTTGTGTCAAAACAAATATTTGCCAATTGGCAAGCACAATTATCTGCTTTCGATTTTGATATAGAATATATAAAAGGTGAAAATAATTCACTAGCTGACTTTCTTACTCGTGAATTTTTGCAGGGTTAGCAATGTCATCCTTCTCCAGAGGAAGGAGGGGTGGTGGATTTGGCCGTGGATTCATTAGAGGAGGAAGTAGCAATGTGCTATCTCCTCAATCTATTCAAGAAAGCATTCCTCTAATAGGGGATTGGACTACAGTCATGAGACATAGAGCCAGACAACAAGGAAGTAATATGCCCCAACATCAAATTGATGCTTCCCAGATAAAAATATCCTATAGAGATACGATAACTATAGAAGAAAATCAAATTATTGATTATCTGGAAAACCCAGTCACAGAAATCCTCATGCATATTGAGGAAGAAGATGTAGATTTATACCCAAACAATGTCTGGGCAATAAAGAACAAATACCTCGAATCTAGAGGATATACAGGTTTATACGGTAAACCCCGTCCAAATCTGGAAATGTTATTAATAATCCCAAAATTAGTTGAGATTACTCATCATTATCAAAACAACAATCCTGAAAGTTTTATAAACTTCAGCAAATGCCACATTAAACATGTGCTATCCCCAAAAGAATGGGGACTAAACCCTAATAATGATAGAGCTATTAAAGTTGGTGAAGAGAAATATATTTACTTCAATTATTGGGATTATATCCAATCCTTTACTTAGACTTTTTATTACCAGAATCCTAAAAATAAGCATTCGTGGTTCTTCACAATCAGTCCAGAAATTCTGGAAAGACCAATTCCAAGCTGGTTTTTTCATTGGTGGATTAAATTTGGTCCATCTCTGGAAATTCTTCCAGAAGAGATCATGAAATTATATGCTCCTTGGTGTGAAAATAATCCTTTGGTTATGAATAAAAGTCTTATTGTGGGACAATGTCCTTTAATGTTTTTCATTAAATTTCAAATTCCATGGATCTGGAGATGGAGTGTAAGCATCTCTAAAGATAAATAAAATATCCCCATCATAGAAAGACAATTCTTTTATAAATGGCGGAACAAAATGGACAGTGAGGATATTAGCATCAAAGTTGCAACAATTAATGTTGTGATCACAGATGATAAAACCAATGGTCTTGTGGAACAAAATTCCCAAAACATGTCTATGACAATGCTCAAGGAATATTTTCAACGCATGTTTCCCCATGAATCTGAAGAGGAAATTATGGTCAGAAGCCTTGACCATTTGAAGAAACAGTTTTTCAATTCCTTCCCCATAACAAACAAGGATGATATGCCAGTCTCTTCAAAATACTCCATGGACACCAACATTCTTGCTGGTGAATCTCAAGAAGAAGAAGAACTAACCCTAGAAGATTTATGGGATTCTATGACCCAAGCCATGAGTCAACAGGCTAGAGCTCAACAAGCCAGAAGAGACAAAGGAAATGGTCCAGCTCATCATTAGGGACCACCAGATAAGATAGGGAATCTTATCTTTTTGAATTTTCATTCAGCCTTTATAAAGCTGTCCCCCACTATGGATTGGGTCTACATCAGAGATGTTGATGTTTTGTGTTTGTCTTATTTTAAAAGTCGTAAAGCTTATCTCTCGATGGGGCTCCGTAGAGCACCCGAGATAACTTTATCAACTTTTGTGTCTTGTTTTGTTTGTTTACCTGTACCAAGGGGTTACCAGTTTCTTTTTACTTGTATTAATAGGTTACAGGTCATCTTGTTTTCTTATATAATGGAATCTGAGTTCCATTTGTACTCAGGATCTATGGTGAAGTATTAGAATGTATGAAAAAATATTATGAAATATTAACGATCCCTCTCTCCGCTTGCTGAACGATCCCTCTCTCCGCTACTGATTAAAACAATATCATCCTTCTCCAGAGGAAGGAGGGGCGGTGGATTTGGCCGTGGATTCACTAGAGGAGGAAGTAGCAATGATATGTGTATATATATATATATATATATATATATATATATATATATATATATATATATATACGTGTCATTGCAGTAGGAGCAAAGACAACATGTATATATGTATATACGTACATATGTATGTATATATATATGTATATGTATGTAAATATATATATATATATATATATATATATATATATATATATATATATATATATACACGTGTCATTGCAGTAGGAGCAAAGACAACATGGTGTCTAGGAATAGTCTGGGTGTAGCCGAACTGGTGCATGACACACTTAGGCAGATAAAGAAATGTCAGACGTGAACCGCAAGCTAACCATCTCAAGTATAACATTATGTTGTCAAATATTTGTGTCTCACGATGATCGATATAGCTGTTAAAGTGCATATCCTCGACTACCAAGAAGTCAAGATACACTCGAAACGACTGTATCACCTAGTTCCTTCTGAGCGGGGCAAATGCATAAGCATGCAACATATCCTTAGTATAGGTCGGTATACACGACTAGTCGGAGATGTGTGGTAAGTGCTGGAGGATCCAAGCTTGAAAAGTGTTAGAACACACGAATCATCAGTAAGGGCGTTGCAAAAATGTAAAGAAAATGACACACAAACACTAAAAGACCAATAAATATTACCATCAAAAGTGTGATGTTGCATGTGACCTGCTTCGTCTTCCACCTACAAACCCCAAATAACTTAGAGTACAGGTAGCCTAAACAAGCGGCCCCCAATTGTACTCATGGATCTGCTCAATGTCCTCGAAGTACCGTAGGTAGACGACATCTACATAAGTGGCACTCTTGTCCACAAAAATGGCAGTGCCAACCAAATATAATAGGTATGATCGGAAAGCATATGCTCTATGCAGCCCCACCTGCTCGTCATCACCTCTAGCTTGCTCTTCTCTAAGGAGCTCATTTGTATATACCTTTTTCGGGAATTCAAATTTAGGATGAGCCCCTATAGTTTTTTTCCATCTCCTTCAAGGAAGCCTCGGTGTCAACTCACAGATAGTTTTCCATCAACTCGAGTGCATCATCTTTGCTAATCCTCCCATGATCTAAGAGTTTCCCCCTAATTGGAAGACGTAGCAGACACGACACATCGTCGAGTGTGATAGACATCTCACAAAGTGGTAGATGAAATGACGAGGTGTAAGTGTGTTATCTCTCCATGAATGCATTAAGTATCTCGTGGTTCACCATAACATAACCATCTTACATAAGTCTATCCTAGATAGGGAAAAAGCAGCCTGAAATCACTCGTCATTAGGATGATGCAAGCCAGTAATCTTCCGCCCATGGTTAATATATTCCAATGAATCACAGTCCTGCAGAACAATAAATCATCGTTAGAAACTTGTAATATAGTAATAAACATAATTTAAAAAGAATGTGATCTTACCAGGATCAAAGATTCAATCAGCGGCCAGCAACACGTCGTGGACTCCAAATTCGCCGGTGACGGAGAAGAGGAGATGGGT
Source organism: Lathyrus tuberosus (assembly GCA_022829125.1). Lineage (NCBI taxonomy): Eukaryota > Viridiplantae > Streptophyta > Magnoliopsida > Fabales > Fabaceae > Lathyrus > Lathyrus tuberosus. Next base: position 3,961,628 of record JALAZF010000092.1, on the reverse strand, counting down.
GTACCTGCAAGGCACTGCGATGCTAAAGTAAGGTTCAAAGTGAAAAGAGAGAGCAAGTACAGGGTAAGTGAAAAAGAATTCAGAATACCTGACCATTTATAATGTGCCCCAGGCACTGAGCCAAAGGTCATCTGTTGTGGGCTGGATCGTTAGGCCCACAACGGATGATTGTCAAGATTCTACTTGAAAGTAAAAAAGACCAGCATGTGGTCTTCATCTTGGGTCAACTGGCCCGCGAACTCCGCGAAAGGCATGGGTTCAGTTGGTGACGTGTCCCCGCCTGAGGAGCACGTGGAGAACATGTGGGGAATGTGCCCTCCCGCGATTATGATGGATTGGGCATGTGTTGTGCCTTCTTTGACGAGTAGTTGGGCTGGGCTGTGCCCGACGGTGGGCCAGCCCTAGGCCCAGTCCAGAACAGGAGCCCCCAAGTCATTGCTTCGGAGTAGAGGAGTAATGACTTAGAGTCAATTCTTACGTCAAAGAGGGATAAAGGAAGTATGCACGTGGAGAGCGTCTACTCGGGTTCGTGGTAGTGAGTTCGCGGAGCTGCGCTTGCGAGGAAGCGTGGAAGTTATTCCTCGTACCCGACAGCGCGAGCGCGTAAAATGATTTTTTTTTTTAGAAACTGGCCGCGAGGTTTACACGTACTCGGCGACAAGATTCATTTTTGCGTTTATCTTGAGGCCGTGTGCTCTCGAGGGGGGTCAAAGTTGTTATTTGTGTTCGACAACGCAACTTGTTTCAAACCTTTGTCTGAGGACGTGCTCGCGAGGATGCAAAGTGGTTGGTTGTGCCTGACGGCATGACTTGCTTCAAGCCTTTCCCCTAGGACGTGCTCGTGAGAGAGAAGCCTTGCCCATCATGCCCGACGCATTGAAACCTATAGCGTTGAGGGGACTTAAGGGGACGAATGCATCGTCTTCCCGTGCCACGTGTTAGAGGCATTGAATGCCTATGAAGGCCTATGAGTAGGGGTACTCAATGGCTACGCTCATTGTATTCTCAAACTCCTTAAGAATTTCTATGCTCTCTCCAACGTTTGCTCGTCGTCGTCGCCGTCAGCTCTCTTTCCGCCACCGAAGATTTCCAGAACCCCCTCAACCAAGTAAGTGTCTGTTTCCTTTTCCAGTTTGCATGGTAGTGGTTAGCTCTAGAACGTAGCTTCAGGATTCAGTTTCGGTGAGTAGGAAATAGGTGAACCGCGCGACTCTTGTTGACCCTCATGAACTTCGCGATGAGTTATGCATTTTTTCGGCAATTTCTATAAGTTTTCCGGTGATGTTCTTGAATTTCCGATGAATCTCATGAAGTTTACGAGGAGCCCATGCAGTTTCTGATGAATCTTCCGGGGAAGTCATGAAGTTTCCGAGGAAACTTCCAGGGAACTCATGAAGTTTTTTATGAAACTTTCGGGGAACTCATGAAGTTTTCGATGAACTTCTGGGGAACTCATGAAGTTTCCGATGAAGTTTCGGGGAACTCATGAAGTTTCCGACGAAGTTTATGAAGTTCTTAAGTTTCCACTAGATTTAGCGTCAGGGAGACTTCCTCCTCGCTGGAGTTCTGACGAAGAGTCCTCGTGTCAAGGAGGCCCCCCCTTGCGAAGGGTGAGGTTTCGCTGGGGCTTCGTGTCGAGGAGCGGGTCCTCGCGATCTCCGCGCTTGCCATTTAAACCAAAGGTTTCTGGTTGGGAGTATGTATGCGGGTCATTCCTCGCCCTTTCACTAGATTTATAGTGGAAGGGTGGATTTGATTTAATCGTCGAATTCATTGTTTTCTTATGCTTTTGAGGTTTGAATGGCTCATTGCGTCAAGGAATCACATCTGGTCGACACCATCACTGATAAAGATCTGCAATGGGTTGGGGAAGAGCCTCGCAGGACCATTTCACGCTTCGCTAATGACCCGTAGGACGTCTTTACCTTCATCTCAGAGCTGGATCACCCCGAGGACCCCGAGGCTCCGGAGAGTTGGGAGGTATATAAACCCAGGAAGACGGAGCGGGTCTGCTCGATCTTTAAAGAGGACCGCTTCACTATGTATGAGTTCGCTTTCAAGGAGGCAGGCTTGCGTTTGCCGTTCAATGACTTTGAGATGGGGCTCTTTGTTCGGTTGGAGTTGGCTCCTTCCCAGATGCACCCAAACGCGATTGTGTTCATCCAGGCATTTAAGATTGTATGTTAGTATCTCAAAGTTGGCGCCACTCTCCTCTTGTTCTTCCGTTGTTTCCACTTGCAACGACAATCCTCCAATGAAAAGCACAGCCGGGTGTCTTTCAAGTAACCGATGAAGTTGTTCAAAACATACGTGGACTCTGTTCGCGCCTTCAAAGATAGATACTTTCTGGGTAGGCCTGTGTCGAAGGCAGCCGTCGACCATGTTTTCAACCGCGTGGCAGTGGTCGGGGATGACGGTAGTGTGTGCCGCGATAAAAACGGGGAGGTGGTGACGAAGCTGGAGCCTAAGTTTCCCATATACTGGCAGAAGAGTCACTTCGACAAAAGCACGAAGTATTACCTCACCAAGCCTAACGAGCTAGACATTGAGGATAAACTTGCCTACAACAAGATTGTGGCTTTCGCTGATAGCTTCATGCCCAGCCAATGCGTGACCAAAGGCGGGAGTATAATCGCCAACGAGGGTGGCCATCCCGCTTGTAAGCCTCGACTCTTTAACACGAAGGACCTCCTCGAGTCGTATCATCGAGGACGCCTTAGTGCTTTTAGGCATCCATTTATTTTATCTTGCTTGTGTGCTCGTTTTTCCTTAGCATGCTAACTCGTGTTCGTCTTTGTTGCATGTAAGATGGCCAATCTTCAAGAGCGCATCATCAAGCTCGCCGCGACAAAGGCATGCAAGAAGGCTCCTAAGTCCTGGGTCTCTCAGATTCTAGAAGAGTACAAGGTCGACTCCGATAGAGGTACCTCCTCTTCTCAGTCGGGTAGCTAGTCTCCCTCTTAACAGGACTCTTCGGTCAGGAAAATGCCCCGCGGAGAAGAATCCGGGCCCATCGATCTCATAGGGCAAGGTCCCGGGGAGAAGTTCGTGTTGCCCCCTGCCATCTTAACAGGGTTCTCTTCGAGGGGGGTCATTCCTTAGCCATGTCCGAAGCGGAGTCGAAGGCTATCCTGGCTCTTGAAAAGGTGGCCAGGAGGAAAGTATTGTCTCAGGACGTGGTTGCCGTGATGAGGGTCCTGAAAACAACCTTTGCCCTTAATGACGAGGAGACCTGTCTCGTCGCCAAGCTGGAAAGGTTGCGGGTAGCATACGCAAAGCTCAAGGGGGAGAAGCGTGATGTGGAAAATGATTTCTTCAAGTACCAGGAGAAATACGTGATCCATGTCAATCTACTTGCAGAGCTGGCTGCGGCGAAAGAGGCACTGGACAAAGCTACTAAAGAGAAGAAAACCCTCGAGGCGAAGGTTGCTGAGTTGGTTGTCGCCGCGGCCCCCACTGATGATGATTCTGTCGAAGAGAGGGCCTTTCTGACTCGCGGTGAGTTGGTCTCGCGGATCAGGGTTTTCGAGCAAGACTGCTTGGATGCTGTTGGGATGAGTTTTGACAATGCGGTGGCTCAACTTCAAGTCGTGAACCCCGGGGTCAAGCTTGTCACCGAGGGGACTGGGTATTTGAACCAAGTGGTTGATGGTAAGATAGTCGCTTCGCCCAACCCTGACGATGACGGTGAGGAGGAGGAGATCCAGCCCGAGGGGAATGAAAATGTTTAGCTTTTATTTAGTTGCTTGGCCTGCGTGCCATATTTTTGTATCTTGATTTGGTATTTTTTGCCCTGCGTGCCAAAACTTGTAATACATGAATATTGGGCCTTTGCCCGCTTTACATTGTAATGTTTTGACGCTATCAGCCTTTGTGGTCGTCTGTTGCGGTGAGAATTGGATATCAAGCTATTAATTAAACTTGAATCATAAATCTTTTAAAGATTCACCACCGAGCTTTGATTTATCCAAGGGAAAGGGTAGAGATCATAAAAAACCCTAAGTTTACAATGTAACAACAATGCTAAGAGATTTTGGGGGTCGGGGATTGGTTATACCTAGGGAAGGTGTTAGTGCCTTAAGTATCTATAGTATTCTATAGGAACCTCTTACTAGTATTTGTGATATTGTTTGCTTTTGTTTTGTGTTTGGGTCATATGGTGAGAGATAGGAACCTAAAGGTTTAGTCACTAAGTATGCTCGCCAAAACTTCGAGGTCTTGTGCCTACATATCCTTACAAGGATGGAATCAGAGCATTTGTAGTTCACCTCACTAAGGATGAATGAACACTTTGATTATGATCAAGGTTCAAAGGGGGCTAGTGTTATGGTCTTAACACTTACTTGACTTGACAAAGTCAAAAGAGTTGTTTATTCTAATCTTAAGTCTAAGACTAAAAAAAAAACCTAATGACTCTAACAAGGTCAAAGGGGATAGGTAGTGCTAAGCTATCTATGACATGGACTCAATATAGAAACTTTCCCTTGGATTAAGGAATAGAGGGCAACTTTAGGATGGAAGCTAACAAGCTAACATCACTTGGGGGAATAACTTGACAAACTTAAATGGAGTATGATTAAGTATGGATGATATGAACAAACATGATATTCAAACATGATATCGATTAAAAGTAAATCAAAATAACATTCAAACATGATGTTAATGGAAGCATGACAAAGGTAAAGCATATGGTTACAACCAAAGCATAAAGATAAATGTGACAACATTTAGAGTAAGGACTTAGCAAGGTCATGAACTAGACAAAGTAATTACCTAGTATGTTCAAAGGTTCAAAGGATTTTTAAACAACATGGTGACAACTAAGGTAAGTTCAATCAAACAAAGGATGTTACAACATCTAAACAATCATGAGATATAGTTCTAACAAGACTAAGGTATCATGGATGATGAGTTCAAGTACATAATTAAGGCAAACATGCTTTAGGGTTTACTAACACCACGTAATCATGAATACAAGACAAAGGAAGACAAGTTGTAACAACACTTAATTATGAATACTCCCTCTGTCCCATATTATAAGAGAATTTTACTTTTTAAATTCATTGAATAATTAATGTATCTGGTCTATATATAGACCAGATACATTAATTATTTAATGAATCTAAAAAGTGAATTTCTCTTATAATATGGGACAGAGGGAGTACAATTTAAATATTTCAAAGCATGGATAAGTTATTACAACACTTAGGCATGGTAAGATTCAAAGTTCAAGTTAACATGTGAAAGTTATGACACCTCTTAAACATGGATTAAGACAAATGTTCAAAGTTAACATGTATAAGTCAAAACATCACTTATCATGGATAGAAATTCAAAGATGAAGTAAGGCATACATAAGTCATGATAACAATCAAAGTTCAAAGCATACATGGATAAGTTAAGACATTACTTAATCATGTATACAATTTTAAAACAAGTAAATGGTAACAACCAAACATACTTGAGCAAGAGTGACATGTTTATGACAATAACATGGTGATGAATATGCAAGCATACAAAGGATGACATATGAGAATGCTTAAAGATGGCATGTTTAAAGTTAAGTATCATGTGAACAAGTTAAGGCATTCCTTGAACATTTAGGCATGACACAAGTTAAACATGTTAATACAAGTAGGTAACAACCAATTATAAATGTTAAGGTCCAAGCATGGTTACAAACAAACAAGAACATTACAAAAGTCAATGTAAGCATGTGTAAGTTAAAACATCACTTAACATGGAAACAAAAGTGTATATGGCTCAAGATTTTGGTGACAACCTAAAGTGCATGCTATGGTTCTTGGTGCTCATCCAAGGATGTGTGTGAAAGGTCAAGGTAATTGCACTAAATGGTTCATGGTATAAATGACAAAGTTCAAGGCATTTAAACATGTAAACATACATAAAAGTAAGTCAAGATTCATGTCAAAACCAAAAGGTACAAGTCGACAACATCACAGAAAGTTCACGTAAGTTGCAAATGGTTCAAACATGTCCATATATGCAAAGAAGATCAAAGGAAACAACCAAAGAATCAAAATGGTCCTTTAAGAAAACCTAAAAAGGTCACTCACTTTAAACATGAATAAGTGTCACAAAAATAAATATTTTTGGAAAACTCTTTTCATCACAAGAAAATAAGCAGTAATATGAACATTTTACAAAAAGAGTGGGTCAAAAAGGATTAGAAATGAAGAATTTATGATCATTTGAAGTTACAAAGAAAAGTGAATAAAATAAGTCATAAAAAATAGGGACATGGCCCTCATGGGACTTGAACACGCATCCTGGGGGTCAGGTTAAAACACTTAACCAACTGAGCTAAATGATTGACTTGTATAAAGGCGCGTGTGTATATATATAGGTGAAAACATGATCTAAATGCTTAATAAAAAAGAAAGGCGCAAAAAATAGCAAAAGGGTGATCTCTAAGGATCGAACCCAGGACATATTAGTTTCAAGACATGACAAGGCAAGGTTTGCGCCACTGGGGTGGCCCGTTACATCCGTTTATTAAATGAAAGCTGAATATAATAAGGGAAAGCCAGTTTGAATACATAATCCAAGGCGCCATGACCTTGGTCTGGTACCAGAAACTCCAACGTTCTCATCAAATGCAAAAGCATGTGTAACTCCATCAATTCTTAATGAAATTTGATGAAACAAAAACCAAACCTGCCTAGAATTTCCTAAGGATCACAATGGTCCAATTAGTTTTGCATAAAAATGCTCCCAAAATAAAACACGATAGCATAACCTAAAAAATTACATTTTTGCAATTTCTAAGGCACACCACTATACAATCTACAACAACATCACAAAATGGTTCAAACATGACACCAATAGCATATTAAACATGTTCAGATTCAAGGGACATCAAAGCATATCATATTTCAAAGGTTCAACGTTTATTGGTACTTACCTCTTGAAGCAAAACTTGGAACCTTCAAGATAAGCAGCTACAGAAATGAAATAAAGCCTTAGACACCTCCAATGTACCTTTAAGAGCCTTGTTGAATGCTTAGAATCTAAAGGAAACAACTGAAACAGGATATCACCTCCTTCTTGCAAAATGTGAAAAGATGCCAAAATGGAACTTCAAGTAAATGAAGTTACAGATGCAAAATGGGGTTTGGAACAACTTAAGGATGATTTATGGAGTGTGTTGGAAGGATTTAATGCTTTGGAAATGAACTGGACAATGTTTTGGATGGGAAGATGCAGAAAGTCAAACTTTCAAGGGGTTGAGAGTTGGCTTTTTTATTTATGAGGTTTTTGATGAATGTGATGGTTTGGACACTCTTATGAGGTGTGTTTTTGTTGTGAATGGTCGGAATGGAGGTTTTATGACTGTAATAGCTTTTGGAAGAGTTTTTACAAAAGGGGATTTTTGGTTTTCAAGTGGTGACTTGAAATACCAATTCTGATATGGGAAGGTTTTGATGCTCTTTGAGGTGGGTTTTGTTGTGTTTTGAAACAAGAATTCAACCTCTATTTATAGGAGAAGAGTGGAGGTAAAGAGCTGGTCAGAATTGTAACTTGATGGTTCCATGGTTTGGTTGGGATTCTATTTGGTGGTTTGATGGTTCCGATGCAAGGTACAAAGATATCTTAAGTAATTGGAATCTTTTAGACCTTGCTTCTGTAGAAGAAACAAGTTGGGGTCTCAAGAAAAAACATGTTTGTGATTAAAGTCACTTTTCAAGAGTGGCATTGTGAACTTTATGGCCAAAACCTCCATAAATGGAATGCAATTTTGAATTGATGCTCAAACCTTTATGTAGTGCCTCAAAAATAGTACAAGACCTCTGATCAAAGGTAGATTCAGAAGCAAAAAGGTATGAAAATCAAGATCATGCAGGTTTGGAATGGTTTTTCAACTTGAATCAATATGATCATGACCTAAAAATCAAGTTTGGAACCTCAACTTCTTCCCTTCAAAACTCCTTGCTCACAAATGCTATGGAGGAGTTCTTATACTTTTTGGAAAGCCCCAAATGTGCTCTAAAACTTTCATGTTTAATAAAAATCTTGAATCTCAAAGGATCATAGTGAAAACTGGCTCCAAAGATTGTTGTTTCTAAGGATCAAAACTGTCTTGAAAAGTTTCCAAGTGTCCAAAGATTTTTCCAAACTTTGAAGCTTCATAACTCAAAATCTAAGCATTTTTTGAGGTTTCCACCTCTCATTCAAAGTTGTAGTATGTTGTGAGGGATTTAATTTGAGCTTTGAAGCACACAAAATGGCTGTGTAGATTGAGAGTTATGATCTTTCAAAGTTGGCCCCCAAACTAGGGTTTTTTCTATACTTAGAAAAAATTCAAATTTCTTAACTTTGCCCCTTTTGCAAGAAACCATCCAAAACTTGATTTTTCATGCTCAAACTCATTGTTCAAACATGTCTTGATGCAATTTGGCTTAAATACTTCAGTTTGGACCAAAAACCCTAAAAGTTAAAGGGTTGACTTTGTCAGATAAAGCTTGTGTGTCAGATGAATTCAGTTGTGTGATCTTCAATGATCTTGTATTATTGAATCTTTCAATCATCATGGATGGACTCCAAGGATGTATTTGAGTGTCTTGGATTATGTCTCAAGGCTTGGCATCATGATTTGATCAAAAGTCCAAGGCACAATTTCCTTTTTCCTAATGAAACCCTAATTGGTGACCAGATGAGGTTGAGATTTAATGAACTTGTAATGAGACCAATTTGCACTTGTTTTATGATGATGAGAGGTTTCTTGAGTGTATGTAAGCTTGATGGGTTGATGATCACTCCAAGACATTGATTGATCATGTGAGGATTCTCTTGATTCTCTTGAGTAAAACCCTAATTTCATGAAGCAAAGACAAGGAACAAACTTGAACAAAGATAGGGTTAGCAATGCAATGCTTGAATGTTTTCCTAAAATGGTGATGAAATCTAGGGTCAAAACTTGGGGTATGACATCGTCATTTCAATATGACCCTTTTTTCGTTTTCTATTATGCTTGTGTATGCCATTGTATGTCTTGCTTGTCGAGTACTTATTTTCCTCGTCGATTTTTATGTTTGTAACATTATTTTCACTAAGTGTCTGGGGGCCCTTTCTCGACAGAGTTGGTGTTCGACCGTGTAGGGAACTGGCCGAGTGATCGGAGTTGACTTCCGATCGACAATGAAGCTAAGATCTCGGTCGAGGTCTTTGCTTCGCAGCATGAACTTCCCATCGTGAGCTGGGTGTTCTGCCTTATTGGTATGACAACAACGAAGATTAGTTAAGGGATCCCCGTCGGGTCAAGAATCTGCTTGCACAAAAGAGTGGAATCCTGCCTTTTCGTTTCAAGCTTTGGAAACTGTGCTTGTACCTGAGCACGCCTTCGTGGTCGGGACATACTTCATTGTCGTTGAACCAAGTACGCGACTGCGATGTCTAGCTGTAATACTGGTTAAGCTTTTCAGCATTCCATGGTCGAGCAAGTTCTTCCTCGTGTAGGTTTTCGAGGTAATAGGCCCCATTGTCCGTTTTCGCTCAGACACGATAAGGGCCTTCCCAGTTGTAGCACCCCAAAATTTACCCTCCCATTTTACCTTTTTGGCTTATGTATCATTTTATTTTTGCATTTGCATCTGTGCATTGCATCGGTTCTAGTGTATGGGATCAGGGTTTATTCTCCGTATCTCAGTAGTTTATTTAGGTCAAAGCCATTTCAACAGTGTACAAAGCTAAATAGATCACTTTTAGAGTCATTTCGGGCATTTATTTTGCTCAGTATATGATTTGTTCATCATAGGCTTCGACAGTCATTTTTGATCAGTGATTCAGCACCGGACGGTATCTTATCAGCAGGGAATTTTGAGTGCGAAAACAAATTCACAACATATTTCAGGCTTGGATTAGTAGCAATAGCCATTGTCAAATTTTAGAGGCTTAATGTGGCTCAGAACAGGTGGAAATTGGTGTTTTTTAAGATTCCCTCCAAAAGGCGCTAAATTCAAATTTCCCTTGTGTTAATCGATTAACACATTTTACACTGAAAATGGTTAATCGATTAACCAATGCAAAATTTGCCCAAATACTTCATTTTTTCAGCGCTGCAGCTTGGGGTCTCAATTTCAATCATCAATTCAATTTTTCATACCAGTAGAGGGATCTAAAAGTGGTTCCAATTTGATTTATTTTCCCATTAATTCAAATTCCCTCCAATTTTCAAATAATTTTCATTCCTAATTCCACTCCTAATTTCCATTCCAAACACTAACCCACACTCCAAACCACATTTTGATTCCTAACCTAGGGGTTATTTAAATCAAATTGCTCCAAACCTCACTCATTCACTCTCATTTTCACCCTCATTTTCAGAATTTTCTCTCAATTCTCTCTCACATTTTCATTCTTCATCTTCATCTTCAACCTCTCACCAAAGCTCCATATTCATAGATTCACAAACTCTTCATTGGAATTTGTGAATTCTTGAGCTAAACCTCTATCACATCATCATTCTTGGTTCAATTCTACAGTAGCAACTTATTTGGATCTAGATTCGAGGTTTTGGAATCACTTCTTGGAGAGCTTTTGCTTATTTGGAGTTTTCTTGCTTGGATCTTCAAGTTCTTGCTAGAGCTTCATAGATCTTTGGATTTCTTGCTTTGATTCATCAATTTTCATTTGTAACACTTACCAAAGCAATTCTCAGCTTTGTAGGTTGGTTTTTCTTAGATTTACACTTGATTTAGCTTAATTTCAACTTATACAATGTAGATCCATGGTTGTTAACATGTTTTGATCCATTTGCTTGAATTTGATTGTGGATGTTGATGTTTGTTGAATCTAATTGATGTTTGATGGTTGCAATTCAATGTAATTTTCGTGCATATTTGATTGCTTGATCATTTGGATGCTAGAACAAATGTTTTGCTGCTGAAAAAGTGCTTTTCAAACTTGATATTTACTGCTGGAACAGGGTTAATCGATTTACCAATTACAATTCAAATTGGTTAATCGATTATTTTTGGGCTGTTAATCGATTAACCAATTTGAACTGTAATTGGTTAATCGATTAACACTTGAGCAGATTGTGATTTTTGTGTGTTTTCAAGTGTGTTTTGACTCCTTTCCACATTTAATCTTCATAGATTGATATAATGCATATATGTGCACTGTTCTTGAGCTGTTACATCATATGTGATAGTATGTTTATGATTCTTCGACACACAACTTTTGATTTTCCGTTGATGAACGTCTATGATTGTTGTGTTGCTTCCTTAATGTGATGAACATGTTGCACACACTTTTGAATCATGTTGGTTGATGATTAATGTGTAACTTGCTGGGCCTGTGATGTGTGATCATTGTTTGCTTCTGATTTCTCTTATGCATGATGTTTAAGTGGATGCTTAAGTTGTACAACTTTGTTGATCTTACCTATTCTTGAATTGCTAACATGACTATTGTTGTTCATTCTTGACGATTGCAATCGATATGTTTGATTTGCCTTACTACGCATGTTCATCGGCAATTGTTGTATTGCTTAAGTGTTCATGAATACCTGTTGCCTGACTTTTCACACCTGCTGTTCTGGATTTTAACATGCTGTCCATTATGTATTCATGCTTGCCTGCTGTCTTTTACACCTGTTATGTGCTGAATACATGTGCTATTAAATGCTGTCTTGTTCATTTGCTGGATTTTACTGCTGTAGTGATGCTGGAGCGCTATTGTGGCTGCTATTTTTGGTTTATTTTCTTGGTTTTGGTTTGCTTTTGCATGTTCCCTTAGGATTCCCTAGTCCAACTTAATTTTGGATTAAGCTTGGAGTAGGATAGACATTAGGAGCTAATCCATGCATGATAACAATTAGGATAACCCCTTTTAACCTTCCTTTAGGTTCAATCTTTGCATGATAACGTTTGGTAGAATGTTCCCTTTCGTATCCTCAGCCTTAGGACCATTGTGCATGACAACATTAGGATCTAGTTTCCCCTAGTTGTTTTATTTTCAACCTTTGAGTCTTTCTCTCCTCATCTCAAAACAAGTCTAAAACACTTGATAAATACAATGAGCATTGTGTGCCACGAGCCTTAAGTACATGGTAAATGAGGAATGAGGGGTCTCCCTTCACTTTTCTAGAGTGTTTAGCATACGTTCCGTTGGGGGCGACCATGTGACGCATTCGCTCCTATGTCATAGACTTTAGTGCATAGTCCGTCGAACTACGTCAACTCTGATTCTTCGTTCGTCCACGAAGATACGTAGCCATAGGATTACGATAATCCTTACGAGTCCATTTTCATTTTTTCCCTTCCCATTTTTGTTTAGCAGTAGGCTTTAGATAACTCACCCTTTGATTAGACAACAAGCGTGGATCCCATCGAGTACGATGGACGCGTGGGGGGTGCTAATACCTTCCCCTCGCGTAACCGACTCCCAAACCCGGACTATGGTTGTGATGACCATGTCTTCTCCCTTTGAGGTTTTCTTCGATCGTTTCCTTTCCATGCATCGGGATAAATAACGTTCGGTGGCAACTCTTCTGTTCTGTTTCTGCCGGTTATTTTTCGCAGTTGCGACTCTGCTAGGGACTATGGTTCCCTATGCGAGTCGATCCTAGCACTTGTTTATTTCTGTTTCATTGGGTGTTTACTGTTGTGCATTATTTGTTGTATATTATTGTATTTTACTGCATTTATCGCATTTGGTTATTGTTATCATATTGCTCTGTTGCTGTTGTGCTGTTGGGTGGGTTGGTTCCATGAGAGATAAGCCCAATACACAGGCTTGAGTATACACTTAGGATTAGAGTAGAAAGTATTGTGGCTTGTGTGGCGTCTGGCCAGACTTAGTGTACACGAAATCCACATTCAAACGAGGTTTTCTTTGGAGATGTCCTATCCTGCACATTGGTGCTGACGATAGGATGTTGGCTTAGAGAGCTTATGACTCTGGAGACCGTTCATTGGGAAGTCAGTTGGGGCCTCCTCGATTGATGATGATGCCAAACCAGTAATGGTGACCGTATCATCATTTCTCGACCTGAGAGTCCGTGATACTGAGGACCTGCTAGGATGTCGTACCTCAAGACTAGAACCTACCTGTGAGAGGGAATGGTTTTTCAGGAAACTTTGACTTTCAACCAACCCGGATTTCTGGTTTTCTTGTCAATACGAACTGCTCAACCTGGTATTCTGATTGATCCATTATTCTGGATTTCTGGATTTCTGGTATTCTGGTCAGAGTGGAATCTGGGTCTTATTCAGTCAATAGTACAACAGCAATGCAAAGCTTTATGGATACCTTGATCCCATGTGTGCATGTGCATCGTCATTTTGCATTCTAACATGTTTGTTTATTTTCAGGGTTTGCATCTTATCCTTGATTCCGGTTTCTGAAGATTGTCAGAGATGAGTACTGAAAAGAAGAAGAACATCATAGTGTACAAGTTCCCAGAACCTACTCTGGATTCTGTTCTCAAATTGATGGCTTTGGCAAATCCCGGTGTTTTAGCAGACTTCAGGAAAGATTATGGGAAGATTCTTAATTTCGTCCACACCATCACTGATTATAAGTATAGGGCTCTACACACTCTAGTGCAATTCTATGACCATCCACTGCGCTGTTTTTTATTTCCTTATTATATTCTGGTTCCGACATTGGAGGAAATCACTCTTATTTTGGGTGTCTCTATGAAGGAGGAAGCGCCTTTCTATTATTCTGAGGAAGTTCCTAATCTAGAAAAGGTCGCTGCTGCTCTGCACTTGGGTCAGTCTCTTTTGGAAAGTAATGTCGCTAGTAAAGGAGGTTGTAAAGGTTTTCATATGAAATTCCTGGTTGGTTAAGCTACTATATATGCTAAGGCTAGGAGCTGGACAGTCTTCAATGCAATCTTGGCCCTGTGCGTTTATGGGATTGTTTTATTCCCAAACGTGGTGAATTTCATGGATATGCACGCTGTCAGGATATTTACTATGAAAAATCTGGTACCCACCCTGCTTAGTGATTTGTAGCACTCGTTGCATTATAAGAATGAAAAGAGGAGAGGAGGGCCCATCTCTTGCTGTGCACCAATTTTCTACAAGTGGTTTGCTGATCGTCTTCTTCAGTCTGGGGCTTTTGTGGATACTCGAGAGACGTTAGAATGGTCTAAAAGGCTGATGATTCTAAGAGCAGATAATATGGTATGGGTCAACTGTAATTTGTTGAGCAAAGAGATCATCATCAGTTGTGGAAATTTCCCAAACGTGCCTCTGATAGGAAGAAAATGAGGAATCAATTACAACCCTATTCTTGCTGTCAGGAAATTCGGGTACGCCTTAAGAGAACCACCAAAAGAGGAGGATGTTCGAGAACCCCTATTCTTCAATGGGGAAGCTGACCCAGATTTACTGAAGAGAGCCGTAAATGCTTGGGAAAATGTTCATAAGAAAGGGAAAACTTCTTTTGGAAAGAGCAACTGCATAACCTTTCCTCTATATGAAGAGTGGATACGGAAGAGAGTGGAAAAGGAGCTCCTGCCCTTCTCCTTAGAGCCATCTTCGTACCCGCTGATGATTGAACAGCCCACTACAATTGAGATGGAAAAATATAACAAGCTATGGGCTGAGAAAGAAGAGCTACGTAAAGAAAGTGACGAATTGAAGAGAGAGATCAGTCGGTTGAAGCATGATCGAAGCGAAGCTATCTATACTGCTAAGGTGAAGACAAAACTTCTAGCCAAAAAGGACAAAGAGTTAGCTGAAGAGATCACAGTCAGGCAACAGGTAGGCCAAGATTTGAGAAGTGCTCATAGCGTGCTTCAGTCCAAGAAGGCAGAGCTAACTAGAGCCTTGGTTAGAATTCAAAAGTTCGATGATCATCGAGATACCGCAATGACTGTTAACAAGCAAAAGGAAGACGAGTTTCTAGATCAGATAGAGAGGTTGAAGGTGAAACTTAGAAAGAAAGAGGAAGAAGTCATAACAGAGATATTTCAGAGGCAAACAACCAAAGAGCGACTTAATGAAGCCTTATTAGCCATAGAAGAGCTTAAGATTCGAGCGAAGGTGAAGAAACCAAGAGGTGGGGATATTAATTGATCGAGAGGCCGAAACAACCCGATACAAGAAAGCTCTTCAAAGAGGTACAAGCTTGGTGTGAGGCGCGAGGAAATTGGAAAAGGCTGACTATGGTGGACTTTGATGATATACCTTGGTTTTTCGTTCCTGTTGTATTTGATCACCGCCATGCTTGTTGGTTGGGATCCCTGATTATTGTATTCAGACATCTTTCTTCATGTTGGGGTTGTATGTATTGACAGATGATTATTCTTTTGCTTTCTAATATATGAGCATATATTGTTGGTATTCTGTTCCGTCTTGTTACTTATTATTAAACTAGAATCAAGGGGTAGATCGCCCTGTGAATACTCAAACATGTCATTTGCATTTGCATTCTCATACTCATGTGCATTACAGGTGTTTCTATCCGGTTTCCTTATCTTGGCCTGATGTTTTGTAGCAGGATTGCAGAATCTCGCACTCACTGCTACGCTACTCGCAGCAATCGACGAAGAGTTATAGATCAAGTTCAAGCTGAGCTCCAAGAATTTTGCAACCGTATGAACCAGTTCATGGACATGATGCAGAACGTTGCCTAAGGCCAAGAACAGTTAAGGACTCTTGTTCAGCCCTTGGTAGAACGGGTTGATGAAGAAGGAATCGTGCATGGAGGTATTCCTACTCACGTTGTTCCTTCGGGCGGAGGTGGTAATGGCGGTGTCCATGTTGTTCCTCCGGACGGAGGTGTACCTACCCCTTCTGTTGTTATTCCTCCGGACGGAGGAGCGGCTGTGGAGATCCCTGCAATAGGTGGAGGTGGTAATAGTGTGTGTACAGTGCATGACGCCGGGGGCCATCACTGGATGGAAGATCAGCAAGATGCTATTTTTTTATGCAAGGTGGGGATGCTAGCCACATGTCTAATGCTGACAGAAAGTCCTCGATGATTGAGGAAAAGATGAGGGCTTACGAGAGTCAGAACTCGTTGGGTCTGGATATGGATGATTTGGGATTGGTTCCTGAAGTGAAGGTCCCTCCTAAGTTCAAGGTGTATACTTTCGATAAATATACTGGAACTACATACCCTAAGACTCACATTAGGGCCTATTACAGGAAGATGTCTGCTTACTCGGAGGACGAGAAGCTGTTAATGGATTTCTTCCCTGATAGCCTGGCTGGGGCATCCCTGGAATGGTACATGCAACTTGAAAGGGGTCGTATCCGCAATTGGCGTGAATTGGCTGAGGCATTTGTTAGACACTATCAGTATAACACAGATATGGCTCCCAATCGTATGCAATTACAGAACCTTTCACAAAAGAGCAACGAAAGCTTCAAAGACTACGCCCAGAGGTGGCGTGAGTTGGCTGCCAGGGTTCAACCTCCTATGGTGGAGAGGGAATTGATTGACATGTTCATGGCCACTCTTCAGGGGTCGTACTATGAAAGGTTGGTAGGTTGCTTATCTGCCGAGTTTTCAGACTTGGTTTTAGCAGGTGAACGAGTTGAAAGCGGTATTAAATCCAGAAAGATAGCAAGCAACAGTGGATCCTCAGCTGGAGGACATAAGAATTCGTATGGTGGAAGAAGAGAAGGCGATGCAAATTCAATTTCTTTGAATCGGCAAAAGGATAAGTGAAATTCTGGTATCAGATGTGTGATGTTGAGTGTGATGTCACAACAACACAATCTGCTCTATGAACAAGGTAATAAAACAATAGTAAATCAACACACAGAATTTTTTCACCCAGTTCGGTCTAACAACCTACATCTGGGGGCATACCAAGCCAGGAAGGAAGTCCACTATTAGCAGTATTAAATTACAGACTCAACAATCCCAGTTGACAATCTCCTAACTTAATAACTACCCAATGACCCTTCTACCTAAGTCCTCCCTAGGTAAGAGACTCCATCTCACTTCCAATCATCGCAATGATGTCTAGCAGTCAACACCTCAGCCACTGCATCAACAGCTTGATTTCCAAAAACTCTTCAATCACAGAAAAGTAGAAGACATACTTCCATGACTATACCTAGACATGACACACATGACTAAGAACTAAACTTAGAGTTGCTTAACAGCTTCCTCTAAGAATAATACATCGCTTACCTATAGGCTTCGAGATAAACACGATGACCATCCCACAAACCGGGTGGTTCATCAACCAACACAGCCCTTATAATCTACATGATGGCTGGCTTCCTAAAACTAGGTTACAATTCTTCTATTTATAACCTTTTTCCCAACTGGATTTGGGCTTTAAATCTCAGCATATTAACTGCTACAAATCTGCAGAAGATTCTGCTACTAAATAGATCTTCAATCAAATCTTCAATCAAATCTTCAATTAAATCTTCAATTAAATCTCCAATTAAATCTCCATATCTTTTAGCCTTACAAACAGCAACAAGATCTGCTCCAAATCTAATTGCAACTGAATATATCTTTACCAAGATATTCGCCTACAATCTCTCCACCAGATCTTCTCAAAACACACTTAAACAAATGCAGCCCTAACAAAACACATCAGACTGATGTTCTGATGTTCTGTCAACTGATGTCAAGACATCAGGTTTAACATTAGCATACAAAACTGCAACCCTTCTGAACTTACATCAACTCAATGTTAAGAACTCATGTTAAGACATCAGACATATGACATCATTAACAACACCATTGTTTTACCAAAATTCCAGCCAATACAAGAACTAACAATCTCCCCCTTTGGCTAATTTTGGCTAAAACAATCTCAGCCTACACCAGAGATACCAGCAGCATCAGCACACAACTAGTAGCAGCAACTCCCCCTCAAAACTGCAACCAGCAAAACAGCTGCACAAACTACACACTCCCCCTCAAGCCTAGAATCACAACAGACAACTAGGCAACAGCTAGGCTAACTAGGCTAACTCTCCCCCTTTTTAGCCACAATTGGACAAACTCTGAATCTGCCAAACAACATACTCAGAACAAAATCCAGACTCAGTCTTCATCCATCCAGTCAGGAATGCTTCACACAATCATCCACAAGTTCTGAAGCACACTCACAATGCCTTCCACTGAACTATAAGTAAACTCCTCTTACTTAGAATTAATAACACACATCAAGACAAGTGTGACATCTCCCATCATCAAAGACCCTCACAAAGCTCTTCCAAAATCTGCAGAGAAAAATAAATTCTCCCATACACAACCAAAGTTGTCCTTCAGACTTCTCCTCAGAAGCATGTGCGCATATGATTCAAACAATTAGCTTCACATGGCTAGAACCATTCATGTCCACACCAACATGTCATCCAATAGCCTAATGTCATAACATGTTATCTGACATTATATCCTCATAAGATTCAACCAATCTTCACAATCTTGATCAGCATGCAATCTTCACAATATATGTACCTTTGCAGCAAAATCCATAGACAAGTACTCCATCAGTCATGGTTAACTAATGCTCTAGATGAAGATGAATATTTGAGCACACTTGCTGAGCACATGCATTTTGGTACCATTGTCCCTTTCTCCAAAGGTAGTCATTCCCTATCATACTCTTCATCTTCAGACTTCCAATCAATCAATACCTGATCTACTTCAGTCTTCTCTACATTCTCCATCCAAGGCAGACCTTCTACTTCATCATTCTCCCATATGACTATGTAGACGCTCCTTAGGCATAATGTATGCACCAAGCTTCAGAACCAGAACAAAATCATCCTTCACCAAGGATATTCAACCAGATAATGTCCCAACACAAGTTAGAACATTTGCCACACACCATGATTCTTGATATGCTCCACCAACTGGACTTACTATTGCATAGTAATCCAAAGAACTAGAGAATTAAACTCTCATCCACCTTCAAGAAGAATAATCTCCTTGAGTCTTCAACTCATCACCCTTCTGCCCAAGAGTAACTTATTCCAAGACAATCCTCAATAATAACCAGCTGCCACACTCTGATTATCTTGATTCTTCGAATCCACTTCTAAGATCAACCAAATGCCATAGTTTGATCACCTCATTCATGAATCCTCATATGAAAACAACCAAATGCCACATTTTGACCCTTTTCACATTTGTCAAAACTCTCACAAAGATATCTTGATCCACCAAGGAAACTTGATCTTCAAGTCACATGTTCCACTTGCTCAAAAGCAAACACACTTAGACTCCCTAAGCCATGGTCATGTAACATCTTCTCCTTCCTGCAGCTCCCGCAAACTGCCATGAGAACGATCTTTTTGAAGCATCCTATTGTTCATTCCTGTAGATCACCCTATCATTAGCTGATGTGCCACATCACCAGTTGAGACTCCTGATGTTAAGCTAGATGTCAGAACATTATGTCATCCAACTGTTGAATTCAGCTCTACCTTCTGCCACTCAGAAGAACCTCCTCCCTTTGCAGAAACAGATTTCCATGCTCTCATAGACTTGATTCAACAATCAAGTTTGAGTAGACAACCTCTATCCTGCTTAGAAACTCCAAAGACTTCAAACCTACCCCATCTGAATCTTCAGAAAATAAGTAGTCCAAGACTACCCCATAGCAATACTAAAGAAAGTCACTTCCCTTAGTAGAGTCGTCAGTATAAAGCCAGTGATAACTGCCACTTATCCTCGACCTTCACAACCAGAGCAAACACTATGCTCCAAACCACTTAGATCAGAAATAAACTGATCCAAGCTGTAACCATCAAGATTATGATGTCTTCATAGTCTTCCATCTTCATCTTCAACAGCACCACCATCTGGACAACTCATTCACAATACTTTCTAGGAACGGATGCTAAGCAATAATCCCAGGTCAACACCTAGGCGACTTGTGAGCGAATGTAGAACCCCTCCCATGATTCTCCAAACCTCTGATGAAAAGATGTTAAAATAATAGACAGAACATCCTTAATCTTGTTTTTCAAGGATAATCAATTAAATACTTATGAATTTCACAAATAGCAATTGATCCCTGTGGTTTAACCCTTCTTTAGATTCTAGCATCTTCTGAATCTTCTTCATGACAGACCATTATGACAACCATTCATACCACAAAAGCCTTCCAGGTTGGGTCAGTGTCTTGATCTTTTACTCCACCCTGAGCAAAGAACTGAAATGATGTTTCAACATCAGTTTCGACATTAGTCTAAATCACATTAAACATCTCCTATGGATTTGGAGACTACAACCATATCTCTTGTAGGGAACACACGAGAACATATCAACATCTGATCAACTTCCAAGATCAGACCAACAAAACTGCAGTAACTTGCATAACACACTCTTCCAGAAGCTTCTTCTTATAAGCACAAGGTTCAGACCTCTTGTCTAACTTAAGAGTGATAACTGCCATCCTTCTGCATAAACATACCATAGACAATCTGCTACTTCCAATCCTTCAAGCCACAAAACTGAAAGAGCTCATGCAAACACCAATTGACCACAGGCTGATTTACACTGCTACTGCACACAAACTCTTGGATGCATTTTCCCTATAAAATTTTCCTCGGACATTTTAGTTTAAACAAGGATCATTTCCTTCTCTTCTGTTATCAAGATAACTACCTTTTCTTCAACCAGCTCCAACTGAAATGCTATGACATTATGAACAGCATCTCAAAAATTGTTCAACTTCATAGCTTCAGTGATCCTTCAAAACAGCTACAATCTAATAGGTCTTTGACTTAGCATTTACCATAAACTGCTGATGTGTAGCGCGATGTCGAGACATTAAAATTGACATATTAAGCTCAGATTCTTTCTTGATGAAACTTCCTCCAGTTCATGATTTTGAAAATCAGAAACATGTATCTTCACAAGAGAATTCATCTTCAGATATACCAGAACTACATTTGACATCATAACCAGGAAGATCCTCCTAATTAGGTCACCACAACTAAGCTTAAGAGATAACTTATCAAGATCTTCACTCCCGCATGAAAGATTTGACAGTGATACTCTTTTGCTTTGGCTCCACCCTCTTCTTTCACCATCAAGAAAATTGATAAAGAAGGAATCAATGTTCTGGACAGATTGGTCTTCAATGCCTGATTTGAAATATATTCTTCTTCTAAAAAAAACTGAAACTTCCATGTCATACAGTCTTTAATAAGATCCATTCACCTTTTGATCACTTCTTTCCCAACACAAAGATATGAGATAATCCTCAAGTATCTTTGGCATCTCTAACCAAACGGTTGAAGCTATCTTGCATAAACTACAACATCAGAGAATATCCTGCTGAGGAGACCAAACCCTAATGTATTTTCAAGAGAATAACTTCCTAGAATCTCACCACCAGAGATACAAGAACCAACCAGGGTTACATCAGATACCATGCAGCGGAACACACAACAACTCCTCAACAACCTTCAGGCACTACTCAATAATCCTTGCACACCATCACCATAAACCAAGTGCCAACAAACTCACAACAGCAGTTCTCCTGATAACAACAGACAGGTCCAATACATACCCTATCATGAATAGTTCATCCTTCACTTCAAGGGATCATACAAACAACTAAATGAACTGACCAAGTCCATAACTCAGCAAAACTATCTTCCTTGCTCATGAACCAGAAAGTATCTTCCCTAGATCTCATCCAGAAACAGACAGGATGCCTGCTCTGATACCAATTGAAATTCTGGTATCAGATGTGTGATGTCACAATAACACAATCTGCTCTATGAACAAGTTAATAAAATAATAGTAAATCAACACACAGAATTTGTTCACCCAGTTCGGTCTAACAACCTACATCTGGGGGCATAACAAGCCAGGAAGAAAGTCCACTATTAGCAGTATTAAATTACAGACTCAACAATCCCAGTTGACAATATCCTAACTTAATAACTACCCAATGACCCTTCTACCTAAGTCCTCCCTAGGTAAGAGACTCCATCTCACTTCCAATCATCGCAATGATGTCTAGCAGTCAACACCTCATCCCTGCATCAACAGCTTGATTTCCAAAAACTCTTCAATCACAGAAAAGTAGAAGACATACTTCCATGACTATACCTAGACATGACACACATGACTAAGAACTATACTTAGAGTTGCTTAACAGCTTCCTCTAAGAACAATACATCTCTTACCTACAGGCTTCGAGATAAACACGATGACCATCCCACAAACCGGGTGGTTCATCAACCAACACAGCCCTTATAATCTACATGATGGCTGGCTTCCTAAAACTAGGTTACAATTCTTCTATTTATAACCTTTTTCCCAACTGGATTTGGGCTTTAAATCTCAGCATATTAACTGCTACAAATCTGCAGAAGATTCTGCTACTAAATAGATCTTCAATCAAATCTTCAATCAAATCTTCAATTAAATCTTCAATTAAATCTCCAATTAAATCTCCATATCTTTTAGCCTTGAAAACAGCAACAAGGTCTGTTCCAAATCTGATTGCAACTGAATATATCTTTACCAAGATATTCGCCTACAATAAGGCTCGTCAGAACTATACCCAACAGGTTGCTTCCGTGGCCATCTCGGTTGTGCCTCAGTAACAAAGTAATGTTCCTAATCAATATCAGAATCAGCAGAGAAGGCAGAAAGGGATTTTGATCCTCCACTTATGCCCTATGCCCAGTTGCTACAACATTTGCTGCAGTTACGCTTAGTTGAGCTCCGTACTTTATGCTAACGCACACTGTGATTTTCATTCTGGTGCCCCGGGGCATACAATTGAAAAATGTAGGGCGTTCAATCATAAAGTACAGGATCTGGTGGATTCAAAAGCCATAAACTTCACCAATGATACTCCAAATGTTATTCAAAACCATATGCCAAATCATGGTGGGGAAAGGGTTAATGCTGTAGAAGATGGAGAGCCATTGGATTGGATAATGGATGTAAGTGAGCTAAGAACTCCTTTGTCGGTGGTCAAAGGAAGATTGTCAAAAGGTGGGGTGTTCCCTGGATGTTCAGATGGTTGTCCAGAATGTTTTCTACAATCAGAGGGTTGTGCTTTGCTCAATTCAAGTATCTAAAAGTTGATCAATGACGGGCAATTGCAATTCGACTGGGGTTAACATTCAGAGGAAGGTTGTGGATGAGGGGGATGACATTGCCATGATATCCATTCCATACCAAACAATTAATATATCAGCGTCGGCGAGATCAGCGTCGGTTATCATCATTGTCCCAGGACCAGTACCTTATGAAAGTACCAAGGCCGTTCCGTGGAATTACGGGGTCGAGGTGTTTTGTAATGGGAAGAAGCAGGAGCTGGTAGGGCCGTCTGTTGTGGGTTCAGGAATCAAAAATACTGTTGAGGCTGGAGTTATCACAAGAAATGGTAGGTTTTTTCTCCGTCTAATGACCAAGTGGGTAGTTCGAGGTAGGACAAGGGAAAACAAGTAGTTGATGATTATGTACAAAGGCCAGTTGTGAATGATTTTGTACCAAGGCAGGTTGACAACTCTTTTTCGGAAGATGTAGAAGAATTCATGAGATTGATAAGAAAGAGAGATTACAAGATCGTAGACCAGCTAAACCAAACATCGTCGAAGATCTCCATTCTGTCGCTATTGTTGTGCTCAGAATCACACAGAAATGCTTTATTGAGGGTTTTGAATGCCGCTTATGTGTCGCAGGAGATTTCCGTAAATCAGCTTGAAGGGGTTGTAGCGCATGTAAATGTCGGAAATGGTTTAGGCTTCACAGATTTAGATTTGCCTCCGGCAGGGAGGAACCACAACAATGCCTTTCATATTTCTTTAGAATATTGAGGTTCTTTGATGTCCCACGTGTTGGTCGATACAGGGTCTTCATTGAACGTGTTGCCGAAGAAAGCCCTAATGAAGCTGGATACACGAGGTTTGATCTGCACGCCAAGTGATTTGGTGGTGCGAGCCTTTGATGGGTCGAAGAGGTCCGTGTTCGGGGAGATCGTGTTACCCATTAAGGTTGGCTCAGAAGTTTTCAACACTACATTCTACATCATGGATATCCAACCTGCATATAGTTGTTTGTTGGGTCGCCCTTGGATCCACGACGTTGGGGCAGTGACGTCAACATTGCACCAAAAGTTGAAGTATATGGTGGAAGGTCATGTGGTTACCGTTTGCGGTGAAGAGGATATAATGGTGATCCACTTGTCAACATTCAAGTATGTAGAAGTGGATGGAGAAATACATGAAACTTTATGTCAGGATTTTGAGGTTGTCCAGATTCCTAAGGAGCCTCCGGTAGAGGTTAATGAGCCTGAAGTTTCAATGTCCTCATTCAAGGATGCGCGTGCAGTGGTGGAAGCTGGTAATTCCCAGAAATGGGGTCGGGTGATAGACGTGCAGATGAAGAAGGATATGTATGGTTTGGGATACAAGCCACCCAAACGGTCTCAAGAGCCTCCAAGGTATAGTGGTCCAATTCAGCTTACAAGTGTCGGAGTTTACTTTAACAGGATCAACGCTATCGGGGATGATGAAGGTGACAGTGACTGTGATATGGATAAGTGGATGCGTCCTTGTATTCCTGGCCAGGGGTTGTGCAACTGGTCTACTGAGGAAGTCGTTCATGTCACCAGCAAAGAGTAATTGTTATTGTTTTCTGCATATGTTAAGTCCTACGTTCTACCCAAGACATAGTGATTCTTTTCTATAGGGCCATAATGTTTTGCTTTCAATTTCATCATTAATAAAGGACGTTTTTCACACTCAAATGTTTTGATCCATGTCTTTCTATTTTTATTTCCTGCATTTATTCAAAGTAAAATGGCAATGTGTTTTTGTTTGTTGCATTCATAATAAACATAAAACATCAATCATGCAGGTTTATCTGTTCAGATTCTACCAATAATGATTCAGCTATGGCTCCATATGACTTCGACAATCCCATTTATCAGGCTGAAGAAGAGGCTGACAAAGATTGTGACTTACCTGAAGAATTAGCCAGACTACTGAAACAGGAGGAACGGATTATTTTACCTCATCAGGAGGACATTGAGACTGTTAATCTGGGCACTGAGGATGTGAAAAGGAGGTAAGAATTGGGACGGCTTTGGAAGATAGTGTTAAGGGCAGATTGGTTGAAATGCTTCGAGAGTATGTGGATATCTTCGCCTGGTCTTACCAAGACATGCCCGGGCTTGACACAGATATTGTTGTACACCAATTGCCGCTCAAAGAGGGTTGTATTCCGGTTAAGCAGAAATTAAGGAGAACAAAACCTGACATTGCTGTCAAAATCAAAGAAAAGGTTCAGAAACAGTTAAACGCTGGTTTTCTTACTGTAATGAATTATCCTCCGTGGGTTGCTAATATCGTTCCTATACCGAAGAAGGATGGGAAGGTCAGGATGTGTGTTGATTATCGAGACTTGAATAGAGCAAGCCCAAAAGATGATTTCCCGCTTCCCCACATTGACGTGTTAGTTGACAACACTGCTCAGTATTCCGTATTTTCCTTCATGGATGGCTTCTCTGGGTATAACCAAATCAAGATGGCCCCAGAGGACATGGAGAAGACGACGTTCATAACACCTTGGGGAACATTTTGCTACAAGTTAATACCCTTTGGATTGAAAAATGTTGGGGCAACCTATCAGCGGGCGATGGTGACTCTCTTTCATGATATGATTCACAAAGGGATTGAAGTCTACGTTGATGACATGATTGCGAAGTCACAAACAGAGGAAGAACATTTGGTGAATTTACAGAAGCTATTTTAAAGGTTAAGGAAGTTCAGACTAAGGTTGAATCCGAACAAGTGCACCTTCGGTGTGAGATCTGGTAAATTGCTAGGATTTATTGTTAGCAAAAGGGGTATCGAGGTAGATCCTGCTAAAGTAAAAGCCATACAAGAAATGCCTGAACTGAGAATGGAAAAAGAGGTTTGTGGTTTCTTAGGGAGATTAAACTACATTGCTAGATTCATCTCTCATCTTGCAGCCACATGTGAACCGATATTCAAATTACTAAGAAAAGATCAAGAGGCCAGGTGGAATGAAAACTGTCAAAAAGCATTCGATAAATTAAAAGAATATTTGCAGGAACCTCCGATCCTTATGCCGTCAATGCCAGAAAGACCGTTGATTATGTATCTTACGGTTCTTGAGAATTCAATGGGGTGTGTGCTCGGTCAACACGACGAGACGGGTAGGAAAGAACATGCTATCTACTACCTGAGCAAAAAGTTCACTGATTGTGAGTCAAGGTACTCTATGCTGGAAAAAACATGTTGTGCACTCGCCTGGGCAGCTAAGCGTTTGAGGCAGTATATGTTAAACCACACAACCCTATTGATTTCAAAGATGGATCCGATTAAGTATGTGTTTGAGAAGCAATCACTTTCTAGGAGAATAGCCCATTGGCAGATGGTTTTGACCGAATATGATATTCAGTATGTTTCCCAGAAGGCCATTAAGGGAAGTGTTCTGTCATAATATCTTGCTCAACAACCAGTCGAGGATTATCAACCGATGAAGTTTGAATTTTCGGATGAGCATATCATGTTTCTGAAGATGAAAGACTGTGATGAGCCTTTGCCTGACGAAGGACCTGGAGTTGGATCTCAGTGGAGCTTAGTCTTTGATGGGGCCGTTAATTTATATGGTAATAGAATCGGGGCAATCATTACAACTCCAAGGGTTTCTCATATACCATTCACTGTCCGATTAGCATTCATATGCACCAACAACGAGGCAGAGTATGAAACATGCATCATGGGGTTGGAAGAACCTATTGATTTGAGAATCAAGAACCTTGATGTGTATGGTTATTCTACGTTGGTGATTAATCAGATCAAAGGAGAATGGGAGACTCGTCAGGCAAATTTGGTGCCTTATAAGAACTATGCTAGAAGGTTGTTACCGTTCTTTGATAGGGTGGAATTTCATCATGTACCCCGGGCTGAGAATCAGATGGCTGATGCATTGGCAATGTTGGCTTCCATGTACACGGTGAATCGGTGGAATGAAGCTCCGTCAATCAGAATTATGCGTCTTGATAGACCGGCTTTCGTGTTTTCGGTCGAAGAAGTATCAGATGGCAAGCCTTGGTATCACGACATCAAGTGTTTTCTCAAGAATCAAGATTACCCAGCTGGGGCATCTACCAAGGACAAGAAAACTCTGAGGAGACTAGCAGGCAACTTCTTTCTGAATGAAGATGACGTGTTGTACAAGAGGAACTTCGACATGGTCTTGCTACGTTGTGTCGATGAACACGAGGCAGACCTGTTGATGGAAGAGGTTCACGAAGGTTCTTTCAGTACTCATGCCAATGGGCACGCTATGGCTAGAAAGCTGTTGAGGGTAGGGTATTACTGGATGACTATGGAGTCTGATTGTTTCAAATATGCCAGAAAATGCCATAAATGTCAGATTTATGTTGATAAGGTACACGTACCACCTACTCCTCTGAATGTATTGAAATCTCCTCGGCCCTTTGCCATGTGGGGCATTGACATGATTGGAAAGATTGAGCCGACTGCTTCCAATGGGCCTCATTTCATCTTGGTTGCCATTGATTATTTCACAAAGTGGGTGGAAGCAGCCTCGTTTGCCAACGTCACTAGACAAGTGGTAGCCCGATTTATAAAGAAGGACATCATATGTCGTTATGGTATCCCGGAGAGAATCATTAATGATAATGGTTCAAATTTGAACAATAAGATGATGAAGGAGCTATGCTAGAGCTTTAAAATTGAACATCACAATTCTTCTCCATATCGTCTGAAGATGAATAGTGTTGTGGAAGCAACAAATAAGAATATCAAGAAGATTGTGTAGAAAATGGTGGTAATGTATAAGGACTGGCATGAGATGTTGCCTTTTTCTCTACATGGTTATCGTACTTCGGTGCGTACATCGACCGGGGCAATTCCTTTCTCACTGGTGTATGGTATGGAAGCAGTATTACCATTAGAGGTTGAGATTCCTTCTTTAAGAATTTTGGCAGATGTAAAGCTTGATGAAGCCGAACGGGTACGTTCCAGGTTAGATCAACTGAACCTTATTGAGGAGAAGAGATTGGCAGCCATTACACATGATCGGTTGTATCAGAGCAGGATAAAAAGGACTTTGATCAGAAAGTGCATCCTCGGTGTTTTCAGACAGGCGAGTTAGTTTTGAAAAGGATCATTCCTCCTCAGACAGATCACAGGGGCAAGTGGACTCCAAACTACGAAGGGCCATATGTAGTAAGAAAGGTTTTCTCTGGTGGAGCCTTATTACTTTCGAATATGGATGGCGAAGATTTTACATCCCTTATGAACGCAGGCGTAGTCAAAAAATACTTCGCATAAAAAGAGACCCGCTGAACATAAAAAGAAAATTCCAGGAAAAAAAGGGCATCCCGGCGAACCATAAAAAGAAAAGGTTCGGGTAAAAATTAGGGATAAAATAAAAAAGAAAAGAATAAACCCGCAAAGTTGAAAACCTGAAAAGGCGACTTTGGCAAAAATTGGTATCCCGGTGGATTGAAAACCTGAAAGGGTGATCCAGACAAGAGTTAGGGATTTGAAAGCGAGAGGTTACGGTCTGTGTTTGATATGTGAGCACTTTTGACACTTGGGAATTTCGAAGGAAAGGAATCAGTCCAGTCAGTCTCTTCGAAAGTCAAAACACCTGTGGATAAGCAAGACATATGGGTCATAGCTGAATCGAAGCATGGTGGATATATGTTCCTACATTGCCGACATGTGTATTTTCTTTTCACTTTTGTGCAATTACCTCTTTTCAGGAATTGCTTCCAATTGTAAATGCCTATTTACAGTCGAATTCATTCAATAAAGTTTTCATTTCACTCAAAGAGCTTTCCATTTTTGTTTTTACTTTTACTATTTTGTTTGCAAAAACGTTTGTGATTTTGATAAACATTGCATGTGAAAATGTTAAACTCTATAGAGCATATCGAAAACAATGGAAATTACTTGAGCGATGGATATTGTGGATGGTAACCGAGGTGGTCATTTTGCATATACGACATTTTGTTGTTGTTGTATGTTTGCAGGGTAGCAGGATTGTTTCTCCCCAATATAGTTTCTCTCCCCGACATTGCAGTTTTATCATCCTCAGCAGAGCATACTCTCCCCAGCAAGAGTGAGGAGGATCATTTTCCCCCAGTCAGATTGGTTTATTACTCCTCGGCGAGTATTCAGAAGCCACCCGTACCAGACAGGATGATGTGCATCTCCGGCAAAAGACTTTTTAGATATCTTTCCCAGGCAGAAATTTTTATTTTTCCCCACAAAATCTTGATATTTACTTTCCTCATCGGATCAGGAAGTATAGTCTCGTCGGCAGGGTAAAGTCATTTCTCCAGCAGTGGTTAAGTTCAATGATATCCCCGACATGTTGGGTATTACTGACTCCTCTCCCCAAGCAGAGTTTGGTGTTAATCCTCGCAACAGTTTGATCAACGAAAGTGACATCCCCAGTAGGTTCTAAGTCCAATTTCCTTTGGCACTTTTCAGTATCATGTTTTGGGTTCTATCTTCAACAAGAGTTATCTGTAATTCTCTAGCAGAGTGGAAGTTCTCTTCAGGTTTCATCTTAAGCAGTTGTTTTAATCAAGAAAGCCGTTCAGTGTGATTTTCCTCAGCAGGGTTTGAGACCTTGGAGATAATTCAGCTTGTCATCCCCAGTGGAGTTGCCTTCATTTTTCAGCATTTATTTTGTTGAGGGGCCTCTTTTGCATAGCATGAGCACCATTTGCATTGCATCCTCCAAACGCGTAGCATTTCTATTTCATATGGAGCATTAAGCCATAGAAAAATTCAAACATATGCATTTGAAGTATAAGATAGGTTTGAATTCACCTTTGCCAGGCGTATCCCGAGCAGAAAGCGTAGTAGCTCATGATATATCGTTCAACTTTATACCCTAATCAAATGGATTTGGTCATCCAGAGGGATTATCTGGTGTCCCCCTGCAGAGTTGTCTTCCAAGATTGGTAGTCTGTGGTTTCTTTTCTTCTCACCCCTTTGTCCAGGAGGTCTTTCGAATTATCCCCTCAGAGTTGTTTAGCGTCTGTCTTGTATCAATTTGCCACAGTTAACACTCATCTGTGTTTGCTTTCTGTTCTTTCAACAGTCGTCCGTGTTTGAAACCTTTTTCAATAATTCGTCCGTATTGATCTTAGACACTCGTCCGTGTTTGAATCTCTTTCCGCAATACTTCGTCCGTATTGATCTTAGACACTCGTCCGTGTTCTTTCAACACCCGTCCATGTTTGAAACCTTTTTCAATACTTCGTCTGTATTGATCTTAGACACTCGTCCGTGTTTGAATCTCTTTCCTCCATACTTCATCCGTATTGATCTTAGACACTCTTCCGTGTTTGAATCTTTTTCCTTAATACTTCGTCTGTATTGATCTTAGACACTCGTCCGTGTTCTTCAACACTCATCTGTGTTTAAATCTCTTTCCTCAATACTTTGTCTGTATTGATCTTAGACACTCGTCTGTTTTCTTTCAACACTCGTCCGTGTTTGAATCTTTTTCCTCAATACTTCATCCGTATTGATCTTAGACACTCGTCCGTGTTCTTCAACACTCGTCTGTGTTTGAATCTCTTTCCTCAATACTTCATTCGTATTGATCTTAGATACTCATCCGTGTTCTTCAACACTCGTCCGTGTTTGAATCTTTTTCCTCAATACTGCGTCCGTATTGATCTTAGACACTCGTCTGTGTTCTTCAACACTCGTCCGTGTTTTAATTCTTTCCTTCAATACTTCATCCGTATTGATTTTAGACACTCGGTCGTGTTTACTTTGACTACTCTTCGATACTCGTCTGTATTGTTGTTTCAACACTCGTCCGTGTTTGAATCTGTTTCTTTCAACACTCGTCCGTGTTTGAAACCTTTCTACAATACCTAGTCCTATTGATTTTAGACACCCGTCCATGTTAATTTCAACCTCTTCAATGCTTGTCCGCGTTCTTTCAGCACTCGTCTGTGTTTATCCCCAGCGCAGTCAACGCTCGCCCGTGTTTGCCTTCAGCTTCCAACGCTCGTTTATTTTGATCCTAGACACTCATTCGTGTTCATTTCCTTTCCTCAATACCTCGTCTGTATTGATTTTAGACACTCATCCGTGTTCTTCCAACACTCGTCCGTGTTTATGTCAGTTTCATCAATACTCGTCCGTATTGATCCTAGATTTGGTACCCTAGTAGCAATCTCTTCAGCACTCGTCTGTGTTCACCTCCTTTAATTTTAGTTTCAAGCACCCGTCTGTGTGTGTTTCGCTCATTTTCAATACTTCGTCCATATTGATTTTTGGCACCCGTCCGTGTTTATTGGTTTTATACCTCTTTTCACTTGTTCCCCAGCGGAGCCGTCCCTCGCTTTGCAGGTTGAAATTTTGTGTGGTTCTTTTGGTATTCAATCCCCTTCTACCTTGAATGTTTGAGGAGCACGACTCTGCATACCTTCAGATTTAAGTCGATTAAATAGGGGCAGCGGTAGCACCCCAAAATTTGCCCTCCCATTTTACCTTTTTGGCTTATGTTTCATTTTATTTTTCCATCTGCATTTGTGCATTGCATCGGTTCTAGTGCATGGGATCAAGGTTTATTCTCCGTATCTCAGTAGTTTATTCAGGTCAAAGCCATTTCAACAGTGTACAAAGCTAAGTAGATCACTTTCAGAGTCATTTCAGGCATTTATTTTGCTCAGTATATGATTTGTTCATCAGAGGCTCCGGCAATCATTTTTTATCAGTGATTAAGCACCATACGCTATCTTATCAGCAGGGAATTTTGAGTGCGAAAACAAATTCATAGCATATTTCAGGCTTGGATCAGTAGCAATAGCCATTGTCAAATTTTAGAGGCTTAATGTGACTCAGAACAGGTGGAAATGTATGTTTTTTAAGATTCCCTCCAAAAGGCGCCAAATTCAAATTTTCCTTGTGTTAATCGATGAACACATTTTACACTGAAAATGGTTAATCGATTAACCAAGGCAAAATTTGCCCAGATACTTCATTTTTTTAGCGCTGCAGCTTGGGGTCTCAATTTCAATCATCAATTCAATTTTTCACACCAGTAGAGGGATCTAGAAGTGGTTCCAATTTGATTTATTTTCCAATTAATTCAAATTCCCTCCAATTTTCAAATAATTTCCATTCCTAATTCCCCTCCTAATTTCCATTCCAAACACTAACCCACACTCCAAACCACATTTTGATTCCTAACCTAGGGATTATCTAAATCAAATTGGTCCAAACCTCACTCATACACTCTCATTTTCAAAATTTTCTCTCAATTCTCTCTCACATTTTCATTCTCTATCTTCATCTTCAACCTCTCACCAAAGCTCCATATTCATAGATTCACAAATTCTTCATTGAAATTTGTGAATTCTTGAGCTAAACCTCCATCACATCATCATTCTTGGTTCAATTCTATAGTAGCAACTTATTTGGATCTAGATTCGAGGTTTTGGAATCACTTCTTGGAGAGCTTTTGCTTATTTGGAGTTTTCTTGCTTGGATCTTCAAGTTTTCTTGCTAGAGCTTCATAGATCTCTGGATTTCTTGCTTTGATTCATCAATTTTCGTTTACAACACTTACCAAAGCAATTCTCAGCTTTATAGGTTGGTTTTTCTTAGATCTACACTTGATTTAGCTTAATTTTAACTTGTACAATGTAGATCCATGGTTGTTAACATGTTTTGATCCATTTGCTTGAATTTGATTATGGATGTTGATGTTTGTTGAATCTAATTGATGTTTGATGGTTGCAATTCAATGTAATTTTCGTGCATATTTGATTGCTTGATCATTTGGATGCTTGAACAAATGTTTTACTGCTGAAAAAATGCTTTTCAAACTTGATTTTTTGCTGCTGGAACAGGGTTAATCGATTAACCAATTATAGTTCAAATTGGTTAATCGATTAACCAGTGCAATTTTGCTATTTTTGGGCTGTTAATCGATTAACCAATTTGAACTGTAATTGGTTAATCGATTAACACTGGAGCAGAGTGTATTTTTGCGCGTTTTCAAGTGTGTTTTGACTCCTTTCCACGTTCAATCTTCATGGATTGATATAATGCATATATGTGGATGGTTCTTGAGCTGTTACATCATATTGTTGCTCATTCTTGACTATTGTAATCGATATGTTTGATTTGCCTTACTACGCATGTTCATCAGCAATTGTTGTTTGCTTGTTGTATTGCTTAAGTGTTCATGAATACTTGCTGCCTGACTTTTCACACCTGCTGTTCTGAATTTTAACATGCTGTCCATTATGCATTCATGCTTGCCTATTGTCTTTTACACCTGTTATGTGCTGAATACATGTGATGTTAAATGCTGACTTGTTCATTTGCTGGATTTTACTGCTGTAGTGATGCTGGAGTGCTGTTGTGGCTACTGTTTTTGGTTTATTTTCTTGGTTTTGGTTTGCTTTTGCATGTTCCCTTAGGATTCTCTAGTCCAACTTAATTTTGTATTAAGCTTGGAGTAGGATAGACATTAGGAGCTAATACATGCATGATAACAATTAGGATAACCCCTTTTAACCTTCCTTTAGGTTCAATCTTTGCATGATAATGTTAGGTAGAATGTTACCTTTCGTATCCTCAGCCTTAGGACCATTGTGCATGACAACATTAGGATCTAGTTTCCCCTAGTTATTTTCTTTTCAACCTTTGAGTCTTTCTCTCCTCATCTCAAAACAAGTCTAAAACACTTGTGTTGGTTCTTGGATTGGCTAGAATTTTGGTAAAACAAAGTTGTTCAATGTTGATGTCACATGGGTGATGTCTTAACATTGAGTATTAACATTGGTTTATGTTAAGTGTTTAACTTGCTGAAGTTGTGAAGTCTGATATCACATGCGATGTCGTGACATCAGGTCTACAGAAGATTAATAACATCAAGTTTATTGATGTTGTTAGGGTTTGCGTTTTAGATGGATATTGGGAGAGCTGTTAGTCTCATTGGATGCAGATATCTTGGGATAGATATTTTCTGTTACAAACAGATTTGATGCAGATTTGTAGGGAGGTTTAAAGACTGAGATTTAAGAAGATTTTGAGAGAGAAACTCTGTTTTGAAGATTCAGTTTTAAATAACAAATCAGATCAGATATTGTAGCAGGTCCAAGCCCAATTCAAATAGCTATATAATGTGCATCATTCTGAAGGAAAAGTAACGAAAAAAGAGAGCTAAAGACTGTGAGTCGATTGAGTCTTCGTGTTTGTAAACCATTCGAGTGTGAATTAGTATTGTTGTTTTGAGTTGTTCTTGATCAAAGCTGTGAAGCATAATCAAGTTGTGGTTTTCAAAGTGTGTGATCTTTGAATTATATCACTGGAGTGATTTAGGGATTGAGTAGTGTTCTCATATCTAAGTGGTCTCTTAGGTAGAAGGTTCATTAAGTAGTAATTAAGTTTAGGAGATGTCAATTGGGTTGTTGAGTCTGTAAATTAATACTACTGATAGTGAAATTCATCCCTGGCTTGGTAGCCCCCAGACGTAGGTAGTTAAGACCGAACTGGGTGAACAATTCTGTGTGTTGATTTATTGCTTGTTATTGCATTGTCTATTGCAGAGTGTGTTGTTGTGACATCGCACTTAACATCACACATCTGGTACCAGAATTTCAATTGGTATCAGAGCAGGCATCCTGTCTGTCTCTAGGTGAGATCTAGGGAAGTTACTTTCTGTTGTAAAGATGGACAAAGAAGTTGGAGGATTTGTCAACAGACCCCCTATTTTGGATGGCTCGAATTATGATTATTGGAAGCCAAGGATGATCACCTTTTTGACATCCTTGGACAGCAGGGCTTGGAAGGCTATCATTAAAGAATGGAAAGCACCTGTTGTGTTTGAAAAAGATGATGCTGGGAAAGATAAAGAGGGCACCTCAAAGCCGAAGCCTGAAGAAGAATGGACCAAGGAAGAAGATGAGCTTGCCCTTGGAAATTCCAAAGCTTTAAATGCAATTTTCAATGGAGTGGATAAGAACATATTCAGGTTGATCAATACCTGTGAAGTTGCTAAGGAAGCTTGGGACATCTTGAAGACTACACATGAAGGATCATCTAGAGTTAAGATGTCAAGACTTCAGATTCTAACATCAAAGTTTGAAAGTCTGAAGATGAAGGAAGATGAGTCTATCCATGACTTCCACATGAGTATCCTTGAGCTGTCCAATGCATCCAGTGCTCTTGGAGAAAAGATGTCAGAAGAAAAGCTTGTAAGGAAAATCCTTAGGTCCCTTTCTAGGAGGTACAAGATGAAGGTGACAGCCATTGAAGAAGCACAAGACATCAGCCAGATGAGGGTTGATGAGCTCATTGGATCTCTTCAAACTTTTGAGCTTGGGTTGAATGAGGAAGAACCTGAAAAGAAGCCAAAGAGTATAGCCTTGGTTTCAGATGCTCAAGAAGAGAAAGGGAATAGTGCTGAATCCCAGGAGGATCTATCTCAGGCCATTGTTATGTTGGGAAGGCAGATCAACAAGGTGTTCAAAAGAATGAACAAGAACTTCAAGCCTAATGCCAAGAACATCGCTTCTGACATCAGCAAGTCTAAGGAGAAGGATGAAGAGAAGACTGCTCAAGACAAGGGTGTTCAGTGCTTTGAGTGTGAAGGTTGTGGACATGTTAAGAAAGAATGTCCCACATTCCTGAAGAAGCAGAAGAAAGGAATGACAGTTTCTTGGTCAGACTCTGAAAGTGAAAGTGAAGGAGAGTCAGCCAAACATGTCAAAGCTTTAACTGGAACAGTTGTTTCTGATGGTGACTCAAGTGATGAGGAACTGACTTTTGAGGAGTTAGCATCCACTTATCAAGAGCTTTGTCTAAAGAGTACAGAAATTTGTCAAGAAAGTGAAAAACAGAAGAAACAGATTGTTCAACTTGAGACTGCTAAAGCTGATTTGGAAAATGAAGTCTTATTAGTCAAAGCTCATCTTGATCATATGACCAAATCTGTTAGGATGCTGAATTGTGGTACAGACACACTGGATAAGATCCTTCAGACAGAAAAGGTTGCTGGAGATAAGTCAGGCATAGGATTTGTGGTTGAGGAAAAAGTATCCGCTGAAGCAAGCACTTCAGGAACCAAGAAGGAGATGTCTCAACCAATGTCTCAACATCACACAAAGAGACAGGATCCTAAACCTAAGCAGGTTGCTCATCCACAACCTCAAAATGTTGGGAAGAGGCATGCTCATGGTCCTCATCAAAGGAAGGCACATGTTTCTGGAGCTAGGCGGTATATGCCTCCACAATATCATAAGAGCATGCAGACTTCTAGGTCCAAACAGAACATGTCCCATCAAATGTCTCAACATCAGGGAAGCATGTATGGCTATGGATATAATAATACTGTGCCTTATTATTATGGAAGAAGGAAGCCTCATCACCATAGAAGACAGCCAAAAGGACAGCATCCTTACCATAGAAGACAATCAAACTATGGGAGAAGAAGACAACATTATGGGTGGCAGCCACATCAGTGTCATCATCAAGGTGGCAGAAGGTTTAACCACTTCAGAAAAGACAGAGTTAGGTGCTTCTACTGTGGCAGATTTGGACACATGCAGTTTTCTTGTTTCAAGCTACATGGTTATCCCAAGTCTATCCCTCAACCCAGACAGAAGGTGAACAGGCCCAAGGTTGTTAAACAGTGGGTTCCTAAAGAAGAGGTTAAGTGTCTATTGGCTCACTTTTCAGATAGACACTCTGCTAAGGATGGCTGGTACTTTGACAGTGGCTGTTCAAAGCACATGACTGATTTCAGAAACCAATTAGTGGATATCAACTCTTGCTCCTCAATTGATGTTACGTTTGGAAACGGAGAGAAAGGGGTGGTACAAGTTGTTGGAAACGTGAAGTGTCATGAGGGACCTGAACTTGACAATGTACTTCTTGTCAAAGGGTTTAGTACTAATCTAATTAGCATAAGTCAGCTCTGTGATGATGGTTATAAAGTCAGCTACACCAAAAATGAGTGTGTGGTGACAAATGAGCAGAATGAGGTAGTGATGAAGGGAATAAGATCCAGAGATAACTGCTATCAATGGGTACCTCAAGTGGACAGTTTATCTGGTGATGTTAAGATTGATGTTGTAACATCATATTGTGACAACAAGTGTGGAAGTCTGCTGAAAGGTCAAGTAGGGTTAATTACTCTTAATGTGAATCCTTTTAAATTTTTAAAAGGAAAGTTAATTTGGAGGGAGAAACTCATTGATTGGTCTTTAAGGGATACAAAAAATCAGGCGCCATACCTTAGACCATCATTCCCATTTGTAGCAATATCACATTTCATCAAGGATCATATCTCCCGTCTGTTCGTCTCCTTCAACAAGAAGAATCATCTGTCTCGGAACTCA
The DNA here is from genome assembly GCA_022829125.1 of Lathyrus tuberosus. NCBI lineage: Eukaryota > Viridiplantae > Streptophyta > Magnoliopsida > Fabales > Fabaceae > Lathyrus > Lathyrus tuberosus. Next base: position 3,924,298 of record JALAZF010000092.1, on the reverse strand, counting down.
TACTGCCTAAAGGGAACCTTGTCAAACCAGATGTCTTCTCCATCAAAGAAATCTGCTTCTCAAAGCTCTTCGTGGGAAAAAGTTAGGGTTTCTTCAGACGAAGGGTCTGCCGAAGAAGCGTTGAATGTAGAACCTATTTCCATGATGCTCCCAGAGTCAGGTAAATCTAGACCTTCTAAACTTGTTTCAAAAAGGGTTGGGACTATCTTTAGAGATAATGAAACAAAGAAGCTTGTTACTAGTGTTCTATTTAGTGATAAAACAGCACCTAGGTCATCCACTTCTCAAACTATTGAAGAAAGGGTAGATGTTGACAAAAGCTTAGGTCAGATTGTTGATAAGATCTTTGAGAAAGGGCTTCCTATAAAGGGTATATCTAGACCACTGAGGCAAATGCCTGCTGAACATTCTGAAAGGGAAAAGAGTGACATGCAAAGTGCAGCTACAAATCTTCATAGACTTGCTATGTCTGTTATTGAAGATTCTGAAGTGGGAGTGGAAGAAGATGATGTGCATGAGGAAGCTAATGTTAAAGGGGATGTTAGAACATCACCTGTTGAAGCTACTCCTGGTGAAGAAAAGAATGAGGATGTGATCAATGTGGTTGACTTATCTGGTGATGAAGTCATTGGAAAAGCTATTCCAAGCATTGCTAAGAGACTCAAGACAAGGAAAGGAAAGACTGTTAATTCCTCTCCAAAGAAGTCTTCTGAAGGCAAGAAGAAAACTGTTGTTGTTGGTCCTACAAAACCTTGGAGCAAGGTTGCTACTCCCTCCAAAAAGAGGAAGATCAGGGAAGATTCTGATTCTGACTTTGATGTTAAGGATGATGCTCATGACATCACATCTGTCAGAAGAACAATTTTGAAGAGAATCTCTGACAAAGTCCCTGAAGTACCAGTTGACAACATTTCCTTTCATTATGCCAGCAGTGCTTCAATGTGGAAATTTGTTTGTCAGAGAAGACTATCCATAGAGAGGGATCTTGGAAAAGAAGCTTTAGAGATGAAGGATATTATGGAACTGATTAATGAGGTTGGGTTGGTGAAGACTGTGACCAAATTTCCTAAGTGCTATGAGGGCCTTGTCAAAGAATTTGTTGTCAACATTTCTGGAAATATTGCTGATAAAAAGAGCATTGATTTCATGAAAGTATATGTGAGAGGAAAGTGCATTAATTTCTCTCCTAGTACTACACAAGTATCTGGGAAGAGATGATGAAGAGTATAGTGAACTTGATATGACTGATAATGAAATATGTAAAGAGATTACAGCTGGTCAGGTAAAGGGTTGGCCATTGAAAGGGAAGTTGAAGGCTAGTAAACTTAGCATCAAGTATGTAATTCTTCACAGAATTGGAGCTGCCAACTGGGTGCCAACAAACCACAAGACAACAATAGTTGTTGGATTGGGTAGGTTTATCTATGCTGTTGGGAAGAAGATCAAGTTTGACTATGGAAGCTACATATTTGAGCAAGTGGTGAAACATGCTGAAACCAATGCTATCAAGCTACCCATCGCATTCCCATCTCTTGTTTGTGGAATCATCTTGGAGCAACATCCTGAAACTTTAACAAGTTCAGATATAGCTTGCAAGAGGGAGTCAGCCTTATCCTTGCATCCTAAGTTGTTTACTGGACATCATGTTCCAGACATTGTTGTAACATCAAGTTCTAGTGTTAAAAAGGCCAGTACTAAAGCTGGGTTAATTGAAGAATTGAAGGCAACATGCAAAGATCTTGATGTGGTTATCAGTACTAGCACTGCTAGGAAGTTGAGAATTGAGCAGATGATCAAATCCTTGGAACAAGATGATGATGATGTTGAAGAACCAGGTTCTGAAGAAGGTGGTCCTAGCACTGATGGTGAAGATGGGGCCAGCTATGATGAAGACTAGTTTCCCTGCTGCCTTTTCTTGATAGTAGTTTAGTTTTTTTTGCTGTTTTTGTTTCTGCACTTGATGTACCTAATATGTAATTTGAATATTGTGACTGTGTTTATGCACTATTTTTGTTCTATGATTTGTCTTGTCTTGTTTGCTGACTTTAGACTGACAATGAGAGCTTGTTTAGGACTAACTGTAGTGAGTAGGACTTACATGTTGAGGTTTGTCCAATTGTGGCTAAAAAGGGGGAGAGTTAGCCTAGAGTTAGTCAAAGTGTTGCAATACCGGGAAGAAGAATTTGTCATTGTGCAATGCTAAGGAGTGCAGCTAGTGTGTGCAATGCTAAGGAGTGCAGCTAGTGTGATGCTGAAATGTAGATATTGAGGGGAAGAGTTGTTGAACAGTTGTTGGTAGGCTTGTTCTTACTTTAAGGGGGAGCTTGCCCTATGCTGCTGCTAATTGGTGGTTGAAGTCTGTGCAGCTGTTAGTGCTGTAGTATGTAGCAGAGTATTGGAGTGTGTGCAACATGCTGAAAGCATTGTGAAGCTGTGATGAAGAAATGCTGCTGCGAAAGTTGGTAAAATTTTCATGTTTATCCGATGCTGAAGTCTCTGATGTTACATAGATTGTTTTAGCCAAAATTAGCCAAAGGGGGAGATTGTTGGTTCTTGGATTGGCTAGAATTTTGGTAAAACAAAGTTGTTCAATGTTGATGTCACATGGGTGATGTCTTAACATTGAGTATTAACATTGGTTTATGTTAAGTGTTTAACTTGCTGAAGTTGTGAAGTCTGATGTCACATGCGATGTCGTGACATCAGGTCTACAGAAGATTAATAACATCAGGTTTAGTGATGTTGTTAGGGTTTGTGTTTTAGCTGGATATTGGGAGAGCTGTTAGTCTCATTGGATGCGGATATCTTGGGATAGATATTTTCTGTTACAAACAGATTTGATGCAGATTTGTAGGGAGGTTTAAAGACTGAGATTTAAGAAGATTTTGAGAGAGAAAATCTGTTTTGAAGATTCAGTTTTAAATAACAAATCAGATCAGATATTGTAGTAGGTCCAAGCCCAATTCAAATAGCTATATAATGCGCATAATTCTGAAGGAAAAGTAACGAAGAAAGAGAGCTAAAGACTATGAGTCGATTGAGTCTTCGTGTTTGTAAACCATTCGAGTGTGAATTAGTATTGTTGTTTTGAGTTGTTCTTGATCAAAGCTGTGAAGCAGGATCAAGTTGTGGTTTTCAAAGTGTGTGATCTTTGAATTATATCACTGAAGTGATTTAGGGATTGAGTAGTGTTCTCATATCTAAGTGGTCTCTTAGGTAGAAGGTTCATTAAGTAGTAATTAAGTTTAGGAGATGTCAACTGGGTTGTTGAGTTTGTAAATTAATACTACTGATATTGAAATTCATCCCTGGCTTGTAGCCCCCAGACGTAGATAGTTAAGACCGAACTAGGTGAACAATTCTGTGTGTTGATTTATTGCTTGTTATTGCATTGTCCATTGCAGAGTGTGTTGTTGTGACATCACACATCTGGTACCAGAATTTCAACTTGATAAATACAACGAGCATTGTGCGCCACGAGCCTTAAGTACATGGGAAATGAGGAATGAGGGGTCTCCCTTCACTTTTCTAGAGTGTTTAGCATACGTTTCGTTGGGGGCGACCATGCGACGTATTCGCTCCTATGTCATAGACTTTAGTGCAATGCGAGTTTCAAACTAACTTCAATCGACTTCTGTCACAAAAACACAAACCAAGTTCAAATCATTTTTATCCTTCAGAATTGTTGGGGTTTCAAATCATTTTCAGAAAAGAGCACGTCGCTCATAAAAAATACTCATTGAATCGTATGTCGAACTACGATCGCTCTGATTTCCTCTTTCTCGTCCGATTGAGGATACGTAGGCACAAGACAGCGATGTCTTGGCGAGCAACCTCCCCCTTTAGTGCGTAGTCCTTCAAACTACGTTGACTCTGATTCTTCGTTCGTCGACGAAGATACGCGGGCATAGGATTGGATAATCCTTGTGAGTCTGTTTTTGTTTCTTCCCTTCCCATTTCCGTTTAGCAGTAAGCTTTAGATAACTCACCCTTTGATTAGACAACAAGCGTGGATCCCATCGAGTACGATGGACACGTGGGGGTGCTAATACCTTCCCCTCGCGTAACCGACTCCCGAACCCGGACTATCGTTGCGATGACCATGTTTTCTCCCTTTGAGGTTTTCTTCAATCGTTTCCTGCACCTGCGTCGGGATAAATAACGTTCGGTGGCGACTCTTCTATTCTATTTCCGCCGGTTGTTTTTCGCAGTTGCGACACCAGTTAGCGGTAAGTTTGTCCTCGCATAAATCTTTCTGATTTCTCCGCGGGACTAGGTGATGACACTAAATTATACTGTATTTTCGACTCTGATTTCACATGCATATTAGTTGTTTTTCTATTATTTTTGCTTTGTTATTGTTATGTTTTCCTTTGTTTTCAGGTTTTCAATAAAATCAAGGTCCCAGACGAAAAAGGGTGCAAAAGGAGCAAGAATTCAAGTTTGGCAGCAATTTACCCTTGTCGCTTCTCTTGTCGCGGATGCCCCAGGGTAGGCGACGACGTGTCCCATGATTTCCACTGCTCAACTGCCACGTTCCCACGACCTTTGCCATATTCTTCTTGTCGCGGGCGCGGTAGGCCTGTCGCAGGCGCGACAAGGCAATATCAGTTTCCCGCCCATTTTCAAGCCAAGGTCACTTTTGTCTTTGCACCATGCCAACTTTGCCTATAAATACTCTCAGGACTCGAATTTTAGGATCATCCAATCTTAGTTTACTTCATCCTAGGCATAAATTTCACTCTTGTAAAGCATGAATCTTCTCACATCGAGGAGTTATTGCACTGTGTGTGATCGAGTTTGTAATCAAGTCTTGGAGTGTCTGTAATCAAGTTGGAGCACTTTGGTAGAAGTAATCCTGCCAGCATTTTCTTTTCCGTGCATTATACCAGATTTAAAGACTCCGCTTTGGAGCAGGTTTTATTTTAATCGCATTTACTTTCATTTATTTCTTGCACTTGCCTTATTTTGTTTATTTATTGTCTTGCCTTACTTTTCAAAACTTTACTTTTCAAAAGACTTAATTCCATACATGATAAGAATTAACATGACTGTTATAACTACCATGGCTGGCTAAGTTTTAGATAGGTAAGAATGTAAAGACCATAGCCACCGTAATACGTCTATATGTTAATAGAAGTACTTAAGGGCTGTTTAAATCTTTAACACAAGTTTTCTGTACTTGAAAGCAATGTTGGGTAAGATCGAAAGTCGTCCAACCATTTGTGAACTTGTTTAGTTCTCAACTGATCAAATACAGCGAAAGCGCTTTGCTCAGTTGAGTAGGGATTTTTAACACTTTAGAAAAGAGATTTTAAAACTATTTTCGGACGCGTTAGTGGGATTAGAATCTGGTTCATTTTGAACCTCTTTAGTTTAGAGATTTCAGGTCAAAATACTTTTCTGTTTAGTTTAGAATTTACATTTCTTAAAAGTAAGTTTTTCATGACTCTAACGCAATGCGCGCCTTTTTATAAGTGACAATAAAGGGGTTAGTTTAGAGGGTAAACTTAGTTCTGACTACGCGAAAGTGACAGTTCCTGTTAAATTGAATTCTTTTCTTAAAATAGAAGATATTGCCCGTAAGTAGTTCTGTTGATGAATATAGAAATATTATCGGTTATGAGAATTACATTCAAGCCTATTGTTTTGTCTGAATTTTATTATCTCGTCATTTACTTTTATTTATTTTCCTCTGCATTAGTAAACCCTGAATTGAACTGCCTTAGATAAGCACTGTAACAAACGGAAATCGTTAGATCGACATTTGGTCTCTGTGGATACGATAACTTTTTATATTACTCTGACGCGATTCATGCACTTGCGAATACAACGCATCACTAGGCTGCAAATTTGGAATTCGCGCTTTATGACTTTGGCGTCATATCACAAATTTATTTTTTGTTTCAATGAGGCTTCTCGGAGGGCTGCCCCCGACCAAATCTCTTCGACCATATCGAGTTCCTCCCTTAGTGCCTCATCGTTCATCTCCTCGTCGAGGGGAGATTTGGTCCGCCTAGATGGCTCTTTGATTTCCATTGGAATAACTACCTCGGTTCCGTAGGTTAGTCAGAATGGAGTCTCCCTGATGGTCGAGTATGGTGTCGTTCTGTAAGCCCAGAGTACACTGTGTAGCTCCTCGACCCACCTCTTTTTAGCTTTACCTAATCTTCATTTTAGGCCTTGCAGGATGACTCTGTTCGCAGCTTCACCCTACCCGTTTATTTGCGGGTGGTCGATAGACATGAAATGTTACTTGGTGCCCAGTTTGGCGATGAACTCCTGGAAGTTCTTGTCGGAGAACCGCGTCCCATTGTCGGTGACGAGTGCTCGTGGTACGCCGAACTGAGCGAGTATGTTTCTCATGTAGAAACGAAGTATGTTATGTGTTGTGATTTTGGCGAGGCCTCAGCCTCTATCCACTTCGTGAAATAGTCGACGCCGACTATCGGGTACTTGTTCTGGTACGACCCCATGGTGATGGGGCCGATGATGTCCATCCCCCACCAGGCTGTAGTGGGGAAATTTGTGAGTGTAAGCTATTGACTAACTTAACTCGTAAGGCAAGAGTCGTCACTGCACTTTTATTTTATCCAAAAGGAAAGGAAAAAGAGCGAACAAAACCTAAACAAGTTCTAAAACAAGAACAAATAAACAGAGACTAGATAAGGGGGTTGGTTACGCGATGGGAAGGTGTTAGCACCCAAAACGTCTATAGTACTATATAGGAACCCTTTGAAATATTTATGTTTTTTGGTTTGAAAAGGTTTGTTTGAAAAAGAGATTGGGGAGATGAGAAGAGAAGTATTTTTTTAGATTTTTGTGTTTGGAGAGACTTATCGCCTCATGCCTACGTACCCACAAAGTGCAATATAGGACCAAAACCCCGTAGTTTGTGGTACAAATAACAAAATTTGGTTGGTTATGATTCATTTTATCTTGAAAAGACAACTTGTCATTCTCAAGAGAGACTACTCAACTAATTACCCACAGGTATATGAAATAGGCATTTGCATCACATTAAGATGGAGGATTTGCTTGGATAAAAATCAACAAGACTAATCACATCAACATCATAGTGGAAAATGACCATTATTTACACAAAATACCATGGTTAGGAGCTTTACATCTCATCAAAGAAAATGACTCATGTCTAATCTTTTTGAAAAGTTTTAAAAGAAAAAGTGCACAAAAGCACAAAAGGTTTGAATGAGTTTTTGTATTTTTTATATCTTTTTGAAATTAGTCAAAGTATGATTAACATCGACTGGCATTTATTTAAAGAAAACAAAGTTTGAAAATCACTTGACCAAAGTCAAGGTTTATTATTATGAAAGTAGTTTAAGTTTCAAAAACAAGAAGGTTTTGAAAAAATAGAGGAGATTTTGAAAATTAAAGAAGGGGTGGAGAAGAATGGACTATCCTAGAGCAAAAGATAAAAACTAAGGATAAGAACGGTCTAACCACACAAGCAAGCTCCATAACATAAGCATTTTTTCCTTTAGATCAGGCCTTGATCAAGATAGGTCTTCAAAAGAGAACTTCAAGTACCCAAAATCCAAGGTTTTTCATCACAAAACTCCAAACATAGGTTAAGATCCTAGTTCTAAGTCCAAAGTTCCATGTCCAATGCAAAGGATAGTAAACATAGTCCAAAATTAAAGAACAAGTTTTTTAGGGGTTTTATCTTTTATTAATGTTTTTTGGGTTCAAATGGACAAAAGAAAAAGATCATAACATAAACAAATGGTCCAAGTGGACAAAAAAAATGGCAGAAACATAAACAAATAATATGATATGATATGATAAGATAAAGCATAAGAAATAAAGAGAGATAGGGAGCAAGAAGGAAGCATAAACATAGCACAATTAATATAATAATAGAGAGCAAAAATCATCCAAAATGAGAGCACAAGTTTTGTTGTGTTTTCGGAAATGCTCGACTAGACATCCATGAGAATGAAAACATGGTCTCATACATTACCATGGGGAGGGCTCCAACTCGGATAAAATCAACGAGTATGCCAACTAACCCCCACGGGTAACAAGAGAAAGCCAATATATTTCAAACTACGCCATGGACGAATAGGAGACAGATAATTCACTTACAAATCACAACGGTTTTTCGATTTCGGGACAATTTAGCACTATGTTAAGCAATCGTAATCAGGCTTATATAGAAGCCACGACTATCTGAGGCCGGTCAATAACAATGTTAGTGCTAATGCATGCTAGAGAAGTGATATGTAGATTACTCTCCGAAAGCAATACCGCATGAAAAAAAAAGAGGTAACGATCTCATCTTCATCAAGAACTTAAAATAAGTTTCAATGATATCAAAGATTTTCATCGATCAAAAGAAAAATAAGAAGAAGGGAGAGGAACATAAAATTGAATTACAATTCTAAAATTATTCCATCTTTAAGTCTAACCACTCATCTTGGTGGATTAAAGCACTAAACATATCATTAACTCAAAGCACCTAAAATGAATTGAACAATTCACTTTAAAGATAGATTTGAATTAGTGAATGTTTATCCAACTTCATCTACACCCTAAGTCCATTGAATTTAAAGAGGAATAGGACCTTTAAAGTTGCAAACCAAGGCAAAGATCAAAAGGAAATGGAAGAAAGAGGAAAACAACTCAAAACAGTCCCAAAATAAAACCAAAAACACAATTCTGTTAGTGGTTCATCGATTAATCATTTGCATGTGCAAATGTGTTAATCGATTAACACTGCTATGACAGCAAAAAAAATTGAAAAAAAAAATCAGCATTCATGATCCAATCATTTCTTCAAACACCTCATGATCATGAATGCAAATTAGCACGAAAATTCAAGTAAAACAACAGCAAATAACACCAATGGAACACATTTTGCAAGATCCAAAGATCAAGCAACAAGAATCAATAAGAGATCACATTGTAGAAGATGAATCAAGCACAACAATGGTGGAATAAGTGAATTACCACTTCAAATCTGAAAATGCTTCAAATCAACTTCAAGAACCACACTCCAAAGCCTTGATCTACAAAAATTGATGATGAAAAAGTGTTTGGATGGAGGTTTAGCTCAAAGATTAGTAAGCTCCAATGAAGAACTTACTAACTTTCAATGGAAGAAAAAGCTTTGGTGAATTTGGGTAGATGAAGAATTGAGAGAAATTTGTGCAAGGTGAATTTGGTTATCAAAAGCTTGTAGAATGAATGAAATGAAGCCTCTATTTATAGGATTTAGGCTTGGAAATTTTGGTTGATTGGAGTTTGGTTTGGAACCAAAATTAGGCTTGGAATTTGAATTTGGAGGCAAAATCAAGATCAAGTGGTGATTAGTGAAGGTGTCTGGTTGGAATTAATTATGATGAGGTGTGGGAATTAAAATGAGATGGTATAGAATATTCTCATGATGAAACAAGGTGAAATTGGGGCCAAAATGCTGTTGAATTTGAATTTGGCTCATTTTCACAAAAACACACTGGTTAATCGATTAACCATTTGCATGTACAAATGTGTTAATCAATTAACACAGTGAAAAAGTGTGAAAAATGACTTTTTGATGTGTTGTCTTGGATCTAGCTCGATTCTTCTTGCTTGTCAAAGAAGGCATGAAAATAAACACATGAACCTTAGAGTCTTTTGAATAATAATCAATTAAATCTTGGAAACTCTTGATCAGATGATTTTGAATTATTTTTGGATCAACTTTGACTTTGTTCAGATGAATTTCATTCGACCTGAGGAACTGATATTTGATATTCTTGGTCCCAACCTCTTCCTGAAAAAGTTAGTAAAGGAAAAACAAACATATTTTTGGATTTTAATAAAGGGTTAGTAAACATAAACATAAACAAATATAAAGCAAACAAGAAAACAAGGGTGCTTGGTGATCTCTCTCAAGAACAAACCTACAAAGGAAGGCAAGAGAACCAAAGCTTGTGATCTTGTTTGTGGTATGAGATGCAAATGATATTTGGGATCTTAGGGATAAAATATAGAGTACTACACAGGCGAAGGGCCTTTGGGAAGACAGAGTTTTAAGATTGTTGGGAGGTGCTAAGTGCATGTCCCCGTGGCATTGGCACTTATCGCATTTTTTGACATGCTCTTTCACATCGTGCTGCATGGTGGGCCAGTAGCATTATGCTTGCAGGGCCTTCCGGGCGAGGGATCTTCCTCCAAGGTGTTAAGCGTTAATTCCTTCGTGGATTTCTTGTAGCACGTTAGGGACCTTGGTTTCCTCGACACACTTCAGGAGGGGGATGGAGAATCCTTGTTAGTATAGCTTGTCTTCGATTAAGATGTAGGAGCAGGCTCTGCGTTTTGTTACACTGGCCTTTTTCTGGTCTGAGGGCAGTTCTCTTGTAGCAAGCTAATTGTACAGTGGGGTCATCCAGCAGACGTTATCCCCGATGGCGTTCATATTGAGTGGCGCAGAGGGTTTTTCGATGATTGAGCGAGAGAGTATCTCTTGGATGACGGACTTGTTTCTGCCCTTTTTCCTCGTGCTCACGAGTTTTAACAGGATGTCCGCCCGAGTGTTGTGCTCGTGAGGAACGTGCTTTACTTCAACGGAGTCGAACATTTTCATCCTTTCTTTGACCAGGGTTAAGTACTCAACACGATTTTTATTTTTGGCCTGGTATTCTCCCCGTACTTGAGATGCGACAAGCTGAGAATCGATGAAGATCTTTACCTCTTTCGCGCCTAGATCCTCGGCTATGCGTAGCCTTGCGAGGAAGGCTTCGTACTCGGCTTGGTTGTTCGAGGTCGGGAAGGATAGAGTGAGGGAAACTTCGACCAGAATGTCTTCTTCGTTCTCAAGAATGATGTCGGTACCACCTTCTGTCGAGCTGGACGCCCCATCCATGAAGGTAGTCCACTTATGGGCTCCATTTATTGGGGAGAACGGCGCGGTCATTTCTGCCACGAAGTCGGCTATTACTTGAGCTTTGAGGGCCTTCATTCTCTTGTACTAGATGTCGAACTCAGAGAGTTCCAGTGACCATTTGAGCATTCTACCGGCCATGTCGGGATAACCGAGTAATTGCTTTATAGACTGGTCAGTTCATACCACGATCGTGTGAGCCAGGAAGTAATGTCGTAACCTTCTGGCCGCATTGATGAGGGCCAAAGCCACTTTTTCGATCTGCTGATATCTAAGCTCTGGGCCTTGCAAGGCTTTGCTTGTGAAGTATATAGGTTTCTTCCCTTTGGAGGTTTCGTGAATGAGAGTCGCGCTGACAGCCTCAGTTGCGACGGCGAGGTAGAGATAGAAAATCTCCCCGTTGTCTAGTCGCGAGAGGACCGGTGGCTGCGAAAGAGCTCGTTTCAGGTGGAGGAGGGCTTGCTCGCACTCCTCTGTCCACTTGAGCGTTGCTTATTTGTGTAAAAGTTTGAAAAATGGGAGTGCGTGCTGAGTAGATTTTGCCACGAAGCGAGACAGAGAGTCGAGCATCCCATTTAGAGATTGGATCGACTTCTTCGAGTTCGTTGTCAGGAAGTCGAAGAAGGATCTATACTTATCGGGGTTGGCTTCGATTCCTCGTTCTGTTAGATAGAAACCGAGGAACTTGCCCACTCGTACGCCGAAAGTACATTTCTTCAGATTGAACCTCATCTTGCATCTCCTCGCCTGGTCGAAGACTTTCTTCAGGTGGGAGTAGGGCTGGAAATGAACCAAACCAACTCGAAAATAGTTCGAAATTTGATTCGAAAATTAAATCGTTGAACTAGGTTCATGAACCAAATGAGCTGAATATGAGCTAAAAACTAAGTTCGTTAACTAAATGATCTGAACTTGAACTATACATAGTTCGACTCGTTAGGTTCATGAGTCAATTCGATTATTTATGAGATAGATTATATTGTCTTTAAGAGTAGGTTTAAAGATTTGTTCTAAATCTTAGTCTCATATTTTCTTTTAATCTTACGATTTTAATTGATAATTTATATTCTCAAGTGAGTAAAATATTTCTACGAATAATTATACAAATAAAATTAACATCGTATAAATTCCAATCTTATAACTTTTATTTTATTTCTATATTTTTTATTTAAAAAATATTAATTTAAAATGTCAAATATATATATAAAAAATAGACTTTAAAAAATTACTTTTAAGTCTGTGAAATAAGCGAGTTGAACCTAACAAGATAAACCTAACGAGTTGAACCGAGATATTCGTGAACTTCTAACAAGTCGAGTTTGACCTGAAAAAAAAGTTCGTGATGAACTCGAACTCGAACTCGGTCAATTCTTAACAAGTCGAGTTTTAGCTTAAAAAAAAGTTCGTGATGAACTCGAACTCGAACTCGAACTCGGCTAATTCTTAACGAGTCGAACTGATCTAAGGCGAGTTCGACTCGACTCGACTCATTTCCAGCCCTAGGTGGGAGGTGTAGTCGGATTCTTCTTGAGACTTCACGATCATGTCTTCCATGTAGACTTCGAGCATATCGTTAATCTCTCCTGGGAAAACTTTGTTCATCATTCGTTGGTAAGTAGCATCGGCGTTCTTCAGGCCGAAAGGCATTACATTGTAGTAGTTGTTGTCAGACTCGATCATGAAGGCGGTCCATTGTTTGTCGCTCCTCGCCGTAGGGATTTGATTGTAACCTGAATATGCATCCATGAATGATAAAAGTTTATAACCAACAGGGTTGTCTACCAACCTATCAATGTTAGGTAAAGGATATGCATATTTGGGACAAGCCCTGTTAAGATTGGTATAGTCAACACACATTCTCCATTTTCCATTAGATTTTTTACTAGTACAACGTTAGACAGCCAGGTTGTGTACTGGGTTTCAAAAATAAAATTAGCCTCTAGGAGGTCTTTTACAGCTTTTTCAGTGGCCTCCGCTTTCTCGGGAGACTACTTACGCCTAGGTTGAACTACGGACCTAGTGGCGGGATCTACGGTCAGGTGATGGCAGGCAACGTTGGGGTCCAGCCCGGGCATCTCTGAAGCGCTCCATGCGAACAAGTCAGCGTTTTCCTTTAGGCAGGCCTTCAGTTGCTTCCTTGCTAAGTTAGGGCGTCCTGTGTTGATCTTCACGCCTTTGTCCGGGTCGTTGCTGAGGAGAATGAGCTCAAACTCGCCATCTGGAATAGGATGCATAGGATGAAGAGGTTCCCCGTCGTTACCAGATGTTGAAGAAGAGCTTAATGCTGCTTCGTTCTACTTCTGCTCGTTGGTGAAGCGGTTGTCGAGGTCGACTGTGTTGACACGAGGCAACGACTTCTTCTCCTCAGATCGAGCTAGCTTGTTGGCAGTCTTGGGTGCATATTAATCGAATTCTGCCCCTTTGTGGCTACTTTGAAGCATCTTCTAGCGGCTTCAATGTCCCTGTGAAGAGTGATGATGCGACCCATGGTTGTATAGTACTTTATCTTCAAATGGACCGTGGATGGAACGGTGGTCAGCTCGGCCAGAATTGGTCTTCCTAGGATGCAGTGATACAGAGATGGGCACTCTATGACCAGGAAATAGACTTTGACTTTTCTGGCAGTTTCCTCTGCCCCAAAGATGACGAGCAGCTCGACATAGCCACGTGGCTTAGTGGTCGTGCCATTGAAGCCTTGCAGGTCGGAGCCTACATACGGTGTCAAATGCCTCTCGTCAAGCTGAAGAGTGGTGAAAATATGAGTGTATATGATGTTGACGGAGCTCCCTTGGTCGACCAGGATATGGCGGACGTCGAAGTTTGCCATTTGTGCCCTCATGAGCAAAGGAATGTTGGAGTTGGAAGAACCGCCTGACAGCTCCTCGAGGTAGAAGGTGATGGGATTTTATTTTCCCTGGAACTTGTTGAGGGTTGCGTTCTGGTTCGAGCTTGCATTGATCAGCTTATCAAATTTTCTCTTCACCGACCCCACGGTGAGCTTGTTGAATCCTCTGCGGATATGACCACAGCGGAGGGGAAGTTTTCCCATGTACTGTGAGCAGACAAGGGTGTGTCGGTCTTGGCGGGGACATAGAAGTCCTCAGACCGAGAGACGCACAGGGCGACCTGTAAGCCGACGTCGTCAGAGGGTGGTGTTTTCTCCTTGACCTTCTTCGTCTCGCAAACATCCTGTCGAGGAGACTCGCTCCTCTAGGTGTATTATTTCAGGCGTCCTTCCTTGATGAGGATCTCGATTGCATCCTTGAGATGGATGCGGTCTTCGGTGACGTGCCCGTGACTCCTGTTGAACCGACAGTATTTGGATTTGTTGACGTTCGGCTTGGGGGGTGTCGGCCTGGGAAAGCGAACCCCACTCTGTTTGAATTTTGAGTTTATACACTCGGCCAGGATGCGCTCGTAGGGAGCGTTCAGCAGCGTGTACTCAGCGAAACGGCCAGCTGGTCCTCTGTGCTCGCGGGAGTCACGGGGCTTATCATCTCTTATTTTCTCCCCGCCTCGTCGAGAAGCCACATGGTCGTCCTACTTCGAGACTTTGGTGGTCTCTTGGTTCCGTGAGTCGCGGGCATTATTGGTGGCCTCTTTCTCCTTGTACTGGATGTAGGTCTGGGTTTTGAGGAGGAGGTCATCCACCGAACCGGGCGTTTCAATGCAACCTGCTTTGGCGAAGTCACTGCGGGGGCGCAACCCTCGCTCGAGCAGGTATCTTATCATATTGTCAGTTGTGGTAATTTGGACGACCTCTCGATTGAACCTCTCTATATAGGCTCGGAGAGATTCGTCATTTCCTTGTATGATGGCCTCGAGTGACGCCTAAGATTTTGGAAGTCGTCGAGAGGCAGTGAAATGCCTTGTGAACTACGTTTTTAGATCCTTCAAGGAAGTGATGGACTCTGAGGCGAGGCTTTTGTACCATGCCATGGCACCCTTCCTCAGAGTTGTGGGGAAGAGTCTGCACTTGATGGCACCCCTGACGTTGCAGTAGTCGAGCATCGCATCGATGTTTTTGATGTGATCGTCTGGGTCCGTCGTGCCATCATAGGTTGCTAGGCTTGGCGGTTTTTCCATCCCGAAGGGAAAGGAAGTTTCCATAATTGCTCGGGACAGTTGACCGCGGGGGTCGTCCTCGTCGCTTTGGACCGGTGAGCGCGACGGGGAGGGGTCTTGTCGAGGGCTTCTGTCACGGGGCGGCGAGTTTCTTGGTCGACCCCTCGATTTGTCCATTTACCCACCGGCTTTGTTCTTCTTGGGAACAGGGGAGTGCCACTCCATGCAGGGAGGAGTACGATCACGCTTCTTCGTAGTGATCGCATGTTGTGGCCTCTCTAACCACAGGCGATGTCCTGGTTGTCGCAAAGAGATGCTCTGAGACTCATTATATTGGTGTCTCTGCGAGGGAGAGCGTGGACGAGTGTCTCTCCGTTGCGAGGACAGGCTGCGTGATTCAGACTGTCGACGTCTCCGTGGGAGAGAGTGTGATCGGCGGTCTTTCTCCAGCATTCCAATCCGTTCATTCTGTTGGAAAATCGTGAAATTTGTCTGTTGATTACTGCAAATAGGGCAACCGTGGTAGGATCGGTGTTGGGTGGCACGGGGATTGGTTGGAAAACCCCCAGATTCTCGAAATGTTGGACGGCGTTGTAGGCCGCATCGTCGGAGGAGGGAGAGGCAGTGAGTCCGTCTCTGGGGTCACCCTCTTCAGCAGCGGTAGTCCCATTGTTGTTGTGGTCACCGCCAGCAGTGAAGGCGGTGAAGCCAGTTTCGCGAACATTATCGTTGGCGTGTTGATCGGCCATGATGATCGGTAGGTTTTTGAAAGCTTGCTTTGGTCTTTAGGTTTCAGAGAAAGAAAATACGATGGAGCAAAGGTTCCCACAGATGGTGCCACTGATCTTACCAGGATCAGAGATTCAATCAATGGCCAGCAACATGTCGTGGACTCCAAATTCGCCAATGACGGAGAAGAGGAAGGGGTGTACCTGTAAGGCACTCTGATGCCAAAGTAAGGTTCAGAGTGAAAAGAGAGAGCATGTACAAGGTAAGTGAGAAAGAATTTAGAATATCTGACCCTCTCGCTGAGGAGGGTATTTATAATGTGCCCCATCGCTAGGCTAAAGGTCATCTGTTGTGGGCTGGATCGTTAGGCCCACAACGGATGACTTCCAGGATTCTATGTGAAAGTAGGGAAGATGAAGGCAGTGATGCGTCACTAGGTGACACTAGTCTCCTTTGGGAAGAAGAATGCGGAGATATATGAGCCCCGGAAGTCGGTCCCTCTGCATGAACCAGGCAAGAGGGAACAAGAGATATGCATGTTGTGCAATTCTCCCGTGCCTCAATTTGTCATCTCTATCAACCATAATGCTTGTAAATAAACTAGACAAATGTCACACAATTACTACAAGCAACCCTACAAGCAAGAAAAGCAACAAAAAAAAAAGTAGACAAATAAATTACAAAGATGCATCTCCAGTTCCAAGGAATCAAAATGCTAAAAAATTTCGGAGAAGCATCTCCGGAATTTCCTACAACTTTCAGCTACGTCAATAGCGGTAATGAAGACCACCAAACCCCCAAAAATAATGCATTGATCGTTATTTTTAACCATCAAACACGTTTCTCATTATGTATAAACTATCGATCATGCAAAAACTATCTATTTCTTAACTTAATCATCAATTTCTGCTAATTTATACAAAAACTCAAAAAGTTCACAAAAATAAAAAACATACAAATTGTGAGTTTACTTCAGTGTTGAATGATCTCTTTGATGTACTTCATGTTGATGGAAGAAGCTTTGAACTTGGTTGATTTATTTTGAGAGAATGTGAGTTGAGAGAGTTTGAGAAATATTTAGAGTTGTTTTATTAGAAGTGAGGAAGGAGTAAGAGTTATGGTGTGTTTTAGAATAAATATCGTCCGGAGATGCATCTCCGTAGTTTTTTTACATTAAGTCAGAAATCTATTTACTCATGGTGCATCTGGAGATACATCTCCGAAATCTGGGAGCATTTTTGTATTTTTATGTGGTGCCCTAGTAATACATAAGGTGCATTAAAAAATTCCTGAGAAAAAATGGCTCTAACCTCTTGGATCAAAACAGAAAAAACAAAACACAAGGCAGTCCAATAAAAAATGAGAATTTCTTATCCCACCCTATGAGGTGGAAAAACAACCCTATGGAAAACCCAAAATGCCTCTCATATTTTGGAGATGCATCTCCAGACGCACCCATGCACCACCTTATGACTCACAAAATGAGTGCCACCCCAAAGTAAAACAAAATTTTATTTTGGAGATGCATCTTCCGGTATTTTCAACAAATATATTGATATTTGAGCAGTTAAGTGGATATTCTGGAGATGCATCTTCAGAGTAAGAGAATAGGGTGGGTACCAGAGATGCATCTCTGAAACCTCCACTGATAGAAGATAGAATTTTTGAGGTCCTTATTTGTCTAACCTGCATAAAAAAATACCCAGTTAAGAGAATCAAAAGCTTTTACAATGTCTACTTTCATTGCAATGTTGCCACCATGAGTTTTCTTGTGAAGAAAGTTAATGGCTTCATAAGTTAAGCCAATGTAATCTCTTATACTTGTGCCCTTGACAAAACCTTTCTGCTCGTTAGAAATAATTATAGGCATTATGAAATCCAATCTATCAGCAAGTACTTTGGAAATAATTTTAAATTTAAAGTTAGTAAGGGATATAGGCTTGTAAAGATCTACAGAGTCAACATTTGGAGTTTTAGGAAGCAAAATGAGAATGTTTGAGTTGAAATTGGGAAGGATCCAAGAGGATTAGAAAATTCGAATCACAATAGCAGGAACATCAAGATATACCACCTTTCAATAATGTTGTAAAAAGCAAGCTTGAGAGTATTCTTCAGAAACTTGAACTTCACAGATAATCTCTCTCTCTCTCTCTCTCTCTCTCTCTCTCTCTCTCTCTCTCTCTCTCTCTCTCTCTCTCTCTCTCTCTCTATGTATCTTACTTTTTTTCTTCTTCTTAAACCTCACCATCTCTCATGCTTGTCTCTTCCTCTCATATTTGCTAATCCTTCATTTTTTTTCTCTCTAATTTTCTCACTTGGCTTGACTGCATATATTTATGGGTGAATGGAAATCAAAGGTAAAGTAAGTATATCAATTTTCCCTTATTCTTTATCTTTTTTTAGATGAATAATAAAATCCCAATTTGTTAAAAAAATTAATTTTCTCAATTTCTCATAAATGGTTTTCTTTATAATCAATTGATTTTACTATTCTCTTTATAATATGCATATCTATTTTAATTAGTTTCATTGTCCTCTTTATAGGATGAATAATTTTTTTCATGTTCTTTCTAGAGACAAAGCTACTTCTTCGGCTAATCTAAAAGCATCGAAGACTCAACATCCAAGTGAGAGTATTAAAATTGTTGATTATGAATTATTGGAAATTGATCCAGGAATTATGTCTCCAATTTCAAACCATCATCCTGACATCCAAAATGAGGTAAGGAAAACTTATTTAAAAATAGGTCGTCATCAACCTTCTCATAATTTCATTTACCCCTGGTCTGTTCAAGATAAACAAAGACGTCGATGTTGCAAAAATTGGTTTGATTTGTATGAATGGATTGATTGTAGTGAATCTAACGACCTAACATTTTGTTTGCCATGTTTTTTGTTTAAAAATGTATGTAAGTATGGGGGAATCACTTTATGGGAGAGGTTTGGTGAATGGAAGATTGCTCAAATATTGGATAATCTTGCTACTTCTTCCAATAGTCATGTTGATTGTATGCATATGGGTTATGCTCTCATGAACACAAACCAAAGTCTTAAGGTTGTGTTTGTTAATCAAAGAATTGAAAACATAATTACTATTAATTTCACTATCTTTTTCTTTATAAAATTTTTGACATAAGTTCTGATATGAGAGTCTAATATTTTTGAACTACATGAAAAAACTGCAAGGAAAAAGAAAATTATTTGGATAAAGATTTCATATTTGGCTTTCCTCTTAAAGAACGTCATTGATGACACACTATAAATATTTTGTATGCTAGCAGGAACTACAAGCGGAGGCCAAATCTATATTTGGACATCAAGCTAAGAATTTTATTCTATATGCATATATCCCTTGAATGCAAAAACGTGTACCATTTTAGTAGTCTATTTTCAGTCCTTTATGTGTAAAGTATCATTTATATGCCCATTATGATTTATGATTATGTATCTGGAATTGCATCACTCATCAGTTTTGTTTGTAACCTTGTCAAGTTGCCTAGAATATATAACTTAGCTGATGAAACATTTGCGCGGGACAATATTGTAGTGTCTTTATATTGTAGCGTGATTACTACGAACTTGTGATACCTTATTTATGTTTCTTTTGCAACCATCACTGTCGTGGTGGCAAGTGTGGGACTCTCCGTGCGGTCGGTGGTTTGCGAGTTATGCGTCTGGCTTATAAGAAATTACCTTCGGAGGTCTGTGAGATCTTGGATCAGGATCTGAGATCATTTTCTCCGTTGACTCATGGGGTTTTTTAGGAAATTGTAGATCTCAATGACTAGTATCAGGGTTAATCGGCATATTCGGCGCACTGCCTGTCATGGATCTTGGTGTTGGACTCTTTGCACTATTTGATCTTGAGATTTGAAGGCATAGTGGTCAATGAAATCGAGAAGCGATCCTGATTTATCGTCAGAACCTGGATTTGGAATTCCTGCGTCCGTTTAACGGTGCTTCCAAAGTGAATGTGACTTTCGTGTAAATTGTAGGAATCTACAAATGGCGTCATTGTTCCGTTGCGGAACTAGAAATGAAGGAGATTACGGAAACTATGGCAGAGTGAAATTTCCTAGGCGACTCGGTAATGCAGCACTTTGGATCAGAGGTTGCGATCTTAATGCTTTCGAAATCGACGAGTTTAATCTTGAACCATCGTGGATTATCTCCAATACGATGGACCTAGAGGGTGCCTGAATGTTAGCACCCCAACACCCAAGTCAGTAAGGGTTCGGGTTCAATGGAGCGACAAAATAAGTGGGCTTTATCTTATTGGGCCTTTAGCCAACACGAAACATTTAATGATAAAAATATCCTTCTTATGTTTATGTTTAGAGATGTAACTATTTGAGTTGAATCAATTTTAAGTAATAAAAAATCTGAATTGGTTAAATCTTCATCTGTTTGGTTTGATTCGATTTTAAGTTTTATTAAAAATAAATTCGAAACAAATTAATCTATAGTTTTTACTTGATTCAATTTAAATGATCAGTTTGTTTAAAAAATTTGATAGATTTAAAAAAAAAATAGCATGAAAAAATATTGATTTAAAAAAAAAACCTATTTGTTTTTCAAACACTTTTTTTTTCATCTTTTCAAACAAATTTGAATTAAATAAATTCATACCAAATATTTAAAATTTAATAAATTTATACAATATAATAATGAGAGTTCATCTTTCCATAAAAAAATGGGATTTCATATTTAAATATAAATAAATTCGTACAATATACTCAAGATAATAATAGCGTTCATTATCAAATACAAATAAATTCATCTTACATGCTTGAAATGAGAATAGTTCATAATTAAATACAAACATAACTTTCATAAAAATTAAGTTCATTGTCAAATTAAAAATACAATAAATTAAATTTCTAATTCAATTTTAAAGATAAAATAGATAGAAATCTAAAAAAACTTGTGAAGTGAAATAACACATTTGTCTGATTCATTGATTGTGATCTTTAAAAATGAAAATCGAGAACCGAACCAACTTAGTTCAATTTTTGTTGGTTTGGTTTAGTTTTTAAATTAAATTATAACATATTGGCTTTCTTCCTTATTTATTTTGATTTGGATCTTCAATATGTTCGGTTTTGTAGACACCCTATTTATGTTATGTTATGAATCTACCTGGCTTTTTTTACCAAATAATCACTCTGTTTGCCGCCAGAACGACTTCTAAGTGCCCATGCAAACTTCCCTGTGAAAAATAAATATTAATTAATTGAGCAAAATTATTTTACTCGCTATTGATATTCTAAAATCAAAACCCTAGCCTCTTCTTCATTATCTTCAATTTCAATGGTGCCTCCAAAGCTCAACAAATATGAACGTAAACGACTCAAAAATATTCGTCACAATATTGAAATGATGGCGGCACTCAAAGTTCAATCCAAAGCCACCCAAATATCCAACCATTCCAAGTAATTTTCTTCTCTTTTTATATCTTTTTTACTTCATGCTTCATGATTTACATTTCACGGCGAGTGTTCAGAGGTGTGAAACTCTCTACACATTTTTTACTTTGCTTGAAATTCGTCATGTCTCTGATGAGCGAGGTGCAGTGATTCTTTCACGACTGTTGTGAGCTGTCAGGATTAATGGTGGTCTTTGACATCTTTGGTTTTCTTTTTGGCATTGATTCCCTCGCCTTTTAAATAACAGTTTGCACATTTTACTATCTCAACCAAGAAAGTCACGGGCATTTTGACAATGGATTCATTAAAGTGCCCCGCCCTCAACCCATTTTGAAATGCTCCTACGAACATTTTCTAGTTGGAGTGGACGACCTTGATTGTAGCATCATCGAAGCGAGCGATATGCTCCCTGAAATATTTAGAAGGACCATGACAAATGTTGAAAAGGCTGGTGGTGGTCATCTTTCGATGTCTGCTTGCGGAAAATTGATGGACTAGTTTCTTCACCAAATCCTGATAGTTGGTGACTGAGAGTCGAGGCATGCCCATGTACCATCTTAAGGCTACATCACTAAAGATGTCAAAGAGAAGCTTGTATTTCAAGGAATCAAAATCATCAATGATTTTCATCTGCATGTTGGTGGAGGTGAGATGCTCGTACAGATCGCTACACCCATCAAACTTGGGCAACGGAGGTGGCTTGAAATTTTCTTGTACGGGCGCTTCCCATATTTTATATGAGAGATTGGGATCCAATATTTCAACATCTTATGTAGGGTTAACCTCTTTTTGTCGTTGTTGGATATGAAGGACGTTATCTCCAAAATTTGATTCTGACAGCATAAGTCGTCCATGGCAGCGCGCATCTCTGGTATTGCACTCTCCTCGCCGTCAGACTCATCTTTGGTCGTAGTTGTTGCCTTCTTGTTCATCCTGATGGACATAGGGATTTAATGTGAGACAACAATCTAGTTGAATGTTGTAATGGTGACCCGGGTGTATTTTACTAGTGGTCCATGTTGGGCGCCGATTGTACTTGCTAAAAGTACAATGCGCAACCACCCTAAGTGATTAAGGGTTGTCATAGATTTTAGGGTTGTTTATGGTATTAGAACAAACTTAGGGATGTGAGAAGCTTTGTATGTGGTGTTTTTGCGTAATGAATTGGTCTCCCTCTCAATCTTAGGGTTGAGGTATTTATAGAAATTCCTGGGCTTGGATCATATACTCCCAGGAAGTAACAACTGAATCTAGGAGCATGGGAACAAGGCAGTTCGTCCCCTATTATTCAGGAATTATTTTCCCCTTTTGAATCTATATTTGCACTGTTGTGGGCTTGGACACGTCATTCCCCACGTTCCTACGAATTTGGTAAGTCATCCTGGAAATAGGGAACATAACCAGACAATGGGCACCCTTATAAATGGGTGGCTATAAGGCTGATGAGGGCGACGTCTCCCCTAAGTGGATCTTCTTTATCGCCTCTTGTAGGTCCTTTACAAATATATCAATACAAATGATATAGTATAATTAGTAGATCAGACGATCATGATGAAATAGAGAGAAACAAATGTCACATCTATGACGTCATGTAACATGAACATAAAGCGACAAAGACATATCTCAACCCGTGAATCACAAATTCATGCAAAGTAGTTGACCAATTCATAAAAAACTTAGACTTTCCCCTCAACTTTGAGCTCCAAGTCTAAGGGTTGAATGAACCGCATCAATACAAAGACCGCACTTTAGAAAAATGTTTCTACCTAAGAAAAATATTTTGAAAAAAATAAATAAATAAAACTTAGACTTCCCCCTCAACTTTGAGCTACAAGTTTAGGGGTTGATGAACCACATCGATACAACGACCTCACTTTAGGAAAACGTTCTACCTAAGAAAATTCATATTTTAAACTTCAAGGCTTTTAAACCCATTATCTATTGAAAAACTAAAAGTTTAAGAGTTTTGGATAGTCGTATGGGTCTAAGAGACAACTCAAATAATGATTGAACCGTGCATCATAAAGATTTGCATTAGATGAAGCAAACATGCCTAATCACCTAACCCGATAAAGGAGAAATTCAAAGTGGATACATCGGGTAAAAAGGTGACATGGAGTGGAAGTTATTCCGATCATTCCCGAAGATAACACTTGATCAATAAAGATCCTCAAAGACTAAGGTGACTTTAATATTCCTCATATCAAGAAATACACTTGACTTAGAGAAGTTATGTTGCTTACCTTGGGCTTAAATACATAAGCATAATACATATCCCAATATGATATGGAGTCTTAACGTCCACTTTGGTAAAGGTAGCAACAAATTGAAGCGTGTGGGAGTTCATTTACTCTATAAATAAATGTTCACTCACGAGTATCATCATTCAACTCATCTCACGTAAACCTACTTACATTATGTGTTACTTTGAGTGTATTTGTAGGTAGAATACCTTAATTTAATGAGTGTACATGAAAAGTAGAGATCACATCACCGACTCCGATGATCAATCTTTAAAACAACATTTCTGTTGGAGGTTGCGCTAATAGATTGAGAAATTGTTCATTGTTAACTTAATCAATGTTGTACTTTACTAAAAAAAAAAAATTCACTATGCATATATATTTTTCTCATTACCTCAATTTTCAAGTAATCTGAGGTAGTAAACAAAATCATATATAACTGTTGTAATTGAATCAATTGTACAGAAAAACAGGTGGTAAACAAAATCATATATAACAGACGTAATTGAACCAATACGCCAAGTGTTTTTTTTAATCAAAATTTACGAGTGGCTTACATTACATTTATAGCTCTTATGTAAAAATAATTAGGAGGATAATATGAATGATCACAATGAGATCATATATTAATGTCAGTTATCAGCTTTTAGTTCACATTAATTTTTTAATGAATTGAATTAGAATTCTATTGAAAAAAACAAGATGGACGATAGATTTTTTCCCCTGGTTTTGGAATGCATGATTGGTATACACAGTACTTGCATATTATAAATCAAAAAGCTTACAGTTAGCCTTACAACACAAAGGAAACTTAAAATAACATGAAGAATACATTCAGTTGTCCTTAATTGAATCTTAGCATTCTGCATGATACCTAATGGGTTAGAAAACAGACAAGTTAGGCTTTCCGAAATACAACACGCCTTTCTCGCTTGTACTCCACTTCTTCTCTCTGGTGCATGATTAGAAGGGCTCTTCTCACCTGCCAAATGTTTTCACATGAATGAATAAGACAAGAAAATTCTGGTTTTTAAGCTGGAAGTCTTATCAGTTTAGTGGCTGCATAAAACTTACAATAGAATCATTCATCCCCATTCTGCCGAGGTCATCAATCAGCCTTCTTTCTGATATGTGGTTGCCAATTCCAATTCTTCTCTTTATCTGAATTTCTGCTTGCTGCTCACAGCAAATAATAATTCATCAACATATGAAGCCTATTTGGAAAAAGAGAGATGGTCTCATCACAAAACAAACCTGTATATCATGTGCCATTTCAGGTGTGAGATTTATTTGTTGGTTTATTCCCGATTTTGCTGCATCCATTGTAGACACAGTGAAAAGGCGTATGGCTTCTTGCACATTCTCTTCAGTAGCAAGATGAGATCTGGTACAAAAGTTAATCAATGAGGCGTATTTTATCAAAAGATATGTGGACCAACAAAAGAACAAAAAAACCACTCCAAAAAGGAAAAAAGATACTTGATGCAACAGAAATTATTTTGGTTAAACAGGGCATGTTGAGGATTTTACATGCAATTGGAACCACAATTTTTAAGCTATAGAATCAATTTAGAGAAGCTACTGAATAAATGAGTGCTAATATTTTTTTATTGCATGTGAACCTTTTCTGGATAATACTCCCTCCATCCTTAAATATAAGACATCTATTCAGATTTGTTGTCACTTTTTTAAAATGTCTATTACAATAATTTTGTTAATCACAAATTATCTCCATTTAATTTATAAATGAAAAAGATAAACTTTGCTTCTCTTGTGAAGATTGGATGAATGATATCTTAATGAAATTACACCAGGAGGTATGGACAAAAGGTACTTACAGTTTCATCTTTGCAAGTGACTCACTCAACCTTACAATAGCTTCCAGCTGCCTTACAGTAATTGGTATTGCAGCAGCTGCTCCAGTTTCATTTGCTTGTTGCCTCATATCCTAGTAAATGGCATCCAACAAAATATTCAGTTTAAGACTCAGAATTATGAGCAAAACACAGAATTCCAACAGGCCTCCACCATTATCATCAACTACTAATAAGCATATTGAGACTAGAGGATAACAATACATTTCTAATTAATTAGATAGCATATTCATGAATACCTGTCTGATTTTCACATAATTATTTTGCAGTAACTTAGCTGCAGATTCTGACAGACGAGGGTGGCACTCGGTTCGACAATACTTTAAGTACCTGTATTACATAAAAGCTCAAAGCTCAAAGCTCATTCTCTCAAAACTGAAATTAATGAAAAGTCTGATTCAGATATGGCATACCTTTTCAGCCAATTTTCTTCTTTGGAAATGATAGTCTTATTCTCACCCCTTGTTGCACTAGCGGAGGCATGAACTTTAATGATATGAGTAGCTATAATCTGTAAACAAAATAAGTCAACCACTGACTTAAATATTGAAAACCATGGAACAAGTAAAATATATTTACGCAAAACTAGTCCTTGAATGACAGACCCAAATCAAGAGTTAAGATACATTTTGCTAAATATTAACTAGACAACTGTTTCAAAAAAAGTGCTTTAGACAATGTGCATTATCAAATGTAAATATCACAACACAAAACTTGACACAACATTTTCTCATGCACAAGATGCATTCAAAGGAAACAAAAGAAAGAATCACATGCTTAGAAGTGAGAACATAGTATAAAACAGTTGAAGTTACCTTATCTTGACTGTACATTCTGATATCTTTCACTATGAAGATTAAATCAAACCTAGAAAGAATAGTTGTCTGTAAATCAATATTGTCCTGTGCAGTCTGGATAAACATTTATCAATCTTGTTAGTCTCTTGTAATAAAAATATGCATTTTAGGAAACCAAAAAAAATTGGAGGGGCAAAATAACAGTCTACCTTAAGGTCATCATAACGCCCTGATGGAGGGTTGGCAGCAGCAAGAACAGAAGTCCTGGAATTAAGAACAGTTGTTATTCCTGCTTTGGCTATGGATATAGTTTGCTGTTCCATGGCTTCATGAATGGCAACCCTACATAACAGATACAGCAAAAAGGTTAACCAAAACAACAATGACAAAATACCAAAAAGAAACAACAAATGGTATACACACCTATCTTCTGGTCTCATTTTGTCAAACTCATCAATACAGACAACACCTCCATCTGCCAAGACCATGGCTCCTCCTTCAAGATAAAACTCACGCTGAAATGCACAATAATAACCTGTGACTTTTCAATCAAGATACATGAAGGACTAGTTTATGATCATGTCTCAACACCAAGTGGCAATGACAGACACTTAGTATCAAATATAAACAATTCAGGACGTAAAGGACTTACAGTGCTGCTATCTTGGATTACAGAAGCTGTAAGTCCAGCGGCAGATGAGCCTTTTCCAGAAGTATAAACAGCAACAGGAGCAGTCTTTTCAACAAACTTAAGAAACTGTAAAATGCAATTGTCACATAAATGTAAGGAAATGCAAGCAACAATGTGATGTGAATGAATTAATGGTTGAGATGTTGAAAGTCCATGGCGAAACTGTAAAACACAGGGTAATTTTTAACATTTCATGTTAAAATCTAAACGTTAAGTAAAACAACTACATTAGGATACCACAAATGGCCCTTGTTTTTAGTAACTCAAGTCAACACACAGTAACTGAAGAACATGTCTACAGAAAATAATGCCAAAAAGTAACCTGTGACTTTGCGGTAGATGGATCCCCAAGAAGTAACACATTGATATCACCTCTTAATCTCACCCCATCTGGCAAATGCTGCTTGCAAGGAAATTTAGCAAAAACGATCAGAGGCCATGTATGAAAAAAAAAATTATTTCCAACAAAATGCATGGGTAATCATAGACAGTATACCTTTCTTGACCCTCCAAATAGAAGACAGGCCACAGCCTTTTTGACATCTTCATGGCCAAATATAGAGGGAGCAATCTTCGAGCATATATTTTTGTATGCATCAGGCTCAGATGCAAATTTTTTGAACTCTTCAATCTGTAAAAGATACCATTATTAGTACCAGTAACAACTACATATAGTAACATCTAAATAAGATTGAGCTGGCATCTAATATTAAAGGGAAGCTGAAAATATTTAAAATTTAATAAAAATAGCTCCAGAGGATCCACAATCACAACATTCATTCAACTACAATGTGATATTAAAGGATGCAACCAACAGGTATAAAGCACATAAGTAGTCAATTTATAGTTGGTCAAGACTAACTTCTTCTGTCGTAAACGCAGTGGGACCTCGAGACTTGGATTCATTGGCATCTTCTATTCCTACAACCCTAATATAAGGCTGCCTAACTGCAACAGCTCCTTTGTTACTGCATAACACAAATAATTAGAATATAAATATTGATATCAAGTGTATTGTCAATGAAGGAATCTAAAAATGCTAAAAAAGATTATTGTTCTCACGATGTAGAAGAGTTGGAAGCCTGAAAAATACTATAGATTCCAACAATTGTTAATCTTGAGCCAGGTACCACTGTTTGAACTAGATGTCGATCAACAGAAAGAAGCAGGTTTCTAGGAAGCTCTCCAGTAGGAACATCCTTCAATAGCCCATAAAAAATGTCAGATATGATTATCACTCAAACTGTCTTTAAAGCTTCATCACATTTATATTACTACCTCGGGATTTTCTTGCAACTTCAAGGTTTGTTGATCAACATACTTGCTCTTGTCAGGAACAATAAGCCATGGATCTATTGGACAAGGTTCTTCTCCAGGCTACAAAAAAAACTCATGTAAGAGATATCCTCAAATGCAAAATAAAGAAAAGCACAATACCCGTTGCAAAATAAAGAAAAGCACAATACCCGTTAAAATAAATATAAGACAGGTAGAACTAAACCTGAGGAATATGATCACATGAACGAGGAACAACAGCTCCCCCAAGTCCAGGCCGGCACGGAACTTGCTTCCCTTTCTTACAATTCTTACATATCAAAGTGACATATGTAGCCTTAGCCTTAGTCCTGGATGCAGCAATAGTTATCCCAGCAATTTTAACGAGTTTTGAAATGTATTGAGCCTGTGAAAAAAGATTAAAAACAACTAGTTGTAACCTCAGATATGACCAAATGTCGAAATGCTATAATAATCAACTTGTTTTAATGAAAACTAGAAAATGTCTCAATTGGAACCCTAAGCACTCGATATTCACTAAATGAAAACTACCATATGGTTGAATTGGAACCCTACGCATCTTCATAAAGATAAAATTCAAAACCACGCTGAATAACCTAACATTAGATTGTGTGAAATCCACTAACCCCAAGCGATCTCATTGAGACGGAATCCTCCTTAGAAGTAAGGAGAATCTGAACATCACCAGGTGCAGCATCTTCCATAACTCCAGTATCTCCAGCCACTTTAGTTTTCAAATTCACCAAAACCTGCGCCGCCGCAGTTTCAAACTACACAAAAAAACAAATCAGTGAAAAAAATCAGGATCAGTGGAGTTATTAACAGAGAGAGTGATAGAGAGGGAAGTACCAGCGGAAGAATATCGGCGGGAGCAGATCGGAGCTTAGAAGGAAGGTCAGGGTCAAAAGAGTCCAGATCTTCCATATCGATAACGAGGAACTTAGGATTATTGAGAAGACTCTCTCTGTAAGGGAAAACATTGTTCCCAGTCTCGAAGTTTCGAATGAACTCCTTGAATTTCTGGAGGATGGTGTGGTTGGAGACGGTGGCTTCCGATTCACCGCGGCCGTCGTCCCAGGAGTGCGCCTGGTCACTGTAGTATACACCGCCTTCGTCCCAACCTGACATTTTCTCGATCTCTGGTGAGGGATTGTATTTCGGTTTGTGTTAGGGTTTCAGTTTTTTCTTCTGGTGTGTTTCTGTGGGAGAAATGGAATGAATAAGAAGAGTGAAGGGTTTTGGCGGGAATGTTGTGGCGGGAAAAGTAGAGCTAGGTGCGTGCGAGATAAGGATGTCGTGGCGCGTGACGTACGACTGGCACCCTCTTGTTCCAATTGATTAAAATGGGCTTCAAACTCCTTATGGCACCCTCACTTTAAGAAATTTGGTTAATCAATTTTAGATGTTATAAAAATTATTAAATTATTTAAGTAATTTTAGTGTTTAAATTAGAAATAACTTTGTAGTTTTTTATATTTATTTATGTATTATTATTTGTTTCACTAATTGTTATTTTTATATTTGTTTTTATTTTACTAACTAATTATTTTTTATTTTAATTAGTTGATAAAGAGGTGCAAAAAGTAATGGATCCAGAACTATCGAACACTACTGAAAAGTTTAAAAAAAGTTTAGGTCCAAGAATTAGAAGACCACTCAAATGATTGGTTGGTTATGAGAGACTCGATAAGGGATTTTGTTTTCTTTAACTTGTCATAGCATTTTTTTCTAGTTGTTTTTATTGTGCATTTGGTTAGAATGAAATTGACACATAACTTTGTTGCAAATTGTTTTTCCTTTCCATTATTAATGTTTTGTGGATCAGCTGGTATGTGGCAATGATTATTATAATTGATTGGAGGTTATTTAGCTC
This sequence comes from Lathyrus tuberosus, assembly GCA_022829125.1. NCBI lineage: Eukaryota > Viridiplantae > Streptophyta > Magnoliopsida > Fabales > Fabaceae > Lathyrus > Lathyrus tuberosus. The sequence continues at coordinate 3,894,416 of JALAZF010000092.1, read as the reverse complement.
TATTTGATTGAATGGAGAAAACAAACAATAATTAAATTTTCCATTCTCCCTGAAGTTAAGTTATTCTTTAAATAACACCTTTCTTAAGTCTTATTATTTGGTGCTTTCATCATATCATTAATCATGCCTTCTAAAATTGAAAAATATGAACAATCTAACAAGGCTCGGAAAGAGATTTTTGCACAATTACGTGACATGAGATTATTGTGGATACAGTCACAAAGTAACAATAACAATTTCAAGTATTTTTTACTCACCGACTCTCATCTTATTCGTGAACAAATGACCTCGTCAGGCCCACACCCACACAAAGTTACCTTCGACATTTCCCTTCTTCTCAAATTACCAAAAATATATCTTCCCATTTTTTATGGATCTAATCCACTTGATTGGATTTTGCAGGCAAAAAATTACTTCGCCTTCACATAAACACCCTCTACAGAATGCATAACCCTCGCCCCCTTCTTCCTCAAAGGTCTTGCGCATGGATGGTTTAAGTGGTTGCACTCAAACCATATTCTCTCTAAATGGAAAACATCCTTGTGTCTTCTAGAGATTCGCTTTGGACTGACTTCATACGACAACTGTGAGGCGACACTTTACAAGCTCAAGCAAACTGGTTTTATCACCAATTACACACAACAACTTGAAACGCTATCTAATTGCATACATGGCATTACCATCATCTCTTTACTCAATTGTTTCCTCTTCAACCTTCAACACGATATCCACCATGAACTCGCTATCCTTCGACCACCTCCGTTACCTTAAGTCATGGATCTTACGAAGTTGGTTGAGGCCAAAATCGTGGACTATGAACCTTCATTATCGCAGCCTAACAAATCAGTCACAACACCACCCTCTATCATTGCCCCCCACCTGTTCACCAAGATTTACCCCACCCTATCAAATGATTATCTCCAACTGAACAACAAGAGTGTTGATCTAAGGGCCTTTATTTTAATTACGAAGAAAGTTTCCATCTTGGTGATGTGCTCGCAAACAATTATTGATTCTCACTAGGGACGATAATATTAACGATGATGAAATTCCTTTTGTTACATCACCTAAAGCATGTGAATAAATGGTGTTGGTTACACCTTTTTCGACTGGGCCCTATCACACTACGATTGAGCATGTTCAAATCTCTCAAGCGACATTAGTGGGACTGGCGTCCCACGCACTCTTCGAGTTCAAGGTCAGATTTGCAAACTCAACGTCACCATTCTCATTAACTCTATAAGTTTTCACAATATTATGTGCCCTCAAATTGTTGAGTTCCTAGACCTTTTAGTGGTGGTCGTCACTCGTTTTTTGGTATTGTGGGTAACAGACAAAATATCATGTGTTTTGGATCATGCTCGGGCATTCATATCCTCATTGTATGTTAATGTTTACGATTCCATTTTTTATTTTTCCCATTCATTGAGCTAACTTGGTTATAGGTGTATTATACTTCAAACTTTAGGCATCTTCCTCGCTGATTACATAATACCATCCATTCAGTTCACTTACAACAGATGACATGTTACTCTCACTGGTACGACACCATCTTCACCTTCACACGCTAACCTTTCGTATATTTCGCGCTTTATATTTACTAATGTCATTGCATCTATCCACACGGTCACCTTGTCCACATTGGAAGCAAACACTCACTCCCCTCATCCCTAACCCTAACCCAATTCAATCCTCGTATCACCATCATGCTCAACAAATCTGTCCCCATTTTTGCCAACCCCTAAAATCTACATTCGCCTTGACCACAAGATCCCCTCATCCATCTCCTCATAATATCAATCTAGTGAACACCAAACCATATTAATACCCCTAATAGCAAAAGGAAATTATGACTAAGATGATTCATGACATGCTCACAGTATGCATCATCTGCCCCAACACAAAGCATATTTTCCTTATTGGTGTTTTTGGTTCATAAGTGTGATGGTACATGGCGCTTCGGTGTTGATTATAAGGCATTAAACCCATCACCATGAAGGATCAATTTCCAATTCCCCATTTAATGACCTCATTGACGAGCTTCATGGTTCCACCAACTTTTTAAAGTTGGACATTCGCGCTGGTTATCACCAAATCAAGGTTTCCCCAAGGATACCTCAAAGACTGTTTTCCAGAAGTATATGTACATTTTGAATTTACGGTGATGTCATTTGGTTTGTCCAATGCACCATCAACCTTTCAATCTACCATGAATGAGGTTTTCTGTCATTTCCTTCACAAGTTTATTTTGGTTTTTTTCGACAACATTCTGTTTACACCTCCTCGTGGGACTCTCGCTTATCCCATATTGTACAAGTTCTCAGTTGCTTGACCTATCACCAGTTATTTGCAAAGTTATCTAAGTGTGAATTTAGATCCAATATTATCTCTTATTTAGCCATGTCATATCTTAGGTGGGTGTGGCAGCATATCCTAAGAAACTCAAAGCAATCTAGAAATGGTTGAAGCACAATTTGGGTCTTACATCAGTTTGTGAAAAACTACGCTCATATTTTGAGCCCTCTGACAGATTTATTGAAGCACCACTCGTTAAATTGGGGTGTTGTAACACAACAAGCTTTTGATAATGATCGGAAAAATAGCAAGTGTACTACTTTCGCCAATGTAGTAATAATAGGGGGAAATCCCCAATATCGATCTCAAGGACTGCGTATAAATACCGAGTTCAACTATTGTCAATTGAACAAAACATATTGGGGGGGTTTAAAATTGTTTTGCAAATTATGAATTAACAGTGAGAAAATATAACAAAATAGTAAATTGGTTTTGACAAATATGAGAAACATGCTAGGGCAAGGTGTATGATTTATCATGTAACAACTCTGGATCCTTATTTCATTAACAAGTTCAAAATAATCAATTACCGGTTCTTTAGTCTATTTTCCCCTAAGTCCTCAGTGGGAAAACCTCTGATCATTTATCCTAAGTTCTAAGTCCATAGGAATTTATGATAAAATCAAGCATTCGTGTTATCAAGAATTTACCGGTTGCTATAGGGTATATCTATTATAACGTAATCGTACAAAAGCATAAACAATGGCGGTCCGACCTAATTATTAATCGTGAATCAATCTTTATTGGTCTGACTGAGAAAGCATTAGAAATATTAAACGGTTAAATTGATTATGAAAAACAAATAGATTACTGAAAATAAAAATTCAAAGTCGTTTACAGATTCAAATCAGGGACACTCCCTTAGCATTGTGGGGTTTAGCTACTCATACTGTTCAAAGGAAATACAAGAAAAAAATTAGACATTACAAGTATTGGGGTGAACTTGGATCGTCAATTGCTTCCGCTCATGAGAATCTTCCGCCCTAAAAAAACCTTGTATTCTCTCTGAAATTCTGGCATTGCAGACAGCAAGTGTCCTAACACATGTCAAGACATTGTTCTGCATAAACATTTAAACAAAGAACAGAACAACATACCGATACCTTGAATATCAAAACTGCAGAATCACAGATGTTACGACATCTGTTCCAACATGTTAATCAAAGCTAAACTGTAAATTGCAGAATTATAAACAACACAGAATATGATGACCCAGTTCGGTGCAACTCACCTACATCTGGGGGATACCGATCCAGGAAGAAGACTCCACTATCAGTAGTATAGTTTTATGTAAACAACCTCAGGTTTACAGAAAGCACCCACGCTAACCTAACACTACCCAATGAAGACTTTATCATTATAAGTCACATCTAATTGATAAGAGAAACCCATCTTTGTAACACCACATATTTTATTTTGCTCTGGATAATATTAGTTTTGATCAACTGGGTTCCGGTGTACTCTGAGAAATTATCTGCAAAGATTATTTGAGCAACCGATGAGCTCAGATCATATCAAATTAATATTATCTGACTCTGAGATTTTATCAATTTGTGCTATAGAGATATTTTGGACATTTAGTAGTGTTACTAACTAATTGATATTTCTCTATATCATTTCCATTCCCTCACTTGTGCAAAGATAGAAAGGTGGAGAGAAGGGAGAGCAAAGAGGAAAAGAGGAGAAAACCTAGAAGAAGAAGAAGAGGGAAAGCTTGGATCTTCTTCATTCTTCATCAAAACATCTCACAATCTTTATCATCATCTTGTTTAGAGGTGGGTTCTAGTTAGTACTTAAGCTCTAGAAGTTTTGAAAATGTTAGAGTTTAGGTTAGAATTGGTTAATATCGAATATTGTGTAGAATCGATTGTTTTCACGGTTCAAATCTCGATTAAAATGCATAATATGATCGATACAAGTATGAATATAATGTATGATAAGTGGTTAATTGTTCCTCTGAGTTTCTATGATTTTGAATGAGTTTGGATGATTTTGAAACATGAGAAAAAAAATCAGAATTTTCTGTTCTGCAACAGAGTAATCGGTTAACCAATTAGGGTAATCGATTACTCTGTGGAAAAAAGTGATAATCTGCGCAAATTTGATCTGAGTAACCGATTATCCTATTTGGGTAATCGATTACCGAAACGTGTCTCTAACTCTCATTTAGCCTCTGTGTGAATAGTGAAGCTTGAGTAACCGGTTACCCTATTAGAGTAACCGATTACCATTGTAAGTTGAGGAAAAATATTGAAAAAATTCATATCTTTTACATCGTAACTCCGATCGAAGCGTAGTAATAGTCGTTGGAACGCTATGGAAATATCCTACGCAATGAAAGTGAAAAATATTGATTTTGTTACCCGATTAAATAAATCGGAGGAAGCTCAAGAGATATGATAAAATTATGAGTTGAATTATTACATGTATTTTATTGTACTAATGTGTTGTATTATATCTAACTTCTTATTGTGAATTGTAATTGAGTGAATCCATGTTTAAAATATGAAATAGGAAGAGTGAGGAAACCTTAACATAAAACTATAGTGGAACCTAGTAGTGTGACTAGAAAATTATAAATGATATAGATGGCGACGCTCGTGCGTTCGATGCCTAGGCGTGCATCCTCGACGAGTAATGGTCTAGAAGAGAATAAGACACTAGTATGGAACATGTGTGAACCCTTTTAATTATGAAAAAAAGGCAAATGTGGCCTTGTAATTGTCGAATACAATCACGGTTGTATGTGAGATCACGTAATCGGAATCGTTTCCCTGATATATGTCGTTTCATGAGCTTAGGCTCCTCTGGAATGTATGCATGATTACTTGGTAGGTTTGATTCCAGATTATAGTACGAATGAAGCCTATAAGGTAAAGAGACTTGAGACGGTTTATGGACTGTGTGAAGTGATGATTCGCAAGGTGATAATGTGTCCCTTCGTTTCTGAATCCATCTCGTATGCCAAGTAATCTACGAGGATCCATGACTCGTGCCGACTTCTAGACGTATAAGAGGACAGGAAGAAGGGGATGCCTTGATGAGGTTATCAATTAGTGATATTTTGAGTTAACGGACTCATAAACATGTTTCCATATAGTGTGAGATTGTGTACTCAAGGTCTTTCCCTTCTCTTGACTTGAGTTAGGATTGATAGACCCTTGTAAAGCCGGGAGAATCCATAAGATAGGGAACTCACTGGGATTTAATATCTCACCCCACGTTGTTGATTATATTACAAGTACTTCAGGTTCCGCGAAGGGTAAGGATAAAGTCGTTTGATTATCCTTAGTGTCTTTTTGGGATGGCATAGCTTCCGTTGTGGAGATTTATTTTGAGATCACTTTGTTGATCTAGTTCTTAGTACTTTGGAACATCTTGTGTATATTATGCCATAGTCTTATTATTTTGTATTTTGGGCATGTAATGTATACAATCTGTTAATTAGGAACTTATGGTATTTCAATACCAAAACTTGGATTCATGTATAATATATATGCTTTGGTGTATGTTGTTATATATGGGTGATACACATCTCACTCCCTAAATCACAACCTGTGATTATCTAACAGTTAATACCTCATAACTGTAACATCCCTATTGAAAGACACCCCTTCCAATACAACGTTCAGTCAAGCATCCTTGACTAACAAGTTAACTTGGATTTGCTTCAAAGCTTCATCCAAGAACAATATCAAATTCATTACCTACGGGTTTCTGAATCTATACAAGTACCTATGTCTACCACACTGCATCAAATCGATACAGAGGGAGACTTACAAGAAAGTCTACGACTCTCAAAACCCTAAACCCTATTTTCTACTTTACAAAAGTGTTACAATAGGTTCAGCTATTCAGTCCTAGGTTTTGATCTCCTTTTATAAGCTTTTGTTGCCTTGGGCTTCAAATCTTCTGTTTATTGTCCCCTTGATCCACTACCGTAACCATTCCTTGATTCTTGCACCAGATTTAGAACATGTTATATTTGTCAAGTCATAATGTCAGGACATTATCTTCGACATCTTTTTCTGTAGCATTCTACATTAAGTTTTAGAACCAAAATATTGTCAAACTTCAGGAGCTTTCAATCTCCCCCTTTTGACAAATTTTGGCTAAAACTTTAATTAGGACAATAAACCCAGGGTGCTCCTAACATCTCTTCACCCTCAGTGGCGGTTATGATTGAAATACTGATGTGACTCCAATCATGTTGGTGTACATGGGGAAGAGGATGACATTCATTCTCCCTTTCCCCATGAATCTATACTTCCTCACCTGGGGGAAGAATTTTGCTACTGAAGCAACCAAACATCAACCTGGGTAACTCAGAACACAGGGCACGACTGTGTTCATAACTCAGATCACAGGATACAAAGAAAGGACTCAGAACACATGGGAAACTTGAAACATAGTCAAAATGTCATAACATTCTGACCAACATCCTTGCAAACCAACTGCAAGGACAAACTCAACCCATGTACTTTTCTCCCCCTTTTTAGCCAAAATTTGACAAACATGTCCAAAACAGACCCATACCCAAACCGAGGAAACCCACAACTGAACAAACCCCATGAGAACTCAGCACAACAGAAAAGACAACTTGCGACAAGATGGCGACTAGAACACCCTTTATATATAAGAGTGTTTCTCTTAGGATGTAACGAACCATTGGAAGTACCACATGTCCTTTCAATGCGAGCATTAAATGACATTGTATATATTCAGAGACAAAAGTGCACCGGCCAAACCGTATTTGACTATTTCTCCCTTTTAACAAGAAGCATTCAAGGAATGTGCATTTTCCAAAACACATGTTTAACACGCGTTCCCTAAGACACAAATTCTCCACCATCCAAAGTAATTAAGTGTACATCCATACATTCTAACCAATGTTCTGACATCTTGTCAGACTTTGTATAGTCCCTCTTGTAGCATCTTTCAATCAGAAGACTAAGATTAACTGACCAAGATGTTAAGGCATTTCTTCAAACATCTTTCATTTAACAACAACTCGCAAGATACTTGTACTACTTCTAATTCAATCCATTGACCCCAATGACCTAATCAGAACAACTTGATAAGTCCACCCAAAACTTATACCAGTAGGGCAATGTCATGACATCTCGTCTGACATATCAACCTCACCTGAGGCAATCTATCACAAATTACTTGACACCACAAACAATCTTGATAAACACTCTGCACCACTGCAGCTATGTATCCAGAACAGAAGTCTAACTCCCCATGTCGTAGACAACCAGTGCTCCTTTGCTAGAAGAACACCCTAAGTGAATGGAAAACATAAGACTCATCTTCATGTCTTCAAGAGCGTACCCTCTGTTCAACACACCTGCTGAACGCATTCACCTACTGCTTGACCCTTAAGCAAACCATGTACCACGCCAGTACATTAATCAGATAGAAGTCATCCCCCTATCTTTCTCAACAGATGCTTCTTCATCAAGAACCACCTCAAAATCACCACATGATATCCCATGACAATTTCATGATCATATAGTGAGAGTACCAGGAACGCATTCTTGTACCATAACTAACAAACTCTTGGATTGAGACCAAAGCTCCATTGACCCCTCTCATCCAGAAACTATCCATACACCACACGAATTCCTCCAAAATTCTCATGTATATATATCCTTGTTCCCTGAGATACAACCCAATTGAATATGGAATACTTCATATTCCTAAAAAAGACACACGGAGCCCCTTAGTTTGCCAGCTCGCCCAGATATTCTTCACACTTGAAGAACATCAAACACATTATCCAGAAATCATCAGCCCATTTGCTCCACAAGCACCAAACTGATCCACTTCTAGCATGTCCCATTCACATCAAACTTCCAAGATAATCCTTTACCCATCATTCTCCCGTATGATAAGATAAATACCTCTTAGACAAGATGTGAGTGTCAAGTTCTACACTCAGAACTTAACATCCTACTCCAAGGATAACTAACCCAAAAGATGTTCTAACATCAGTTAGGACATCCTCCACACATCACAGACACCACACACCATGGTTCTTGATATCCTCCACCACTGGACTTACTACCTGCATAGTAATCCAACTGAAGATCTTCAAACAACACTGCGCCATCAACTTGATCAATAAGAACTCCAGATAACTAAAGAGAGAAATAAACTCTCATCAGCCAAAAGAAGGTAATCCTCCATAAACTGAGAACTTCTGCCACAAGCTCCAAGAATCATCACCTCCTGACGTTTTCAACCAACTACCCTTCTTCCCAAAAGTAATTAGTTCCAAGCACCTTGCTTGAATGCACACTAAAGATCAACCAAATGCCACTTTTTGACTGATCTTATCCTTCTTCAGAACTCCCACAAGATACACTGATCCACTAATGAAATTTGATCTTTAAGTTACATGAACTACTTGCTTCATAGCAAGACATCTTGGATCCACCAAGCCTTAGACATGTAACATTTTCTTCATCCACGGCTCCCGCAAACTGCATGAGATAGACCTTTTTTGAAGCGTCCATAACTTCCATTCTCCTGTAGATCACCTTATCTTATGATGATGTGCCACATCACCAGCTGAGACTCTGATGTTAAGCTAGATGTCAGAACATTCCGATACGACATCCAGCTGCTGAATTCAGCTCCTCCTTCTACCACTTAGAAGAACCTCCACCCTTTAACAGAACAAGAGTTCCATGCTCTCATAAACTTGATTCAACAACCAAGTTTGAGTAGACAACCTTCATCCTGCTTAACTTATCATAAGTATTCCATTCAAGCTCACGCCTTGATGAATATCTGCTTTGAAACTCCAAAGAACTCACACTTGCCACGTCTGATTCTTCAGATGATATGTAGTCCTGGACTACACCATAGCTATACCAAGAAAATGTCACTTTTCCCTCAGTAGAGCAGTCTTCAAGATGTCACGGATATTGCCATTTATCCTTTACCTCCATGATGAACACCACAAAATGCTCCAATGCACCTAGACCAGAAATAAACCGATCCAAGAAATAACCATCAAGATTATGATGTCTTCATCTTCATCTTCAACAACACCATTGTCCAAACCAGTTTCGTGCCAGGAAATTCTTCAGAGATCACATGCTTCTATCACACCCGACTGAAGCAGATTCTTAGGTTGACACCCAAGAACAAACAAATGCTAAAGCCTATGGAGTACCCCTCCCATGATTCTGCACGAGCTCTAATGATGAGATGTTTCAACATCTTGTTGAACATTAGCAATCTTGACTTTTAAGGATAATTAATTAAATACTTGTGAATTCCACAAATAACAATTGATCTTAAATCCTTGCCCAATAACCCTTCTTCACTGTTGTAGCTATACTTCAACAGATCACTTCCTGAACACTTATCAAGTATTCAATCTTTTGCAAGTATCTTCTTCGACAACAAATTGTTGAGATACCAAGGTTGCCACCCTTGACTAAAGTAACTAAGATTCTCTCTGAACGAATCCTATTTACCTCAACAGTTCTGAAAACTCCATTTAGATTGGATCCACCCTTAGGATTAAGAGAGATGAATCCTTCCTTACTGTTTCTGGATGGTGAAAATAAATCACCTCCACTTTCTTCAGGTTTGTGTTTCATAAAAACACCTTATAGTCAGAAGAATAACTAGAAGACTTCAGATGCACGACTGAGACGCCTTTATGAGTGGACTTAAGAGAATTCTCAAGTATCTTTGACAACTTAGCCGATCAATAATTTATCAAACTCCTAGAGCAAGAACTTGATAAACCTGAACTCAACTCCCCTCCTCTTCAACAGACTTCAAACTGCACAATGGAACCAAGCTTCCAAGTTCCAAGTCACCATAATAGACTTCTTCCAAGAATTCTTTCCATTCCATCGCTCCTGACTTTAGAATAAAAGGATGCAGATATCTTCAACTATAGAGGCCGACGATTGAGATCTTCTACCATCTGTCTTCAGCAACAACTCCAAAATCCCATAATTCCAGAGCTCTTCCATCAGAAACATATGCAGCGGAACCACCAAGGAACAAATTATGCTTGCCCTAATAAGATGTCAGAACATCTTATAAGACACCCCAACAAGAGAACTAGCCACTTCTCCTACAGTTATTGTAGAACCTCCTCAGCAACATGAACAACCACTGGGTTGTTACCTTCGATCCAGAACATCCATCCCATCCATTAATACCCTTGAGTATGTATGAGTTAATTGATCTGATCTTCAAAACTCCTCCTTGTTTAAACGCCAGAAAGTATCTCCCAAAGATCTCATCCAAAAACAGATAGGATGTCTGCTCTGATAGCAATTGAAATTCTGGCATTGCAGACAACAGATGTCCTAACACATGTCAAGACATTGTTTTGCATAAACATTTAAATAAAGAACAGAACTGCAGACTGATACCTTGAATATCAGAACTGCAGAATCACAAATGTTACGACATCTGTTCCAACATGTTAATCAAAGCTGAACTGTAAATTGCAGAATGATAAACAACACAGAAAATGATGACCCAGTTCGGTGCAACTCATCTACATCTCGGGGATACCAATCCAGGAAGAAGACTCCACTATCAGTAGTATAGTTTTATGTAAACAACCTTAGGTTTACAGAAAGCACCCACGATAACCTATCACTACCCAATGAAGACTTTATCATTAGAAGTCACATCTAATTGATAAGAGAAACTCATCTCACTCCCTAAATCACAACCTGTGATTATCTAACAGTTAATACCTCATAACTGTATCATCCCTTTTGAAAGACACCCCTTCCAATACAAAGTTCAGTCAAGCATCCTTGACTAACAAGTTAACTTGGATTTGCTTCAAAGCTTTATCCAAGAACAATATCATATTCATTACCAACGGGTTTCTGAATCTATACAAGTACCTATGTCTACCACACAACATCAAATCGATACAGAGGGAGACTTACAAGAAAGCCTACGACTCTCAAAATCCTAAACCCTATTTTCTACTTTACAAAAATGTTACAATAGGTTCAGCTATTCAGCCCTATGTCTTGATCTCCTTTCATAAGCTTTTGTTGCCTTGGGCTTCGAATCTTCTGTTTATTGTCCCCTTGATCCACTGCTGTAACCATTCCTTGATTCTTGCACCAGATTTAGAACCTGTTATATTTGTCAAGTCAGAATGTCAGGACATTGTCTTCGACATCTTTTTCTGCAACATTCTACATTAAGTTTTAGAACCAAATTTTAGTCAAACTTCAGGAGCTTTCACTCTCTAATCTTGAATCATGTAATTCGTTCATGTCCAAAAAAGTCTCCTAATTCCTCGTAAAAACTATTCTAAATAGTGAAAATCCCATGGCACTGGTTGGAAATGCCCAAAACACCCTCACAGCTCAACACTCAGACTAAAAACAAGAAAATATGAGAATCATCATTGCCCCTGTTGCTCTTCTGTGTTTTCCAATTTTTCATCCAAGTTCCAGACCCTATGACACGACCCGTGTCAGCTGACACGAGCGCCCGTGTTGCTCAGCGCCCTCTAAATTTTTTTGATACTTGTCTCAGCTTCCACCCTGCTACAACCTGTGTCAGGTGACACGGGTGGCCGTAGCAGGCCTCCTGTAGGTTGAGCCAAATTCCACCAAAACTCCGGATTTTTTCACTTTCTCGCACCGAGTCTTTTGGATCTATTACTTGGTCCTGGAGAAAATCAAAGGCAGACAACCAAAGCATAAAATGCAGAAAACTTGAAATAAAACTTAAAACAATAAAACGAGTAGAAAACTTACGGTAAATAAAATTGACTCAAATGATAACAAAATAAGTGCAAAGTGCTACGGAGTACTTGGATTCTTGTCGAATAAGTGATGAAAATATAGTACAAATGGTGACTGATCACAACCCTAAACTTATTGCGTTGCTTGTCCTCAAGCAATGCTTAAAACAATACAACATGTTGTAGCGTGCGATTTTTGTCGGTGACGCGACCACCTTACCGCAAAGGTTGGAATTAGGTGCTACTTTCTTATTTCTTATTTATCCTATGAAGCTGGAAAGGAAAAGGAAGATATCTAAAACTAACCTTGCACGCAAATGTTTTCTTTAACAAATGCTAAGAGATCGGGGAACGGGGTCGGGTTATACAAAGGGAAGCTATTAACACCCAGTGTATATATGGTTGTCCATAGGCCTTTTATTGCATGTTTCTCTGTTAATTTGAATTGCCTTCTTATGTTTATCTGTTGTGGATTGAGGAAATTTCTCCTTTGGGAGAATTGAGAGACTGTTTTTGTTGTTTTCGGGTTTTCTGTTGTTTTTGGGAATATACTGGACCTAAAGTTTTTTATTTGTGTGCTCGCTAAGATTTCGTAATCTTATGCCTACGTATTCCCGTGAAGAGATTTGGGAAATTAGAGCAATCGTAGTTCCTCCTATTTATAGGGGAGGAAAATGTTTGGTGTCTTATTTTAAGCCCAAGATTGAAGCTAGCTAAGTATTTGTGCCTTGTTTGAAGCCTAAGATTGAAGCTAAAAGGGTGACTGAGAGAGAGAGAATTTTTCATCTCTAAACGGAGAACATCTCACATATACATCACAAATGTTTGTTGATTGGTTATAAGGGAAATTACTTTAACTGGGATATTTGAATCCAGCAATGCCATAATTTTCTTTATAAGAGGGATGTTGTCATGAAGGAAGAAAGCTTTAACTCAGTGTAGAGCAATGCCACTTTTTCCTTATGAATCTTTCATGCTAAGAGAGGGACATTGGCTTGGAGTTCAATAATCCAGAGGCTTGCCACTTATAGCTGTTAGATGAAAGATTAATTTTAGCCAGGATAAAAGAATGACTCCAGCTTGGATTTAGAATCAACAAGTGTGCCACTTACAACAATTATCTAGAAAAAGGTTTTGATTATTTGTTGTGATGTATAGAGGAAATGTCCTCCTACAGAGTGGACTCGTGGTCTCATCTGAGGGTATGTTGATTTTTGTGTGCCTTGATCAAAGCCCAAGGTTGAAGCTAAAAGAAACTGACTCTATTGGAGAGGGTTTTATCTGTCTTGTACGAAGCCCAAGATTGAGGCTGACTGAGGAATGACTCCACTGGGGAGAGTTTATCTGTCTTGTACAAAGCCCAAGATTGAGGCTGAATAGGTAAATTCTTATATGAAGCCTAAGAAGAGGCTAACTCTTGCTGAGGATTTGTGGAAATCCAGGAGCAGGTCTAAATTGTATTGGGGAATCCAAAGGGGTTTACTCTTACTGGGAATCAGGGAAAAGTTGAGATATCATATGTCATGAGGCTCTGATGCTACTGGGGGATTTATTGATGGTAAATTGACCCCGGCTAGGGATTTTTTTTAAAATGAAAGTTTAAGCCTTGTTGGGGGGTCAGATGGGTTTAAAGTTGAGTTTTGAAAACCTATAGAGGTTTTAACTCTGCTGGAGATTAGTACATTGATGAAATGATCAGGGTTTTTCCAGTGCTTTTAGGAAACTTGAGGGTTTCTTGGTGAGATCCAAGAGGAAATGAGACTTTCCAAGTCCAATTACATGAAGAGGTTGACTCTTAGCTGGAGAATGATCTTTGTATGACGCCCAAGAGGAGGCTTTAGGGTTAAAGGTCAACCCTAGAATGGTATGATGTTCTGGAAATTTGAGTTTCCTAGGGATTGAGCTAGTAGAAATGACTAATTTATATCCTATGCTTTTAGGAAGCCTTTGGGTCCTTGTACTAAGCCCAAGAGGAGGCCGGGGGGAACTTCTAAGAAGCCTGTTGGTCCTTGTACTAAGCCCAAGAGGAGGCTGAGGATGCTTTTAGAAATCCTGTGGGTCCAAACCTAAGAAAAGTTCAAGAAAGGTTTCACCGGGAATAATCCTTTCTTTGTTGAACAGTTCTAAGGTTTGAAGAAATTCAAAAGAGGTTTCACCAGGAATAATCCTCTCTGGGGAAATGAATTTCTTATATACACATATATTTCTAAGTTTGACAGTCTTGAGAAAAGTTTCACCAGGAATAATGCCTTTCTCTGTTCCATATTGTATAAGCCCAAGAGGAGGCAGACTGTATAGGGAATTTCCTATGAGGGAACTAGTTTTGACTATCTTGTAAAGTAACCTCTGGTTTGACCTAAACATATAGACCTAACTGCTGGGGAAAACTCTAAGCAAGATATGCACAAGTATATACAGACAATTATATTGATAGATATACATAAGAAATATGCACTGAAAAAGATATTGGGACTTACCTGCTGAGAAGAAGCCCAAGCATATTGTGATCAGTTGTATTGACTACAACTGTATTGGCTCTTTTAGGGTTTCAAGAAATTGAAGAAAGTTTGAAAGAAACAACATTGAATTTGAATTTGAATTAAGAAAAAGTTTGTTTGAAAGAAAGTTTGGGGCTTATAACTCAAAGAGAGACCTAAATGACTTATTTGAAAACATTGATCGCACTGCGATACCGAAAGACGTTGTAGGACTTATACTATAGCAGAGGCCCAAAAATTATTTTTGTACAAAAAGGGGTTGAGTCTTACACTCTAATAGATGCCCAAAAGTGTTTTGAAGAAAAAATAATGGGGATTATACTCAAGGAGAGGCCCAGATGAAAATTTTGAAAAGGCGACGATCGCGCCGTGATTTTGAAAATCATATAGGGACTTATACAATGACTGAGGCCAAAAAGTTTATGTACAAGAAGGAATAGGTCTTACACTCTATTAGAGGCCCAAAAGATTGTTTTTTATACAAGAGATGGGGCTTACAACTCAAGGAGATGTCCAGATGAAAATCAGCGATCGCACCGTTTATTTTGAAAATCGTATCGGGACTTATACAATGACTGAGACCCAATATGGTATATTTACAAAGGGGATGTGTCTTACACTCTATTAGAGGCCCAAAAGTGTTTCAAATGAAGTTAAGATCAAGAGAAAACCCTAATTTCTTTTAAAATATAATTTTTCAAAGAAAAATAAATAATAAATGATATGAAATATCAAATATATTTAAAAACAAATTGTCAATTTTGAACAATGTTTTGAAAAATCATGTTTAATCACATAGAAGCTTGGAATCTAATTGAATTTTAAAATTCAAGGTGGAAATCTCATTTTAAAAATGTTTGAAAACAAATAAAATGAAATTAATTACAAAAATTCAAGCTATGTTAAATAAATAATATAAATTTGATTTTTTTGTAGAATAAAATATTTCAATATTTTTGTGAATTTTCAAAAAAATAATCAATAAAAAATAATTAAAATAGAAGGAGAAATTAATTTTGAGATTAATTAAGAAAATAATAAAAAAAGAGAAAAATAGCAAAAAAAGAGCGGGAACCAAAAATGGTCTGGGTGGGTGTTGAACCCACGCCCTCTAACCAAACAAACACACTCTGTTACCACCGGGGTGGTGATACATCCGTGTATCAAAACCACCCCATATGCGTATAAGGGTGACCTAATTTCTAGGTCAGGCCAAGGCAAATACCAGATTTTTGGGTATTTGCAAGAAGGTCGTAACTTCTTCATTTCTCCATGAAAATGGATGAAATTTAGATGGATCCTACCTAGAACTTCATGAGGAATACAATGGTGGTCTCAGAATTTTCTAAAGATGCCTACATTTTAAAACCCGATAGTGGTTTCAAAATAGGCCAAAATTTGCAAGCTCTATGCTAACACTTCATACAAGCAATAATAGCATGATAAATTGGTTCAAACACAACACATATGATATGTATGACATGTTCATGATCAATGGACATCAAAGCAATGCATATTTTAAAGAGTTCAAGTTGTTGTGCACTTACCTCTTGAAGCTCATTGTGCTATCTTTCAAAATAATTGTGCCAGAAGTAATCCAATGCCTTAGACACTCTTGATAAATCCTGTTCTGGACTGAACCAATGGCTAGACATGGCCCAATCCGCCTATGCTCCAGAGCGGGTCAAATTGCCTAAGTCCAATCCACAGAGGGGCAAAAGTTACCTTTCTGCCCCTCAAACAGGGCAAGGAACGCAACGTTCCTCCCCGGAATAACTTCCCGTCACGCACGACTTCATTGCTCCCCGAACAAGCTATGGCCAATGTCCAGAACTATGCATATGCCCGACATAACGGCTAGTTTCGGGCACCCTGCCCGACATAACGACTAGTTTTGGGCAGTTATCTATTCTTCGGGAAAACAGTTATTTCGCCCCGAAAATAGGACCGTTGGCCACGCGCTGGGGGCTCTATATAAACCCTCTCGCTTGAGAGGGTCAAGTATCCAATATTCACCCTAAGAATACACACTTTGTACTTGCCCCTTTTCTCTGACCCTTTCTTACTTGAGCGTCGGAGTGCCTTGCAGGTACACCCCCTCCTCCTCTCCATACGACCAGCATCCCGACGCACTTGGCGGCCCAATTCTACAGGATCTGATCCAGCCTTCACGATCAGTGGCGCCGTCTATGGGAAATCTTGTTCTCCCCATCTTTCTTTCCTCAAAAACCGAAAATCAAAATAATTCTAAAACATCATCACGATCATGGCCTCCCAAGATCGCACCAAGGATGCTCTTCAAACCACCATCCTCCCCGTCAACAAATCCGACGTTGATGGTCAGTCATCTCTCCTTCGAGATGCTCGTTTCCTCAGGGACGGAGCCACTGCTTCTCCTTCCCCTACCCATGCTGATCACAACGACGATCAACCTTCGCTTGACGTCCAGCCAATTCCTATTCCGCCCAACGCCGACCCGACTGTGGCAGTCCTCCTAGAGGCGATCAACAAAACCAACACCCTAATCCTGCAGCAGAACGAAAGGATTAGGGCATTAGAAGAGTCAAACCGACCAAGATCCCCTCCCACACGGAGGAACCAGCGACGATCAAGAAGCCCGTAACCACGGAGAGAAATCGACCGAAGACTGCGCCAAGAGCCTGATCTTCGTACAACCCGGAAGCGCGACCAGATCTCCCCGCGTGACCAGCACGCTCATGGCCACAAGAGGAATCGAAGGAACGAGTAATCTCCCCTGATTAAGTCTAAAGGACGCGCACGCTCACCTTCTCCTCGACATAACTGCTCACCTTCCCCGCGAAGGAACCGCCGCCACGAGCATCCCGCTCGGTCCCCATCATACACCAGTTCTAGCAGCGACGGTGAACCTCGCGGCCCATTGTCCCAGGAGATCTTGGCTACCCGTCTCCCAAAAGGCTTGGAGAAACCCTCGTCACTTGGCACATACGACAGGACCACTGACCCCGACGAGCACATTGAGAACATCGATGCGCTGTTAGACTACCGCGGCGTACGGGGCGTCATTAAATGTAGATTGTTCCCGACCACGCTCTGAAAGGGAGCGATGACATGGTATAAGCAACTGCCCGAGGAGTCCATTACCTCGTGGAGACAGCTGGGCAAGATGTTCTCGCGGTACTTCACAGCATCTCGCCGCCACCCCAAAACTGAGGCCTCTCTTGGAGCCATAGTCCAAGGAAAATACGAACCTCTCCGCGCATATATCGAGAGGTTCAACAAGGAAGCTGTACAAGTCCCTACAACGAACGAAATGAAGAAGTTTCTGCTCGAGCAAGGGCTCCGCCCAGGCTCAGAGTTTTCTAAAGCCATTGGCCTCGCACCACCGAGGAACATTGACGCCCTCCTCCTCAAAGCCCAAAAACATATTCAGTACGAAAAAAAGGTTGCGGCCAACAACGTCCGAGCATCACGCCATCAGGAGAATGCTCGGTCGTCCAGAGGAGAGGAAGCTTCGACATCTCGTCGGGGCGAACGGAGGCGCGAGGACCGTCCTCGTGATTCCCGTGACACCAAAGGGCCCTCAGGGCGGTTCCATGACTACACTCCCCTGACAGTTTCCAGGGAAAAGATCTTGTCCGAATGTGCCAATTCGGAGTTCAAACAGGCTGGGGTCCGCTTCCCCAAATAACTTCCGAACATACCAAACGTGGACAAATCAAAATACTGTCGTTTCCACAAAAGTCACGGCCATACTACGGAGGACTGCATCCACCTGAAGGATGCCATTGAAATACTGATCAGGGACGGGCACCTGAAACAATTCGCGAAGAAGAAGGACACTCCTCGGCAGGATGCCCAGGAGTCCAAGAAGGTCGAGGAGGAGGTACCCTCCTCAGAAGACGCCAATATACAGGTCGCTATGTCCATATCGCGACCAGATGACTTCAATGTCCCATACGGGCTCAGCGCCCTTGCTTATTTCGTGGCCCATAGCCCGTGGGAGACATTTCCCTCCGCCATGGTCATCTCTGGCGGGGGTTTCAACAAAGTCACCGTGGGCTCCGTGAAACGGAAGTTCAAACACCTGATCAACACGAGCTCTAACAAAGTGACCATGCTTGATCAGCCCCAGAAGAGCTCCGTCCCCATCTCCTTCTACCGGGAGGAACTCCTAGGCGGATCCCCGAACTCAAGCATACCTTTTCTTGTCAGAGCCCGGATGGCGAACTTCGATATTCGCAGAATACTCGTCGACTAGGGCAGCTCGGTCGACATCATGTACTCCCAGCTGTTCTCAACACTTCAGCTGGAGGAATCGCACCTTACCCCCTACGTAGAGTCCGATTTGCAGGGATTCAACGGGTCTGTGACCAAGCCGTGGGGATACGTCGAACTGATCGTAACCTTCGGATCAGCTGAGACGACCAGATCCATCAAGGTGCAATTTCTGGTAATCGACTGCCCGTCGCTATACCAGTGCATTTTTGGGAGGCCAACCCTAGCCGAGTTGGTAGCGGTGCCCTCAACAATCTACTTGAAGATGAAGTATTACACTTCAAAAGGAATGATCGCCACCCTGCACGGCGACATTGAAGCTGCACGACGGTGCTTCGAAGCAGCTATAAAAGGGCTCAATGTCATTGCGTCCAAGCCTAAAGCGTCAGGCAAGCCAGCGTTGCCAAGCAGCTCCGAGGAGGCCAAGCCTCTGTCCCAGGTCGAATCCATCGACCTCGACAGTCGCTTCCCTGAGGAGGACCAACCGAAAGACCGAGCAGCTTCGGCCAACCCGTCCACATCGTCCAGCGGCAACTCCCATCTGATGCGCCCCGTCCTGGATGGCAACTTCGAGATCGTTCTGTTCGGCGAAGACCCCCAGCGGGGAGTAAAGATTTGAGCATACCTGCCCGACATCACGAGGAAGCAGCTCAAAGCATGCCTCCGAGAGAATGTCGACCTCTTCGCACGGAGCGCAACGGAGATGCCCGGTTTGGATCCATCCGTTGCTTGTCACCAACTGACCATCGACCCGGCCGTCAAGGCCGTAGCACAACGTAGGAGAAAGCAGTCTCCGAAGAAAACAAAGGCTGCTGAAAAAGCTGTAAAGGACCTTCTCGAGGCCAAATTTATTTCGGAGGCCAAGTACACCACTTGGTTGTCCAACGTTGTACTAGTTAAAAAGTCTAATGGAAAATGGCGCATGTGCATTGATTATACCGATCTCAATAAGGTACGCCCGAAGGATGCCTACCCCCTCCCCAATATTGATAAACTTGTTAATAATTCTGCTGGTTTTAAACTTTTATCGTTCATGGACGCCTACTCGGGCTACAACCAAATCCCAATGGCAATGTCCAACAAAAAATATACGACCTTCATCACCGAATTGGGCAACTATTACTACAACGTAATGCCCTTCGGCTTGAAGAACGCCGAAGCAACGTACCAACGAATGATGAACAAGGTATTCTAGGGAGAAATAGGCGACATGCTCGAAGTCTACATGGACGACATGATCGTGAAATCCCACGAGGAAACCGATCATACTGCCCATTTGAGAAAGGTCTTCGAATAGGCCAGGAAATACAAAATGCGTTTTAACCCGGATAAGTGCACGTTCGGTGTTCGAGCAGGCAAATTCCTCGGCTTCTACTTAATGGAACGAGGAATCGAGGCCAATCCCGACAAATGTCGGGCATTCTCCGAGTTTCCTACGCCCAAGTCCAAAAAATCCATCCAGTCCCTCAACGAGATGCTCGCGTCACTATCTCGTTTCGTGGCCAAGTCCGCCCAGCACGCCTTACCATTCTTCAAACTCCTCCGCAAAGAGGCAGCATTCGAATAGACCGAGGAATACGACAGGGCCCTTTTCCACCTGAAACAAGCACTCTCAGAGCCACCGGTCCTCTCTCGCCCGGACAATGGCGAAACGTTGTACCTATACCTGGTCGTAGCGACCGAGGCAGTGAGTGCCGCTCTCATCCGCGAGACACCTGACGGGCAGAAGCCAATTTATTTCACGAGCAAAGCACTGCAAGGACCAGGGTTAAGATACCAACAGATAGAGAAGGTGGCGCTGGCCCTCATCAATGCAACCAGAAGATTAAGACACTACTTTCTGGCTCACACGATCGTGGTTCGAACAGATCAGTCCATAAAGCAGCTGCTCGGACGACCAGATATGGCTGGCCGAATGCTTAAATGGTCGCTGGAACTGTCCGAATTTGACATCCAATACGAAGGCAGAAATGCCCTCAAGGCCCAAGCTCTGGCCGAATTCATCGCGGAAATGACATTCGCAGACTCCCCCGCGAGCGAAGCTCACAAATGGACCATCTTCGTCGACGGTGCCTTAAGCTCGGCAGGAAGCGGCGCGGGCATTATACGGGAGAGCGACGAAGGAATTATCGTCGAAGTATCACTCACACTATCTTTCCCAACCTCCAATAACCAGGCTGAATACGAAGCTTTCCTCGCTGGGCTACGCCTTGCCGAGGACCTGGGCACAGAGGAAGTCGTCATTTGCACAGACTCACAACTCGTGGCCCTCCAGGTCTGGGGAGAATACCAAGCCAAAAACGACAACCTGACCGAATACTTGGCCCTGGTAAAGAAGGAAATGGCGAAGTTCACAACAGTGGAAGTGAAACACGTTCCCTGCGAACATAACGTGCGAGCAGACGTGCTATCCAAACTAGCCAGCACGAAGAAGAAAGGCAGAAACAAATCCGTCATACAGGAGGTACTTCCTCGACTCAGTATCGAGAAGGCCTCCCCGACACTCGACGTACAGGTGATCGGGGATAACAACTACTGGATGACCCCAGTCTACGACTATCTCGCCAAAGACGAACTCCCGTCCGACCCAAAGGAGGCCAGCGTAGTCAGGCGAAGAGCCTGCTCTTATGTTTTGGTCGAAGATAACTCTATAGACAGGGATTCTCCATTCCGCTGCTCAAATGTGTCGAGGAGGAAATGGTCGCACACATCCAGCGCGAAATCCACGAGGGAATCAACGCCCAACATCTCGGCGGAAGGTCACTTGCCCGAAAGGCTCACCGGGCAGGCTACTACTGGCCGACCATGCAAAACGACGCGAAAGAGCACATGAAGAAATGCGATAAATGCCAATGGCACGGGTATATGCACCTGGCTCCACCTAACGAGCTCAAGGTTATGTCCTCCCCGTGGCCATTCGCCTGGTGGGGCCTAGACATCCTAGGACCCTTCGTGGTGGGATCAAGTCAGAACAAGTACCTAATAGTGGGCGTTGACTATTTCACAAAATGGATAGAAGCAGAAGCTCTAGCCAAAATAACTGCCCTCAACATCCTGCATTTCTACAAACGGAACATCCTTGCACGCTTCGGTATTCCCCAAGCGATAGTAACGGACAACGGAACGCAATTCACTGACATGAAGTTCCAAGACTTGTCGCCCAACTGGGCACAAAGCAGCACTTCGCATCCGTGGAGCACCCTCAAACGAACGGGCAGGCTGAGGCAGCCAACCGAGTCATCCTTCGAGGCCTCAAGCGAAGGCTGGACGAAATAAAGAAGGCATGGGTCGAGGAACTGCACAGCGTGCTGTGGGCATACCGCACAACTCCACACTCAACGACCGAGGAAACACCTTTCCGTCTAGCATACGGGACTGATGCTGTAATTCCCGTCGAAGTTCACGTGCCCTCTAGGCGGACAGAATCGTCCCTAGACGAGGAGATGAACGACGAGTCACTGCGAGAGGAGCTAGACCTCGTCGAGGAAATTCGAACCGGGGCAGCCCTCCGTGAAGCCTTACTAAAACAAAAAATTACCATCAGGCACAACGCCAAGGTGATACAGCGAGAGTTCGACGTGGGAAGCCTTGTTCTAAGAAGAAACCACAAAGACTCTTGCGAAGGCAAACTAGCAGCCAACTGGGAAGGACCCTATCGCGTCCGAGCAAAAATGGAAAATGGGGCCTACTACCTAGAACATCTCACTAGGGAAGAACTCGCTCGACCATGGAACACTGAAAAGCTAAAACAATACTACAACTAAATCCTCGGTTCGACCCGTCGCAACGACGAACGTCAGCTACCGACCACTATGCGCGTCTAGGTACAAGCGTCGCATATGAACAAAGTAGAACCTCGCTCAGTAACGAGCCGGGTAACTGCTCGACGACGGTCCTCGATCGAGCATCGCCGTCGTCAAAGTACCATGACTGGTAGAACCCCAGCTCGCGATAGGACGTTCACACCGCGAACTCAGGCCTCAAACGCGACCTGAGCTCCGCACCCCGCCAGGACATTCCCCCTCCGTTCGACCAGTTCCCCTCACTGTCTAACACATCTACAACGAGCAATCCCCCTAAAATATTTGCGCAAGTCAAATACTCCCAATCACTGGCAGATATACATTTACAACGAGCATGAATACAATACTTAGCAAAAAATAAAAGCAAGTAAAATCATGCAGATGGCAAAACCAGAATTATAATAAGTTAACATAATGGGTGGCCACGAGGACCACAATTGTACTTAATTACATCAAACGGGGGCTATGCCCCCCCAAAAAAGAAAACAAATTACAAGCGACTCCACGGCACGCAGGCCGGACAGATTACAACAATATCAAAAATACAAACTCCTCACTCGTCCGCATGCTCGGCTGGCTGTGGCTGAGATCCTTGGTCCTCTGCGGGATGATCCTCGGGGGTACCTTCAAGGAGACCGTCGGGCACGACAATACGACCATCCTCAACATGCGCCAAGTAGTGAGTACCCTCGACAGAAAAATCGAGCTCAGGGTTCACCACCCGCAGTTGAGCCACGGCGTTCCCAAAAGACTCCTCCGCGACGACAATGCCATCATCCTCGGCCGTCAGCAAACGGGCAACCAGCTCGGATCTCGTCTTTAATCCCTTCACATCCTCTCGCTCATCGTCACCCGGGGCATTGGCCGCCTTCAGCTGCTGGACCATCTCCTCAGCAGCTTTCTTCTCCGCCTCCAGCATCGAGTTCTCCTCCTTCAACCTGGCCACCTCCTTCTCAGCTTTCTTCAGAGCATCGTCGGCATCCTTAGCTTCTTCCTTGAGGGACGTCATGGTAGCACGGGTAGCAGTAAGTTCAGCCTCAGTCGTCGAATCCCCTTCGGCATACACAGCTGCCATCTCCAACATCCTGACCAAGGCAAAAGCGTCCTGGGCCACCAATGCCCTCTTGCTCGGGCGATCCATACTTTCCAAGCGAAGAGACTCCGCCCGAGGCACAATCAGAGAGTTCCCCTCGAAGAGCTTCCGGTCATGAATGCAAGGAGGAAGCTCGAACTTCCCATTCTCCAACGCCCGGGTAAGGTCCACAGCATCATTAAACCTTTGCGGATTGGGTCGACCGGCCAGAGAAAGAGGAGACCCCCGGGGAGCAGAAGTAGGAGACGAAGAGGTCCCCGCTGCAGATTGCACGGGAGGAGGAACACGAGCACCGGCAAGCCGAGACTTCGGAGGAGCCGCACCGGCCTTGTTCCTCGCGAGAGCATTCCTCATAACCCGATCATGAGCCTGAGGCATCTCACCTACACAAACAAAATACGAACATGTTAGATACAAGGAGAAGAAATAAAGCAAACAAATTTAAACAACTAAGACTATCAAGTAGCTTCCCGACATCCTCGGGGGTCTTGCACTCCAGTAGTGCCTTAATATTGATAAATCGACGTTCAACCTTCTGGCTCCCGTCATCCTCGAAGACCGGGCTGCCCTTGCTCATCCAGCACTCAGCAAGCCAGAATGAGTTGACCCACTTCACCAGCACCTCGTACGCCACGGCGTCCTGCCCGCGTAGCTCGCTCGGTTGGAAGACATAGTCACTGGGCTTCTTAGCAAAATGATCTAGTGCCCAATGAATGGGGAACTTGTAGAGTCTCCGCCCAATAAACCTTCCCTCCTCGTCGTGCAGCTCATTCCCATCCTCGTCAACTTCGATCTCCCAGACATATGTACTGCCCTGGGCAGCCTCGGACACGGGCTCAACGACGTAGTACCGTTCCTTTAATGTCCGGATAGACTCCGAAAATGGCTTGAACAACTTGCGGGCTGCTTCAAAGAGACCCAGTTGTATTTCCTCCCCGACAGTTGCCTTTGGAGATAGAAAACAGTGAAGAACAGATGGAGAGTAGCCCCCAGGGAGAGATGCTCGCATACTAACTCGAAGGCCCGGATGAAGGCCAACGAATTAGAATGCAGTTGTGTAGGGGCTAACTTCAGATGCTCGAACACCGACCGTTGAAAATCAATAAGAGGCAGCCTCAGACCCATCTCTTTAAAGGCATACCCGTACATTGTGAAGCGGTCCCCGAAGTTCGTGCAAACTCGTCGTCCAAGGAAGGAAAATGCACCTTCCACTCTCCCTCCGGTCCAACCTCCGTGAAAACGTCAGCTAAAGACTTAGCAAAGGTGGAGACATGCTCGGCGGGCTTGGCCACCTCCCACTCCTCCGCGGAGTCACCGACGACATCCTCGTCTATGTCATCCAACTCTTCTTCCTCCCCGACATCAGTGGAAGAACTCGAAGCCGTAGAGCTCAAAGCCGTTGAGCTGCTATTATCCTCGGAACCAGTTTCCTCCTCGGACGTCTCTATGACAATCTCTCTTTCTGGCCCCGTCGCCATAACAATCACTTGAAAAGCAGAGAAGAAAGTGAATTCGACAGCAAATCAAATCCACCCTTCCACCGCTAAGTCAAGTGAAAGGGCGCGCGAAGGGCTAGGGACGACATCCCCGGCCTAAGCCCTAACATCAAAGGAAAAAACTGAAACCTCCCCACGAGGAGATGCTCGTAACAAATCATCCACAAACGAGGAGCTTCCCCGCACTCGTACCCAGTTTCCGTTCGAAGCTTCGTCGGAAATCGCAAAGCTTCACCGGAATCTGGGAAATGTTCCACCGGAAAACTCATCACTCATTTAGAAGATAAACAAACGTGACGGTCACGCGTGCATAGCTACCGCAACCTCGCTGTGAACCGCCCTCCTCACTGAACGTACTAACAAGTTCGGCGACATGTTAGGAGTGGAAAAATGGCATAACCACCGTCCACCACCAACAATCGCCAGAAATCTGCCTATTTCATCCCCTAAATCTAGCCCTAACCACATGCAACCTACCATCGACAACCAAAAGGAGTAGAACAAGTTATAGATCAGAAAACTTACTTGATTTAAGAAGACGAAGCGGGTGCTCGAAGCTTGAAGCGGTGGTCGGAGTTGGCAGACGGCGGTTACGGGCACAAATGTTGAAGAAACGAAGAGAAATCAGACTGAAAAGTTCCAAATGGAACGAAATTCCCCCCTTTTATACAAAGGGGCACGTGCAAACACGTGCTCGTAGGCCATGATGGCTATCCACTAGCCATCAATGCCTAGTAACTGCTACACGGAGCTCGAGGCACACGTGGCACCCTAACGTTTCCAATTCTGTCTAACTATTAGTCTCCCCAAACTCCGGGCAGCAAAGTCACGACCACGAATTTCACGAACACCAGGGTTCACAGGCGCATTAAGACAATCCTCCTCGTCTTCAAACGACGACTTCATGCTAGCTCCCTGGAGCAACGAACTGCCCTTAAGTCATCACTCTCATGCTCGGGAGCAATGACTTGGGGAGCTCCTGTTCTGGACTGGACCAATGGCTAGACATGGCCTAATCTGCCTCTGCTCCAGAGCGGCCCAAATTGCCTAAGTCCAATCCACAGAGGGGCAAAAGTTACCTTTCTGCCCCTCCAACCGGGCAAGGAACGCAACATTCCTCCCCGGAATAACTGCCCGTCACGCACGACTTCATTGCTCCCCGAATAAGCTATGGGAAAATGCCCGGAACTATGCCTATGCCCGACATAACGGCTAGTTTTGGGCACCCTGCCCGACATAACGGCTAGTTTTGGGTAGTTACCTATTCTTCGGGAAAACGGTTATTTCGTCCCGAAAATAGGACCGTTGGCCATGCGCTGGGGGATCTATATAAACCCTCTCGCTTGAGAGGGTCAGGTATCCAATATTCACCCTAAGAATACACACTTTGTATTTGCCCCTTTTCTCTGACCCTTTCTTACTTGAGCGTCGGAGTGCCTTGCAGGTACATTGTTGAAATAGTATTAGGGGGGTGTTTTTATCGTCTCCACAGGGATTGCCTGATATATGATGCTTGCCGTTCAATAGTTACACCGTTTTAAGTTCAAAGGTTTCAATTGGTTCTCAATTTCGTTTAACATCAATTGGTAGCAAAGAGTACTTTTTGACAAAGAGTTTGAAAGGTTTTTATAAAAGCATGTCAAGGTTAGGTTTCGCTAATCCTTTTCACATATATACGATTAATCAAGCATATGAACTCAGTTTCTGACCAATACAACCGTGTATCCTCCCGACTAAGTTTATGTCTAAAGCAAAGTCGTGAGTATCGTTGTTTAGACCGTCAGATGATGTCTCACGCTAACAATCTAAACAACAATCATTAAGATCAACACAAAGCGAATAGAAAATCCCAAATCTATGTCTAGAGTTTGGTTTTTAAGAGATGAATTTATTAGGTCATGATTTGTAGAATCTATGTCTAGAGGAAGACAAATCACACATAAAGCATTAAATGAAAATAACTTATATTGATCAAAGACTTTGTTCATACACAAAAGATCAAAGGTAATACATATAATCAGGATCAACTACATCTAACCTCAACATTGAGTGTTTAGCTACACATTCTCATGGTAGCTTGGATGACAAGTAAGAAGAGGAGATGAATGAACATCCACGTCGAATAATCGAGAATGGATGTGACTTCAGCTTCTCAAAGTGAAAATCCACTCTTAGATGATCAAAAATGCAGAAACTATGTTTTTGGGTGAAAATGAACAAAAGATCCTTTACAAACAAAGTGAAAATCTATTTAAACACACCAGAATTCTGTAGCATTCGCACTGCGAGTGAATCATTCGCACAGCGAATGAGAGAAAATGGCACCTTCAAGTGCCTCTGAGACTTAAACCGCCCAATGCTGATGTCGTGGGTTCATACTGCGAACAATCCATTCGCACTGCGAATGAGAGAAAATTTGCCTCAAAAACTTACTGCCACCCTTCGCCAGGACCTTCGCACGGCGAACCACACAGCGAGCCTTCGCTAGGAGTTCGCAGTGCTAACTTTGGGATATTTTCCAAGAAAAACATTCTGCCACCATTCGCTGGAAGCCTCGCTAACGTTCGCAGTGCGAACCTTCGCTGCACCTTCGCCAGCTCCTTCGCACTGCGAATACCCTGTTGCAGCTACAAATTCAGTGGAAACTTACATCCACTCATTGTGTCTCACAATTTTAATCCTTTCATGCCTATACCTGCACACTAACACACAAATTACAAGCTCCACACATGTATTCCAATGTACGCACTACCACATAATTCACCACTTAAATCAACCAATTACACATGGAAAGTAATGAAAAATGCCAATTATTGCATACAAATATATAACATGTTTGACATCTAACAAACTCTCCCCAACTAACTCTTTGTTTGTCCTCAAGCAAAGTAGGCCTCTCAAGAGGATTTGGTCGAGCATTCAATTCAACAAAGACAAGATAACCAGCTCAAATAAACAACAATCACAACAAAGCACAATTACTCAATCCAAGAACTTACCATGTAAAAGAACTTGACTCCTAAACAATTTTCAAACAATGTTTCAAGAGACAACTATATAATCATGCACATGTCACTCTACACTCCACTTCGAAAAAGGATTGAAGGAAAACGTGCATACAAACACGAGACCCTTACACTCAAATGACAAATGATGCAAATACTAAGCAATTCATACCATATCTCAATGATCACAAAAGGAATCATGGAAGCAAAAGACCACTAAGGACTTCAAGGTTGTAGCTTGGTCGGGTAAAAAAAAAGGGATATTTCTAAAGGCCATTCAAACGAAATTGTCGATGCACAAGAACATTCACTCTACAACGTATTCACAACACCACAACTTCAATCACCAATTTTTTTTTCATTACACCTTCACAACTACCTCATAATTATTGAATCTCTTTTTTCATTCAAGCAAGTATTTTCTCATTTATACACACATATTCACAATTATTCTCTTCTCATGCTTGCTTGAATTTTTTCAAAATTTTGAGTAATTCACCCCACCTCTTTTCACTCTCCCCAACTTATTTTCGACTCAACCTAAAGTGAATGTTCCTTGCTTTTTAAGGCAAGGAAGTCAATTTAAACAACAGTTCAAAGGTTCAAGAAGAAAATAAGTTAGAAACTCTTCAAAATTCAATGATGAACTCGACTTGGCAAATATGTACAATCCACAGTTCATCATTAAAAGAGATCTAACAACTTGGCACAAAGGGGCTAACAAATTCTCGCTCCTCACGGGTAAATTACTATATGGAAATGGTTGTGCTCAATTTCAACAAGTGCCTTGATCACTTCTAATACTTCCACAAAATCACATACATCACAAGATAAGGCATGAATTAAAAGTATAAAACACAATCTATCATCAATCCTTAGCATATAGTAAAACTTGGAGGCTTTTCACAATAGTGATTTTGGACCTAAATGACATACACAATCAACACAGTTGTAACAAAAAACACAATTTCCAATTGTTCAAAAACACAAATTCTACTACATACTAACTTCTAGAACTAGGTAACTAAGTACCTTGCCGACAATATCCTGCTTAAATTCCTATCATCGACATCCAACTTGGGAGAATCGACTTTTAAAACAAAGAGTCACCAAAAAGAAGAAAATATTAACTCCTCACAAGCATACCACATAACACATCTGAACAAATTTTTAAAAACTGCACATTCATAACTAATTGTAAAAGTGAAACATAATTTTTTTTACTGAAACAAATAACATTACTCATAATAATAATAATGTGCATGGTGTAGAAACACCTACATAGCCAAAAAGTACCTCTGTGGTACAAGTACATCATATCCAAAATAATCCACCAAGTGGATAAAATAGACTAGTAAAAGCTGAAAAAAACAAAATACAAGAAAACTTCACTTTGGTGACTAAAGGAAGTACAAAAGTCTGGACCACAAAATCAGTCCTCATCGGACTCTGTCTCGAGGACCTCGGTCACCTGCTCATCATCATCTCCCTCATTAGAACCAGAACCAGAAACCTCCACATCGTCGCCATCACCCTCCATATCGTCGCCATCTCCCTCCTCATCAGCATCATCACCAGCAGGACCAACTGAATCCTCTCCCCCTCCGAAGACTGGCCTGGCCTCAGGCCAACCAGCATGCGCGAGGAACTGCTCCCTCGACATCAAAGACTGCTCCGCAGTGGGATCCCAAATCTGCAGCTGAAGTACCTGCATAGAGTCATATAAATCTAACATGGCACGCTGAGAAGCGGTCATCCAATCCCAGTTATACTAACAAATCTCCTGCTGATAAGGATAGAAAATTTGCGACCCAGAAGTATCACCCCCACTCGTACCGGCCTCAGCACGAGCACTAGAAGACTCAGCCCTAACACCCTTTGGTTTGCAGAATTTGTCGACGTATCAATCATCGATAGCCGACGTGACAGTAACTTGACGCCGAGAAGGCAGAACTACACCAGATTCAGCACACAATGTCACGATCAGACAAGGAAATGCGAGAGGGGCATTCTTCCTTGAAGCATTACCTCCTAAACCACTATCCACAATTGCCCTCATCTCATCGGCAATTATTCTCGCGACATCAATCTCCACATGGGTAAGGATGCTATGGACTAAGTGAGAAAGTGGAATCGGGACTGTTGAGGAATGCGACTTTGGTTTTATATTGGTGACAACCAAAAGCAATATCAGCTGGGCCAACGGCAGCATGTCCTCCCGGTGATACCTGACAGCAACCCCGGAATGGTTGAGTTCAACAGTCTTACCTGGGCGCAAAAGCTCTCTGGTCATCTTAGGGATATCTCGGTGAAGGTGAAGATCCCTATGGTATGCATCCTCCTGACTGGCACGTAACGGTAGAGGGTCTCCAAGAACAGTACTAATGGTCTTATGGTCAAATCTCACAATTTTTCCCCCAACCACAGTTCTCCAGCTTAAAAGATCACCCTCATCCGGGAGGGCGTTTGCATAAAATTCCCGAACTATCTCCACATTATACAAATCAAGAGGAGTTATCAGCCGATCCCATTTTTTTGCATCCAAGAGGGCAGCAATAGCACGATAACTCCCTTGATCATTCAAAATAAACCTCTTCTCTGCTAGGATGGTCCTTGTTTCCAAAACCTCATATCTTTGAGCCTGCCTAAGACCTTTGAACCGAGTATCGTTGAATTGGATCGGTACTTGTATTGATGTAGATGCCTTCCTTTTCTTGGCAAGATTAGTCTTTGGACCCATCTGCACATATGACAAACAAAACCACACAAAAACACCAAGACAGATCAGTAGAAATTAGGACACAAATACATCAGACTGATCTTATAAAAAACAAAAATCTGGGTTGCTCGCTGCAACACTCGCACTGCGAATCCTGGCGAACGTTCGCCCCAGATTCGCACTGCGAAGGGGCGAGCGAATCCACGAAAATTCTGAAAAATTTTTAGCAGCCCAAGATTTCATCACAGAGAATGTTTCTATATGTCTTCTATACCCTAAAGCCAACAGAAAATTCAACATGCATTAAAATAACCCTACACATAATTTAACCCAAATTTCCTACATATGTCAAATGCATATTACAAACCTAACCACAACTAGCAGAAAGCAAACAGAAAAGAGATGCAAACCTGGTTAGGAAATGGCAATTGAGAGAGACAACACTTGAAAGAAAACGCACATGAGAGAGAAATGATGGTTTCTCTTTTTTTTTCTTTCTTTTTTTCTTCTTTGAAAGTGAGAGGCAACTATGACTAGGGTTTCTTTTCCCTTCAAGTCTTCAGCCACAAAAGATGGGCCTATGTGCAGGCCCACCCACTTAATTACCCCACTTTTTTATGAGGTGGCAGCAAAACCACAAGGTCTGGTTCGTTGACGTTCGCATTGCGAATGGCTGGCGAATGCTCGCCCCAGACTCGCACTGCGAATAAGCCAGCGAACAAGACAGTCTTGCAAAATTTTCAGTTATGTCCTACTGCCACAATGCATCTCATTCACAAATGTAAAATCACTTCAAACAACAAATAAAAGCAAAAATACTTACAACGTTGGGGTGCCTCCCAACAAGCGCTTGTTTAACGTCGGCTAAGCTCGACGGTCCAACGCAACCTCAAGGATCGCGAAAAGGCACAAGAGCGGGATTCCGCTCTAAATCTCCTCCGAGATAGACTTGTAATCTCTGACCATTAACTGTCCAACTCTCCTTTGACGTTGTGTCTTCAATTACAATTGCTTCATATGGCTTGATCTCCATAATCCGAAACGGACCGAACCATTTAGACCTTAATTTTCCTGGAAACAATTTTAGTCGGGAATTGAAGAGTAGGACAAGCTGTCCCACTTCAAACTGTTTGATCACAATTTTTCTGTCGTGGTAAGACTTGACACGCTCTTTATACAGCTTGTTGGAATCATACGCCTAGAGGTGCAATTCATCCAATTCGTGCAATTGAGTTTTTCTTTTGTCACCGCTTAGAGTTGGATCAAAGTTCAAAAATTTTAAGGCCCAAAACGCCTTATGTTCCAACTCTACCGGCAAATGGCAATTCTTACCGTAGACCATTTTAAACGGCGTGAGACCAATCGGAGCCTTAAAAGCGGTCCGATAAGCCCACAAAGCATCATCAAGTTTGTTTGCCCAATCTTTCCTTGAGGCTGAAACAGTTTTTTCCAAAATGCGTTTTATTTCACGATTTGACACCTCCGCTTGACCGTTAGCCTGAGGATGATATGGTGTGGCAACCTTGTGCTTCACACCATATTGCTCCAGAGCTTTGTCAAGCTGAGTGTTACAGAAGTGAGATCCTCCGTCACTTATCAACACTCTCGGAGTACCAAAACGCGCAAAAATGTTTTTTCTCAAAAATTTCACTACAGTTTTTCCATCGGCTTTAGCACAAGCTATCGCCTCAACCCATTTAAAAACATAATCCACAGCGACCAAAATGTATTCAATAGAAAATGAAGATGGGAATGAACCGACAAAGTCGATCCCCCTACAATCAAAAGCTTCAATTTCTAACATATTTTGCAAAGGAATTTTGTGTCACCGTGAAATTCCTCCACTCCTCTGGCATTTGTCACAACTTAGGGCATGCGCATGCGCATCTTTGAATAACGACGGCCAATAAAAGCCCGATTGAAGGACTTTTGTGGCCGTTCTTAACCCATTAAAATGTTCTCCATACAGAGAGTTATGACAATGCCACAGAATATTCGTGGCTTCCTCTACCGACACACATCTTCTTAAGAGGTTGTCGACACCAAGTTTAAACAAATGAGGTTCATCCCATACAAAGGACTTGGCATCCGACAAAAATTTCCTTTTTTGATGGTGCGTTAGACCGTCCGGTATCAATCTGACGGCTTTGTGGTTAGCTATGTCGGCAAACCACGGTCTAACCTGCACCCTAAACAATTTTTCATCAGGGAACTCCTCTTTGACTTCACATTCTTTCTTGGTCACGTCAACGTTTACCAGGCGGGATAAGTGATCCGCCACCAAATTCTCAGATCCTTTTTTGTCATGAATTTCAAGATTAAATTCCTGTAACAAAAGGATCCAACGAATAAGCCTCTGCTTAGAATCAGGTTTGGTGAGCATATACCTTATAGTCGTATGGTCCGTGTAAACGATGACTCGCGACCCAATCAAATAGGAACGAAATTTCTCCAACGCATACACTATGGCAAGCAACTCTTTCTCAATTGTTGCATAGTTAATTTGAGCCTCGTTTAAAACTTTGCTCGCATAATGTATCGCGTGAAAAACTTTCATTTTCCTCTGACCCAAAACAACCCCTACCGCATAATCACTTGCATCGCACATTAGTTCAAAATCCAATTTCCAGTTAGGTGCAATGATTATCGGTGAGGTAGTTAAACTTTGTTTTAAAAAATTAAACGCGAACATGCAAGACTCGTCAAAGTAAAAAATCTTACCTTTAATGAGCAAATTGCTCAATGGCTTTGCAACCTTTGCGAAGTCCTTAATGAACCGCCGGTTGAATCCTGCATGCCCGAGAAAGCTCCTTATGCCTTTGACATTCAACGGTGGTGGCAACTTCTCAATAACGTCCACTTTGGCTTTATCCATTTCAAGGCCCTTTGAGGAAACTTTGTGACCGAGCACAATTCCTTCGTTCACCATAAAGTTGCATTTTTCCCAATTGAGTACCAAATTGGTTTCCACACACCATTCCAACACTGTATCCAAAATTTTCAAGCAAATATCAAACGATTGTCCAAAAACCGAGAAATCATCCATAAAGACCTCAATTGTCTTTTCGATCAAATCCGAGAATATAGCTTGCATACACCATTGAAAAGTCGCTGGTGCATTACATAATCCAAACGGCATCCTCCTATAAGCGAAGATTCCAAACGGACATGTAAAAGCGGTTTTTTCATGATCCTCTGGGTTCACAATAATTTGGTTGTAACCCGAATAACCATCCAAAAAACAGTAGAATTGTTGACCGAAAAGCCTTTCGAGCATCTGATCCATAAACGGGAGAGGGAAATTATCTTTCATAGTAGCTTTGTTTAGCCTACGGTAATCTATGCACATTCTCCACCCGGTCACGGTTTTTGTTGGAATGAGCTCATTTTTCTCGTTTCGGACCACCGTTAATCCGCCTTTTTTCGGTACCACATGCACCAGACTAACCCAAGGGCTGTCAGAAATGGGATAAATCATTATGGCATCTAACATTTTTACCACTTCCTTCCTAACCACTTCTCTCATGATAGGATTTAAGCGGCGTTACGGTTGAGCAACCGGTTTGAAGTCTTCCTCCATAAAGATTCGATGCATGCAATATGAAGGGCTTATGCCTTTGAGATCGGACAAGGTCCATCCCATTGCATCCTGATTTTTTCTCAACACTTGAATTAAGCGGCTCTCCTCTTTTTCAGATAAAATACTGCTTATGATCACCGGTTTATTACCACCGTCATCGAGAAAAGCATACTTCAATGTTGACGGTAACACTTTCAGTTCAAGCTGGGATTTTTCCTCATTCACCACTTTTTTTAGAATTTCCTCTTCATACTCCAAGGTTGTAATTCTTCCAAACTTCAAGCTCCAACAAACACTCTTCAAGAGCTTGCTCTTCTTCAATTGAGAATACTTCCAAGGAATCATCCAAAGCTCTTTGTAAAGTGGTACTGACATGAATTTGCTTTGTAACATCAATACTCGCCTCCTCCGTTGCATCAATTCTGAAACAATCACCTTTATCCTTTTTGTGCTTCATGGCATCATAGAGATTGAAATACACCTCTTCATCTTGGACTCTCACTTTCATGAGACCATCGTCCATGTCAATTGCCATTCGGGCAGTTTTCATGAAAGGCCTTCCAAGAATCAAAAGAGCATCCTCATCCTCCTCCATTTCAATAACCACAAAGTATATCGGAAACAAAAATTTGTCCACTTTGACCAACACATCTTCCGCTACACCGTGAGGACAGGTAGTGGATTTGTCTGCGAGTTGCAACGCCATTTGAGTGGACCTCAATTCCATGTGTCCTAACCGTTTCACAATCGACACAGGTATCAAATTGATACTAGAGCCCAAATCAATCAATCTGTTGCCCACATAGATATTTCCTATAGTAACCGGCAAGGTGACTCGTCCCGGATCACATTCTTTCCTCGAGAGAGTACGTTGAATGATAGCGCTACAACTAGCATCTACCATAATGGTCTCTTGATCCGTATACCTCTTCTTTTTCTTGAGGATATCCTTCATAAATTTCGCATATTTAGGCATTTGCTCCAAAGCCTCGGAAAATGGGATATTTATTTGTAATTGTTTGAAAATGTCCATAAACCGAGAATAGTGCCTTGCACTATCTTTCTTTGTAGGAGCATGAGGATATGGTAAATGTTGGATCGGAATATTGTTCACTGGTTATTTTCCCTTCCTAGTTCTCTTCACTTTTTCTTCTATCTCTCTTTTTTTCTCATCCTCACTTTTTTTCTTCTCATTTTCAACTAAAACACCCTCAACATTTTTTTCTACTTCAATCTCATCACTATCTTTTTCTTCTTCAACTACAACCTCCTCCTCCACTACCCTTTTACCTACACCCATGTCAATCTCTCTTCCACTTCTTGTTAGAATTGCTTTGCAATCTTTAGGATTTGGAAGCGTATTTGCCGTAAAGTGCCCTTTTTGTTGGTCGGCCAATTGTTTTGATAATTGCCCGACTTGTGTTTCAAGATTCCTTATGGCCGCATCGGTATTCTTTTGGTTGGAAATTGACATTTGCATAAATTGCGTGAGAGTGTCTTCTATCTTCGTATTTCCAACGGGAGCTTGCGGGGGTTGAGTGTAATTTTGGTATTGTTGACGGTTTGACGGTCCGGCTTCTTGCGGTCTCCACGGTTGTTGATAACCTTGGTTAGGCCGTTGTTGGTAACCTTGGTTGCCTTGTTGATACGGAGGTCGGGGTTGGTATCCTTGATTTCCAACATAGTTTACCTCCTCCACAACTGGAGGACAATAACCGGTCGGATGGTCGCCTCTACAAAGTTCACAAACCAAGACTTGTACATTTTTACTCTAGGAGTCATGAATTTCTTTGAATTATTGAGGAAGTTTAGACATTTGTTTCGTCAACAACTCAACCTGCTGGGATAATAACTTGTTCTGAGCAAGTATAGCATCGCTTGTTCCAAACTCTAGAACTCCAGGAGTCCGCTGAGAAGGTCCACGGTTATGACTACCTTGATGGTCGTTCAAGTCCATCTTATCAATAATAGCTGTGGCTTCTGCTGCGGTTTTGCTTAGCATGGATCCACCAGCGGTGGCATCCAACAAGGTTTTGTGTACAAGTTAAAGTCCATTTCGAAATATATGAATTTGTGACAATTCATCAAAACCATGGCCCTTGCACTTTCTCAACATTGATTTGAATCTCTCCCAAGCTTCATTGAGAGATTCATTGGCTCCTTGTGTGAACACCGCGATGGCGGTCTTTGCCTCCATAAACCGAGTGTGAGGGAAAAATCTCTCCAAAAATTTCTCTTCCAATGCATTCCAATCCGTCATTATTGCCGTTGACTGGTCAAGATACCATTCCTTGGCCTTCCCAATGAGGGAATGCGGGAATAGTCTCTTAAACAGAGATTCCTCTTCAGCTTCGGGCGCACCAGTCGCTTCCGCGATTTCATATAATATAGTCAGATGTGTAAAAGGATCCTCATGATCCATACCCATAAATGGACTTTGATATAGCAGTTGGAGAATACCGGTCTTCATCTTGGAATGATGAGCGTTCTGTGCATGGCGAGCGAACTGGGCATTGTGTCTCGGACTGTTTGTGCAAGGTCTAGAAGCAGGTGGTGGTGGTGGTGGTGGATCTCCCTCCATAACTAGAAGTATCTGTGGAACTGGTGGTGGTATAGAAGTCGAGCTCCCCTCTTGTTCTTGCTTTTGTCTCGCTAGTTGCCTCCTTCGTCTGGTTCTGCTATTGATTCTATGAGCAATCCTTTCAATCTCAGGATCGAACAGAAGTTGGTCAGCCGGTAGTTTCCCTCGCATAAAACAAAGTCTGCACACTAAACAAAACAAATTAACAAGTTCAAGAAAAAGTTAACACGCTTAAAACAACACAACTATCGCAATGCTTGCAATATCACTAAACAAACCCCGGCAAAGGCGCCATTTTGTTGAAATAGTATTAGGGGGGTGTTTTTATCGTCTCCACAGGGATTGCCTGATATGTGATGCTTGTCGTTCAATAGTTACACCGTTTTAAGTTCAAAGGTTTCAATTGGTTCTCAATTTCGTTTAACGTCAATTGGTAGTAAAGAGTAATTTTTGACAAAGAGTTTGAAAGGTTTTTATAAAAGCATGTCAAGGTTAGGTTTCGCTAATCCTTTTCACATATATACGATTAATCAAGCATATGAACTCAGTTTTCGACCAATACAACCGCGTATCCTCCCGACTAAGTTTATGTCTAAAGCAAAGTCGTGAGTATCGTTGTTTAGACCGTCAGATGATGTCTCACGCTAACAATCTAAACAAAAATCGTTAAGATCAACACAAAGCGAATAGCAAATCCCAAATGTATGTCTAGAGTTTGGTTTTTAAGAGATGAATTTATTAGGTCGTGATTTGTAGAATCTATGTCTAGAGCAAGACAAATCACACATAAAGCATTAAGAGAAAATAACTTCATCTATATTGATCAAAGACTTTGTTCATACACAAAAGATCAAAGGCAATACATATAATCAGGATCAACTACATCTAACCTCAACATTGAGTGTTTAGCTACACATTCTCATGGTAGCTTGGATGACAAGTAAGAAGAGGAGATGAATGAACATCCACGTCGAATAATCGAGAATGAATGTGACTTCAGCTTCTCAAAGTGAAAATCCACTATTAGATGATAAAAAATGCAGAAACTATGTTTTTGGGTGAAAATGAACAAAAGATCCTTTACAAACAAAGTGAGAATCTATTTATACACACCAGAATTCTGCAGCATTCGCACTGCGAGTGAATCATTCGCAAAGCGAATGAGAGAAAATGGCACCTTCAAGTGCCTCTGAGATTTAAACCGCCCAATGCTGATGTCGTGGGTTCGCACTGCAAATGAGAGAAAATTTGCCTAAAAAACTTACTGCCACCCTTCGCCAGGACCTTCGCACGGCGAACCACACAGCGAGCCTTCGCTAGGAGTTCGCAGTGCGAACTTTGGGATATTTTCCAAGAAAAACATTCTGCCACCATTTGCTGGAAGCCTCGCTGGCGTTCGCAGTGCGAACCTTCGCTACACCTTCGCCAGCTCCTTCGCACTGCGAATACCCTGTTGCAGCTACAAATTCAGTGGAAACTTGCATCCACTCATTGTGTCTCACAATTTTAATCCTTTCATGCCTATACCTGCACACTAACACACAAATTACAAGCTCCACACATGTATTCCAATGTACGCACTACCACACAATTCACCACTTAAATCAACCAATTACACATGGAAAGTAATGAAAAATGCCAATTATTGCATACAAATATATAACATGTTTGACATCTAACATACACCCCCTCCTCCTCTCCATACGACTAGCATCCCTGATGCACTTGGTGGCCCGATTCTACAGGATCTGATCCAGCCTTCATGATCAAATCCCTTAGAAGCTTTTAGGATGATCAAAACCTAGCTGGAAACCTCGGGAACAAGAACTGGCTCTTTCTTGCAAAAGTGGCAAAAGTGACCAAAATGGTAACTCACTCAAATGGTGTTACAGTTGAGGGACACTTGTTGGAACAGCTTAGGGATGATATTTGTAGAGTATTTGAAGGGTTACTTGGCTTTGAAAGTGTTTGGATCAAGACATGGATTGAAAAATACAAAAAAGTCAAAATTTAAGGTTTTGGAGGTTGACTTTCTGATTTTGGTGTTGTACAATGAGGACGAAGGTTTGAACACCTCCAATAGATGATTTATGATGTGTTTGGATAGTTATTGGAGTGGGTTTTTGCTCTGGTTTCAAGAATCCCCAAATTGCTCCAATGTGACTTGAAATTGAAGTAAGAGAGAGTGAGAGTGAGAAAACAAGGCTTTGGTATTGTTTTGG
This sequence comes from Lathyrus tuberosus, assembly GCA_022829125.1. Classification (NCBI taxonomy): domain Eukaryota; kingdom Viridiplantae; phylum Streptophyta; class Magnoliopsida; order Fabales; family Fabaceae; genus Lathyrus; species Lathyrus tuberosus. The sequence continues at coordinate 3,855,047 of JALAZF010000092.1, read as the reverse complement.
TGTGGTTTGAAACATCAGAAATGACCTCTATTTATAGTAGAGGAAGTTTGTTTTTGAAGGAATAGTGAATGACAGCTGGTTCACTTTATTATCCAATGGATATGCCCATGTATCACTTTCTTAAATGCCAAGGTACCAAGTCTCCTCTAGCCATTGACTTGAGCTGATCTTGGTAGCTTTAAGTCTTCTGAATTTTGAGTCAATCTTGACTCAATTGGACTGATATGGCTTGTTTCATGACAGCTCTATGTTCCACATTAATGCTAAATGATAAAACTTGATTTTTGGATTTGTAAACTTGAATGATCACATGCCAAAGGATAGAATCCTTGCCTTAGGGTCCAAGTTTGCAGGTTCTTCATGATTGACTAAGATTCTTGTTGAATTTGGATGAGGATCAGTCTTGCATAGTCACCAAATTTGGACTCAAAAATCGTGTGCCACAAGTAATGCACAAAATCTGTCTTGGAAATCAGTTTGAGTAAGGCATGTTTCAATGCTTGTAACTTCTTGCTCAAGTTGAATTAATGAGAGTTCTTGTACTCTTTGGAAATCTTGTATATCCTACTTTAACTTTGATGTCAAACTTTAGTCTTGAATCATCATGGATGATTGTGAAAAATGGTCTCAAAGTTGGTGAAAATTCAAAACAGATTCTGTCCAAAATTTCACTAAGTGTGTGAAAAATGGTCATTTTCACATTTTTTGATTTTGATCAATCCATAACTCAATATCCATGAGGATTTGAAATCTGTGGTAGTTGACAATCTTGAAGTGTGTAATGAGAGCTTTCATTTGAGCTTTGGATGGAAGAAAAAGGTTGCTTGGATCAGAAGTTATGGTCTTGCAAAGTTGGGTATAAATCACTTTTTTCATGACTTAGTGAAATTTCAAGTTTCTTAAGATTGCCCCTTTTGCAAGTAACCCTACTTTGCTTGATTTTTATTGATGGATGATGGACCCAACCATAAATTAACATTGTTATTGACTTAAGGAAGTCTTGTTTGTCAAGAAATTCAAAAAGTTAAACTTGATTTTTGGCACAGTTGACTTTTTGTCAGATGAATTTCAAACTTTGTGATCCTCTATGGAATCAAGTCCTTGACCTAATTCAAACCTAATGGAAATATTCCATAGGTGTTTTAGAGTGTCTTGAATCATATCCCAAGGTTTGGGATCATGTATTGGTCAAAAGTCAAAGGTACAGTTGACTTTTCATCAGAAAACCCTAATTGGTCCAGATGAATTTGAATTCTTGTATTGCTTATGAACCAAGTTCTTTGGGTCAATCCAATCTTGTAAATGGTTCAATATTATGTATTGGATGTCTCCAAAACATTTCTTGAGGTTTTGGCTCATGCCTTGCTTCAAAAGTCAACTTTGGGTTGAATTAGGTCAAGAAACCCTAATTCATGATTTTTGATGAATGCATCCCCTGAGGCTATTTTGACTCTATGATTGGGTCCATGAGGTACCTTTGAGCTTCTTGGATCATGTTTTGTAGTATTGGCTCATGCCCAGATGAAAATTTCTCCCTGGAGGCCTTGGTTGAACAAATTTGGTGACTCTGATGATCTTGAGGCTTGATCCACTTGAAATGTTGCACTCTTGTGCTTGATTCTTGATGTGGGAGACCTCTTGATCCTTCATGGATGTTTAAGAGGTTTAACAAGTTGAGGATCATGTCCATTCTTGATTGATCCTTTGTCTGAGTACTCTGAGAGGGTTCAAAACCCTAATTCTTGATTGTAATGAATGCTCAACAATCTTTGAGATGATTGATGAGGTATGAAGGTACATCCATATTGTGGTGATGATTTTCACAATGATGGGAAATCTTGTGGTCAAAATTTGGGGTATGACAAATGCCCCTATTTAATCCTTTTGGACCTGGAGGTGTGAATGGCAAAGACGTTCGGACATTCAAGGTAAAAGAGGATTAAATATCAGAATACCCGAAATATTGATTGTGGTTATGAATGGTAGTGATTTGCTCATTCATCTTCTTTTGCTAAGTAGTGCTACTTAGAAAAGGATAAAACTTCCCCTCAATTCTGGTCTTCAGCCACAAAATTGGTCTCGGTTTCTTTTGAAATAAACTTCCCCTCGATCCTGGTTTTCAGCCATGGAACTGGTCTTAGTTTCTTCCTGTTGAGTCCTTTTCTTGACAAGGAATGCTATCCGTTGTAGCGGTCTTCATCAAACTTCTCGCTGAGTTTTTACTGGGGAGACTCCATTTGTAACACCCTTTTACCCCACATCAAATATACAGATAAATATTCAAGTAAATCAGAGTAACAACATCCAAAAAGGGCGTCACATTTATATGCAGCATCAAAACAACTTTGTCCTGTCCCGTAATACGGGTTCCTCGTGCATTTCAACAAAATCATATACTACGCAGCGGAAAAGGAATCATACTTCATTCATGTTAATTCTTGTAGTTGGCTAAAATTTTGGTAAAACAATGTTGATGTCATGGTTGATGTTTCAACATGAGTTTTTAACAGCCTTGTTATGTTTAGTTAACATTCTGGTTATGTTAAGTTTTTAAGGGTTGCAGTTTTGTGCTGATGTCAAACCCGATGTCATAACATCAGATGACAGAACATCAGTTTGGTAAGTTTTAGGGCTGCGCATGTGCAAGTTTGTTAAGGATAAGATCTGATTGAGAGATTGCAGGAGAATATCATGGAATAGATATATTCTGTTACAATCAAATGTGGAGCAGATCTTGTTGCTATTTTCATGCAAATAGACATGGAGAATTGTTCCTATTTGTGTGGAGAAGATCTTGCCTATTTGTGTGGAGAAGATCTTGCAGCTGAATTAAAAAGTGAAGATCAGTTTGTTGCGCATTTAAAGCATAAAGATATGGAGAATATTCAGAGTTAATAATTGAAGATTTAATTGAAGATATGATTGAAGATCTATTTAGAAGCAGATTTGTTACAGAAGATATGATATGATTTGAAGGCCCAAATCCAGTTGGGATTATGTTATAAATAGAATGCTTGTAACCTAGAATAGGTACAGGTCCAAGATGTAGATCTTTAGGGCTTTGTCAAAGTGAACCACTCGGGTTGTGAGATGGTCACTGTGGTTAACTCAGAAACCTGTAGGTAATGAGTTTGGGTTTGTTATTGGAGGAAGCTTTGTAGCAACTCCAATGTAAGTCATGGAAGTGTGTCTTCTGGTTTTCTGTGTTAGAAAAGTCGTGGTAATCAAGCTGTTGATGCAGTGACGGTGTAGTTGACTGCTAGACATCATTGTGATGATAGGAAGTGAGATGGAGTCTCTTACCTAGGTAGGACTTAGGTAGAAGGGTCATTGGGTAGTGATTAAATTAGGTAGATTGTCAACTGGTCTGTTGAGTCTGTAATTTGATACTACTAATAGTGGACTTCCTTCCTGGCTTGGTATGCCCCCAGATATAGGTTGTTGAACCGAATTGGGTGAACAATTCAGTGTGTTATTTACTATTTCTAGTATTGCCTTGTTCAGCAGATTGCGATGTTGTGACATTGCACAAAGACATCACACATCTGTACTAGAATTTCAATTGGTATCAGAGCAGGCATCCTGTCTGTTTCTGGATGAGATCTTGGGAAGATACTTTATGGTTCATGAGCAAGGAAGACAGTTCAGATGGTCTGCTCACATGTTGTTTAAATGGTCCCTTGAAGTGGAGGATGGACTATTCATGACAGGGTACGGTGGTGAGCTGCTTTGTAGGGTGAATTATGCTGACCTGTTGCACCTGGAATGTGGAGTGTTGTGCAATGTTCTTGCCTGAAGATTGTTGAGGGGTTTTCTGTGTGTGTTCTGCTGCATGGTATCTGGTGTAACCCTAGTTGATTCTTACATCTCTGGTGTTGAGATCAAGGAAGATATTCTCTTGGAAAGTCATTAGGGTGTGGTCTCCTCAGCAGGATATCTTATGATGTTGTAGTTTATGCAAGACAACCTCTACCAGTTGGTTGGAGAGGCCAACGTTACTTGAGGATTATCTCCTATCCTTGTTTGGGAGAGAAGTGTTCATAAGGTGAATGGATCTTCTAAAGACTGCTTGACATGGAAGGATCAGAAGAAGAATATATTTCAGTCAGACATTGAAAACCAATCTGTTCAGAACAGCGATTCCTTCTAGATGATGAAAGAAAAGGGTAGAGCCAAAGCAAAAGAGTATCACTGTCAAATCTTTCATGCGGGAGTGAAGATCTTGATAAGTTATCTCTTAATCTTAGTTGTGGTGACCTAAGGAGGAGGAAGGTTCATCAAGAAAGAAGTTGAGCTTAATATGTTAATGTCTCGACATCGCGCTACACATTAAGAGTTTATGGTAAATGCTAAGTCAAAGACCTATTAGATTGTAGCTGTTTTGAAGGATCACTGAAGCTGTAAAGTTGACCAATTTTTGAGATGTTGTTCATAATGTCATAGCATTTCAGCAGGAGCTGGTTGAAGAAAAAGGTAGTTATCTTGATAGCAGAAGAGAAGGAGATGATCCCTGTTTGAGCTAAAATGTCTGAGGACAATCTTATAGGAAAAATGCATCCAAGAGTTTGTGTGCTGTAGCAGTGTAAATCAACCTGTGGTCAATTAGTGTATGCATGAGCTCTTTCAATTTTGTGGCTTGAAGGATTGGAAGTAGCAGATTGTCTATGGTATGTTATCACTCTTAAGTTAGACAAGAGGTCTGGACCTTGTGCTTATAAGAAGAAGCTTCTGGAAGAGTGTGTTATGCAAGTTACTGCAGTTTTGTTGGTCTGATCTTGGAAGTTGATCAAATGTTGATATGTTCTCGTGTGTTCCCTACAAGAGGTATGTGTGGATTACTATGGTTGCTGATGTCAGAACTGATGTTGAAACATCATTTCAGTTCTTTTCTCAGGGTGGAGTAAAAGATCAAGACACTGACTTAACCTGGAAGGCTTTTGTGGTGTGAATGGTTGTCAGCTGATGCCTGTTGTGTGGGAAGGTTACCTTGACAGGAGCTGAGCGTTTATCTAAGATGTTGTGCATTCAACTAATGACAATATACATTGACGGGAGACTATGTATATGTTTGATGTAAAAGTGCAGGAGTGCAGAAGTGTTGAGAATTTACCTTTCTCTATGAGGCTGTTTATTTCTCTATGTGGTGTATTGGTGTGTGATGACCTAGGATTACTGTTTAGCATCTGTTCCTAGTAAGTAGTGTGGTGGTGATGTTGAAGATGAAGATGGAAGACTATGAAGACATCATAATCTTGATGGTTACAGGTTGGATCAGTTTAAGTGGTTTGGAGCATGGTGTTGGCTCTGGTTGTGAAGGTCGAGGATAAGTGGCAGTTATCTCTGGCTTTCTACGGACGGCTCTACTAAGGGAAGTGACATTCTTTAGTATTGCTATGGGGTAGTCTTGAACTACTTATTTTCTGAAGATTCAGATGTGGAAGGTTTGAAGTCTTTGGAGTTTCTGAGCAGGATGGAGGTTGTCTACTCAAACTTGATTGTTGAATCAAGTCTATGAGAGCATGGAAATCTGTTTCTGCAAAGGGAGGAGGTTCTTCTAAGTGGCAGAAGGAAGAGCTGAATTCAACAGTTGGATATCATAATGTTTTGACATCTAGCTTAACATCAAAAGTCTCAGCTGGTGATGTGGCACATCAGCCTAAGATAGAGGTGATCTACAGTAATGGAAGTTATGGATGTTTCAAAAAGATCATTCTCATGGCAGTTTGCGGGAGCTGTAGGAAGGAGAAGATGTTACATGACCATGGCTTAGGGAGTCTAAGTGTGTTTTCTTTTGAGCAAGTGGAACATGTGACTTGAAGATCAAGTTTCCTTTGTGGATCAAGATATCTTTGTGAGAGTTCTGACAAACGTGAGGATTCATGAATGAGGTGATCAAACTGTGGCATTTGGTTGATCTCAGAAGTGGATAATCAGAGTGTGGCAGCTGGTTATTACTGAGGATGGTCTTGGAACAAGTTACTCTTGGGCAGAAGGGTGATGAGTTGAAGACTCAAGGAGATTATTCTTCTTGAAGGTGGATAAGAGTTTAATTCTCTAGCTCTTTGGATTACTATGCATAGTAAGTCCAGTTGGTGGAGCATATCAAGAATCATGGTGATGATATCTTGGTGTGTGGTAAATGTTCTAACTTGTGTTGGGACATTATCTGGTTGAATATCCTTGGTGAAGGATGACTTTGTTCTGGTTCTGGAGGTTGGTGCATAAATTATACCTAAGGAGCGTCTACATAGTCATACGGGAGAATGATGAAGTAGAAGGTCTGCCTTGGATGGGGAATGTAGAGAAGACTGAAGTAGACCAGGTATTGATTGCTTGGAAATCTGAAGATGAAGAGTATGATAGGGAATGACTGCTTTTGGAGAGTTGGGGGATCTATGTGACTTTGATCCTTATCTAACAGTTTGTTTGAAGGAGGATGGTGATTCTTATGTTCCTCACGAATAGCCTAATGGTAACTTAATGTGGAGATGGATGCTCAAGCATTATTGTCAGAAGAGGTGTTTTTTACTATGTGGATTAGAATGTGGAGGTTTTGAGCTTGGTTGTAGTAGTATGACTACTAATTTTTGAATGTAATGATGGCAGAGGAATTGTGTCATATGATGTGATCTGATCAGAAAGTTTTTTTTAAAGAGTTGTTCTTTTTGTACTACAAGTGTCTCTTGAAGAAATTAGATCTCAGTAAAGCTGATAATTTGTGGAGTCTGTGAGCAGTGTCATACCAGTCAGGATAATTGAATGTGTTCTCTAAGAGTGAAAGTACAATATGTGAAAGTGCTCAGCAAGTGTGCTCAAATGTTCATCTCCATCTAGAGCTTTAGTTAACCATGACAGGGGGAGTAATTGTCTATGGATTCTGCAGCAAAGGTGCATATATTGTGAAGCTTGCATGCTGATCAAGCTTGTGGAGATTGGTTGCCTCTTGTGAGGAGATAATGTCAGATAACATGTTATGACATCAGGCTGTTGGATGACATGTTGGTGTGGACATGAATGGTTTCAGCCATGTGAAGCTAATTATTTGAATCATATGCGCACATGCTTCTGTGGAGGAGTCTGAAGGACGATTTTATTTGTGCAGATTTTGGAATTACCTTGTGTGGGTCTTTGTTGATGGGAGATGTCACACTTGTCTTGGCGTGTGAGTTCAGTGGAAGGCATTGTGTGTGTGCTTCACATCTTGTGGATGATTGTGTGAAGCATTCCTGACTGGATGAATGAAGACTATGACTGGATTTTTCAAATGTTGTGATCAAGGAGTTCATTGTGATCATTCCTGTGGATATTAAAGAGAGAAGTTAATCAACTTGGCACGATGTGAGTTTTGGAGCTTGAGAAGATAACAAACCAAGAGGGAATCATGTGAGTTCTGGTATGTGGATTGTTTGAGGATTAAGCATTAAGTGAATGCGTTCAGCAGGTGTGTTGAGGGTGCGCTCTTGAAGACATGAAGATGAGTCTTATGTTCTTCTTGCAAAGGAGCACTGGTTATCTTCGATAGGGAGAGAATGTATAGTAGTAGCTGCTGAGTCTGGGTTTTGTTCTGAGTATATTGGTTGGATGATTCAGAGTTTGCCTTTGGAATTTTTTGTGTGCTTGCTGCTATGTTCAGAGTTTGTCCAATTATGGCTAAAAAGGGGGAGAGTTAGCCTAGTGGTTTCCAAGGTGTGGTTATGAAGCCTTTTCTGATATGGTGCAGCAGTTGAGGGGGAGAGTGTTTGAACAGCTGTGAGCTGGTTCTTGGTTTGAGGGGGAGTTTGCCCTAAGCTGATGTGAAAGTGTTCGTTTCTGTTGCAAGTTGTTCTGATGTAGGCTGAAATTGTTTTAGCCAAAATTAGCCAAAGGGGGAGATTGTTAATTCTTGTAGTTGGCTAGAATTTTGGTAAAACAATGTTGATGTCATGGTTGATGTTTCAACATGAGTTTTTAACAACCTTGTTATGTTTAGTTAACATTCTGGTTATGTTAAGTTTTTAAGGGTTGCAGTTTTGTGCTGATGTCAAACCCGATGTCATAACATCAGATGACAGAACATCAGTTTGGTAAGTTTTAGGGCTGCGCATGTGCAAGTTTGTTAAGGATAAGATCTGATTGAGAGATTGCAGGAGAATATCATGGAATAGATATATTCTATTACAATCAAATGTGGAGCAGATCTTGTTGCTATTTTCATGCAAATAGACATGGAGAATTGTTCCTATTTGTGTGGAGAAGATCTTGCCTATTTGTGTGGAGAAGATCTTGCAGCTGAATTAAAAAGTGAAGATCAGTTTGTTGCGCATTTAAAGCATAAAGATATGGAGAATATTCAGAGTTAATAATTGAAGATTTAATTGAAGATATGATTGAAGATCTATTTAGAAGCAGATTTGTTACAGAAGATATGATATGATTTGAAGGCCCAAATCCAATTGGGATTATGTTATAAATAGAATGCTTGTAACCTAGAATAGGTACGGGTCCAAGATGTAGATCTTTAGGGCTTTGTCAAAGTGAACCACTCGGGTTGTGAGATGGTCACTGTGGTTAACTCAGAAACCTGTAGGTAATGAGTTTGGGTTTGTTATTGGAGGAAGCTTTGAAGCAACTCCAATGTAAGTCATGGAAGTGTGTCTTCTGGTTTTCTGTGTTAGAAAAGTCGTGGTAATCAAGCTGTTGATGCAGTGACGGTGTAGTTGACTGCTAGACATCATTGTGATGATAGGAAGTGAGATGGAGTCTCTTACCTAGGGAGGACTTAGGTAGAAGGGTCATTGGGTAGTGATTAAATTAGGTAGATTGTCAACTGGTCTGTTGAGTCTGTAATTTGATACTACTAATAGTGGACTTCCTTCCTGGCTTGGTATGCCCCCAGATGTAGGTTGTTGAACCGAACTGGGTGAACAATTCAGTGTGTTATTTACTGTTTCTAGTATTGCCTTGTTCAGCAGATTGCGATGTTGTGACATTGCATAAAGACATCACACATTTGTACCAGAATTTCAATTCATTAAAAAAATCTAAATAATTCAAACAACTTCATTTAACATTTAAAACCAAAATAAAACAAACGAACACTATGGTTCACAACCGTTCCCAACCCGATGTTACATGACACAGAGCAGGACACCATCTTACTTCTAACGGAAACAAATGAACGAAAAATAATTCAAAGCCAGACTCCACGCACCACGAGAGCTATCCTTGAGTATCTGCAGGATGACGTATAAATCATCACCAAACACAGGCAGGGTGAGAAACCAAAATTTATTATAATAGTGTAACAAAAGGAAATACGTAGGACTACATCATATCATCGATAAGACATACATAGAATCACAACAAAATCATCAACAACATCACACGTCAATCATACAAGGTCAATGCAATGTTATGCGTCATACATCAATGCAATGCGGTACCGACTTCGTCAACATGTAAAGGACACTGGGCCATCAACCCTCCACTGAGGAGCACAACATAAACAACATAGTCACTTCAATCCACACAGTGGGATTGAAGTCATCAACAGACCGAAGTCTCAACATAGGATGCTATGAAATGCAATGATGCGTCATTCTCAACCAATCCAACATAATAGACATATTGCATCATCATTTCATACCACCAAAATAAATCATGTAACCTCATATATCATCATAATAATCTTCCAAAATATAACATCAAAAGGAATCATCAACACAGCAACAGAAAACAACACGAAACGACAAAGAAAACACAAAAAATGCACAACAGCCACACTGCGCCTTGGTCGCTTATTTAGTGTGCCTAAATAAATCTAGCTGCAAGTATATAGTCGTATCGCGTAGTTTTAAAAGATTATCGATCCCACAGAGACTAGAAATCGAACGCACCGTTATCTATCGTTACTATGTTTATCTAAGGCTAATCAGAATTGGTTTTTAAGTTCAAACGGGAAATTAAAGAGAAATTAAAATTCGGGAATACTAGTTATGAATAAGATATCGGTATATAATTCAGTAAACCTACGTGGAATTAATTAAACCTAAGCGTATAAAGATTTATCACCCTATGCATCTGTAAGAAAAACTAGTTTAAAAGCCCTCACCTCACACTCCTGTGGTTATTGCTTCTGACTATACTCTTAAGTCAATATGTCTGCTCTCGCTAGCCCATATGAGGTTAAAAATACTTTTTGAAAACTAATAAGACCTAATTAACTTCAAAGCACTTCCGCTATTTTTAAAACTAATGCCCGATTTCAGCTATCCGGGTAAAGCCTCACACTCTCGTGGTCTTGACCTTAACCTTTGTTACCTTTTTACTCTCGTAATAAAAGTTGGGTTTAAAATTAAGAAATTGAAGCCAGAAGAAGAGTTAATTATTGATTTTAGCTTAGAGTTATTTAATCCATTTGGTTACTTCATTACATACCGATAATATCGGTTTAGCTTGACATAATTACGAACTTAAACATAAAAGCGAAAAAATAATTAATCAAAGACATAATTAAAAGAAAATAAACGATACTATAAATTGAATAATGGAAACCTGGTAAATGCAGTAGCAGCAATCCCTCCACGGACCGATAGGTTCTTGCTTGGATAGAATTAAAATAGCAAATGATGAAGGCAATGAAACAATCTAAATCTAAAGTGTAATAGTTCCTCAATGTGAGAAACTATTACTTTGTTCGGTAATGGGTGACAAGGAAAGGTAAATGTAAACAAAACAAAACAAAAACTCTGAATAAAATTTGGCAGTAAGACGGTACTTCAGAATGCGGAAAATAGGTTACCCCCCTTTGTTCTTCGAAATCTCTCATATTTATAGACTGAGCTGAGGTAGTGGTTGGAGAAAATGTAGGCACTTTTCTTTGACAGTTATGTGACTTTGGAACCTAAATTTCTTTGGAGGAAATGTGAACGTGCAAAAACTGATTCTCTGAAACTTCGTAATCACGTTTCTGCTTAACGTATTAAACTGTTTTGAACGCATGACGATCGTGAAGCATTGTGACGGTCGTGATGAAATTTGTATCTGCCACGGTCGTGGTGGAACCGTGACGATCGTCACATCAGCAAAATTTAGATTCTGCTGTTTTTCTTCACTTTCCTGCTCTTTTCTTGCATGTTTTGCTTCTTTTCTACACTTTGCATACTTTTGACTTGGAAATGGAATTACCTGCAAAAACACTTAAATACTCTCGAGAAAATCGGATATTAGACGAAAACGGAATAAGAAAATAACATAAATCAAAGTAAAAGCATGATATATTTTCGTGTTATCAAACTCTCCCACACTTGAATCTTTGCTTGTCCTCAAGCAATCAATCTGTTAAATCGGACAAACTTCATCAAATGCACATACCTGGTATACCAATGGATTTGAAAAAGAGTTTCTTGTTAGTAAGACGGGTACTAGTCTAAAACACTAAGGATACAATAATGACACAAAGCAACAAGCTTGTCATAGACCTCTCTTTTGTACAATCCAGTTCTAATCATTCTATTATAGTTCAACCATAAGTTTTTGTGTCTATTTCACCCGGTTTCATTCTAACGCAATGACATTAAGCCCTTTGCCTTATTCACGCACGTAGTGGAGTAACCGGTTAGTGACTTTGATCCCTTTTTCTCACGGGGCCTGATACACAAGTGTGGTAACCCTTTAGGTATCGCGTTCGTAGATTGCGGGGGATCGAACAGTAGTTCGCCCTACCAAGTTCATAATCAGGTACCTCTAAACCAATCGACAACGGATTTTCTTTCTTTTCTTGTAAATTTTCACAACTGTGAGAGTTGTTGCATATTCTATTTTTCTCGGCATATAGATAAGAAAGATGTTTTTCTTTTCATGATTGGGCATCAAACACTTATATTCATCGGCTCCCCACGTGGTTTGTGATTTAGACGGTGCTGACTGCTGATATAAACTACTAGGGGTTACTTTAGGACTGAACTCAAGGTATCGTATAATAAGTATCGAAACTGATATCGCATACGCAAGAGGTCTAAGGTGTCAAGACGGTATCGATCTTGTTAGCACTTTCCCAACTTCCTAACAAGGCTTAAAATTTGGTATTCCACGATGTGTATTAATCGTAAAAAAATTTTTTTTGTTATGGCAGAATAAAATGGGGAAATCGGATATTGAACGAAAATTCGCATATATTGACTTTGATAAGGAAAAAAAAGGAAAATACAAAAAAGGGAAATAAAACAGAAATAAACTGACTCCCCCACACTATATCGGACATTGTCCTCAATGTTGCGATATAAAGGGGACTAACAAGAAAAACTAAAAAGAAAAACAAAATAAAATCAAGGTGGACCACGTCCTCTGCCTCTAGAGCGTCCTCTTCCATGCTGCGCTATGTGATCAGGAATGCCCACGTGATGGATGTAGTCGTGTAAGTTTTGCACTCGCAAGGTCAATGCATCCATTCCTTCTATCACACCATCAAGCCTCTGCCCTTGGTTAGCTTGGCCTTCTTGAATTTGGCGCATCAGCGCCATTACTTCATTATGTTGTGTCTGTTGCTGTTGGTTTTGAAGCCAAAAAGCCCTTAAGATTTCTTCATTAGTAACAGGGTCTTGTTCGGGGCGGCGACGATGTCTTGAGGTCGAAGGTGCATCATCAGCAGGTGGTGGTTAGTTTTCTGGGGCGTTATCCATCTCTTGCTCCATCTCATCAACAGGTCCATGATCATGATCATCTGGTGCAGCCGCATTTTGCTCAGGAGCATTCAAATTAAATAACCAGTTGTGCATTTCCCGAGGATTAATGCGGTCTCTGCAAGGCATAATGATACTTCTTACGGTTTTGGCGCGGACCATAGGATGGTATTTCCCATCTCGTTGTAACTTGATGAGCTGAGAGTTTCGGCAATAGTCTATGTCAAGGAACACCGGAGGCATGGAGGGTAATCTGGTAAGCTCGTTTTCCAAATTCAATTTGAGAGCAATAGAGGTGACAATCCCTCCAAAATAGAAAGGTTTGGAACCTCTAGCACAGTTTGCTTGTATGTGTGTTAGCAAAAATGGTGCGGCGTTGATCGGCTCTAGGTGAAACATACAATGGAGGAAAAATAGTTCCTTTGAGTTTACCTTGTGGTTGCTATCCCGCGCAAAAATAGTGCTTCCTAATGCGCGGTGAACATATCTGATGGCTGGGTTGTGGATATAAGTTGCGTTTAGGCTATCCCAGCTATCGATTGTTGTTCCTGTCAACCGATTCCATAATTGAAATGCTGCTTGAAAGAAATTCTCCTGTGGCACCCGGCAATGAACATTCTCGCCATGGTTGAAACCAAGCATATCGGCGAGTTGATTTTGACCGATTTTATACTCAGTACCAAACATGCGGAACGTGGCTACGCCGGTGAGTTGGTTCGTTTCGCCAGAAGGTGTTACGTATGTGAACGAACTTAGAAACTCGAGCATCAGGGCTTCGTAAGTAGGCCGGTTCTGAGTACAGAGCTGCCATAGACCGACGGTTTGTAGCAAATCTCTTAGTCCTTCAAGCATTCCGAGTTCTTCTAGACATGCAACGTCTACGTAGCGAGTTGGTTGTACAAAACGTCGGTAGTAATCGATGTACCTAGCCCTTTGACGCTCTCCTGCTTCTCCATCAGTGAAGTTCAATGTTGATAGGTCCGGAATTTGTCGTGCCATTGGTGGGTCACAGAGAAATTAGGAAAGAAAATGGGTTGTGGAGAATGAGGGTTTGTGAAAAGAAATGGTACACGGTATGAATATATAGTGAATGGGGAAAACGAGTGGTAAAGGAAAATGTTGAATTGGGTTAAATGCGTGGTGATGGGACGGTTATGGAATGAGAAAAGATAGTGGGACGACCGTGTTTTGAATTGAGGGAAGGAAGAGGAAGACGAAGGATACAGTTCTGTTTTAACACAAAACGTTTTCCAAACCCGCGTGACGGTCGTCACGGGGCCTGTCACGATCGTGACAGTCGCAAATTCTAGGGAATTAAATAGTTTTTGTCAGCAAGCATTCCATACATAAAATTTTCATAACAGGCAATGGTTAGCACAGAGAAACAACATTATAATGCATATTGAGAGATAAATAACATGACAACATGAATTAAAAACAGAATAAAAAGTATAACATGAATAAAATTGAAACCATAAAGATCAATATTTAGCAGTAAATTAAATCATCCATTAAAACCAAAGAGGTGCTAGCAAATGCTAGCATTGTATCAATACTGAATGTAAAACAATTTATTCCTGACATAAAATGAAAAACTGAAATAAAGTAAAATGTTTCTAAAGTAAATGCATTGAAACTTGAAAAAGAGGTGCTTCGTAAATCTAGTCAAGGCGTTTCTTCAAAGATGCGATGGCTTGATTTATATGATCAAATTGTTCAACGGTCAAATCCATGAGTCCAACAATGTTTTGTCGCATTGTGTTTAGCTCATCCTTTACTGAAGTGATTTCTTTATGATACTCATCCATAGTCTTTAGAATAGAATTCAGATTAGCAACATAGTTAGTGGCATCAACTTTAGGAATATCAATGTCTTCTTGGAATTCCATATAATCAAGATCATGATAATGAGGGGGTGTTTTTGGGTCGATCTCAGGTTCAGGAAAGGTTTCTTCTGGTTCAGGCACGGGTTCATCAAGGTCATATAGCCAATTATGTTGATTGTGCACACTTGTACGTTCATGATTTGGAAGTGTAAGGTGTGGTACGACAACATTGTTAATCAGAAGCTGAAAATGGTTCGGACCTCGGTTCCTAATCATAGCCCTATTGAAATAAAAAGTGATATTCATGGGTCTGTATTCTCCAAAGGGGTTAATCTTAGAAAGTCGGGTTCTGAATCCCATAGCATTAGCTATTTTTGTAACTAGGCCACCTATCAGAATTGGGCTATTATCATTATTAATGAGTTTGCAAAAGTTGTTAAACATGAAAGTCAGTCCATTGACCTCTTTAGACTGAGAAGCACAAAACATGATGAAAAGCTCATCCCTCGAAACAGTGTTATCATTCTCAGGTTTACCAAATAAAGTATAGGCCAGGATCATAGGAAAGTAACGGAAAGCGGGGTTATGTATTTCTGTTGAAAGCATAGGGTCCATGTCAAAACCAGGTTTCCCTGAAATCCTACCCCAAAAATCACTCAGCTCTCCAACCAACATTAAGTCCTCTTGAACCACAGAGAAAACATTAGGTCCTTCAGGAAATCCTAAAAGTTCCGACAGTTCCTTTATGGTGAACTGGCAGCTGTATCCAAATAGTCTAAAGGTAATTCTTCCCCTGGTAAAACCTTTTCCATAGTAAGGGTTATAACTTAAAGAGCTCAGGAATTCTAAAGTCAACCTACGGTAGCATTTATGTTTCTTGTTGGCAAAACCCTCCTAACCTAATTGCTTAAACAGAAAATCTACGCTTTCACCTACACCTAAGGCGGTCATGGTGGGTCTGTGGGCAAATTTTGTCAAGGCAAATGGTCTAAGAGACAAAGCCTCAAATCGATGCCACTGTGCTCCATCTCTGAATTCTACTGACAAGTTATCCTCGTTTGCCATTAATTAGTACTTTTTGCAAAAAATGTAAGCAGAAGAGGAGAACAGAAAGAGTAGAGAGACTTTATAATCCTGTAGTTTTTCGATTTTAAGATCAGCACAACATTTTCAAATTAAATTTAAAATTATATAAATGAAACTAAAAATTTGTAAAATAAAAATAAAACATAGGAAACGTAAACAAATATAAAGCAAGAAAAACAAAAATCATGGGTTGCCTCCCATTAAGCGCTGTTTTTAACGTCGAAAGCCTGACGAATTCAATTAGATGCTTAGTTAGGGGGTTCGGTGGGAAACTCTAAAAGTCTTAGGCAGTTCAAATAATCTCTATTTTCAATGTTGTGATAGTGTTTTAGACGTTGTCCATTAACTAAAAATGGATTACTATTCCTCCCCTTTATTTCTATTGCTCCACTTTGTAGAATTTTTGTAATCTCAAAAGGACCGGACCATCTAGGCCTTAATTTCCCAGGAAAAAGTTTTAATCTTGAGTTAAATAGGAGTACAACGTCTCCCACACTAAATTCTTTTCTAGATAAGCGCTTATCGTGCCATTTTTTAGTTCGTTCTTTATATATTTTAGCATTTTCGTAAGCGTCTAATCTTAACTCTTCTAGTTCATGCAGATATAGGATTCACTTTTCACCTGCAGAATCGTACCTTAAGTTTAGCGTTTTAATGGCCCAATAGGCTTTATGTTCTAATTCCACTGGTAGATGGCAAGATTTACCATAGACCAGCTTGAAAGGTGTAGTTTCGATTGGTGTTTTGTAGGGCGTCCTATATGCCCATAAAGCTTCGTTGAGTTTATATGACCAATCTTTCCTAGAGGTGGCTACGGTCTTTTCTAGAATTTGTTTTATTTCTCTATTCGAGACCTCAACCTGTCCACTTGTTTGTGGATGATATGGTGTTGCTACGCGGTGTCTTACTCCATACTTCGATAGTAATTTGTCAAATATTTTTGATATGAAATGGGAGCCACCGTCACTTATGACAAGTCTCGGCACACCAAATCTGGGAAAAATTGTGTTTTTGAAAAGCTTTATGACTACTCGTGCGTCATTTGTAGGAGAAGCTATTGCCTCAATCCATTTTGAAACATAATCGACAGCTACGAGTATATATTAGTTTCCAAAGGATGATGGGAAAGGTCCCATAAAATCAATCCCCCATACGTCAATGACTTCTACTTCTAATATACCTTTTTTAGGCATCTCATCGCGTTTTGATATGTTACCAGTGCGTTGGCACCGGTCGCAGTTTAGTATTGCAATGTGGACATCCTTCCAAAGGTTGGTCCAGAATAGGCTGGATTGTAAGATCTTAGCACATGTCTTTGAGGTACTAGCATGTCCTCCGTAAGGAGCAGAATGACATTGAGAGATTATGTTTTCTATTTCTTCTTCAGGGACGCAACGACGGAAGATACCGTCGGCTCCTCTCTTAAACAGTAAAGGTTCATCCCAATAATAATGTTTTAGATCATGAAAGAATTTTTTCTTTTGTTGATAAGATAAGTCTGGTGGAAGTACTCCAACTGCTAAGTAGTTGACTATGTCAGCATACCATGGCAGGGTTGTGTGTATGTTAATTTCTTCCACGACTTCTTCCATTTTTGGGTCATTCAACTGTAGAGTAGACATATCACTTTCTAGTTGGGCTATGAGTCGTTCATATGGGAAATCCTCAGTAATGGGTACTGGCTCTGGTTTAATACCCTCTAATCGGGATAAGTGGTCTGCTACTACGTTTTCAGTTCCTTTCTTATCTTTGATCTCTAAATCAAATTCTTGTAAAGGTATGATCCACCTTAGCAGTCTAGGTTTTGCATCCTTTTTGTTAAGTAAATATCTAATAGCCGCATGGTCTGTATAAATGATGATCTTCGCTCCCACTAGGTAGGAACATAATTTGTCAAGGGCGAAAACCACGTCTAGAAGTTCTTTTTCTGTGGTAGCGTAGTTCATTTGAGCAGAATCTAAGGTTCTATTTGCATAGTAAATGGCATGAAGTTTTCTATCATCAGTTCAAGGTTAGACTTCCTAGGAACATTTGGAGCAGCTGTTGCAGCCTTTTGATAACCTGGTGTTGCAGCAGGTGCTTGACCAGGTGCATACAGTGCATTGTTGTTTTTGTAAGAGAAGTTTGGGTGATTCTTCCAACCAGGATTGTAGGTATTTGCATAAGGGTTTGCTTGAGCATAATTCACTTGATCTGTAGAGGCTCCTGCTAAAACTTGGCATTCAGGGGCAGCGTGTCCAGCTGTTCCACATAATTCGCAGTTTGGCGCTACAACAGCCACGGTGGCTGTGGGTGTTATGGTCAAATTGTCTATCTTTTGCGCTATTGCATCTACCTTAGCACGGACATGATCTAGGCTAGAAACTTCGTACATTCCTCCTTTTGGCTGGGATTTCTCCACTTGAGTTCTTTCACCTCCCCATTGGTAGTGATTCTGAGCCATACTCTCGATGAGTTGGTGGGCTTCATCATAGGGTTTATCCATGAGTGTACCACCAGCGGCAGCATCTATTGTCAATCTTGTATTGTACAAGAGACCATTGTAAAACGTGTGGATAATTAACCAATCCTCAAGACCATGATGCGGGCATATCCTCCTCATATCTTTGTATCTTTCTCAAGCATCATATAAAGACTCGTTGTATTTTTGTCTGAAGCTGTTGATTTGGGCTCTCAGCATAGCTGTTTTGCTTGGTGGAAAATATCATGCCAGAAAGACCTTCTTTAAATCCTCCCAAGAAGTAATAGAGTTTGATGGCAAGGATTGCAACCAAGCCTAAGCTCTATCTCTTAATGAGAAAGGAAAAAGACGTAGTCTTATGGCGTCTGTGGTTACACCATTTGCTTTCACTGTGTCTGCGTACTGCACAAACTTGGTCAGATGTTCGTTCGGATCTTCTGTTGGGTTTCCAGAAAATTGATTTTGTTGTACAGCAGATAACAGCGAGGGTTTTAACTCGAAATCGTTTCGGTTGATAGCTGGAGCGACAATGTTGTTGTGAGGTTCTTGTTGAGATGCGGCAGCATAATACTTAAGAGGTTGGTTTTGTGGTAAGTCAGCCATGTCTGTTTCTGATACGGAATCTGATTCAGATTCAAGTTCAGGATCTGATTGAGATTCAGGTTCTGAAGAAGGAAAAGGGATTTCGTGAGCTAAGCAGTATTCTTGGATACGTCTTTTTACGGTAAGAAGACGTTCAGGTTCGTTTGTCGGTCGTATGAGGTCTTCGCCAGAAGAGCGAGTACTTGGCATATAATCGATAGGACGGGAATTTTGGTTTTTGCCTTAGTCTATACGGCGTAACAAAGGAATTATGATGTCGACTTAATTAGTTCCCGGCAACGGCGCCAAAAACTTGGTCGCTTATTTAGTGTGCCTAAATAAATCTAACTGCAAGTATACAGTCGTATCGCGTAGTTTTAAAAGATTATCGATCCCACAGAGACTAGAAATCGAACGCACCGTTATCTATCGTTACTATGTTTATCTAAGGCTAATCAGAATTGGTTTTTAAGTTCAAATGGGAAATTGAAGAGAAATTAAAATTCGGGAATACTAGTTATGAATAAGATATCGGTATATAATTCAGTAAACCTACGGGGAATTAATTAAACCTAAGCGTATAAAGATTTATCACCCTATGCATCTGTAGGAAAAACCAGTTTAAAAGCCCTCACCTCACACTCCCGTGGTTATTGCTTCGGACTATACTCTTAAGTCAATATGTCTGCTCTCGCTAGCCCATATGAGGTTAAAAATACTTTTTGAAAATTAATAAGACCTAATTAACTTCAAAGCGCTTCCACTGTTTTTAAAACTAATGCCCGATTTCAGCTATCCGGGTAAAGCCTCATACTCCCGTGGTCTTGACCTTAACTTTTGTTACCTTTTTACTCTCGTAATAAAAGTTGGGTTTAAAATTAAGAAATCGAAGCCAGAAGAGGAGTTAATTATTGATTTTAGCTTAGAGTTATTTAATCCATTTGGTTACTTCATTACATACTGATAAGATCGGTTTAGCTTGACATAATTACGAACTTAAATATAAAAGCGGAAAAACAATTAATCAAAGACATAATTAAAAGAAAATAAACGATACTATAAATTGAATAATGGAAACCTGGTAAATGCAGTAGCAGCAATCCCTCCACAGACTGGTAGGTTCTTGCTTGGATACAATTAAAATAGCAAATGATGAAGGCACTGAAACAATCTAAATCTAAAGTGTAATAGTTCCTCAATGTGAGAAAGTATTACTTTGTTCGGTAATGGGTGACAAGGAAAGGTAAATGTAAACAAAACAAAACAAAAACTCTGAATAAAATTTGGCAGCAAGACGGTACTTCAGAATGCAGAAAATAGGTTACCCCCCTTTGTTCTTAGAAATCTCTCATATTTATAGGCTGAGCTGAGGTAGTGGTTAGAGAAAATGTAGGCACTTCTCTTTGACAGTTATGTGACTTTGGAACCTAAATTTCTTCGGAGGAAATGTGAACGTGCAAAAACTGATTCTTTGAAACTTCGTAATCACGTTTCTGCTCAACGTATTAAACTGTTCTGAACGCATGACGATCGTGAAGCATTGTGACGGTCGTGATGAAATTTGTATTTGCCACGGTCGTGGTGGAACCGTGACGATCGTCACATCAGCAGAATTTGGATTCTGCTGTTTTTCTTCACTTTCCTGCTCTTTTCTTGCATGTTTTGCTTCTTTTCTACACTTTGCATACTTTTGACTTGGAAATGGAATTACCTGCAAAAACACTTAAATACTCTCGAGAAAATCAGATATTAGACGAAAACGGAATAAGAAAATAACATAAATCAAAGTAAAAACATGATATATTTTTGTGTTATCACGCCTCCACGTCGCCCGGCGGAGTACAACGGCGCTCAGTGCTTCGCCCGGCGGAGCACATGCGTAGCACATCCCTAGGATTCCATCAAGTTCCAGTAGCGTTCCATGCTTCGCCCCTCCTGCATCGCCCAGCGAAAAGACCAGCGCTCGGCAGTCCAATCGTGTCGCCCGGCGGTACGAGCGTGGTAGCAGAACTGCTATCTGCGTTTTTGTACCACACCAGACCCAAAATCTCCACAATACCAGTTTCCATAATGCACAAAATTCTCATCAATTCACAGCAACAATTAGCAACAATAATATACATCATATTATAGACAACCTCGTGAATAAACCTCATCATCCTAACTCATTAGAATCTCCCTCTTTCTCATCAAATCCCATCAAAACCCCTAAACCCCAACTTCCTATCATGATTAATCCATTATACCAAACTAATAAATAATGATTCTCCCCATACCTTAGAGTAGAATCTGATTCCTCTTCTCCTTCTGCAACACTTCAACCCTAGCCTCCTTGTTCTTCAGAGCCTTTTAGCTTCAGCCACCAAAAACACGTATATTGAGAATCTCTCTCACTATTTCCTCTCTTAACTCCCAAATACCCCTCAATAGGTTCTTCCATCTTTACCCTCACTTATCCTCCATAAAAGACCAACATACCCTCAATACTCCTA
Organism: Lathyrus tuberosus; assembly: GCA_022829125.1. Classification (NCBI taxonomy): domain Eukaryota; kingdom Viridiplantae; phylum Streptophyta; class Magnoliopsida; order Fabales; family Fabaceae; genus Lathyrus; species Lathyrus tuberosus. The sequence continues at coordinate 3,833,941 of JALAZF010000092.1, read as the reverse complement.
ACTCCCTTATTTTAATTTAATAATAATATTTAAATAATATACCCTACATTATTGTAATATCACTATCATTAAAATAGACACCCAAATACTCTTCATGCAACACAACAACATATTCAACACAATTGCCATATATTCACAAATAATTAACCAATAATTAAATTATGAATTTCAGGGCGTTACAACTCTCCCCCACTTAAATAATTTTCGTCCTCGAAAATTTACCTGGAGCAAATAGAGTCGGATACGACTCTTTCATCTGGTCTTCATGCTCCCAAGTCCAACTTTCACCAGCTGCTCCACCCCACAATACCTTCACTAAGGCAATCTCTTTACCTCGTAACTGCTTTATTTCGCGGCCATCTATCTGCAATGGTAACGCTTTAACAGTCAGATTATCTCTTACCTGTACATCATCCATCTAAATCACGTGCAACGGATCCGAAATATACTTCCTCAGCTGCGACACATGAAACACATCATGCAAATTCGCATGCGACGGTGGTAATGCAATCCAATATTCTACCTCTCTGATCCTTTGCGAAATCAGATATGGACCAACAAAACGCGGTGTGAGCTTTCTAGACTTCAAAGCTCACCTGACAACTGTTACCGGAGTAACTCTCAAAAACACATGATCTCCTTCTTGAAATTCAAGCGCCTTCCTTCTCTTATCATGATAACTCTTCTGACGACTCTGCGAGGCCTTCATTCTCTCTTGAATCATCTTAATCTTCTCAGTCGTCTCCTGCACAATCTCAGGTCCAAGTACAACACTCTCGCCTGATTCATACTAACACAGTGGAGTCCTACACCTCCTACCATACAATGCTTTATACGGTGCCATACCAATACTAGCATGAAAACTATTATTGTAGGTAAACTCAATCAATGGCAAATGACTGTCCCACGCTCCTCCATGGTCCAGCACATATGCCTTCAACAAATCCTCTAAAGATTGGATAATCCTCTCTGTTCGACCGTCCGTATGCAGATGATATGCATAACTCATCCTTAACTTAGTACCCAGCGCATCTTGCAAACTCTTCTAAAACCTTGACGTAAACCGCAAATCTCTATCCGACACAATACTCGAAGGTATACCATGCAACTTCACAATTTCCTCAATATACATCTCAGCTAGCTTCTGCATGGAATGATTAATCTTCATCGGCAAGAAATGAGCCGACTTAGTTAATCTACCCACAATCACCCAAATTGAATCATTTCCCTTTGCAGTCCTTGGCAATCCCGACACAAAATCCATGTGTCATACCCCAAATTTTGACCACCAAGATTTCCCATCATTGTACAAATCATCATCACAATATGGATGTACCTTTGTGCCATATTTGTCTCCCCAAAGATGGGTGAGCATCCACTATAATCAAAACTAAGGGTTTCAAGCCCTCTTAGAGCTTTTAGACAAATGATCAATCAAGAAATGACATGATCTTCAACTTGTCTAACCTCTCAAACATCCACAATGGATCAAGAGGACTCCCACATCAAGAATCAGGCATAAGTTGCAACATTCCAAGTGGATCAAGCCTCAAGATCGCCAGTGTCACCAAATTAGGGGTTTGGTCGGCCAGGGCCTCCAGATGGAAACTTTACTTTGGGCATGAGCCATTGCTTCACATTACAACCTAAGATGCTCCAAGGGACATCATAAACCCAATCATCAAGTCAATTTAGCCTCAGGGGATGCATTTACCCAAAAATCAGGAATTAGGGTTTCTTGACCTAATTCACCATAAGTTGACTTTTGGGACAAAACATGAGCCAAGACCTCAAGAAAGGATTTGAGGGTCTCTAACACACTACATGGATCCATTTACAACAATGGATTAATCTAATAAGCTTGATCAACAAGTTCCAATTTCATTAGGACCACAATTAGGGTTTCGCGGGAAAAGTCAACTGTATCTTTGACTTTTGACCCAGGCATGCTCCCAAATCATGGGACGTGATTCAATACACCCTATAACACCCTTGGAACATTTCCATCAAGTTTGATTTAGGTCAAGGACATGATTTCATAAAGGATTGCACAGTTTAGAATTCATCTGACAAAGAGTCAACTGTGCACAAAAGTCAAACTTTGACTTTTTGAGATTTTTCACAATTATGGTTCTTTAACCCTAAAATGATGTTAATGTGTGATTTGGATCATCATTCATCAAGAAAAATCAAGAAAAGTGGGGTAACTTGTAAAAGGGGTAACCATAAATAACTTAGAAATTTTCTAAGTTATGAAATAAAGTGGCAAGGGTACCAACTTTGGAGGATCATAACTCCTAAACCACAAGGCCATTTTTCCCCATCCAAAGATGGATTTGTAGCTCTCATTACCCTCTACAAAAGCTTCAAACTGAACTCCTTCCAATTCCTAATGGATTTCAAGTTATGGAATGATCAAAATCAAGAAAAGTCACTTTTTTCCAACACTTAGTGAAATTTTCACTAAGTCAGAATCTGCCTTCACTTTTTTCCAAATGTAGGGGGATTTTTCACTTGGAACCAAAAGGTATCAAAACCAATTATGATCAAACAGTTATTATATCATATAAGGGCTTTCCAAAATGGCCAAGAACATCACCAAAATCCACTTGAGCCATGAGATAGGACAATGGCAATATGCCTTGCTGAAAACTGCCAAGGCTAGGCAGAATTTTGTACTTTTGCTCGATTTGGCAAAATCAGACAATTCCAAGCCTTGTCATCACTTTGAACACATCTGAGGATCAAATCTAAAGGGGACAAACACTGATCCAAGCCTCCAAAGTCCTTGGAACAAGAAGTAGCATGCCAAACCTAGAAACTCCTAAAAGAGGGACAAGACTCCAATTTTGGATTGAAGCATTTAATGGATGCACCAAGGTGGCATGGACTGACACATTTGCAACTGAATTCAGTCAAGATTGATCCAACAACTAGGGAACCACAACTCTGTGCCCTAACCTCTAGTCAATGGCTAGCGGAGACTTGGATTTTCATTTGCCAACATTGGCCAAACCTCTGCTGCAGTTGCCATTCACTATTAATCCCAAAACAAACTTGCTCTACTATAAATAGAGCTCATTTGTGCTCAGTTTGAGTACACCAAAGCCATTAAACCGATGCTTTCCTCAAAATCTCTTTCTCTTGGCAAAAATGCCTTCTTTAGCAAGGTAACTCTGAGTTTTTGAGTTAGAGAGCAATTTCAACCAAACCAATCACACACACACCTCATATATATCATATATAAGCTGTCCAAACTCTCACAAGTGACCTGTAATCTCAGAATCACAAAGTCACATCTCAAAACCTCAAAATAGTACTCTTTGTGCATTTTTCAAGCCATGTCTTGATTCAGTCACTTTCCAAACCAGATAAAAGCTCAAACACACTCCAAATATCATCCTTGAACTGTCCCAAATGGTTCCCCACATCTGGAACACCATTTGAGAGAGTTGCTATTTTGGCCATTTTAACCCCTTTTGCAAGAAAGGGCCAGTTTGTGTTTTTGCAGGTTCCAGCTGATTCCGCTCACCCTGAAAGCTTCTAAGGGATCATTTGAGAGTGTCCAAAGCATAAAACCATTTCTGGAACAAGAGGTTTGACAGATTGCACAAAAACTCCAAAAAGCTCAAAAGGAGGTAAGCATCATGACTTGAACTTTCCAAAATATGCATTGTTTTGAGGTCCACTGATCATGCATCCCTTATAGATGTCATTTGTGTTGTGTTTGAACTAATTCATCATGTAATTCATGCCTGTACCAAAGTGTAGCATAGAAAATGCAATTATAGGCCTATTTCAAAACCACTATCGGGTTTTGAGGAGGGAGCATGATCTGAAAAATCTACCACCATCATTGGATTCCTTGTGAAATTCTAGGTCAGATGCATATAAATTTTGTCCCCAACCATGGAGAAATGAGAAAGTTATGGACCTTCCCGTTTCTTGCCAAAACTTGCCTTGACCAGGCCTAGAAAACAAGGCAAGCCTTGTATATTTGTTGTTTTGTTTCAATCAACGGATGTATCACCACCCTAGTGGTAGGGCGCGCACCCTATAACCTTGAGGTCGTGGGTTCAAACCCCACCCATGCCATTTTGTGTTTTTCTCACATTTTGCTATATTTTTTTTTATGTTTTCATGTTTTATTAATTAATTGGAAAATTAATAACTCCTTCAATTTTAATTATTTTTTATTGGTTCTTTTTGCAAAAAATCACAAAAATGTTGAAATATTTTATTCCACAAAAAAATTAGATTTATATTATTTATTTAATATAATTAGTATTTTTGTGAATAAATACCTTTTATTTGTCTTTAAACCCTTTTAAAAATAAATATTCCTTTTGAAAAATCAATACCAAATAGGTTTTAATTCATCTTGTGATCAAAAACTCATTTTTCAAACCTAAAACCAAAATCACAAGTTGTTTATTCAAACTTATTTGGATTTTTTTATCATTTTTATTAATTTTCTGTGAAATATTACATTAAAAATGATGAAATTAGGGTTTTAATTGATTTTCACCCTAAACAAACTTTTTCAAACACTCTTGGGCCTCTAATAGAGTGTAAGACCCAAGCCTTTTTGTAAAAAACCATTGTGGGTCTCACTTATTGTATAAGTCCCTCTGTGTATTTTCAAAACTTCGGCGCGATCGCCGTTTTTCAAACAAAAATCATCCGGGCCTACCCTCGAGTAGTAAGACCCATTTCCTTTCTTAAATCAATCTTGGGACTCTAATAGAGTGTAAGACCCAACCCCTTTTTAACCAAAAATCATTTTGGGCCTCACTTATTGTACAAGTCCATCGGCGTTAAAAGGAAAACCTTGGCGCGATCGCCAATTCAAAACAAAACTAACTGGGCCTCCCCTCGCGTTGTAAGCCCTATCTATTTTCTTTAAAAACTTCTTGGGCCTCTTGAAAGAGTATAAGACCCATCCCCTTTGTACATAAAACCTTTTTTGGGCATCAGTCACTTGTATAAGTCCCTGTACAAATGCAAAACAACAGTGCGATCACTAATAAACCCTTGGGCCTCTCCTTGAGCTGTAAGCCCCAACAATTTCTCTTTCAAAGCAATTTCTCCTTTGATTTTGAAATATACTATTGTTTCAATCTTTCTTTGTTGAACAACTAACTAAACAGCATGAAAGCTCTACAACCGAGTAAGTGTTTACCCGCATTCATTTACTGCTTTCATATATATATATAACTATATATATATATATATATATAACTATATTGTGGGAAGCTGCTGCACTGTAAGTCTTCTTTCATAAACTCATATCAACTGTGTAATACTAGTATAAATATTAGAGTTTCCTCGGCAATTACGTCTAGAACTAGGCAAAACTCTGTCTCTTTCCACCCGACGTTCTCCCGGATATTTCAACATAACCTCAACCCTGAGAATTTTTCAACAAATCTTAGATAACTAGGTCTAAGGAAATCCCCCTTTGAACAATTCATTATACAGAAGGCCATTGTTCCATGTGAAACCCCTTATGGAACTGTTCATCCGCCTCCTCTTGGGCGTTGTACAAGGACCCACGGGCTTCCTAGAAGCATCCCCGCCTCCTCTTGGGCGTTGTACAAGGACCCTTCGGCTTCCTATAAGTTTTCATAGCCTCCTCTTGGGCTTCGTACAAATTATTCCTCGGCTTCTTAAAAGTTTCCAGCCTCCTTTTGGGCTTTGTACAAATTGTGTCGACGACCTCCTAAAGGTATAGGAACATAAATCAGTCATCTTAATAGAGCAGTCTTTTAAAGGAGTCTAGTCCTTCACACCGAAAGCGTACTTTCTCTCAAGCATAGTACAAAAGATGAAACTCCAGACTTGGACAGTCTGAAGCCTCTTGAGTCTAAAAAGACATTCTCAAGTACCCTACAAGCATAGGAAGAAACCCAGTCTCTCTCATGAGAGTTCCTCACACTTGGACCTGCTTCAGGATCTCAATAATCCTCAGCAGTAAGATAGCATTCTCTTGGGCTTTGTACAATGATTCTCCCCATCGGAGCTAATATTTTCTTCCTCATAAGAATTGATTTTCTCTTTTATCCAACATATTGGACCTGTCACTCAACTGAAATAGCAAATCAGTTTCAGCCTCTATCTCGGGCTTCGTACGAGATACAAAGACTCTCTTGTTGAGTCAATTTCACTTTCAGCCTCTATCTCAGGCTTCGTACGAGATACAGAGACTCTCTTGTTGAGTCAACTTCATTTTCAGCCTCTATCTCGGGCTTCGTACGAGATACAAAGATTCTCTTGTTGAGTCAACTTCACTTTTAGCCTCCATCTCGGGCTTCGTACGAGATACAAAGACTCTCTTGTTGAGTCAAACAACTTTTAGCCTCCATCTCGGGCTTCGTACGAGATACAAAAACACTCTCTTGTTGAGTATAAAAGACTCCCTCGTTGAGTCAACCACCTTTAGCCTCCGTCTTGGGCTTTGTATAAGACACATAAAAAGACTCTCTTGTTGAGTCAAACCTTTGTAGCCTCCTCTTAGGCTTTGCATAAGGAAACCCCAGTTGAGACAATCAACCTTTTAGCATCAAATCATGCTTTGATCACAACATACAAACATCAACAACTCCTTTTCCCCATCTAATCGCTGTAAGCGGCAAGCCTCTGGATTATTTACATCCACGCCACTGTCCCTCTTTTAGCATGAGAAATTCCTAAGGAAAGATGGTATTGCTCTAAACTGAGTTAAAGTCTTCTCCTTCAGGTGGAAAATCCCCTATACAGGAAATTATGGCATTACTGGATTCACATATCCCAATTAAAGTAATTCTCCTTTATAATCGGTCACCCAACAGTTGGGACAAAAAGACCAAATACCCCTCTTTAGAGATGACAAGTTCTCTCTAAAGTCAAAACCCTTTTAGCTTCATGTCTTGGGCTTTGAACAAGATACAAATAGCCTCTTCAGCTTCATATATTGGGCTTTGAACAAGATACAAATCACTTTTAGCTTCATGTCTTGGGCTTTGAACAAGACACCAAAACACATTTTTCCTCCCGTAGAATAGGAGGAACTACGATCGCTCTGATTTCCCTGTTTCGGTAAACGGGAATACGTAGGCATAAGATTACAAGAAAAATCTTAGCGAGCACAATAATCAAAAACCCAAAATCCCATACATTAATCAATCTGGAGCAGTATCCTAACCAACATCCTCTTAAAAGATCCCGACACTTGTGCACTTAAGCGAAATAATCTAAGACATAACCCCATTTTGATAGCATTTGTAAGCCAACAGTTTTGACTATTTAACCTTAGTTTGCAAGCAGGGTTAATTGGAGACATCTATTTCCCTTCCTTAATCAGCTCACAATAGGAAAAAAAATGAATCGAACTGCAGCTCAACGGTGTGATTCGAAACCACAAAAACCGCGATACACCATGGAAATATTATCCCATTTCCACTCTAGAAAATTCAACGGCTGCATAATACCTAAAGGCTTCTGATGCTCTATCTTCGACTTCTGACAAGTCAAACACGCATAAACAAACTCCGCTATATCCTTCTTTATACCTAGCCACCAAAACAATTTCTTCAAATCCTGGTACATCTACATAGCATCGATGACTACTTAATCTACTTCTATGTCCTTCCTCTAAAATACTATGCTTAATTTCCGAAACATTTGGAACACACACTCTATTTCTGAACATCATCACACCATTCTCGCCAATCCGGAATTCACTTTCGTTACCCTGGTTAATCAGTGTCAACTGGTCCACCAACTTCATGTCAGATTGTTGTCCCACTCTGATCTCTTCCAGAATACCACTAGTCAACTTCAACATTCCCAACTTCACACTGTCAGGAGTTGCTTCACACACCAAACTCAAATCTCAGAATTGTTCAAGTAACTCCAACTCTTTCACCATAAGCATCGACATATGCAATGACTTTCTGCTCAATGCATCAGCCACTACATTTGCTTTACCCGGATGGTAATTCAAATTGAAGTCATAATCCTTCAACAATTCCAACCACCTCCTCTGCCTCATGTTTAACTCTTTCTGATCAAACAAGTACTTTAAGCTCTTATGATCGTTGAACACTTCGAATTTAGAGCCAAATAGATAATGTCTCCAAATTTTCAACACAAATACCGCAACTGCCAATTCTAAGTCATGGATTGGGTAATTCACTTCATGAACCCTCAACTGCCTGGAAGCATAAGCAATAACTTGACAATTCTGCATCAATACCCCTCCAAGGTCCATCTTCGATGCATCACAGTACACTACAAAAGATTCATTCGGATTAGGCAAAATCAACACTGGAGCAGTAGTCAACTTCTTCTCCAATTCCACAAAACTCTTTTCACACGCAACATCCCACACGTAAGCCTGACCCTTTCGAGTCAACTGTGTCAAAGGTAATGCCAACTTTGAAAAGCCTTCAATAAACTTACGGTAATCACCTGCCAATCCCAGAAAACTTCTGATTTCAGTAGCAGATTTCGGAGTCTCCTATTGCAACACAACATCAATCTTCGAAGGATCCACAACAATTCCACCACTCGAAATTACGTGGCCAAGGAAACTCACCTCTTCCAACCAGAATTCACACTTCGACAACTACGCATACAACTTCTTCTCTCTCAACACCTGCAACACAATCCTCAGATGCTCTGCATGTTCTTCTTCTGACTTAGAATATATCAGAATATCATCAATGAAAACCACAACAAACTTATCCAGATATGCATGAAAAATCCGATTCATGTACTCCATGAACACTCCAGGTGCATTGGATACACCAAGCAACATCACAATGTATGCATAGTGACCATATCTCATCCTGAAAGCTGTCTTCGGAATATCATCTGACTTAACGCGAATCTGATGATACCCCGACCTTAAATCAATCTTACTAAACACACAAGCTTCTACTAGTTGATCTATCAAGTCGTCGATCCTCGGAAGTGGATACTTATTCTTGATAGTCACCTTATTCAACTGCCGATAATCAACGCATAACCTCATACTACCGTCTTTCTTCTTAACCAACAACACCGGAGCACCCCACGGAGAAACACTTGGTCGAATAAACTTCTTCTCAAGTAGTTCCTCTAGTTACTTATTCAATTCACTCAATTCAGAAGCTGACATCCGATACGGAGCCATCAACACAGGACTAGTACTTGGTACCAAATCCATTACAAACTCTACCTCCCGTTCTGGAGGCAAATCATTTATGTCATCCGGAAACACATCTGGGAATTCACAGACAACAGGTAATTCGACACTCGCAGCTTCACGATCAACTTTCAACGATGCAAACATTGCAAACATCTGGGCTTCATTTTCTAGAAGTTCATTCACTTGCTTAGCCGTCAAGAACATCAACTCACCATGGTCACCAAACTCTGGAAACTCTACCGTCTTAGCATAACAATTGATATGCACAAAGTTGAACTCCAGCCAATTCATTCCAAGAATAACATCGATTTAGTACAAGGGTAAGCACACCAAATCCATCAAGAAACGCTTCCCATAAATAGTCAGAGGACAACTTAAACACACCCGGGTAGTAGTGACAGAACCATTTACAGGCATCTCTATCACCATACTACCATTCATATCAGAGAGTTTCAAACCCAACATGGTCGTACACTCAAGCGAAATAAAAGAATGAGTAGCACCAGTATCAATAATAGCAACCAACTTAACATCATTAATAAAACATGTACCTCGAATCAAGTTATCCTTCTTAGGAACTTCTGAACCACTCAAAGCAAATACTCTACCCTTGGTCTGGGCAGCAGTAGCAGTCTTCTTCGGTTTCTAGCACTGAGTGCTGACATGCCCCTCTTCACCACAGTTGAAACAAGTTGGTCCTTCATTTGGGCAATCACCAACTCGATGACCCTTCTTTCCGCATCTGTAGCATCTCACCACTTGGTTATTGCACACATCAGACTTATGACTTGCCTCTCCACACTTGTAGCACTTGAGAGGAACATAATCCGCTCCCCCACTTGGCTTCTTCCCACCTGAAACCTTCTTCTTCCCTTTCTCAGCTAGAGTCACATAAGGTTTTCCTCGGAACTGGCCCTTCTCTTTCTTCTTACTCAATTGCTTGTAGTGAGCAGATCAAGCTCGGCTGTCTTCATCATAAATTCTGCTCTTATCCACCAATTCAGCATACCTACGAATTTGCTGATACCCAATACCCTGCTTAATCTCTGGTCTCAGCCCATTCTCGAACTTGAGACACTTGGACATCTCAGCATCAACACGGTTGTAGTGAGGACAGAACTTCACCAGCATCTCAAACTTCACAACATACTCTGTCACAATCATATCTCCTTGCTTCAGCTCAAGGAACTCCACTTCTCTCTTACCATGAGCATCCTCCAAAAAATACTTGCCCAAAAACTCCTACTTGAACACAACCCAGGTTATCACAGTTCCAACACCCGTGAGTCTCTGACAGGTGTTATCCCACCAATCCTCGGCTTCCTCTTCCAGCATATGCGTCCCAAACTGAACCTGTTGCTCATCAGTACACCCCATCACCCGAAAAATCTTTTTGATTGCCTTCAACCACTTGTGTACACTTGCTGGATCATGAGTACCCACAAAAGTTGGTGGATTGTTCCTTTGAAACTTCCCCAAAGCACGAACCTCATCTGGAACTCCACCATTCGGATTGAGTTGCGTCACTACATTAGCGACTGATTCCAAAGCATCAGCAATAACATAGTTGTTTCTCCCAGCCCTCTGCACACCATCAACCAACATTAGGAGAAACAAGATATCGACAATGTTTACACATTCATCGATCGACAACACGACACGACATTGTTGGACAGACCGACCAGCTCTGATACCACTAATGTAACACCCTTTTACCCCACATCAAATATACAGATAAATATTCAAGTAAATCAGAGTAACAACATAAAAAAAGGGCGTCACATTTATATGCAACATCAAAACAACTTTGTCTTGTCCCGTAACACGGGTTCCTCATGCATTTTACCAAAATCATATACTACGCAGCGGAAAAGGAATCATACTTCATTCATTAAAAAAAGAATCTAAATAATTCGAACAACTTCATTCAACATTTTCAACTCAACATTTTAAACCAAAAGAAAACAAACGAACACTATGGTTCCCAACCGTTCCCAACCCGATGTTACATGACACAGAGCAGGACACCATCTTACATCTAACGGAAACAAATGAACGGAAAATAATTCAAAGCCAAACTCCACGCACCATGATAACACTATTTTAGTGTGTTACTTTAACCCATTTTATGTGACATTTCTAGTTCATGATTTTACTGATGTGGCATGAGTTTAATGTATTTCAGCATATTTTAAGCTTTAAGCACTTTAGGTGCTTCTTTTACGTTTTCTTTGTGTTTATGCTCTAAAAGGAAGATAGATGATGATGAGAAGAGGCATGACCCCAGTTGACAGATTCTGGAGCAGAATAAGGATCTTTTTGAAGAGAAAGTAGTTGATAGGTTAATCAACTATTTCACCAAGAGAGTTAGAGATTGATGAAGAAAAGCCAAAGATGGCCAGGGCTCACGTGGCAACATTTTGAAGAGCATTGGAGCAAAAGGAATGGATAAGATCAAGGAAGCTAGAGGACAAAAGGTAGTACGGTGGGGATCACGCAGCAAAAAGAGCACCCAACACCAACACCACCAGCCGCCTGCTCTGCTCCACCATCCTGCCAAAGCCTCCTGCAAAAAGCAGATTTGTCTCCCACCAACATTTATACCAGATTGCTTGCAAATGAAGGGTTGAGGGACAGCTGGCCTGCATGAAGAATTGATTTGGGCCTAACCTTAATTTTATCAAGAGACCCATGATCCAAGAGAGAGGCAACTACCACTTCCATTCATCACTATTTAAAGAGAGCTTGTGCATTTAAGACGGGAAGAGAAACGAGAGGGAATACTACACACAACAATAGTTTATTTTCAGTTTTTAAGTTATTTTTATTTTTAAGAGTTAACGTATTATTAGAGAGTATTCTTTTCTCCTCCAGACTTGTACGTTCTGCTGAGAACTGTCGTGACTGAAGAGAGCTGTTGCTGTTTACCCAACGCAAGAGGTCTCCAAGTTATTATTAGGTTGCATTTCTTTACTTCACTTTGTAAGATAATGCTTCATATTATTTTCATTCCAGTAGCTTGTACTCAGCTCACTATGAGCTAAACCTTTGTTTGATGAGGCTAATGAAGTTAGTATAAAAGTTGTTTTTATGTTGATATGATGTGTTGGCTAGTGTCTTATTTTGTTATGTGTTTTTATGCTATACACTTGGTTCTTAGAGTGATCAACTAGGAAAAAAGTAAAAGCTTGTTGTTGAGAGAGATCCAATAAACAAGCAGATTTCATAACAAAAGTGGTTAATAAAGTCGGATAAAGATATTCACTTAAATCAACTTGCTTAGAGATAAGAAGTTGAGACCATAAAGATTTTCAGAATTAAAACCAGACATATTTTAGGGTTACAAGTGAGACTTAGATATTTGTTCCCTTGCCCTAGTTATGCATGTTTTTGATGTTGTAGAGATACACCACTAGATCACGTTCTGACCTTTTGAGGCACGACACTTGACATCATAAAAGCATGTTAACAACACCTATACTAATGGATTTAGCTCATCAACTACTCTCTCTGATATTTTAACTCCTCTTTAGCATTAAAATTATTTTATTAATTGTGTGTTGCTCTAGTTCTTTATTCTCATATTTCTGTTACCTTGCTCATACTTTTCTTAAACAAAGGAAATTAATAATAGTAGTTCAATTACTTTACACTTCCCTGTGGGTTCGACCTTTACTTTATCACTTGCTACATTACTAAGCATGTATACTTGCATGTGACACCATTGCTCTAAAACATTCAAAAGAAAAGTATCATATAAATTAGAGTTAACACACCACGAGAGCTATCCTTGAGTATCTGCAGGATGACGTATAAATCATCACCAAACATAGGCAGGGTGAGAAACCAAAATTTATTATAATAGTATAACAAAAGGAAATACGTAGGACTACATCATATCATCAATTAGACATACATGGAATCACAACAAAATCATCAACAACATCACACGTCAATCATACAAGGTCAATGCAATGTTATGCGTCATACATCAATGCAATGCGGTACCGACTTCGTCAACATGTAATGGACACTGGGCCATCAACCCTCCACTAAGGAGCACAACATAAACAACATAGTCACTTCAATTCACACAGTGGGATTAAAGTCATCAACAGACCGAAGTCTCAACATAGGATGCTATGAAATGCAATGATGCGTCATTCTCAACCAATCCAACATAATCGACATATTGCATCATCATTTCATACCACCAAAATAAATCATGTAACCTCATATATCATCATAATAATCTTCCAAAATATAACATCAAAAGGAATCATCAACACAACAACATAAAACAACACGAAACGACAAAGAAAACACAAAAAAATGCACAATAGCCACGCTGCACCTCCACGTCGCCCGACGGAGTACAGCGGCGCTCAGTGCTTTGCCCGGCGGAGCACAGGCGTAGCACATCCCTCAGATTCCATCAAGTTCTAGTAGCGTTCCATGCTTCGCCCCTCCTGCATCGCCCAGCAAAAAGACCAGCGCCCGACGGTCTAATCGCGTTGCCCGACGGTACGAGCGCGGTAGCAGAACTGCTATCTGCGTTTTTGTACCACACCAGACCCAAAATCTCCATAATACCAGTTCCCATAATGCATGAAATTCTCATCAATTCACAGTAACTATTAGCAACAATAACATACATCATATTATAGACAACCTCATGAATAAACCTCATCATCCTAACTCATTAGAATCTCCCTCTTTCTCATCAAATCCCATCAAAACCCCTAAACCCCCACTTCCTATCATGATCAATTCATTATACCAAACTAATAAACAATGATTCTCCCCATACCTTAGAGTATAATCTGATTCCTCTTCTCCTTCTGCAACACTTCAACCCTAGCCTCCTTGTTCGTCAGAGCCTTTTTGCTTCAGCCACCAAAAACACGTATATTGAGAATCTCTCTCACTATTTCCTCTCTTAACTCCCAAATACCGCTCAATAGGTTCTTCCATCTTTACCCTCACTTATCCTCCATAAAAGACCAACATACCCTCAATACTCCTAACTCCCTTATTTTAATTTAATAATAATATTTAAACAATATACCCTACATTATTTTAATATCACTACCATTAAAATAGACACCCAAATACTCTTCATGCAACACAACAACATATTCAACACAATTCCCATATATTCACAAATAATTAACCAATAATTAAATTATGAATTTCAGGGCGTTACACCATTTGATGGAAAAATATTTGATGTCAGACTTGCTGGGGAGAACCATTTGGCTGAGCTGCAGAGGTATGCAAACTTCTCTGTGGGAGATGCCATTTGTCGACCTTACTAGGGAAAGCAAGTCTCTTGAGAGATTGCTTGTTTCTTGGTGATATTACATCATACTTTTCTTCAAGACCTTTTTTCGGAGAAATGCCATGTGATGTAATCCAATTTTGAGGTGCTGATGACTTCATTGACAGCAAACTTTTTGGGGAGAACCCGCTGTATTGCCAAGAGTCTTCCATTGAGAGGCTTTCTTTGGGGATTTTCTTTAATCTGGGAAAGCAAAATATCATCTTCAATGACGAAGAGTGATGTTCGAAAATTCCTATCTGAATGGCTTATTGGCTTTCATAGGTTCAAGTTATCAAAGAGGTCGAGGACCGATTTCAATCCAGGAATGCACTAGAGAGAGATTGTTTAGACGATACATTTTCCTGACAAGGAAAAAGCTTTAGATAGGAATTTTGTCCTATCCGACGTGGTAAGGAGAACTGACAACTCTATCGGAGAGAAAACGTTTATCACTTGGGGATGAGTATAACCAAAGTGATATTGATGCAATATGTGTATGAATACGAATCAATTATGCATGATGTATATATGTTTATGCTGACAAAA
The DNA here is from genome assembly GCA_022829125.1 of Lathyrus tuberosus. Lineage (NCBI taxonomy): Eukaryota > Viridiplantae > Streptophyta > Magnoliopsida > Fabales > Fabaceae > Lathyrus > Lathyrus tuberosus. Next base: position 3,818,900 of record JALAZF010000092.1, on the reverse strand, counting down.
CAAACACGACATACAAACTGGTGAGGAATACAACTGGATACTCGACCATTCTAGGAGATAGGGATATCACTGGAGATTCTGAAAGTTGTACTTTTGCTCGGGAATAGGGATCCCTACATCCGTTCTGATTTCTGGAGGTACAAACCTACTAGGGATGGACATCCATCCTTGTTTTTCAGAGGTGGACCCTACTGGGGAGAAAAAACCATCAATTGGTTTTCAGAGGTAAGAACTCTGCTGGGGATGATAGATGGATCATTTCGTCTGAAGTAGTTGATCCTTCATTCAGGGTGCACTGGTTAAAAGGAATACTTTGATTCTGCATTTTGAGTTTTGATCACTACCGAAGAAGCAGTCGATATTCCTTTTTTGTGCTTATTAATCAAAAAAGAGATGACCATATTTGTTTTAAAATTAGAAGTAAATTTGGCAAGTAAATTCAATTTTTATTTCAAGAATCGTTAATCATATTAAAAATGTCATTCTGTAAAGTAAAATATATGAGAATTGTAAATAAAAGGCACACAAGCTCAAATTTTATTGATAGAATGGTAATCAGCTTAATTCGTGTTACCATAGAGCGTTACAAAGTTTAGAAAATGGTGATTTAAAGGGAAAGGGGCTACATTGAAACATAACTACCGCTATCCTCCAACCAACTTTGAATTCTGGACATTTTGAGCTTTTGTCGAAGGTGATCTTGACTGAAGTTTTTATGACGGATGACGTTACCTCTGAGGAGTCAATCTTGTCGGATACAGTTACTTGCCATGAATCCCTACTTTTTGCCTAGATTGCTTTTTCAGGTTTTCAATCCACCGGGACGTTTCCCTTTTTTTTTTATTTAGGCGAAGTATTTCTTGACTACATCAACATTTGTGGGGTAGGTAAACTCCTCTTCATCCATGGTTGTGAATCTCAAGGCACCACTTGAGAAGGCTTTCTTAACAACATAGGGGCCATCATAATTCGGAGTCCATTTGCCCCTGGAATCAGTGAGAAATGATTGTATCTTCTTGAGCACGAGGTCTCCTTCTCTGAAGACTCGGGGTCGGACCTTTTTTTCAAACGCTTTCTTTATTCTTTGCTGATATAACTGACCATGGCATAAAGTCGTCATTCTCTTTTCTTATAATAGGTTCAGTTCATCGTGTCGACTTTGACACCATTCAGCTTTTGTTAGCTTGGCTTCCATCAATACCCTGATTTAGGGGTGGCAAAACGGGTCGTGGCCCACCAGGCCGGCCCGCGCACCCACCAAAAAATGGCGGGTTGGGTTGGGAATTTGGGCCCGCCGTCCACCAAAGCCCGCCCCGCCAAAACCCGCCACCCGCCAAAGTCCGCCCCGCCAAAACCCACCACCCGCCAAAGCCCGCCGCACCTATTCGTTTAGCTTGTCCCACCTTAAACCCGCCATTTTTTAGTTAATTCTAGTAATTCCAATTCTTGATGGTTTTATTTTGTACATTTATTTGAGAATATATGCAATATATTTTGAAGTAAAATTTATTAAAAAGATGCTTTGTAAAAATTGTTCTAAAAAATAAGTGAAAAATCTATTTAAAATGTAAAAACAAGCCTATTAATCTATTAAAAAATGAAAAAATAAATAAATAAAAAAGTTGGCGGGCAAGCCCGCCAACCCGCCACCTTGGCGGGGCGAGCTAGATTTTTAAGCCCATTTCCATTACGCGGGCTTGCCCGCCCCGCCTTTTTTTTGGCGGGCTTAAGGCGGGGTGGGGGCGGGCGGCCCGTTTTTCCACCCCTACCCTAATTGACGGGATCTCTACTTCTATAGGGAGCACTACTTCCATGACATATACTAGAGAGAAAGGGGTTGCCCCTGTTGAAGTACGGACAGATGTGCGATAACCGTGAAGAGCAAAGGGTAGCATCTCGTGCCAGTCTTTGTAGGTTACAACCATCTTCTGAACGATTTTCTTGATATTTTTGTTAGCCGCTTCTACCGCTCCATTTATTTTAGGTCGGTAGGGAGATGAGTTATGGTGTTCGATCTTGAACTCAGCGCAGAACTCTTTCATCATCTTGTTGTTCAAGTTGCATCCATTATCCGTAATGATCTGGCTTGGAACACCATAACGACAGATGAGATTATTCTTGATAAATCAGACCACCACTTGTCGGGTTACATTGGTGTATGATACCGCTTCGACCCGCTTGGTGAAGTAGTCAATGGCTACCAGGATTAACCGATGTCTGTTTGACGCTTTGGGTTTAATCATGCCAATCATGTTGATTCTCCATATAGAAAAAGGCCATAGAGAAGAAAGAACTTTGAGATGCGTTGGCGGTACATGAATTTTGTCAGCGTATATCTGACATTTGTGACACCTCCCCATGTACTTGTAGCAATCAAATTCCATTGTCAGCCAATAATATCCTGCTCTTAGAATTTTTCTTGCCATTGTATGTCCATTGGCATGAGTGCCAAAGGAACCTTCATGAATTTCTTTCATCAGCACGTTTGCTTCTTGTCTGTCTACGTATCTGAGCAAAACCATGTCGAAGTTTCTCTTATAGAGTGTATCATTGTTTAGGAAGAAGTTGCCAGCCAGTCTTCTGAGAGTTTTCCTATCTTTTCTTGATGCCCCAGGCGGGTATTCTTGTTTTTGAAGGAAGCATTTGGTATCGTGATACCATGGTTTGTCATTTATGACTGCTTCAATCGTGAAGATGTAAGTGGGCCTTTCAAGGCGTGTTATGTCAATCTTGGGTGCGTCGTTCCATCGACTCATAACAATCATGGAGGATAGAGTGGCTAGTGCATCAGCCATGTGATTTTCTTCACGAGGGATATGATGAAACTCAATTCTGTTGAAGAACGGTAACAACCTTCTCGCGTAGTCTTTGTAAGGAATCAGTCCTGATTGATATGTGTTCCACTCTCCTTTGATATGATTTATAACCTGGGTTGAGTCTCCATACACATCCAAGATCTTTGTCCTTAAGTCAATAGCTTCTTCGAGACCCATGATACAAGCTTCGTATTCGGCCTCATTGTTTGTGCATTTGAATGTCAATCTGGGAGTGAAAGGAATATGGGTACCCTGAGGTGTTACGATGATTGCCCCAATTCCGTTTCCGTAAGTGTTGACGGCTCCGTCGAATATTAGTCCCCATTGGGAACCTGGTTCTGCCCCTTCGCTGGGTAGTGGTTCATCGCAATCTTTCATTTTTAAGTACATGACCTCTTCATCTGGGAAGATAAATTCGAATGATTTCTGATCGTCAATCGGTTGATGAGCCAAATGATCGGCTAAAACACTTCCTTTGACGGATTTTTGAGCATGATACTTAATGTCATATTTTGATAACAACATCTGCCAACGAGCAATCCTTCCTGTGAGAGCAGGCTTTTCAAAAACATACTTGATTGGATCCATTTCTGAGATTAACCAAGTAGTGTGATAAATCATGTATTGGAGAAGACGTTTGGCTGCCCAAGCCAGAGCGCAACAAGTTTTCTCGAGCATAGTGTATCGAGTTTCACAATCCGTGAACTTCTTGCTTAAGTAGTAAATGGCAGACTCTTTTCTTTTTGTTTCGTCTTGTTAGCCGAGCACACAACCCATGGAGTCTTCCAAGACTGTTAAGTAGATGATCAGTGGTTCTTCTTCCACTGGAGGAGACATAATTGGTGGATTCAACAGATATTTTTTGATGTTGTCAAAAGCTTTTTGGCAGTCTTCTGTCCATACACAACTTTGATTCTTTCTAAGTAGTTTGAAGATTGGTGCGCATGTCGCAGTCATGAGGGATATGAATCTTGAGATGTGATTCAGACGTCCCAAAAATCCTCTGACCTGTTTTTCAGTATTCGGCGAAGGCATTTCTTGAATGGCCTTGACCTTGTCGGGATCGACCTCAATTCCCTTTTGGCTGACGACGAACCCTAAGAGTTTTCCTGAGCTGACACCGAATGTGCACTTATTGGGATTCAAGCAGAGTTTGAATTTTCTCAGACGCTCTAATAACTTTGACAGGTGTGTCACATGCTCTTCTTCTGTTTTAGATTTAGCAATCATGTCATCGACATACACTTCAATCTCTTTGTGCATCATGACGTGAAACAGAGTTGTCATGGCCCTTTGATAGGTTGACCCTGCGTTCTTCAGACTGAACGACATTACCTTATAACAAAAGGTGCCCCATGGGGTAATGAATGAAGTTTTCTCCATATCTTCTGGCGCCATTTTGATTTGATTATAGCCCGAGAATCCATCTATGAAGGAGAAGACTTTGAATTTCTCTGTTTTGTCTACCAGCATGTCAATGTGTGGCAGGGGAAGTCATCCTTTAGACTTGCTTTGTTCAGATCCCTGTAGTCTACACACATTCTGACTTTTCCGTCCTTTTTCGGAACTGGCACTATGTTGGCTAGCCATTGAGGATATTCTGAGGTGGCGAGGAAACTTGCGTCGATATGCTTCTGCACTTCCTCCTTGATTTTGATGGCCATATCTGGATGAGTCCTTTTCAGTCTTTGTTTTACTGGAGGACATTCTGATTTTAGTGGTAAGTGATGTTCCACAATGCTGGTATCCAACCCTGGCATGTCATAATAGGACCAAGCAAATACATATGAAAACTCTTTGAGAAGTTTTATCAAGCCTTCTTTGACAGTTGGACTGAGCAGTGCTCCAATCTTAACTTCTTTCTTTTCTTCTTCTGAACCTAAATTGACTATTTCCAACGGCTCTTTGTGAGGCTTAATGGACCTTTCCTCTTGTCTGAGTAATCGGGAGATATCTTCTGGAATCTATTTGTCTCCTTCTTCTTCTGCTTCAAATACTGGGAATTCAAAGTTGGGAGAAGGCATTGGATCATATGTTTCAATGGGGTTTAAAATAAGCAATCTGTAGGACGTGATGATTCGTTTTTTAGAAAAGACAGATAGAATGCAAAAGTGTGTGCAGTGTATTCTCTGAAAAACATTTGTTTTTGTTTTGGGTTGTTTTTTAGGATTACCATTTTCGAAAAAATGAAAAGTGAAAACGGCAATAAATACAGGAATTCAGAATGACATTATTTATTTATGATTTGTCGATTCTTGAAACACAACCCTATAAAACAAAACTCTACCGCTTTGGGCAAAGCGAAGAGGGACATTTACAGAAAATTGAGCCCTATAAAACATCCATTTCACCAGGGCAAGGTGAAAGGTCAAAACAAAAATGGTGATTACTTCGACTTATGGACGACTTTCGGGACATTGACTGCAACCCAATAGCGACGAACTCCTCTGTGAATCACAAAGTCTGATACTTCCCTTCTTGGTTTGTCTTCAGAAATGGCACTGATTTCTGACAGAGTATGATCATTGGAGTCTTCTTCCCATGCAGAGTTATCATAAGAGGACTCTTTTGCTGCATCTTCCATAGTGTTTTCACTCTCAAGAGGATTTCCCCATCTAGTTGGCTGGATGTCCTCGTATCTGATGTGAGAACTTTTAGGAGCCGTATATTTGACTAGAAAGTCGTACTTGCCACTTGGCTGCCCCAAGGTATCCCAGGTTTCTGTGGGAACAGATGAGTCATCTTCCTCAATGACGTTGACCTCAGGAAATACATAGTTAATGAATTATTGTCCTGCAATCTTTACAAATTCATCACCATGGTGTTGGACATTTTCGGAATGTTCTGAGTAAGGATTCCATGACTCTGTGGGAACATAGGTATTCTTTTCAAGATTACTCAGTTATTAGGCATTGTCTGGCTGACTCTTTTACCCCAGGTCTTCCATGTATGGCTTCTAGATAGGCAAGTCATCCAGGGGATCATAATAATCATAGTCAAAGTTGTCTTTCATCAGATTATCTTCCTCTAATGAGTTGGGTGGAGCACGACATCCTTCGGGATCACATTCTCCATAGATCATCCTGACATCTGATCTCGGTATATATGTTGGGCTCTGTTTTGGAAAACAGAAGGGCATGTGCATTTCTCCCTGAGATGTATAACCTTCATCATTGAGATAAGACTTCCACTCCTCATCCGTATCGAAGGAGTCGTTCCCATCGATGGTGTGGACTTCTTGAGATACTGGGTGGAGGAAGCCTCCGCTGTGAAAGAAATCCTGAATGGGACGAAAACTTCCGTCCTTCTTTGTAGTCTGGGTACAGGTTGAAGAGAAACCAAGACCTTTTCTTGTTTTATTATTAGTAGGAATTACAATCTGTCCCCATCCCTTTATGTCACCACTCCTCATTACTTTGAGAGCGTCCTTGTATGAGGAAATCGACACCCCTCTTTCTTGGTGATTCTCATTGTTCTCTATATACTGTGACTAATTTGTCATTCTTGGCGAACTTCAGCTTATGGTGAAGTGTCGAAGTGACTGCCCAACTTCGTGTATCCAAGGTTTTCCTAATAAACAGTTGTATGCTGCCCGAATGTCCATGACCTGGAAAGTGACTTGGAAAGTGTGGGGACCGATGGTTATGGGAAGATCGACTTCGTCGATAACTGTTTTTCTAAATTCGTCAAAGGCTTTAACGATGATCTCACTGCCTCTCATCGGAGTTCCTTGAAAAGAAAGTCGAACCAAAGTTGACCTTGGCATGACATTTAAAGATGAACCTGTGTATACCAGTACGCTGGCTAGAGCATCGTCTTGGCAATTGACTGTGATATTGAGTGCCATATTATGGTTCTTGCCTTCTTCCAACAGTTCTTCATCACTGAATCCCAAGTTGTTGCAGGAATTGATGTTGGAGATGATGTTGTCAAATTATTCTACTGTCACATCTTGTTCCATAAAGGCTTGTTTTAAGACCCTCTGTAGAGCTTTCTTGTGAGCTTCTAAACTAAGCAGGAGAGATAACACATAGATTCGAGACGGAGTTTGCAACAATTGATCCACAATATTGTACTCGCTTTTCTGAATGAGCTTCAGCATCTCATCGTTGTTCTTTACAGGTTTCGTATTACTGGATTGACCGACTTGTTGATTAGGAACTTTGACTTGAGGTTCCTTTTCTTTGGTAGGCTCTCAAACTCCTCTATTGAAGATCCGACCACTCCGGGTAACTCGACTGATGTCGGCAATGTTCACAACGGAGGGTAATAGAGTTTCTTTTCCATTTTCTATGGTCGTTGCATCGTACTTGTACGGGATAGCCTTTTCTGACTTGTACGGTATTGGACCTGGCAAGTAGATAACCACATGGGCTTTTTGGGCCTTTTGACCATCGTATGCAGCCTCAATTGGTTCTAGGTTGAGAATTTTTCTACTATCAAGAGAGGCATTTGACTCGTTGAGCAGAGGAATCATGGCACAAACATCCTTGGTTATTCCATGTTTGGAGATTATGACAGTGTTTTTGCTTTGACCAGGGAGGTAATCTTGTATCACGTGGATTGATTCAGAATTCGACCATGGTTGAATCTCTTTTTGGTCTAACTGATGCTGGAGGGCTGCTCGTACGAGATAGCATCCCTGGTTATTTTTCGAGCATACTCCACAGCGTTCATAATTGTGAGGTGGTACTTGACCATATCCTCTTTATATGCAATGCATCCTCACTAGATCTGTTTCTATTGAGCGGACATCGCAACTTTGATGTCTACTAGGATTCCCATTAGTCATGCTAATCTATTGTGTGTCTTCATCCAGGTAAATCGGAAGCCCCCAGTGGTCTTACAGATGTTGAAGATTCCTTTGCACAAGTGCACGCCCTTGGTCATTTTCGTAGAATTCTTTACAATCTTGATAATCATGTGAGGCCAGAAAACCAAGTCTGACCTACTTGGCATGCAATTCCACTAGTCTGGTATTCATTAAGCGTATGTCAAAGATTTGGACCATATTGACTTGATGATCACTTCTTTCATGGTAGTCTTGGATCCATCAGAGATCCATTTGACGTTGGAGGGCTTCTTGTACAAAAGAGCATCCCTGATTGTCTGTCGAGCAGATTAGACAAACGCTGTAGTACTGACTTTGTCTTGAATGCAAAGCCATTAGATTTACGTTCATTGTACGAATGTTGTGGTTCTGAACAATGTTAGGATGTGCATGGCCCATGTTTACTTCATGAATCATGTGATCCTGAATCCAGCCCAGATCCATTTGTTCTTGTAGAGATGCTTGTACTATGGCTTACCCGTGATTGTCCTTGGAGCAAATATCACACTGATGATAGTTGTGAGATGGCACATGGCCGTATCCGCTCTGTCTGCAATGCATCTTTAACAGGTTGGTTCCCAGTAAGTGTACATTGTGAATTTGATAACTATTGACGGGTTCCCCTTCTATCAAAATCACTGTAGTCTTCTCATGTTGCAGTAATGGGTTCGTCTGGACATTTGGATTAGTATCCTTGAAAGATAAAACCCCGTTCCTGACAAGCCTTTGTACATCAGACTTGAAGCTGAGACAATTCTCAATGTTGTGTCTCGATCCTCCTTGATGGTATGAGCAAGTTTGATCTGCTTTGAACCAAAAAGGTGGATTTTTTGGTACCGCGAGAGGCGTCCTGGTTTGAACGTGCCCCTTGGCCAGTAGAAATGGAAATAGTTCTGCGTACAACATCGGTATAGGGTCGAACCCTGATGGTCATGTAGTACGATTGTTGTTATTGTACTGAGGGCGAGCCTGCTGAAGAGGCTATTACAGCCTTTGTTGATATTGTTGTTGACTTGGTTGGCTCTGACCAACTTGAGGTTGATACGTTGGAGCCGACGCTGGGTTGATAGCGGGAGTTACTGTAACACCCCCAATCTATACCCCCAATAATTAAGGCAATAACAAATAATCAAAGTATAATTAAAACATTCATGGCATAGATGGAAGTGTCACATCGAAGTAATGAAATATAATAACCTGCTTATATAGATATGCAACAATCAGGTAGCAACATAAATAGAGGAACTCAGTTCCTAACACCCACAATTCAGATACAGAATAAAAGCAGAAAATCTGCAACTGAAATCTCATATATAAACATAGGAGTTTGTCTGCCATATACAGAGTCATACATGTAAAATCCCAAAAAAGATATATACATATACACATAATCACATAACGATCTCCCTGACTACCCGGTGCTACATATCAGAGCCGACCGACAAAAGAATGAAGACATAATCTTCACAAAAAGACCTCCAGCATCTAATCTGCAATGCCTCATAGAGCATTCAAAACAGCAGAAGGGTGAGAAACACAATTATAATATAGTTGCATACAATTATGTAATAACATGAAATACGCAAGCAAAAACATTCTCACCACAACGTATACCATAATTTAAATGCATAACAAAAGAAGTCATAATTCAGGCACCCATCACAAAGGCATATTAATCATGCTCAATACATTTATCACCCATATATATATCAACTCATCAATCCCATTCACAATTCCCCACACATAATCAATTCATTCATGACTTATGCAAATGCACAGAGACCGACACAACGACTCTATGCATGCGGTACCATTCCATCCATTATTCTCATTATTAATTCACTCAGGAATTATTGGAATCATCGCTTGTTACTTAGTGTAACTCCCCGTCGGACAAACGATGTTCCCAGTCGCATTAAGTCCTCTTTGTATAAGGCACCGACGTTTATGGATCACTTTAGGTCCTCTTTATATAAGGCACACGATCCGATCGCTTTATGTCTTCTTTGTATAAGGCACACGATCGTCTATAACATCGCTTTAGGTCCTCTTTGTATAAGGCACACAACCGTTACAGCAGATTCCATCTGGAATCATTTCGTCGCTCACACCCCACAAGGGCACATGACATCACAAGATGCATATCATGATGCTTGGTATACAATGACTCATGACAATAAAATGCATACACATATACAACTATGTGAACCATTTCAACACCCATAATCATGCATATACACTCAAACACAACACAATGCATTTACTTGCCCCAAGGCCACAAACCACCATCGTAATATTTCATCACATGCATTCACATCATATAACAGCACACAAGCCATACGTTATATATCCAAAAACATATAGCATGATAACACATCAATCGCACACAATTACGACGATAAAAGTCGACAAAACGACACGTTTCCGAATTCCCGACATAATTAAATCGGCCACTAGTTCCAAAAACCATTTTTATAAGAAAGAATATCTCATTAGCTTTCCAACGGTACAAAGAACGTCTCGATCCGAGTTACGGATCAAAAGTTACGGATTTTAGAAAATAGTTTTAATTTTGATGTCCCAGGTCGCGCTAAGCGGGCTCTGCCCTGCGCTGAGCGCGCTCCTCCCTGCCTGGTGAGATTACAAATTTTCAAGACCGCGCTAAGCGCGCACTGCGAAATTCAGAAAAATAAACCCTTCGCAAATCCAACCCAAAAAATCCCATTTTTCATCCCAAATTAATTCCAACAGCAAAACAAGTATCAACAATTGTTCATAAACACAGTGTGATCATACAACGCGATTTATACTGATTTTCGACCGTGAAAACATCAATTTTTATTCGTTTATCTCATTTCGACCTATAATTGAAAAATTAGTAAACATTTTAACTCCCACATACATAATCATACACAAGCATATAATAATCGAGTTCCGCACCCTTACCCGATTAATCGTGTTTTGAAGTGTCGGTTGAATCGATTTCTTAAACTTCAAGTTTTTCCTCTTTTTCTTCTTTTCTTTCTCTTTTCCTTCCTTTCTTTCTTCCCTTCCTATTTTCTCTCTTTTTCTCTCTATGTTTCTATTTTAAATGAAAAACAATATCTAACCAAGCCAAAAAGACCAAAATACCCCTACACTCAATTTTCTCGCAAACGTTCCCAAAACGCGATAAAACATACTAACGATAAACATAAAACATTTACCAAATAAAAACCAAGAATAAAATAATATAAAAGCAAAAAAATAATTAAATCGACTCGATTAAATAAATCTAACAAAAACTAGGGCGTTACAACTCTCCCCCACTTAGAAATTTCCGTCCTCGAAAATATTACCTGAGACGAATAACTCCGGATACGATTCCCGCATCCGACTCTCCAACTCCCAAGTCAAATTGCCCTCAGCAGCGCCTCCCCACGCTACTTTCACAAGCGCAATATCCTTGCCTCTTAATCGCTTCAACTCGCGATCTAAAACCCTCACCGGTAAAGCCTCAACCGTAAGGTTCTCCCTTACCTCAACCTCATCCATCAGAATAACATGTGACGGATCCGGAACATACTTCCGAAGTTATGAAACATGGAACACATCGTGCAAATTCAATAGATTTGGTGGCAACGCCACCCGATAAGCCACATCACCCACTCTCGCGGATATCTGATAAGGACCAATAAACCGAGAAGTAAGTTTCTTCGACTTCAATGCACGTCCAACCCCCGTCACCGGTGTAACTCTAAAAAATACATGATCGCCTTCTCGAAACTCAAGATCTTTCCTCCTTCGATCATGATAACTCTTCTGCCTACTCTGAGAAGCCTTCATCTTCTCACGAATAAGTTTCACCTTTTCCGTAGTTTGTTGAACTAACTCCGGTCCAACCACCGAACTCTCACCAGATTCATGCCAACACAAAGGTGTTCGACATCTTCTCCCATACAATGCTTCAAAAGGTGCCATTCCAATACTCGAATGGAAACTGTTGTTATACGTGAACTCTACCAACGAAAGATAACTATCCCAAACACCACCTTGCTCAAGAACACAAGTTCTCAGCAAATCCTCCAATGACTGAATAGTTCTCTCAGTCTGACCATCCGTCTGAGGATGATAAGCAGAACTCAATCTCAACTTGGAACCTAACGCCTTTTGCAAACTTTCCTAAAATCTGGAAGTAAACCTCGAATCTCGATCTGAAACAATACACAACGGAACTCCATGTAGCTTCACAATCACACAGATATAAATCTCAGCCAACCTCTCCAAAGAAAAACTGATGTCAATTGGAATGAAATGCGCCGATTTAGTCAGCTTATCCACAATCACCCAAATGGCATTATGTCCCCTCTGAGTATTCAGCAACCCTGTCACAAAATCCATAGAAATGTTATCCCATTTCCACCCAGGAATATCCAACGGTTGCAATAATCCACTAGGCTTCTGATGTTCTACTTTTGACTTCTGACATGTCAAACACGCATAAACAAACTGCGCAACATCCCTCTTCAATCCGGACCACCAAAAGATCTTCTTCAAATCTTGATACATTTTATTAGCTCTCGGATGTATGCTCAAACTACTCCGGTGTCCTTCCTCTAAAAATCATCTTTTTCAATTCCGAATCATCAGGAATACAAATTCTACCACGGAACCTCAAAACACCCTTATCATCCACTTTAAAGTCACCATTCACACCTTTGCCTCCAACCGTCATCAAATCAACAAATTTCACATCCAGCCTCTGTTTCTCGCTAACGGTCAACAGAAAATCATTAGTGACCTTTAACATACCAAGCCTCACGCTGTCAGATGTCAATTCACACACCAAACTCAAATCTCTAAATTCTTCCAAAAGTTCCCACTCTTTAATCATCAAAGCAGACATATGCAAAGATTTCCGGCTTAACGCATCAGCTACCACATTAGCTTTACCAGGATGGTAATTCAAGCTAAAATCATAGTCCTTCAAAAATTACAACCATCTCCATTGCCTCATGTTCAACTCTTTTTGATCAAACAAGTATTTTAAACTCTTATGATCACTAAAGACTTCGAATCTTACACCGTAGAGATAATGCCTCCAAATTTTCAATAAAAAAACCACCGCAACTAATTCCAAATCATGCGTAGGATAATTCTTCTCATGAACCCTCAACTGTCTCGAAGCATAAGCCACCACCTTATCTTCTTGCATCAACACTCCACCTAAACCACTCAAAGACGCATTGCAATACACCACAAACGGTTCACTAGGATTCGGTAAGATCAAAATCGGAGTTGTAGTCAATCTTCTCTTCAGCTCACTAAAACTTTCCTCACACTGAATATCCTAAATAAACGCTTTACCTTTACAAGTCAGCTGGGTCAATGGAAGTGCTAACTTGGAAAAACCTTAAATGAATCTTCGATAATATCCAGCCAAACCCAAAAAGCTTATAATTTCAGTAACAGATCTAGGAGCCTCCCATTGTAGAACTCCATCTACTTTGGATGGATCCACAACAATACCATTACCTGAAATCACATGCCCAAGAAAACTCACTTCTGACAACCAGAACTCACACTTGGACAACTTGGCATAAAGTTTCTTTTCCTTCAAAATTTGCAATACAATACGCAAATGTTCTGCATGCTCCTTACGAGACTTAGAATAAATCAAGATGTCATCAATAAACACAACCACAAATTGATCCAAATGCTCATGGAAAATGCGATTCATATACTCCATAAACAATCCCGATGCATTATAAACCCCGAACGGCATCACGGAATATTCATAATGTTCGTATCGTGTCCTAAAAGTCGTCTTCTGAATATCTTCCTCCTTCACTCTAATCTGATGATAACCTGACCTCAAATCAATTTTACTAAACACACACGCACCTACCAACTGGTCCATCAAATCATCAATTCTCGGAAGAGGATACTTATTCTTAATCGTCACCTTATTCAGCTGGCGATAATCAATACACAATCGCATACTTCCATCTTTCTTCTTCACCAATAAAACTGGAGCACCCCAAGGCGATACACCCGGCCTCACAAACCTCTTTTCTAACAATTCATTCAACTGCTTCTTCAATTCAACCAACTCAGATGCCGACATACGATATGGTGCCATAGATACAAGTCTAGTACCAGGAACTAGATCTATAGAAAACTCCACCTCTCTTTCTGGCGGCACATCAGAAATATCCTCTGGAAACACCTCCGAAAAATCACACACGACTGGAAACACGTCAATTGCAACTTGACTATCCACAGTCAACGATGGAAACAACCCGAACAACTGAGCTTCATCCGCCAAAAGTTTCTTCAACTCTTTGGTAGATAAGAAACTCGATTCCTCGTATTCCTCAAGAGAAGGAAATCTTACCAACTTATGATAACAATCGATATGAACTCGATTGAGCTGTAACCAATTCATTCCCAGAACCACGTCTAAACCCTCTAACGGCAGACACACCAAATCCATAGCAAAATCCTTACCATAAATGGTCAAAGGACAACTTAAACAAACCAGAGAAGTAGTTACCGACCCCATTGCTGGAGTATCGATAACCATCTCTCCACCCATCAATGACAACAAAAGATTCAAATGTTGCGCACACTCAGACGAAATAAACGAATGAGTCACTCCGGTATCAATAATAACAACTAAAGGCGTACTATTAATAAAACAAGTACCTCTGATCAAACGATCTGCACTAGTAGGCTGAGTTCCTGCCAATGCAAATACTTTCCCTCCAGCTTGAGCTTGCTTTGGTTTCGGACACTTCGTACTAACATGACCAGGTTCACCATAGTTAAAACACTTCAACACATTCCTCTTGCAATCAGCTGCTACATGTCTGATACCTCCACAATTGGAACACTTCCTCATATCCTTCTTACATTCAAACTGACGATGTCCTAAGTCACCACACTTAAAACATCTCGGAGGATTATACATACCTCCCCCACTTGGCCTTTTATCAAAATTAGCCCTTTGCTTTCCCTTGTCAGCTGGTGCCACATAAGGACCACCACGAAACAGTTGCTTTCCTTTCGTTTCGTTCACACTCTTATAATGAGTAGAACGAGCTTTGCTATCCTCCTCATAAATTCTACAACAATCCACCAAATCAGGAAACCTCCTAATTCTTTGATAACCAATTGCCTGTTTGATCCCGGGACAGAACCCGTTCTCAAACTTCACACATTCTGTAGTTGCTTCAGCATAATGTGGATAAAACTGAACAAGCTCCACAAACTTAGCAGTGTAATCAGTAACAGACATGTTACCCTGTTTCAACTCCAAGAACTCTATTTCTTTCTTTCCTCTAACATCTTCATGAGAATACTTCCTAAAAAACTCACTGCTAAACAAAGCCCAAGTGATAACTTCACCTGTAGCTTCCCACACTTCATACTAACCCACCAATCATCAGCCTCCTCCTGCAACATGTGAGTACCCAGTCTCACCTTATGTTCCTCGGCACAGTCCATCACTCGAAAGATTCTTTCAATCTCCTTAAGCCAAATCTGAGCACCATCAGGATCATGTCTTCCTTTGAAGATATGCGGTTTGTTCTTCCTGAACTCATCATTCCCACCAGGATTAGGTGCACCCTGCACAGCCTGAGCCATAGCTTGCATAGCAGCAGCAAGAGCAGCATCATTCCTACCAGCCATATTCTGTTCATATCCAATAACAGTAACTATGGTTAAACAATCAACTCGCCAGAACACAAGCGTCGCACAACAAACAACTTGGTCAAAATGACCGACACGGACTGGCACAAACTGACTCTGATACCACTTAATGTAACACCCCAATCTATACCCCAGTAATTAAGGCAATAACAAATAATCAGAGTATAATTAAAACATTCATGGCATAGATGGGAGCGTCACATCGAAGTAATGAAATATAATAACCTGCTCATATAGATATGCAACAATCAGGTAGCAACATAAACAGAGGAACTCGGTTCCTAACACCCACAATTCAGATACAGAATAAAAGCGGAAAATCTGCAACTGAAATCTCATATATAAACATAGGAGTTTGTCTGCCATATACAGAGTCATACATGTAAAATCCAAAAAAAGATATATACATATATACATAATTACATAACGATCTCCCCGACTACCCGGTGCTACATATCAGAGCCGACCGACAAAAAAATGAAGACATAATCTTCACAAAAAGACCTCCCGCATCTAATCTGCAATGCCTCATAGAGCATTCAAAACAGCAGAAGGGTGAGAAACACAATTATAATATAGTTGCATACAATTATGTAATAACATGAAATACGCATGCAAAAACATTCTCACCACAACGTATACTATAATTTAAATGCATAACAAAACAAGTCATAATTCAGACACCCATCACAAAGGCATATCAATCATGCTCAATACATTTATCACCTATATATATATCAACTCATCAATCCCATTCACAATTCCCCATACATAATCAATCCATTCATGATTTATGCAAATGCACAGAGACCGACACAACGACTCTATGCATGTGGTACCATTCCATCCATCATTCTCATTATTAATTCACTCAAGAATGATTGGAATATTCGCTTGTTACTTAGTGTAACTCCCCGTCGGGCAAACGATGTTCCCTGTCGCTTTAGGTCCTATTTGTATAAGGCACACGACGTTTATGGATCACTTTAGGTCCTCTTTGTATAAGGAACATGATCCGATCGCTTTAGGTCCTCTTTGTATAAGACACATGATCGTCTATAACGTCGCTTTAGGTCCTCTTTGTATAAGGCACATGACTGTTACAGCAGATTCCCTCTGGAATCGTTTCGTCGCTCACATCCCACAAGGGCACATGACATCACAAGATGCATATCATGATGCTTGGCATACAATGACTCATGACAATCAAATGCATACACATATACAACCATGTGAACCATTTCAACACCCATAATCATGCATATACACTCAAACACAACACAATGCATTTACTTGCCCCAAGGCCACAAACCACCATCGTAATATTTCATCACATGCATTCACATCATATAACAGCACATAAGCCATACGTTATATATCCAAAAACATATTGCATGATAACACATCAATCGCACAC
This sequence comes from Lathyrus tuberosus, assembly GCA_022829125.1. NCBI lineage: Eukaryota > Viridiplantae > Streptophyta > Magnoliopsida > Fabales > Fabaceae > Lathyrus > Lathyrus tuberosus. Next base: position 3,802,141 of record JALAZF010000092.1, on the reverse strand, counting down.
ACTTACGATGATAAAAGTCGACAAAACGACACGCTTCCGAATTCCCGACATAATTAAATCGGCCACTAATCCCAAAAACCATTTTTATATGAAAGAACAGCTCATTAGCTTTCCAAGGTACAAAGAACGTCTCGATCCAAGTTACGAATTTTAGAAAATAGTTTTAATTTTGATGTCCCAGGTCGCGCTAAGCGGGCTCTGCCCCTCGCTGAGCGCGCTCCTCCCTGCCTGGCGAGGTTACAAATTTTCAAGACCGCGCTAAGCGCGCAGACCCATGTTGAGCGCGCACTGCGAAATTCAGAAAAATAAACCCTTCGCAAATCCAACCCCAAAAATCCCATTTTTCATTCCAAATCAATTCCAACAGCAAAACAAGTATCAACAATTGTTCATTAACACAGTGTGATCATACAACGCGGTTTATACTGATTTCCGACCGTGAAAACATCGATTTCTATTCGTTTATCTCATTTCGACCTATAATTGAAAAACTAGTAAACATTCTAACTCCCACATACATAATCATACACAAGCATAGAATAACTGAGTTCCGCACCCTTACCCGATTAATCGTGTTTTGAAGTGTCGGTTAAATCGATTTCTTAAACTTCAAGTTTTTCCTCTTTTTCTTCTTTTCTTTCTCTTTTCCTTCCTTTCTTTCTTCCATTCCTATTTTCTCTCTTTTTCTCTCTATGTTTATATTTTAAATGAAAAACAATATCTAACCAAGTCAAAAAGACCAAAATACCCCTACACTCAATTTTCTCGCAAACGTTCCCAAAACGCGATAAAACATACTAACGATAAACATAAAACATTTACCAAATAAAAACCAAGAATAAAATAATATAAAAGCAAAAAAATAATTAAATCGACTCGATTAAATAAATCTAACAAAAACTAGGGCGTTACAATTACCGCTGCTACCGGTTGATACCTTCGCCTTTGCTTTCCCAGAGAGATATTACTGATATCCTGCTCCTTCTTCTTTTGGAAAGCACTACTGTATCTCTTAGTATTGCTAGATGGCTCTGCATCTTTGACCAATCGTCCTTCTCGGACTGCTTCTTCGAGGCGTACCCCCATGTTCACCATTTCAGTGAAGTGATTGGGTGCACTTGCAACCATTCGATCGTAATAAAACGAGCTCAACGTTTTCAAGAAAATCTTTGTCATTTCCTTTTCCTCTAGAAGGGGACAAATCTGGGCAGCGATTTCACGACATCTCTGAGCATATTCTTTGAAAGTTTCTTTATCCTTTTGTGGCATTGCTCTGAGCTGATCCCTATCTGGTGCCATGTCCAAGTTGTATTTATACTGCTGAACGAAGGCTGCCCCGAGATCTCTGAAAGTACTGATCTTGGTGCAGTTTAAACCCATGTACCATTTGAGTGCGGCACCGGTTACACTGTCTTGGAAGTAATGGATTAGTAGCTGTTGATTTTCTGTCTGGGTAGACATTTTTCGAGCGTACATCACCAAATGACTTTGAGGGCAAGAGCTGCCTTTGTATTTTTCAAAGTCAGGCACCTTGAATTTGTGCGGTATCTTTACATTAGGGACCAAACAGAGGTCGACAACGTCTTTTCCAAATAAGTCTTGATCACGAATGACATGCAGTTTCTTCTGAATTTCCAAGAATTGTTCCAGAAACTCATTCATCATTTCGTATTCGTCTTCGTTTTATCCAGAAATTACTTGCGGAACCTGTCCTTCCGGGACAGTGTGCACCACTGGTTGTGGTATAGTCATTACTGTAATTCCCTAATTTTTACCCCTAAGATCCCACATGTCTTTTTGCATCTCATACCACAAACAAGATCACAAGCTTTGGTTATCTTACCCTCCTCTGAAGGTGTGTTCTTGAGTGAGATTGCCAAGCACCCGTGTTCTTTTGTTTATTTGATGTTTGTATTTGTTTATGTCTACTAACCCTTAATTAAAATCCAAAAAATATGTTTGTTTTTCCTTTACAAACTTTTTCAGGAAGAATTTGGATCAAGGATATTAAAATTAGTCCCTCAGCTCGAATAAATTTCATATGAACAAAGTTAAAGTTGATATGCAAACAATTCAAAATTCATCCGATCAAGAGTTTCCAAGATTTAATTGATTATTATTCAAGAGACTCCAAGGTTCATGTGTTTATTTCCATGTCTTCTTCGACAAGTCAAGAATCGAGCCAGAGCCTAGCACAATCCAACCAACAGGGCATTTTTCAAGTTTTTCAACTGTGCAATCGATTGCACTATTGGTCCAATCTATTGCACCATTCGTTTTTTGCCTAGATTTTGAAGTTTTCAGTAGTGCAATCTATTCGCGCTACAGTGCAATCGATTACACAAGGACAGAATTGGCCAAAATCAGCATTTTTCAAAATTTGAAGCATTTGACACCAATTTCATCATTTGAGAATATTCTAGATCACCCAAAAATAATTCCCCTACATTACCACAATTAATTCCCACCATGTACCTCCACTAATCACCACTCTTTTGATAATTTCCCTCCAAATTCAAATTCCAATCCTAATTTTGATTCCAAACCAAACTCCAATCCACCAAAATTTCCAAGCCTAAATTCTATAAATAGAGGCCTCATTTCATTCATTCTTCAAGCTTTTGATATCCAACAAACCACTTGTAAATTCTCTTCCCAACCACAAAATTCACCAAAGCTCACTTTTCTTCTCTTGAAAGTTAACAAGAATTCACATTGAATCTTGTTCAACTTTGAGCTAAACCTTCATCCAAACTTGTTTTCTTCATTAATTCTTGTAGATCAAGGCTTTGGTGTGTGGATCTTGAAGCAATTTGAAGGAATTTTCAGATTTGAAGTGGTAATTCATCTCTCACCATTGTTGAAGCTTCATCTTTATCTTCCATAATGTAGATCTTTGGAGATCCTTGTTACTTGATCCTTTGGATCTTGTAATTGTGTTTAATTGCTGTTTTTCACTGTTGTTTTACTTAAAATTTCGTGGAATTTTGATTCCATGATCATGAGGTGTTTGGAGAAATGATTGATCATGGTTTTTCCCTTTAAATGCTGATTTTAGTGTTGCCTGTCAGTGTGCAATCGATTTGCATTTATGTGTAATAGATTGCACAGTATATTTTTTGCCTAAGAATTACTGAATTTTCTGCCGTGCAATCGATTTGCACACTGGTGCAATCGATTTGCACACTGGTGCAATCGATTTGCACAGTGCAGAATGGTGTTTTTCACCTATTTTTGGGACTGTTTTGGTTGTTTCTTCATTCCTAACCCCTTCCCTTTGTTCTTAGCCTTAGATCACATAATTTTGTGGTTTAATTTGGCTTTCTCTTCATCTATTTCTCCTTTATTTGGATCGATGAAAGTCTTATGGATCTTAGAATTTCCTTGTTGAATTCTTGATCAAGACGAGATCGTCACCTATTTTTCTTTTTGTACGGTATTGCTTTCGAATGACGATTTACATATCGTTCATCTAGCATGCATTAGCACAAAGATCACTATTGACCGGCCTCGAGTAGGGTGACTTTTACATAAGTTACTTGGCGATTGCTTAACATAGCGCTACATTTGTCCCTCCTTCTGAATCGGAACTTGATCTTTCGTGGCCCAAACCTTTTGGTTGTGTAAGCCCAAGGATGGTTAATCTTTTGTATTAGGCTCAAAATCTTTGAAGCTTGTTGTGTAGAGGCTTTGATTCTATCAATCTTCTGACAAGTCTTCATTAACCTTGACCTAAGTGCATTGTTTAATCATTATACTTCAAGACTCGAGACAGAATAATCGGTTACTTTTAAAGGCTTATGGCACTAGAGCCCTTTGTGTTACTAATCACTAACTTCTAACCTTATTTTTATGCTTCCTTCTTGCTCCTTATCTCTCTCTTTATTTTTTATGCTTTATGTCATTATATCATATCATGTTTATGTTTATGTCATATTTCTTTTGTCCACTTGGACCATTTTATCTTGTGCTTTTGTTTTTCCTTTGTCCATTTGGACTCAAAAACATTAATAAAGGCTTAAACCACTAAAAGACGTGTGCTCTTAATCGTTGGACTATGGCCACTATCCCTTGCATTGGAGGATCTCTACTCTTGGACTTCTTGGCTTGATTATGGACTTATGGACTTAGACTTAGGATTCTCTCCCTTGTGCTTTGGACCATTATGGAGTTTGATATTCTAGCCTTTATTTGGCTTGCTTATTGGCTCAAGAGGATGGAATTCTTTTCTTATTATGCTTTGAGGAGTGCCTCCATGTGGTTAGATATTTCTCACCCTAGCTTTTATTTTATGCACTAGGATAGTCTCTTCTTCTCCACCCCTTCTTAAATTTTCAAAATCTTCTCCCTTTTTTCAAAATCTTCTTGTTTTCAAACTTAAAACCGTTTTCATAGTAAAACCTTGACTTTGGTCAAGTGATTTTTTAAACTTTGTTTTCTTTAATAAATGTCAATCAATTTTAATCATATTCTGACCATTTCAAAAAGACATAAAAAATACAAAATTCATTCAAACTTTTTGTGCTTTGTGAACCTTTTTCTTTTAAACTTTTCAAAAAGAATTAGACATGAGTCATTTTTTTGATGAGATGTAAAGCTCCTAACCATGGTATTTTGCGTAAAGTATGGCTATTTTCCACTTTGATGTTGAAGTGATAGTCTTGTTGATTTTAATCCAAGCAAATCCTCCATCTTAATGTGATGCAAATGCCTATTTCCCATACCTTTGGGTAATTAGTTGAGTATTCTCTCTTGAGAATGACGGGTTGTCTTTTCAAGATAAAATGAATCATAACCAATAATTTTTGTCATTTGTACCACGAACTACGAGGTTTTGATCCTATTTTTCACTTTGTGGGAACGCAGGCAAGAGGCGATAAATCTCTCCAAACACAAAAATATTAAAAAAAACATTTCTCTTCTCATCTCCCCAATCTCTTTCAAACAAACCATTTTCAAACCAAAAAGCGTAGATATTTCAAAGGGTTCCTATAGAGTACTATAGACGTTTTGGGTGCTAACACCTTCCCATTGCGTAACCAACCCCCTTACCCAGTCTCTGTTCATTTATTCTTATTTTTGAACTTCTTTAGGTTTTGTTCGCTCTTTTTCCTTTCCTTTTGGATAAAATAAAAGTGTGGTCGCGACTCTTGCTTTTTTAGTTAAGTTAATCAATAGCTTACACTCACAATTTTTACCGCTACAGAAGAGCGACGACTTCACTGGGGAACTCTGGTTCCTAGTGGGTTTAGCCTACTTTGATTTATTTATCGCTTTTTGTTTGATTTGTTTGTTATTGATTGTTCTTTCAGGGTGCTTGGAGATCTGTGTAGTGAGATAAGCCCAATACATAGGCTTGAGTGTACACATAGGACTAGAGTAGAAAGTAGTGTGGCCTACGTAGCGTCTTGGTACGTTTGGTTTACACGAAACCCACACCCAGACGAGGTTTTCTTGGGAGATATTCTGATTTGCGCGTCTTGTGCATTTTGGGGTGTTAACCTAGCCTGTTGTCGACTCTGGTGACCATTCTCGAGGACTCAGTTGAGGCACTCCTCCTAAGAGGTAGTAATGACAGACCAAAAATGGCAAACCCATTATGCTTCTTGATCCGAGGACCCGAAGCTGGGAACTCACTATATGATGACCTTTTTTAGGGGAATCAGTTGAGGCCTCCTCGATTGATGATGATGCCAAACCAGAAATGGTGAACGTATCATCATTTCTCGACCTGAGAGCCCGTGAAGCTGAGAATCCTCGGTTTTTCTAGAACCCACATGTGAGAGGGGATGGGTGTTTACAGGTTTGCAGGAAACTTTGACCTTCAACATACCCGGTATTCTGGTTTTCTTATCAGTGTGGACTTATCACCTCGATATTCTAACCGTTATGCTGGATTTCTGGGTTTCTGGTATTCTGATCAGAGTGGAATAGGGGCCTTATTCAGTCAGTAGTACAACAGTAATGCAGAGCTTTATGGATACCTTGAACCCGTGTGCTTTGTGTGATCTTGTTTGTGGTTGCTGCATCATGCACACATGCATTCATGGACATTTTCTTTCCATCGGTTTTCAAGGATCTTAAAAATTTTCCTTTTGCAAACATTGCAGATAATATTCAATAAAATGAGATGTTTATCAGTATTTAAAAAAGTGTTATTACGATGTTTGCAATTGCTTTATATTTTAAAGATCCTTGAAAATTGAATTAAACATTTGCATTTTGCATTAGCATTCACATCATCTTGTGCATTGTTTCTTGCCTCTTCCAGGTGTCTTATTATTTCTCTTGGTCTTTATTCAGTCAAGTTGTCGCACCAGTATAATACTCGGGCTAATCTGAAGAAGAAGATGAATTAGTTGCAACAAGAGAACCGTGAGCTTCGTGAGGAAGTGACAACTTTAAAGGATAATTTGGAGAAACTCACTACTATGATGGAAGCATTGGTTGCTGCTCATAATCATCCACCACCTCCTCCTCCACTTTCGACTCCTGTGCAAAGGACGGTCATTTCTGAGATAGTCTCTATGCCCATCCCTGTGGCGCCTGCTAGTGTTCCTCAACACTCCATGCCTTATGGCTTCCCCTGGAGCATGCCTCGTAACTTTGTTCTTGAAGGTTATCAACCACCACCACCGCCTCCTGAAGTTCCAGTTACTCCTACCGTTCAGCCTGTGATGTCTGTACCGCAACCTGTGGTTTATACTGTTCCTTTTGTTGAAGAGCCAATTTTCCACACTACTCCAAGTGAAAATGGCAGTACTTATGATAGAATGGAGGAGACTCAAGACCAGTTTTCTGAAATACAGAAAGAGATCAAAACTTTGAGGGGTAAAGAGCTATTTGGAAATAATGCTCATGAGTTATGCTTAGTTCCTAATGTGAAGATCCCGCATAAGTACAAGGTCCCTAACTTTGAAAAGTATAAGGGTAATTCTTGTCCATTGAGTCATTTGACTATGTATGCTCGTAAGATGTCGACTCAGACTGATAATAATCAGCTTCTCATTCACTACTTTCAAGATAATTTATCTGGTGCAGCCTTGAAATGGTATATGGGACTAGACAACACTCGAATTCGAACTTTCAAAGATTTGGGTGATGCTTTTGTAAAGCAGTATAAGTATAATGTGGATATGGCTCCCGATCGTGACCAGCTTCGAGCAATGGCTCAGAAAGATAAGGAGACATTCAAAGAATACCGCATAGGTGGCACGAGATTGCTACTCAGATTAATCCTCCTTTGGAAGAAAAAGAGATGACCAAGATTTTTCTTAAAACTCTGAGTCCTTTCTATTATGAACGTATGATTGCTAGTGCCCCGAATGACTTCGCCGAGACGGTGAACATGGGAATGAGACTAGAAGAGGGTGTTCGTGAAGGACGGTTGACCTTAGAAGGAGGTTTTTCTAGATTTTATAAGAAGAAATAGGACGAAGCCAGTGCCGTTTCTCAAGAAAAGCATAGGAGATCTCACAGAACCAATCAACGTCATCAGCAAGTGGCGTCAGTAACTCCTGTTATTAAGCAAAACAATGTTCAGAAGAAAGAACATTTTTATCCAATTCGGATGTCATATGCAGAATTATACCCCACTTTGATACAAAAGAATTTGGTTCAGACTAGGGCTCCGCCAGCTATTCCGAAGAAACTTTTGTGGTGGTATAAGCCTGATCTTTTTTGTGCATATCACCAAGGCGCACCCGGTCATGACATTGAACATTGTATTCCTTTAAAAGCTGAAGTCCAAAGGCTAGTAAAGAGTGGTATTCTGGAATTTTGAAGAGGAGGGACATAATGTACAAGTCAACAGCGTCACTTGGAAGTTATCATAAGTAAGAAGGATGTTCTTTCAGACTCAGACTGAGACAATCTCTTCAAGTCTTTAGTTTATTACTGCAATGTTATTTGTAATCATTTATGATTGTTAATGCTTTGTTTGCATGTAAGAACTTGTTTGATTTTGAATATTAATCATAATGCAATGAGTATGTTTGTCTTGAAGTAATCCATTCGCATTCGCTCTAAAAGATGTTTTTTTGCATTTGCAATACCAACTTCTTGTTTAAACTCTTGGAGGGAGGATAATGAAGTGAAAACGCAAAATTTCTGGCTGTATGCTTTTGAATAAGACCTTGTTGATGATGTAAGGCATTGTTTCAAATTCCTAAACACCGGAGATATAAGGAAGATAATCCTTTGTTAACCCCTTTGAGCCTTGAAGTAGGAGTTTCTTTCTAAATGAAAAAACCCTCACGTTTAACATGGGGCATGGTAGTCTCTGTTAATTTTACCAAGCGTTCAAAATTCCAAAAGGAGTGTGCATCTAAGGACCGACCACAATGGTTATCCCTCATTGCAAAGGGAAAAGACAGTCACAACCCTTTTAACAAGTCAGATAAGCCAACGTTACATGATTTGTTCTAAAAAAAGAAATAAAAAGAAAAATAAAAGGCCGCTAAGTCATAAGACTTGTGACTTGGGCAAAAATTAGGGCATCCCGCTGGACATCAAAAATTCAAAAGAATTAGTCCAGGCAAAAGTTAGGGGAAAACAAAAGAATGAAAAGCGCAAAAAGCGAAAAGAAAGGATTACAAGGAAAAATCTTGAACAAATCTGTGTCACTACAGACAAAAGGTTGATTGTTATTCCCCAAAAAACCTCATTGGTTTCTCAATCATCACAAAATCCCTTTGAGAGGTGAACATTTGTGTCAAATTAGCTGGATGTAGGACTGAAGAACATCACAGAGAATGGGTGGGTACAAATAAACTTTGAGCCTAAAAATCCTTCTTTCTGAAAACCGTGAACCATACCACATTATAACCCTCAAAATACCTAATTGAAGCAGGGTTTATTTTGAAAGTATACTTTAACGAGATAGCGTTCCTGACTCCCATGAGTTGTGCTAAAAGACCTTTGTTGGTATTGCATATGCATTCAAAAAAATCAGTGATTCGTTCACAAGGTTTTGCCCCATCTTTTCAGTAAAAACTTCAAGACTAACATATGTAATTGCATTAGAGTTATCATTCTCAGAATTAACATTTTTTGCTTGCATACATTTGTTGACATCATGGAAGCTTACATATGAGCATCAGTGATGAACTTAATATTTTGAGGCCTAAAACTCTGATGAGTAATTGGCAAATCAATTTCAAGAATTATCATATCTAGGGGAATGTTGCTTGAAGACTTTGTTGAGCATGAGCAAGTTTGTTGTTTTCCTAGTTGATGTTTTCATAGGGGCAAAGCTCGAATACCCCATTGATCAAAGAATGTGCCAAGTTCAGTCAATCTGGGGCAGTTACGTCGATATTCGATGAATCTCTCAGAGTTTGAAAAAACTAGGGCAGTTTATTTCAAGTCTTTTCGGTACAAAGTTTCCTTTCGAGGAAAACTTTTGTAGACCAATCAGAGTTTGTCATTGTTGATGTTCTCCCCAGTAGAGTATGTTGATAATTCCTCAGCAGAGTTTGTTCATATAACCAGTTATTGACAAGATGATGGGTTCCTTCAAAGGTTTGTTATGATGTGTTGAATTCATAAGGTCCAATGTTGTTTGGTTTTTCCCCAGCTAGGTCTTGATTCAGATCTTCTTCAGCTGATTATGTTATGGTCAAATAGTTGAGTAGTTTTGAGGTTCACCTTTCCTTGATGACGGTCCTCATGCAGAGATTCATTTTTGCTGTCCCCAGCAAAAGTCATATGAAGAATCCTCACTCAGAGTTTTACCCTTTAGACGTGTTGTTGCTACTTTGGATGTCCCCAAACAGAAAGTAATGTTATTTCCCTCTGAAGAGCATTGACATAGTGGCCGCTTGTCGGGTTTTGTCTTGTCTTGTGGATGTCTTTCTCTCCGGATTGTTCCACCCAGAGATATATCCTTGCTGATTCCCCAGTGGAGACATTCCATTATTGTTTCAAATGTTTCCCAAGCATAGAGCAGTGATGTTAATTTCTCATTTTTTCCCCGGCAAGTCCAGGGTGTACTTATCTCCAGATTATTTTATTCAGAGATTTCTCCCAGTGAAGATTGTGCATCACTATTGCGGCTATTCCCCAGTGAAGTCGTTCATGATAACTATATTCAAGGAATATTGATATACTAATCACCTGTTGGGTTTTTTCTCATTCATGATGAGTATTTATCTAAAATCCCCCACAGTTTGACCTTTTATTGTTTTCCCAGCAAGTCCGGGATGCTTTGCTCAGATTTGGTTAATCCTCAGAGAGCTTTTTCTCTTGTATCTCTAGCAGATCTGCCTTGCTTTCCCAGTGGATTTTGTGTAAATATCTATATGTTTACAATCCCCAGCGGATTCATTATTTTTCCGCATGCAGATCTCTTCATCTTATTGAAGTGGAAGTTCCTGTGAATTCTTTATTATCCCCAGGAAAAGTTAGAAAGATTTGGGTTATTATGATTCCCCGACAACTTTCCTGCCATCCTCAAAGCAGAGTTTATGTGGTTATCCTCTTTATGGATCGTTAATGTTAAAAGATTGATATTTGGGTTTCTCCCCAAGGAGTATCTTCCTCTCTCCAGCAAGATTTGAGCCTTGTAGTAGGATTTATTTTCCTTTGATGGCTTCTGTTGATCTCTTGCCGGATTTCTTCAGCTAAATCCCTAGCAGAGCTGCTAATGATATCTCTATATTATTGAGATTAGCCGAGTATTCAGTGGTGTTGTGATGTTTATTCCACCCTCTGTTTATCCTTATGTGTGTTTTTTCAGCATATTCATACTCATACGCATTGCATACGCATTCTTTTGTTGTGCATAGCATTGTTATTGTTGCATTGTGCATTTTGCATCTGTGTTGGTGCTTCTTTGCTCTCTGGAGTTGTTAAACCCGCAAAGTGTGTGTGTCCTCTCTCCATTTAGAGTGTCGACCCGTAAACAAAAAATGCCTATCTTTGTTAATTCCCCACTAAGTTTATGCCTCGTGGAAGATATTTGTTTTAGCCTTTCTCCCCAGTTCATTTATCTGGATGGAATTAATCCCCAGTTGAGATATTTCCTCCTCGGGATGAGTCTTATTTGACCGTTTCTCTCTGGTTTATTCCCGGATTGAATTTTGGTCCCTTGCTTTGGCAATGGAAGCTTATCACCTTTGTTGTCCTACCCGTTTAGTTGGTCGTAGGTGATATAGCTGGCTTATTACCTTTGTCATCCTGCCCGTTTAGTTGGTAGTAGGTAATATAGCCGGGTTTGATTACCTTGTGGTAGTTGTCACTTGGTTGATAACTAGTAATCTTTCCCTGTTCGAGTTTATCGCCTTTGTCGTCTTGCCCGTTTAGTTGGTAGTAGGTGATATTTCTCGGATCTTTTGAGATTGTTACCTTTGTCGTCTTACCCTTTTGTTAGTAGTAGGTAATTTTTCTCATATTCTTGGTTGATTACCTTGTCTTAACTGTCACTTGGTTGATAGTTAGAAATCCCTCTTTTTGACTTATTACCTTTGCCGTCCTGCCCATTTAGTTGGTAGTAGGTAATATAGCCCGGTTTGGTTACCTTGTTGTAGCTATCACTTGTTTGATAGTTGGTAATCTCTCCACGCTCAAGTTTATCTCCTTTGTCGTCATGCCCCTTAGATGGTAGTAGGCGATATTTCTCGAACCTTTTTGAGATTATTACCTTTGTCGTCCTGCCCTTTGTTGGTAGTGGGTAATTTTTCTCATATCCTTTTGGTTGACTGCCCTGTGGTAACTATCACTTGGTTGGTAGTTGGTAATCTTTCTTTTTGATCATGCTATTACCGGATGTCGGGAAGTAGATGACCTTTTCCCCAGTGGAGATTTTTTCCCTCCCTGTTGGGACGAGTTTCCCTCTTTTATTTCTGGTGTTGGTGATTTTTCCTCAGTGGAATCTTACTCTTATTTTCTTCCCCAGCGGAGATTGTTTCCTTCCCTGTTGGGACGTGTTTTCCCTCTTTTGTTTTCCCCTATGGAGTCTTTTTTCTTTGCTTCCCAGCTTTTGTTTGTCTCCTGTGGTGTTTTCTCCCCACAGAAGTCTTGTGTCTGCATATCATCTGCACGATCATATCATTTTGTGGTCTCTTAGGGCCAAAATTTGGGTTGTTGTTATATTTAAGTCTCTTCTATCTCGTTGAGACAAAGATGCCCATCTTCGTATCTCCGGATAGAAGAAACTTAAATAGGGGCAGCTGTAATACCCTAATTTTTACCTCTAAGATCCCACATGTCTTTTTGCATCTCATACCACAAACAAGATCACAAGCTTTGGTTCTCTTACCCTCCCCTGAAGGTGTGTTCTTGAGTGAGATTGCCAAGCATCCGTGTTCTTTTGTTTATTTGATGTTTTTATTTGTTTATGTCTACTAACCCTTAATTAAAATCCAAAAAATATGTTTGTTTTTCCTTTACTAACTTTTTCAGGAAGAATTTGGATTAAGGATATTAAAACTAGTCCCTCAGCTCGAATGAATTTCATCTGAACAAAGTCAAAGTTGATCTGCAAATAATTCAAAATTCGTCTTATCAAGAGTTTCCAAGATTTAATTGATTATTATTCAAGAGACTCCAAGGTTCATGTGTTTATTTCCATGCCTTCTTCGACAAGTCAAGAATCGAGCCAAAGCCTAGTACAATCCAACCAACAGGGCATTTTTCAAGTTTTTCAACTGTGCAATCGATTGCACTATTGGTCCAACCGATTGCACCATTCATTTTTTGCCTATATTTTGAAGTTTTCAGCAGTGCAATCGATTGCACAAGGACAGAATTGGCCAAAATAAGCATTTTTCAAATTTTGAAGCATTTGGCACCAATTTCATCATTTGAGAATATTCTAGATCACCCAAAAATAATTTCCCTACATTACCACAATTAATTCCCACCATGTACCTCCACTAATCACCACTCTTTTGATAATTTCCCTCCAAATTCAAATTCCAATCCTAATTTTGATTCCAAACCAAACTCCAATCCACCAAAATTTCCAAGCCTAAATTCTATAAATAGAGGCCTCATTTCATTCATTCTTCAAGCTTTTGATAGCCAACAAACCTCTTGCAAATTCTCTTCCCAACCACAAAATTCACCAAAGCTCACTTTTCTTCTCTTGAAAGTTAACAAGAATTCACATTGAATCTGTTCAACTTTGAGCCAAACCTTCATCCAAACTTGTTTTCTTCATTAATTCTCGTAGATCAAGGCTTTGGTGTGTGGATCTTGAAGCAATTTGAAGGAATTTTCAGATTTGAAGTGGTAATTAATCTCTCACCATTGTTGAAGCTTCATCTTCATCTTCCATAATGTAGATCTTTGGAGATCCTTCTTACTTGATTCTTTGGATCTTGTAATTGTGTTTAATTGTTGTTTTTTCACTGTTGTTTTACTTAAAATTTCGTGGAATTTTGATTCCATGATCATGAGGTGCTTGGAGAAATGATTGATCATGGTTTTTCCCTTTAAATGCTGATTTTAGTGCTTCCTGTCAGTGTGCAATCGATTTGCATTTATGTGCAATAGATTGCACAGTATATTTTTTGCCTAAGAATTGCTGATTTTTCTACTGTGCAATCGATTTGCACACTGGTGCAATCGATTTGCACAATGCAGAATGGTGTTTTTCACCTATTTTTGGGACTGTTTTGGTTGTTTCTTCATTCCTAACCCCTTCCCTTTGTTCTTAGCCTTAGATCACATATTTTTGTGGTTTAATTTGGCTTTCTCTTCGTCTATTTCTCCTTTATTTGGATCGATGAAAGTCTTATTGATCTTAGAATTTCTTTGCTGAATTCTTGATCAAGATGAGATCGTCACCTAATTTTCTTTTTGTGCGGTATTGCTTTCAGATGACGATTTACATATCGTTCATCTAGCATGCATTACTACAAAGATCATTATTGACCGGCCTCGAGTAGGGTGACTTTTACATAAGTTACTTGGCGATTGCTTAACATAGCGCTACATTTGTCCCTCCTTCCGAATCAGACTTGATCTTTCGTGGCCCAAACCTTTTGGTTGTGTAAACCCAATGATGGTTAATCTTTTGTATTAGGCTCAAAATCTTTGAAGCTTGTTGTGTAGAGGCTTTGATTCTATCAATCTTCTGACAATTCTTCATTAACCTTGAACTAAGTGCATTGTTTAATCATTATACTTCAAGACGCGAGACGGAATAATCGGTTACTTTTAAAGGCTTATGGCACTAGAGCCCTTTGTGCTACTAATCACTAACTTTTAACCTTATTTTTATGCTTCCTTCTTGCTCCCTATCTCTCTCTTTATTTTTTATGCTTTATGTCATTATATCATATCATGTTTATGTTTATGTCATTTTTCTTTTGTCCACTTGGACCATTTTATCTTGTGCTTTTGTTTTTCCTTTGTCCATTTGGACTCAAAAACATTAATAAAGGCTTAAACCACTAAAAGATTTGTGCTCTTAATCGTTGGACTATGGCCACTATCCCTTGCATTGGAGGATCTCTAATCTTAGACTTCTTGGCCTGATTATGGACTTATGGACTTAGACTTAGGATTCTCTCCCTTGTGCTTTGGACCATTATGGAGTTTGATATCCTAGCCTTTATTTGGCTTGCTTATTGGCTCAAGAGGATGGAATTCTTTTCTTATTATGCTTTGAGGAGTGCCTCCATGTGGTTAGATCTTTCTCACCCTAGCTTTTATTTTATTCACTAAGATAGTTTCTTCTTCTCCACCCCTTCTTAAATTTTCAAAATCTTCTCCCTTTTTTCAAAATCTTCTTGTTTTCAAACTTAAAACCGTTTCCATAATAAAACCTTTACTTTGGTCAAGTGATTTTTAAACTTTGTCTTCTTTAATAAATGTCAATCAATTTTAATCATATTTTGACCATTTCAAAAAGACATAAAAAATACAAAACTCATTCAAACTTTTTGTGCTTTGTGCACCTTTTTCTTTTAAACTTTTCAAAAAGAATTAGACATGAGTCATTTTTTTTATGAGATGTAAAGCTCCTAACCATGGTATTTTGCGTAAAGTATGGCTATTTTCCACTTTGATGTTGAAGTGATAGTCTTGTTGATTTTAATCCAAGTAAATCCTCCATCTTAATGTGATGCAAATGCCTCTTTCCCATACCTTTGGGTAATTAGTTGAGTATTCTCTCTTGAGAATGACAGGTTGTCTTTTTAAGATAAAATGAATCATAACCAATAATTTTTGTCATTTGTACCACGAACTACGAGGTTTTTGATCCTATATTGCATTTTGTGGGTACGTAGGCAAGAGGCGATAAGTCTCTCCAAACACAAAAATATTAAAAAAAAAACATTTCTCTTCTCATCTCCCCAATCTCTTTCAAACAAACCATTTTCAAACCAAAAAGCGTAGATATTTCAAAGGGTTCCTATAGAGTACTATAGACGTTTTGGGTGCTAACACCTTCCCATTGCGTAACCAACCCCCTTACCCAGTCTCTATTCATTTGTTCTTGTTTTAGAACTTCTTTAGGTTTTATTCGCTCTTTTTCCTTTCCTTTTGGATAAAATAAAAGTGCGGTGGCGACTCTTGGCGCTTCAATGACCTGAAGTTTGTAACATTCAGGAGTTTTTGTTGTAACTCTTGCATCTTCATTTCCCTGAAGTTTGTAACCTTCAGGTCTGGCTGTTCTTGCTACGACTTCCGGGTCTTCAGTGACCGGTGGGATGTATCCTTCAGGTATAAAGTTGTGAGGCATGCCCCAGGGGAAACCTTTAGGCATGTTGTACTGGGGATGACTCCCAGGCATCTCAAATGCTGGTGTAGGTGTAATCTCTGAGATCACAGTCCTTTGCTGTTGTTGCTCCTGGGTAGCTACCAGGGATTGCATGTCGTGGTGGAGTTTCTCCAAACTCTCTTTCAGAGCGTTGATTTCTTCTCTCAGCTCTCTGTTCTCTTCCTCGAGATCGTCCATTTTCTTTTGTCGATTGGCCCGAGTATTGTACGAATGAGACAGTTTGACTCTAGAGTGCGACACATATGTGAGACTCAAAAACATAAATGTGCTATGTGAGAATGATGAATGATATACAAAGAATAATATATTTTTTTAGTTTTTTTCTTTCAAAAGAACTATTAACAATTGTATTGCCAATATCACACAGCGGGAGAGACCCTTTTATTTAATTCAAAAGGTTGCAGTATTTTACAAAGAAAAATACAGTATTTTACAAAGTGCGAGAAGGAAAATTAGGCCTATGGATCCTGAGTTCTCTCTGAGGAGAGCTCAGATGCTGGTTCTTGAACTTTTCTTTTCTTTGATTGGGCTCCTTCAGCCGTTATCGGGTCGTCAATCCTCTGCCAAGTGAAAGGTGCGAGCAAATTTCTTCGATTCTCCTAACTTTCTATGGCATGCTGCTCTAATATCTCAATCAGAGCATCCTTTTCCTTTAGCAGTTCCTGAATCTTGGTACATTCCAAATTAAGGATCTGGTATTTGTTCTTCCAGGAGTTTTTCTCACGTTGGACTTTGTTGAGAGCGATCTGAAGTTTTTTCGCATCAGACATGAAATAAAGGACAAATTCCTTTAAGGGAAAAACTTCTTGACGAGGGGTACATTGGGGAAATTTCCGCACCTGTCGATGATTCTTATACCTTCGTAAATCTGATTGTACCAATCTATGTCTGAATTGGTAAGAGACATAATCTTCTGCGACCATCGAAGATTACTTTTGTGATCCCAAAAAGCAGCAGACTTGGGCAAGTGGGAAATAAACCATTTGTATAGTAATGGTACACAACACGTGATCATCCATCCACTGTACAAATTCCTTAAGTGTACAGAATGATAAGCATTCGCAAGTAAGGTTGGTACTGGGTTTCCAATTAAGAATATCTTAACAACATTGGTGTCGACGAAGTTGTCAATGTTGGGAAAAATGAATAACCCATATGTGAGCAGAACGAAGACATCTTCGAAAGCAGTTACATTTCCTATACTGGCGAAGTATAGAGCTTTCTCCATCAGGAATTTAGCTGGTAAACCCTAGATTCCTCCTTTGGTGGTCATGTGAGTCCTGACTTCTGACTCATCCAAAGAGATTACTCTTGCAATGGCTTGTTCTTTTGGAATTTCTTCTAGTCCGGAAAATGGATCTCGATCAGTGATAGGTAGATCAATCAGGTGGGAGTACTCTTCCAGTGTTGGTGTGAGATGGTAATCTGGAAATGTGAAGCAGTGATATACTGGATCGTAGAACTGGATCAGCGTAGACAGGATCCCTTAAACCATGTTGATCTTTAGAAGAGATAACAGTCCTCTGTGCTTAGCTCTGAAAGCCTCGGGATTAGTAATCATCCTTCCCAATTTCCTTAGGTCTTCTAGTTTTGGAACCTTGAAGTTGTACTTGTGCGTTTTTCTTCTTCCAAAATCCATAACGCGACCTCTATGATATTTGCAATTATTGTTTTAGTTCTTTTAGAAAAGATTTTTCTTGTTTTGAAAAAGGTTTTTTAATGAATGCAGCAAACAAAAACACTTGAAAACATGGGTTTAGGGGTTCATTGTCATGAGCATGGAGCCATGGATCTACCCATCCCCAGAGGTGTGTACTAATTGGTCAATTTTTGTACCTGTAGAATGGGTTCTAATAGATGTTCTCAAAATCATTGACACCTCTTAGGGATATTAACAACAACCCAATTGACTCAGGAGAGCTGTAACATCCTAAGATGAATCTCCTTTGAGTGTAGTATCGCGTGTCAACTATTCTCGATAGTCACCGCACTACCTAATGGTTTAAATGGTTAAATGTATACTAAATCCTCAGTGTCATGGGTACCGCACTAGGAAAACTATGCTTTCACGACAATGGTCGTTCAATATTAGCAAGTCCACACGGGTACCTCGATTGATTCGGTGGACTGCCAGGTTAACTTGGTCGGGAATCACACCCTATAAGCCTCCCTGGAGACGCCGCCACTTATCTTAATGTTCTCTCAAACTTTCCACATGCGTATCAATCGCATTCCCAGTTAATAATAATTTAAACACGGGTATCAAGTAATATGACAGAATATGGTATATATATAGCAGAAAAATGAGAAAGCAAGTAAGTAAACAGAGAAATAGAAGCAAAGCAAAGCCTAGACCTCTTAGGAACTCTAATCCTAAAGCTGTGTCCCCAGTAGAGTCGCCATTTTTCTGTAGCGTGCGATTTTTGTCGGTGACGCGACCACCTTACCGCAATGGTTGGAATTGGGTGCTACTTTCTGATTTCTTATTTATCCTATGAAGCTGGAAAGGAAAGGGAAGATATCTAAAACTAACCTTGCACGCAAATGTTTTCTTTAACAAATGCTAAGAGATCGGGGAACGGGGTCGGGTTATAAAAAGGGAAGTTATTAACACCTAGTGTATATATGGTTATTCATAGGCCTTTTATTGCATATTTCTCTGTTAATATGAATTTATTTCTTATGTTTATTTGCTGTGGCTTGGGGAAATTTCTCCTTTGGGAGAATTGAGAGACTTTTTTTTTTATTGTTTTCGGGTTTTCCGTTATTTTTGGGAAGGTACTGGACCTAAAGTTTTTTATTTGTGTGCTCGCTAAGATTTCACAATCTTATGCCTACGTATTCCCGTGAAGAGATTTGGGAAATCGGAGCAATCGTATTTCCTCCTATTTCTATGGGAGGAAAATGTTTGGTGTCTTGTTTAAAGCCTAAAATTGAAACTAGCTGAGTATTTGTGTCTTGTTTGAAGCCCAAGATTGAAGCTAAAAGGGTGACTGAGAGAAAGAATTTGTCATCTCTAAAGGGAGAACATCTCACCTATACATCACAGATGTTTGTTGATTGGTTATAAGGGAAATTACTTTAACTGGGATATGTGAATCCAACAATGCCATAATTTCCTTTATAAGAGGGATGTTGTCATGAAGGAAGAAAGCTTTAACTCAGTGTAGAGCAATGCCACTTTTTCCTTATGAATCTTTCATGCTAAGAGAGGGACATTGGCTTGGATGTAAATAATCCAGAGGCTTGCCACTTATAGATGTTAGATGAAAGATGAATCTTAGCCAGGATAAAGGAAGGACTCCAGCTTGGATTTAGAATCAACAAGTGTGCCACTTACAATAATTATCTGGAAAAAGGTTTTGATTATTTGTTGTGATGTAGAGGAAATCTCCTCCTACTGAGTGGACTCATGGTTTCATCTGAGGGGATGTTGATTTTTGTGTGCCTTGATCAAAGCCCAAGGTTGAAGCTAAAAGAAACTGACTCTACTGGAGAGGGTTTTATCTGTCTTGTACGAAGCCCAAGATTGAGGCTGACTGAGGAATGACTCCACTGGGGAGAGTTTATCTGTCTTGTACAAAGCCCAAGATTGAGGCTGAATGGGGAAATTCTTATATGAAGCCTAAGAGGAGGCTAATTCTTGTTTACCCTTACTGGGAATCAGGGAAGAGTTGAGACATCATATGCCATGAGGCTCTGATTCTACTGGGGATTTATTGATGGTAAATTGACCCTAGTTGGGGATTTTTTTTAAAAATGAAAGCTTAAGCCTTGTTGGGGGGTCAGATGGGTTTAAAGTTGAGTTTTAAAACTTATAGAGGTTTTAACTCTGCTGGAGATTAGTATATTGATGAAATGATCAGGGTTTTTCCAGTGCTTTTAGGAAACTTGAGGGTTTCTTGGTGAGATCCAAGAGGAAATGAGACTTTCCAAGTTCAATTACATGAAGAGGTTGACTCTTAGCTGGAGAATGATCTTTGTATGACGCCCAAGAGGAGGCTTTAGGGTTAAAGGTCAACCCTAGAATGGTATGATGTTCTGGAAATTTGACTTTCCTATGGATTGAGCTAGTAGAGATGACTAATTTCTATCCTATGATTTTAGGAAGCCTTTGGGTCCTTGTACTAAGCCCAAGAGGAGGCTGGGGGAACTTCTAAGAAGGCTGTTGGTCCTTGTACTAAGCCCAAGAGGAGGCCGGGGATGCTTTTAGGAAGCCTGTGGGTCTAAGCTTAAGAAAAGTTCAAGAAAGGTTTCACCGGGAATAATCCTTTCTTTGTTGAACAGTTCTAAGGTTTGAAGAAATTAAAAAGAGGTTTCACCGGGAATAATCCTCTCTGGGGAAATGAATTTCTTGTATACACATATATTTCTAAGTTTGACAGTCTTGAGAAAAGTTTCACCAGGAATAATGCCTTTCTCTATTCCATATTATATAAGCCCAAGAGGAGGCAGACTGTATAGGGAATTTCCTATGAGGGAACTAGTTTTGACTATGTTGTAAAGTAACCTCTGGATTGACCTAAACATAGACCTAGATGCTGGGGAAAACTCTAAGCAAGATATGCACAAGTATATGCAGATAATTATATTGATAGATATACATAAGAAATATGCACAGAAAAAGAATTGGGACTTACCTGCTGAGAAGAAGCCCAAGCATATTGTGATCTGTTGTATTGACTACAACTGTATTGCCGCTTTTAAGGTTTCAAGAAATTGAAGAAAGTTTTGAAAGAAACAACATTGAATTTGAATTTGAATTAAGAAAAAGTTTGTTTGAAATAAAGTTTGGGGCTTATAACTCAAAGAGAGGCCCAGATGACTTATTTGAAAACATTGATCGCACTGCGATACCGAAAGACGTTGTAGGACTTATACTATAGCAGAGGCCCAAAAATTATTTGTGTACAAAAAGGGGTTGGGTCTTACACTCTAATAGAGGCCCAAAAAGTGTTTTGAAGAAAGAATAATGGGGCTTATACTCAAGGAGAGGCCCAGATGAAAAATTTGAAAAGGAGACGATCGCGCCGTGATTTTGAAAATCACAGAGGGACTTATACAATGACTGAGGCCAAAAAAATTTATGTACAAGAAGGAATGGGTCTTACACTCTATTAGAGGCCCAAAAGATTATTTTTTATATAAGAGATGGGGCTTACAAATCAAGGAGATACCCAGATGAAAAACAACGATCACACCGTTTATTTTGAAAATCGTATCGGGACTTATACAATGATTGAGGCCCAAAATGGTATATTTACAAAGGGAATGGGTCCTACACTCTATTAGAGGCCCAAAAGTGTAACAAATGAAGTTAAGATCAAGAGAAAACCCTAATTTCTTTTAAAATATAATTTTTCAAAGAAAAATAAATAATAAATGATATGAAATATCAAATATATTTAAAAACAAGTTGTCAATTTTGAACAATGTTTTGAAAAATCATGTTTAATCACATGGAATCTTGGAATCCAATTGAATTTGAAAATTCAAGGTGGAAATCTCATTTTAAAAATGTTTGAAAACAAATAAAATGAAATTAATTACAAAAATTCAAGCTATATTAAATAAATAATATAAATTTAATTTTTTTGTAGAATAAAATTTTTCAACATTTTTGTGAATTTTCAAAAAAATAATTAAAATTGAAGGAGAAATTAATTTTGAGATTAATTAAGAAAATAATAAAAAAATGAGAAAAATAGCAAAAAAGAAAGAGGGAACCAAAAATGGTCTGGGTGGGTGTTGAACCCACACCCTCTAACCAAACAAACACACGCTGCTACCACTGGGGTGGTGATACATCTGTGTATCAAAACCACCCCATATGCATATAAGGGTGACCTAATTTCTAGGTCAGGCCAAGGCAAAAACTAGATTTTGGGGTATTTGCAAGAAGGCCATAACTTCTTCATTTCTCCATGAAAATGGATGAAATTTAGATGGATCCTACCTAGAATTTCATGAGGAATCCAATGGTGGTCTCAGAATTTTCTAAATATGCCTACATTTTAAAACCCGATAGTGGTTTCAAAATAGGCCAAAATTTGTAAGTTTTATGCTAACACTTCATACAAGCAATAATAGCATGGTAAATTGGTTTAAACACTACACATATGATATGTATGACATGTTCATGATCAATGGACATCAAAGCAATGCATATTTTAAAGAGTTCAAGTTGTTGTGCACTTACCTCTTGAAGCTCCTTGTTCTATCTTTCAAAATACTTGTGCCAGAAGTAATCCAATGCCTTAGACACTCTTGATAGATCCCTTGGAAGCTTTTAGGATGATCAAAACCAAGCTGGAAACCTCAGGAACAAGAACTGGCTCTTTCTTGCAAAAGTGGCAAAAGTGACCAAAATGGTAACTCACTCAAATGGTGTTACAGCTGAGGGACACTTGTTGGAATAACTTAGGGATGATATTTGGAGAGTATTTGAAGGGTTACTTGGCTTTGAAAGTGTTTGGATCAAGACATGGCTTGAAAAATGCAGAAAAGTAAAAAATTGAGGTTTTGGAGGTTGACTTTCTAATTTTGGTGTTGTACAATGAGGATGAAGGTTTGAACACCTCCAACAGATGATTTATGATGTGTTTGGATAGTTATTGGAGTGGTTTTTGCTTTGGTTTCAAGAATCCCCAAATTGCTCCAATGTGACTTGAAATTGAAGTAAGAGAGGGAGAATGAGAAAACAAGGCTTTGGTATAGTTTTGGTGTGGTTTGAAACATCAGAAATGACCTCTATTTATAGTAGAGGAAGTTTGTTTTTAAAGGAATAGTGAATGGCAACTGGTTCACTCTATTATCCAATGGATATGCCTATGTATCACTTTCTTAAATGCCAAGGTACCAAGTCTCCTCTAGCCATTGACTTGAGCTGATCTTAGTAGCTTTAGGTCTTCTGAATTTTGAGTCAATCTTGACTCAATTGGACTGATATGGCTTGGTTCATGATAGCTCTATGTTACACATCAATGCCAAATGACAAAACTTGATTTTTGGATTTGTAAACTTGAATGATCACATGCCAAATGATAGAATCTTTGCCTTAGGGTCTAAGTTTGCAGGTTCTTCATGATTTACTGAGATTCTTGTTGAATTTGGATGAGGATCAGTCTTAC
Source organism: Lathyrus tuberosus (assembly GCA_022829125.1). Taxonomy (NCBI): domain Eukaryota; kingdom Viridiplantae; phylum Streptophyta; class Magnoliopsida; order Fabales; family Fabaceae; genus Lathyrus; species Lathyrus tuberosus. The sequence continues at coordinate 3,779,278 of JALAZF010000092.1, read as the reverse complement.
ATAGTCACCAAATTTGGACTAATAAATCGTGTGCCACAAGTAATTCACAAAATCTGTCTTAGAAATCAGTTTGAGTAAGGCATGTTTCAATGCTTGTAACTTCTTGCTCAAGTTGAATTAATGAGAGTTCTTATACTCTTTGGAAAGCTTGTATATCCTAATTTAATTTTGATGTCCAACTTTGGTCTTGAATCATCATGGATCATTGTGAAAAATGGCCTCAAAGTTGGTGAAAATTCAAAATAGATTATGTCCAAAATTTCACTAAGTGTTGGAAAAATGGTCATTTTCACATTTTTGTGATTTTGATCAATCCATTACTCAAAATCCATGAGGATTTGGAATCTGTGGTAGTTGACAATGTTGAAGTATGTAATGAGAGCTTTCATTTGAGTATAAATCACAAGTTATGGTCTTGCAAAGTTGGGTATAAATCACTTTTTTCATGACTTAGTGAAATTTCAAGTTTCTTAAGATTGCCCCTTTTGCAAGTAACCCTGTTTTTCTTGATTTTTCTTGATGGATGATGGTCCAAACCATAAATTAACATTGTTTTTGACTTAAGGAAGCCTTGTTTGTTAAGAAATTCAAAAAGTCAAACTTGATTTTTGGCACAGTTGACTTTTTGTCAGATGAATTTCAAACTTTGTGATCCTCTATGGAATCAAGTCCTTGACCTAATTCAAACCTAACGGAAAGATTCCATAAGTGTTTTAGAGTGTCTTGAATCATATCCCAAGGTTTGAGATCATGTCTTGGTCAAAAGTCAAAGGTACAGTTGACTTTTCATTAGAAAACCCTAATTGGTCTAGATGAATTTGAATTCTTGTATTGCTTATGAACCAAGTTCTTTGGGTCAATCCAATCTTGTAAATGGATCAATATGATGTATTGGAGGTCTCCAAAACACTTCTTGAGGTTTTGGCTCATGCCTTTTTTCAAAAGTCAACTTAGGGTTGAATTAGGTCAATAAACCCTAATTCTTGATTTTTGATGAATACATCCCCTGAGGCTATTTTGACTCTATGATTGGGTCCATGAGGTCCCTTTGAGCTTCTTGGATCATGTTTTGTAGTATTGGCTCATGCCCAGATGAAAATTTCTCTCTGGAGGCCTTGTTCGATCAAAACCCTAATTTAGTGACTCTGATGATCTTGAGGCTTGATCCACTTGAAATGTTGCACTCTTGTGCTTGATTCTTGATATGGGAGATCTCTTGATCCTTCATGGATGTTTAGGAGGTTTAACAAGTTAAGGATCATGTCCATTCTTGATTGATCCTTTGTCTGAGTACTCTAAGAGGGTTCAAAACCCTAATTCTTGATTGTAGTGAATGCTCAACAGTCTTTGGGAGGATTGATAATGTATGAAGGTACACCCATATTATGGTGATGATTTGAACAATGATGAGAAATCTTGTGGTCAAAATTTGGGGTATGACACATGTCACCCCCAAAATTCAATGCTTACCACAATGTCGCTGAGATTTTTCATAACCAAGTCTCGCTTCTTCTTTCAAAGTCCCATGCGTTCCTCAGTCGATTGTTCTGCTACACTTCCACATCTAAGTACTACTTTACCTGTTAGCTTATTTCTCACTCTCACCAAGACTCTTGGGGTTAAAGTGTTTGCACTCAAAAGTTCACAATATGCAATATCAACTCATAAGCTTGAATAAATTCTAATTTCATTTCACATGCACACAACACACACTATTTGAGGTCTTTAGGGTTGTAACGGGGCTTAGGTTAAGGTGGGATACGAAATAGGAAAAACGGTTTTTTTGGGCTCAGAGTAAGTGTTATATTTCCTTTCACCGTTGTTCATTCCAAACTGTCATTGTGGGGAATCTTCATACACAACCTTTTTCTTTTGTTATTCAGCTTAACTACTCAGTTTTACTCTTTCTTTCTTTTTTTCTCTTTTTGTGTACTTATTGTATCCACTAAGGGTCTTTGGTGAGTGCCCTTTTTTCTTTGTGCAATCAGAATTTTTTTTTAATTTTTTGTTATCTGGCTCTTTTTTTCATTTTGTACTCACCTTGTTTAGCATAGTGTGTGTACCCCAAATTTCGAATGAACCACAAAGTTAAAAACAACAACACTTATTTGAGCAGGGTATGGAAGTGATTTGGCCATGGGTTATGATAATGCGGTGATAAAAATAAACAACGGGATACAGGCTCAACGATTTTAACAAGGGATAATAATTAAAAATAATAATAAAATGATGGCTAGAAAGGCTCTGGGGTAAAAAGAAACAACGTGCCTCAGTGTGTGTAGCCATGCAGTGATATTCGAAAAGAACGTACGCAAACTCTGAGTGATAAAGACATACCCGAATCATCTCTCATGATGAATATTGTGTTTGGCTTTTTCTGCTCTCACCATGTTGGGTAAAGCTGACAGGGTCCATCGTACCTCTCGTGTGATGTCGCTTCCCTCTTAACTTTGGATGCACAGGTTCCTTTGTTAGTCGAGCTCGAGAAAGTTGTGTCCAATCACCTTCAGCGGTATCAACTATTTGGGGTAATTCCACAGCCAGTGGAGTGATCCTTGTCATCCACTATCACTACATTCCTCACTTATCCAGACAATCAAACAAATAACCTGTAACACTTAAAACACATAACGCACAAGATACATAAACAAACAACGCGGTGTAAAAAGAAAGGAAATAACATAAACAAATAACAAAAGCAGTAAAAAAAACCCACATTTGAACTAAACATTGGCCACAATGTTTTAGAACAAGATGGAGAAGGGTAACTCACAGTGATAAAAAATGTGGGTTTCCTCCCACGCAGCGCTTCGTTTAACGTCACATCGTCAACGGTTCATTTGCCCTGTTATGGCCGATGCTTCATTTTCCACACATTGTTTCTTGTCTTTTTTGAAACAATGAAACCATCTTTTTCATAGATAGAGTCCCCTTTTTGCAACAAGTGACCTCCCACTTCTATAGTCATGCCTCGATGCCACTTTTTCCTCTTTCTCCCGACTTTAGGAATGGATCTTTGAGTGCTTATGCTTGTTGAAGCTGAAGACGATGGGCCCCTCTGCGAGATTATGCGTGATACTCTCTCTGGTGGTGGTTTTGGGATTTGGTTTTCCCACATGATCTGATCATGCCAATTGGAGAGCGATTATCTTTTTCCTCCCTTTGGTTTTTGATCTCAAACACTTCAACGTTTTTTCCTCATCATATGCTTTTAAAGTCAGTGTACCTTTTTCCATATTTCAATATTGCATCGACTTGTAAGCAAGAATGGTCGACCAAGAATGATAGGGGTCTCTTCATCTTCCGAAATATACATGATCTCAAAATCAACTAGAAAGCTAAATTTATCAATTGTCACCAGTACATCCTCTGCTACCCCATGTGACCGCTTAATGGTGTGATCAACAAATTTTAACTTTGTCCCTGTATCGTTCACCTTTTCAATACTAAGCTTTTTAAAGATAAATAATGGCACGAGGCTCGCACTAGCACCAAAATCAATTAGGACCTTCTTGAAAGTTATGTCTTTTATAATGCATGGGATTGCTACAGATCCAGGATCCTTCCGCTTATTGGGGATTCTCCCACCTTGTGATAGTTCACTACACTTCTCCGTTGACATTGCCATCTCCTCTCATATTGGTCTCTTTTTACCGATTAACTCTTTCATGAATTTTTTGTACGTGGGCATTTGTTCGAGTGTGTAGCGGGGAAATTTGTGAGTGTAAACTATTGATTAACTTAACTAAAAAATGCAAGAGTTGCCACCACACTTTTATTTTATCCAAAAGGAAAGGGAAAAGAGCGAACAAAACTTAAACAAGTTCTAAAAACAATAAAAAATAATCAGAGATTGGGTAAGGGGGTTGGTTACGCTAAGGGAAGGTGTTAGCACCCAAAACGTCTATAGTACTCTATAGGAACCCTTTGAAATATCTACGCTTTTTAGTTTGAAAAGGTTTGTTTGAAATGAGATTGGGGAGATGATAAGAGAATTTTTTTAAAAAGATTTTTATGTTTGGAGAGACTTATCGCCTCATGCTTACGTACCCACAAAGTGCAATATAGGATCAAAACCTCGTAGTTCGTGGTACAAATAATAAAAATTGTTGGTTATGATTTATTTTATCTTGAAAAGACAACCTGTCATTCTCAAGAGAGAATCCTCAACTAATTACCCAAAGGTATGTGAAAGAGGCATTTGCATCACTTTAAGATGGAGGATTTGCTTGGATAAAACTCAACAAGATTAATCACTTCAACATATAAGCGGAAAATGACCATACTTTACACAAAATTCCATGGTTAGGAGCTTTACATCTCATCAAAGAAAATGACTCATGTATAATCTTTTTGAAAAGTTTAAAAGAAAAAGTGCACAAAAGCACAAAAGATTTGAATGAGTTTTTGTATTTTTTATGTATTTTTGAAATTAGTCAAAGTATGATTAACATTGATTGACATTTATTAAAGAAAAAAAAGTTTGAAAATCACTTGACCAAAGTCAAGGTTTTATTATGAAAACGGTTTAAGTTTTCGAAAACAAGAAGATTTTGAAAAAGGGAGAAGATTTTGAAAATTAAAGAAGGGGGTGGCGAAGAAGTGGCTATCATATTGTATAAAGATAAAAGCTAAGGATAAAAACGGTCTAACCACACAAGCAAGCTCCATAATATAAGCATTCTTTCCTTTAGATCAGGCCTTGATCAAGATAGGTCTTCGAATGAGAACTCCAAGTACCCAAAATCCCAGATTTACCATCACAAACTTCCAAGCATAGGTTAAGATCCTAGTTCTAGGTCCAAAGTTCCATGTCCAATGCAAATGATAGTAACCATAGTTCACCATTAAGAGAGCAAGCTTTTTTAGGGGTTTAAGCCTTTATTAATGTTTTTTGGTCCAAATAGACAAAAGAAAAATAACATAAACATAAACAAATGGTCCAACTGGACAAAGGAAAAATGGCGGAAACATAAACAAATGATATGATATGATATTAGATGATATGATATGATATGATAACATAAAGCATAAAAAATAAAGAGAGACGGGGAGCAAGAAGGAAGCATAAACATAACACAATTAATATAACAATGTAGAGCACAAATGATCCAAAATGAGAGAACAAGTTTTGCTGGGTTTCGGAAATGCTCGACTAAACGTCCATGAGAATAAAAACATGGTCTCATACATTACCATGGGGAGGGATCCAACTCGGATAAAATCAACGAGTATGCCAAATAACCCCCACGGGTAACAAGAGAAATCTAATATATTTCAAACTACACCATGTAAGAATAGGAGACTGATAATTCACTTACAAATCACAGCGGTTTTTCGATTTCGGGACAATTTAGCGTTATGTTAAGCAATTGTAATCAGACTTATATGGAAGCCACGACTATCTGTGGCCGGTCAATAACAATGTTAGTGCTAATGTATGATAGAGAAGTGATATGTAGATCACTCTCCGAAAGCAATACCGCACGAAAAGAAAAGAGGTAACGAACTCGTCTTCATCAAGAACTTAAAATAAGTTCCAATGATATCGAAGATTTTCATCGATCAAAAGAAATAAAGAAGAAGAGGGGAGGGGAATTCCAAATTGAATTAAAATTTTAAAATCATTCCATCTTTAAGTTCAACCACTCATCTTGGTGGATTAAAGCAATAAACACATCATTAACTCAAAGCACCTAAAATGAATTGAACAATTCACTTTAAAGGTAGATTTGAATTAGTGAATGTTTATCCAACTTCATCTACACCCTAAGTCCATTGAATTTAAAGAGGAATAGGACCTTTAAAAGTGCAAACCAAGGCAAAAATCAAAAGGAAATGGAAGAATAAGAGAAAGGAACCCAAACAATCCTAAAACAGAACCAAAAACACAAATATGCTATTGGTTAATCGATTAACCATTTGCATTGGCAAATGTGTTAATTGATTAACACTGTCGTGACAGCAAAAAATTTTGAAAAAAATTCAGCATTCATGATCCAATCATTTCTTCAAACACCTCATGATCATGAATACAAATTAGCATGAAAATTCAAGTAAAACAACAGTAAATAACACCAATGGAACATAATTTGCAAGATCCAAAGATCGAGCAACAAGAATCAACAAGAGATCACATTGTGGAAGATGAATCAAGCACAACAATGGTGAAACAAGTGAATTACCACTTCAAATCTGGAAATGCTTCAAATCAACTTCAAGAACCACACTCCAAAGCCTTGATCTACAGAAAATTGATGATGAAAAAGTGTTTGGATGTAGGTTTAGCTCAAAAATTAGTAAGCTCTAATGAAGAACTTACTAACTTTCAATGGACGAAAGAGCTTTGGTAAATTCGGGTAGATGAAGAATTGAGAGAAATTTTTGCAAGGTGAATTTGGCCATCAAAAGCTTGTAGAATCAATGAAATGAGACCTTTATTTATAGAATTTAGGCTTGGAAATTTTGGTGGTTTGGAATTTGAATTTGGAGGCAAAATCAAGATCAAGTGGTGATTAATGAGGGTTTATGGTGGGAATTAATTGTGATGAGGTGTGGGAATTAAAATGAGGTGATCTAGAATATTCTCATGATGAAAAATTTGAAAATTGGTGCCAAAATGCTGCAGAATTTGAATTTGGCTCATTTTTCACAAAAACGCACTGGTTAATCGATTAACCATTTGCATGTACAAATGTTTTAATCGATTAACACAGTGAAAAAGTGTTGAAAATGACTTTTTGATGTGATGTCTTGGCTCTGGCTCGATTCTTTTTGCTTGTCAAAGAAGGCATAGAAATAAACACACGAACCTTGGAGTCTCTTGAATAATAGTCAATTAAATATTGGGAAACTGTTGATCAAATGATTTTGAATTGTTTACAGATCAACTTTGACTTTGTTCAGATGAATTTCATTCGAGCTGAGGAACTGGTACTTAATATTCTTGATCCCAACCTCTCCCTGAAAAAGTTAGTAAAAAGGGAAAACAAAAATATTTTTGGATTTTAATTAGGGTTGGTAAACATATACATAAACAAACATCAAGCAAACAAGGAAACAGGGGTGCTCGGTGATCTCCCTCAAGAACAAACCTACAGAGGAGGGCAAGAGAACCAAAGCTCGTGATCTTGTTTGTGGTATGAGATGCAAATGATGTGTGGGATCTTAGGGGTAAAAATTAGAATATTACAGAGTGATTCAAAGAAAGACATATTGGTCTCTAACTTTTTGAACATTGTGATAAATTTCTCAAAGTCTTTCTCTTTTGGATCCTTCTTTGTCACCCTCGAAGGGTATGGTAACTTAATCACAAGTTTAGCCTCCTTTTTCTTTTTCTCATCAATTGGATTTACAGGTGGTATAACTTCTTCTGGTTCTTGCTTATTTTCCCTCACTTCCCGATCTACCTCTATGACATGATCACCATTTGTTGCCCTTTCTTCTTTATCTTTAGCAACTTCTTGACTTCTTGTTGTGACAGCATTAATGTTTTCATGATTTCTTGGATTTGGTACTGTTGTACTCGGAAGGGTACCTTGAGCTTGCATGGAGATTTGTTGTGCTATCTGAACCATCTGAACTTCAATATTTTTGATCGAAGCGGTGGTGTTCCTTTGATGATTTCAGGTCTCTTCTTGAAATTGCATACTGTGAGATGCCATCTTTTCAATGGCTATTTCCCACTCTGATTTCTTATGAGCCTGCTGTTGTTGTTGGTATTGTAGTTGATTCTGATCTTTCCAGGAGAAGTTAGGATGGTTCTTCCACAAGACTTCTGTGGGGAGCATATGCCATAGTAGACAAACAAAAACTAGGGAGCAAAAGAAAAGAGAAAAGACTCTGCAGGGGAAGACTAAAAAGTAAGATTCCACTGAGGGAAAATTACCAACACTAGAAATAAAAGAGGGATAACTCGTCCCAACGGAGGAAGGAAAAAACTCCACTGGGGAAAAGATCATCTACTACCAGACATTCGGTAATAACATGATCAAAAGGGAAGATTACCAACTACTAACCAAGTGGCAGCTACGACAAGGTAATCAAAAGGATACGAGAAATATTACCTACTACCAACTAAGGGCAGTACGACAAATGTAATAATCTCAAAAGGTGCGAGAAATATTACCTACTACCAACAAAGGGCAGGACGACAAAGGTAATAAACTCGAAAAAGGAGAGATTACCAACTATTAACAAAGTGATAGCTACGACAGGTAACCAAACCAAGCTATATTACCTACTACCAACTAAATGGGCAGGACCACAAATGTAATAAACTAAAAAAGGGAGAGAAATATTACCTACTACCAATAAAGGGATGGACGACAAAGGTAATAGACTCAAAAGGGAAGGGATTACCAACTATCAACCAAGTGATAGTTACGACGAGGTAATCAGCCAAAAGGATACGAGAAATATTACCTACTACCAACAAAGGGCAGGACGACAAAGGTAATAATCTCGAAAAAGGAGAGATTATCAACTATCAATGAAGTGATAGCCACAAAAGGTAACCAAACCAAGCTATATTACCTACTACCAACTAAATGGACAGTACGACGAAGGTAATAAGCTTCTATTGTCAGAGCAAGGGACCAAAGTTCAATCCAGGAATAAACCAGAGAGAATCGGTCAAACAAGACTCTACCCGATGAGGAAATATCTCAACTGGGGATTAATTCCATCTAGACATATGAACTGGGGAGGAAGGCTAAAAAAAATATCTTCCACAAGGCATAAACTCAGTGGGGAATTAACAAAAATAGGCATTTTCTACTTATGAGTCGACACTTTAATGGAGAGAGGACACACACGCTCTGCGAGGATAACAACACTAGAGAGCAAAGAAGCACCAACACAAATGCAAGATGCATAATGCAACAAGAATATGCTATGCACAACAAGTGAATGCACGTGCAATGCACATGAGTATGAATATGCTGACAAAACAGACATAAGGATAAATAGAGGGTGAACAAACATCACAACACAATTGAATACTCGGCTAATCTCAACAAGATGGAGATATCATTAGCAGCTCTACTAGGGATTTAGCTGAAGAAATCCTGCAAGATATAAACAAAAGCCATCAAAGGAAAATAAATCCTACTACAAGGCTCAAAACTTGCTGAAGAAAAGAAGATACTCATTGGGGAGAAACCCAAATATCAATCTTCTAACATCAATGATCCACAAAAAGGATAACAACATAAACTCTGCTTTGAGGATGGAAGGAAAGCTGTTGGGGAATCATAAAGAAAAAGGATTCACAAGAACTTCCATTTCAAAATGATGAAGAGATCTGCCGTGGAAAAAAAATAAAGAATCCGCTGGGGATTGTAAACATATAAACAAACTGCACTAGGAAAGAGAGGCAGATCTGCTGGAGATACAAGAGAAAAACTCTCTGAGGATTAACCAATTACGAGGAAAACATCCTGGACTTGTTGGGGAAAACAACAAAAGGTTAAACTGTGGGGGACTTTAGATAAATACTCATCATAAATTAGAGAAAACCCAAAAAGTGACTAATATATCAATACTTTTTAAATAGAGACGTCATCAGCTACTTCACTGAGGAATATCCAAAATAGTGATGCGCAATCTTCACTGGATAAATCTCTAAATAAAACAATCTGGAGAGAAAAAACATCCTAGACTTGCCGGGGAAAACAAGAAGTTAACATCACTGCTCTATGCTTAAGAAACATTTGAAGCAATAATGCACTGCTTCTGTTGAGGAATCAGCAATGACGAATCTCAGGGTATAACAACCTAGAGAGAAAGACATCCACAAAACAAGATAAAACCCGACAAACGACCACTATATCAATGCTTCTTAGAGGGAAATAACATTTCTCTCTGTTTGGGGACATCCAAAGCAAAAACAACACGTTTAGAGGGTAAAACTTTGAGTGGGGATTCCTCATATAACTTCTACTAGGGATAAAAGGTGAATCTCTGCGTATGGACTAACATCAAAGAGAAGTGGAACTCAAAAAAGGCTTAATCACCCGATCATAACATAATCAGCTGGAGAAAATCTGGATCGAGACTTAGCTGGGGAAAAACTGAACAACACTCGTCTGGAGAAAAAACTCAAACTGGTATTCAACTAAGAAATACTGGATTTTATGAAACAAATCCCTGAAGGAAAACATCATCCTGTCAACAACCGATTATATCCATAGGAACAAACTCTGCTGAGGAAATATCAACAAACTCTACTAGGGAGGTATTAACAAACTCTACTGGGGAGCTGTCAATAAGTTCTACCAAATGAGTAAGAACGAACCCTACTGAGGAAAACACTAAGCTTTCCGCTTCACGATCTTACCGTTCTTAGAATAACCGTTGACATTCCCTTTTGTATTCATAAATCCAAAGAAAGTGCTTTTATAATTTTCAAAAATTTAAATCAATTATCCATATTTTGTTTCAAAAATCATCAACAATAAATGGAATTTTGTAAACAGAAACAAGGTAAGAATTGCAAACAAAGGGACAAAGACCCAAATTTTATTAATAGAATGGTAGTCTGCAAATGGCGTAACTCCATGGATCATTACAAAGTTGAAAAATGGTAAATATATGGAAAAGGTTACATTGAAATACAATGACCACTATTCTCCCTAACAACTTTGAATGCCATTGTGCTTAAAACTCCGGCTGGGGATGATTGAAGCATAATCTTTGATAGACAATGTTGCTTTAAATGATCAATTCTAGCCAGATGCAGTTACTTGCCATAATCCCTAACTTTTGCCTAGATTTCCCTCTCGGGTTTTCAATCTACCAGGATGATTATTTCCGTTTTTGTCTCTAGTTTTTGCATGGACCGCCCTTTCGGGTTTTCAGCCCACCGAGACGCTCATTTTTTCCTAAGCCGCCCTTTCGGGTTTTCAACTTAGCAAGATATTCTTTTTTATTTTTTTAGGCGAAGTATTTCTTGACTGCATCGGCATTCACAGGACGAGTGTACTCTTCACCATCCATAGTTGTAATAAGTAATGCACCGCCATAGAAGGCTCTCTTAACAACATATGGGCCTTTATAATTAGGAGTCCACTTTCCCCTAAAATCATTGGTAAAAGTCGTGATCTTTTTTAGTACGAGGTCGCCTTCTCTGAACACATGAGGTCGAACCTTTTTGTCAAAAGCTTTCTTCATTCTCTGTTGATATAACTGGCCATGACACAAGGCCATCATTCTTTTCTCTTCAATCAAATTCAACTGATCGTATCTACTCTGACACCATTCAGCCTCTGACAATTCAGCTTCCATCAAAACTCTCATAGAAGGGATTTCAACTTCTACTGGGAGCACTGCTTCCATACCATAAACAAGAGAGAAAAGGGTTGCCCCTGTTGAAGTGCAGACGGATGTACGATACCAATGTAAAGCAAAAGGGAGCATTTCATGCCAGTCCTTATATGTAACAAAAATCTTTTGAATGATCTTCTTAATGTTATTATTAGTAGCTTCAACTGCCCCATTAATCTTAGGTCTGTAAGGAGAAGAATTATGATGCTCAATCTTAAACTCATCACATAATTCTTTCATCATCTTGTTATTCAGATTCGACCCATTATCAGTGATAATCTTGTTCGGAACGCCATACTGATAGATTATTTGGTTCTTGATAAACCGGACCACTACTTGTTTGGTCACATTGGTATATGATGTCGCTTCAACCCACTTGGTAAAATAGTCAATAGCCACCAAAATGAAACGGTGTCCGTTCGACACTTTAGGCTCAATCATTCCAATCATATCAATGCCCCACATGGAGAAAGGCCATGGAGAAGAGATAACATTGAGAGGAGTTGGAGACACATGAATTTTGTCAGCATAAATCTGGCACTTATGGCACTTCTTCACATATTTGCAACTGTCATATTCCATTGTCAGCCAATAGTAACCCGCCCTTAACATTTTATTGGCCATTGCATGTCCATTGGCATGGGTACCAAAGGATCCTTCATGAATTTCTTTCAATAACATGTCTGCTTCGTGTCTATCTACGCATCTGAGCAAGACCATGTCATAATTTCTTTTATACAGCACACCATCATTCAAGAAGAAACTACCAGCCAATCTCCTCAAACTTTTCTTATCCTTCTTGGATGCCCCAAGTGGGTATTCTTGATTCTGAAGAAAGCATTTAATGTCATAATATCAAGGCTTATCATCAACTACCTCTTATACGACAAACACATGAGTTGGTCTATCAAGACACATAACATTGATTCTTGGCACATCATTCCACCGATTCACCACAATCATGGAGGATAAAGTTGCTAAAGCATCTGCCATTCGATTTTCTACTCTGGGTATATGGTGAAACTCAACCTTATTGAAGAAAGTTGACAACCTTCTTGCATAATCACGATAAGGAATCAAATCAGGTTGACGTGTCTCCCACTCCCCTTTAATCTGATTAATCACTAGGGCTGAATCTTCATATACATCAAGAATCTTGATTCTTAAATTAATAGCTTCTTCCAAGCCCATAATACACACTTCATACTCTGCCGCATTATTTGTGCAAGTGAACATCAGTCTTGCAGTAAAAGGAATATGATAACCATGAGGAGTAACAATTATTACCCCAATGCCATTTCCATACTCATTAACAGCTCCATCAAAAATCAAACCGCATCGGGATCCAGGCTCAGGCCCTTCTTCAGGTAATGGTTCCTCACAATCTTTAACCTTTAGATACATCACATCCTCATCAGGAAAATCAAACCTGATTGGTTAATAATCATCAATTGGATGGTGTGCCAAATGGTCAGCTAAAACACTTCATTTTATTGCTTTTTGAGTTCGGTACTCGATATCGTATTCTGACAACAACATTTGCCAACGAGCAATCCTCCCAGTAAAAGCAGGCTTTTCAAAAATATACTTGATTGGATCCATTTTGGATATCAACCAAGTAGTATGATTCAACATATACTGGCGGAGGCGTTTGGCAGCCCAAGCTAAAACACAACATGTCTTTTCAAGCATTGAGTGCCGAGACTCACAATCAGTGAACTTCTTGCTCAAATAATAAACAGAAAATTCTTTTCGACCGGATTCATCTTGTTGACCCATAACACATCCCATAGACTCTTCCAACACAATCAAATACATAATCAATGGTCTTTCTTCTGCGGGAGGCGGCATATCAGAGGTTCAAGAAGATACGCTTTAATACTTTCAAAAGCTTTCTGACAATCCTCTGTCCATACACAACCCTGATCTTTACGGAGAAGCTTGAAGATTGGAGCACATGTGGCAGTCATATTGGATATAAATCGGAAGATGTAATTCAAACATCCCAAGAATCCTCTTACTTGTTTTTCTGCTTTGGGCGCAGACATTTCCTGAATAGCTTTGACTTTGCCAAGATCAACTTCAATGCCTTTCTAGCTGACAATAAAACCCAACAATTTTCCAGAACGGACACCCAAAGTGCATTTATTAGGATTCAAACGGAGCTTAAACTTTCTCAACCACTGAAACAGCTTCGACAAATACTCAATATGATCTTCTTCAGTCTTCGACTTACAAATCATATCGTTCATATAGACCTCAATTTCTTTATGCATTATGTCATGGAACAAAGTGGTCATAGCTCTCTGGTACGTTGCACCAGCATTTTTCAAACCGAAGGGCATCACTTTGTAACAGAATGTTCCCCAGGGTGTAATGAATGTTGTTTTTTCTATATCCTTGGGTGCCATCTTTGTCTGATTATAATCGTAAAATCCATCCATCAAAGAAAAGATATTGAATTTAGCAGTATTATCTACCAGCATATCAATGTGTGGCAGTGGAAAATCATCCTTCGGACTTGCTTTATTCAAATCACTATAGTCAACGCACATTTGGACTTTTCCGTCTTTCTTTGGAACATGCACAATATTGGTCACCCATTGAGGATACTTAACAATCACAAGAAAGCTAGCATCAATCTTTTTCTGAACCTCCTCTTTAATCTTAACAACCATGTCAGGATGAGTTCTTCTCAATTTCTGTTTCACTGGTGAACATTCATGCTTCAATGACAATCTATGCTCCACAATATCAGTATCAAGACCTGACATGTCTTGATAAGACCAATCAAACAAGTCAACATATTCTCTAAGAAGCTTTACCATCCTCTTCTTAACATCTGACTGAAGCAGTGCCCCATTCTTTACTTCTTTTCTATTTTCCTCTGAACCCAAATTAACCAATTCCACTAGCTCTTCATGAGGCTGAATGGCTTTTTCCTCGTGCTCAAGCAACCGAGAAATTTCATGAGGAATCTCTTCAACATCCTCTTTTTCATCTCCAAACACAGGGAACTCAAAGTTGGGATAAGGCATATGGTCATTGTTTTCAATGGGTTTAACAATCAATCTGCACAATGATTTATGTTTAAATTTAGAAAATGAGCAAAAGTGCGAGTATTATGCAGACAAAAGTGAAAAAAGGGAAAACCAGCAAATTATTATTTTGGTTTTTTATGTTACCATTTTTCAGAAATAAAGCAAAAATAAGGGAAAAACATAATATGAACAAACAAAATAACATTTTATTGACGATGATAACATTTGAAACAAATCCCTCACAAATTCACTTTCACCTTGGGCAGAGTGAAAGGATTTTTGAAAGAAACAAAAACAAATTACTTTGAAGAATGAATAATAGTGGGAACATTAACAGCTATCCAATTCTGGCAGATCTGTCCATGTGTCACGAAATTGGGAAGTTCTTCCTCTTCATCATCATCAATGATGGCACTGACTTCATATTCAGGTTCTTTAAGCCTCAGTCGAGGGGAATAAAAGGGTACATATGCATCTTCTGTCTGAGAACCGTATCCAGGATCTTCCAAATAAGGCTCATATTCCAGGGGATCAATCTCATATTCTTGATCGTCTTCAATGATCGCAGCAGTGTCAAAAGTCTAGTACATGCCAACACAACCTTGAACAATATTGACAGACGCCTTACCATGATTGGGTAACTGGTTCGATTGCACATTAGGATTGGTGTCTTCGAAGGACAAAATACCACTTCTAACCAATCTTTGTACCTCCATCTTTAATGGATAACAATTCTCGATGTCATGCCCAGCTCCTCCCTGATGGAAAACACAACGAGCTTCAGGCTTATACCACCACAATGAATCTTTTGGAGCAGCAGGTGGTGCACGGGTGTTGTACCCCAAATTTTACCCTCAGATTCTGATCATTTCATATCATCATGAGTCGGTCTCTCTTTCGCATTTTCAGTTAAAACATATCATTAATTATGCATTTTCTTTCTTCCATGCCATTTAGATATTTATCTTAAGATTTATTTACATTTGGTTTAGTTTTATTTTAATTTATTTAGGATTTATTCAGTTTAATTTCAATTTCTTTTATTTTAATATAGTTTATTTTAATGTAGCTTAATTTCAAAGTTTTGCTTTTTTATTTTTAGTTTAGTTCAAGTTAGTTTTAATTTCATTTTTGGTTTATTCTTAATTTCTAGTCTAAATATAATGTAATTTTAAGTTTTAACTTTAGTTTAGTTTTTGATTCTTAATCTTAATTTTTCTTAACTTAGTTTAATCTTTATCTCTTTTAGAATCAATCTTTATTTTATCATCACCAAATTCTTTCTTTTTCTTTTTGTTAATTTGTTATTGTTATCATTTTAGTCATTTTATTATTGTTATTCTATTATTGTTATCATTATTTTATTATGGTTATTATTATTATTTTATAAAGTAAAAAAAAAACAAAAAGAGACCAAGGTTCCATAACTTATTCTTTAACCATGGACTGTAACAAGCCTACTTCAAGCATCCCACGCACCACAAACCATCTGTAACCCAGGACAAAAGTACTACACTCCAAAACTATGTTCAACAAAGAAAACCGTACCCTGCACCAGTCCCTCCAAAATTCAGCTTTACAAAGCCCCTACCACTACACTTTTCTTTTTCTGCAAAATCATAGTCTGCTCTACACAAAAACCCTCCTAATTTCCTGCATAACCACACTTTGGCCTACACAAGCAACATCTCTTTTTGCTGCTACCTTGAACCAACTTCCAACCTGTACAAAAACCGTACAAGAATCCGGCGCCACAACACATCAAAACTACAAGCTATCTCCACACTGCTACCCATGCCAATCTCTGCTGAAGTAACAAAACCAAAGCCTCACTTTCCAACACATCCATCCCCACACGTAACGCCATGCCATCAAGCAAAACCAACCTGCTACAACCACCCTACAAAACAGTCTGCGATGAAAAAGAGGAAAGACATTATCAAATAGATGAGAAGTTCACAAAAAAAAAAGACACTGCATTGAAAAAGCTCGCAGCATCAAAGTTCCACAAATTCATAAGAACTCATATTCATACAAACTTCAGAAATTCAGAGCAAAAATCGGAAACACAAAAATCCACCCACAAAACCATTTCTCACACCAGAAACACCAGTTCACATCAAACCACACAATATCAGAAGAGAAGAAAACCAGTAACATCACACACAATCATACCAGCAAGAAACCTTTACAAAAAGCCAACAACAATATTCCCAAAAAGCCAACATATAACACACAACAAACAACACCATCATGCACAGAAGGCAGACTCACACGGATTAAGTAGATGCACACAAAGTCATAAAGAAGAAGAACAACAACACATACCGCAGAGGCGAAAAACTCGAAAGTTAGAAACTTTGAATCATACCTCGAATTGGTACTCAGGTAAATGTTTGTAGACTCTCCATTTTGAATCATGTAATTGCAATAGTTGTTTTTGTGTTGCGTAATAACCTTGATTCGAACCCGTTGCGAAACCGTTGACGTCGAACACATTCGACACATCAAAGCACAAGGGGGAGATAGGGGAGGTATCGTGGAGTAGCAAAGCGAGCTCCGCCGTTGCCGGTGCAAGACCATGGCGCGGCGGAGCGTGTTATTTTTCTTTCTCGAAGCTTCCCGACATGGTGATGAAGGCGATGACGTAAATCGATTGAGATAAACAGTAACAGAGAGAGCGTGTTACGATGATGAGAAAGAGGATGGAACAATTGAGGAGAAGGGAAAATGAGTCGTGAGCGAGTGAGATGATGGCGAGAGAGCGAGAGATGATGAGAAGAAGAAGGGCGGGTGAGAAAAGAGACGGAGTGAACACACTCGAAGTCAGACAGAATCTGAAGCGAGAGAGATTCAGAAGAAAAGAAAGGCAAAGTTTGGGAGGGCTGCGATTTGACAGAGACGAAGAGAGAGTGACGTGAAGGAGGAAGTCGAGGTCGAGCCAGTTTCGAAAAGAAAGTAGGAGGAAGGAGAGCTATTGTTTTGACAAACGTAGGAGGAAGCAGATAGGTATTCTGATCTTTTTTGTTTTTTTTAGAAGCTCATCTTGATTCGGGTTTGGTAAGCCCATGATTTTGTTTCTCCAAACACCCCTCATATAATTACATACGCCCCTTTTGTTTAACTAGTTTTTTTAGAATTTTAGCTTAATTGAAATTTTAGTTTTAAATTTAGTTTATTATTTCTTGTCAGAATTTTAATTATTTTGCTTTTTAATTAGGTTTTTAATTTTATTAGCTTTTAATTAGAATTTTGAATTTAGTTTAATTATTTTTAACTAGAACTTAGTTTGATTAGTTTTAGTTAGTTTAGAACTTATTTAATTTTAATCCTTTTTTTAGTTTAATTAGATTTAATTAGAATTTAGTTTTTAGTTAGATTTAATTAGATTTTGGTTAATTAGTTTAAATTGCTGTATATTTTACTCTTAATCCTCGAGTTTTCCTCTTTGTTCTGTTTCTTATCCTCATCTCAAAGGAAATGGTCGTTCCCATTGACTGCCATGTCATTTAGGATAGCCTTGCCCATCACTCCCTTATCTCACGCCGCACTCTAAGTAGGTGTCTTGCTGTCAGACCCTACTTTCCCGTGGACACTTCATTCCCTGTTTTAACCTAACCTTCCCAAGAGATAACCATTAATATCTTCCCCTTCACCAACTTTTAACCCTTCACAATCCTTTCATAAGAGATAGCCATTAATCTCTTTCTCCTAACCAATCAATTCTCACAAGCTTTGCTTTCAAGCTTTTCACCTCACTTTTCCTTGGAACCTTGACCACAGTCAAGAGTTCCTCATCCCCATTGAGGGGAACTACGAATGCTCTGATTCCACTTCCGTCAGGATACGTAGGCACGAGATGCGATGTCTTGGCGAGCATACTTAGTGTATATACCCCTAGGTCTTTCTTTACCTTAGCACATTTCCCTTAGCAAGCAACTTTAGCATAACACAAATACTAACAAGAGGTTCCTGTAGAGTACTACAGATACTTAGGGTGGTAATACCTTCCCTTTGTATAACCAACCCCCGAACCTAGATTCTCTTTTTAGGGTTTTCGTTCTTTACCCTTTCCTTTGGATAAATCAAAGCTCGGTGGTGAACTTCATGTTTTGTGATGCAAGTTAATTAATAGCTTGTTATCCTATTCTCACCGCAACAGAAATGGCGACTTCACTGGGGACGTCCCCTAAGAGGGTTAAGCCCACCTTGTTTGCATTTGTGTTATATATATGTTTGTTTGCTTATATATCTGTACATATTCATATCTGTATATATATCTGCTTGTGCTTGGATTTTTTTGTGTGCAGGGTTGCTACCTTGAGTGGTGAGGATAAGTCCTAACCCGGACTTGAGCATACACATATGATAGGATTGTGGACATAGTCAAGGAGACTTCGAGGGAGAAATCCCAAAGGAGTTGACTTGAGGTTCCACACTCAGTTGAGGCCCTCTTGAAAGTGGTATAAGCTAAACGAGCAATCGTGAAGGCGTTATTACTTTCAACCTTGGCGCCAGGGATACTGATGACCTTTAGTTATCCCTTTACCCCCACTTGGCCTGTTTTAGACGTAGTGTGATAACTATTAGGGAGTAATCCTAAATGGTTGCTACACGATACTACACTCAGACGAGACTCTCTTGAGGATTTTATTGATTACCGAGCAATTGGGAAGTCGATAAAATCTGAAAGATGGGTTGCCGACTCTGGGAACTTTTTAGAACCTTGTTCTACGGATATAGTAACCCTAGTACACACCCTGTGGTTGGTTCTTTACCCAGACTCCATGCTGTGGTCTTGAACCCTTGATCCTGTTGCATGTGTTTTTGCATCCTGTTTGCATTTCATTGCATATCATTTGCATCTTTGCATTGCCTGTGCCTGTCGGTCCGGCTACTCATTTCTAGTGGTCTCTATCTTCCAGTGTCATTTGTGAGTCGTCAAGCTGATTCCTCGACACCGATACCGAACTAGAGTTAGTTACAGACGCAAGATGTCAGAGCAATAGGCACACAATGCTGAGATCCGAATGGAGATCGACGACCTCAAGTCAAGTGTAACCAAACTAACTGAGATGCTTCAAGTTTTGATTGCTAGGGGAGAGCAACCTCAAAGGACCGTCATCCAGGAGTTTTCAAATGCTGATCCTCAACCTGTTCAGGTGCCACCTTCAACTTGGCCAGAGTTTGGTTTGCCACACAACTATTCTCCGCCTCTTGCATCTGCTGCTACAGTTGGTCAGACTGACATGCCAGCTCGAGCTCCTCCACGTCCGACTACAGGATAAAACCAGTACCGTAATATAAATCATTTTGATCCTATTCCCATGAAGTACACTGAACTGTATCCTAGTTTGGTTCAACAAGGTTTGATTACCACAAGGCCTTTACCTCTTCCAAATCCTCTTCCAACTGGCTATAGGCTAATCTTCATTGTGAATACCATCAAGGTGGTGTAGGCCATAACTTGGAAAGTTGATTTGCATTGAAGGCTAGAGTACAAGAGCTGATGAGAAACAAAATCCTCTCCTTTAAGGACAATCCCAATTCAGAGCAATCCTTTGCCAGGGCACGCCAAGTGAAGCCTCAGTCGACTTCGGCTCAGCTACTTCTTAAAGACAGGACAACTCATCCTTGTGTTTGATTAGTCTTTAGGCCTTGTTTCTTGTTGTTTGCATTTTCCTCATTTTGTAATAGCTGTTTGCTTTCAAATTATGTTTGTACTTTCAAAATTAATGAAATGAGCATTGCAATTTTTGATTCAATTCATTTGTGTTTGCTATTTACATCTCTATGCTTTCTTTTGCAAAATACTTTATCTCTTTTCCACTTTCCTTTTGATTATGCAAAGATCGGAGGGAGGATGATGAAAACGTTATACCCATAATTGCAGTTGGTATGCTTTTAAATCAAAACTTTGCTGATGATGTAAGGCATTGTTTCAATCCCTAAACACTGGAGAAATAAGGAAGATAACCCCTCGTCAACCCCTTTGAGCCTTGAAGTAGGAGTTTCTTTCCTTTACAAATAAAAACCTACAATTTTAACCTGGGGCAGGGTAGTTCTCAGTTAACTGGATTGTGCATTCAATTACAAGAGCTTGATGCAAGACGACTTTCAACAAAATGTTGCACTCACAGTTTTCCTTCGCACACGGCAAGCAAGTGTCGAAGATGTCTTTCAGGTCTAACGCCCATGATGGTTCACTGTAATCATTAAGCAAGGCAGTCACTAAAAATAAATAAATAAAAAAGGCCCGCTAAGTCAAAACCTATGAAGGAGACTTAGGCAAAAATTGGGGCATCCCGCTGGCTGTAATTTCATATGACACAGTTCAGGCAAAAGTTAGGGATAACAAAAATCATTCAAGAGGTTACCAAAATCCTCAAAGACAAAACTAGTCAACAAAATGTTGCGAGAAGCAGTGACTGCTATCTCAAGTCCATTGAATTTTGAACCATCATCATCATCAGTGCAATTCCTAACCTATGGGAATTTGAGTGCATAGTTTGAGTTAACTGAGCATAGGACTGAAGTTCATCACGTAGATTGGGTGGGTCACAAATAAACTTTGAGCCTTTATCCTTTGTTTCTTAAACTGTGAACCAAGTCACGTTATAACCCTCAAAAGACCTAATTGAAGCAAGGTTATTTTGAAAGCGTACTACAATAAGTTTGTGTAAACTGACTCCAAAAGATCTTTGCGGATCATCTGTTTTGGTATCACACCTTTTGCTTAAACTTTTCACTTTAATGTCTTGAACCGCCGTGTTCAGACCAATGACTCATTTTGCATATTTCAAAAAATGATTTGATTTCAAAAGTTGCATGAACTTTGCATTTACCATGTTTGTACAAATACTTTTGTTTGCAAACTAGCTTTCTTCTTAAGGAATTTTCAAACAATTGAGAAACTTGGTCGGTGATCCAATCAGGGGTAAGTTCCTTCCATATCCTGTTGAGAATCAGTTCAAGATTTGTGGTTTAATGGCGACTTCTCAGAATTGGTTTATTCAGAAGATACTTCAAGACTCATACTGGGGCAAGCAATCCCAGTGTACAGCAAAAACAATCATCTTTCAAGACTCAGACTGGGGCAAGCTTTCTAAGAGCACCATGAAGCAATTATCAATTCATCTACAACTGTCAGCTAATCTGGTGCAGTTAATTTGAAGAATCCCCAAGCAGCTTTCCATCCTTCCTACAAGGATCATCATTTGGATACAGTTTACCAATGTGGCAGAATTGTGCCCAAGCAGAATGGCAGTGATCTCCGTGTTGGGGAATCAGTCTTCGAGTCTTGTCTTCTCCTAGAAAGAGTTGAGCTGTGTCGTCAGCATCTGCATCCGCCTTTGCATTTGATCATATCATCTGTATAATTTATAGATATGCATATCATGAGTGTTTCATCCTCATTTGCATTTCTCCTGAGGTCGTGTCGTTATCCACATCTTACCTTGTGGTCAAAGTTCAATTTATTTGGTGCCTACCAGAACGTTCCCTGTCCTTTCATTCAGTGTCATTCCTGAATGTTGTCATTTCCTTGTTCATCCAGCCCTGTTGTTAGATGCTTATCTTCTTTCATTCCAGTGCTATTCCTGGATCTTTATATTCTTTCACTCCAGTGTCATTCCTGGATGTCTGTCTTTTTTGATCTCCAGTGTCATTCCTGGATATCTTATTCCTCTTGTTTCTCCCAGTGGTATTCCTGGAAGTTTTGCCTCTCTTTTGTAATCCTCATCAAATTTGCTTGGATATCTTTCAGTGTCATTCCTGATAGTCTTATCTGTTCATTCAGTACCATTCCTGGATGAGTTTTCTCCGCTGCATTCAATGCCATTCCTGGATGTCTTTCTCACTATCATTTGATGCCATTCTTGAATATAGTGATTTGCCTTTACTTTCAGTGCCATTCCTGAAAGTTTTTTCCTCTTGTCCAATGCTTTCTTGGATTTCTATCCTGTTCACTTTTATCTAAAGCTATTATTAGATATTGTGAGTTATACCTTTCATTCAAAGCCATTATTGAATGTCTGGTTTCTCTACCATCTGATGCCTTTCCAGACGTGTCCCTCTTTATGATGTTTTTCCAGATCGAGTCTTTGTTCACTCTTATCTAAAGCCATTATTATATATTGTGAGTTATACCTTTCATTCAAAGCCATTATTGGATGTCTGGTTTCTCTACCATCCGATGTTTTTCCGGATGTCTCTCTTTCTGTTATTTTTCCAGATCGAGTATTTGTTCACTTTTATCTAAAGCCATTATTAGATATTGTGAGTTATACCTTTCATTCAAAGCCATTATTGGATGTCTAGTTTCTCTACCATCCGATGCTTTTTCGGATATGTCTCTCTTTCTGTTGTTTTTCCAGATCGAGTATTTGTTCACTTTTATCTAAAGCCATTATTAGATATTGTGAGTTATACCTTTCATTCAAAGCCATTATTGGATGTCTGGTTTCTCTACCATCCGATGTTTTTCCGGATATGTCTCTCTTTCTGTTGTTTTTCCAGATCGAGTATTTGTCCACTTTTATCTAAAGCCATTATTAGATATTGTGAGTTATACCTTTCATTCAAAGCCATTATTGGATGTCCGGTTTCCCTACCATCTGATGCCTTTCCGGATGTGTCTCTCTTTCTGATGTTTTTCCAGATTGAGTCTTTGTTCATTTTTATCTAAGGCCATTATTAGATATTGCCAGTTATACCTTTCATTCAAAGCCATTATTGGATGACTGGTTTCTTTGCATTCAATGCCACTCTTGAATGCAGTCTCTATTCACATTCATCTGATGCCATTCTCAGCTATTATGATTTGTACCTTCCATTCAAAGCCATTATTGAATGCATGGTGTCCTTTTATTCAATGCCATATAGTCTTATTTGCTCACCTTTATCTAAAGCCATTATTAGATATTGTGACTTGTACCTTTCCTTCAAAGCCATTATTGGATGATTGGTTTCTTTTGCCATTTGACGTTTCTCCGGATGTGTCTTTCTCTTTTGACTTTTCTCGAAGATCCCGTTTGAACTCTTTAGTACGAGAAAATCCCAGAACATCTTTTGTTGATGTATATCCTTTTATTTCAAATTGATCCCCAGTGGAGATTATTTCTTCTTTTTGGTTCCATGCCCAGTAAAGGGTGTACTTTCATTTCCCCAGTGTCGTCCGGTCACCTATAAACCCGTCATCCATCTCCTTGGACTTTTCCCTAGCGGAGAGCACCTCTCTGGCTCCCATCCCCAGTGAGGACCTGTAGGACTTCCTCTTTATGTTTCTATCCCCGGTGCATCCTTAGAGTCTCCCCATTGAGTCTCTTTTGTTGATCGATCTGTATCCCCAGTGTTTTTTTTTTCTCGTGGATACTAACCTTTATCCTTCCCTGGTAAGCTCATCTATGGTGGTTTGCCCCTTATCTGTTGGAGTTTGGTTTGTTTGCAACTTTGCACTATCATGGCATCATATCATCATACTAGAAGTTCATGGCATGTCAGCATTTGAGTGTTTGTTGTTTGTCCTTAGCATCTGCATTCCATCTAAGGGCAAAATTTTCGGTTTGCTATATTTAAATACCTTTCGTCTGGATGCCCCAAAGATTTTCATTCCTCGTGCCATCAGGTGAAGCTATTTAAATAGGGGCAACTGTTGTACCCCAAATTTTACCCTCAGATTCTGATCATTTCATATCATCATGAGTCGGTCTCTCTTTCGCATTTTCAGTTAAAACATATAATTAATTATGCATTTTCTTTCTTCCATGCCATTTAGATATATATCTTAAGATTTATTTACATTTGGATTTAATTTAATTTTAGTTTATTTAGGATTTATTCAGTTTAATTTCAATTTCTTTTATTTTAATATAGTTTATTTTAATGTAGCTTAATTTCAAAGTTTTGCTTTTTTATTTTTAGTTTAGTTCAAGTTAGTTTTAATTTCATTTTTGGTTTATTCTTAATTTCTAGTCTAAATATAATGTAATTTTAAGTTTTAACTTTAGTTTAGTTTTTGATTCTTAATCTTAATTTTTCTTAACTTAGTTTAATCTTTATCTTTTTTAGAATCAATCTTTATTTTATCATCACCAAATTCTTTCTTTTTCTTTTTGTTAATTTGTTATTGTTATCATTTTAGTCATTTTATTATTGTTATCATTATTTTATTATGGTTATTATTATTATTTTATAAAGTCAAAAAAAAAAAAAAACAAAAAAAGACCAAGGTTCCAGAACTTTTGCTTTAACCATGGACTGTAACAAGCATACTTCAAGCATCCCACGCACCACAGACCATCTGTAACCCAGGACAAAAGTACTTCACTCCAAAACTATGTTCAACAAAGAAAACCGTACCCTGCACCAGTCCCTCCAAAATTCAGCTTTACAAAGCCCCTACCACTGCACTTTTCTTTTTCTGCAAAATCATAGCCTGCTCTACACAAAAACCCTCCTAATTTCCTGCATAACCACACTTTGGCCTACACAAGCAACATCTTTTTTTGCTGCTACCTTGAGCCAACTTCCAACCTATACAAAAACCGTACAAGAATCCGGCGCCACAACACATCAAAACTACAAGCTATCTCCACACTGCTACCCATGCCAATCTTTGTTGAAGTAACAAAACCAAAGCCTCACTTTCCAACACATCCATCCCCACACGTAACGCCATGCCATCAAGCAAAACCAGCCTGCTACAACCACCCTACAAAATAGTCTGCGATGAAAAAGAGGAAAGACATTATCAAATAGATGAGAAGTTCACAAAAAAAAAAGAAGACACTGCATTGAAAAAGCTCGCAGCATCAAAGTTCCACAAATTCATAAGAACTCATATTCATACAAACTTCAGAAATTCAGAGCAAAAATCGGAAACACAAAAATCCACCCACAAAACCATTTCTCACACCTGAAACACCAGTTCACGTCAAACCACACAGTATCAGAAGAGAAGAAAACCAGTAACATCACACACAATCATACCAGCAAGAAACCTTTACAAAAAGCCAACAACAATATTCCCAAAAAGCCAACATACAACACACAGCGAACAACACCATCATGCACAAAAGACAGACTCACACGGATTAAGTAGATGCACACAAAGTCATAAAGAAGAAGAACAACAACACATACCGCAGAGGCGAAAAAGTCGAAAGTTAGAAACTTTGAATCATACCTCGAATTGGTCCTTAGGTAAATGTTTGTAGACTCTCCATTTTGAATCTTGTAATTGCAATAGTTGTTTTTGTGTTGCGTAATAACCTTGATTCGAACCCGTTGTGAAACCGTTAACGTCGAACACATTCGACACATCAAAGCACAAGGGGGAGATAGGGGAGGTATCGTGGAGTGGCGAAGCGAGCTCCGCCGTTGCCGACGCGAGGCCATGGCGCGACGGAGCGTGTTATTTTTCTTTCTCGAAGCTTCCCGACATGGCGATGAAGGCGATGACGTGAATCGATTGAGATAAACAGTAACAGAGATAGCGTCTTACGATGATGAGAAAGAGGATGGAACGATTGAGGAGAAGGGAAAATGAGTCGTGAGCGAGTGAGATGATGGCGAGAGAGCGAGAGATGATGATAAGAAGAAGGGCGGGTGAGAAAAGAGACGGAGTGAACACACTCGGAGTCAGACGGAATCTGAAGCGAGAGAGATTCAAAAGAAAAGAAAGGCAAAGTTTGGGAGGGCTGCGATTTGACAGAGACGAAGAGAGAGTGACGTGAAGGAGGAAGTCGAGGTCGAGCCAGTTTCGAAAAGAAAGTAGGAGGAAGGAGAGCTATTGTTTTGACAAACGTAGGAGGAAGCAGATATGTATTCTGATCTTTTTTGTTTTTTTTAGAAGCTCATCTTGATTCGGGTTTGGTAAGCCCATGATTTTGTTTCTCCAAACACCCCTCATATAATTGCATACGCCCCTTTTGTTTAACTAGTTTTTTTAGAATTTTAGCTTAATTGAAATTTTAGTTTTAAATTTAGTTTATTAGTTCTTGTCAGAATTTTAATTATTTTTCTTTTTAATTAGGTTTTTAATTTTATTAGCTTTTAATTAGAATTTTGAATTTAGTTTAATTATTTTTAACTAGAACTTAGTTTGATTAGTTTTAGTTAGTTTAGAACTTATTTAATTTTAATCCCATTTTTAGTTTAATTAGATTTAATTAGAATTTAGTTTTTAGTTAGATTTAATTAGATTTTGGTTAATTAGTTTAAATTGCTGTATATTTTACTCTTGATCCTCGAGTTTTCCTCTTTGTTCTGTTTCTTATCCTCATCCCAAAGGAAAGGGTCGTTCCCATTAACTGCCATATCATTTAGGATAGCCTTGCCCATCACTCCCTTATCTCACGCCGCACTCCAAGTAGGTGTCTTGCTGTCAGACCCTACTTTCCCGTGGACACTTCATTACCTGTTTTAACCTAACCTTCCCAAGAGATAGCCATTAATCTCTTCCCCTTCACCAACTTTTTACCCTTCACAATCCTTTCATAAGAGATAGCCATTAATCTCTTTCTCCTAACCAATCAATCCTCACAAGCTTTGCTTTCAAGCTTTTCACCTCACTTTTCCTTGGAACCTTGACCACAGTCAAAAGTTCCTCATCCCCATTGAGGGGAACTACGAATGCTCTGATTCCACTTCCGTCAGGATACGTAGGCACGAGATGCGATGTCTTGGCGAGCATACTTAGTGTATATACCCCTAGGTCTTTCTTTACCTTAGCACATTTCTCTTAGCAAGCAACTTTAGCATAACACAAATACTAACAAGAGGTTCCTGTAGAGTACTACATATACTTAGGGTGCTAATACCTTCCCTTTGTATAACCAACCCCCGAACCTAGATTCTCTTTTTAGGGTTTTCGTTCTTTACCCTTTCCTTTGGATAAATCAAAGCTCGGTGGTGAACTTCATGTTTTGTGATGCAAGTTAATTAATAGCTTGTTATCCGATTCTCACCGCAACAACGGGTCTGAACAAAATTCTTATGAATTAAACCAGGAAGAAATTCTGAGTAGGTCATTGGAATTGGATTAAAGTCCTTCTGAAAATAGCCTCGTTGATTGTTCTGTTGGTGAGAGCGTTGTTGGGCAGAAGCTGCTTGAGCAACAGGATATAAATGGATAACATGTGTAACAGATTCAACATGTTGCTAGCATTGATTATTCTTACCATAATTCTTTCTGCGTCCTCCACGGGAAATATCATTGGTCTCACCTTCTTTCTTCTTGGCAAGTCCTCCACCAAATTTCTTAGAACTTCCAGCAGAATTACCATCTTTTGACAAACGTCATTCACAGACACCTTCTTCCAATCTCATCCCATATTCACCATCTCAGTGAAGTCACTTAGGGCACTAGCAATCATACGCTCATAATAAAAAGGACTCAGAGTTTTCAAAAAGATATTGGTTATTTCTTTTTCTTCCAAATGAGGATTAATCTGAGCAGCAATCTCACGCCACCTTTACGTGTATTCTTTGAATGTCTCTTTATCTTTCTGAGCCATTGCTCGAAGCTGATCTCGATCAGGAGCCATATCCATATTATACTTATACTACTTCACAAAAGCTTGACCCAAATCTTCAAAAGTGCGAACTTGAGCGTTGTCGAGTCCCATGTACCATTTCAAGGCTGCGCCAGACAAACTATCTTGAAATTAGTGAATGAGAAGCTAATGATTATCGATCTGAGTTGACATCTTGCAAGCATACATAGTAAAATGGCTCAACGAACAAGAGTTACCCTTACACTTTTCAAAGTCAGGGACCTTGAACTTATGTGGAATTTTCACATTAGGAACTAGGCATAACTCATGGGCATTCTTCCCAAACAGTTCTTTACCCCTCAAAGCTTTGATCTCTTTCTGCATTTCAGTAAATTGATCTTGAATTTCTTCCATTTTCTCATAAGCACTGAAATTCTCACTTGGAGCAGTGTGGAAATTTGGCTCTTCAAAAGGAACGGTATGAACCACAGGTTGCGGTACATACATCACAGGCTGGACAGTGGGAATAGCTAGAACTTCAGGAGGTGGTGGTGGTTGATAACCTTCAGGAACAAAGTTAAGAGGCATGCCCCAAGAGAAGCCAGGAGGCATGGAGTGTTGAGGAACACTAGCAGGCGCCATAGAGATGGACATAGAGACAATCTCAAAAATGACTGTCCTTTGCACAGGAATCGAAGACAGAGGAGGAGAGGGGGCTAATTCTGAGTAGCCACCAATGCTTCCATCATAGCAGTGAGTCTTTCCAAACTATCCTTCAGAGTTGTCACTTTCTCACGAAGTTCACGGTTCTCTTGTTGTAATTAATCCATCTTTCTCTTCATATTAGCTCGAGTATTATATTGGCGTGACAGTTTGGCTGAATGAAGACCAAGAGAAACATAAGACACCTGGAAAAGGCAAGAAACAATGCAAGAGATGATGCTTGATGTGCAACATGAAAATGCAAAGCCTTCGAGGAACTTCAAAGATATAAAGTAAATTGCAAACATTATATTGAAATAACACATTTGAAGTACTGAAATTCTCATTTTATTGATAATGGAAAAGGATTACAACTTTTGGAGTACAATTCCAAGAACTCTAACAAAAGGTGATAGAAAGCTAGAACTAGAAATCTGAAGAAATCCCATGAGAAGAAGATCCCCCTTGCAGCTTCTTATTGAGATCTTTGATCTGGTCCTTCATCTGAGTCTTCTCAACTATGAGCTTGTCGACAACCAACTTCCAAGCAACTGAGGTAGAGGGAGCGTCTGAACTCTGAATGCTAGAGGAAAATAAATCCTCTTGCATTTTCTCTTCTTGCTAGCCACTTCTTCTTCATTTCTTTGCTTCAACTGCTTCTGAAGTTGCGGATTCTCCATGTTAATGATCTGGTACTTGTTCCTCCAAGCATCCCTCTATTGTCGCATCTCATTCAAAGCAATCTGAAGTTTTTCTACATCATTCATGAAAATAAGAACTAGTGTTCTAGCAGCTAGAGGTAACGGCTCTTGACGTGGATAAGGCATCTTCAACGTGATAGCTCTAGCTTGTACCCATTGGAGATAAGGCTCCAAAGAAACACAATTCGGATTGCCCAAAGCTTCCCTTCCTTTTTTATGGATTTGACGCCAAGCTTGAACAATATTTTCCTTAAGTGCTATGTTGTCTTCATCTTCCTTGAAGAAGAAACCCTCCAAATGGATATTGCTTGGTTTGTATTTCATGGGATACCCCAATTGACGACGGGCCAAAGCCGGGTTGTGGCTAATGCCTCCCTTTGTACCAAGAAGAGGTACGTTAGGAAATCTGCCACAACTATCAATGATCTTCACTTCATCATAATCACGACTGTACCAAACAATATCTGAATGAGTAAGCGACATGATTTATGCGACCATAATAGACCATCCTTGAGGTCCCAAAAAGCAATAGACCGAGGCAAGTGAGAAATCAACCACTTGTATAACAACGGTACACAACAAGTAATCATCCATCCTCCATAAGAATTCCTGAGATGAACGGAATGATAGGCATCAGTGAGTAGGGTGGGAACTAGATTTCCAATCAAGAAGATCTTAATAGCATTAATGTCGGCAAAGTTATCAACATTAGGAAAGAGGAACAATCCATAAACAAGCAAGGTGAAATAGGCTCGAAGGCGTCCACACTCATCATGCTAGCGAAGTAACGGGCCTTATCCATCAGAAACTTAGCAGGTAACCCAAGAATACATCCCTTGGTAGCCATGTGAGCTTTAATCTCAGATACCTTCAAATGAGTAGCTTCAGCAATATCTTGATACTTAGGTGTCTCTTCCAAACCAGAAAATGGGTCTCGGTCAAAGATAGGCAATCCAAGTAGACCAGAATACTCCTCAAGTGTGGGCATGAGTTGGTAATCGGGGAACGTAAAACAGTGGTATACCGGATCATATAGCTGAATCAAAGTAGCCAGAACCCCATTTACCATATCGATCTTCAAAAGAGACAGCAAACTCCCATATCTATCTTTGAAAGCCTCGGGATCAGCAACCAAAAACCCTAACTCTCGCAGACCTTCTAACTTAGGACTCTTGAAAGTGTACTTTTGAGTTTTCCTTCTTCCAAAATCCATGGTGAAAAATCCCTACAATGTTTGCAACAAAAATCTTTAAGTTCCTTGAAGACTTGGTCAAAATGATGCATATGAATGCATGAATGCATGGATGCAACACCCACAAGCAAGATCACACAAAACACACAGGTTCAAAGGTTCGGCATGAGCATGGATCAAAGGGATAAGAACCAACCCCCAATAGAGTGTACTAAGGTTTTTTGTACTTGTAGAACAAGGTTCTAAAAAGTTCCCAGACTCCTCAATCCTCTTTCAGATATTACTAGCACACCGATTACTCAGGAATCAGTAATATTCTCAAGAGAACCTCGTCCGAGTGTAATATCGCGTATCAACTATTTTGGGTTTACGCCTTCATAGCCACTGCACTACGTCCTAATAGGTCAAGTGGGGTAAAAGGAACACTAAAGTCCTCAGTGTCATGGGCCTGAGGTCGGAAAAAGTAATGTTTTTCGCGGTTACTCGCTAGACATCAGTAATTCAGAGGAAGCCTTGACTGAGAGGATGTATTCTTAATTCATCTTGTTCGGGATTACTCCCTAGAAGAATCCTTGACTATATCATCCTCCTATCATAAGAGCTCTCAGATCCGGGTATAGGATCTATCTCACCTCTCAAGATCACCCAAACAGAATAACCAATAGCAGTCAAATCAAACAGGTAAAGCGTAAATAAATCAAAGTAGGCCAAACCCACTAAGATCCAGAGATCCCCAGCAGAGTCACCACTTTTCTGTAGTGGGGAAATTTGTGAGTGTAAACTATTGATTAACTTAACTAAAAAATGCAAGAGTCTCCACCGCACTTTTATTTTATCCAAAAGGAAAGGAAAAAAGAGCGAATAAACCTAAACAAGTTCTAAAAACAGGAACAAATAAACAGAGACTGGGTAAGGGGGTTGGTTACGCTAAGGGAAGGTGTTAGCACCCAAAACGTCTATAGTACTCTATAGGAACCCTTTGAAATATCTACACTTTTTGGTTTGAAAAGGTTTGTTTGAAATGAGATTAGGGAGATGGGAAGAGAAATATTTTTTAAGATTTTTGTGTTTGGAGAGACTTATCGCCTCATGCCTACGTACCCACAAAGTGCAATATAGGATCAAAGTCTCGTAGTTCGTGGTACAAATAATAAAAATTGTTGGTTATGATTTATTTTATCTTGAAAAGACAACCTGTCATTCTCAAGAGAGAATCCTCAACTAATTACCCAAAGGTATGTGAAAGAGGCATTTGCATCATTTTAAGATGGAGGATTTGCTTGGATAAAACTCAACAAGATTAATCACTTTAACATCTAAGCGGAAAATGATCATACTTTACACAAAATACCATGGTTAGGAGCTTTAAATCTCATCAAAGAAAATGACTCATGTATAATATTTTTGAAAAGTTTAAAAGAAAAAGTGCACAAAAGCACAAAAGATTTGAATGAGTTTTTGTATTTTTTATGTCTTTTTGAAATTAGTCAAAGTATGATTAACATTGATTGACATTTATTAAAGAAAAAAAAGTTTGAAAATCACTTGACCAAAGTCAAGATTTTATTATGAAAGCGGTTTAAGTTTTCGAAAACAAGAAGATTTTGAAAAAGGGAGAAGATTTTGAAAATTAAAGAAGGGGGTGGAGAAGAAGTTGCTATCATATTGTATAAAGATAAAAGCTAAGGATAAGAGCGGTCTAACCACACAAGCAAGCTCCATAATATAAGCATTCTTTCCTTTAGATTAGGCCTTGATTAAGATAGGTCTTCGAATGAGAACTCCAAGTACCAAAAATCGAAGATTTACCATCACAAACTTCTAAGCATAGGTTGAGTTCCTAGTTTTTGGTCCAAAGTTCCATGTCCAATGCAACGGATAGTAACCATAGTCCACCATTAAGAGAGCAAGTTTTTTTTAGGGGTATAAGCCTTTATTAATATTTTTTGGTCCAAATAGATAAAAGAAAAAGAGCATAAACATAAACAAATGGTCCAAGTGGACAAAGGAAAAATGGCAGAAACATAAACAAATGATATGATATGATAACATAAAGCATAAAAAATAGAGATAGGGAGCAAGAAGAAAGCATAAACATAACACAATTAATATAACAATATAGAGCATAAATGGTCCAAAATGAGAGAACAAGTTTTGTTGTGTTTTGGAAATGCTCGACTAAACGTCCATGAGAATGAAAACATGGTCTCATACATTAGAGGGCTCCAACTCGGATAAAATCAACGAGTATGCCAACTAACCCCCACGGGTAACAAGAGAAAGCCAATATATTTCAAACTAAGCCATGGAAGAATAGGAGACTGATAATTCACTTACAAATCACAACGGTTTTCCGATTTCGGGACAATTTAGCGCTATGTTAAGCAATTGTAACTGGACTTATATAGAAGCCACGACTATATGAGGTCGGTCAATAACAATGTTAGTGCTAATGCATGCTAGAGAAGTGATATGTAGATCACTCTCCGACAGCAATACCGCACGAAAAGAAAAGAGGTAACGATCTCGTCTTCATCAAGAACTTAAAATAAGTTTCAATGATATCGAAGATTTTCATCGATCAAAAGAAAAAAAGAAGAATAGGGGAGGGGAATTCCAAATTGAATTAAAATTTTAAAATCATTCCATCTTTAAGTTCAACCACTCATCTTGGTGGATTAAAACACTAAACATATCATTAACTCAAAGCACCTAAAATGATTTAACAATTCACTTTAAAGGTAGATTTGAAGTAGTGAATGTTTATCCAACTTTATATACACCCTAAATCCATTGAACTTAAAGAGGAATATGACCCTTAAAAGTGCAAACCAAGGCAAAAATCAAAATTAAATGGAAGAAGAAGAGAAAGGAACCAAAACAGTCCCAAAACAGAACCAAAAACACAAATCTGCTACTGGTTAATCGATTAACCATTTGCATGTGCAAATGTGTTAATCAATTATTACTGTTGTGATAGCAAAAAATTTTGAAAAAAAATTCAGCATTCATGATCCAATCATTTCTTCAAACACCTCATGATCATGAATGCAAATTAGCACGAAAATTCAAGTAAAACAATAATAAATAACACCATTGGAACACAATTTGCAAGATCAAAAGATCGAGCAATAAGAATCAACAAGAGGTCACATTATGGAAGATGAATCAAACACAACAATGGTGAAACAAGTGAATTACCACTTGAAATCTGAAAATACTTCAAATCAACTTCAAGAACCACACTCCAAAGCCCTGATCTACAAAAATTGATGATGAAAAAGTGTTTGGATGGAGGTTTAGCTCAAAAATTATTATGCTCCAATGAAGAACTTACTAACTTTCAATGGAAGAAAGAGCTTTGGTGAATTTGGATAGATGAAGAATTGAGAGAAATTTTTGCAAGGTGAATTTGGCTATCAAAAGCTTGTAGAATTAATAAAACGAGGCCTCTATTTATAAAACTTAGGCTTGGAAATTTTGGTGGTTTGGAATTTGAATTTGGAGGCAAAATCAAGATCAAGTGGTGATTAATGAGGGTGTATGGTGGGAATTAATTGTGATGAGGTAGGGAAATTAAAATGAGTTGATCTAGAATATTCTCATGATGAAATATTTGAAAATTGGTGCAAAAATGCTGTAGAATTTGTATTTGGCTCATTTTTCACAAAAATGCACTGGTTAATCGATTAACCATTTGCATGTACAAATGTGTTAATCGATTAACACAGTTAAAAAGTGTGAAAATGAATTTTTGATGTGTTGTCTTGGCTCTAGCTCGATTCTTTTTACTTGTCAAAGAAGGCATGGAAATAAACACACGAACCTTGGAGTCTCTTGAATAATAGTCAATTAAATTTTGGGAAACTCTTGATCAAATGCTTTTGAATTATTTACAGATCAACTTTGACTTTGTTCAGATGAATTTCATTCGAGCTGAGGAACTTGTACTTGATATTCTTGATCCCAACCCCTTCCTTAAAAAGTTAGTAAAAAGGGAAAACAAACATATTTTTGAATTTTAATTACGGTTAGTAAACATAAACATAAACAAACATCAAGCAAACAAGGAAACAGGGGTGCTCGGTGATCTCCCTCAAGAATAAACCCACAGAGGAGGGCAAGAGAACCAAAGCTCGTGATCTTGTTTGTGGTATGAGATGTAAATGATATGTGGGATATTAGGGGTAAAAATTAGGGTATTATAGAGTGCTTAAAAGAAAGGGATATTGATCTCTAACTTTTTGAACATTGTGATAAATTTCTCAAAGTCTTTCTCTTTTGGATCCTTCTTTGTCACCTTCGGAGGGTATGGTAACTTAATCATAGGTTTAGCCTCCTTTTTCTTTTTCTCATCAGTTGGATTTACATGTGGTATAACTTCTTCTGGTTCTTGCTTATTTTCCCTCACTTTCATAACTACCTCTATGACATGATCACCGTTTGTTGCCCTTTCTTCTTTATCTTCGGCAACTTCTTGACTTCTTGTTGTGACAACATTAATGTTCTCATGATTTCTTGGATTTGGTATTGTTGTACTCTGAAGGGTACCTTGAGCCTGCATGGAGATTTGTTGTGCTATCTGAACCATCTGAACTTCAAGATTTTTGATCGAAGCGGTGGTGTTCCTTTGTTGATTTCGGGTCTCTTATTGAAATTGCATATTGTGAGTTGCCATCTTTTCAATGGCTATTTCCCACCCTGCTTTCTTAGGAGCCTGTTGTTGTTGTTGTTGTTGTTGTTGGTACTGTGGTTGATTTGTGTCTTTCCAGGAGAAGTTAGGATGATTATTCCACCCTGGATTGTAAGTATTAACATATGGGTTATTCTGCTTCAAAAATTTTATCTCTTCAATTTGTTTTACAGTTGCAATGCAATGCATAGCAAAATGAGGTCCACCATAAATCTCACAGTTAACAACTTGCACAGGTTGAACTTGGGCTACAGTTTGTGTACCTACCTTCATAGCCTTGAGTCTTCTTTCAACTTCAGCAGCAATCTGATCTTCCATCTTTACCACTTAATTAGCAAGTTTCAAGTCAATCACTCCCTTAGGTTTACTCACACTTCGGTCATATAACTCCAGATGTTTATTTGCAGCAATGGCTTCAATGATCTTTTTAATACCAGTGGCTGTTGTAAAGTTGGATGAGCCACCAACAGCTGTATCAATAAGTTGCTTTGTCTTCATTCTGAGGCCATTTACAAACATTTGCGTCTGTTCAGTTTGATCCATATTGTGAGTGGGACAAGCTACCAATAATATCTTAAACCTCTTGTAAGCACCACCAAGTGACTCTCCTTCCTTCTGCTTAAAATTTACAATATCATATCTTTTTTGAATATAAACAGAAAGAGGAAAGTATTCGTTAAGAAAAGTTTTCTCCATCTCTTCCCAAGTAGTAATACTCCCGACAGGTAATGAGTATAACCACTCTTTAGCATCTTCAGAAAGAGTGAACGAAAACATTCTTAATTTTTTTGCTTCTTCAGAGTGCCCCTCAATCTTCAAAGTAATGCTAATAGTAAGAAACCTTTACAAATGCTTATTTGCATCTTCATTAATCTTACCTGTGAAAGATCTCTTCTCAAGCTGTCAGATTGTTGTAGGGTGCAGCTGAAAGTTTGCAACATTTATCGGTTGATTAAAAATAGTCAACCGACCTGCTGGAGCATTTGCTCCTCCATAATCCTCAAGAAGCCTTTCTTAAGGTTCAACCATGATTGTTTCTCTGTCTGATTCTGTATCGGAATGATCAAAAACTTATTCCTCTCTCTCGGGTTCTGAAATTAAAGTGTCTGCTTTTGAATCTGCCAGTCTTGCTTGTTTAGCTTTTATAAGCCTAGCGTGCAAACTTCGCTCCGGTTCTGCGTCAAAAGGAAATTCAACTAAGGTATTTCCTCGCATACACAGATTAGACAGAGATTAGTAATAATAAAAAATAAATTATAAAAATATGCAGAAAATAAAATTTTAATCACAGAGCAACAAAATTTCAATTAAACTCAAATCAAACTCTATATTTTGGCAGTCCCCGACAATGGTGCCAAAAACTTGATCGGAAAAATAGCAAGTGTACTACTTTTGCCAATGTAGTAATAATAAGGGAAATCCCCAGTATCGATCTCAAAGACTGCATATAAATATCGAGTTCAACTATCGTCAATTGAACAAAACATATTTGGGGGTTTTAAAATTATTTTGCAAATTATGAATTAACAGTGAGAAAATATAACAAAATAATAAATCGGTTTTGACAAATATGAGAAACATGCTAGGGCAAGGTGTATGATTTGTCATGTAACAACTCTAAATCCTTATTTCATTAACAAGTTCAAAATAACCAATTACCGGTTCTTTAGTCTATTTTCCCCTAAGTCCTCGGTGGGAAAACCTCTGATCATTCATCCTAAATTCCAAGTCCATAGGAATTTATGATGAAATCAAGCATTTGTGTTATCAAGAATTTACCGGTTGCTATAGGGTATCCCTAGTCCTAGGTGATATCTACTATAATGTAATCACACAAAAGCATTAAAAATGACGGTCTGGCCTAATTGTTAATCGTGAATCAGTCTCTATTGGTCCGACAGAGAAAGCATTAGAAACATTAAACGATTAAATTGATTATGAAAAACAAATAGATTACTAAAAATAAGAATTCAAAGTCGTTTACAGAGTCAAATCAGGGACACCCCCTAACATTGGGGGGTTTAGCTACTCATAATATTGAAAGGAAACACAAGATAAAAATTAGACATTACAAGTATTGGGGTGAACTTGGATCGTCATTTGCTTCCGCTCATGAGAATCTTCCGCCCTCCAATAACCTTGTCTTCTCTCTAATCTTGAATCATGTAATTTGTTCTTGTCCAAAAAAGTCCCCTAATTCCTCATAAAAACTCTTCTAAATAGTGAAAATCCCATGACACTGGTTGGAAATGCCCAAAACACCCTCGCAACTCAACACTCAGACCAAAAACAAGAAAATAGGAGAATCAGCGTTTTGAGCCGACACGGTCCGTGTCAGGTGACACGGGCGCTCGTGTTGCTCTTTTGTGTTTTCCAATTTTTCATCCAAGTCCCAGAACCTGTGACACGCCCCGTGTCAGGTGACACGGGCACCCGTGTTGCTACACGGCCTCTCAGTTTTTCTTGATACTTGTCTCAACTTCCACCCTGCTTCGGCCCGTGTCAGGTGACACGGGTGGCCGTAGCAAGCCTCCTGTAGGTTGAGCCAAATTCCACCAAAACTCCAGATTTTTCCACTTTCTCGCACCAAGTCTTTTGGATCTATTACTTGGTCCTGAAGAAAATCAAAGGCAGACAACCAAAGCATAAAATGCATAAAACTTGAAATAAAACTTAAAACAATAAGACGAGTAGAAAACTTACGGTAAATAAAATTGACTCAAACCATAACAAAATAAATGCAAAGTGCTACATAGTACCTGGATTCTTGTCGAATAAGTGATGAAAATATAGTACAAATGGTGACTGATCAGATAATCTTAAGGTTGCCATGACTTCCCTTCTGGTCATTGGAATTCCAAACTTATATTGGGTTTTTAATGTAACAACTGATGCCTCGGGACTTGCTATTGGTGTTATTCTTTCTCAAAACAGTCACCAAATTTCCTTCTTTAGCCATAAATTACGTCCCCTCACGTGCAATGCCTCCGCGTATGAGCGCGAAATGGATGTCATCTCTGTTGTAGTAAATGGTGCCATTATTTTCCCGATCATCATTTTCGCATCAATATCGATCAAAAGAGCTACAAAGGTTTTTTGGCTCAAACTATTCATACTACGGAACAACATAAATTGTTGACTACGCTCTTAGGGTTTGATTATGAGATTATTTATGTTCCGGGATATTCTAATGTCGTTACTGATGCCTTGTCATGCAAGTATGAGGAACTTCTGGAGAGTTTCCAAGCCTTGTACACTAATGAGCCACTAGCGTTGGATTTCCTCTACGCTTATTACGCTGACACCATAATATGTCGTACCTTGATATCCAAGTTTGGTCATATTGGCGACTTTGTTTCTCCTTTTTAAGTTTTGCAAGGGTTGTTGTATTTCAAGGGCGTTTATTTTCTGCTGGTGGACACTAAATTCGCGACCAGTTGCTAGAAGAATTTCACTCCACTCCCCTTGGGGGACACTATGGGTTTAAAAGAACTATGGTACGGTTAGTTGCAGCTTTCGCCTAGCCCCACAAGATGAAGGATGTGTGCACCTCTGTCCTTGCTTGTACTGTGTGCCAAAAACACTAGTATTCTATAGAGAAACCATTGGGCCTATTGCAACCTCTATTGATTCCCCATTAAGTTTAGGAGGATCTAACCATGGATTTCATTACTCATTTGCCATTTTCCCAAGGCAAAACAATCATATGTGATATGGTGGATTGATTAACGAAATATGCTCATTTTACTGCAATTCCTTTGCAATTATCTTCAATCTCTTTGGCAGTTGTTTTCATTTCTGAAATTTATCGACTGCACAACATGCCAAACTCCATTGTCCGTGACCGTGATAAGTTGTTTGTTAACAAGTTTTGAAAGGAGTTGTTTTGATTGGATGCTACGACTTTAGCCTTCTCTAGTGCCTATCAATATCAGTCTGATGGCCAGACATAGGTGACAAATAGAATCATGGAAACTTTCCTTCATTGGTTTGTTAACTACTCTCATAAGTTCTGGTCTTAGTTTATGGCTCTTGCAGATCAATGGTACAACTTGTTGGACTTAAGACTTCACACAAAAAGGGTGTGAATTGTGTGGTTTGAAAAAAAATGGTTTTGAAAATATTTGGGAAATAAAATCAGAGTTTAAAACCATTTTTGAAAACTTAGCAGTGGAAAAACTAAAAGGCAGAAAATAAAATGCAGGAATTAAAAGATTTAAGGGAAAGTGATAAACACCATGAAATATATAGAGGTTTGCTCAAACAATAAAATGATATACTCCTCTTCCCAAAAATTGATATTTAGAGTATCCAAGAAACTTTGAGAGTTTTTAATAGAAAAAGACTCACAAACCTCCCTTATACAAAGAAATGACGGTTGACCTCCAACCAAATAATACAAGACTTCAAGATATAACAGTTTGAGTATTCACTTTCAAAAAGTGAATCCAAGCGGCCATTCCTTTCTTCACAAACGAGGTCCTTGGAGCGAATAATCTTCAAGTTCTTTACTGTACGCCCTGTATAATATATACCTAGAATAATACTATACAAGCGTTTTATTTGGTACTGACACCATCATAAGTGCCTAATGGCGTAATTCACATACTTGACCATTCTAAAAAAATACAAACACAATCTATAGTACAAGATATGGAAATTAGCCAAAACAATAAAAACTAAGATCAATATATAATATCTTCAATTTTATACCACAAAAATACATAGCGAAAAACTAAAGCTAAGCTTCTCTTGAAACATCCAAGCGTAGCTCCACTTGTAAATCAAACCTGCAACAACGCCTGAAAAATAACAACAATAATGGGGTGAGATATTAATCTCAGTGAGTTCCCTATCTTATGGATTATCTCGGCTTTACAGGGTTTTAGCCAAATCCTAACTCAAGTCAAGAGGAAGGGAAATGTCTTTGAGTTCACAATCTCACACTATATGGAAACATGTTCATGAGTTCATCAACTCAAAGTATCACTAATCGATAACCTTACCAAGGCATCCCCTTTTCCCGTCCGCTTCTACGTCTAGAAGTCGACCCGAGTCATAGATCCTTGTAACTTACTTGACATACGAAATGGATTCGGAAACTAAGGGACATATTATCACCTTATGAATCGTCACTTCATATGGGCCATACCCCATCACAAGTCTCTACCCGTAGGTTCCATCCATACTCACATGCGGGAATCAAACCTGCCTACTAATCATGCATACATTCCAGAGGAGCCCTAAGCTCATGAAACGACAACTCAAGGGAAACAGTTACGATTACGCGACCATACACACAACGCGATTGTATTCGACAATCACAAGGCCACATTCACTTTTTCTCAAAAATACAAGGGCCACACATGTTCCATACTAGTGTTTCACTCTCCTCTAGACCATTACTCGTCAAGGATGCACATCTATACATCAAATGCACGAGCATCGCCATCTAGGTTATCTATCACAATCCTAGTCACAACTAGGTCACAAACTTAAGCTATACCATTTGGTTTTGGGGTAAGGTTTCCTCACTCTTCCTAATTCATTTTAAGCATGCATATTGTCTCAATCATACTTAACAATAATTAGTTAGACATGGTATAACACAATTTGCATAAGTAAAACATTTATCACAATATATCACATAAACATTATTTTCATTAAATTGCCACTAAATAATTAATGGGTTTTCAAATGTTTTCAAAGGCATAGCTTTCCAACGATACCAAGAACGCTTCGATCGGACACACGGATCAAAAGTTATGGGTTTTCAAAGGTTTTCAAAAATCAACACAGTGTTAACCGGTTAACAGGATATGGTTAACCGGTTAACGGGCGACTTCCAGTAGCAAAACAAGTTTGAGACACAATTGGTTAATCGGTTAACCATATTCTGGTAACCGGTTAACCAGCTCAATTTTCACGTAAAACACCATTTTTCCATGGGTTAATCGGTTAACCCCATACCGTTAACCGATTAACCCTGTTGCAGAAGCCAAAAACTCAGTTTTTATGGATACAAAACCCAACCAAATCTCATCATAACATGTTGGAACACAACAACAAGTATCACCGATTAAATTCATGCATAACCCGATTATATTACGCAATCAAGTCCACATTTGAACCGTTAAAACATCAAATCCACACAAAATACTCCTAACCTAGAATTTCTACTCTAGGTTCCAAAGCTCTATTTCTACACTTATAGTTCTACCTAGAACCCACCTGATAATCGAAGAGGAGTTTGAAGAAGATGATGAATAATGAGATGAATCCAAGCTTCTTCGTCTTCCTTGAGCTTTTCTCTCTTGTTTCTATGTTTTCCTCTTTTTCTTCTTTCTCCAACTTTCTTCTTTTTCTTTTCCTTATTCTCTTACTAACAAACATATATATATATATATATATATATATATATATATATATATATATATATATATATATATATATATATAATATCAATATTATATAATATAATTCAATAGAGTAAAATATCTCCAATTGATATTTTATCGTCTCACACCAATTGATCAATTATTAGAGTTACCATAAAATCCTCTCTTGAATTAATAACATTGATCTTACCCGTGGCTAAATAATTGATCTATTCAGAGTTCATTAGTTGCTCTATTGATCCCAATTGACAGTACTTAAAGCACTTTAGAAAATTCCATTATTCCAATTTGTCAAAGATAGAGTATGTAGAAGTTTATCTGATCTCATCTAACATCCAACTGGGCATTTAGATAATATGGGGTATTACATTTACACCTAGCAAACTTGTACATGGGCTGAGCCCACGAACCTTAAACCTTCGTTTTACACAGGATAACCAACGACATGTGAGATTTTAACACTAGGATGATCTCGAACCTATAAATATTTTAATACCAGGTTAAGCTTCAACCTATCTTGGTTTTAGTATCGGGCTGATCAAGAAACTAGGAAATTTTATCACGGGCTGATCTCCAACCTAAACTAGGATCAAATCACACAATCTCAAACCAAAGCTTTTTATGACTTTAGGTTATAACCCAAACAAACCCATAAATTGATAATATTCAACCAAGGTGTATACAAAAGATTCCCTTTGTAAATTTATAATTCTACCCTTTCCAAAATTACAATTATATCCTCACTCACAAAAGGATTTTTTTCACAAAAGCACTTAGGCTAAAACATTAGTGAGAGAAAGTTAAATAAAACTTTTAGAGAGAGAGAGAGAGGTGTGTCAAAACACGGGTTTGAATGGAAAAAAAATTAAAAAGGAACCTTTGTTGATTGGCCAGAGGTTGGCTAAAAAAGGAAATTCCAATAAAAGCATTTTATGATTTTATAATCGATTGACACATATTCACAATAAATTAGAAGTTTGAAATACAATTGATTGTAAGTTAAAAAAATAAAGGAAAAAAATATCTAGTCATTTCACATTTTTAAAGTGTTGTCCCAATCACTTGTGGCTTAATTTTAAACAAACCTAATCGATTAAACAAATGTTCCAATCAATTAGATAAGTCATATTTTCGCCTGCAACTATTTTGACAGTTCCTAATTTATCTGACACAACTTCAAGATGTTTTTGAAGGAATTTATTTCGGTAAAGTATTTTGAAAATTATTTTAGTGTGTGTGATATAGCCATACGCTTTTACGCTAAAGTCCTTTACAATAGGTTCACTCGTTATTAAATTAGGAGGATTCTCTAGTACTTCAAGACTTGCCATATACTTGACTTTGCATGGACACTTGCTTTAGTAGCTTGAGATGAGGCTTTAGGTTACATTCCATTTGATTTGCCATCATCAGATAGTTAAACCCTAATGATTAAGTTTGCATCTTTATCTACTTAATCGTTCATGCTTGACTTATCATAAGACATTAGTTGGTATCATCAAAAGTTAATGTTCTGGTTAAAAGCATGTCACCTGTATAACAAGTTTCCACACAACCCGTTTTATTAATCTTCTATTAAAATGAACCAATTCTAAGCACTTTATGGCATGCCACCGCCCAACATTCGTACATATATCATAGGTTCTACAAAAGTTCTATCTCTAGATGATTCTATAGCGCAATGCCAAAATGTGCATTGTTTGATCAAAGAAAAGTTGGCAGAGGCTCAAGTGTGTCTGCGTTCTCATGTGGATTCTCACCTCAAGGATCGTTCATTTGTTGTTGGTGATCGGTGTGGCTTAAATTACAACCATACCGCCAAATCACAATTAGAGGTCATAACTCTCATAAATTGTCTTAGTGGTTCTTCGGTCTATATCAAATCATAAAATGCATCAAAATAGTCGCATATGAATTGGTTTTGCCTCCAAATGCTCGTATTCATCTAGTTTTTCATGTTTTAAATCTGAAATCTTTCAAAGAACAACCACCTCTCATAACTTCAACCCTTTATGACATTATTTTAGGGTCCCTGATTCCCCTTCAGCCTGTAGTAATATTGGGAACACGTTCACTGCGTACCTCTCAAGGCCCACGAGAACATGTGTTGATTCAATGGACCAACTTACCCGCACTTGAGTCGACTTAGGAGGACAAGACTTCTTTCTCTCGGGCCTTTCCCCACATAAACCTTGAGGACAAAGTTTGTCTAGAAGCGGTGGGCAAAGATAAGAAGGTGGAGAAAGTAATGGATCCATAGGCATCTAACACAATTG
This sequence comes from Lathyrus tuberosus, assembly GCA_022829125.1. Taxonomy (NCBI): domain Eukaryota; kingdom Viridiplantae; phylum Streptophyta; class Magnoliopsida; order Fabales; family Fabaceae; genus Lathyrus; species Lathyrus tuberosus. The sequence goes on along the minus strand of JALAZF010000092.1, from coordinate 3,735,454 downwards.
AGAATCCCAATGAAAGTTTAGGCCCAAGAATTAGAAAATCGCCCAAATGATTGGATGGTTATGAGAGACCTAACAAAAGATCACATTTTCATTAACTTGTCATGGAATTTTTTCTAGAGAATTATTTTTCCTTTCCGTTATTCATATCTTGTGGATCAACTGATATGTCTTAGTGATTATTGTAATTTATTGAAGGTTATTTAGTCCTCTTTAATTGAATGAAGAAAGCAAGAATTAAATCCTCCTTCTTCTATCATATTCTCCATTTTCCTTGGAGTTGTTCTGCTATATCTAAATAACAACTTTTTTAGTCTTATTGTTAGTAAAACATTATTTCTTTAAAGAAATAAAACTTTCACTTATTAATTTTTTTTCCACAAACTCGTTATTTTTATAATTTTTTAATTCTTATATTTTTATTATTATTTACTTCAAAACTTAATATTTTATTTATTTATTTACTATAATTTATTTCATCAATTAGTCGTTTTTTGTTTTAATTGATAAAGTATTATTTTAATAATTTCAAAAGAAATATCATAATTTCTATTTTATAGGGTACTATTGTCGAGTAATTAAATTATAATGTTAATGAAAGCGAAAAAAAAAACGTTTTCAATTGTAATCCCTCTATCCCAAATTATAAGATATTTTGTGTCTCTCACACAAATTAAGAAATGTAGTTAGTGTTGTATGAGGAAGATAAATTGTTTTTTATTTTACAATAGTGTGCTTCATTTATTGTCCATGAAAGAGAAATTTAAATAATTTGAAAAAAAAAAATAAATGATAGAAAATATATTAGAAAAAATATCATTAATGTTATATTGAAATTGTAAAATAACTTAGAATCTAACAAAGTATTTGATAGTAATAAAATTATAAACTTATATAAAATATTTGATAGTAAAGAAATTATACAACTTATATTATTGTGTCAAATTATTAGATCAATTAAAAATTGTCAACCTCTTGCTAAAATCAAGTTGCTTAATGTTCTGACTGCAAGAAATAATGTGCATTAATCTATCGTTTATTAGACATGTTATATATTTTTGGGTTAAATATACAAACGCCCCCTATAATAGTAGCGGGTTTTGTTTTTAAACTCTGTAAAAGATTTTTTTTAATCCCCCCTTATGTTATCTAGATTCCGTTAGAAACCCCCCAAACGCCACATGTCCTCACAGATTCCCCACTTTTTTTAAATTTATGTCTACGTGGATTAATCTTATTGACGTGTGGCATTTTAATTTTTCTTATTTGTTGCTGACATAAATATAACATCTGAATTGAATTACCCCTTGTAAAAATTAGGGTTAGTTTTTGGAAAGGGTTAGTTTTTACTGCTGCAAAGAAGAATACGAAGGTGACGGTGCTCAGGCAAGGGAAGAAGGCGACGACGCTCAGGCAAGGGAGGAAGGCTACGACGTTTGTGGTTGTGGTTGGCTACGACATTGAAACCTAGAATGTCTGAGGTAAGTGAACTCTAACCTTCTTTATCCTCCAATGTAATAATGATTTCGAACCTCCTTCTGTTAGTTTTAGCTTTTACTTTTTATATGAAACTTTATTCATAGGATATGCAACATTTTAATGTTACTTTTCACCATGGGGTGAATTTATCATGGTTAACCAAAACGAGATCATTTATAGAAGGGGGGTTGATTCGAATGTGTCTGGGTTACACATTGAGAACTGGACAATTAATAGTGTTCACAAGATGGTGAATAAGTGGGGGGTATAAGAAAGTAAGTTATATGTTATGGACATTTTTTTTGGAAATTGATGAGAGTTTTATTCAGATAAGAAAAGATGATGATGCATACGAATTTGCATCATATTGTTGTGAAATGGTTACTGATGGAGATATCATTGTGGAACATGATGTTGAAAACATAGAACTTGGAGTAAGGGAACCTAAGTGTGTTAATGGGGTGACTGATATGGAAGGGGTAGAAGATGAGGTGGTTGAAGGTTTAGACGACAGTGAAGATGATAGAGTTGCTGCTCTTGTAGATGGGTTTGAGGGAATTGATGTAACATTACCTATAAGGGAATAAGGGGTAGTTGATGGACTTTTGGGTAGGCCTAATAAGAAAATTGATGAAGATGATTATTGTAGTGATAAGTTGGACTCCTCGGATCCAAATGATTCTTGTGATGATAAAAGGCCCAAGTATGAGAGGCTTAGGAAAGAGCATCTCAACAAAGACTATAAATTTAAGTGGGGTATGGAATTTAATTCTCTTCTTGATTTTAGGGAGGCAATTCGTGAGTAGTCAGTGCTAAATGGAAGAGAAATTACATTTGTGAAAAATGAGAGTCATAGGGTAAGGGTAGAGTGCAAGGCTAAATGTGAGTTTTTAGTCTTATGCTCTAAAGTGGGCCATAAGCACACTTTTGCTATAAAAACACTGGTAGATACCCGCACATGTGCTAGGGTTTTGAATAACAAATCTGCAAGCTCAAAGTGGATGGATAAGTCTGTGGTCAAGAGAACACGTGTTTATTTATTGATATGCATCTTATGTGAATTTGTTGGATTTTTTTGACTAAATGTGTGAACACGTGTTTGTATGTTGACTTTGTAGAGGAAACCTAAAGTTGAGAAAAAGCCAGCTGATGTAGAGGTTAATGCTATGCCAACTGATGTAGAGGCCACTGCTATGCCAACTGACGTAGAGGCCACTGCTATGCCAACTGATGTAGAGGCCACTTCTATGCCAACTGATGTAGAGACTACTTCTATGCCACCTGAAAACAACCCAACTGTGCAAACTCAAGTACCAGCTGCTATGCCACCTAAAAACAATCCAACTATGCAGACTCAAGTACCAGTTATTATGCCAACTATGCAAAGTCAGACCAAATCTTGTGTTGTAGACACAAGTCAGTTACAAGCAAAAAAAAGAAAGAAAAAAAACCAGTCATTAAAAGAAGAAAGAGTGAAAGAGTAAAGTTGTTATGGTTTAAAAAGTCAATTATAGGCCCATGATCATCTAGTGACCAACCAATTACATTAGCAGAACCTGGAGAAAGATCAAGTGCACAAGATTCTAAGCTTTGAGTGTCAACTAGGTCTTTAAAGTCTTGGAAGAAGAAGAAATGATAGATTAAGTAGTTGTTATTGAATTATGTTTTATTTTTGTGCTAGTAATGCTTGTAACAGACCTATGTTAAGTTTGTGTTTATACTGATGTATCAAAGTTATACTGTCATTTTGGGATTGTGTCAAAGATATGTTAAGTTTGTGTTTGTACTGGTGTATCAGACATATCCACTAAATGTGTTTTTTGTTAATGAAAATGATGTTTCATTTTGTTAACTATGCTCTCAATTTTTCATTTTATGCTTTCTTGTCAGACTTATTCACTAAATATGGTGAGGTCAATGAATGATGATAATTTTGTATCAGTCCAACATCATGTAACACCATACTTATAGAACTATTATAATATAGAAACATTTTATACCACTGCAATAAAAACATTTGGTAACCTCATGTTTATACCACTGCAACAAAAACATTTTGTACCACTGCAACAAAAACATTTTATACCACTGCTATAATATAGAAACATTTTATACCACTGCAACAAATTTTTTTGTATCAGTCCAACATCATGTAACCTCATGTTTATACCACTGCAACAAAAACATTTTGATTGAAACATAGAAACTTTTCCATTGATACAAAATGATGATACATCAACTGTCATAATAACCTTCCATTACATTAACTTAAACACTATTGAAATCATAATAACATATTGAAATCAAACTTATAAACCTTTCCATTACATAAACTTAAACACTGTTAAAAACAACATCCATGATAAAGCAAGTGCAAGCATCAACAAATTGTTTCTTTTCTTATCCATTACAAGCTTTTTCTTCAATTTTTCAATCTTCTTTGGACTGCCTTCTACACCCTAATTCTTGGCAACTTCACATTCAATCTCCTTAACAATGTCCTTCGCAATTTCTTTCAAATAGACCTTTGTGATTTCATATTCACAACATCTTAAGGGAATCAATTCATTCCTTTGAACCCCGCACACCTCATCATCCCACAAGAACAATCCACATTCATTCTGCAAATATGATTAACACACACACATATATATATATATAAGAGTTACTAAAAATAGAAATACAATTAGAAACATGAACAAACACTTACCAATGGATTTCTACATTTCCAGAATTTTTGATTTGGGTTATCAATGGTGTTTGATACCCACTTGCTTCGTTACAGTCACATTTGGCATATTATCAAATATCAAATGTTTTATTTTGAATCTGATGTGACTTTTTTTTAAAGTCTAAGTAACCTATTGGCATGTTTAAAAGTTTATTTTTTAAGCATATGTACATCTAACTTTTTTATTAATAATATTTTTAAGTATGTATATCCCTTTTTTCCACTTTTTGCAACATACTTAATATATAGTTAAATATGAGTTATACGCAACATAAAATGACTCAATTAAAAAATATTTATATAAATACAAGTACTAGAACAATCGTATCTAATAGCAACAAGCAACTCAAACTTAATCCAATAATCATAGTCAAGTCTTATGCATATTACTCACCCCAATTGTAACTTTTATGAATTTTGTAAAGATTCTTTGTATTTTTTAGTCTTAGTTTCAATTGAATTTTAATTTTTTCTTGTTATTCAGACTTTCGTCCGTCTTTTGTAATCGGATTAGAATACCCCTAATACTCTTATAATCTAATCATTTCTTAAAAAAAAGTCTTATGCATATTGACGTAGGAAGGCTTATTAAGCCATTAGAGTTTCTTTCAAGCCTAAAAATAAGATTTTTAATATTTTCCATAAATTTCTATTTTATTTCTTTTTTTATTTATTAAAAGCACATTAGATTTTTCTTTTCTATTTTATTTTCGTTTTGGTTTAAAAGTCCATTAGGGCATTTTTTTCCTGTATTTAAACACTTTTAGGAGTGGTTGTCAGAATTATCTTTGATTTAATAAAGCTAAGTATTTTATCCCATCAAGGTGCGACCTGGAGAGGCCAAAGTCATATCCCTGGCATCAGGAAATGCTACTTGGGTAAATTGCCCAATAGTCATAGTAGATGGAGTAACGACATGTGTACCCGAGGCATACATTGCCTTGACTGAGGGCGTACTCGGAATCCTAGCCGAGGTAGCGACAAATTAAATCTCTTTCTTAAACCGTCGCATGGCGTCTTCACTATTCATAACGTCTGCAAAAAACAAAATATTTCAGGAAAGAGTTGAGAAATGGAAAAAGAAAAAGAAATTCTAATTTTGCCTACCGAGGATTTTCATCCTCTGGACCTAGTATCCATGATCCAGCACATTTAAATGCATCTTTTCAACCGAGTCTTGGAGGCACTAGCAAGTTTTTGACAAAAAGGCACTAGCAAAGAAATGGCCCTGAGTCAAATATTCAGACTCCTCTTCAGACAAATCTTCCTCTTGATAACGGTACATCCTGACTCTAGTAAAGAAATGGCCCTGAGTTAAATATTTGGGAAAAATATTTAAACATGAGGAAGAAAATCAAGATCAAGTCGACAAATTTTCCAATGGACCTCCTGATTAAGGGGGACTACCAAGAAAAATGTGACTCTTAAAGTTCTTCACACTGTCAGACTAAGGTCAAAATACTTAGTATTATGTTGTAGAGAAATCACATCAGAACCATTCACAGATTTGGAACCACTTTGCAATTTGAAGAGGTGGAAGAACATTGTCACCGTTAGTTTACTGCCTTTGTATTCACACTCGTTGAAAGGAAAATGATAGCAAATAAAAGAGAATAAACATTTATGAAATTAAATAACACATCCACCATATTGACCACACACTCTTTGATCTTCTGGAGGAAGAATACCCTAATACTCATATGGACCCACTTCAATCATAGCCTGGGCAAAGGCGTCATCACGAGAAAAAAACAAGGCAAAACTTGATATCTTTGTTCACCCAAACTCCCAAAATGTCCTTACCGGGTCTTCTTAGTTGACACGCAAGTGACAACCATGCTTGCAAAAATGACAAATTCAAGAAGCAACAGGTAGAGCGAATAAATTTGAGACACTAAGAAACCCTAAAGATGGAGAAAATAAGAAGGAAGTGAAAATCTCAAACAACACAATCGAGAAGGGAAAATAAGAAGTCGAAAGTGCAAAAACCAATTTGATGAGTGAAATTTCTCGAATAACGGTTTGACTTTCACACCAAAATAATCTTTAGGGCAACGAGTAGGAAGGGGGAGAAGTTTCTTGAAGAGATTCAATAAACAGTCATAAAAAAGAACAATATATTTACGATAATGTGGTACATTCCTTTAAAAGATTAGAGCCCACACAATAATTTCCCATTACCAACTTCCAAGATATTCCCAATAGTGTTATAAAGATACCCTAATACCTTTCATGCAATCAAAATGATGGCTACTTAAAATAGGGTACATGTGTCAACCATTCGTTGCTCCTTAAGTGCCACATGTGAATGCTTTTATATTGTTGTTGTTTCTAGAAATAATGAATGTTCCATCATACATCTTTTCGCGATGGCTTCAAAGAAGGGTAGCGTTTTTTTATTACAAAACCCTTTCCCTCCATAATGATAGACAAAGGCTTGGGGGAAACTGTTCTGGGTCAGCTAAAAGGGTCCCAATAAAGTGCAAAGTCCCAACAGGTTGAGGAAACAAAGTATGTTCAAAATAGAATGATGTAATTCAAAGCACACTTAGGCTACATCATCTGAAAACATATTTTCCATCTGTAGCGAGCGAATCTGGACGTGGTTCTTAAGCACTGTCGCTCTTTGGGGTTACTACAGGTCGATTCATTTTTTATCCTATTGTGAGCTAATTAAGGAAGGGAAATAGATGTCTCCAATTAACCCTGCTTGCATACTGAGTTTAAACAGCGGCCTGTTAGGTTACGGATGCTATATGGTAATGAGGCCTCTTTCTTCTTTGTTTAAAACACCGGGAATTTTTATGGGGATTTGGGTTAGGATACTAGGACTGATGCTTTTCGATTGATATGTGAAGGTACAGGATTTTGGGCTTTGGATTAGTGTGCTCGCTAAGATTTTTCTTTCAATCTTATGCCTACGTATTCCCGTTTACTGAAACAGGGAAATCAGAGCGATCGTAGTTCCTCCTATTCTATGGGAGGAAATGGGTGTTTTGGTGTCTTGTTCAAAGCCCAAGACATGAAGCTAAAGGTGATTTGTATCTTGTTCAAAGCCCAAGATGTGAAGCTGAAAGTGTTTGTATCTTGTTCGAAGCCCAAGATGTGAAGCTAAAGGTGTTGTCTTTAGAGAGAATTTGTCATCTCTAAAGGGGTCTTTTTGTCACAACTGTTGGGTGACTGACTATAAAGGAGGATTACTTTAACCGGGATACGCGGATCCTAGCAATGCCATAATTTCCTTTATAGAGGGTTTTAACCTGAAGGAAAAGACTTTAACTCAGTGTAGAGCAATGACATCTTTCCTTAGGAATTTCTCATGCTAAAAGAGGGGCAATGACGTGGATGTAAATAATCCAGAGGCTTGGCGCTTACAGCGATTAGATAAAAGGAGTTGTTGATGTTTGTGTACTATGAACGAGGCACCGTTTTGATGTTAAAAGGTTGATTGACTCAACTGGGGTTTTTCTTATACAAAGCCTAAGAGGAGGCTATTGGCCCAACAAGAGGGTGTTTTTATGTGTGTCTTGTACGAAGCCCAAGACGGAGGCTAAAGGTTGATTCAACAGGAGAATCTTTTATACTCAACAAGAGAGTGTTTTTGTATCTCATACGAAGCCCGAGATGGAGGCTAAAAATGTTTGACTCAACGAGAAAGTCTTTGTGTATCTCGTACGAAGCCCGAGATGGAGGCTAAAAGGGCTGACTCAACGAGGGAGTGCTTTATATGTGTCTTGTACGAAGCCCAAGACGGAGGCTAAAGAGTGTTTGACTCAACAAGAGAGTCTTTGTATCTCGTACAAAGCCCGGGATGGAAGCTAAAAGGTTTTACTCAACAAGAGAGTCTTTGTATCTCGTATGAAGCCCGAGATGGAGGCTAAAAGGTTTGCTGTTTCAGTTGAGTGACAGGTCTAGTAGGTTGGTTAAAAGAGAAAATCAGTTGTTATAAAGAGACTGATCAAAGGTAAGGCTATGCTTTGATGCTGACCAGAGGATCAGGGTCATTTCCTGTTCTTTAAGGAAATGGGAAATTAAAAAGGGTATTGAGACTGTCCAAGTCTACTGGTGTTTTTCCCTACTTGACAGGCGCTTGAGAATGTCTTTGGGACTCGTGGGTCTTAGACTGTCCGAGTCTAGAGTTTCATCTTTTGTACTATGTTTTTTTGAGAAACAGTAGTATAGTCTAGACTCTTTGAAAGACTGTTCTATGAAGATGACTAATATCTGTTCCTATACCTCTAGGAGGTCGTCGGGATAATTTGTACGAAGCCCAAGAGGAGGCTGGAAACTTTTAAGAAGCCGATAGGTCCTTGTACGAAGCCCAAGAGGAGGCTATCATTATATGAAGCCTAAGAGGAGGCTGTGAATACTTCTAAGAAGCCGAAGGGTCCTTGTACTAAGCCCAAGAGGAGACGGGGATGCTTTTAGGAAGCTTGCGGGTCCTTGTACAATTCCCAAGAGGAGGCTGATGCTTTTATGAAGCCCGTGGGTCCCCAAACCCCGAGAAATTCAAGACAGGCTATTCACAAGGAATAGATTAAGCCAGGAAAGTTAGAGAATTTGGAAGAAACTCAAGAGATGCCATTCACGGAGAATACATTCATCTCTGGGGAGGTAGAGTCTCTTGACAATTCCTAAGGAGGACAGCCGAAGAGAAGACTGTATCTGGTGCTCCTATTGGGGATCTAGCTTGTCTATTTCTAAGAGTAATCGAAACGGCTTTACTTAGTTCTAGACGTAGTTGCCGGGGAAACTCTAAATATCTATACTATTATTACATAGTTGATATGAGTTTATGAAAGGAGACTTACAGCGAGAAGCCTCACAATATATACATATGAAAACGGTAAAGGAAGCATATAAACACTTACTCGGTTGTAGAGCTTCCATGGTGTTTTGTTAGTTGTTCAATAAAGAAAGATTGAAAACAACAGTATATTTCAAAATCAAAGGAGAAAGTGCTTTGAAAAGAAATATTGGGGCTTACAGCTCAAGGAGAGGCCCGAGGTTTTGTCAGTGATTGCACTGTTGTTTTTGTACAGAGGGACTTATACAAGTGACTGAGGTCCGAGAAAGGTTTTTTGTACAAAGGGATGGGTCTTACACTCTCTCAAGAGGCCCAAGTGAGTTTTAAGAAAAGAAATGGGTCTTACTACTCGAGGGTAGGCCCATATGATTTTCAGTTTGAAAATGGCGATCGCGCCGAGATTTTCTTTTAACGCAAAGGGACTTATACAATATCTGAGGCCTGAAAGGTTTTGGTTAAAAGGTGATTGGGTCTTACACTCCATTAGAGGCCCAAAAAGATTTAGAGACAAGAAATGGGGTTTATAACACGAGGGTAGGCCCAATGGTTTTTTAAAAAAGGCGACGATCGCGCCGTTGTTTTTGAAAATACAGTGGGACTTATACAATAAGTGAGGCCCAAAGTTTTGGTATTTACAAAAAAAAAGGGGTTGGGTCTTACACTCTAATAGAGGCCCAAGTGTTTGAAAATGATTTATGAGGGTTGAATTAATCAAAAACCCTAATTTGTTTTCAAATTGTATTTTAATTGAATAAAAAATCAATTAAAATGACCAAAATTGTTTTAACATGTGAAAAAACAAATTGTGATCTTGGATTAATATTTCATAAATCAAGTTTTGCCCTACAAAATGATTAGAAATCATTAAAATTTATAAAATCAAGAGGGAAAAAATATTAATTCTTTGCAAAAATATCAATTATATGAAATAAATAATATTTTTGGGATTTTTTGGTAAAATAAAATATTTTAACATTTTTGTGAATTATCAAAAAAAGAATCAACTCAAAATCATTAAAACTCAAAGAGAAATTAATTTTTGAATCAATTAAATAAAATCACAAAATTCAAATATTTGAATTTTGAAAAAAAAGGCGCCAAGAACAGCTGAAGAACACGCGCGTGTTCTGGGTTTGGCTGATTTGCGTTTTCTATCTAATCTCACTGAATACTTGATTATATCATGCAATCCACATATCAAATTGCTCGCCTTCACCTCACGATCATGTTTATGACAATTAATTGCATTTAAATTAAGCATAAAACAAGAAATCACGATAAATCCTCAAGAACCCTAAATTCTGCATGAAGGCTGGGATTTTTGATACACGATTCAAATGAAGCAATTAATTGAGGGGAAATATTCCATGCATGATTATGAACATTTGGCAAAAGTATTGTGCGAGGAAATATGCATAGATTGAGAGATGACCAAGTTTAGGCTTACCTCTAGGTCGTGACAGCAAGTGCAAAGTGATTTCTGAGTTGGAGGTGTTACAGATGAGTTGTGATGATCTGAACAGCTTCCCTACACCCCATGGAGTGTGTTTGAATGCTTGGACTTGATTGGAAATGGTTGGATCACTTCATGGCATCTCAACTGCAACTTGGTTAAAACCTTGAGCAATTGGCTGTTGATTCTGAGAAATCAGTGTTACAGTTGTGTGTTTAGTGTTTGATCAGCTCACATATGATGTTTATGAGGTGTGTGAGTGATTGGTTTGAATGGAATTGCTCTCTACTGAAAAATTCGATAGTGACTTGTTAAGAAAGACAATTTTGAGAGTGAGAAGATGATTTTGAGAAAGGCAAGTGTTGTAGGCCTTTGGTGTACTTAAACTGATCAAAATTGAGCTCTATTTATAGTAGAGAAAGTTTGTTTTGCAAGGAATAGTGAATGGCAACTGCAGTAGAGGTTTGTTCAATGTTGGCCAATGGAAATCCAAGTCTCCTCTAGCCATTGACTAGAGGTTAGAGCACAGAGCTTTGGTTCCCTACTTGTTGGATTAATCTTGACTGAATTCAGTTGAGAATGTGTCAGTCTATGCCACCTTGGAGTTTCCATTGAATGCTCAATTCCAAATTTGGAGTCTTGTCCCTATTTTAGGCAATTCTAGGTTTGGCATGCTACTTCTTGTTCCAAGGACTTTGGAGGCTTGGCTCAGTGATTGCCCCCTTTAGATTTGATCCTCAGATGTGTTCCAAATGCTGACAAGGCTTGGAATTGGATGATTTTGGCAAATCGAGCAAAAATGCAACATTCTGCCTTGCCTTGGCAGTTTTCAGCAAGGCAACTTGCCAATGTCATATCTCATGGCTCAAGTGGAGTTTGATGATGTTCTTGGCCATTTCGGAAAGCCCTTATATGACACAACAACTGTTTGATCATATTTGGTTTTGATACCTTTTGGATTCAAGTGAAAAATGCCCCTACATTTGGAAAAAAGTGAAGACAGATTTGAACTTAGTGAAAATTTCACTAAGTGTTGGAAAAAGTGACATTTTCACTTTTCAGCCATTTTGATCACTCCATAACTCAAAATCCTTAATAAATTGGAATTAGGTCTAGTTGAAGTTTTTGTAGAGGGCCATGAGGGCTACAAATCAAGCTTTGGATGGGGAAGAATGACTTTGTGGTTTAGGAGTTATGATCCTCCAAAGTTGGTACCCTAGCCACTTTATTTTTAACTTAGAAAATTTTCTAAGTTTTTTATGGTTACCGCTTTTACAAGTTATCCAACTTTTCTTGATTTTTCTTGATGAATGATGATTCAAATCATACATTAACATCATTTTAGGGTTAAAAATCCATTTTTGTGAAAAATCTCAAAAAGTCAAAGTTGACTTTTGTGCACAGTTGACTTTTTATCAAATGAATTCTAAACTGTGCAATTCCTTAGGAAATCATGTCCTTGACCTAAATCAAACTTGATGGACATGTTCCATGGGTGTCATAGGTTATATTGATGCATGTCCTAGGGTTTGGGAGCATGTCCTGGTCAAAAGTCAAAGTTACAGTTGACTTTTTCTACGAAACCCTAATTGTGGCACTGATGAAATTGAGACTTGTTGCTCAAGCTCCTTGGGTCAATCCATTGTTACAAATGGATAAATGTAGTGTGTTAGAGACCCTCAAATCATGTCTTGAGGTCTTGGCTCATGATTTGTCCCAAAAGTCAACTTAGGGGTGAATTAGGTCAAGAAACCCTAATTCCTGATTTTTTATGTATGCATCCCCTGAGGTCAAATTGACTTGATGCTTGGGTTTATGATGTCCCTTGGAGCATCATAGGTTATGCCTTGAAGCATTGGATCATGCCCAGAGGAAAATTTCCATCTGGAGGCCCTGGTCGACCAAACCCTAATTTGGTGACACTGGCGATCTTAAGGCTTGATCCACCTAGAAGGGAGCAGCTTTGTGCTTAATCCTTGAAGTTGGAGTCCTCTTGATCTCTTGTGGATATTTGAGAGGCTAGACAAGTTGAAGATAATGTCATCTCTTGATTGATCCTTTGTCTAAGAACTCTGAGAGGGCCTGAAACCCTAATTTTGATTGTAGTGGATGCTCACCCATCTTTGGGGAGACTGCTGAAGTATGATGGTTCCTTCATATTGTGACGATGATTTGCACAATGATGGGAAATCTTAGTGGTCAAAATTTGGGGTATGACACCATCATTAGACTCATTTAGTGGTCACATGTCCTATGGGCTCTCTTATGTATTTCGGTTGCTAACAAACTCTTTTATTTAAAAGAGACGTGTGATTTCTGATTCCCAAATGAGATTTTACTTTTCATTTCTCTCATTGACTTGAGTGTCAGAGTGCTAATATTGTAGGTCAGTCTCGCTCTATCGCATCAGAACTCAGCTCCATTGTGATACAACAATGAACTCAACCTCTATGATTATCATATCGTTATTGAATTAAACAGTGATCATATTTTTTTTTATTGGTACTAAACACGCATATTTTCCTAGATTTAATAATTATTTGACCATAAAAAAAATTTCACATGTGCCCTGTGAGTGCAATATGCTCTTGAATGTACTTTGAATGGTGTCAAAACTAGGTAGCTTAGATCATTGTTTAGTTAGACCTTACAATCTTTGTCTGAGTGTGCATCATCGTCATAGAATATGTAAGACTATATTACATAAGCCATCACATGCCAAAATATAAGTTTTTCACAAAAAAATCATGCATGGGTCGATACATACTCAATATGGGTTGATACATACTGAGTGAAATTTCAATGAATCTAGGTCTGCCTCTTATGGGTCGATACAAAGGAGCAATAGGCCGATACATCCTGCGAATCGGTTGACTCATTCTTGGTTGGGTCGACTCAATCTGAAAGATGTTTTTCAAAGAATTGTCACTACCTCAAATGGGTCGATACAAAGGAAAAATGGGTCGATACATTGAGTGAATGAGTTGACTCACCCGTGTTTAGAGTCGACTCATCCTAAAATAATTTTTATTGAATTTAGCTACTGCCTTGAATGTATTGACTCTATTTGGCTTCGTATTGACTCATTCAGATGATGTATTGACTCATTCCATTTTAGAGTCAGTACATTTTAAACCAAATTTTAAAATTGCATTTTGACTAAAAATCTATTTTGCTCATTTCTTCTCCACACACACGCACACACACAGACACACGCATAAATACTCATTCATGTATCATTTTCATTCATTGAAACGTGAAAATATACAAAGAATTATCATCGTCTTCAATCTTTCTAGACACATTCATTAATTACACATAATCATTTTTGCTTGTTTGTTGTCAAGACAAGTTTGATAAGGTCCAATTTAGGTTTGTTTAATCAAATTGGGTTGATGTTTTCTTTAGGGGTTTCAAGGAGAAAACCTATAGGTTTTTTACTCCAATATCAAGGGTTAATTTGGAGGTTTTTGTACAAGTCTTGTCAAGTTGGATTAAGCCAAGCAAAGATTTTGAAGAATGGGGGTTCTTGCAAAGGAGTAGCGGTAACCGGAGGATCAATTGAAAGGATTGGGGCAAGATTTCATAATTTGGATTCAGCCGGGTGAAATCTTTGAAGAACGGAAGGTTTGGTCAAAGTAGTAACGGTAACCGGAGGATCATATTGGAGATCTTGTGCGACATTATCTTGCTAAGATCAAGGGGAGAGAAAGAGCAAGGATCAACATCAAACATATGGCTTGGGGTTTGAATTGCTATTACTTCTCTTATTAACTGATATTGCAAGGGTTAATTACAATATCTTAATTCAATTTCGAATTAAGGTCACATGTACCCATTGTGAGGACAATTGGGGAACTATCTAAACAACTCGTGGTGTTCTCTCCCTCCCTCTCTCTCTCTAGATTTTGAAAATAATTAGTGTGTAATTTGATTATCCAAATATTTTGGTTGTGTTGAAGTTTCTTAAACTGTTTTTGTGAAACTATTGTAATCTAAACCATTGCAATTGATTCATCATAACTTCAACATAAAGAGAATCAAGCTTGGTGTATTGCACACCAAATGTTTGATAAAATTACTGCACACTAAGTGTTTGACAAACTTCCTTTATCAAGTTTTATTTTTACTTCTCATTGGAAATCATTTATCTTAAATGTGGTTTATATTTAAACATATTGAACTAGTTGGTTTGTTATTATCATCTTAAACATTCATTGTACTATGATTTGTACGCATATTCGATCATACCAATAACGGTTCAGATAAATGAGATTCAATCCGGATTTACTTCCGCTTGCCATAGACAATTATTTTTCAAAACTAAATTTTAAATACGAAAATTTTATTTGCCGATCTATTCAACCCCCTTCTAGATCGTTGCCCTCGTCTAACAAGGCCAAACTGTTAATTTTTTGTTTATGTCAGAAAATTTACAATTGATAATGGTGTTTCTATGGAATTTGATAATTTTAGTTTTTTTTTTCTGTGAATGATTTTCAGATAAAATTGCTTTCAATGAAATGTAACATTTTGGGTGACCTTTATTAAATAACCACAAGACCAAATACTACAAAACTACCACCATTAACCTTTGGCGTTTCGTTCATTGGGTTATGAAATAGTCGTTAAGGGCATCCAAGAGATCTTATCTTAAGTTCATTTAATTGAATAAGATCTCTATTATGTAATAAATTTAAATATGATTTTTCGATCATTATTGTTCACTGGGAAACAAATAAAGTTAAACCCTTTTTTCTTTCTCAGTCTTTTACTCTATTGTTGTTTGACATAGTGCATAGTGGTCTTTGGAATTCTATTTGAAGGGGTGAGAAACACAAGAAAGAGGGGTTTGAATTGGGTTTCACCAATAATGGTATTTTTTGCGGAATTAAAATTCAATGCTAACAAGACAATAAAAATAAATTGACACAATTATTTTTATCCTGGTTCACTGTTAACAAAGTTACTCCAGTCCATCCACCAAGGTGATTTTGCCTTAGACAAGGACTTAATCCAATAATCTCAATAGGTTACAACCTCTAAATGTTAGACAACAACTTAGCCCTCTCATGTATCCAGACTAACGACTTAGTCACTTGAGGAATCTACACTTTGAAAAGTGTTTACAAAGGTGTGTACATGAATTGCTTTTAAACAAGCAAGTGACACAATTGAAGTACAATAACACAAAAGTGTTTCTAGCAAGATATGAACAATAACTAATTATTTTACAAGACTATGATTCTCTCATTTCTTGTAGAGCAGCACTCTAATTTGCTGAGCTTGAATATCTTTTTCTTAAACTTGTAGTTTGGTGCATGCTTCGGCTTTGCACACACATTGTCGTGTATTCTTCAGCTCTTAAACTTCATATTCTAGTTACTTAGTCTTGATTTTTCTTTCATGCTCTTGCAGCATTTTGCACTTCGGAATTTTGTATTTTTACTTGGCTCGTAGCAGCTACAACTACAACATTTCGCTCGGCACTTTCGCAGCTTGTAAGCAACTCAAGCGCGCACACACACACACACATGCACACTATTGTAAGCAATCTTGGATTTCGCTGCATTCTTCAATTCTTTAGATCTTCAATAAATAGGACTTGAGAATAGATCCATTGAAGGGTATAATTAGAAACATATTCCAACTGTAATATCCCAACGTTCACTTATAGGAATGGTCACATCATAATACAAAAAGTTGTCCTTGTGCCACCTAATCTGGGTAGAGGTCACAGACTACTTGTACTATTATATTCATTGAAACACGCAAACCATTTTCCTGTCTTCTAATCTTCAAAGGCTTCAGATGTTTATTGGATGAAGCATGTAGGGAGATTAATACTTGTAACTTCAGAACCTAAGTCTTCAGAATCTCAGATCTTCGTTCAACATAACTAACTTAAGTGTCTTCAACACTTGGTCTTTAGAAGGATGTCTTCAGAGACTTCAGAACTTGTTCAACAGAACCTCGTCTTTAGAATCTTCAGAACTAGTTGAGTGCATATTTGTCTTCAGAACTTCGTTCAACAGAACTTTGTCTTCAGAAACATCAGAGCTTGATCTTCAAAAACGTCCTTAGAATCTTCAGAACTTCGTTCAACTGAACCTTGTCTTCAGAAACTTCAGAGCTTGATCTTCAGAAATAATGTCTTTAGAATCTTCAGAACTTCGTTTAATAGAACTTTGTCTTCAGAAACATCAGAGTTTGATCTTCAAAAATAATGTCCTTAGAATCTTCAGAACTTCGTTCAATAGAACCTTGTCTTCAGAAACTTTAGAGTTTGATCTTCAGAAATAATGTCTTTAGAATCTTCAGAACTTCGTTCAACAGAACTTTGTCTTCATAAACTTTAGAGCTTTAACAATACAAGCATATTTCTAAGAAAGCTTTCAAGGATTTCTTAAAAAGTCACAATCAGAAGCTTTGATACACACGTTCTTCAGAACCGTTGTATTAGAAAACATTCCAGAATAATGTCTTTAAATCTTGTACACACAATATGTTTTCTTCTAGAGTGTTTAGATAATGATATAATGACATCACACGCCTTTGAATCGGATTCGTATCCTGTTTAGTAAAAGCTACACACTAGAAAGAAATCATAAAGTACTAAATTATTCTCTGAGATAACATGTGCATTTATCATCAAAACTTAAGGCCAGATACAAAACCACTCTTGTTCTTACACGATTGTTCTAAGTTTCATAATACATCATTATTATGTGGTATTTCTAGATGATTTCAAAAAAATAATAATGGACTTTTTCCCATCTCAAATGCATTCCATTTTCTTCAACTTCAAGCTTGCATTAAAACATAATTCGAAAGAGAAATAAAATGCTTTCAATATGACTATGGAAAACAATATGATAACGATTTTTTTCTCATAAATTTTGTGAACTAAATGGAATGTATTTTAGATTCATTTGTTGTCACACTTCTCATCAAAATGGAAAAGTCAAACAAAAATTTGTACCATCAATAACATCATCAGAACCCTCGTTGATCATGCTTCTATCCCACCATATTTTTGGCACCGCACAATTCAAATGGCCACATACCTACACAACATACTCCATAATAAGAGGTTCTCCCTACAATCACCCACTAAAATACTATACCAAAAAGATCCTAATTATTTCAACCTAAAGTTATTTGGGTGCCTTTGTTATCCTACCATTTCATCCAATACAATAAATAAACTAGAACCATGCTTTACATCATATGTCTTATCAGGTTATCCGTCCAATCATATGGGTTATGAGTATTATGAATTTTCAATTCGTAAAATCATTATTTATCAGTATATCATTTTCAAAGAAAATATGTTTCCCTTTTCTAACTCAAATGTTCCTACAACGACTAACTCTATTTTTTTGGATGTCGACATAATTCCACTTCTTTCCTTAGACACCTATATTGTTCCCACACTTATAGTACCTACCACTCCTATCACCTTTCCTCAAAATACAAATAACTATTTCAACTTTAGTTATAAGCAAATAATACAACTTTCATAAAACAACACAAAACACATTAGCAATCAAAAGCGCATATTGCCTCCCACGAAGTGCAAATTAGTAATAAAGATATCAAACCATAGGGAAATATATCTGATTACCTATTGTTACTCCAGCGATGTGTATCTAAGGCGATCGAAATATTGGAGATTCAATGCCTATGAATAAAATTAACAAAATAAAAAGCAGAACATGGGATACATGATTATCTATCCTGACGTACCCAATTGATCTTTGAGAAAGATCATGAGAAAAACATAGTGAGTTATAGAAAATAGATAAAATTGTACGACATCTACTTTCGTATCATGTGCACTAAACGTTTATTGGGTGCAAGTATGACTCAACCGAGACCGAGACACCATTTCGAGGTCACCCTGAAATTGGTTGTTTAGCAATCAGCTTTCAGATAACGATTCATTACCTTTCAGTATATGATTCGTATCTAAGTTGGCTTGACTTTCGCAAATGACACAAATATATTTAAGTGATCAGATTTTAAAATAGCCACTGCTCTTATTTTCTCATTATTCGGATACAAATAACTCAATAAGGGTTCACCATTAGATAGATCTCACGACCCATTGTTCCTAATAGACTACTCACTCATGGTGAGATTTATCGCCAATAAACAAAATGTAAACATAACGTGCATAATTTTAACGAATAAAATGAAATCAATAACAATGGAAAATATAAACCTGAATAAAGATATTGAATTGAATAACGATAAAGACAATAATCCAGAATGCAACTTAGAGTTGCAAGAAATAAGCTTAGAGAATGTAAAGGTAAAGCATGGTGTTTTCTACCAATTATCCTAGGCTTACTTATAGCCAATTATTACAAATTAAGACACTAATTTCCTATAAATGGTAATTAATACCATTAAGCACTCAAAGTGGAACAATATGAAGTATATAAAACTCATAAAACAATAATATATTTCAAGAGTTGATAACTCACAATGGGCTCAACACGGGCGTGCTAGCTGACAATTGGGGGGGGGGGGGGGGGGGGGAGGGGTCGTGCCAGACAACACGATATGTGTCAATGAACACAGTCAGCCCATGTTGTCCTCGATTGTTTTGTATGGAGAGGGCGTTTGTGCCAACATGGCCCAACCGTGTTAGCCACAAGTTTTGTGTACTAGAAGACTCATCTTCTTGTATTTTTCAGTTCTTTTTTATTCCGCTTAGACTCTTCACACTCCTTATTAGCTTAAACTATAAAACCATACCAGAAAGCAGTAAAAGAGGAATAAGACCAGGAAATAAGCATAAAAGGTACTGATAAAAATCACACAACATGCGGTATAAATACCACCAATCCAAGAGGAGTCATGTAAATATCTTTAGATAGAACTCCATGTATAAAAGCATTATTCACATCCATTTTATGAAAAGACCATTTATTAGATATAGTTATAAAGAGTACAATACAAACATTTATTATTTTGGCAACCAGTGCAAATGCCACATCATAATCAACTTCATACTCCTGCTTGTTTTCTAAGACAATTAATTGTGTTTTGTAATTGTTGAGGAGTCCATCTAAATTTAATTTCACATATTACACACATTTGAAACCATTGGGTTTGATATCGGGAGGACGAAAGACATATCTCATATGAAATTCTCTTTAAAAAGGTTGAAGTTCATCATCCATTGCTTTTATCTAACACGTATCTTTAACATCATATGAATATCATGTGTGAATAAATATTTTAGACATTCGACAAGAATGTTGTGCATCAATTGGTACGTGATTAGGTGTCAAATCAGTATGAATTGGACAATGCAATACTATGTAATGTACAAATAATGATTGGTTTTAGGATGGGGATGAATGTTTCACCACAATCGACACCAGTTTGTTGATTTGTACCATTATTTGCATGGTGATATTTGTATCACTCAAATGTGCCATAGGATTTATTTGTATGCCTTAAAATCCACAAACTTTTAATACTATTTGCATTAGACAAACATGGAACTAAGTTTCATGTCTTATTTTCAATAAGAGCATCATATTCATTTTTCATGTCCATCTTACAATTATGATCAAGTAATGGAGTGAGATTAGTAGGTAATGGAGATGTGGGATGGTGAGTTAATGTGTGAAGGTTAAAAAGTTTGTGAGGTTTGACAATACCATGTTGTTCCATGGTAGTTATTTGAGGGGAATAGGTGAGATAGTTTGTAATGCTAGTTGGCAGGGATGGTAGAATTGGATGTAGACAGATTGATCTGAGGTATGTGTGGGTGAAGGGTGCGGTTAGGAGAGAGATGTTGGTGTGGGTAAAGGGTTTGATTGAAAAATGGGTGTGTGATGGGCCGCATGGGAAGGGTGCAATTGTGATAATGGTGTTGGATGGGTTGTGTTTTGGTCTTCTACTCCGTGCAGTCTTATTTGTAAGCAAAAGTCTTCTAATTTTTTTTTTTTAAATATAAGAAAATATTAACAAATCTAGACAGTTTAATGCCTCTATTCCAAAATTATCCATGTATTAGTTACTTAATATCATTATCAAATGACAATTTAATTAAGGGTACATTATTTATTGTGTTAATTCGCTTGCATAAAATCAAGAAAATTAAATAAACTTAATTATAATTCTAAATAAGTGTGAAAGTTCTATTATTTGCTTATAACTAAGGCTGCAATATTTATTTATATTTTGTGGAAAGGTGATTGGAGTGGTAGGTACTATAAGTGTACTATGTTTTAAGCTAAAAGTATTTGTTCACTAAGTTTTTCCCTAAGCCTAACTCATATATACAATCTTCCATACTTGTAAACATAATTCTTTGGGATGAATATCTAGACATGAAAATTATTTGTTTATGTGTTGTTGTTCTTCTAACACCCATCTTTAACAAATCATTTTTCTGCTCTTGCTATCCATCTCACTTAGTGTTGTTGTTGTTGTTCTACCTGTCGCCAATGTTTAATTTGTAAAAGAAAACATTGTTATATTTTGGATATATTTCATGTTTTATTAATATAGAAAGTTACTTATATTACCCCGATTTATTTAGTAACTGAGGGAATACGTCCCTATTTTAGGTTATCTTTTATTTAAAAATAAATAATATTAGATCTCGATTTATTACAAATCTGAGGGAAAAAATAATTCAGTTTTGTCTCATGCGGTCTATTTTAAAATAACACCGCTCAAGATATTGTCAACACATCAATCCACAAGAAACCCTCTACGCTCAATCAGAACGTGAACACCACTCGTGTATATATAGGGCGCTACGTTGCAAAACCTAAACATTATTGCGAAATCCTATACGTTTAATCAGAGCGCCATGAGATTTTACAAAATAAAAGTATCACTGTGGTAGATTGCAAGAGAAAAAATAGGTTTATTTAATACGTGGTTGGTGAGAGTGTATTTACTTTGTCAAAGATCTCTATGATGGATTGCAAGAGCAGGAAAATATATTGTTCAAGGTTGGTTTTCTAACATAATCTTTGATCATGTAAATGCAAAGTCATTTTATTTATCTAATCTTTTTTTTTTTTAATTTTATATCAGAAACAAATGCATGCAATACCAAACATTTATTCTTCCACGAGGTTCAAATGGAGTGGGATACCCGTATTTGCCACCTCAGATTTATAGTGATGAAGATGATTTAAATTCACAATTTGTCAAACATTTATACTTGTATATTGAAACAATAAAAATGTAAAATAAATAACTTTGTATATTAATAAAACATGATATATATATATATATATATATATATATATATATATATATCCCCTCGCGGTTATAAAAATAATCGAGAGATAACGTGACGCATTAAAAAAAATGCAGTTGCTGGGGATCGAACCCACTACAGGTTCAACATTTTTCCCATCACTTATTTCAAAACCGAGAGGTAAAGTGGAAACTTTTCATGTCGCCTTTTGCTACCTCGCTTGGGTAACTGAGGTACAGTCAACTTCGTGTTCGAGGTAAGATGTACTTTTTGTTGTAGCGAGATTTGTTTTGATAAAGAAGGAAAACTCAAAAGAAGAAGGCAAAAATAGTAGAATTTATCAAATTCTTTTGTATGTTATGGTTTCCACCTCCTTCGGGAGGTGCTATGTGAGTTTTCTCTTCACCATCTCTTATATTATTCTGGAACATTGAGGATAATGTCTGATTTTAGTTAGGGGGGACTATTTCCCATTTTACTTTTTTTTATTTGCATTTTGTGTGTTTATTTGAGTTGTTTTTCTATATAAACTACTTTGAAGATTCTTCCAAATTTTGAGTCATTTTATTGTTTTTTGTAAATTTTTTATTTGATTGAGTAAGAAAGTATATAGAGATTTAGAGATGAAAGACTAGTATTTAGGACCCTAGGAAAAGTCGATAAAATAGGTATTGTTCGAACACCTGATTTTTTCACAACAAAGATATCAATTTGACTCGTTTTGTGCCATAGCTTCCAAATCTAAGAAATATTTTATGATTAGTTTTATAAAAAATCACAACATACTATATATTCTCAAGCTATATCTATTTAGTTGATAAAAAATAAGAAAAAAAAAATGAAAAATAGTAGTAAAAGGCATCTGCACTTATTGAGTTAGCTAACCCTTACCCGGTTATTCAACCCAACGGTGGATGCCCCCCCAATGTCGAAAAAAATATATTCAATAAATAACAGTTAGTCGGAGTAAGTTAGGCATAACTTGGAAATGCCGCATCTCCCAAAAGCTATCTCGCTCATGTAAATAACAAATAAATCCTTAATCAACTTTGTATAGTTTGTGATGATTATCAATATTTCATTTCCCTAATTTGATTGTTAAAAAAATGAAAAGAGAAGAAAATTGATAAGTGACACTTAAGTACAAAACCATAGTCAAAGTGGTATCTAATGAGGGAGAATTTTGGTCTGTATTTACATGGGTTGTCTCTTTATAATGCATATTGTGTTGACCTAGTACAAGGGAATTTGATCAAAATCCAATCAGAACTAATTTCACATATTAGTATTATTCATTTCAATGTCGTAAACTTTTCATGCTTCATTACATTGTCCTATTTTTCTATTTGTGAGCTGAGTTTCTTAAGGACAAACAACGATTAAAGTTTAAGAGAGTTTTATAAGTGGTATATATACCGCTTATTTTGTGATTTTTATTAATACTTCTATGTTTATTTCCTTGTTTTATTCCTCTTTTACTGCTCTCTGGTATAGTTTTAATTTTTTAGCTAATAAGGAGTGTCAAAAGTCTAAGTGGAACAAAAAAGGACTAAAAAACGTAAGAATAGGAGTCCCTTAATACACGAAACCCATGTACAACACAGTGTGGCCGTGTTGGCACCAGGGCCCCCCCAATACAAAAAAGCTGACGACAACACGGGTTGACCATGTTCCCAAACACGGGCCATGTTGTCTGATACGATCCCCCGCCCCCCGTGCCAGCTAACACGCCCGTGTTGAGCCCAACATCAGTTACCAACTCTTGAAGTTTTGGACCGTTTTATGACTTTTAGATACTCTAGGTTGTTCCACTTTGAGTGTAATGGTCTTAAGTGCCATTTACACTAAATTAATGTCTTGATTTGTATTAATTGGCTATAAGTAAGCCTAGGATCATTGGTAGCAAGCACCATACTTTACCTTTACATTCTCTAAGCTTATTTCTTACAACTCTAAGATGTATTCCAGATTATTGTCTTTATCGTTATTCAAGTTATTGTCTTCATTCAGGTTTATCTTTTCCATTGTTATTGCTTCCATTTTATCCATTTAAATTATGCATGATTTGTTTACATTTTGTTTATTTACGATAAATCTCACCATGATTGACTAGTCTATTAGGGACAAGGGATCATGAGATTTATCTTAAGGCGAACCCCGATTGAGTTATCTGTATCCGAATAATGAGAAAATAAGAGCAATCATTATTTTAGAATCAGATTACTGAAATATATTTGTGCCGTTTGCGAAAGGCAAGGCAACTCAGATACAAATCATATAGTGAAAGGTAATGAATCATTATCTGAAAGAAGATTGCTAAACAACCGAGTTTAAGATAACACCGAAAGGGTATCTCGCTCTCGGTTGAGAAAGCCTCGTAGATGCGCCAAATAAACGTATAATGTACACGCTACAAAATTAAGTGTCGTACAATTTTATCTATTTTTCTATAACTCGCTATGTTTTTCTCATATTTGATCTTAGAGATCAATAGGGTACGTCGGGATAGATAATCATGTATCCCATGTGCTACTTTTTATTCTGTTGATTTTATTCATCTGGACTGAATCCCCAATATTTTGATTGCATTAGCTACACATTGCTAAAGTAAAAATAGGTACTCAAATATATCTCCCAGTGGTTTAGTATATTTAGTATTACTTTGCGTTATCGTTCACTTGCGGCTTGCATCACTCCTCAAGGCATGTTTTCTACATCTAATGGTGTGTGCAAGCACAAACAATCTTTATATGATTTAAATAGGCACCTAGAGCATGGTATGATAAATTTCTATTTACTTTACTTAAATTCTCTTTTACTCAAAGTCAGTTTGATTCCTTTCTATTTACTCATAATACATCTACTATAGTTGCTATGCTTTTTTGTATGTTAAAAATACAATTATTATTGGTTCAAATCATACTTTTATTCAACAACTTATACAATAATTACATGCCTCATTTATTATAAAATATCTTGGTAACCTATAGTATTTTCTTGGCTTTGTGGTTCATTCCACGTCTAAGGGCACTTCCTCCATCAACACAAGTATGCCAGACATTTGACTTCTATAGTTGATCTCTGTTCCGGACTGGCCCAATGGCTAGGCATGGCCTAATCCACTTCTGCTCCCAGAACGGCCCAATTGCCTAAACCTTGCCAGTTAAGGGTAAAAGGAAGCATTTCACCTTTCTGCCCCTCTGTTGGGGAAGACTGACCGGTTGACCTCCAGAATCAGCTGCCCCTCCTTAGCATTTCTGCCCGTCACGCACGGTTCCACCATCCAGAAACAGTCACGAAGCTTATGCCCGCGACCACGCCCTTTCCCGCGGCAATGGCTAGTTTCAAATAGTTCTGCCTGTCCCAACGGCTAGTTTCTGGCAGTTACCTATTCTTTGGGAGCGAATATCTGAAGAAACGAAAAAACACAAGAAGGGGGGTTGAATTGGAGTTTTAAAAATTTAAGGCAAAGGACACGTTGGTTATCCTGGTTCGATTGAACTCAATCTACTCCAGTCCACCCGCCAAGGTGATTTCGCCTCTTTCTTGAGGACTTAATCCACTAATCAGTTTAAGATTACACAATTTCAGTAACAACCGTCACTCTTCTTGAGTTTTAACCACAACTTGGTTTTCTCAAGGAATATCAAATAAAAACAAGTGCTTCTAGTAAGCTTTATCACAACCGTGATTTTTACACAATGTTTTATCAAAATATAAAAGCAGATGAAATTTAAGAATTGTGAAAAGTATGTGTGCAAAAAGTATCTTGGTCATCTGCAGGGACTCCTTTAAATAGACGAGAAGATTTGATCCGTTGGAGACGAGTGAGTTATTTTTGGAGAGGATAATAATGCATTTTAATGCTTCTTTCCAAAAATATAGATCTTGTCTGATTTAATCCGTTGGTTTGTGATACTCATAAATAGGAGGATAGCGTATCAGAGTCCCCGTTGATTAGATGCAATATCAGAGTTTCTGGCTTGATACAACTTTGGTGCTGAAGCGTGAGACATCCTTCATCAGAACTTAGCTAGTTTGGATCTGTGATTTTTTCATATCAGAGCTCCGCTTAATTAGAGCTTCGTTTTGCTTAGATCTTGTGAACTTCGCTTGATTAGAACTTCGCTTGGATGAGATCTTGTGATACTTATATATCAGAACATCTTTAATTAGAACTTCCCTACATATTAAACAAAATGAATTAAGGAGCATCAAGTTCTAAATAATATAATGTTTGTTATCATCAAAACTATTAGAAATGTAAAATCAATTCTTGTTCTAACAATCTCCCCCTTTTTGATGATGACAAAAATTTATATTTTGAAAATTAATTAATAGAGTATGGAGTAGAGAATACTCCCCCTGAGTTGAAGATTTTCTTAAAGATGTTGACTTAAAACCTCCAAGAAGTTCTGATTGCCATTTACCTGCAGAGGTTAAAATGTTCGAGACATAGTCATGGTGCACTGTTATATTTCAAAATATTCTACGTTCTCCCCCTTTGTCATTAATCAAAAAGCGAACAGATACATGAGAACATAAGCAAAAAAAAATTGCAAGATAAAACATAAAACACAAAGAAACATAAAAAGAATCTAAGGAAGAATCTAAGGTTGAGGAGCAGGTGGAAGTCTTGTGAACAATGCTTCCAGAAGGCCTTTGATCTGATTAGCGGATTCCTCTTGCTTGCCAAGCATTCCTTTAATTTCTGCGTTTGTCTCATCCTGTTTGTCCAATCTCTTTCTAACTTCTTCATTCTCTTTCTTCAACTCATCCAGAGTTTTCAGCACAAGAACAGATGAAGAACCTTCTTCAGAAGTTACCAAATCCTCAGAGCTTTTTGAAGACACTTCCTTTGGAGGGGCTTCAGGTGATTTATCTTCCACTTCAGTAATAACCAGAGTTTGATGCTCAGAGTTGTGTGCATGAGGTTCTGAATCCATAGGAGCTTTCCAGCCTAGAGGAAGAATGGGTTTCTTTTCCCAGAATCTTAGAACCTGCTCATTGAAGATCTTTATATGGTCACAGAAGTTCTGTTGGGCTATGTCATAGCTTAGTTCCTTCATTTTCTGAGATTCAGAGTTAAACCACTTTCTGAATTTGGTCCAAAGATAGTCAGAGGCAGCTGGATTCAGATTCTCCAAACAACCCTGCTTCAGAAAGTTAATCCATTCCTGCATTTTTACCTCGAAAGCCAATAAAGAGTTACCAACATCTGATTTGGATACATATGGTTTTGGTTTGGGAATGGCTATTTTGTGTGAGGTTGAGGTAAGCTTGTCTAGAGCTTCTAGGTCAATTATAGTTCTGAGGGGATCATCTGAGAGATGTGTTGAAGGGGAGTCAGAAATGAGAATAGGAGAGGTAGGTGAAGTAATTTCTGAAGAGATTTGAGGGTGACTGGAGAAATTAGGTGAAGGTTGAAAGAAGTTGAGAGGACAGTTGATACCAGGTATAGAAGTGTCAGGATGTTGAGTTTGATGTTCTGGTTCTGGTTGGGAAGATGTGAAGAGAGGTTCATGACCAATGTCTGACAGAACTTGAGCAAGTTCTGGTTGTGGTTCAATAAAATCAGAAGGAGTGGGGTCAATGTCAATGTCAAAATCCTCAAGAGTTTGTGGTGATGGTGGTGGATTTTGAGTTTGTGGTGATGGTGGTGAATTTTCAGAGGGTTTAGGAGACGATGGGGTTTCAGATGTTGATACCATTATGGATTTGACGATAGAAATAAAAGCGGAGTTACCTTTCTTCTTAGCAGCTTTAGCAACTTTTGGAGTTTTCTGAGGAGTTCCTTCAGAGGTTTTCCTTTTTCTTGAAGTTCTGGGGGCAACTTCTAGAGGTGCTTGCCTGAGCTGTTGCAGAGAAACTTCTGGTAGGGTTCCATCAGCTTTACATGCATCCAAATATCTGAGGACAATTTGTTGATGAGTATCTGATGAGAAAAGAGGAAAATCTTTCAGAGGGATTTTTCTGGTGGTGATGACTTCCTTAGAGATTAGGGTTGGATCCTTCTTGATGGTATCGATGATTTTCATCTTCTTGAGATTCTTTGCATTGAGAGGTCTTCCAGCAATAGTTTCTAGATCAGAGATTTCCCGAGCTTCAGTTAAGTGATCTATCAGCTTATTCTCTGTAAGAATATCTGATATAAGTCTACCTAGAGGAATCCAATCTCTCTTGGTTCTTTCATCTTCTCTTGTTTATTTGACACTGTTCTTCAGATGATTGAATAAACAGTAGGGAAGATTTGCTTTGGTAAAGGTGGAGATGAGGTACAGGAGATACTGTTGATCGTTGTTGATGTAGTCAGACGAGCTTGAAGGTTTCCTGTGATAGATACACCCAAGAATGATTCTGGCCCAAATTCTGTGACGATCCTTTAGGTCTTTGATTTTGTTGGAGTGTTGACCGGAGGTGAAGATTTCCTTTGAGATAGTATTTAGATCAGTGCCCTTTTCCATCTCACTGCATCTGATTCCTGATCCATCATGATCAATCAGCTTACCAATAAGATCTTCAGTGATGACAACCTTCTTTCCCATAACATACGAAGTTACTTAATGTTTTGAGACCGATGCAAAAATCCAGAATTCCTTAACGAGTTGGGGAAAAACTGGACCCATTAAGCGATTGAAGTATTTGTTCCATCCTTGAAACTCAATCTCAGGAGTAAGGTCATACCCATTGTCTTTCATGCTTTCAAAATCGACGATGAGCTCACAGAGAACTTCAAGAGAGGCAAAGGGGGTGAGGAGAGTTCTTGAAGGCTCAACGTACCTTTCTCCAATGACTTGGTCAGCTGATTCTTGAGACATTGCTTTTTGAGAGCAGGAGGCCATTGTTCACAGACTTAGGGTTTTGGGAACACAGAGAAACAAGAAATGTAGGCAGCAAAACAAGAAATGCAAATAATACGGAGAAGACGAAAGAGAGCTAGTGAGTGATAGTGAGCGTGTGAGGGTGTTAGAAGTGACATTTATATATAAGAGAGACCAAGACTTAAATAGCAATTAAAAACAATAACATCATGATTAATAGCCGTAATGATTTCTGACAAGGGAGATAGCGTGAGAAATTTTTGGAACAGTTACCGATGTGACTTGGCGCCTCAATATGTCAACACAGACGTTTCAGTTTTCCAGAGTTTGACACGCGTTCATCATCAAAGAAAATCTGGAGCGTAGGTTGACACGTGTTTGCTAGAGTGAACTTAATGATCTATCCTTGAAATGAAAAGTTCAGATCTTCTGAATAGATTCTGATGCAATCTTTCTTCTCACTTCTGAAGAATTTATTGGTCAGATGTTCACAAAAGAAAAGAAGTTCTGAGAGTTAAAAATATAGAAATTACATTTTTCATTCTGGACAAGCTTTCATACTGAGATTTTTCAGAATGAAATTAAATCTATCTTCAGCAAGGGGTTTGGTGAAAACATCAGCCCATTGATGGTCTGTGTCTATAAATTTTAAGCAAAGAATTCCCTTCTGAGTATAGTCCCTAATGAAATGATGTTTAATTTCTATATGTTTAGCCCTAGAATGCAGAATAGGATTTTTAGAAAGACAGATGGCAGAAGTATTGTCACAGAGGATAGGGATGTTACTCTCGTAAATGTGAAAGTCTTCAAGCTGATTCTTCATCCAGAGCATCTGAGTACTGCATCCAGCTGCAGCTATGTATTCAGCTTCAGCAGTTGATAGTGCAATGGTGGATTGTCTTTTGCTGGACCAAGAGATTAAGTTGTTTCCCAGAAACTGGCAGCTTCCAGATGTACTTTTTCTTTCTATTCTGTCTCCAGCAAAGTCAGCGTCACAGTATCCTACCAATTTGTATTCTCTGGACTTTCTATAGCAAAGACCAAGATTAGTAGTACCTTTCAGATATCTGAAAATTCGCTTAACAGCTGTTAAGTGAGATTCTCTAGGATCTGATTGGAATCTAGCACAAAGGCAAACGCTATAGAGAATATCAGGTCTTGAAGCAGTTAAATAAAGGAGAGAACCAATCATACCTCTGTAGAGCTTCTGTTCTACTTTCTTACTTACCTCATCTTTTTCCAGAATACATGTGGGATGCATAGGAGTTTTGGAAGGCTTACTTTCTGACATTTCAAATTTCTTCAGAAGGTCTCTGACATACTTGCTTTGATGTATGTAAGTTCCTTCTGGAGTTTGGTTGATTTGAATTCCCAAGAAAAACTTGAGTTCTCCCATTAAGCTCATTTCAAACTCTGCCTGCATAGTCTTAGCAAATTCTTGCCCCAAGGAGCTTTTAGTGGATCCAAAAATTATATCGTCTACGTATATCTGACAGATCAGAATGTGATTTTTAAATGACTTACAGAATAAAGTTGTGTCCACCTTCCCTCTGGTAAAATCATTTTCTAAGAGAAAGTTACTTAGTCTTTCATACCAAGCTCTGGGAGCTTGTTTTAGACCGTATAACGATTTCTTAAGTTTATAAACATATTCTGGATGTTGTGTGTTTTCAAAACCAGGGGGTTGATGCACGTAAACTTCTTCATCAATGTAACCATTTAAAAACGCACTTTTGACATCCATCTGATAGAGAGTGATGTCATTATTTACAGCATATGAAATTAAAAGTCTGATAGATTCTAACCTTGCGACTGGAGCAAAGGTTTCTGTATAGTCTATCCCTTCTTGCTGACTATAACCTTGTGCAACCAGTCGTGCTTTGTTTCTGACAACTTCTCCCTGTTCATTTAGTTTGTTTCTGAAGACCCATTTGGTTCCAATGATGTTAAAGCCTTTGGGTTTAGGAACTAGATCCCAAACGTCGTTTCTGGTGAACTGATTCAGTTCTTCCTGCATTGCGAGGATCCAATCATTGTCTGTGAGTGCTTCGTCAATTGTAGTGGGTTCTATCAGAGAGACTAATCCCACTAGAGATTCTTCAGTCTTTTTGAATGAGGATCTTGTTCTGATTGGGTCATCCTTCTTTCCCAGAATTTTGTCTTCGGGATGAGTTAGAGAACTTCTGGACAGTCTTTTCTGGATGGGTTCTTCAGAATTAGAGTTTCCTTCTGTTTTGCTTGCCAGTTTTTCTGATGATCTGGTTTCTGTGCCTATTATTTGAACTTCTATTTCTGCAAGAGATTCATCATGCTTTGGCTTTTGAAGGCCAAGCTTATCATCAAATCTGACACAAATGGATTCTACCACACTTCGTGTTTCTGTGTTATATACTCTGTATCCTTTTGAACGTTCAGAGTATCCTAATATGAAACATTTTTGTGCCTTAGAATCAAACTTGTTCAGAGGATCATTAGTGTTTAAGATAAAGCATGTACATCCAAAAGGATGGAAGTAAGAAATGTTGGGCTTTCTGTTCTTCCACAATTCATATGGAGTCTTTTCCAGAATAGGTCTTATAGAGATTCTATTCTGAATGTAACACGCTGTATTAACTGCTTCTGCCCAAAAGTGTTTAGCCATGTTAGTCTTATTGGTCATGGTTCTGGCCATTTCTTGTAGAGTTCTATTCTTGCGCTCTACAACTCCATTTTGTTGTGGAGTTCTAGGACAAGAGAAATCATGAGAAATGCTATTTTCATTAAAAAATGTTTCTAGATTTTTGTTTTCAAATTCCCCACCATGATCACTTCTGACTTTTACAATTCTAAACTCTTTTTCATTCTGAATTTGGTTGCAGAAAGTAGAGAATACAGAGAGTGACTCGTCCTTGTGTTTTAAGAACTTTACCTATGTCCATCTGCTATAGTCATCTACGATCACTAATCCATACTTCTTGCCACTGATGGATGCAATTTTCACTGGTCCAAACAGATCTATATGAAGAAGTTCTAATGGTCTGGAGGTAGAAACAACATTTTTTGATTTAAAAGAGGGTTTGGAAAACTTGCCTTTTTGACATGCTTCACACAGAACATCTGAGCTGAACTTCAGATTAGGAAGTCCTCTGACCAGATTGAGTTTGTTAATCTGAGATATTCTTCTCATACTAACATGCCCCAATCTTCTGTGCCAGACCCATTGTTCGTCGTCAGCAGACAAAAGACATTTTACATTCTGACTTTTTAGTTCAGAAAGTTTTATTTTGTAAATGTTGTTCTTTCTCTTTCCATTAAAGAGGATTGTTCCATCTTTCTGACTAACTGCCTTACAGGACTTTTGATTGAAGATTATATCATAACCGTTATCACTTAATTGACTTATGGATAACAAGTTATGCATTAATCCTTCTACTAATAAGACATTAGATATAGAGGGTAGAGTGCTGTTACCTATGGTTCCAGAGCCAATGATTTTACCTTTCTGATTGCCTCCGAAACCTACATACCCTCCAGCGTTAAGTTCCAGACTTTGGAACATATGCTTTCTTCCCGTCATGTGTCGCGAGCATCCAGAGTCCAGGTACCATGATTGGTGTTTCAATCTTGCTGTTAAAGACATCTGCAACATATAGGATTTTATCCTTAGGTACCCATTTTTCTTTGGGTCCTTGTTTGTTAGTGTTCACAGAATTCTGATTGAGCTTTGGTTTCTCAATAGAATTTGAAGAGTAAGATTCACTGGTATACTTTAAGTCATGTTTGTGTCCGTAAATGAAGTGAGAGTCTAAAGGAGTGTATTTTATGATCATATCATCAACTTGCTTTGGTTTATATGGAGCTCCACCTTTAGGATTAACATAACCTATGCCTTTTCTCCCATTTCTACTAACTCCATAGATCATTGAAGCCATTTTGCTTCTGTCTATGTTTTTAGTTAGAAATTTTTGAAAACTATAGTCGTAATTTTTTAGGACATTATTAGAACTAGTGGAAACTTCTGAATCAGATTGTTTCTGAGATTTTTCAAAAGAGTTGAGTTTTGAAATAGTTTCTTTTAACTCAGAATTTTCTGCTTTTAGCTTTCTGTTCTCTTCAGACTCAGATACCATATCATGTTTCAGATTTTTATATTTGAGCTAAAGTTTCTGATAGTTTTCAAGAATTTCTGACAAACTTTCTTCTAATTGAGATCTAGAAAAGTTAGAGAATACCTCTTTAGTTTCTGAATCAGAGTCTGATTCTGATGAGTTTGAATCATCTGATATGTTGGCCATTAGGGCAATGTTCGCGTGTTCATTTTCTGATTCTGATTCTGCTTCAGAAGATTCCGAGTCATCCCAGGTAGCCATAAGACTTTTCTTTCTTTCCTTGTTAAACTTTTTATTTGGCTTTGGCTTTTCTTTCTGCAGCTTAGGACAATCACTTTTGTAGTGTCCAGGTTCCTTGCATTCGTAACACACCACCTCTTTGTTTCTAGACTTTTTGTGTTCAGAGGATGGTTCAGAATGACTGCTTGATCTTCTAGAGTTTCTGAATTTTCGTTGCCTATTTTTCCATAGTTGTTGGATTCTTCTGGAAAGGAGTGATAGTTCATCTTCTTCTGAGGAGCCACCAGAGCTTTCTTCTTCTGCCTGAAATGCTTTAGTTTCAGATTTATATTTAGATTTAAGAGCAATAGACTTACCTTTCTTCTGGGGTTCATCTTCTTCTAGTTCTATCTCGTGACTTCTTAGAGAGCTGATCAGTTCTTCAAGAGATATTTCGTTGAGGTTCTTGGAGAGTTTTAGTGCTGTGACCATGGGTCTCCACACTTTTGGTAAGCTCCTGATGATTTTCTTGACATGATCTGATGTTGAGTACCCTTTATTCAGAACTTTTAGTCCAGCAACTAGAATTTGAAACCTTGAGAAAATTTTCTCAATTGTTTCATCTTCTTCCATTTTGAAGGCTTCATACTTCTGGATGAGTGCCAGAGCTTTAGTCTCTTTGACTTGAGAGTTGCCTTCATGCGTCATTCTCAGAGAATCAAATATGTGTTTGGCTGATTCTCTGTTAGTGATTTTTTCATATTCTGTGTGGGAGATTGCGCTGAGGAGAATCGTTCTGGCCTTGTGATGATTTCTGAAATCTTTCTTCTGTTGATCCGTCATGGTTTTCCTTTCAATCTTCTGACCGTCTTTTCCGACAGGGTGAGTGTAACCATCTGTTACCATATCCCAGAGATCACCGTCATGAGCCAGAAAGAAAATTTTGATTAGATCTTTCCAGTAATCAAAGTTTTCGCCGTCAAACACCGGTGGTTTGCCACTGATTTTGTCGTTGTAGTTCTGAACGGATTCCGCCATAGTGCTTTTTCGTGAAGGATCTTTTATCTGACACGGTTAAGTGTTAGCACCCAGAACCAGGCGCTCTGATGCCAATTGAAGAAACGAAAAAACACAAGAAGGGGGGTTGAATTGGAGTTTTAAAAATTTAAGGCAAAGGACACATTGGTTATCTTGGTTCGATTGAACTCAATCTACTCCAGTCCACCCGCCAAGGTGATTTCGCCTCTTTCTTGAGGACTTAATCCACTAATCAGTTTAAGATTACACAATTTCAGTAACAACCGTCACTCTTCTTGAGTTTTAACCACAATTTGGTTTTCTCAAGGAATATCAAATAAAAATAAGTGCTTCTAGTAAGCTTTATCACAACCGTGATTCTTACACAATGTTTTATCAAAATATAAAAGCAGATGAGATTTAAGAATTGTGAAAAGTATGTGTGCAAAAAGTATCTTGGTCATCTGCAGGGACTCCTTTAAATAGACGAGAAGATTTGATCCGTTGGAGACGAGTGAGTTATTTTTGGAGAGGATAATAATGCATTTTAATGCTTCTTTCCAAAAATATAGATCTTGTCTGATTTAATCCGTTGGTTTGTGATACTCATAAATAGGAGGATAGCGTATCAGAGTCCCCGTTGATTAGATGCAATATCAGAGTTTCTGGCTTGATACAGCTTTGGTGCTGAAGCGTGAGACATCCTTCATCAGAACTTAGCTAGTTTGGATCTGTGATTTTTTCATATCAGAGCTCCGCTTAATTAAAGCTTCATTTTGCTTAGATCTTGTGAACTTCGCTTGATTAGAACTTCGCTTGGATGAGATCTTGTGATACTTATATATCAGAACATCTTTAATTAGAACTTCCCTACATATTAAACAAAATGAATTAAGGAGCATCAAGTTCTAAATAATATAATGTTTGTTATCATCAAAACT
The DNA here is from genome assembly GCA_022829125.1 of Lathyrus tuberosus. Taxonomy (NCBI): domain Eukaryota; kingdom Viridiplantae; phylum Streptophyta; class Magnoliopsida; order Fabales; family Fabaceae; genus Lathyrus; species Lathyrus tuberosus. Next base: position 3,700,659 of record JALAZF010000092.1, on the reverse strand, counting down.
ATTAGAAATGTAAAATCAATTCTTGTTCTAACAATATCTCACCCCGAAAATAGGGACCAGTGACCAAGCGCTGGGGGAATTATACTCTCATTTGAGAGGACCAGGTATTCTAAATCATCCTAAGACACACATACTTTGTACTTGCCTTCTTTTATCCCGATCCTTACTTTAGCATCGGAGTGCCTTGCAGGTACAACCCTCCTCATCTTTCAAACCCAGCACCACAAATGTAATCTATGGCCCACCTCAGGTTCTGATCAGGTGGAAAGATCAGTGGCGCCATTTGTGGGAAACTATGTTATCCCCGTCTTTCTTTCCTCTTAGATTCAAGACCAAAACAGTTCTTTCAAGATTTCGATCATGGCCACCCATGACAATGTCCACGATGCTCGCAACATTGTCATCCTCCCCGTCAGCAAGACTGACGCTGACGGAGCAACCCCTTTCTCGGGAGCGACGTCCATCAGCAGAGAGATGGAACCACAACGACTCTCTCCCTCATTCGCACTGACAATGTTGGGGTCCAACCATCAGAGGACCATCAGCCCGTCCCAGTTCCGCCCAATGCCAATCCAGCCATGGCGGCCTTACTCGTGGCCCTCAACAAGACCAACCTCTAAATCCTCCAGCTGAACGTGAGGATTGGAGCCTTAGAAGAGTCCCTTCGACCAAGATCTCCTCCGCTGAGGAAAGAGCGCCAGAGATCTCAGAGTCCTCCTCCTAGACGAGAAAGAAACCGCCGAGCACCAGCAGAGCCAGAATCTTTGGCGATCAGAAAGTGTGGCCACACCTCTCCCTGGAGCCAGCACTCCCAAGGGGCCAAGAGGAGCAGAAGGGCCCTACAAATAGAGCCCTGGCGTTCGCCTCCGCCCAGATCCAAGTACCGAGCACAAACTTCATCTCCCCGTCGAGATCGTCGTCCTACCCTTGGACGAAGTACCCGCTCTCCGTTGCGGTCCAATAGAAACAGCGACGATGAGCCTCGAGGCCCGTTGTCCCAAGAAATCATGGCCATGCACCTACCAAAGGGGCTGGAGAAACCCCTGTCCCTGGGCACGTATGATGTCACTACAGATCCTGATGAGCATATCGAGAATATCGATGCATTGCTCGATTATCGTGGCGTCAGAGGCGCTATCAAATGTAGATTGTTCCCAACCATGCCGAGGAAGGGAGCAATGACTTGGTACAAGTAGATCCCCGACAAATCCATCACATCTTGGAGGCAGTTGGGGAGAATGTTATCCAAGCATTTCACCGCCTCTCGCTGTCACCCAAAGACAGAAGCCTCCCTTGAGGCCATCATTCAAGGGAAAGACGAACCTCTTCGAGCCTATATCGAAAGGTTCAACAAATAAGCCGTCTAGGTCTCCACGACCGACGATATAAAGAAGTTCTTGCTCGAGCGAGGACTTCGTCCCTAAACCAAATTTGCCAAGGCGGTTGGCATTAAGACTCCAGCGACTTTGGATGCATTCCTCCTCAAGGCGCATGCGTACATCCAGTACGAAGAGAAGGAAGCTGTGACCTTCGCCAGGGACTCGAGGCGCCAAGAGAGTGTCAGCTCCTCCAAGCACGACGACCCATCAACATCTCGTCAGGGAGAGAATATGGGATGACCGCCCACGGGAGTCCCGAGACAACAAAGGTCCTTTGTGACTTTTTCACGAATACACTCCTCTGACTGTCTCTTGAGAGAAGATCCTCTCCGAGTGCGCTAATTCAGAGTTCCGGCAAGCAGGGGTCCGATTCTCAAAACAGATACCGGCCAAGCCAAATACAGATAAGTCAAAGTATTACCAGTTCCATAAGAGCCACTGCCATATGACCAACGACTGCATCCATCAGAAGGATGCAATTGAGATATTGATCAAGGCCGACCACCTGAAACAATTCGCCGAGAAGAAGAACGCTCCTCGGCAGGACGCCCAGGAGTCCAAGAAGGTCGAAGAAGAGGTGCCTTCCTCGGAAGAGACCAGTCTTCAAGTCACCATGAGCATCTCACGACCTAAAGACTTCTACGTCCCCGAGGGGCTCAACACCCCTCCTTACTTCGATGCGCATAACCCATGGGAAACCTCCCCCTATGCCATTGTCATCTCTGAAGAGGGCTTCAACAAGGTTACCGTGGGATCCATCAAGAGGAAGTTCAAGCATCTGATCAACACAAGCTCGAACCAGAGTTCCACACTTGATAAGGTCCGGGGAGAGTCGGTCCCCATCACCTTCTACCGCGAGGAACTCCTCGGCGGAGCTCCCAACTCCAACATTCCACTTCTCGTGAGAGCACAAATGACCAACTTCGATGTTCGCTGAATCCTGGTCGATCAAGGCAATTTGGTCGACATCATGTAGTCACACCTGTTCTCCACCCTCTAGCTGGACGAGACACACCTTACGCCCTATGTAGGCTCTGACTTACAAGGCTTTAACGGGTCAGTCACAAAACCTTGGGGGTACGTGGAGCTGATAATCACTTTCGGGGTAGCATAAACGGCCAGGTCCATCAAGGTCCAGTTCCTGGTCATTGACTGCCCATCCCTACACCACTGCATCTTTGGACGGCCAACTCTGGCCGAATTGGTAGCCGTGCCCTTAGCCGTGCACCTGAAGATGAAGTACTACACTTTCAAAGGGCTCGTTGCCACTCTGCACGGTGACATCGAAGCAGCGAGAAGATGTTTTGAGGTAGCTTCCAAAGGGCTGAACACAATCACCGCCAAGCCAAAGAATCACAACAAGCCTACTCTGCCATGCAACTCTGAAGAGGCGAAGCCGTTGCCCCACGTCGACTCTATCGACCTAGATAATCGTTTCTCCGAGGACGACCAGAGGGACCAGAAAAGAAAGGGAAAGAAGATCCAGCCATGCTCGAGCAGCCCTTCCACATCGACCAGTAGTGGCGAGACCTCCTATCCGATACGCCTAATTCCGGATGGCGAGTTCGAACTAGTCCTGCTCGGTGACAACCCCCAGCGAGGAGTGAAGATCGGGATCGGCCTCCCCGACCTAACAAGGAAACAACTAAAAGCTTGTCTCTGGGAGAATGCAGATCTGTTCGCATGAAGCGCCTGAGAGATGCCCGAGCTAGATCCTGAGATGACCTGCCACCAGCTCACATCGATGTCGTCGCTAGGGCAGTAGCTCAACGTAGAAGAAAGTAGTCTCCGGAGAAAACGGAGGCTGCCAAACAGGCTGTAAAAGACCTCCTAGAGGCGAATTTTATTTCGAAGGCCGAGCACACTACTTGGATGTCAAATGTTGTACTTGTAAAGAAATCAAATGGAAAATGGCGCATGTGTGCTGACTATACCGATCTTAATAGGGTCTGCCCTAAAGACGCATATCCCCTCCCCAACATAGACAAATTAGTTGATAATTCTACTGGTTTTAAATTTTTGTCTTTCATGGACGCATATTCGGGCTATAACCAAATACCCATGGCCAAAAGCGATAAAAGGTACACAACTATCATGACCGAATTGAGCAACTATTACTACAACGTAATGCCCTTCGGCTTGAAAAACGCTGGCGCTACCTACCAAAAAAAATGAAGAACAAAGTCTTCCAAGGAGAAATCGGGGATATGCTCGAAGTCTACATGGACGACATGATCGTGAAATCCCATAAGGAATCCGATCACACGCTCCTGTAGCGTGCGATTTTTGTCGGTGACGCGACCACCTTACCGCATTTGGTTGGAATTGGGTGCTACTTTCTGATTTCTTATTTATCCTATGAAGCTGGAAAGGAAAGGGAAGCCATCTAAAACTAACCTTGCACGCAAATGTTTTCTTTAACAAATGCTAAGAGATTGGGGGGTCTGGGGTCAGGTTATACAATGGGGAGTTATCAATTACCCATCCTATATATGGTTATCCATAGATCGTTTGGCATTTTCTTCTGTTATCTACTTATCAGTGTTTATCTGTCATGGGTTGGGAAAATTTCTTCTTTGGGAGTGTTGAGAGAGTGATTTTGTTGTTTTTCGGGTTTTCCGATGTTTTTGGGTAAGGTACTAGACCTAAAGTTTTTGTTATGTGTGCTCGCTAAGATTTCACAATCTTATGCCTACGTATTCCCGTAATGATAACAGGGAAATCAGAGCAATCGTAGTTCCTCCTATTCTATGGGAGGAAAAAGATGTTTGGTGTCTTGTTCAAAGCCCAAGATTAAAGCTAGATGAGTATTTGTGTCTTGTTCAAAGCCCAAGATTGAAGCTAAAGGTTTGACTGAGAGAGAATTTGTCATCTCTAAAGGGAGATATCTCACCTGTTCATCAGAATTGTTGGGGTATTTGGTTATAAAGGAGAATTACTTTAACTGGGATGTGTGAAATCCAGCAATGCCATAATTTCCTTTATAAGGGATTTTTCTTAAAGGAGAAAACTTTAACTCAGTGTAGAGCAATGCCATTTTCCCTTAGGAATCTTTCATGCTAAGAGAAGGACATGGGCTTGGATGTAAATAATCCAGAGGCTTGCCACTTAAAACAATTAGATGAAAGAGGAAATTACCAGGATAAAGAGGGACTACAACTTGGATTTTTGAATCAACAAGTATGCCACTTACAACAATTATATGGGATTAGGTTTGTTTAATTTGTCTGTTTTGATGTGTGATGTATAGAGAAATGTCTTCCTACAGAGAAATCTTGATTTCCTCTGAGGGGATTTTTGGTTTTATGTGCCTTGATCAAAGCCCAAGGTTGAAGCTAAAAGGTTGACTCTACTAGGGAGTTTTATTTCTGTCTTGTACAAAGCCCAAGATTGAGGCTGAAAAGAGACTGATTCTTTTGGGGAGATCATTATACAAAGCCTAAGAGGAGGCTGAAAGGAATTGACTCTTCTGGGGAAATATTTTGTTTGTCTTGTACAAAGCCTAAGATTGAGGATAAAAGGGATTGACTCTACTGGGGAGAGGTTTTATATGTGTCTTATACAAAGCCCAAGATTGAGGCTAAAAGTTATTGACTGACTCAGCGGGAGAATATTTTTTTGTGTCTTGTACAAAGCCCAAGATTGAGGCTAAAACTGCTGAGGGATGATCATTATACAAAGCCTAAGAGGAGGCTAGTTGGGGAATTTCTTATATGAAGCCTTAGAGGAGGCTAACTTCTACTGAGGATTATTGAGATCCAGAGACAGGTCCAAATTGGGGAATCAACTCTTGCTGAGGATTACAGAAGAGTTGAGATATTAGAGACCATGAGGTTCTGATAGAGGGTTTATTGATAGTAATTTGACCCTAGCTGGGGATTTATAATGGTAGCTCAAAGATTGATTTTTTAACCTTTGGAGGTTTCAACTCTGCTGGAGATTGATGAAGTGATCAGGGCTTTTCCTATGCTTTCAGGAAACTTGAGGGTTTCTTTGAGATCCAAGAGGAGATGAGACTGTCCAAGTCTACTGGTATGAAAAGGTTGATCTTTATATGATGCCCAAAAGGAGGCTGGTGTTTTAAGGGATGAGAATCAACCCTAAACTGATCTGATGTTCTGAGATTCTGACTCTCTGAAGGATTGAACTAGCAAAAGATGACTAGGTTATGTCCTATACCTGTAGGAGGTCTTTGGGTCCTTGTACTAAGCCCAAGAGGAGGATGATAACTTCTAAGAAGCCTGAGGATCCTTGTACAAAGCCCAAGAGGAGGCTGGGAACTTTTAGGAAGCCTGTGGGTCCAAACCTAAGAAAAGTTCAAGAAAGGTTTCACCGGGAATAATCCTTTCTTTAGTGAACAGTTCTAGGGTTTGAAGAAATTCAAGAGAGGTTTCACTGGGAATTAATCCTCTCTGGGGAAATGAATTTCTTGTACAAAATTCTAAGTAGTGACAGTCTTGAGAAAAGTTTCACCGGGAATAATGCCTTTCTCTGTTCCATATTGTATAAGCCCAAGAGGAGGCAAGACTGTATCTGAAATTTCCTATGGGGAACTAGTTTTGACCATGTTTGAAAGAATAACCACTGGGTTGATCTAATCCTAGACCTAATTGTCGGGGAAAACTCTAAGAAGATATATACAAGTATATATATATATACAGATGAAATATATATAAACAAGTATGTAAAAGAAGACAATAGAACTTACAAGTGAGCAAGCTTCCAATATTGTAAATACAGCTGTATGGTTAGTTATTCAGGAAATTAAAGAAAGTTTTGATAACAACTATGAATTTGAATCTAAATAAAAAAGGAAATTTGTTTTTAAAGGAATTTTTGGGGCTTATACTCAAGGATAGGCCCAGATGAATTCTTTTGAAAAGGCGATGATTGCGTCGTAGTTTTGAAAACAATAGAGGGACTTATACAATGACTGAGGCCCAAATTTATTATATTTACAAAAAGGTGGGTCTTACACTCTATTAGAGGCCCAAAGTTTATTTTTATACAAGATATGGGGCTTACAACTTAGAGAGAGGCCCAGATGAAAAACAGTGATCTCACCGTCGTTTTGAAAATTGTACCGGGACTTATACAATGACTGAGGCTCAAATTATTTATGTACAAAGGGGGATTGGGTCTTACACTCTATTAGAGGCCCAAAAATGTTTGAAAAAGAAGAAAAATGGGACTTACAACACAAGGGGGAGGCCCAGATGATTTTTGTTTTGAAAACGGCGATCGCGCTGAGATTTTTAAAATCGTATCGGGACTTATACAATGACTGAGGCCCAAAAAATGGTTTATTTACAAAAGAATGGGACTTACACTCTATTAAGAGGCCCAAGAGTTTTAAAAAGAAGAGAGAGTGGGTCTTACAACTCAAGGAGAGAGGCACAGACGATTTTGTTTAAAAGGCGGCAATCGCGCCGCGGTTTTAGAAAACACGGTGGGACTTATACAATGACTGAGGCCCAAAAATATATGTGACAAGGGATGGGTCTTACACTCTATTAGAGGTCCAAAATTGTTTTGAATGAAGTTTGAAAAATCAAAATTTAGAGAAAACCCTAATTTTGAATTTAAAAGATATAATTTTCAAAGGAAATTAAATAAAAAATTATATAAAATATCAAATATATTAAAAAACAAGTTATCAACTTTGAAAAATATTTTGAAAAATCATGTTTAATCACATGAAATATTGAAATTCATTTGGAATGAAAAGATCAAAGTGGGAATTTCATTTTAAAATGTTTAAAAAACAAATAAAATGAAATAAATTACAAAAATTCCAACTATATTAAATAAATAATATAAATTGGATTTTTTTGCAGAATAAAATAATTTAACATTTTTGTGACTTTTTAAAAAAAGAACCAATAAAAAATGATAAAAAATGAGAGAAATTAATTTTTGAAATCAATTAAATAAAATATCAAAAATTCAAATATTTGAAAATTTGAAAAAGGGCGCCAAGAACACTTGTTCTTGCCCGCGTGCCCTGTTTTGCCCAGATTTGCGTTTTCTCACTTTTTTTCACTGATTACTCAATGATTTTGCACGATTTAAACACCAATCTTGCTCATTTTTTAACAAGGATCACAACCATATAGATTAATTGCATTTATATTAAGTGTGGAGTGAGAAATCAGAGGATGAACTCAAGAACCCTAGTTTCAGCATGAACACTATGAAATTCCATACACGATTCATACATAGCAATTGATTGAGGATTAACACTCTATATACATGCAGAAACAAGATGGTAACTCAAAAATTCATTTATGATGTATGTAATATGGAGTTTGAAGGCTTCAGGCTTACCTCTTGCAGCTGGTGATCGAATTCTATGTTGGAGGTGTTACAGATGTTGTGTAATGATTTGGATAGCTTCAATGGACCTCAGGTAATGTGTTTGAAGGCTTGGAATGGATTGAATCAGCCCAGAACTTGTTGTGGCACCTCAACTGCAAAAGGACCAAAAGCTTGAGCAAATGGATGGTGATTTTGTGATTCTGATGTTCTAGATGTGTTTTAGGGCCATGGATCACTCATATATGATGTATATGAGGTGTTGGCATGATTGGTTTGGTTTGAATTGCTTCCTATTTCAAAATTCGATAGTGACTTGAAATAGAAGGAAAATTTGGTTTTTGAGATGTGATTTTGAGGAAAGCATCAGTTTGGGTGCTTTGGTGTACTTAAACTGATCACAAATAAGCTCTATTTATAGTAGAGCAATTTTTTTTTCAAGCAATAGTGAATGGCAACTGGTACAGGTCTTTGGCCAATGGTTGCATAAAGGAATACAAGTCTTCTACAGCCATTGACTTGGCTTAGTGCAGCAGGTTATTGTAGCTTTGGTTCAGAGATAAGGCTTGACTCAATTCAGTTAGCAATGTCTTGATGCTTGCCACCTTGTGAATCTATTGAATGCATTGGAACAAAATTGGAGTCTTTGAGATTTTTAGCCTTTTTAGGGGACACATAGCTACATGTAGATCCTTGGACTCGGGAGGCTTATAGATCAGACATTTTCCCTTAGATGTTATCCCTTGAGGTGTCCAAATGGATGACAAGGCTTGTAATTATGTGATTTAGCTAACTTGAGCAAATGACGTATAATCTGCCTTGGGAAGAAACCAGTCTTTGATGCCATGTTCCAAGGGCTGTAACTCCTTACTCAAATTGAATTTGGAGACGATCTGGTACTTGTTGGAATGTTCTCATGACATACTTTAACTTTTATGTTCACAAATGGACATGGTTCAACTTGGATCAAGGTGAAAAATGGCCTCAAAGTTTGAAAAAAGTGAAACAGATTTTGACTTGTTGAAAATTTTACTAAGTGTTGGAAAAAGAGGTCATTTCCACTTTTTGTGATTTTGATCAATCCATAACTCAAAATCCACGAGGATTTGGAATCTCTTGTAGTTGACACTTTTGAAGTATGTCATGTGAACTTTTATTTGAGCTTTGGATGGAAGAAAAATGCCTTAGGGTTTGGGAGTTATGACCTTGCAAAGTTGGGTAAAAACCACTTTTGTTCCATAACTTAGAAAATTTTAAGTTTTCTAAGGTTGCCCCTTTTGTAAGTTACCTCACTTTTCTTGATTTTTCTTGATGAATGATGATCAAAGCCATACATTAAAATTGTTTTGGACTTAGGGGAACCATATTTGTGAAAAATTCCAAAAAGTCAAACTTGATTTTGGGCACAGTTGACTTTTTGTCAGATGAAATCCAAACTATGTGATCCTTTGTGAAATCAAGTTCTTAACCCAATTCAAACCTAATGTATGGATTCCATAGGTGTTTAAGGGTGTCTTGAATCATGTCCCAAGGTTTGGGAGCATGTCTTGGTCCAAAGTCAAAGGTACAGTTGACTTTTTCTTCAAAACCCTAATTGTGGTCCAGATGAATTTGAAACTTGTGAATCAAACTATCTTGGATCAATCCATTATTGTAAATGGATCAATGTAATGTATTTGAGGCCCTCAAATCATGTCTTGAGGTCTTGGCTCATGCTTAGCTCCAAAAGTCAACTTAGGGGTGAATTAGGTCAAGAAACCCTAATTCTTGATTTTTGATGAATGCTTCCCCTGAGGTTGTTTTGACTTTAAGATTGGGTCCATAAGGCCCCTTTGAGTATCTTGGGTCATGCTTTGAAGCATTGGCTCATGCCCAGAGGAAAAATTTCATCTGGAGGCCTTGGTCGACCAAAACCCTAATTGGTGACACTGGCGATCTTGAGGCTTGATCCACTTGGAATGTTATAACTTTATGCTTGATTCTTGATATGGGAGTTCTCTTGATCCTTTATGGGTGTTTGAGAGATTAGACAAGTTGAAGATCATGTCATTTCTTGATTGATCATTTGTCTAAGTGCTCTGAGAGAGCTCAAAACCCTAATTTTTGGTTGTAGTGAAAGCTCAACAATCCTTGCGGAGATTGATGAGGCTTGATGGCACATCCATATTGTGACAATGATTTGCACAATGATGGGAAATATTGGTGGTCAAAATTTGGGGTATGACAGATGCCCCTATTTAATCTTCTTGGACCTAAAGGTGTGAATGGCGAATATGTTCGGACATTCAGGGTGCAAGAGGATTAAATATCGGAATACCCGAAATTTTGACGGTGGTTATGAATGTTAGCGGTTTGCTCATCCATCTTCTTTTGCTAAGTAATGATACTCAGAAAAGGGTAAAACTTCCCCTCGATCCTGGTCTTCAGCCACGGAACTGGTCTTAGTTTTCTTTTGAAATAAACTTCCCCTCGATCCTGGTCTTCAGCCACGTAACTAGTCTCATTTTCTGAAATAAACTTCCCCTCGATCCTGGTTTTCAACCACGGAACTAGTCTCAGTTTCTTTTGGAATAAACTTCCCCTCGATCCTGGTCTTTAGCCACGGAACTGGTCTCAATTTCTTCTTGTCGAGTTTCTTTCTTGACAAGGGATGCTATTTGCAGCGGTTTTCATCAAACTTCTCGCCGTGTTTTACTGGGGAGACGCCATTTAATGGAAAAAGATTTGATGTCAGACTTGCTGGGGAAATCCATTAGTCTGAGCTGTAGAGGTGTGCAAACTTCTCTGTTGGAGATGCCATTTATTAACTCTACTGGGGAAAAACGAGTCTCTTGAAAGACCGTTTTTTGCTTGGGGATATTTCATCATACTTTTCTTTGAGATCATTTTGGGGAAATGCCATGTGATGTGATCCAAAATTGAGGTGCTGATGACTTCATTTGATAGTAAATGTTTCGGGGAGAAACTGTCGTATTGTCGAGAGTCTTTTAGTGGAGAGGCTTTCTCCGGGGATTTTCCTTAATCCGGGAAAGCGAGAAATATCATCTCCAATGGTGAAGAGTTATGTTCCAAAGGTGTATTTTGAATGTCTTCTTGCCTTTCAGAGGTTCAAGTTATCAAAGTGGTTGAGGACCGTCTCCAATCCAGTAATATACTGGGGAGAAATTGCTCAGACGATACATTTCCTGACGAGGAAAGAACTGACAACCTTACTGGCGGGAGGACGTTATCACTTGGGGATAAGACTGACCAGAGTGATAGTAATGCAATATGAATATGAACATAAATCAATTATGCATGATGTATGTATGTTTATGCTGACAAAACAGACGCGACATACAAACTAGTGAATGAACACGACTATATACTCGGCCACTGCGGGAGATGAAAAGTATCATTGGTTCAAGATAGTGATCCTTTCCTGCTTATGAGGGGTAGACCCTATTGGTCTTAAGAGATAAGAACTCTGTCGAGGATATCAGATGGGACATTACATCTGACACAGTTGATCCTTCAATCAGGCGTACTAGTTTAGAATGAGTAATTAGATTCTGCACTTTGAGGCTTGATCACTTCCGGAGAAGCCCTCGATGTTCTTTTCGCATTCAGCAATTAAAAATAAATGCCATCTTTATTTTAAAAGCAGAAGAAAATTTTGACAAGTAAATTCATTTTTGTTTTATTTCAAGAATCGTTGATCATGTTACAATGTCATTCTGTAAAGCAAAAATAAAGGAGAATTACAAACAAAAGCACTAGGGCTCAAATTTCATTGATAGGATGGAAATCAGCCAAGCGCGTGATCCCATAGAGTATTTACAAAGTTTGGAAAATGGTAATTTAAGGGAAAAGGGGCTACATTGAAACATAACGACCGCTATCCTTCTACCAACTTTGAATTTTGGACATTCTGGGCTTCTGTCGAAGGTGACCATGACTGAAGTTTTCCCGATGGATGGAATTACTGCTGAGGAGTCGAACTTGTCAGACGTAGTTACTTGCCATGAATCCCTAACTTTTGCCTGGATTGTCATTTGAGGTTTTTAATCCATCGGGATGATTTTTTTTTCTCATGTCTCTAATTTTTGCCTGGACTGCCCTTTCGGGTTTTCAATCCACCGAGACGTTTTTTTTTTCATATTTAGGCGAAGTATTTCTTAACTAAATCAACATTCGTGGGGTAGGTAAAGTCCTCTCCATCCATGGTTGCGAGTCTCAAGGCGCCGCCTAAAAAGTTTTTCTTGACCACATAGGGGCCATCATAATTCGGAGTCCATTTGTCTCGGGAATCAGTGAGCAATGATTGTATCTTCTTGAGCACTAGGTCTCCTTTTCTGAAGACACGAGGTCGGACCTTTTTATCGAACGACTTCTTCATTCTTTGCTGATATAGCTGACCAAGGCATAGAGCGGTTATTCGCTTTTCTTCGATTAGATTTAGTTCATCGTGTCTACTTTGACACCATTCAGCTTCTGTTAGCTTAGCTTCCATTAATACCTGGATTGATGAGATCTCTACCTCTATGGGGAGCACTGTCTCCATGCCATATACTAGAGAGAAAGGGGTTTCCCCTGTTGAAGTGCGGACAGATGTGTGATAACCGTGAAGAGCAAAGGGTAGCATCTCGTGTCAGTCTTTGTAGGTTACAACCTTCTTCTGAACGATCTTCTTGATATTTTTGTTAGCCTCTTCTACTGCCCCATTCATCTTAGTTCGGTAGGGAGATGAGTTATCGTGTTCGATCTTGAACTCAGCGCACAACTCTTTCATCATCTTGTTGTTCAAGTTAGATCCATTATCTATAATGATCTGGCTTAGAACACCATAATGGCAGATGAGATTGTTCTTGATAAATCGAACCAGCACTTGTCTGGTTACATTGGTGTATGACACTACTTTGACCCACTTGGTGAAGTAGTCAATGGCTACCAGGATGAAGCGATGTTCGTTTGAAGCTTTGGGTTCAATCATGCCAATCATATCGATTCCCCATATGGAAAAAGGCCACGGAAAAGAAAGAACTTTGAGATGCGTTGGCGGTACATGGATTTTGTCTGTGTATATCTGACACTTGTGACACTTCCTCATGTACTTGTAGTAATCGGATTCCATTGTCAGCCAATAGTACCCTGCTCTCAGAATTTTTCTCGCCACTGTGTGTTCGTTGGCATGAGTGCCAAAGAAGCCTTCGTGAATTTCTTTCATCAACATGTTTGCTTCTTGTCTGTCTACGCATCGGAGTAAAACCATGTCGAAGTTTCTCTTATAGAGTGTATGACTACTCAGGAGGAAGTTTCCAGCCAGTCTTCTGAGGGTTTTCCTATCTTTTCTTGATGCCCCAGGCGGGTACTCTTGTCTTTGAAGGAAGCACTTGATATCATGATACCAAGGTTTGTCATCTATGAGTGCTTCAATTATGAAGATATAAGCTGGCCTTTCAAGGCGCATTAAGTCAATCATAGGTACGTCATTCCATTGACCTACACTAATCATGGAAGTTAGGGTGGCTAATGCATCAGCCATGTGATTTTCTTCACGAGGGATATGGTGAAACTCGATTCTGTTGAAGAATGGTAACAACCTTCTCTTGTAATCTTTGTAGGGAATCAGTCCTGATTGGTATATGTTCCAATCTCCTTTGATTGATTGATAACCAGGGTTGAGTCTCCATACACATCCAAGTTCTTTACCTTAAGTCGATAGCTTCTTTGAGACCCATGATACAAGCTTTGTATTCATCCTTGTTGTTTGTACATTTGAATGTTAATCTGGCAGTGAAAGGAATATGGGTACCCTGAGGTGTTACGATGATTTCTCCAATTCCGTTTCCATAATTGTTGACAGCTCCGTCAAAAATTAATCCCCATTGGGAACCTGGTTCTGGCCCTTCACTGGGTAGCAGTTCATCGCAATCTTTTATTTTCAAGTACATGACATCTTCGTCTGGGAAGTCAAATCCGAATGATTCCTGATCGTCAATCGGTTGATGAGCCAAATGATCGGCTAAAATACTCCCTTTGATGGCTTTCTGAGCATGGTACTCAATGTCGTATTCTGATAACAACATCTGCCAACGGGCGATCCTTCCCGTGAGAGCAGGTTTTTCAAAGACGTACTTGATCGGATCCATTTCGGAGATTAACCAAGTAGTGTGGCAAATCATGTACTGTCAAAGACGTTTGACTGCCCAAGCCCAGAGCACAGTAAGTTTTCTCGAGCATAGTGTACCGAGTTTCACAGTCAGTGAACCTTTTGCTTAAGTAGTAAATGCCAAACTCTTTTCTTTTTGTTTCGTCTTGTTGGCCAAGTACACAACCATAGAGTCTTCCAAGACTGTTAGGTAGATGATTAGTGGTCTTCCTTCCACTGAAGGTGACAGAATCGGTGGATTCAACAGATATTCTTTGATACTGTTGAAAGTTTTTTGGCAATCTTTTATTCATACGCAGCTTTGATTCTTTCTGAATAGTTTTAAGATTGGCGCGCATGTCGTGGTCATGAGGGATATGAATCTAGAGATGTAATTCAGACGTCCCAGAAATCCTCTAACCTATTTTTTAGACTTTGGTGAAGGCATTTCTTGAATGGCCTTAACCTTGTCAGGATCAACCTCGATTCCTTTCTGGCTGACGATGAATCCTAAAAGTTTCCCCGAGCGGACACCGAATGTGCACTCATTGGGATTCAAACGGAGTTTGTATTTTCTTAAACACTCGAATAACTTTGACAGGTGTGTCACATGCTCTTCTTCTATTTTAGATTTGGCGATCATGTCATCGACACACGCTTTAATTTCTTTGTGCATCATGTCGTGAAACAGAGTTGTCATGGCCCTTTGGTAGGTTGCCCCGACGTTCTTTAGACCAAACGACATTACCTTGTAACAAAAGGTGCCCCATGGGGTAATGAATGAAGTTTTATCCATATCTTCTGATGCCATTTTGATTTGATTATAGCCCGAGTATCCATCCATGAAGGAGAAGACTTTGAATATCGCTGTGCTGTCTACCAGCATGTCTATGTATGGTAGGGGAAGTCATCCTTGGGACTTGCTTTGTTCATATCCCTGTACTCTACACACATTCTGACTTTTCCGTCCTTTTTCGGAACTGGCACTATGTTGGCTAACCATTGAGGATATTCTGAGGTGGCGAGGAAACCTACGTCGATCTGCTTCTGCACTTCCTCCTTGATTTTGATGGCCATATCTGGATGAGTCCTTCTCAGTCTTTGTTTTACCGGAGGACATTCTGTTTTCACTGGTAAGTGATGTTCTACGATGCTGGTATCCAACCCTGGCATGTCCTGATAGGACCAAGCAAATACATCTGGAAACTCTTTGAGAAGTTTTATCAAGCTTTCTTTGACAGTCGGACTGAGCAGTGTTCCAATCTTAACCTCTTTCTTTTCCTCTCCTGAACCCAAACTGACCATTGGAGGCTTTTTGTGAGGCTCAATAGACCTTTCCTCTTGTGTGAGTAATCGGGAGATCTCTTATGGAATCTCTTCGTCCTCTTCTTCTTCTGCTTCAAATACCGGGAATTCAAAGTTGGGAGAAGGCATTGGATCGTACGTTTCAATGGGGTTTAAAACAAGCAATCTGCATGACGTGATGATTCGTTTTTTAGCAAAGACAGAGAGAATGCAAGAGTGCATGCAGTGTATTTTCTTAAAAAATGCTTGTTTTTATTTTGAGTTATTTTAGGATTACCATTTTCTGAAAAACGACAAGTGAAAACAACAATAAATACGGGAATGACAAAATGACATTATTTATTTATGATTTGTTGATTCTTGAAACACATCCTTATAAAACAAAACTCTATCGCTTTTAGGCGAAGCAAAGAGGGACATTTACAGAAAAGCGAGCCCTATAAAACATCCATTCACCCGGGCGAGGAAAAAGGTTTAAAACAAAGATGACAATTACTTAGACTTATGGACGACTTTCGGGACATCGACAGCAATCCAGTGGCGATGAACTCCTCTGTGAATCACAAAGTCTGGTACTTTCCTTCTTGGCTTGTCTTCAGAAATGACGCTGATTTATGGCGGAGTAGGATCGCTGGAGTCTTCCTCCCATGCAGAGTTATCATAAACGAACTCTTATGTTGTATCCTCCCTAGTGTTTTCATCCACAAGTGGATCTCCCCATCCAGTTGGTTAGATGTCCTCGTATCTGATACGAGAACTTCCAGGAGCAGTGTACTTGACTAAGAAGTTGTACTTGCCACTTGGCTGTCCTAAGGTGTCCCATATTTCTGTGGGAGTGGACGAGTCATCTTCCTCAATGACGTTGACCTCGGGAAAGCATCGTTTATGAACTCTTATCTTGCAATCTTTGTAGATTCGTCACCATGGTGTCGGACATTTTCAGAATGTCTTGAGTAATGATTCCATGACCCGGTGGGGACATGGGTATTCTTTTCAATATTACTCAGTTGATATGTATTATCAGGCTGACTCTTTTTCCCCAAGTCTTTTAGGCACGACCTCCAGATAGGCAAGTCATCTAGGGGATCATAATAATCTTGGTCAACATTGTCTTTCATTAGGTCATCTTCTAATGAGTTAGGTGGAGCATGACATCCTTCAGGATCGTAATCTCCACAGATCATCCGAGCGTCGAATCTCCGTATATACCTCGGGTTCTACTTGGGAAAATAGAATGAAATGCACGCTTCTTCCAGAGATATATAACTGTCATGGTTAAGATAAGATTTCCATTCTTCTTTCGTATCGGAGGAATCACTTTTATTGATGGTGTGTACTTCTTCAGACACTGGGTGGAGGAAGCCTCCATTGTGAAATAAATCCTGAATGGGACGAAAAATTTCGTCTTTAGTAGTCTGGGTACAGGCTGAAGAGAAACCAAGACCTTTCTTTGTCTTGTTATCAGTAGGAATTACAAGTTGTCCCCATCTTTTATCTCGTTACTCTCGATCACTTTGAGAGAGTCTTTGTATGAGGAAATAGATGTTCCTCTTTCTGATCGATTCTCATTACTCACTGATAGTGCTTGAAACTGAGTTCCAACAACCTCCTCGGGTTCTACACAGGAGAATGATGATAATTTTCTCATGATTAAGGCTTCCTCTCCGCATACTGTGACTAACTTGTCATTCTTGACGAACTTCTGCTTCTGGTGAAGTTTCGAAGTGACTGCCCCAGCTTCGTGTATCCAAGGTCTTCCTAATAAACAGTTGTATGCTGCCCGGGTGTCCATGACCTGGAAAGTGACTTGAAAAGTGTGAGGACCAATGGTTATGGGAAGATCGACTTCACCGATAACTGTTTTTCTGGACCCGTCAAAGGCTTTGACGATGATCTCACTGCCTCTCATTGGAGCTCCTTGAAACGATAGTCGTATCAGAGTTGATTTTGGCATAACATTCAAAGATGATCCAGTGTCCACCAGTATGCTGGCTAGAGCATCGTCTTGGCAGTTGAGTGCCATATTGTGATTTTTGCCTTCTTCCGGCAGTTCTTCATCACTGAATCCTAAGTTGTTGCAGGAAGTGATGTTGGAAATAATGTTGTCAAACTGTCTTACCGTCACATCTTGTTCCACAAAGGCTTGCTCTAATACTTTCTGTAGAGCTTCCCTGTGAGCTTAGGAACTAAGCAGAAAAGAGAGTATAGAGATTCGTGAAGGAGTTTGCAATAATTGATCCACAATGTTATACTCGCTTTTCTGGATGAGACTCAGCATCTCATCGTTGTTCTTTACAAGTTCTGGATTACTGGATTGACCGTCTGGTTGATTGGGAACTTCTATTTGAGGTTCCTTTTCTTTGGTAGGTTCTCCAACTCCTCTGTTGAAGATCCGACCGCTCCGTGTGACTCGACTGATGTCAGCAATTTTTACGACGGAGGGTAATGGAGTTTCCTTTCCATTTTCAATGGTTGTTGCGTCGTACTTGTAAGGGATAGCCTTATATGACTTGTACGGTACTGGTCCTGGCAAGTAGATAACTACAAGAGCCGTTTGATTTCTCTGATTGTTATAGGCAACCTCAATTGGTTCGAGGTTAAGGATTCTTCTACTGTCAAGAGAGACTTTTGACTCATTGAGCAGAGGAATTATGGCACAAACGTTCTCAGTCTTTCCTTAACCGGAGATTACGACGGCGCTTTTGTTCTGACCAAGGAGATACTCTTGTATCATGTTGAACGACCCAGAGCTCGAACAGGGTCGAATCTCCGTTTGGTTTAACTATTCTTGGAGAGCTGCTCACACAAGATAACATCCTTGGTTATCTTTCAAACATATCCTACAACGCTCATAGTTGTGCGGTGGTACTCGGCCACACCCACTTTGTATGCAATGCATCTTTACTAGATCTGTTTCCATTGAGCGGACATCATGAATTTGATGTCTACCAGGATTCCCGTCAGTCATGCTAATCCGTTGTGTAGCTTCATCCAAGTAAATTGGAAGCCACCAGTGGTCCAACAGATGTTGAAGCGTTCTTTGTACAAGTGCACACCCCTGACTGTCTTCGCAACATTGTTGACAGTCTAGATAATCATGTGAAGCCAAAAAACTGAGCCTGACTTGTTTAGCATGTAATTCTACCAGATTGGTATTCATCAGGTGTATGTCAAAGATCTGAACCATATTGGTTATTTCCTTCACGGTAATCTTGGATCCATCCGAGATCCATCTGACGTTGGAGGGCCTCTTGTACAAAAGAGCATCCCTGATTGTCTGTTGAGCAGATTGGACAAGAGTTGTAGTCGTGTCGTGGAAGATTATAATATTGACTTTGCCTTGAATGCATTGCCACTAAATTGACGTTCATCGCACGGATGTCGTGGTTTTGAACAATATTGGGATGTGCATGGGCCATGTTGACTTCCTGGATCCTGTGATCCTGAATCTAGCCCAGATCCAATTCTTCTTGTAGAGCTGCTTACACTACGGAACACCCCTGATTGTTCTTTGAGCAGGTATCACACTGGTGATAATTGTGAGATGTGTCGCATCTGTGAAAATCAACCGGCGGAAAAGAACAGAAGAGTCACCACCGAACGTTATTTATCCCGACACAGGGAAAGGAAACGATCGAAGAAAACCTCAACAAAAGGAAAGGAATGGTCGTCGCAACCAAGGCCTGGGTTTGGGATTTGGTTACGCGAGAGGAAGGTATTAGTACCCCCTCGCGTCAATTGTACTCGATGGGATCCACGTTTGTTGTCTCGATCAAAGGGTGTCATCATCTGGAGCTCCACTGCTACTGGAAAGAAGAAGGAAACGGGAACGAAAGAGAACGAAAAAATGAAGAAGAAAAGAAAAAGAAGTCACTCGATAGGACATCGTCGTCCTAGGCCTACGTATTCCCTCGTGCAATGGGAAAGTCAGAGTCAACGTAGTTCGGACACGAACTAAGGGGGGAGGTTACTCGCCAAGACATCGTCGTCTTGTGCCTACGTATCCTCAATCTAACCAGAAAAAGGAAATCATAGCAGTCGTAGTTTGACCCACGGGTCGGTGAAAAAGGTCTCGATCGCACTGGGGCGAGAGAAAAGGGCTCAACTAACAGGTTAGTCTCAATCGCACTAAGGCGAGATAAAAAGGGATCAATCTCGCTGAGGCGAGAGAAAAAGGCTCGATCGCACTGAAGCGAGAAAAAAAGGGAAGTTAGTTGTTAGTGTGCTCGCCAAGGATAGGGATCCTCGTGCCTACGTATCTCATCGGAAATGAGAATTAGAGCATCCGTAGTTCGCAGAACTACGGGAAATGGAAGGAAGGGTGCTCGCCAAGACATCGCCGTCTTGTGCCTACGTATCCTTAATCTATCCAGAGAGAGGAATTCAGAGCGTCCGTAGTTCGTGGTAACGACCACGGAAAAAAGGGATCTCAATCACACTGAGGCGAGAGAAAAAAGGGACACACAAAAGGTCCAAGAGAAACTCGATCCTACAAGTTATCATGCCTGGATTGAGAGCCTAATGTCTATCCTACTCCGAGCTTAATCAGAAATTAAGTCGGACTAGGAGCCTTAAGGGATCATGTGAATACAGAGTAATCAACAAGTAAACACCAGACGACTCAATCACAAAGAGAGAACGAATACGAAAACAAGTCAGGAGAAATTAACAATTAACCAGGAATTAATCGGAAATTAGTCTAAGTCAAAATTAGAATGCTAACTAAAAATCAAGATTAAATTCTAACAAGAAAAGAGTTAATCAAAAATATAAAACTATTTCTAAAATTAAACCTAAAGTTAATTCAAGTTAATTTCTAATTAAATCTATTTCTACAAAAATCTAATTAAAAGAAAATTAATTCTAAAACTAATTCTAGAATTAAAAACTAATATTAAAACTAACTTCTAATTCTAATTCCAAAAATTAATAGCTAATCTAATTTTCCTAAACCAATTAACTAAAACAATTAGTAAAACTAATTATAGTTAAAAACCAAGATCTAAACTAAACAATTAAAATAAGGGGTACAATTCAGATTCTAGAGGTGTGATTAGCAAGCTGGGCGCATGGGCCTTGGCAGCCTAAGCCCAAAGGTTCTCTTTGCAGCCATAGGGGGTGCGCTGCTGATTCAGAGGGTGTGAAAAGAAAAACGCGCATATGGGCTTTAGAACGTAGGCCCGAATATGCAGACAAGGGGGTACTGGAAGAAAACGTGTGGTGTGGTTAGCTCCAAGTGCTGGGCTTGAATGTCTTTGGCCCAAAGCTACTATGTTCAGCCAGGGGGTGTGTGGGTCAAAAATGGGTGGTGGATAGATAATTGGGTGTGTGGGCTTTGAACCCGGTCCTCGTTGACAAAGACTGGTTCAATAAAAATAAAAAACCCTAAGTAACATCTGTACAACCTATCTTCATTTTTCCAAACTCCTCACTGTTGAATCCCTTTCAACACATCTCCTTTCTTAAATCAAGTCGCCGCCGGGAAATAATCTGGCCGGAAAAAACGGTCTGTCGTCCGTCTCCGCTCCGTCAATGCTCTTCTTACAAGGTTCGCCGGAACTCCTTTTCAACATCATTCTTCCTCCTTCCTCAACATTCTTACCTTCTCCGTCTTCCATGATTTCACCGCCGACCACCTCTCAAATAGCCAGTACCAATACCTTCTACCTCTCTCCAATTCGAATCTCATTCCACTTCACACGCTATCGTTTCCACTCTCTCACGCTACCTTCATCACACCGTTGCCGGGAACAACCACACCAGAATCTCCTCCCACTCCGCCACCGTCTTTCTCAACAAAGTTCAAACTCACACTCTCAAGGCAAAAGATTCTCAAATCGAAAATAATCACAAACCTATACTAATCAGCAACAATCGAATTGCAGATCCAAAGCAACAAACACATGAACAAATTATCACACATCAATGTTCGAAACGAAATCGACGTACGTACCTATCAGAGTCGCTCCGATGGCACTTCGACGACAAAACAAGGTTTCACGGCTCAGGTATGATCAGTTTTGCTCGATTCCGCTTCTTCTTGATTCACCTTTCTTTATACTTCTTCTGTGATTCACTTCTGAAATGTTGTTGAATGACGTTGATTTTGCAGAGTAAAATTTTCTGCCATCACAGTGAGAAAACGTGAAGATGAATCGTGAGGAATTAGAAATGAAGAAAATTGGTCCTCCTCTCAATTCAGTTGCAGCTGCTTTATACCAGGATTCTTGGAGGGGTAGAATAGGCATTTGGGTTTGTAATTCTATTATGAGAATTGGGAGTGGAAACACGGGAAATATGCAGTGTAGAAATCGTGAGAAATTGTCACGAGTTTGGCACCTGCGAAATAGTGACTTGTTGCGTTGTGACCGCGGTTGGAAATGGCTGTTGAATATGGAAAATAAAATGGCTAAGTTGTTACCAAGTTTGGAAGTATCAGCTGGCTGAAATTATTTTTATTTGTTTATCACAAATTGTGTCTCTTTGCCCTGATGATAAAACGGTGTACTCATCTCGCATGATTTATTGTGCTTCATGAGTGAACCTTAGAGACTTTGCGAAATACTATAGCCATCGGTGTTGTCCTCAGACAATAACCAACACGTATGAAATTCTGAAAGTATTGATTTTCACATGACACCCCAAAGACCACTCTAACAATAAAAAAAATGAGAAGGTGTAAATATGGATAATAAAATGGATTAAAAAGAAATGGTTATGGTTTAAGGAAGAAAATGGATATTGAATTGAATTCCAGAAATGGATATGGTTTAAACAAAAATGAAGTGAATAATGAAATCGAATGGATATTTGCAATGTGGAGTAAAAATGGATATTAATAATTGGATAAAAATGGATAAAGAAAAATGGAGATGAATAATGGGTTTATGGTAGAAATTTGAATTCCAAGTAGCCCACACGACTAATCTCTAATTCCAATCACACTCTCAATCCACACCAAACTCACATCTTCATTGAATCCCAACAATTCAATCAGTAAGCTTAATTGACCATGACCCAATGCTCTTCAAATCAGTCCACAACTGTGAATAAGAAACCCTAATTCTCCCTGAGATACACCTTGATTCACACCAATGAAACCCTGACCCAATATTTCTGACGATTCCTCTGAATGGAGGAGGCTTCGCAGTTTAGCGAACCTCTGAATAGGAAGATATGTGTGATAACATGAATTCAACCCTTGCTTCAACTTAACCTGAAATAGGAGGCAACTGAATCACCTCTGAATAGGGCCTACACTGATAACAAGAAGATTCCTTTGATCCCACGTCTCAAGAACCAATGCCATGATATGGTTATGAGCTATGATCTAAATGAGATGCAAATGAAAAAAGAAACATAAGCCAGAAAAAGGTAGGGCAAATTTTGGGGTGCTACAGCTGCCCCTATTCAATCGACTTAGACCTGAAAGGATGATAGCAACGACTTTCAGACATTCGAGGTGAAAGGTGATTGAATACAAAAGAACCCAGAAATTTGTAAACTGTGGGGAGAGAAATGACATAGTGATTGCCAGCCGAAGGTGGACTCATAACCGGAGGTTACCATCACAAGATGGATTTTCAAAAGGAAGGCCGACACGAAGTCGGACTCATATCCAAAGGTTAGTAGAATCAACAGACCTACAAAGATGACTACGCTGGGGATACATTGGTAGACCATCAACTCTGAGGTTGAGGAAAAATGGCATCAGCTCTGATATTAAAAAAAAATTGGAGTAAACATCAACACTGAGGTTGAGGAAAATCTGGGCTAAACACCAACTTTGAATGCTTGAGAAAAAGGTAGACATCAACTCTGAGGTTGAAAAAAAACCATAACTTCAACTCTGAGGTTAGAAGAAGGATATATGTCAACTCTGAGGTTGGTAGAAAGGTAGACCTTGATTTTGAAACCGGAGATAAAAAAATTGACTTCAACTCTGAGGTTGGAGACATGCCACAATATATGACAACTCTGAGGTTGGGGACGAAAGGCTTCAACTCTGAGGTTGGACAGACAGACGTCAACTCTGAGGTTGGAAAGGGAATATACGACAACTCTGAGGTTGGGGAAAATATGCACGACAACTCTGAGGTTGGAGAAGAAAGGCGTTAACTCTAAGGTTGGGAAAGAAAAGATTATTCATCAACTCTGAGGTTGAGAAAATATGTGGGACAAATCTGAGGTTGGAGAAGAAAGGCGTCAACTCTGAGGTTAGGGAGGAAAGGATTATTCATCAACTCTGAGGTTGAGAAAATATGTACGACAACTCTGAGGTTAGAAAAGAGAAGCGTCAACTCTGAGGTTGGGGAGGAAAGGATTATTCATCAACTCTGAGGTTGAGAAAATATGTGCGACAACTCTGAGGTTGGTAAAAATGGGCATCAACCCAAAGATTGGGGGAAGAGAGGGTTGTTCATCAACTCTGAGGTCGAGAAAAGGTATACGACAACTCTGAGGTTGGACAAAATAGGCATCAACTATGAGGTTGAGGCTCTCTTCGGAGGATTGGAATCACTGTTTTGATTAAGGGTTGATCTGGACTTTCGTACAAGGTACCAAATCAGGCTTATGCTTCGATGCATGTTTGAATTTTCTATGGCGTAATGCTCCATGGAAATGCTACGTGTTTTGAGGATGCAATGCAATGATGATTACTACATGCAAGAATGAGATGACACTCCATCGAGGAATGCGCAGAATGGAACGAGCAGACTTTGCTGAGGAAGGGATCACCGGTATCTAATCTCCTGTACCACCAATAACCACTGGTGATGCAAACCCTGTCAGGGAACCGCAAGCTAAATTGTGAACTCTGTCGGGGAGATGCCAATGAAGATTGGACTTTGAACTGCTAAGAATGCCAATAACCATTGGACTTTGACTTGCGGAGAATTACCGACTCTGACTTCTCACCGTCTTCAAACTGCTTGAAAAATATTCCATCACCTTACCCTGCTGAGAATGAGGAATTCACCTATACTGCTGGGAGTAAGAAATCTTCATAAAGAACCCCTTTCGACTTGAGAACGATTCTCTGCTTGGGGAAGAATAATAATTCCAACACCTTGTTGGAAAAAGATACCTTCTGGCACCTTGATGGGGGGAGACTTCAAAAGCCTCGCGTTGAGAACAACTTAATGCTTCAAGTTTCTACTGATCAACTACATGCTGATTATCAAGAATGAACAACGGTTCCTTTAATTCTCAACTTGCCACAGACCACAGGGTCTAATGGAATAAATCATCTCAAGAGGATTTTACAGATGATCGGGCATTCACACTGCCCCAGGGTCTTCAAACTCTTGGAGAGATTTATTAGATCTCGACGTAACTGCCCCAGACTGTATGATCCGCGAAGGAATTTTCCCTGAGAGGACTTATAACGACTTGAAATACTCTGCCTCAGTATTTTGAACCTTGAAGAGGTGCTTTTGATTAACCGTCTACTGGGGAGGATAACTTCTCATGCTTCGGAGGTGGCCTGCCTCGATATGAGATTTGAAGTGACTTCACCCCTGATCTTTGAATGAATGCCCCAGAATAACTGAACTTCGGAGAGATTTCTCGACGTGACTGCCCCATATTGGATACATCTTAATACGACTTACTAGGGAGAGCCCACTCTGCACTGAGTCTCTTGGCCACATGCCCCTTGATATGACTGTCCTTCAGAATTTTCAAGCATCCCAACTTGGCAGGATCAAGCTTCTTGACTGACATTCATCATGTAAACTTCCTTAATGCTTAGGCACGTGTATGCGAGCAGAACAAGTTTATTATGAGAATGATAATTCTAATGCAACAAACATATTAACCTTGAAGTTTTTATTGAAAAGATGTCGCAAAACCCTGTGAACAAGTCACTAGTTACGACATTTATTTTTGAATGGAAAACAATACGCACATGCAATACCAACAAAAATCTTATTAGCACAACTCATGGGAGTCTGGAACGCTGTCTTGTTGAAGTATGCCTTCGGAATAAACCCTGCTTCAATTAGGACTTTTAAGGGTTGTAACGTGGCTTGGTTCGCGGTTTTAGAAAAAAGGATTTATGGCTCAAAATTTTGTTTGTACCCACCCATTCTCCTTGATGTTCTCCAGTCCTACACTAAGTTAATTTGGCACAAACGCTCATCTCCCAAAAGGATTTTTTTGTGAGGATCGATGGTTAAGGAACCCACGAGGTTTTCGAAGTGACAGTCACCCCTTTTTGTCTTCAGTGTTGCGGTCACACGACTTGTTCTTTATCGAGGATTTCCTTTTGATCATTTCTTTTTTTTTTCGCTTTTTTTTATTTCCCTGATTTTTCCTGGACTGATTCTTTTTTGAATCTTTCAATCTTGAAGTCCAGCGGGATGCCCTAACTTTTGCCTAAGTCATTTGTTTTTAAGTTTTGGACTTAGCGGGCTATCTCTTTTGTCTTTTCTTTTTGAACAAATCGTGTGACACTGGTTGTCTAATTTGTTTGAA
Organism: Lathyrus tuberosus; assembly: GCA_022829125.1. Taxonomy (NCBI): domain Eukaryota; kingdom Viridiplantae; phylum Streptophyta; class Magnoliopsida; order Fabales; family Fabaceae; genus Lathyrus; species Lathyrus tuberosus. The sequence goes on along the minus strand of JALAZF010000092.1, from coordinate 3,675,051 downwards.
AAGGGTGGTGACTGCCTCATTCCTTAGTCGATGAGGGATAACCATTGTGGTTTCACGTCTCTTAACCTCCTGATGCGTGAGGAAAGAAAGGTACTGGATCCTCAGATGCACACTCCTTTTGAAATTTGGACGCTTGGTCAAATTACTGACAACTACCCTGCCCCAGGTTAAATGTGAGGGTTTTTCCGAACGAAAAGAAACTCCTACTTCAAGGCTCAAAGGGGTTGACAAGGGTCTATCTCCCTTATATCTCCGGTGTTTGGGGATTTGAAGCAATGCATGTACATCATCAACAGGGTTTTATCCAAAAGCATATAACCAAAGATTTTGCGTTTTTACTTCATCATCCTCCCTCCAAGAGTTTAAACAGGACAGTTGGTATTGCAATGTACAGAAATAACATATGAATGAATAAGAATAAGAAAAGAAAACTTCAAGAAAAACATATTCATTGTATTAAGATTATCATTAAAAACAAACAAGTCTTTTCATGCATACAATGCGTTAACAAGAAATGAAAAACTACAAATGAAAATGCAGTAAAGAAGCTGAAGATTGCCATCGCTGAGGAAGCTTGATTATGTCCGAACTTATTGATTCTGATGACATACTTGCAGTCTGAGTGTTCACTTGAGAAAAGAGGCTTCAATTGATATACAGATCGTCTGCAGTGAATGCAATAATACCTGAGTCGACCAGATCTTGCACCTTGTGCTTGAACACGTTGAAATCTTCAATTGAATGACCTGGTGTGTCCGAGTGATACTCACATCTAGCATCCAGATCATAATCAGGAGGAATGGGGTAGGGAACAGGCTTGGCATCCCTTAGTTCAACCAGAGAACTCTCAAGTAGATGGGCAAGAACATGACTGTGAGGCATAGGGAGCGGATCAAACCTTCTCGCAGGCCTTTGTGATCTTTGTTGTCCCTGTTGCTGATGAGCATAAGATCGTTGATACCGAACCGGCTGTTGAGCAACAGGAGGAACATACACAACACTAGTTTCTCCTTCCTTTCTCTTGGAGGACCCAACATAAGGTTTCTTTGCATCTTTAGCAATTTGAATCTTTCCCGTTTTGATGCCGCTTTCGACTCTTTCTCCTGCCAATACAAGACCTGAAAATCCAGCTGACAAACATCCAACCAATTTCTCATAATAATGCCCCTGAAGCGTATCCATGAACATATCTGTCATACCCCAAATTTTGACCACTAAGATTTCCCATCATTGTGAAAATCATCATCACAATATGGGGGAACCATCTTACCTCTTTAGTCTCCCCAAAGATGGGTGAGCATCCACTGCAATCAAATTTAGGGTTTCAAGCCCTCTCAGAGCTTTTGACAAAGGATCAATCAAGGAATAACATGATCTTCAACTTGTCTAAACCTCTCAAATATCTACAAGGGATCAAAAGGACTCCCACAACAAGGATTAAGCACAAAGCTTCTCCCTTCTAGGTGGATCAAGCCTCAAGATCGCCAGTGTCACCAAATTAGGGTTTTGGTCGATCAGGGTCTCCAAAGGGAAATTTTCCTCTGGGCATGAGCCAAGGATCCAAAACACAACCTAATATACTCCATGGGACCTCATGGACCCAACCATCAAGTCAATTTTGCCTCAGGGGATGCATTCATCAAAAATCAGGAATTAGGGTTTCTTGACCTAATTCACCCCTAAGTTGACTTTTAGGGCCAATCATGAGCCAAGACCTCAAGAGAGGGTTTGAGGGTCTCTAATGAACTATATTGATCCATTTGTAACAATGTATTAATCCAATAAGTTTGAGCAACAAGCCTCAATTTCATCTGAACCACAGTTAGGGTTTCGCGAGAAAAGTCAACTGTAACTTTGACTTTTGACCAGGACATGCTCCCAAGCCCTAAGACATGAATCAATATACCCTATGACACCCATGGAACATGTCCATCAAGTTTGATTTAGGTCAAGGACATGATTTCATGAAGAATTGCACAGTTTGGAATTCATCTGATAAAAAGTCAACTGTGCACAAAAGTCAACTTTGACTTTTTGAGATTTTTCACCAAAATGGATTTTTAACCCTAAAATGATGTTAATGTATGATTTGAATCATCATTCATCAAGAAAAATCAAGAAAAGTTGGATAACTTGTAAAAGGGGTAACCATAAAAACTTAGAAAAATTTCGAAGTTATGGAAAAAGTGACACTAATGTGCCAACTTTGGAGGACCATAACTCCTAAACCACAAAGCCATTTTCTTCCATCCAAAGCTTGATTTATAGATCTCATTGCCCTCTACAAAAGCTTCATACTGACCTATGTCCAAATTTCTCATGGATTTTGAGTTATGGAGTGATCAAAATCAAGAAAAGTCACTTTGTTCCAACACTTAGTGAAAATTTCACTAAGTCAGAATTTGCCTTACTTTTTTCCAAATGTAGGGGGATTTTTCACTTGGATTCAAAAGAGATCAAAACCAAACATGTTCAAACAGTTGTTGTATCATGTAAGGGCTTTCCAAAATGGCCAAGAACATTACCAAATTCCATTTGGGCTATGAGTTATGACATTGGCAAGTTGCCTTGTTGAAATCTGTCAAGGCAAGGCATAATTTGCATTTTTGTTCGATTTACCAAAATCAGCCAAATCCAAATGCTCCTATCCACTTGGACACATCTGAGGATTGAATCTAAAGGGGACAATCACTGAGCCAAGCCTCCAAAGTCTTTGGAACAAGAAATAGCATGTTGAACCTAGAATTGCCAAAATAGGGACAAGGCTCCAATTTTGGATTGGAGCATTCAATGGAAGCATCAAGGTGGCATGGACTGAGCCATTTGCAACTGAATTCAGTCAAGACTTATCCAAGACCAAGGGAACCAGCAGCCTGTGCCCTAACCTCTAGTCAATGGCTAGAGGAGACTTGAATTTCCATTGGCCAACATTGAACAAACCTACTCAGCAGTTGCCATTCACTATTCCTTGCAAAACAAACTTGCTCTACTATAAATAGAGCTCAATTGTGATCAGTTTGAGTACACCAAAGCCATCAAACAGATGCTTTCCTCAAAATCTCCTTCTTCACTCCAAAATTGCCTTCTAAAGCAAGTCACTATCGGGTTTTGAGTTTGAGAGCTTTTCCAATCAAACCAATCACTCACACACCTCACATACAACATATAGAAGTGATCCAAACACTCACATAACATCTGGAACACTGATTTCACAAAATCACTAGCCAATTGCTCAAGTTCTTGACAGTTTTGCAGTTGAGGTGCCATCCTCAACTCCAAACCATTTCAATCCATTCCAAGCATTCAGACACATCACTTGGCACCTAGGGAAGCTATCCACATCATTGGAACCTAGCTGTAATACCTCCAACACAAAACATGATCACCAGCTGCAAGTGGTAAGCATGAGCTCTTCTAACTCTATGATCCATGCAATTTTTGCTGCACAATAATTTGGCCATATGTTCTTAATCATGCATAGAATGTTTTCCCTCAATAAATTGCATTGTTTGAATCGGGTGTGGAATTTCTGAACCTTCATGCAAAATCTAGGGTTCTTGAGGATTTTACGTGATTTCTTGTTATATGTTTAATTTAAATGAAATTAATTGACATAGACATGATCGTGAGGTTGAGACGAGCATAATGATATGTGGATTGCATGATATAATCAAGTATTCAGTGAGATTGAGGAGAAAATGCAAATCAGCCAAACCCAGAACACGCGCGTGTTCTTGGTGCCATTTTTGAATATTTGAATATTTGAATTTTGTGATTTTTATTTAATTGATTCAAAAATTAATTTCTCTCTGAGTTTTAATGATTTTGAGTTGATTCTTTTTGTAATAATTCACAAAAATGTTAAAATATTTGATTTTATTAAAAAATCCCAAAAATATTATTTATTTCATATAATTGATATTTTTGCAAAGAATTAATATTTTAATTGTTTTTGACATTTTAAATATTTTTTCCACCTTGATTTTGCAACTTTTAATGCCTTCTAATTATTTTGTAGGTCAATACTTAATTTTTGAAGCATTAATCCAAGATCACAATTTGTTTTCCATATGTAAAACAATTTTGATCATTTTAATTGAATTTTTATTCAATTAAATACATTTTTGAAAACAAATTAGGGTTTTTGGATTAATTCAACCCTCATAAATCATTTTCAAAACTCTTTGGGCCTCTTGAGAGAGTGTAAGACCCATCCCTTTGTACAGAAAACCTTTTGGGCCTCATTCGTTGTATAAGTCCCTCTGTACATTTTCAAATAAATGACGCGATCGTCGCCAGTTTAAAATCATCTGGGCCTCTCCTTGAGCTATAAGACCCATTCAAAACTCTCGGGCCTCTAATAGAGTGTAAGACCCAATCCCCTTTTAACCAAAACCTTTTGGGCCTCACTTATTGTATAAGTCCCTCTGCGTTAAAAGAAAACCTCGGCGCGATCGCCATTTTAAACGAAGAACCAACTGGGCCTTCCCTCGTGTTATAAGCCCCACTCTTTTTCTCTTAAAACTCTTTGGGCCTCTTGAGAGAGTGTAAGACCCATCCCTTTGTACAGAAAACCTTTTTGGGCCACAGTCACTTGTATAAGTCCCTCTGTACAAAAACAATAGTACAATTACTGATAAACCCTGGGCCTCTCCTTGAGCTGTAAGCCCCAAATCTTTCTTTTTCAAAGCACTTTCTCCTTTGATTTTGAATATACTGTTGTTTTCAATCTTTCTGTGTTGAACAACTAACCAAACATCATGGAAGCTCTACAACCGAGTCAGTGTTTATACGCTTTCATTTACTGCTTTCATATACATATAACTGTATTGTGGGGCTGCTCACTATAAGTCTCTTTTCATAAACTCATATCAACTGTGTAATAATAGTATAGATATTTAGAGTTTCCTCGGCAACTACGTCTAGCACTAGGTAAAGCCATGTTGATCACTATGAACTTACAGTCAAAACTAGATCCCCATAGGATTACCAGACACAGTCTTCCCTCCTCTTGGGGTTAAACAATATGGAGATGTGAAAGGCAGATTCTTTTTGAACCCTTTCTCAGACTGTCACTCTTAGAAATAGACAGAACTAGATCCCCAATAGGATCACCAGATACAGTCTTCTCTTCAGCTGTCCTCATTAGGAATTGTCAAGAAACTCTACTCCCAGAGATGAATGTATTCTCCGTGAATGGCATCTTTGAGTTTCTTCCAAATTCTCGAACTTTCCTGACTTGATCTATTCCTTGTGAATAGCTTGCCTTGAATTTCTAGGGGTTTGGGGACCCACGGGCTTCTTAAAAGCATCGGCCTCCTCTTGGGCATTGTACAAGGACCCACAGGCTTCCTAAAAGCATCCCCGCCTCCTCTTGGGCTTAGTACAAGGACCCGTCGGCTCCTTAGAAGTCTTCACAGCCTCCTCTTAGGCTTCATATAATGATCTCTTCCTTCGGGAATGATAGCCTCCTCTTGGGCTTAGTACAAGGACCGATCGGCTTCTTAGAAGTTTCCAGCCTCCTCTTGGGCTTCGTACAAATTGTCCCGACGACCTCCTAGAGGTATAGGAACAGAAATTAGTCATCTTAATAGAGCAGTCTCTCATAGAGTCTAGATCTTTCCACCGTGAATGGACTATTACTGTTTCTTTGAACACAATACAGAAGATAAAACTCTAGACTCAGACAGTCTAAGACCCTTGAGTCCCAAAGACGTTCTCAAGCATCCTCAAACATCAGTAGACTTGGACAGTCTCAATACCCTTTGGATTTCCCATTTCCCTAAAGAACAGGAAATAACCCTGATCCTCTGGTCGGTGCCAAAGTACAACCCCACCTGGGATCAGTCTCTTTATAAGAACTGATTTTCTCTTGCATACAACATACTGGACCTGTCACTCAACTGAAACAGTAACCACCAGCCTCCTCTTGGGCTTTGTACAATGATTCTCCCCAGTGGAGCAAACAATTTGTAGCCTCCATCTCGGGCTTTGTACGAGATACAAAAAGACTCTCTTGCTGAGTCAGACACCTTTTCGCCTCCGTCTTGGGCTTCGTACAAGACACCTCCAAAAGCACTCCCTCGTTGAGTTAACCCTTCTTGCCTCTCTCTCGGGCTTTGTATGAGACACATAAAAACTCCCTCTTGTTGGACCAATAGCCTCCTCTTAGGCTTTGTATAAGAAAACCACTGGTTGATCCAATCAACCTTTTAGCATCAAAGCTGTGCCTCGTTCACAGTACACAGACATCAACAACTCTTCCATCTAATCGCTGTAAGCGGCAGGCCTCTGGATTATTTATATCCATGCCACTGTCCTTCTTTTAGCATGAGAAACTCCTAAGGAAAGATGGCATTGCTCTACATTGAGTTAAAGTATTCTCCTTCAGGTTAAAAACCCCTATAAAGGAAATTATGGCATTGCTAGGATCCGCGTATCCCGGTTAAAGTAATTCTCCTTTATAAACAGTTGTGACAAACAGACCCCCCTTTAGAGATGACAAGTTCTCTCTAAAGTCAAAACCTTTCAGCTTCATATCTTGGGCTTTGAACAAGATACAAATCACCTTTTGCTTCACGTCTTGGGCTTTGAACAAGACACCAAAAACACCCATTTCCTCCCATAGAATAGGAGGAACTACGAACGCTCTGATTTCCCTATTTCGGTAAACGGGAATACGTAGGCATAAGATTGAAAGAAAAATCTTAGCGAGCACAATAAAACAAAAATTCAAATCCCATATCCTCAAGAATCCCAGACCTAAAATCCTACCAAAAGTCAATATTTCTTTCAAAATAAACCGAGAGAGGCCCCACATCCACATAGCATCCGTAACCTAATAGACCGCTGTTTAAACTCAGTATGCAAGCAGGGTTAATTGGAGACATCTATATCCCTTCCTTAATCAGCTCACAATAGGATAAAAAATGAATCGACCTGTAGTCACCCCAAAAGAGCGATAGCGCTTAAGAACCGCGTCCAAAATCGCTCGCTACAGAAAAATGGCGCCCACCGTGGGGCTGGTCTTTCTTTCTTTCTTTCTTTTCTGGGATAAGACTTTTGTTGACTTCATTAGGATCTTAGGTCAAAAACCTTTAAATAGGGAAGGAACCACAAAATGGTGACTCCGCCGAGGAGCCATTTTTGTCAGGAACATAGGATTCATAGCTCTTTAAAGTTTAGGACTTTAGGACAAATATATATATATTGCTTTTCCTAATGGCTATACTTGTTTATTTTTCTGCTAATAGGAATGCGTGTGATGCCGCATGTGGAAAGATTGAGTATACACCTAGGAAAAATCACCTTTTTTTGTAGTGCGGTGGCTATCGGGAATGGCTGTTACGCGATAAACTACCCTCTTCTGAGATTTCTTTGATGGACGCCACCTAGCACGGTTCCCGGCCCGCTGGTGTTCTAAAAAATCAATGATTTTGAGTGACAGGTACAAAAAATCATCCATAGAAAACCTTTGGGGGGGGTAAAGCTTTGACTTCATGACAACAACCCTTTGACCCCATGTTTTTCCTATGTTTTTGTGTGCTGCATTCATGCATTCATCTAAAAAACATTAAAACAAGAAAAAAAAACTTCTCTTCTAGTCTCTCTTTTTCAAATTAAACTAAGACAATGATTGCAAATGTCAGAGAAAAAGGATTGCGCTCATGGATTTCGGTAGAAGGACAACCCATAAGTACACCTTCAGGATTCCAAAACTAGAGGATTTGAGAAGTTTAGCAAGGATGATCACTAACCCTGAGGCTTTCAGAGCCAAGCACGGAGATCTGCTACCACTGTTAAGAGTCCATGTGATTGAGGGAATCATGGATGCACTCGTCCAGTTTTACGATCCAGTTTATCACTATTTCACATTCCCGAATTACCAGCTCGCACCAACGCGGGAGGAGTTTTCTCATCTGACCAATCTACACATTACTGATCAAACTCCTTTTTCTGGACTGGAAGAAATTCCAAAGGATCAGACCATTGCAAGAGCAATTTATTTGGATGAGTCAGAAATCAAGACTCACCTGACCACTAAGGGTGGCATCCAAGGTTTGCCAGCCCGGTTCTTGACAAAGAAAGCCATGTATTTTGCCAGTATAGGGAACGTGACTGCTTTTGAAAGCATCTTTGTCTTGCTCACCTACGGGTTATTTTTGTTTCCCAACATCAATAACTTTGTAGATATCAACGCCATTAAGGTTTTTATCATTGGAAATCCTGTGCCGACTTTGCTCACAGATGCGTATCATTCTGTACACTTAGGAAATTTGTACAGTGGAGGAATGATCACATGCTGTGTACCCCTGCTATATAAATGGTTTATCTCCCACTTGCCCAAGTCTGCTGCATTTTGGGATTGTAAGAGTGCCTTACGTTGGTCGCAGAAGATCATGTCTCTTACTAACTCTGATATAGATTGGTGTCATAGGATCTATGATGGAATCAGAATCATTGATCGTTGTGGAAACTTCCCCAACGTACCCCTCATAGGAACTAAGGGAGGAATCAACTACCATCCGGTATTGGTTCGTCGTCAATTTGGATACCCGATGAGGCATGTCCCATATGTTCTTAATCATGCATAGAATGTTTTCCCTCAATAAATTGCATTGTTTGAATCGGGTGTGGAATTTCTGAACCTTCATGCAAAATCTAGGGTTCTTGAGGATTTTACGTGATTTCTTGTTATATGTTTAATTTAAATGAAATTAATTGACATAGACATGATCGTGAGGTTGAGACGAGCATAATGATATGTGGATTGCATGATATAATCAAGTATTCAGTGAGATTGAGGAGAAAATGCAAATCAGCCAAACCCAGAACACGCGCGTGTTCTTGGTGCCATTTTTGAATATTTGAATATTTGAATTTTGTGATTTTTATTTAATTGATTCAAAAATTAATTTCTCTCTGAGTTTTAATGATTTTGAGTTGATTCTTTTTGTAATAATTCACAAAAATGTTAAAATATTTGATTTTATTAAAAAATCCCAAAAATATTATTTATTTCATATAATTGATATTTTTGCAAAGAATTAATATTTTAATTGTTTTTGACATTTTAAATATTTTTTCCACCTTGATTTTGCAACTTTTAATGCCTTCTAATTATTTTGTAGGTCAATACTTAATTTTTGAAGCATTAATCCAAGATCACAATTTGTTTTCCATATGTAAAACAATTTTGATCATTTTAATTGAATTTTTATTCAATTAAATACATTTTTGAAAACAAATTAGGGTTTTTGGATTAATTCAACCCTCATAAATCATTTTCAAAACTCTTTGGGCCTCTTGAGAGAGTGTAAGACCCATCCCTTTGTACAGAAAACCTTTTGGGCCTCATTCGTTGTATAAGTCCCTCTGTACATTTTCAAATAAATGACGCGATCGTCGCCAGTTTAAAATCATCTGGGCCTCTCCTTGAGCTATAAGACCCATTCAAAACTCTCGGGCCTCTAATAGAGTGTAAGACCCAATCCCCTTTTAACCAAAACCTTTTGGGCCTCACTTATTGTATAAGTCCCTCTGCGTTAAAAGAAAACCTCGGCGCGATCGCCATTTTAAACGAAGAACCAACTGGGCCTTCCCTCGTGTTATAAGCCCCACTCTTTTTCTCTTAAAACTCTTTGGGCCTCTTGAGAGAGTGTAAGACCCATCCCTTTGTACAGAAAACCTTTTTGGGCCACAGTCACTTGTATAAGTCCCTCTGTACAAAAACAATAGTACAATTACTGATAAACCCTGGGCCTCTCCTTGAGCTGTAAGCCCCAAATCTTTCTTTTTCAAAGCACTTTCTCCTTTGATTTTGAATATACTGTTGTTTTCAATCTTTCTGTGTTGAACAACTAACCAAACATCATGGAAGCTCTACAACCGAGTCAGTGTTTATACGCTTTCATTTACTGCTTTCATATACATATAACTGTATTGTGGGGCTGCTCACTATAAGTCTCTTTTCATAAACTCATATCAACTGTGTAATAATAGTATAGATATTTAGAGTTTCCTCGGCAACTACGTCTAGCACTAGGTAAAGCCATGTTGATCACTATGAACTTACAGTCAAAACTAGATCCCCATAGGATTACCAGACACAGTCTTCCCTCCTCTTGGGGTTAAACAATATGGAGATGTGAAAGGCAGATTCTTTTTGAACCCTTTCTCAGACTGTCACTCTTAGAAATAGACAGAACTAGATCCCCAATAGGATCACCAGATACAGTCTTCTCTTCAGCTGTCCTCATTAGGAATTGTCAAGAAACTCTACTCCCAGAGATGAATGTATTCTCCGTGAATGGCATCTTTGAGTTTCTTCCAAATTCTCGAACTTTCCTGACTTGATCTATTCCTTGTGAATAGCTTGCCTTGAATTTCTAGGGGTTTGGGGACCCACGGGCTTCTTAAAAGCATCGGCCTCCTCTTGGGCATTGTACAAGGACCCACAGGCTTCCTAAAAGCATCCCCGCCTCCTCTTGGGCTTAGTACAAGGACCCGTCGGCTCCTTAGAAGTCTTCACAGCCTCCTCTTAGGCTTCATATAATGATCTCTTCCTTCGGGAATGATAGCCTCCTCTTGGGCTTAGTACAAGGACCGATCGGCTTCTTAGAAGTTTCCAGCCTCCTCTTGGGCTTCGTACAAATTGTCCCGACGACCTCCTAGAGGTATAGGAACAGAAATTAGTCATCTTAATAGAGCAGTCTCTCATAGAGTCTAGATCTTTCCACCGTGAATGGACTATTACTGTTTCTTTGAACACAATACAGAAGATAAAACTCTAGACTCAGACAGTCTAAGACCCTTGAGTCCCAAAGACGTTCTCAAGCATCCTCAAACATCAGTAGACTTGGACAGTCTCAATACCCTTTGGATTTCCCATTTCCCTAAAGAACAGGAAATAACCCTGATCCTCTGGTCGGTGCCAAAGTACAACCCCACCTGGGATCAGTCTCTTTATAAGAACTGATTTTCTCTTGCATACAACATACTGGACCTGTCACTCAACTGAAACAGTAACCACCAGCCTCCTCTTGGGCTTTGTACAATGATTCTCCCCAGTGGAGCAAACAATTTGTAGCCTCCATCTCGGGCTTTGTACGAGATACAAAAAGACTCTCTTGCTGAGTCAGACACCTTTTCGCCTCCGTCTTGGGCTTCGTACAAGACACCTCCAAAAGCACTCCCTCGTTGAGTTAACCCTTCTTGCCTCTCTCTCGGGCTTTGTATGAGACACATAAAAACTCCCTCTTGTTGGACCAATAGCCTCCTCTTAGGCTTTGTATAAGAAAACCACTGGTTGATCCAATCAACCTTTTAGCATCAAAGCTGTGCCTCGTTCACAGTACACAGACATCAACAACTCTTCCATCTAATCGCTGTAAGCGGCAGGCCTCTGGATTATTTATATCCATGCCACTGTCCTTCTTTTAGCATGAGAAACTCCTAAGGAAAGATGGCATTGCTCTACACTGAGTTAAAGTATTCTCCTTCAGGTTAAAAACCCCTATAAAGGAAATTATGGCATTGCTAGGATCCGCGTATCCCGGTTAAAGTAATTCTCCTTTATAAACAGTTGTGACAAACAGACCCCCCTTTAGAGATGACAAGTTCTCTCTAAAGTCAAAACCTTTCAGCTTCATATCTTGGGCTTTGAACAAGATACAAATCACCTTTTGCTTCACGTCTTGGGCTTTGAACAAGACACCAAAAACACCCATTTCCTCCCATAGAATAGGAGGAACTACGAACGCTCTGATTTCCCTATTTCGGTAAACGGGAATACGTAGGCATAAGATTGAAAGAAAAATCTTAGCGAGCACAATAAAACAAAAATTCAAATCCCATATCCTCAAGAATCCCAGACCTAAAATCCTACCAAAAGTCAATATTTCTTTCAAAATAAACCGAGAGAGGCCCCACATCCACATAGCATCCGTAACCTAATAGACCGCTGTTTAAACTCAGTATGCAAGCAGGGTTAATTGGAGACATCTATATCCCTTCCTTAATCAGCTCACAATAGGATAAAAAATGAATCGACCTGTAGTCACCCCAAAAGAGCGATAGCGCTTAAGAACCGCGTCCAAAATCGCTCGCTACAGAAAAATGGCGCCCACCGTGGGGCTGGTCTTTCTTTCTTTCTTTCTTTTCTGGGATAAGACTTTTGTTGACTTCATTAGGATCTTAGGTCAAAAACCTTTAAATAGGGAAGGAACCACAAAATGGTGACTCCGCCGAGGAGCCATTTTTGTCAGGAACATAGGATTCATAGCTCTTTAAAGTTTAGGACTTTAGGACAAATATATATATATTGCTTTTCCTAATGGCTATACTTGTTTATTTTTCTGCTAATAGGAATGCGTGTGATGCCGCATGTGGAAAGATTGAGTATACACCTAGGAAAAATCACCTTTTTTTGTAGTGCGGTGGCTATCGGGAATGGCTGTTACGCGATAAACTACCCTCTTCTGAGATTTCTTTGATGGACGCCACCTAGCACGGTTCCCGGCCCGCTGGTGTTCTCAAAAATCAATGATTTTGAGTGACAGGTACAAAAAATCATCCATAGAAAACCTTTGGGGGGGGTAAAGCTTTGACTTCATGACAACAACCCTTTGACCCCATGTTTTTCCTATGTTTTTGTGTGCTGCATTCATGCATTCATCTAAAAAACATTAAAACAAGAAAAAAAAACTTCTCTTCTAGTCTCTCTTTTTCAAATTAAACTAAGACAATGATTGCAAATGTCAGAGAAAAAGGATTGCGCTCATGGATTTCGGTAGAAGGACAACCCATAAGTACACCTTCAGGATTCCAAAACTAGAGGATTTGAGAAGTTTAGCAAGGATGATCACTAACCCTGAGGCTTTCAGAGCCAAGCACGGAGATCTGCTACCACTGTTAAGAGTCCATGTGATTGAGGGAATCATGGATGCACTCGTCCAGTTTTACGATCCAGTTTATCACTATTTCACATTCCCGAATTACCAGCTCGCACCAACGCGGGAGGAGTTTTCTCATCTGACCAATCTACACATTACTGATCAAACTCCTTTTTCTGGACTGGAAGAAATTCCAAAGGATCAGACCATTGCAAGAGCAATTTATTTGGATGAGTCAGAAATCAAGACTCACCTGACCACTAAGGGTGGCATCCAAGGTTTGCCAGCCCGGTTCTTGACAAAGAAAGCCATGTATTTTGCCAGTATAGGGAACGTGACTGCTTTTGAAAGCATCTTTGTCTTGCTCACCTACGGGTTATTTTTGTTTCCCAACATCAATAACTTTGTAGATATCAACGCCATTAAGGTTTTTATCATTGGAAATCCTGTGCCGACTTTGCTCACAGATGCGTATCATTCTGTACACTTAGGAAATTTGTACAGTGGAGGAATGATCACATGCTGTGTACCCCTGCTATATAAATGGTTTATCTCCCACTTGCCCAAGTCTGCTGCATTTTGGGATTGTAAGAGTGCCTTACGTTGGTCGCAGAAGATCATGTCTCTTACTAACTCTGATATAGATTGGTGTCATAGGATCTATGATGGAATCAGAATCATTGATCGTTGTGGAAACTTCCCCAACGTACCCCTCATAGGAACTAAGGGAGGAATCAACTACCATCCGGTATTGGTTCGTCGTCAATTTGGATACCCGATGAGGCATGTCCCACGTAATGCTCATCTGGAAGGTCTTTTCTTCAAGGAAGGAGAAAACGACAGAGCACTAAAGATGGAAATAGTGCAAGCCTGGAAGCATGTTCATAAGAAAGGACGAGAGTCTCTAGGAAAACCGGATTGTGTCTCGGTGGAGCCTTATCTCCACTGGGTACAAACTAGGGCTCTCAGGCTAAAGATGCCTTATCCGCGTCACGAAATTCTTCCGCCAAAGGAATCTGTCATGTATTTCATGACGGAAACGGAAAAGCTTCAGGTTACTCTCAACAAAGTTCAAAAGGAGAGAAGATCTTGGAAGAACAAGTACCGCACCCTCAGTGTAGAGTGTACCAAGATACAACAATTACTAACAGATAAAGATACTCTAATTGAGATTTTGGAGCAACATGCTGTGGAAAATCAAGATGACCAGAGGAATTTGCTCGCTCCTTTAACTTGGAAAAGGAATGACAACCCGACAACGGCCCAAGAACCCCGGTCCAAAAAAAAGGAAAGTACCAGAATCAGCTCCCGAGTTCTCCTCAGAGAGGACTCTGGACCCCTTAGATTAGGTTTCTGTTTCTGCACCTTGTAATCTACTGTATTTCCATTTCTGTAATCCTTTGAAATTCAATAAAAAGGGGTTTCCCCACTGTTTGATATCTGCAATCTAATTGTCGAAGTTTATTTTGATTAAACCAAAAGAACAATTAATATAATCATTGCATTCATCATTCCCACGTAACGTATTCTTCTTCCCTACGAATCTCACGTTTGTGTCTCGATTCTAGAGTCAAACTGTCTCATTCGTATAATACTCTGGCCAATCGTCAGAAAAAGATGGATGATCTTGAGGAAGAAAACAGAGAGTTGAAGGAAGAGATCGACGCTCTGAGGGAGGATATGAGAAAGCTTCATAATGACATGCAAGCCATGGCAGAAGCTCAGGTACAAAGAACTGTGATCTCAGAGATCACCTCAACGCCCATAGTGGAAAAGTCCGATCCTAGGTATCAAATGCCGAAAGATCATCCTTGGGGCATGCCTGTCAACTATATCCCGGAAGGATATGTTCCGCCGATTGTTGGAGATCAGGGAATCACAACAGAAGCCGCTGGGCCTGAAGGTTACAAACTTCGGGAAAGCGAAGATGCCAGGGGCATACCGAGGACTCCTGAAGGTTACAAACTTCGGGAAATGCCAAGATTCACTGTCGTAGTCACGGTACCACCCCCTGTGGTGCACACTGTCCCGGAAGGATAGATCCCGCCGATACCTGCTGGTAAAAAGTGTTAGTTCTCTTGGTTTAGGATTGGCTTAATTTAGGTCAAACAAATAATAGCAGTAATATTGTAATAGAGAATAGGATGTATAATCTTGCTAAGAAGAACAGGTACACCAAGATGTCCTATTAAAGAGACTTAACATGTTGTGTTGAAGTTATTCAACAACTGGAACAACATGTCCTATCGAGATGTCCCATGCAGGTTCATTCGACATCGCGCCAGAACTGAAGAGAGTGTAGAATTCTGTTATATTCTAACAGATGCAGAAGGTTCAGGAAATAATATGAAAATTCCAGGTGGCGCTGAATTAAAATATTTGAAGATTCAAGTCTGAATTTGAGAAGAATATGGGAAAATATGCACTTTCTAAATATGGAGATATTTTAGGAAGTTAGTGATTTGAAGACCTGATTTGTAGCAGAAGTTTCTGCTGATTTGTAACAGCTGCTGAAGCTGTGATTGAAGGCCCAAATCCAGTTGGGAATAGGTTATAAATAGATGTTTTGTAACCTAATTGCGGAACGAACCAAAGATGTAAAGTTCTATCATTAGGGTTGGTTCCTGTACCACTCGACCTGTGAGTTGGACAGTTTGTAAGTGTGATCCTTGAAACTGTTAAGTAAGAGGAGTATTGTTCTTGGAGGAAGCTTTTAAGTAACTCTAAGTTGTGTGTTGGAAGGGTGTCTTCCGTGCTGAATTGTTGTGTAGGTAAAGAGTCGTTGATGCAGTGGCGGATTGTCAACTGCTAGACATCATTGCGATGATTGGGAGTGAGAAGGGTTTCTCATATCTAGAGAGGATCTAGGTAGAAGGGTCATTGGGTAGTGATTAAGTGATAAGTTGTAAACGAGTTGTTTAGCTTTGAATTGATACTACTAATAGTAGACTTCATCCCTGGCTTGGTAGCCCCCAGATGTAGGATAGTTAGATCTGAACTGGGTTAACAATTATGTGTGTCTTGCTCTTATTTCTTTTCAGTACCATGTTTATTGGATTATACCTTGCCATTTATGATCATGTCAGACCAGATGTCGAACGACATATTCTAGGACATCTGAATTCTGCACATGCACCAGAATTTCAATTGGTATCAAAGCAGGTCATTCTGTTCTGTATCTGGATGAGATCCCAGGGAAGATACTTTCTGGTTCATGGGCAAGGTAGAAGCTTTCTACTGAAAAGATGTTTGAACTTGGAGTAGTTCATATAGTTGTGAGAATGGTCCCTAGAAGTGGAGGATGGACTGTTCGTGACAGGCAGTGGCATGCGCTGTTGGAGCTTTTGGCTGAATAGCTGCTGTGTTGTGATTATGTTAGGTTTGATTTATCTTCAAACTTGTGATATTGAGGTGTCACCTGATTCATGATGCTAGGGTTGATATATGACACCTGAGGGCCTTGAGGAGTTTGTATCTTGATCCGCTGCGAATCTATCTGAAAACTCCTAAGGTTGTAATTGAGAAGGTTGTTCCTCTCTGAATGTATATCCTATGGTGATGGGATTTATGCAAGACTGCTTCAACTTACAGTGTCAACGATACTTGAAGATTATTGTTCAAGTCCACTCATAAAGGCATTGATAAGTGAAGGTGTGAGGAAGAGAAGTAATTTACTTTTGCTTCTACTCCTAAGAGGACTAATCTCCAGTCCTTGATCTCTTGTTGTGTTCCTTGGAATGATGTCCTATCTTGTGTTAGAACATCACGTCAGAATTGTGCAGAATTCTGATGTCTATAGGAATGGCATAGCAGATGCTCTGGGTGCTAAACTAATGTGGTTTGATCACATGAGTTTGGAACCTACTCCTGATCTGGAAGAGGAGGCATCTGGGTGGTATGTCTAAGAAGTTTCTGGCCTTGAAACTTATCTTAGATGTGTAAGGTGTGATCAACATGTTATTTACTCCTGAGGTCAGTTTATTTCTGGTCCTTGCTGCAGGAGTGGAGAACCTGAGATTCAAGAAGTATTATCTCTAGCAGACTTCTTGAACATGAAGGCCAAAGATCAAGGTCATGTTCTTTTTGGAGGCATGTTCTGAATGATCTTGTGAAGCTAGATTTGTATTGACTGCGTGCACTTAAGGATCTAATCACAGTCTGTGCTGCTATTAAAGGGAAGAATGTTTTGGAAGTCCTTGAAGACATGTCTCAAGCTGTCTGGATGATGAGAGTTGGATGAAAGATTACTACTCTCACGCTTCTGTGATGAGATGGCTGGTCCCAAGGCTTAAAAAGGGATGTTTGGAGATTCTGGTTGTGAAATGGGGTGTTTTTATTTCTTTTCATGATGTCAAGACTGATGTCTTAACATTTGTTGACAGAACAGAATGTTGTGGTGTGCGTCTCCAGAGATCACATGTCTCTACTTGACTTATGGACTGATGTAAGAGTTAAGCAGTTGGTGAACGTGTTCAGCAGGAGTGTTGAACAGAGAGTGTTCTCTTGAAAACATGAAGATGAGTCTCATGTTCTCCATTCATTTATTGTATTTCTCTTGCAAAGGAAAGTTGTTCAGTTCGAGATCATGTGAATATTGGTACAAGTGATGATTGTGTTCAACTTATGAGTTGAACAAAGAGTGAGCTCTTGAAAACATGAAGATGCGTCTTATGTTTTCCATTCTTCAAGGTACTAAGAAGCACATGATAGGAGAAGTATGTTACAATTGTATGTAGCTGGACATGTGATGTTAAGAGGGAGATTAATAAGTGTGCTGATGAATGTGTTTGTGATATGACCTGGGAGCTTGATCAGCTACTGATGTTTGATCCTCGTGTGCTAAAGCTTTACTATAGATGATATCCTCAGAAGAGCTCTGTAAAAATGTGTGACTGAGATTGATGTTGGAACATCAATTCAGGTGGTTGCTTGTTCAGCCAAGGCTGTTTTGCACAGAAAGAAGTCCAAGATAAAGTCACTGATCCAAGTTAAAGTAACTTGTGAATATATGTCTTGAATCAGAAATTGTCAGACGTATGCAGAAGATGACCTTATAGTAGATACTTGGACGGGAGACTTAGTATTTGTCTATTATTGATGTTATGCATAAGGGTAAATACTTGGACGGGAGACTAAGTATTTGTCCAGAGAATTATGCAAGTCTGCAGTCTGGATATTATGGTTCAGGAATTTATTCTTTTTGAGTGTTTGTGGTTGATGACAACCTGAGGTAGCCTTATCAGCTGACTGTATCAGAAGGTGTGATCTTCTATCCAAGTCCTACATAATGTTACAACATCATTGTTCCTTGTGTATTCTGGATAAAGGTCTGGGACTGTACTTGTGGAGTTGGAAGAAGCAGCATTATTGTCTGAAGTGGCAGTTCTGACATAATGTGGATTAGAATGGGCAGATTCTGATCTTGATGATAAGTAATTTGTATGACTACTTTCATGATGAAGACTTCTTTAGGTGCTTGGACAGAAGGGTATTGTCAGTGGTGAATTGCTGAAGGTTCTTCCAATACAAGTGAAAGGTGGTGGCAATCCTTATCCTGTGTTGCAAGAAATCTAAAGACATTTGTTTAGAATGTGTGAGAAATCTCAAATCAAGTGGGCTTGCATTTATTGGACTTGGCAGACCATGTATCCAAAATCAACTTGGTAAGGCCTTGCTCAACATTTACCAGAATGTGGCATTATTGGGGTAAGATCATAAAAGGCATTGAATGTTAAGGCCGTTGCAGCTTGTGTGCTGCTCAAGTTTATGTTGTGTAATGTCAAACATCATGATGGGACATATCATAGCTGTGTGGAGTTAGTGCCTATATTTTTTCTCTGCTGTTTTGAAGGAATCTAAGAAAATATGCTTGGAATGTATAAGTTTCTGAGGAATCTTGGGTTGATAAATTTGTAAACAAGCAGACAAACTTATTTTGGTCAGAACAGCACTCCAGACATGTTTCCCTGAGCCAAACAAAGGAATATTCTAGACTGTGCATCCAGCCACGCGCAAGAAGGGAGCCTAGTAAGTGCTGATTGGTCATGTAAGACTGGTCTAAGAGCTATTAAAGGCGTTCAAAGTCAGTTTGGATGGTGCACCTTGAATTAAACTACAGTTTTTCCATGCTCCATTAACATTTTATTTGACCAAGAATTAAAGATCATTAATATCTAAGAAACTGCTCTGCTATTTATAGAGGCTTCTCATATCCTCTACCATCAGGTAAGGGTTGTTCTCATAAAGACTATGGGTTTTGTTCGGGTCTGGGTTAGTTGTGCCTGGGTCTGGTTTTGTGATGGCCTCCTTTGTCAATTTTTGGCCAAAAAGGGGGAGAAAGGGATTGTTGCTCAGAGGTTCAGACAGGAGTCTGTGGTTGCATATGTTACATGTGTTGTCCAAACATGTCATAGCAAATGTCTATCATGTTTCTTTTTGGATATCTTTTTGTGACCTGTGATCTAAGTTATGAACACGGTTGTGACCTGTGTTCTGAGTTACCAGGAGTGGTGGAGGGTTTGGTCTAAAGTTTCCTCTTATGCCCTGCAAAGAGCAATTAAGAGTTCTCTTATTCCACCATTGGTCTTCAAATTTAGAAGAGGTTCCTGGTTTGAGGGGGAGTACTAGCTGGCTTCTGCTATCTTCTTCCTCGTGTGCATCAACAAACTTCAGGACCTTCCTTCCTTTTATCCTAAAGATTGCTGTTCGTTGGTGATGATACATGTAGTGGATTTCTTCAGAAGGTTGCAAAGAAGATGTCAAGACATTATCTTCAAACTGAAGATCTGCTGTTGTGTGCTGTAGAATCTGAACTCTACAACTGTTGTATTTTTGCTGTAAACTCCTGGATTGTAATTATTTGTAGATTATTTGTTTTAGCCAAAATTTGCCAAAGGGGGAGATTGTTAGTTCTCTTGGTTTAGGATTGGCTTAATTTAGGTAAAACAAATAATAGCAGCAATATTGTAATAGAGAATAGGATGTATAATCTTGCTAAGAAGAACAGGTACAGCAAGATGTCCTATTAAAGAGACTTAACATGTTTTGTTGAAGTTATTCAACAACTGGAACAACATGTCCTATCGAGATGTCCCATGCAAGTTCATTCGACATCGCGCCAGAACTGAAGAGAGTGTAGAATTCTGTTATATTCTAACAGATGCAGAAGGTTCAGGAAATAATATGAAAATTCCAGGTGGCGCTGAATTAAAAGATTTGAAGATTCAAGTCTGAATTTGAGAAGAATATGGGAAAATATGCACTTTCTAAATATGGAGATATTTTAGGAAGTTAGTGATTTGAAGACCTGATTTGTAGCAGAAGTTTCTGCTGATTTGTAACAGCTGCTGAAGCTGTGATTGAAGGCCCAAATCCAGTTGGGAATAGGTTATAAATAGATGTTTTGTAACCTAATTGCGGAACGAACCAAAGATGTAAAGTTCTATCATTAGGGTTGGTTCCTGTACCACTCGACCTGTGAGTTGGACAGTTTGTAAGTGTGATCCTCGAAACTGTTAAGTAAGAGGAGTATTGTTCTTGGAGGAAGCTTTTAAGTAACTCTAAGTTGTGTGTTGGAAGGGTGTCTTCCGTGCTGAATTATTGTGTAGGTAAAGAGCCGTTGATGCAGTGGCGGATTATCAACTGCTAGACATCATTGCGATGATTGGGAGTGAGAAGGGTTTCTCATATCTAGAGAGGATCTAGGTAGAAGGGTCATTGGGTAGTGATTAAGTGATAAGTTGTAAACGGGTTGTTTAGCTTTGAATTGATACTACTAATAGTGGACTTCATCCCTGGATTGGTAGCCCCCAGATGTAGGATAGTTAGATCCGAACTGGGTTAACAATTTTGTGTGTCTTGCTCTTATTTCTTTTCAGTACCATGTTTATTGGATTATACCTTGCCATTTATGATCATGTCAGACCAGATGTCGAACGGCATATTCTAGGACATCTGAATTCTGTACATGCACCAGAATTTCAAAAAGGAAACTTTATTTGACAGAATGGATGAATTCCAGGAGCAGTTCCTGGAAATGCAAAAGGAATTGCAAGTTATTCGCGGTCAGGATCTATTTGGAAAAGACGCCGCGGATCTCTGCTTGGTCCCCAATGTGAAAGTTCCGCACAAGTTCCAAGTGCCCGTCTTTGAAAAGTTCAAGGGTAACTCTTGCCCTCAAAGCCATCTGGTGATATATGCTCGGCGGATGTCAGCTCAGACGGAGAATCAGGACCTACTGATTCACTACTTCCAGGATAGTTTAACCGGTGCCGCATTAAAATGGTACATGGGTTTAAACCGTGCCACGATAAGCACTTTCAGAGATCTTGGCACTGCCTTCGTCCAACAATACAAATACAATTTGGACAAGGCACTCGACAGAGATCAACTCAGATCAATGTCGCAAAAGGACAAGGAAACCTTTAAGGAGTATGCTCAAAGGTGGCGTGAAATTGCCGCTCAAATTTGTCCACCTCTTGAGGAAAAAGAGATGACAAAGATCTTCTTAAAGACCTTAAGCTCATTTTACTATGACCGAATAGTTGCCAGTGCACCCAGTGATTTCACCGAGATGGTGGGCATGGGTGTACGTCTTGAGGAAGCCGTCCGAGAAGGACGTTTGGTAAAAGACACTGGATCGACGAGCGGTACTAAAAAATACGGTAGTGCTCTCCCTAAGAAAAAAGAGCAAGATATTGGGAATATCTCTCTCGGAAAGCAAAGGCGTCGATATCAACCAGTAGCAGATGTAACTCCTGCTATCAATCCCGCGCCTACGTATCAACCTCAGGTTGTGCAAAGCCAACCTGATCAGCAAAGGACTCAACAGCCTCTTCAGCAGGCTCATCCTCAATACAACAACAACCGTACAACACGGCCACCAGGATTTGATCCTATACCCGTATCGTACGCAGAGCTGTTTCCATTACTACTAGCCAAGGAGTACATTCAGACTAAGTCCCCTCTTACAGTACCGGAAAGTCCGCCTTTCTGGTTTAAGGCAGATCAAACTTGCCCTTACCACCAAGGAGGATCAGGGCATAACATAGAGAACTATCTTAATTTCAAATCTGACGTGCAAAAGCTTGTTAGGAGCGGGGTCTTATCCTTCAAGAATACAAATCCTAATGTTCTCACGAACCAGCTGCGTCAACATGAGAAGGTTGTTGTCAACCTGATAGAAGGAGAGACTAACGATGTCTATCAAATTCACGATGTACTCTTGTTGAAAACCAATCTGGTCAAGATGCATTGTAGACATAGTGGATTTGGCCATGTGCCACCTCATAACTATCACCAGTGTGATATCTGCTCTAAAGACAACCAGGGATGTTCTGTGGTGCAATCAGCTCTACAGGAACAATTAGATCTCGAATGGATCCAACAACACCGAGTTCGTGAAGTTAACATGGTCTATACGAATTCCAACATCATTCAGAACCACGATATCCGTACAATGAATGTCAACTTGGTGGCGATACACTCAAGGAAAAGCCAGTATCATAATCTGCCGCGGCACGATTACAGTTCTTTTCTGACTTGCTCGGTAAACAAACAGGGATGCTCTTTCATACAAGAGGCCCTCCAGCGTCAGATGGATCTTGGATGGATCCAAGACTACCATGATAGGAACCCTTATCAGATTAACATGGTTCAGATCTTTGATATTCACGTGATGAATACCAACCTGGTAGAGTTACATGCTGAACAGGTCCGACTCAGATTCCTAGTATCACATAATTATCACAGCTGTAAGGCGGGTTGCAAAAACGATCGAGGTTGTACCCTTGTCCAGGAGGCACTTCAGCACTTGTTAAATCACTGGTGGATGCCAATCTATATGGATGAAGATACTCAGCAAATTAGTATCAGTAACAGGAATCCTACTCGGCGTCAGAGTCAGGATGTCCGATCAGTGGAAGCTAACCTAGTGAGGTTACATTGTATTCAAAGTGGACGTGGCCAGGTGCCACCACACAATTATGACCGTTGTAGCGTCAGTTCGGAAAGTAATCAAGGGTGTTACCTTGTGAGAGCAGCTCTTCAGGGTCAGGTGAATCGTGGAGAGATTCGTCCGTATCCGGGTTCTGGACCCATCAACTGGACGCCTAACTACCTTGCCGATCAAGTTGAGGATGTTGTAACAATCTCTGATCATCATAGGACCAGGTATGTTTTTGCCATCATCCCTCTACTTGACGAATCTAAAGTTCCCAACCGGGAATGGATCGAGATTACTTACGATGGTCAGAAAAATCAGAAGGCTCCCGTAGTCATCTATCTACCGGGACCACTACCGTATGAATCAACTAAGGCTATCCCTTACAAATACGGTGCAACAACCATTGAAAATGGAAAGGAAATTCCATTACCCTCCGTTGTGAACATTGCAGACATCAGTCGAGTAACACGGAGTGGTAGAATCTTCAACTGAGGGGTTGGGGAACCTAACAAAGAAAAGGAACTTCAGACGGAAGCTCCTGATCTACCAGTCGGTCAATCCAATAATTCCGACCTTTCAAAAAACCATGATGAGATGTTGAAGCTCATCCAGAGGAGTGAATATAACATCGTTGATTAACTGTTACAAACTCCTTCAAAGATTTCTGTGTTATCACTGTTACTCAGTTTAGAAGCGCATATGGAGGCTCTACAGAAAGTCTTGGAGCAAGTCTTTATGGAACAGGATGTAACAATTAGACAGTTCGATAACATTGTCTCTAACATCACCTCCTGCAACAATTTGGGATTTAGTGATGAGGAATTACCTGAAGAGGGTCGTCGTCATAACATGGCGCTCAATATCACAGTTAACTGCCAGGACGATGCGTTGGCCAGCGTACTGGTAGACACAGGGTCAGCCCTGAATGTTATGCCGAAGTCCACTTTGATGCAATTATCATTCAAAGGCCCTCCGATGAGAATCAGCGAGGTTGTCGTCAAAGCATTCGACGGATCCAGAAAAACGGTTATCGGCGAAGTTGATCTTCCCATAACTATTGGTCCTCACACTTTCCATGTCACTTTCCAGGTCATAGACATCCGGGAAACATACAATTGTTTATTAGGAAGACCTTGGATACATCAGGCTGGAGCGGTCACCTCGACCCTCCACCAAAAGCTAAAGTTCATCAAGAACGACCAACTAGTCACAGTCTGCGGAGAACAAGCCTTGCTTGTAAGCAACTTATCATCATCTCCTAGTTTAGAACCCGAGGAGATTATTGAAACTCAGTTCCAAGCACTGTCGGTGAGCAAAGACGAGCAATATGAAAGAGGAACATCGATTTCCTCATACAAGGACGTTATCAAAGCGGTCGACAGTACCGATACAAAAGGATGGGGATAGCTTGTCATTTCTACTGACAATAAAACAAAGAAGAGTCTTGGTTTTTCTGCAACCTGTACCCAGACAGCTGCCAACGATGGAAATCTTCATCCCCTTCAAAACTTCTTCCACAGTGGAGGTTTTCTTCGCCCAGTGCCTCAGGCAGTGCATGCTATCAATGAGGAAGATTCCTCTGACACAGAGGAAGAGTGAAAGTCCTATCTTAACAAGGACAGTTATATGTCTCAGGATGAAACGTAAACTCCTTTTTGCTTTCCTGCACAAAGTCTGAGATTTATACCCAGATCAGACGTCGAAATGATCTATGGAGACTATGATCCGAAAGGATGTCGTGCTCCGCCAAACTCATTAGAGAAAGACACTCTGATGAAAGACCAATTTGACTACAACTACTATGGCCCAATGGATGGTCTGCCAATGTGGCAATCTTATCCAGGAAACTTGGGGCAAGAAAGTCAGCCGAATGATAAAAATCAGCTGAGCATCATTGAACAGAATACCTGTGTCCCCACCATGTCATGGGATCAACACTCGGGTCATCTTGAAGCTACTCAACATAAAGATGAATTTGTAACGCTTGCGGGACTTGAATTCATCAACTACGCTTTCCCTGAGGTCAACGTCATCGAGAGAGATGACTCCTCCAGTTCCAAAGAAGTTTGGGACACTCTGGGAGAACCAAGTGGAAAATACGACTTTATGGTCAAGTACACTGCTCCCGAAAGCTCTCGTATCAGGCTCGAAGATATCCAGCCAACTGGATGGGGAGATACAGCTGAGAGCACAACTGCTCTGCATAATGCCACAGAGGAATCCTCCTACGACAACTCTGCCTGGGAGACAGATTCCAATGATCCTACTCCACCAAAAATCAGCATTATTTCTGAAGACAAATCAAGGAAGGTGCCAGACTTTGTGATTCACTGAGGAGTTCGCCGCCAATGGGTTACCGTCGAGGTTCCGAAGGTCGTTCGCCAGTCAAAGTAATTGCCATCTTTTAACCTTTCACCCTGCCTAGGTGGAATGAATGTTTTGATAGGGCTCACTTTCTGTAAATTTCCCTCTTCGCTTTGCCCAAAGCGACAGAGTTTTGTTTTATAGGGTTGTAGTTTCAAGAGTCGACTTGTTCATAAATAAAATAACGTCGTTCTGTAATTCCCGCATTAATTATTGTTTTCTCTTTTCGGTTTTTCAGAAAATGGTAATCCTAAAAAACAAATAATAAAACAAGCAGTAAATGAAATACATTGCACACACTTGCATTCTCTCTATCTCTTCTAAACACGAATCATCACGTCATGCATATTGCTTGTTTTAAACCCCGTTGAAACATACGATCTGATGCCTTCTCCCGACTTTGAGTTCCCGGTATTTGAGGCTGAAGAAGAAAATGACGACAAAATTCCAGAAGAGATCTCCCGATTACTCAGACAAGAGGAAAGGTCCATTGAACCTCACAAAGAGTTGCTAGAAACAGTCAACGTAGGTTCAGAAGAAGAGAGAAAGGAAATCAGGATTGGGGCACTGCTCAGTCCAACTGTCAAAGAAAGTTTGATAAAGCTTCTCAGAGAATTCCCCGATGTGTTCGCTTGGTCCTATCAGGATATGCCAGGGTTGGATACCAGCATCGTGGAACACCATCTACCGTTGAGGTCAGAATGTCCGCCGGTAAAGCAAAGGTTGAGACGGACTCATCCAGACATGGCCATCAAAATCAAGAAGGAAGTACAGAAACAGATTGACGCAGGTTTCCTCGCCACATCAGAATATCCTCAATGGTTAGCCAACATTGTACCCGTTCCCAAAAAGGACGGAAATGTCAGAATGTGTGTCGATTACAGGGATCTGAACAAGGCTAGTCCAAAGGACGACTTTTCTTTACCACACATTGACATGCTGGTAGACAGTACAGCAAAGTTCAAAGTATTCTCCTTCATGGATTGATTCTCGGGCTATAACCAGATCAAAATGGCGCCGAAAGACATGGAGAAAACTTCGTTCATCACCCCATGGGGCACCTTTTGTTACAAGGTAATGCTGTTCGGTTTGAAGAACGTTGGGGAAACCTATCAAAGGGCCATGACTACTCTGTTTCATGACATGATACACAAAGAAATCGAGGTATATGTCGATGATATGATTGCAAAATCAAAAACAGAGAGTGAGCACATTGAACATCTGTCAAAATTGTTCGAACGTCTAAGAAAATACAAACTCCGCTTGAATCCCAACAAGTGCACCTTCGGTGTCCGTTCAGGGAAACTACTAGGGTTCATCGTCAGCCAGAAAGGAATTGAGGTTGATCCTGACAAGGTCAAGGCCATTCAAGAAATGCCTTCTCCGAAAACCGAAAAACAAGTCAGAGGATTCCTGGGACGTCTGAATTACATTTCTAGATTAATATTCCTCATGACCGCGACATGCGCGCCAATCTTCAAATTACTCAAAAAGAATCAGGACTGCATTTGGACAGAGGAGTGTCAAACCGCCTTCAACAGTATCAAGGAATACCTATTGAACCCACCGATTCTATCACCTCCAGTGGAAGGAAGACCACTGATTATTTACCTCACAGTTCTAGAGGACTCAATGGGATGTGTACTTGGCCAACAAGACGAAACTAAAAGGAAAGAGTCTGCCATTTACTATTTGAGCAAGAAATTCACCGACTGCGAAACTCGGTACACGATACTCGAGAAAACTTGTTGTGCTTTGGCTTGGGTAGCCAAGCGTCTTCGCCAATATATGATTCGTCATACTACTTGGTTGGTCTCCGAAATAGATCCAATTAAGTACGTCTTTGAAAAGCCTGCTCTCACGGAAAGAATTGCCCTTTGGCAGATGTTACTATCAGAATATGACATCCAATACCACGCTCAAAAAGTCATTAAAGGAAGTGTGCTAGCCGATCATTTGGCCCATCAACCGATTGATGATCAAGAATCAATCGGATTTGACTTCCCAGACGAAGATGTCATGTATCTAAAAATGAAAGATTGCGATGAACCGCTACCCAATGAAGGGCCAGAACCAGGTTCCCAATGGGGACTTATCTTTGACGGAGCTGTCAATCATTATGGAAACGGAATTGGGGCAATCATTGTTACCCCTCAGGGTACCCACATTCCTTTCACTGCCCGACTTACGTTCAAGTGTACAAACAACGAGGCCGAATACGAAGCTTGTATTATAGGTCTCGAGGAAGCAATTGATTTAAGGATCAAAAACTTGGACGTATATGGCGACTCAGCCTTGGTTATCAACCAGATCAAAGGAGATTGGAACACATACCAATCAGGATTGATTCCTTACAAAGACTACGCAAAAAGGTTGTTACCCTTCTTCAACAGAGTCGAGTTTCATCACATCCCTCATGAGGAGAATCATATGGCTGATGCATTAGCCACTCTCTCTTCCATGATTAGTGTAGGTCAATGGAATGACATACCTAAGATCGACATAATGCGCCTTGAACGGCCCGCTTACATCTTCACGATTGAAGCAGACATAGACGACAAACCTTGGTATCACGATATCAAATGCTTCCTTCAGAAACAAGAGTACCCACCTGGGGCACTGAGGAAGGACAAGAAAACCCTCAGAAGGCTGGCAGGAAGTTTCTTCCTGAGCGGTGATACTCTCTATAAGAGAAATTTTGACATGGTCTTGCTCCGATGCGTAGACAGACCAGAAGCAGACATGCTGATGAAAGAAATTCACGAAGGATCCTTTGGCACTCATGCCAACGGACATATAATGGTGAGAAAAATTCTGAGAGCAGGGTACTACTGGTTGACCATGGAATCCGACTGCTACAAGTACATGAGGAAGTGTCACAAGTGTCAGATATACTCCGACAAAATCCATGTACCGCCAACGCATCTCAAAGTTCTCTCTTCCCCATGGCCATTCTCGATATGGGGAATCAACATGATTGGCATGATTGAGCCCAAGGCTTCAAACGGACATCGATTCATCCTAGTAGCCGTTGATTACTTCACCAAGTGGGTCGAAGTAGCGTCGTACGCTAATGTAACCCGACAAGTGATGGTCCGCTTTATCAAAAACAATCTCACTTGCCGTTATGGCGTTCCAAGCGAGATCATTACTGATAATGGATCCAACTTGAACAATAAGATGATGAAAGAGTTGTGTGCTGAGTTCAAGATCGAACACCATAACTCATCTCCCTACCGACCCAAGATGAACGGAGCGGTAGAAGCGGCTAACAAGAACACCAAGAAGATCGTTCAAAAGATGGTCGTAACCTACAAAGACTAGCACGAGATGCTACCCTTTGCTCTTCACGATTATCGCACATCTGTCCGCACTTCAACAGGGGCAACCCCTTTCTCTCTAGTGTATGGCATGGAATCAGTGCTCCCCATAGAAATAGAGATCCCGTCAATCCGAGTATTGATGGAAGCTAAGCTCACCGAAGCTGAATGGTGTCAAAGCCGACACGACAAGCTGAATTTGATCGAGGAGAAGCGAATCACGGCACTATGCCACGGACAGCTGTATCAACAGAGAATGAAAAGGGTGTTCGACAAAAAGGTTCGACCCCGTATCTTCAGGAAAGGAGACCTTGTGCTCAAGAAGATACAATATTTTCTCACTGATTCTCGGGGCAAGTGGACTCCGAATTATGACGGCCCCTATGTGGTCACGAAAGCTTTCTCAGGAGGCGCCTTGAGACTTGCAACCATGGACGGAGAGGAATTTTCCTACCCCACAAATGTTGATGTAGTCAAGAAATACTTCACCTAAAACTAAAAAAAATGTCTCGGTGGACTGAAAACCCGAAAGGGCGGTCCAGGCAAAAGTTAGAGACCTGATCAAAAAATCATCCCGGTGGATTGGAAACTTCAAAGTACAATCCAAGAAAAAATTAGGGATAATGGCAAGTAACTATGTTCAACAGAGGAAAGTCCCTCAGCAGTAGCAGTTACATCATCCGTCAAAAAATTCCAGTCAAGGTCATCTTCGACTGAAGCTCATGATGTCCAGAATTCAAAGTTGGTAGAAGGATAGTGGTCGTTATGTTTCAACGTAGCCCTTTTCCCTATAAATTACCATTTTCTAACTTTGTATATACTCTTTGGAATCACGCGTTTGGCTGATTTCCATTCTATCAATAAAATTCGAGCCCTTGTGCTTTTGTTTGTAATTCTTATTTGTTTTAGCTTTACAGAACGACATTTTAACATGAGCAACGATTCTTGAAATAAAACAAAAATGAATTTACTTGTTAAACTTTTTCTGCTTTTAAAATAAAGTCGGCAATTTATTTTGACTGTTAAACATCGGAAGAATCTCGATCGCTTTTCCAAAGGTGTTTGAACCTCGAAGTGCAGAATCAAAGTACTCCTTCTAAAAAACCAGTACGCCTGAATGAAGGATCAACTGTGCCAGAGACCTTGTTTCATCTGACACACCTCGGCCGAGTTCTCATCTCCTAAGCCCGATCAATGGTATTCCCAACAGGGATTATCTCTCCTAAGCAAGGTGGAATTGCTATTCTGAACCAGCGGTACTTCTTCACCCCGCGATGGCCGAGTATCTAGTCATGCTCATCTATTAGTCTGTATGTCGCGTCAGTTTTGTCAGCATAAACATACATACATCATGCATTGTTGATTTGCGTTCACATTTCATATTGCATCACTATCACTCCAGTTGGTCTTGTCCCTTAGTGATAGGAGTCCTCTCAATCGAGTTGTCAGTTCTTTTCTCGTCAGGAAGGGTTGCGTCTGAACAATCTCACCTCCAGTTTATTTCTGGAATGAAGGTGGTCCTCGACCACTTTGATAATTTGAACCTCTGAAAGACCAGATAACGTTCACCAAACATCACTCTTCGCCATTGAAGATGATATCCTTGCTTTCCCGGATTAAGGAAAATCCCCAGAGAAAGTCTCTTAATCAGAGATCCAGCGGCACGTCAGTTTCGCTCCGAAAAAACCGCTGATGAAAAAGTCATCGGCACCTCAAAATTGGACCCCATCATATGGCATTTCTCCGGGAATATCCCGAGAAAAGTATGATGTAAGATCCCAAGCAGAAGCAGCCTCTCAAGAGACTCGCTTTCCCCAGTAGAAACAAATGGCGTCTCCAATAGAGAAGTTTGTGCAATTCTACAACTCAGACGACTGAGTTCCCCAGCAAGTATGACATCAAACTTTTTCCATCAAATGGCATCTCCCCAGGAAAATTCGGCGAGAAGTTTGAGGAAAATCGCTACGAATAGCGTCCCTTGTCAATAAAGTTTATTGACAAAAGAAACTGAGACCAGTTCCTTGGTAGAAAACCAGGATCGAGGGGAAGTTTACAACAGAAACTGAGACCAGTTCCTTGGTAGGAAACCAGGATCAAGGTGAAGTTTATTCCAGAAACTGAGACCAGTTCCTTGGTAGGAAACCAGGATCGAGGGGAAGTTTACATCAGAAACTGAGACCAGTTCCTTGGTAGGAAACCAGGATCGAGGGGAAGTTTATTTCAGAAACTGAGACCAGTTCCTTGGCAGGAAACCAGGATCGAGGGGAAGTTTACCTTTTCTAAGCATCATTGCTTAGCAAAAGAAGATGAATGCGTAAGCTACCATTCATAGCAAACTATCAAAATTTCGGGTATTCCGATATTTAATCCTCTTGCACCCCGAATGCCCGAATACCTTCGTCATTCACACCTTCGGGTCCAAGAAGATTAAATAGGGGCATCTGTCATACCCCAAATTTTGACCACTAAGATTTCCCATCATTGTGAAAATCATCATCACAATATGGGGGAACCATTTTACCTCTTTAGTCTCCCCAAAAATGGGTGAGCATCCACTGCAATCAAATTTAGGGTTTCAAGCCCTCTCAGAGCTTTTGACAAAGGATCAATCAAGGAATAACATGATCTTCAACTTGTCTAAACCTCTCAAATATCTAAAAGGGATCAAAAGGACTCCCACAACAAGGATTAAGCACAAAGCTACTCTCTTCTAGGTGGATCAAGCCTCAAGATCGCCAGTGTCACCAAATTAGGGTTTTGGTCGATCAAGGCCTCCAAAGGGAAACTTTCCTCTGGTCATGAGCCAAGGATCCAAAACACAACCTAATATACTCCATGGGACCTCATGGACCCAACCATCAAGTCAATTTTGCCTCAGGGAATGCATTCATCAAAAATTAGGAATTAGGGTTTCTTGACCTAATTCACCCCTAAGTTGACTTTTAGGGCCAATCATGAGCCAAGACCTCAAGAGAGGGTTTGAGGGTCTCTAATGAACTATATTGATCCATTTGGAACAATGGATTAATCCAAGAAGTTTGAGCAACAAGCCTCAATTTCATCTGAACCACAGTTAGGGTTTCGCGAGAAAAGTCAACTGTAGCTTTGACTTTTGACCAGGACATGCTCCCAAGCCCTAAGACATGAATCAATATACCCTATGACACCCATGGAACATGTCCATCAAGTTTGATTTAGGTCAAGGACATGATTTCATGAAGAATTGCACAGTTTGGAATTCATCTGATAAAAAGTCAACTGTGCACAAAAGTCAACTTTGACTTTTTGAGATTTTTCACCAAAATGGATTTTTAACCCTAAAATGATGTTAATGTATGATTTGAATCATCATTCATCAAGAAAAATCAAGAAAAGTTGGATAACTTGTAAAAGGGGTAACCATAAAAACTTAGAAAAATTTCTAAGTTATGGAAAAAGTGACACTAATGTGCCAACTTTGGAGGACCATAACTCCTAAACCACAAAGCCATTTTCTTCCATCCAAAGCTTGATTTGTAGATCTCATTGCCCTCTACAAAAGCTTCATACTGACCTATGTCCAAATTCCTCATGGATTTTGAGTTATGGAGTGATCAAAATCAAGAAAAGTCACTTTGTTCCAACACTTAGTGAAAATTTCACTAAGTCAGAATTTGCCTTACTCTTTTCCAAATGTAGGGGGATTTTTCACTTGGATTCAAAAGAGATCAAAACCAAACATGTTCAAACAGTTGTTGTATCATGTAAGGGCTTTCCAAAATGGCCAAGAACATTACCAAATTCCATTTGGGCTATGAGTTATGACATTGGCAAGTTGCCTTGTTGAAATTTGTCAAGGCAAGGCAGAATTTGCATTTTTGCTCGATTTGCCAAAATCAGCCAAATCCAAATGCTCCTATCCACTTAGACACATCTGAGGATTGAATCTAAAGGGTACAATCACTGAGCCAAGCCTCCAAAGTCTTTGGAACAAGAAATAGCATGTTGAACCTAGAATGGCCAAAATAGGGACAAGACTCCAATTTTGGATTGGAGCATTCAATGGAAGCATCAAGGTGGCATGGACTGAGCCATTTGCAACTGAATTCAGTCAAGACTTATCCAAGACCAAGGGAACCAGCAGCCTGTGCCCTAACCTCTAGTCAATGGCTAGAGGAGACTTGAATTTCCATTGGCCAACATTGAACAAACCTACTCAGCAGTTGCCATTCACTATTCCTTGCAAAACAAACTTGCTCTACTATAAATAGAGCTCAATTGTGATCAGTTTGAGTACACCAAAGCCATCAAACAGATGCTTTCCTCAAAATCTCCTTCTTCACTCCAAAATTGCCTTCTAAAGTAAGTCACTATCGGGTTTTGAGTTTGAGAGCTTTTCCAATCAAACCAATCACTCGCACACCTCACATACAACATATAGAAGTGATCCAAAAACTCACATAACATCTGGAACACTGATTTCACAAAATCACTAGCCAATTGCTCAAGTTCTTGACAGTTTTGCAGTTGAGGTGCCATCCTTAACTCCAAACCATTTCAATCCATTCCAAGCATTCAGACACATCACTTGGCACCTAGGGAAGCTATCCACATCATTGGAACCTAGCTGTAACACCTCCAACACAAAACACGATCACCAGCTGCAAGTGGTAAGCATGAGCTCTTCTAACTCTATGATCCATGTAATTTTTGCTGCACAATAATTTGGCCATATGTTCTTAATCATGCATGGAATGTTTTCCCTCAGTAAATTGCATTGTTTGAATAGTGTGTGGAATTTCTAAACCTTCATGCAAAATCTAGGGTTCTTGAGGATTTTACGTGGTTTCTTGTTATATGTTTAATTTAAATGAAATTAATTGACATAGACATGATCATGAGGTTGAGACGAGCATAATGATATGTGGATTGCATGATATAATCAAGTATTCAGTGAGATTGAGGAGAAAATGTAAATCAGCCAAACCCAGAACACGCGCGTGTTCTTGGTGTGTTCTTGGCGCCATTTTTGAATGTTTGAATATTTGAATTTTGTGATTTTTATTTAATTGATTCAAAAATTAATTTCTCTCTGAGTTTTAATGATTTTGAGTTGATTCTTTTTGCAATAATTCACAAAAATGTTAAAATATTTGATTTTATCAAAAAATCCCAAAAATATTATTTATTTCATATAATTGATATTTTTGCAAAGAATTAATATTTTAATTGTTTTTGACATTTTAAATATTTTTTCCACCTTGATTTTGCAACTTTTAATGCCTTCTAATTATTTTGTAGGTCAATACTTAATTTTTGAAGCATTAATCCAAGATCACAATTTGTTTTCCATATGTAAAATAATTTTGATCATTTTAATTGAATTTTTATTCAATTAAATACATTTTTGAAAACAAATTAGGGTTTTTGGATTAATTCAACCCTCATAAATCATTTTCAAAACTCTTTGGACCTCTTGAGAGAGTGTAAGATCCATCCCTTTATATAGAAAACCTTTTGGACCTCTTTCTTTGTATAAGTCCCTCTGTACATTTTCAAATAAACGACGCGATCGTCGCCAGTTTAAAATCATCTGGGCCTCTCCTTGAGCTATAAGACCCATTCAAAACTCTCGGGCCTCTAATAGAGTGTAAGACCCAATCCCCTTTTAACCAAAACCTTTTGGGCCTCTGTCGCACCTCGAAAAAATCGCTTAATCGAAGACACGACCCTCGCGCGAAAGGCGCGGAAAATGGTTCGACAGAGTCGCCACCGAACTTTATTTATCCCGAAAGAGGGAAAGGAAAATATCGAGAAAACCTTTAAAGATATAAGATAAGAACATGGTCATCGCAACCACATTCTGGGTTCGGGAGTCGGTTACGTGAGAGGAAGGTACGCGCACCCTCTCACGTCCGTTGTACTCAACGGGAACCTCTTAGTTCGAATTATGAGGAAAGTGTAATCTAAGCTTGCTTGTTTTCTTCTCTATGGTAAACGCGAAAAGGTAAAGTGAAAGGTTTCGATTGCTAAGGGAAATGGGGTGGTTTTTTATTAGTTTGCTCAGCAAGGATTGTGAACCCTCGGGCCTACGTATGCTCGTTCGGACAAGAATGAGAAATCAGAGCAATCGTAGTTCGACTACGGGGTTTGACGGAAAAAGATGGTAGTGTGGAAAAGGTGGAAAAAGAAAAAGGTAGAAGGTAGCTCACCAAGATCATCGCAATCTTGTGCCTACGTATCTTTATTCGAGAGAGAATAAAGAATCAGAGCAGTCGTAGTTCGTGGTACACCCACGAAATAAGGGTTTCGGGTTTGAATTTTAGGAGACGAAATATTGAATGACATACAACCCAAGGGCGTGCCTTGAGAGCATTCACTCAAGAATTCAAGGAATGCGTGACTCCAAGAACTCAGTTCTTTCGTGAGTTGATTGCGAAAATGTTTAATAATGATTAAGTGTTTTAAGACGAAAGGGTGAATGAATAACAACCCAAGGGCGTGCCTTAAGAGCCATTCATTCGAAGATCCAAGGAATGCTAGATTCCAAGAATCTCCTCCTTTCGTTAGTTGATTAAGAAAAACGTTTGAAAAAGATTGAGTCGAATAGGTTACGAAAAGAGGTGAGGATCGATACTAGTCCTCAGGGGTGCTCCTAGTAACGAAACCACAAGATGTGCGAGTGTGCATTTGACGACGAGTCAAAAGGCAATCAACTTACGCGAATGTTTTGAGGAGTGGCTTGACGACGAGTCGAGAATTGGTTTGAACATGGTTTTGCTTGTTAAGTGTTTTAGGGAGAATGACGATTATTCGATAAACGAGATGTCGGCCTCACAACCAATTAATCGGGGCATTATTAGGATGCTAGATCCTAACGACACCTTTTTCATTCGATTGATATATGAAATATCGTTTGATGAACAAAAAAAGTACCACGTGGAATGCTAGATTCCAATGGCATTCTCTTGTCCAAATAGTTAAGACGAGTGTTTTAGGAGCGAAAAGGTCGAGTGATCGCCACCTAAGGCATGTGCCTCTTTAGCGGTCACTCAAGAATCCAAGAAGTGCTAGACCTCGAGAATTCAGTTATTTCGCGATTTGATTGAAAAAAAGGTTTGAATATATGTTTTAATCGGGAATTAAATGCTTGAACAAATGAAAATGATTATATAAATATGAATGCGAATATGATATGGATATGAATAAGAATGAACCATAATATAATCGGCATAATAATGGGCATTATAGTATTGACAAGAGGTTAAAGTTGATATAAAATGAAAACGGTCTCGTCTTAATCGGATTTGATCGAGAAATCGATAAATCGTTGAATTTCGACTTTCGTTGACCAAATAAAAGGCATAAGGTATAAAATCGAAATAGAAATAAAATTGGTCTCGTCTTAATCTCGATTTAATCGACGAATCGATAATCGGATCTTTGACTTTCATTGACCCAAAATTGAATAAAAGAATATGTAAAAATGAAAATTAGAAATTAAATCGAAAATATGAACAAAGGCATAAAGGTCTCACCTTTATCGAGATTTAATCGAGGATTCGATAAATCAATCGATATTTGGTTGTCACAGACCCAAAATGAATAGGAATAATGGACAAAATAACGGAAATGAGATAAAATCGACAATGATAAGAAAAATAATAAAGGTCTCACCTTTATCGAGATTTAATCGAGAAATCGATAAATCGATCGATATTTGGTTTTCATTGACCCAAAATGAATAAGAATAATGGACAAAAATAATGAAAATGAAATAAAATCGAAAATGATAAGAAAAATAATAAAGGTCTCACCTTTATCGAGATTTAATCGAGAATCGATAAATCGATCGATATTTGGTTTTCATTGACCCAAAATGAATAAAAATAATAAAAATCAAAATAAATAGAAAAAGACTAAAGGTCTCACCTTTATCGAGATTTAATCGAGAAATCGATAAATCAATCGATATTTGGTTTTCATAGACCCAAAAAATGAATAATAAATAAAATAATGAAATAAAATAGAAATAAAATAAATAAAAAACAATAGGCCTCAAATAGCTCAAAATCTAATCGGTTTAACTAAATTATGAGTGGAGTCATATCATTGGCCAAAATGAAAATAGAATCGAAAATAAAATAAAGTACAATGGGATCAATTATGGATTGAGAAAACTTAAAAACAAAAACATATTAAAAATAGTAACTAAAAAAATTAAAAAAAGAAAACTTAAAGAGAAGATAAAGAGGGGGCGCTGGGCTCCTTTATGGTGTGGCCTAGGAATCAACATGGGCTTGCAAGCCCATTCATCCCTAAATAATAGTAAAAAAAAACGGTCAGAACGATTAAAAGAGTGGGTCATCGTAAAAACAACATGAGGTTCAACAAACCCTTTTAAGAAAAACAAAATTCTTTTAAAAATCAGTAAAACGGTGGCCACGGTTTAGCAAAACAGGGTATGGTTCATTTCTTTGAAACATTAAAACCAACACACGATGGCTGAAGTATGAAAACAACAACGGTCTCAACCTTCCTCTCTCAATCTGTATCGATCTCTCTCTCCAAATTCGATTTAGACTTGAATCTCAGTCCCTCTTTCGATTTCTCCTTCGATTTGAAATAAATTCCAGGTTTGCCTTTGAATCGGTTATGTTCTTCTATTTTTCATCTCTCGAATTTCATCTCCCTGTCTGGGTTTGATTGGGTTGCTATTATTTGTGAGACTTGGATCGATTTGGGGTTTTATATGGGTGTTGAAAGTTTGTGTTTGTTGGTGATTTTGGGGATTTGAAGAGCTTGAAGGTGGGTTGGTTGAAGGTTTAAGTATGGAGACGTGTTGAAGGTGAAAGAGGTCGTGAGCGGTTTGAAGGTTTTTTGGAGGCGGCTAGGTCTCTCTCTGTTCGCGGTGATGTTGCGGTTGGATATGGGTTTCGGAGGTTAGAGATGAGTGGAAGGCGATGGATTTTGTTGTTGAAGGTGTTTGGTTGTGGTCCGGTTTAAGGTGGCGGCTAGGGCTCCTCTTCAAGAGTAAGGAGAATTGTTTTTATAGAGAGAGGTGAGTGAAATGGGAATGGACTGTGAAGGGAAGGTGTGTCGTCGTTTTACAAATTTTTGGTCGTTTTAGATGTACGGATCAGAGCATCATGTGCGCGTTTTTGCTGCATTTTTATTATGGTCATGTATTGCTACAGGTTTTGTTTCGATGTGAGGATATGTGAAGGTTTTGTCTGTAATTTTACAGGTCATGATTGGGCTAATGTTGTGAGTCATGAAGGGTTTTGGTGGTGAGGCTCGTGTCTGAAATTGTGAAACATGATGTTGGTTGAAGTGGTTTTGGATATTGGTATGGTGGCTTGGACCTTGAATTCTTGTAGACCTTTTTACAATGGGTTTTTATTTTGAAATTTGATTTTGAGAAATGGATTAGAAGATAAGGATGTAAAAAAATGGTTTATGAATTTAAGAATAAAATTGGGCTATGGTTTCAAAATGGATTGGGGATATGAATGGATTTAATGAAATGGATCTTGGAACAAATTGGATATTAAATGGATATTTGTTTTTGAAAGTGGATAATTATGGATTAAAAAGACATGGTTTAATGAAATGGATTAAAATGGACTTTTGAATTGGACAAATGGATAGATTTGGATAAGATTTAAAGAAAAAGATTTTTGAACAAAATAAAAATGGATATGGGTTTTGAAATGGTTATTGAAAAATATGGATTTGGAAAGTGGGTATGAATATGGATGAAAAATGGTTTAGAATTAAAAATGCAAATGGATAATAATGGAGAATGGGTAATTAACTAAAAAGATTGGTTTTATGAACGGATACTTGAATTGAATTTGGATATGGAAATGGTTCAAATGGATATTTAGTTGGATGAAAAAAAAATGGTTAAAAAGTAGATATGACTAAAAATGGATAAGAGATAAAAGAGAGATAAAGTTGAAGACAACATATTTTTTTGGATTTTCTGAATAATGGTTAGTGTGCAGATGAAAGTTATATACAGGTAGGAAAAATTTGGGGTATGACAGCCTCACTTATTGTATAAGTCCCTCTGCGTTAAAAGAAAACCTCGGCGTGATCGCCATTTTAAACGAAGAACCAACTGGGCCTACCCTCGTGTTATAAGCCCCACTCTTTTTCTCTTAAAACTCTTTGGGCCTCTTGAGAGAGTGTAAGACCCATCCCTTTGTACAGAAAACCTTTTTGGGCCACAGTCACTTGTATAAGTCCCTCTGTACAAAAACAACAGTACAATTACTGATAAACCCTGCGCCTCTCCTTGAGCTGTAAGCCCCAAATCTTTCTTTTTCAAAGCACTTTCTCCTTTGATTTTGAATATACTGTTGTTTTCAATCTTTCTGTGTTGAACAACTAACCAAACAACATGGAAGCTCTACAACCGAGTAAGTGTTTATACGCTTTCATTTACTGCTTTCATATACATATAACTGTATTGTGGGGCTGCTCACTGTAAGTCTCTTTTCATAAACTCATATCAACTGTGTAATAATAGTATAGATATTTAGAGTTTCCTCGGCAACTACGTCTAGCACTAGGTAAAGCCATGTTGATCACTATGAACTTACAGTCAAAACTAGATCCCCATAGGATTACCAGACACAGTCTTCCCTCCTCTTGGGATTAAACAATATGAAGATGTGAAAGGCATATTCTTTTTGAACCCTTTCTCAGACTATCACTCTTAGAAATAGACAGAACTAGATCCCCAATAGGATCACCAGATACAGTCTTCTCTTCGGCTGTCCTCATTAGGAATTGTCAAGAAACTCTACTCCCAGAGATGAATGTATTCTCCGTGAATGGCATCTTTGAGTTTCTTCCAAATTCTCGAACTTTCCTGACTTGATCTATTCCTTGTGAATAGCTTGCCTTGAATTTCTTGGGGTTTGGGGACCCACGGGCTTCTTAAAAGCATCGGCCTCCTCTTGGGCATTGTACAAGGACCCACAGGCTTCCTAAAAGCATCCCCGTCTCCTCTTGGGCTTAGTACAAGGACCCGTCAGCTCCTTAGAAGTCTTCACAACTTCCTCTTAGGCTTCATATAATGATGTCTTCCTTCGGGAATGATAGCCTCCTCTTGGGCTTAGTACAAGGACCGATCGGCTTCTTAAAAGTTTCCAGCCTCCTCTTGGGCTTCGTACAAATTTTCCCGACGACCTCCTAGAGGTATAGGAACAGAAATTAGTCATCTTAATAGAGAAGTCTCTCATAGAGTCTAGATCTTTCCACCGTGAACGGACTATTACTGTTTCTTTGAACACAATATAAAAGATAAAACTCTAGACTCAGACAGTCTAAGACCCTTGAGTCCCAAAGACATTCTCAAGCATCCTCAAACATCAGTAGACTTGGACAATCTCAATACCCTTTGGATTTCCCATTTCCCTAAAGAACAGGAAATAACCCTGATCCTCTGGTCAGTGCCAAAGTACAACCCCACCTGGGATCAGTCTCTTTATAAGAACTGATTTTCTCTTGCATACAACATACTGGACCTGTCACTCAACTGAAACAGTAACCACCAGCCTCCTCTTGGGCTTTGTACAATGATTCTCCCCAACGGAGCAAACAATTTGTAGCCTCTATCTCGGGCTTTGTACGAGATACAAAAAGACTCTCTTGCTGAGTCAGACACCTTTTTGCCTCCGTCTTGGGCTTCGTACAAGACACCTCCAAAAGCACTCCCTCGTTGAGTCAACCCTTCTTGCCTCTCTCTCGAGCTTCGTACGAGACACATAAAAACTCCCTCTTGTTGGGCCAATAGCCTCCTCTTAGGCTTTGTATAAGAAAACCACTGGTTGATCCAATCAACCTTTTAGCATCAAAGTTGTGCCTCATTCACAGTACACAAACATCAACAACTCTTCCATCTAATCGCTATAAGCGGCAGGCCTCTGGATTATTTACATCCATGCCACTGTCCTTCTTTTAGCATGAGAAACTCCTAAGGAAAGATGGCATTTCTCTACACTGAGTTAAAGTCTTCTCCTTCAGGTTAAAAACCCCTATAAAGGAAATTATGGCATTGCTAGGATCCGCGTATCCCGGTTAAAGTAATTCTCCTTTATAAACAGTTGTGACAAACAGACCCCCCTTTACAGATGAC
The DNA here is from genome assembly GCA_022829125.1 of Lathyrus tuberosus. Taxonomy (NCBI): domain Eukaryota; kingdom Viridiplantae; phylum Streptophyta; class Magnoliopsida; order Fabales; family Fabaceae; genus Lathyrus; species Lathyrus tuberosus. The sequence goes on along the minus strand of JALAZF010000092.1, from coordinate 3,634,401 downwards.
AAGTTCTCTCTAAAGTCAAAACCTTTCAGCTTCATATCTCGGGCTTTGAACAAGATACAAATCACCTTTCGCTTCACGTCTTGGGCTTTGAACAAGACACCAAAAACACCCATTTCCTCCCATAGAATAGGAGGAACTACGAACGCTCTGATTTCCCTGTTTCGGTAAACGGGAATACGTAGGCATAAGATTGAAAGAAAAATCTTAGCGAGCACAATAAACCAAAAATTCAAATCCCATATCCTCAAGAATCCCAGACCTAAAATCCTACCAAAAGTCAATATTTCTTTCAAAATAAACCGAGAGAGGCCCCACATCCACATAGCATCCGTAACCTAATAGACCGCTGTTTAAACTCAGTATGCAAGCAGGGTTAATTGGAGACATCTATTTCCCTTCCTTAATCAGCTCACAATAGTATAAAAAATGAATCGACCTGTAGTCACCCCAAAAGAGCGATAGCGCTTAAGAACTGCGTCCAAAATCGCTTGCTACAATATCATCGAGCTCTTGCTCCAACATCGGAGGTTAAACTCGGGAAGCCAATTCGCGCCACCTCTGGGCGTACTCTTTGAAGCTTTCGTTTTGTCTCTGAGAAAGACTCTGCAATTGTATTCTATTGGGCGCCATGTATGTATTGTACTGGTAGTGCTTAATGAAAGCTTCTGCCAAATCTCTCCAGCTTTTAATATGTGTTCTCTCCAAGCTCATATACCAGTCTAAAGATGCTCCAGCTAGGCTGTCTTGAAATAAATGCATCGGCGGTTTCTCATCATCCGAATAGGCAGACATTTTCCTGGAATATGCCCTGATGTGAAACTTGGGGCAAGTGGTTCCATTGTACTTTTCGAAAGCAGGCGCCCTGAACTTCGGAGGAATTTTCACACCTGGGACCAACCCTAAGTCGGACATGTCCATACCCAAAGCATTCTGGCTCTTAAAAGCCTTCAATCTCTCTTCGATCATACGAAGCCTCTGTTCCGTCTCAGTAGGGAAACTCATCTCAGCATCATAGAATTGTTCATCCTGATTATCCACCTCCCAACGAGGAATAGGAATCTTAGCAGCACTTCTTCTGGATTGACTCATAGAATGGGGTGGAGGAATATCAGCACGTGGAGGATTCACATCTCCGCCCAGAGTATTACCAACAACATTCCCATTACCAGCCCCTGGGATAACAACAGCAACCCTGTGAATAACCGCCCTTAATTCCTCTTGGCGTTGAGCCATACACTGCATCACCTCCATGCACTGAGCCATACGAGTCTGGAATTCCGACAACTCTAATCGCATCTGATCCATGATTCTCTTTTGATTGCTTCGAGTTGCGTAGTGGTGAGAAGTCGAGTTTACAGTTCTGTAGAAAATACCAAGTCAGAATAAGAATTCCCCTCTGAATACCTGCTATGCATATGAGTATGAGAATGCAAAATGTCATGTGATGCAAATGCAAAGACACGGGATCAAGGTATCCATAAATTCTGAATAGCTGTTGTGCTGATGACTGAATAAGTTCAAAGGGCTGCTCTGAAGAGAATACCGAAATAATTAGAATACCAGAATACCCAGCTGATAAGTCCACACTAATAAGAAGACCAGAAAACCAGGTAGGTAGAAGGTTACGGTTACCTGCAAACCTGTAAACACCCGCCCATCTCACATGTGGGTACTATAAAGGTGAGGATCCTCAGTATCCTAGGCTCTCAGGTCGAGAAATGATGATACGTTCACCATTTCTGGTTTGGCATCATCATCAATCAAGGAGGCCTCAACTGATTCCCCTAAAAAAAGGTCATCCTATAGCAAGTTCCCAGCATTGGGTCCTTGGATCGAGAATATGTAATGGGTTTGCCATTTCTGGTATGCCATTATCACATCTCAGGAAGAGTGCCGCAACTGACTCCTCGGGGATGGTCACCAGAGTCGACAGTTCATACAGGGATATCTAATGGCCTGCATAACATGCAGTATCAGATACCACCTATATGGGCCTCGTCTGGATGTGGATCTTGCGAAGACTTAATTTGATAACACCACGCAAGCGATCGACTATCCACTCTAAATCCTATGTGTATGCTCAAACCTGGGAAGTGGGCTTATCTCTCAGAAAATCCCAACCTGACAAATAGAAAACCAGTACAGCACAGCACAGTCCAGTATAATAATGAAATGCAATGTAATAAATGCGGTAAAAATAGTAAAATAGTAATACAATAATACACAACAAAATAAAGCACCACAATAAACACCCAATGAAAAAAAATATACAAGCTCTAGGATCGACTCGTAAAAGGGGGATGGACCAGTAAGAGGTCAATCTATCCCCAGCAGAGTCGCCAGCTGTCGCATCTGTGAAAATCAACCGGCGTAAAAGAACATAAGAGTCGCCACCGAACGTTATTTATCCCGACGCATGGAAAAGAAATGATCGAAGAAAACCTCAACAAAAGGAAAGGAATGGTCGTCACAACCATGGTCTGGGTTCGGGAGTCGGTAACGCGAGAGGAAGGTATTAGCACCCCTCGCGTCCATCGTACTCGATGGGATCCATGCTTGTTGTCTCGATCAAAGGGTGTCGTCATCTGGAGCTCCACTGCTACTGGAAAGAAGAAGGGAATGGGAACAGAAGAGAACGAAAAAATGAAGAAGAAAATAAAAATAAGTGACTCGATAGGACATCGCCGTCCTAGGCCTAAGTATTCCCTCGTGCAATGGGAAAGTCAGAGTCAACGTAGTTCGGACACGAACTAAGAGGGGACGTTGCTCACCAAGACATCGTCGTCTTGTGCCTACGTATCCTCAATCTAACCAGAAAAAGGAAATCAGAGCAGTCGTAGTTCGACCTACGAGTCGGTGAAAAAGGTCTCGATCGCACTGGGGCGAGAGAAAAGGGCCCAACTAACAGGTTAGTCTCAATCGCACTAAGGCGAGAGAAAAAGGGATCAATCTCGCTGAGGCGAGAGAAAAAGGCTCGATCGCACTGAAGTGAGAGAAAAAGGGAAGTTAGTTGTTAGTGTCTTCGCCAAGGATAGGGATCCTCTTGCCTACGTATCTCATCGGAAATGAGAATCAGAGCATCCGTAGTTCGCAGAACTACGGGAAATGGAAGGAAGGGTGCTCGCCAAGACATCGACGTCTTGTGCCTACGTATCCTCAATCTATCTAGAGAGAGGAAGTCAAAGCGTCCGTAGTTCGTAGTACCGACCACGGAAAAAAAGGGATCTCAATCACACTGAGGCGAGAGAAAAAAGGGACACACAAAAGGTCTAAGAGAAACTCGATCCTACAAGTTATCATGCCAGGATTGAGAGCCTAATGTCTATCCTACTCCGAGCTTAATCAGAAATTAAGTCGGGCTAGGAGCCTTAAGGGAGCATGTGAATACACAGTAATCAACAAGTAAACACCAGACGACTCAATCACAAAGAGAGAACGAATACGAAAACAAGTCAGGAGAAATTAACAATTAACCAGGAATTAATCAGAAATTAGTCTAAGTCAAAATTAGAATGCTAACTAAAAATCAAGATTAAATTCTAACAAGAAAAGAGTTAATCAAAAATATAAAACTATTTCTAAAATTAAACCTAAAGTTAATTCAAGTTAATTTCTAATTAAATCTATTTCTACAAAAATCTAATTAAAAGAAAATTAATTCTAAAACTAATTCTAGAGTTAAAAACTAATATTAAAACTAACTTCTAATTCTAATTCCAAAAATTAATAACTAATCTAATTTTCCTAAACCAATTAACTAAAACAATTAGTAAAACTAATTATAGTTAAAAACCAAAATCTAAACTAAACAATTAAAATAAGGGGTGCAATTCATATTCCAGAGGTGTGATTAGCAAGCTGGGCGCATGGGCCTTGGCAGCCTAAGCCCAAAGGTTCTCTTTGCAGCCATAGGGGGTGCGCTGCTGATTCAGAGGGTGTGAAAAGAAAAACGCGCGTATGGGCTTTAGAACGTAGGCCCGAATATGCAGACAAGGGGGCTGCTGGAAGAAAACGTGTGGTGTGGTTAGCTCCAAGCGCTGGGTTTCAATGTCTTTGGCCCAAAGTTCCTATGTTCAACCAGGGGGTGTGTGGGTCAAAAACGGGTGGTGGATAGAAAATTGGGTGTGTGGGCTTTGAACCCGGTCCACGTTGACAAAGACTGGTTCAATAAAAATAAAAAACCCTAAGTAACATCTGTACAACCTATCTTCATCTTTCCAAACTCCTCACCGTCGAATCCCTTTCAACACATCTCCTTTCTTAAATCAAGTCGCCGCCGGAAAACAATCTGGCCGGAAAAAATGGTCCGTCGTCCGTCTCTGCTTCGTCAATGCTCTTCTCACAAGCTTTTCCGGAACTCCTTTTCAACATCATTCTTCCTCCTTCCTCAACATTCTTACCCTCTCCATCTTCCATGATTTCACCGCCGACCACCTCTCAAATAGCCAGTACCAATACCTTCTACCTTTCTCCGATTCGAATCCCACTCCACTTCACACGCTATCGTTTCTGCTCTCTCACGCTACCTTCATCACGTCGTTGCCGGGAACAACCACACCAGAATCTCCTCCCACTCCGCCACCGTCTTGCTCATCAAAGTTCAAACTCACACTCTCAAGGCAAAAGATTCTCAAATCGAAAACAATCACAAACCTATACTAATCAGCAACAATCGAATTGGAGATCCAAAGCAACAAACACATGAACAAATTATCACACATCAATGTTCGAAATGAAGTTGACGTACGTACCTATCGGAGTCGCTCCGATGGCGCTTCGACGACAAAACAAGGTTTCAAGGCTCAGGTATGATCAGTTTTGCTCGATTCTGCTTCTTCTCGATTCACCTCTCTTTATGCTTCTTCTGCGATTCACTTCTGAAATGTTATTGAATGACGTTGATTTTGCTTCAAATTTGAATTCGTTGTTGTTGCGATGTTCTTCAAATCCACTGCATTCAAATTGCCATTGTTGGTGCGAACTTTGTATTGAAGTGTGATGATTTGTTGAAGCTGTGAGGTGATGATGTTTTTGTAGGTTTTGGATTGGAGGATTGAATTACAAACTATGAGGTTGCAGAGTAAAATTTTCTGCCATCACAGTGAGAAAACGTGAAGATGAATTATGAGGAATTGGAAATGAATAAAATTGGTCCTCCTCTCAATTCAGTTGCAGCTGCTTTATACCAGGATTCTTGGAGGGGTAGAATAGGCATTTGGTTTGTAATTCTGTTATGAGAATTGGGAGTGGAAACACGGGAAATATGCAGTGTAGAAATCGTGAGAAATTGTCACGAGTTTGGCACCTGCGAAATAGTGACTTGTTGCATTATGATCGCGGTTGTAAATGGCTGTTGAATGTGGAAAATAAAATGGCTAAGTTGTTAGCAAGTTTGGAAGTATCAGCTGGCTGAAATTATTTTTATTTGTTTATCACAAATTGTGTCTCTTTGCCCTGATGATAAAACGGTGTACTCATCTCGCATGATTTATTGTGCTTCATGAGTGAACCTTAGAGACTTTGCGAAATACTACAGCCACCGGTGTTGTCCTCAGACAATAACCAACACGCATGAAATTCTGAAAGTATTGATCTTCACATGACACCCCAAAGACCACTCCAACAATATAAAAAAATGAGAAGGTGTAAATATGGATAATAAAATGGATTAAAAAGAAATGGTTATGGTTTAAGGAAGAAAATGGATATTGAATTGAATTCCAGAAATGGATATGGTTTAAACAAAAATGAAGTGAATAATGAAATTGAATGGATATTTGCAATGCGGAGTAAAAATGGATATTAATAATTGGATAAAAATGGATAAAGAAAAATGGAGATGAATAATGGGTTTATGGTAGAAATTTGAATTCCAAGTAGCCCACACGACTAATCTCTAATTCCAATCACACTCCCAATCCACACCAAACTCACATCTTCATTGAATCCCAACAATTCAATCAGTAAGCTCAATTGACCATGACCCAATGCTCTTCAAATCAGTCCACAACTGTGAATAAGAAACCCTAATTCTCCCTGAGATACACCTTGATTCACACCAATGAAACCCTGGCCCAATACTTCTGATGATTCCTCTGAATGGAGGAGGCTTCGCAGTTTAGTGAACCTCTGAATAGGAAGATATGTGTGATAACATGAATTCAACCCTTGCTTCAACTTGACCTGAAATAGGAGCTAACTGAATCACCTATGAATAGGGCCTACACTGATAACAAGAAGATTCCTTTGATCCCACGTCTCAAGAACCAATGCCATGATATGGTTATGAGCTATGATCTAAATGAGATGCAAATGAAAAAAGAAACATAAGCCAGAAAAAGGTAGGGCAAATTTTGGGGTGCTACAAGATGGCACATGACCGTACCCACTCTGTCTACAATGCATCCTCACCAGATTGGTTCTTAATAAGAGTACATCATGAATTTGATAACTGCGGCTATGCTCTTCCTCTATTAAATTCACTGCAGTCTTCTCATGTTATGGCAACGGGTTCGTCTGAACATTCGGATTAGTATCTTTGAAAGATAACACCCCGTTCCTGACAAGCTTCTGTACATCAGACTTGAAGCTGAGACAATTCTCAATATTATGTCCCAATCCTCCTTGATGGTAAGGGCAAGTTTGATCGGCTTTAAAGCAAAAAGGTGGATTTTCTGGTACTGCGATAGGAGCCCTGGTTTGGACGTGTCCCTTGGCCAGTAGAAGTGGAAACAATTCTGCGTACAACATCAGGATAGGGTCAAACCCTGATGGTCGTGTAGTACGATTGTTATTATTGTATTATGGACGAGCCTGCTGAAGAGGCTGTTGTGTCCTTTGCTGATACTGTTGTTGACTTGGTTGGCTCTGAGCAACCTGAGGTGGATAAGTCGGAGTCAGTGCTGGGTTAATAGAAGGAGTCATCGCTGCTACTGGTTAATACCTTCGACTTTGCTTTCCCAGAGATATATTACTAATATCTTGCTCTTTTTTCTTTTAGAAAGCACTACCGTATCTCTTAGTACTGCTAGATGGCTCTGCATCTTTGACCAATCGTCCTTCTCGGACTGCTTCTTCAAGGCTTACTCCCATGTTCACCATTTCAGTGAAGTCACTGGGCGCACTTGCAACCATTCGGTTGTAATATAATGAGCTCAAGGTTTTCAGGAAGATCTTTGTCATCTCCTTTTCCTCAAGAGTGGGACAGATCTGAGCGGAAATTTCACACCATCTCTAAGCATATTCTTTGAAATTTTTTTTGTCCTTTTGTGATATTGCTATGAGTTGGTCCCTATCTGGTGCCATGTCCAAATTGTATTTATACTGTTGAACAAAGGCTGCCCCGAGATTTCTGAAAGTACTGATCTTGGTGCGGTTCAAACCCATGTACCATTTGAGTGCGGTGCCGGTTAAACTGTCTTGGAAGTAATGGATCAGTAGCTGTTGATTTTCTGTCTGAGTTGACATTTTTCGAGCGTACAACACCAAATGACTTTGAGGGCAAGAGTTGCCTTTGTATTTTTCAAAGTCAAACACCTTGAATTTGTGCGGGATCTTTACTTTAGGGACCAGAAAGAGGTCAGAGGCATCCTTTTCGAATAAGTCTTGACAGCAAATGGCATGCAGTTTGTTCTGCATTTCCAAGAATTGTTCATGGAACTCATTCATCCTTTCGTACATGTCTTCATTTCTGCCAGAAATTGCTTGCGGAATATGTCCTTCTGGGACAGTGTGTACCACTGATTGTGGTATAGACATTATAGCGGTGACTCTCGGTGCTTTAGTGCCCTGAAGTTTGTAACCTTCAGGAGTTGCTGTCGTAACCCTTGCGTCTTCATTTTCCTGAAGTTTGTAACCTTCAGGTCCAATGGTTCCTACTGCAGTTTATGGGTCTTCAGTGACCGGTGGGATATATCCTTCAGGGACAAAGTTGAGAGACATGCCCCAGGGGCGACCCTTGGGCATGTTGTACCGAGGATGATTCTCATGTGTCTCCATAATGGGCTTAGATGTGATCTCTGAGATTACAGTCTTTTGATGCTGCTACTCCTAAGCTGCTTCCGGGGATTGCATGTCACTGTGAAGTTTTTCCAAACTTTCCTTCAGAGCATCGATTTCTTCTCTCAGCTCTCTGTTCTCTTCCTCGAGATCGTCCATTTTCTTTTGTCGATTGGCCCGAGTATTGTATGAGTGAGACAGTTTGACTCTAGAATCGCGACACATACGTGAGACTCAAAGATAAGAAAAATGCGCTTATGTGAGAATGATGAATGATATGCAATGACATATTTTTAGTTTTTGTTTTAATCAAAAAATAAACTTCAACAAATAGATTGAAAATATCATACAGTGAGGGGGGTGACCCCTTTTATTGAATTCGAAAGACTGTGGTATTTTACAAGGAAAAGTACAGTATTTTACAAAGTGCTGTAAGGAAATGTCTAAGCTCATGGATCTTGAGTTCTCTCTGATGAGAGCTCAGATGTTGGTTCTGGTATTTTCTTTTTCTTTGATCAGGGCTCTTCAGCCGTTGTCAGGTTGTCAGTCATTTGCCAAGTGAAATGAGCGAGCAAATTCTTTCGATCTTCCTGACTCTCTATAGCATGCTGCTCTAATATCTCAATCAGAGCATCCTTTTCTTTTAACAGTTCCTGAATCTTGGTACATTCCACATTAAGGATTTGATATTTGTTTTTCCAAGAGCTTTTTTCACGTTGAACTTTGTTGAGAGCTACCTGGAGTTTTTCCGCATCAGACATGATAGATTCCTTTAATGGAAACACTTCTTGGCGAGGGTAAGGCATCCTCAGCATGAGGGCTCTAGTTTGCACCCAGTGGAGATAAGGCTCCATGGAGGTACAATTTGGTTTTCCTAGAGACTCTCTTCCTTTCTTGTGAATATGTTTCCAGGCGTGCACTATTTCCTTCTTTAGTGCCCTGTCATTTTCCCCTTCCTTGAAGAAAAGACCTTCTAGATGAACATTATGTGGAATATTCTTCATCGGGTATCCGAGTTGACGGCGAGCTAAAATTGGATGATAGTTTATTCCTCCTTTAGTTCCAATGAGGGGTACGTTAAGGAAATTTCCACATCTGTCGATGATCTCTATCCCTTCGTAAATCCTATTATATCAATCTATGTCAGAGTTGGTAAGGGACATAATCCTTTGTGACCAACGTAGAGTACTCTTGTGATCCCAAAAAGCATCAGACTTGGGTAAATGGGAAATGAACCATTTGTAGAGTAAGGGTACACAACATGTGATCATTCCTCCGCTGTACAAGTTCCTTAAGTGTACAGAATGATAAGCATCTGTGAGCAGGGTTTGTACAGGGTTTCCAATCAGAAATATCTTAACAACGTTGGTATCAACGAAGATGTCAATGTTGGGAAAAAGGAATAACCCATATATGAGCAGAACAAAGACGTCTTCGAAAGTAGTTACGTTTCCTATACTAGCAAAGTACAAAGCCTTCTCTATCAGGAATTTAGCTGGTAAACCCTGGATTCCTCCTTTGGTGGTCATGTGAGTCCTAACTTCTGACTCGTCCAAAGAGATTGCTCTTGCAATGGCCTGATCCTTTGGAATTTCTTCCAGTCCAGAAAATGGAGCTTGATCAATGATAGGTAAATCAATCTGGTGGGAGTACTCTTCTAGCGTTGGTGCCAGTTGGTAATCCGAAAATGTGAAGCAATGATAAACCGGATCGTAGAATTGAATCAACGTAGACAGGATTCCTTCAACTACGTGGACCCTTAAGAGAGACAAAAGCCCTCCGTGCTTAGCTCTGAAAGCCTCGGGATTGGTAATCATCCTTGCCAACCTCCTTAAGTCCTCTAGTTTCGGAGTCTTGAAGGTGAACTTGTGCGTTTTTCTTCTACCAAAATCCATAACGCAACCTCTGATATTTGCAATTATTGTTTTAGTTTATTTTGAAAAAAGATTTTTTTCTCTTGTTTTGAAAAAAGTTTTTTTAGATGAATGCATGAATGGAGCACACAAAAATATTGAAAAAACATGGGTTCGAGGGTTCAGCGTCACGAGCATGAAGTCATGGCTCTACCCATCCCCAAAGGTTGTATTATTTTGGTCAATTTTTGTACCTGTAGAACGGGTTCTAAGGTTCCCAAAAGTCATTGACCCCCCTAGGGATACCAACAACAAGCTGATTCACTCGAGCAAGCTATAATATCCTAGGATGAATCTCATTTGAGTGTAGTATCGCGTATCAACTATTCCCGATAGTCACCGCACTACCAAATGGTCATATGGTTAATGTCTACTAAATCCTCAGGGTCATGGGTACCACACTAGGAAAGACAATGCTTTCACGACAATCGGTCGTTTAACATTGATACTTCCGTACGGGTACCTCGACTGATTCGGTGGGCTACCAAGTTAGCTTGGTCGGGATTCACTCCCTACAAGTGTTACATGTTTATGCCACCCTTATCTTAATGTTCTCTATAACTTTCCACATGCGTATCAATCGCATTCCCATTTGACAGAAAATTAAACACGGATATCAAGTAGGAATAACAGTATATATATATATATATATATATATATATATATATATATATATATATATATATATATATATATATATATATATATATATATATATATTGTATATGCTAAACAACCTAGACCTCTTAGGAACACTAATCCTAAAGACTCCCCAGCAGAGTCGCCATTTTTCTATAGCGTGCAATTTTTGTCGGTGACGCGACCACCTTACCGCATTTGGTTGGAATTGGGTGCTACTTTCTGATTTCTTATTTATCCTATGAAGCTGGAAAGGAAAGGGAAGATATATAAAACTAACCTTGCACGCAAATGTTTTCTTTAACAAATGCTAAGAGATTGGGGGGTCTGGGGTCAGGTAATACAATGGGGAGTTGTCAATTACCCATCCTATATATGGTTATCCATAGATCGTTTGGCATTTTCTTCTGTTATCTACTTATCGGTGTTTATCTGGCATGGGTTAGGAAAATTTCTTCTTTGGGAGTGTTGAAAGAGTGTTTTTGTTGTTTTCGGGTTTTCCGATGTTTTTGGGTAAGGTACTGGACCTAAAGTTTTTGTATGTGTTCGCTAAGATTTCACAATCTTATGCCTACGTATTCCCGTAATGATAACAGGGAAATCAGAGCAATCGCAGTTCCTCCTATTCTATGGGAGGAAAAGATGTTTGGTGTCTTGTTCAAAGCCCAAGATTAAAGCTAGATGAGTATTTGTGTCTTGTTCAAAGTCCAAGATTGAAGCTAAAGGTTTGACTGAGAGAGAATTTGTCATCTCTAAAGGGAGATATCTCACTTGTTCATCAGAATTGTTGGGGTATTTGGTTATAAAGGAGAATTACTTTAACTGGGATGTGTGAAATCCAGCAATGCCATAATTTCCTTTATAAGGGATTTTTCCTGAAGGAGAAAACTTTAAATCAATGTAGAGCAATGCCATTTTTCCTTAGGAATCTTTCATGCTAAGAGAAGGACATGGGCTTGGATGTAAATAATCCAGAGCCTTGCCACTTACAGCAATTAGATGAAAGTGGAAATTACCAGGATAAAGAAGGACTACAGCTTGGATTTTTGAATCAACAAGTGTGCCACTTACATCAATTATCTGGGATTAGGTTTGTTTAATTTGTCTGTTTTGATGTGTGATATACAGAGAAATGTCTTCCTATAGAGAAATCTTGATTTCCTCTGAGGGGATTTTTGGTTTTATGTGCCTTGATCAAAGCCCAAGTTTGAAGCTAAAAGGTTGACTCTACTAGGGAGTTTTATTTCTGTCTTGTACAAAGCCCAAGATTGAGGCTGAAAAGAGATTGACTCTTTTAGGGAGATCATTATACAAAGCCTAAGAGGAGGCTGGAAGGAATTGACTCTTCCGGGGAAATATTTTGTATGTCTTGTACAAAGCCCAAGATTGAGGCTAAAAGGGATTGACTATACTGGGGAGAGGTTTTATATGTGTCTTGTACAAAGCCCAAGATTGAGGCTAAAAGTTATTGACTGACTCAGCGGGAGAATATTTTTATGTGTCTTGTACAAAGCCCAAGATTGAGGCTAAAACTGGTGTGGGGTGATCATTATACAAAGCCTAAGAGGAGGCTGTTTGGGGAATTTCTTATATGAAGCCTAAGAGGAGGCTAACTTCTGCTGAGGATTATTGAGATCCAGAAACAGGTCCAAATTGGGGAATCAACTCTTGCTGAGGATTATAGAAAAGTCGAGATATCAGAGACCATAAGGTTCTGATAGAGGGTTTATTGATAGTAATTTGACCCTAGCTGGGGATTTAGAATGGTAGCTCAAAGATTGAGTTTTTAACCTTTGGAGGTTTCAACTCTGCTGGAGATTGATGAAGTGATCAGGGTTTTTCCTGTGCTTTCAGGAAACTTGAGGGTTTCTTTGAGATCCAATAGGAGATGAGACTGTCCAAGTCTACTGGTATGAAAAGGTTGATCTTTGTATGATGCCCAAGAGGAGGCTGGTGTTTTAAGGGATGAGAATCAACCCTAAATTGATCTGATGCTCTGAGATTCTGACTCTATGGAGGAATGAACTTGCAAAAGATGACCAGGTTCTGTCCTATACCTGTAGGAGGTCTTTGGGTCCTTGTACTAAGCCCAAGAGGAGGCTGAGAACTTCTAAGAAGCCTGAGGGTCCTTGTACAAAGCCCAAGAGGAGGCTGGGAACTTTTAGGAAGCCCGTGGGTCCAAACCTAAGAAAAGTTCAAGAAAGGTTTCACCGGGAATAATCCTTTCTTTAGTGAACAATTCTAGGGTTTGAAGAAATTCAAGAGAGGTTTCACCGGGAATTAATCCTCAATGGGGAAATGAATTTCTTGTACAAAATTCTAAGTAGTGACAGTCTTGAGAAAAGTTTCACCTGGAATAATGTCTTTCTCTGTTCCATATTGTATAAGCCCAAGAGGAGGCAAGACTGTATCTGGAATTTCCTATGGGGAACTAGTTTTGACCATGTTTGAAAGAATAATGACTGGTTTGATCTAATCCTAAACCTAATTGCCAGAGAAAAATCTAAGCAGATATATACAAGTATATATATACAGATGAAATATATATAAACAAGTATGTAAAAGAAGACAGTAGAACTTACAGGTGACTGAGGCTCAAATTATTTATGTACAAAGGGGGTTGGGTCTTACACTCTATTAGAGGCCCAAAAATGTTTGAAAAAGAATAAAAATGGGACTTACAACACAAGGGAAGGCCCAAATGATTTTTGTTTTGAAAACGGCGATCGCGCCGAGATTTTTAAAATCGTAACGAAACTTATACAATGACTGAGGCCCAAAAAATGGTTTATTTACAAAGGGATGGGACTTATACTCTATCAAGAGGCCCAAGAGTTTTTAAAAGAAGAGAGAATGGGTCTTACAACTCAAGGAGAGAGACCCAGACGATTTTGTTTAAAAGGCGGCGATCGCGCCACGGTTTTAGAAAACACGGTGGGACTTATACAATGACTGAGGCCCAAAAATATTTATGTGACAAGGGATGGGTCTTACACTCTATTAGAGGCACAAAAGTGTTTTGAATGAAGTTTGAAAAATTAAAATTTAGAGAAAACCCTAATTTTGAATTTAAAAGATATAATTTTCAAAGGAAATTAAATAAAAAAATGATATAAAATATCAAATATATTCAAAAACAAGTTATCAACTTTGAAAAATATTTTGAAAAATCATGTTTAATCACATGAAAGATTGAAATTCATTTGGAATGAAAAGATCAAAGTGGGAATTTCATTTTAAAATGTTTAAAAAACAAATAAAATGAAATAAATTACAAAAATTCTAAATATATTAAATAAATAATATAAATTGGATTTTTTTGCCGAATAAAATAATTTAACATTTTTGTGACTTTTTAAAAAAAGAACCAATAAAAAATGATAAAAAAAAATGAGAGAGAAATTAATTTTTGAAATCAATTAAATAAAATATCAAAAATTCAAAAATTTGAAAATTTGAAAAAGGGCGCCAAGAACACTTGTTCTTGCCCGCGTGCCCTGTTTTGCCCAGATTTGCGTTTTCTCACTTTTCTCTCTGATTACTCAATGATTTTGCACGATTCAAACACCAATCTTGCTCGTTTTTGAACAAGGATCACAACCATATAGATTAATTGCATTAATATTAAGTGTGGAGTGAGAAATCAGAGGATGAACTCAAGAACCCTAGTTTCAGCATGAACACTATGAAATTCCATACACGATTCATACATAGCAATTAATTGAGGGTTAACACTCTATATACATGCAGAAACAAGAAGGTAACTCAAAAATTCATTTATGATGCATGTAATATGGAGTTTGAAGGCTTCAGGCTTACCTCTTGCAGCTGGTGATTGAATTCTATGTTGGAGGTGTTACAGATGTCGTGTAATGATTTGGATAGCTTCAATGGACCTCAGGTAATGTGTTTGAAGGCTTGGAATGGATTGAATCAGCCCAGAACTTGTTGTGGCACCTCAACTGCAAACAGACCAAAAGCTTGAGCAAATGGATGGTGATTTTGTGATTCTGATGTTCCATATGTGTTTCAGGGCCAAGGATCACTCATATATGACGTATATGAGGTGTTGGCATGATTGGTTTGGTTTGAATTGCTTCCTATTTCAAAATTCGATAATGACTTGAAATAGAAGGAAAATCTGGTTTTTGAGATGTGATTTTGAGGAAAGATTAGTTTGGGTGCTTTGGTGTACTTAAACTGATTATAAATGAGCTCTATTTATAGTAGAGCAAGTTTATTTTTCAAGCAATAGTGAATGACAACTGGTACATGTCTTTGGCCAATGGTTGCATAAAGGAATCCAAGTCTTCTATAGCTATTGACTTGGCTCAGTGCAGCAGGTTATTGTAGATTTGGTTCAGAGATAAGTCTTGACTCAATACAGTTAGCAATGTCTTGATGCTTGCCACCTTGTGAATCTATTGAATGCATTGGAACAAAATTGGAGTCTTCGGGATTTTTAGCCTTTTTAGGGGACACATAGCTACATGTAGATCCTTGGACTTGGGAGGCTTATGGATCTGACATTGTCCCTTAGATGTTATCCCTTGAGGTGTCCAAATGGATGACAAGGCTTATAATTGTGTGATTTATCTAATTCGAGCAAATGACCTATAATCTGCCTTGGGAAGAAACCGGTCTTTGATGCCATGTTCCAAGGGTTGTAACTCCCTACTCAAATTGAATTTGGAGATGATCTGGTGCTTATTGGAAAGCTCTCATGACATACTTTAACTTTGATGTTCACAAATGGACATGGTTCATCTTGGATCAAGGTGAAAAATGGCCTCAAATTTTGGAAAAAGTGAAACAGATTCTGACTTGTTGAAAATTTTACCGTGTTCGAAAAAGTGGTCATTTCCACTTTTTATGATTTTGATCAATCCATAACTCAAAATCCATGAGGATTTTGAATCTCTTGTAGTTGACACTTTTGAAGTATGTCATGTGAATTTTCATTTGAGCTTTGGATGGAAGAAAAAGGCCTTAGGTTTTGGGAGTTATGACCTTGCAAAGTTGGGTAAAAACCACTTTTGTTCCATAACTTAGAAAATTTTAAGTTTTCTAAGGTTGCCCCTTTTGCAAGTTACCTCACTTTTCTTGATTTTTCTTGATGAATGATGATCAAAACCATACATTAACATTGTTTTAGAGTTAGGGGAATCATATTTGTGAAAAATTCCAAAAAGTCAAACTTGATTTTGGGCACAGTTGACTTTTTGTCAGATGAAATCCAAACTGTGTGATCCTTTGTGCAATCAAGTTCTTGACCCAATTCAAACCTAATGGATGGATTCCATAGGTGTTTTAGGGTGTCTTGAATCATGTCCCAAGGTTTGGGAGCATGTCTTGGTCCAAAGTCAAAGGTACAGTTGACTTTTTCTTCAAAACCCTAATTGTGGTCCAGATGAATTTGAAACTTGTGAATCAAGCTATCTTGGATCAATACATTGTTGTAAATGGATCAATGTAGTGTATTTGAGGCCCTCAAATCATGTCTTGAGGTCTTGGCTCATGCTTTGCTCCAAAAGTCAACTTAGGGGCGAATTAGGTCAAGAAACCCTAATTCCTGATTTTTTATGAATGTTTCCCCTGAGGTTGTTTTGACTTTAAGATGGGTCCATAAGGTCCCTTTGAGTATCTTGGTTCATGCTTTAAAGCATTGGCTCATGCCCAGAGCAAAAATTTCATCTGGAGGCCTTGGTCGACCAAAACCCTAATTTGGTGACACTGGCGATCTTGAGGCTTGATCCACTTGGAATGTTGCAACTTTGTCTTGATTCTTGATATGGGAGTCCTCTTGATCCTTTATGGGTGTTTGAGAGATTATACAAGTTGAAGATCATATCATTTCTTGATTGATCCTTTGTCTAAGTGCTCTGAGAGGGCTCAAACCCCTAATTTTTTGTTGTAGTGAAAGCTCAACAATCCTTGAGGAGATTGATGAGGCTTGATGGCACATCCATATTGTGGCAATGATTTTCACAATGATGGGAAATCTTGGTGGTCAAAATTTGGGGTATGACAGCTCCGTCTGAAAAGGTCTTCGAGCAGGCCAGGAAGTACATAATGCGCTTCAACTCGGAGAAATGCACGTTCGGGGTACGGGCTGGCAAATTCCTCAGATTTTACCTGACAGAACGAGGAATCGAAGCTAACCTCGACTAGTGCAGAACTTTCTCCGACTTTCCTACGCCATACTCGAAGAAGTACATCTAATCCCTAAACGGGATGCTCGCTTTGCTATCCCGTTTCGTGGCAAAATCTGCTCAGCACGCACTTCCCTTTTTCAAACTCCTCCGCAAGGAGGCCGCCTTTGAGTGGATGGAGAAATGAGACAAAGCCATCCTCCACCTAAAACAAGCACTATCAGAACCACCGGTCCTCTCCGGCCAGATAACGGAGAAACCCTGTATCTCTATCTTGCTTTCGCAACCGAGGCCGTCAGCGCCGCCCTCATTCGTGAAACCCTTGATGGGCAGAAGCCCATATACTTCACGAGCAAAGTGCTGCAAGGACCGGAGCTTAGATACCAGCAGATAGAAAAAGTGGCCCTGGCCCTCATCAACGCGGCGAGGAGGTTGAGGCACTACTTTCTAGCCCACACAATCATGGTACGCACAGACCAACCTGTGATATAACTATTGGGTCGTCCAGACATGGCCGGAAGAATGCTCAAATGGTTGCTAGAACTGTCTGAGCTCGAAATCCAGTATGAGAGCAAAAAAGGCCTCAAGACTCGGGCGCTGGCCGACTTCGTAGCGGAGATGACCTTGCCCGACTCTCCCACTTGCGGGGCTCACAGGTGGATAATCTCTGTTGATGGAATATCCAACTCGGCAGGGAGCGGGGCGGGCATCATCCTGGAAAACGAGGAATGGATCCTCGTCGAGGTCTCGCTTACCCTATCTTTCCCCACTTCCAACAATCAGGCCAAGTATGAGGCCTTCCTCGCAGGTCTACGCCTCACCGAAGACCTGGGAGCCGAGAAAGTCGTCATCTGCACAGATTCTCAACTCGTGGCCCTCCAGGTTCGGGGAGAATATCAGGCCAAGAACCACAATCTATCTGAATACTTGACCTTGGTCAAGGAAAATATGACGAAGTTCACATCGGTGGAGGTAAAGCTTGTACCCCACGAACATAGTGTCTGGGAAGATGTTCTGTCAAAGCTGGCGAGCACGAAAAAGAAGGGAGGAAACAAATCTGTCATCCAGGAAGTACTTCCTTGACCCAGCATCGAGAAAACTTCCACGGCCCTCGACGTGCATGTCATTGGCGACAGCAACTGCTGGATGGCCCCATTCTACAACTACCTCGCCAAGGAAGAACTACCATCCGACCCAAAGAAAGCCAACGTAGTCAGGCGCAGAGCCTGTTCCTATGTCTTGGTCGAAAATAAGCTCTACAGGCGAGGGTTCTCCATTCCTCTCCTCAAATGCGTGGAGGAAAAAATGGTCGCCCGCGTCCTGCGGGAAATCCACGAGGGAATCAACGCCCAGTGTCTCGGAGGAATATCCCTCGCCAGGAAGGCCCTACGAGCAGGATATTACTGGCCAACCATGCAGTACGACGCAGAGGAACATGTGAAGAAATGCGACAATTGCTAACGACACGAGGACATAATTTGGCACCGCCCAATAAGCTCAAAGCAATGTCCTCTCCATGGCCCTTCACATGGTGGGACCTGGATATCCTAGGACCATTTGTCGTAGGGTCAAACAAGAACAAGTACCTGATAGTAGGCGTGGACTACGTTACAAAGTGGATAGAAGCAGAGGCTCTGGCTAAAATAACGACCCATAACATACTCCGCTTCTACAAGCGAAACATTCTTGCTCGCTTCGGCATCCCCCAAGCGATCGTCATCGATAACAAGACACATTTCACGGACAAAGAATTCCAGGAGTTCATCGCCCAACTGGGAACCAAACAACACTTCGCGTCTGTCGAGTACCTGCAGACGAACGGGCAAGCCGAGGCAGCAAACAGGGTAATCCTAAGAGGCCTCAAATGGAGAGTGGTGGAAACCAAGAAATAATGGGTCAAGGAGCTGCACAGCGTTCTTTGGGCCTACCTCACTATGCCCCACTCTTCGAACAGGGAAACCCTTTTCCGTTTAGAATACGGGACTGAGGCAGTAATCCCTATTGAGATACATGTGCCCTCCAGGCAGACTGAAGCTTCCCTGGACGAGGAGAACAACAGCGAGGCACTAAGGGAGGAACTCGATCTCGTCCAAGAGGTCCGATCAGGAGCAGCCCTTCGCGAGGCCTCATTAAAACAAAAAATCGTGATTAGGCATAACGCCAAAGTCATACTACGAGACTTCCAAGTCGGCAGTCTCGTCCTAAGGAGAAATCACAAAGATTCTCATGAAGGCAAACTCGTTGCAAACTGGGAAGGACCCTATCGTGTTCGAGCAAAAACAGAGAATGGGGCCTACTACTTAGAACATCTCAATAGGGAAGAACTCGTTCGACCGTGGAACGCCAAAAAGCTAAAACAATATTATAGCTAAATCCACAATTGTCGGCATGCTCCGTCGACACGACGAGCATAACGTACCGACCAGAAGTGTGCGCCCAAGTACAACCGTTGCATACCAAAATAAATCAAGGCAGGCTTTTGCTCATGAACAAGAAAAATGATGCCCGGCAGCGGTCCCTCGACCGATCCCGTCATCGCCAAAGTACCACGAAAGACAGAACACCCAGCTCACAATGGGAAGTTCATGCCGCGAACTCAGGCCACAAACGCGACATGAGCTCCGCTCTCATGCTCGGAACCTACCCAAGCCTTTCGACCAGTTCCCCTCACTGTCGAACATACTTTTTCAAGCAGACCCCAAAACAATAAAAATCGTTCACTAAAGAAGCCCATACAACGGGCACGAGTATCGAACAGCGTTTGACACTTAGCGAAAATAAAGCGGAGTAAAAACATGCACGAAAATGAATCATGCATAACCGGCCACAATGGTCGAAAATAAATATTATCATATCAAAAAGGCCACAAGGATCGCGATTGTGCTTGTTACAATACAAAGGGGTCAAGCCCCATACAAAAAGATAAATTACAAAAACACGGCACGCAGGCCGGAAGTACAACAAAAAGGAAATCAGTCGGTCGTTTGCTGAGGCTCTTCATGGGCAGGCTGCTCCGGATCCTCGTTGAATCAGAGGAAGTCTGGGACGACGATCTGGTCGTCCACCACATTGTAGAGGAACTCGTTCCCCTCAGTGGACAGTTCGACTACCCCGGGGTTCACGATCTTCAGCTACTATACAACATTGTTGAAAGCCTCCTCGGCGATCCCCACGCAGTCCTCCTCGGCTTGGGTAATACGGGTAACTAGCTCAGCTCGAGTCTTCAGACTCTTCACTTCCTCGGTTTCATCCTCTACAGGAGCAGTGGCAGTCCTCAATGAGGCGACCAAGTCCTCTGCGGCTTTCTTCTCCTCAGCCAGGGTATCCTTCTCCCCGTTGACCTTGGCCAACTCGCCCTTATACTTTTTCTCCGCCTCCTCGGTGGCCTTGCCCAGATCCTCTTTAGCCTTCTGCGCCGCCACCTTCAGCTTCTCTTTCAGGACCGCGTTTGCGGCCTGTACCTTCTTTAGCTCGATTTCTTGGAGAGCACCCTCCTCGGTGTAGACCATCGCCATTCCCAGAACCCTCATCAGGGCAGCAGCATCCTGGGCCAGCATCGTCCTCTTGCTCGGACGATCCAGCTCCTCGAGCTTCAGGGACTCCGCCCGAAGGAGTGCGAGAGAGGAACCTTCAAATAAATTCATGTTGTGAAAGCATGGAGGCAGCTCAAATTTACTCTTCTCCCCCTTGTTGGTAAGATCGAGGATCTCGCCCGTCCAAGGGCACTTGGGCCTCGACGTCACTGGCACAGGGGAGGTCTGGGCGGCAGATGGTGTGGACGAGGAGGTCCATGAACCTTTCTGCGGAGGAGGCACTCGCTAGCTAAGGCGGCTCTTCCCAATTGTTTGGCCCCCCTTGAGCCTCGCCTGGGCACTCTTCACCATACGCTTCTAAGAAGAAGACATGTTACCTGCAAAACGACGGGCACACGTTAGTAAACAATAAAAATTGTAATACGAGCAAGCTAAAAAATAAATGGCTACCAAGAAGTTCCAGAGCCTTCTCACAAGTGCTACACTCGAGGAGCTTCTTCGTCTTAATGTAACGGGTCTCCACTTTGACCCCCCTGTCTGCTTCGTAAATAAGCTCCCCGCTCTTAGTCACACATTAGGCAGGGACAAGGCCATTGACAAAGCCCACCAGCTTTTTGTAGCTGAGCTTATCATCCTCCACCAGTAAATTCGGATTGGCAAGGTAGTCATCAGTCCCTCGGGTAAAATGGTCCCCACTCCAGCAGAAGGGGAACTTCAGCAACCTCTGCTCCTGTACTTTGCTCTGCTCGTCGATAAGGATTTCCCCATTCTCATCTGTCATAACCTCTCAGATGAATGAGGAGTTTGTGGCCCTCTTCGACACGGGCTCGATGATATAGTACCTCTCCTTGAAAGTCCTGATGGACTCATAGAAAGGCTTGAATAACTTCCTACCCTGCTTCAGGGAGACCCATCTGAACTGCCTCCCCGAAACTTGGCGCTGAAGATGGAAGACGGTGAAGAAGAGGGGAAGAGTAGCTCCAATCTTCAGATATTCACATGTTAGATCGAATGCCCGTATAAAGGCAATCGAGTTTGGGTGTAGCTGTGAGGGCATCAGATCCTGATGCCCGAAAACTTCCACCTGAAAGTTCGTAAAGGGCAGCCTCAACCCTATCTCTTTGAAGACATACTCGTACATGGGGAACCTCTCCAAGTAGGCCGAGCAAATCCGGTCGTTCTCCCTAAGGAAATGGACCTTTCATTCTCCCTCGGCCCCCACCGTCGTGAAGGCATCTCGGGTGTAAGAAGCAAAAAGGGAGGCATGCTCCCGGGGTTCAGCGACGACCCACTCTTCAGCGGAGCTACTTGGTGCAAATATTTCACCGGCATCCCGAGGAGCAGAAGTATCTTCAGTGCCGCTATCGTCCAAGGAGCTATCCTCGCATAGGTCTCTCATAACTTCATCCTCAGCTTCGCGAGACATCTCCTTTACCTGAAAAGCAGAGGACAAAAGTGAATTCGATGAGAAAGTCAAATCCACCCTTCCATTTCTAGTCAAGTGAAAGGGCGCGCGAAGGCCTGAGGACCACGTCCCCGACCTAAGCTCTACTCAAATGGCACAACAATGGTGCGAGGAGACGCCTAGGGTAGTCCCTCTAACCCACGCGGGGAGATCCTCCCCGGTGCATTACCTAGAACTTCTGTTGGAGATCTACCTGAAAACTCATGAGTACACCGGAAAACTCATGGATTTCACTGGCGACGAACTCATTCGTTGTTGCAACAGGTGTCAGAATCAACTAATAAGCCTAAAATCCTAAGGCTCCGACGACACCGACGGCGGCAGAAGATGGCCTAACCACCGCCAGCCACCAACAATCGTCGGAAACCACCCCTATACTACACAGTTTCATCCTCACCGCATGCAAACTAAGGAAACATAAATTGAAACACCTAAAACAAATATTAGTTAGGATGACTTACGTGGTCGAGGAAGAGAAGTAGGTGGTCGGCGAGCTCTGGTCGTTGCGGGTACGGCGGTTGAATGCCGACGAACTGCGGAAGACGAGAACAGATAGCAAGAGAAGAGAGAGAAGCGAAAAGTGGAAATGAGCGTGTCTTCCCTCTATTTATAGATGGACCAGGGGAAGGTGCACGCGCGGCGTAGGGGCATCATCATGACCATAGCATAGCCATCATTACGCATTTAATATGGCACGTGGCTCGAGGCATGCATGACACTCCTTTCTTTTAAATCCCATCAACTGTTGGGATCCCTACACGCCAGGCATATCAAACAACGTTACATGTTCCTCGGGCACAGACCCCTCGAGCATCGCGAAACAACCCCGTCTCAACAACAGGCGTCGACCACGCCTACTCTTCCCCGGAACTGCGAGCTACCCTTAAGTCATCACTCCCTTGCTCGAGAGCAACGACTTGGGGGGCTCCTGTTCCGGACTGGCCCAATGGCTAGGCATGGCCCAATCCACTTCTGCTCCCAGAACGGCCCAATTGCCTAAGCCATGTCAATTAAGGGCAAAGGGAATCATTTTACCTATCTGCCCCTCTGCTAGGGAAGGCTGGCCGGTTAACCTCCAGGATCAGCTGCCCCTCCTCAGCATTTCTGCCTGTCACGCACGGTTCCACCATCCAGAAACAGTCACGACGCTTGTGGCCGCGACCACGCCCATGCCCGCGGCACGGCTAGTTTCGAGCAGTTTTGCCCATCATAACGGCTAGTTTTTGACAGTTACCTATTCTTTGGGAGCGGATATCTCGCTCCGAAAATAGGGACCAATGGCCAAGCACTGGGGGAGTTATAAAAACTCTCTCATTTGAGAGGGTCAGGTCTTCTAAATCATCCTAAGACACACAAACTTTGTACTTGCTTTCTTTTCTCCCGATCCTTACTTTAGCATCGGAGTGCCTTGCAGGAACACCCCCTCCTCATCTTTCAAACCCAACATCGCAGACATAGTCTCTGGCGCACCTTAGGTTCTGATCAGCCGGTAAGATTAATCTCTAATTGATACTTTTTGTGAGGTCAATGTTAAATATCGTCAGTAGATACTCCTCATGAGGTCAATGTTAAATATCGTCAATAAACACCCCTCATGATGTCAATGATAATTATCGTTAGTAAATACTCCTCATGAGGTCAATGTTAAATACAATCATGATGACAATGATATTTTGACTGATCCTTGCAGATAGCTTTAACTACTTAACTATGATTCACTATGACATATACGACTTGCAGGTAGCTTTAACTACTTAACTATGATTCACTATGACATATTTTATGACATATTTTTTTGTTGTTCAACAAACAAGTCAATTCATGCATTCTTTTCACCCTTTCCACTTGGCAGAGTGTTATGTATTAATTCCCCCAGTCACGACGCTTGTGCCCGCGACCACGCCATTGCACGCGGCAACGGCTAGGTTCGAGCAGTTTTGCCCGTCCTAACGGCTAGTTTTTGGCAGTTACCTATTCTTTGGGAGCGAATATCTCGCCCCGAAAATAGGGACCAATGGCCAAGCACTGAGGGAATTATAAAAATCCTCTTATTTGAGAGGGTCGGGTATTGTAAATCATCCTAAGACACACAAACTTTGTACTTGCTTTCTTTTCTCCCGATCCTTACTTTAGCATCGGAGTGCCTTGCAGGTACACCCCCTCCTCATCTTTCAAACCCAACATCGCAGACGTAGTCTCTGGCCCACCTTAGGTTCTGATCAGCCGGTAAGATCAATCTCTAATTGATACTCTTTGTGAGGTCAATGTTAAATATCGTCAGTAGATACTCCTCATGAGGTCAATGTTAAATATCGTCAATAAATACCCCTCATGACGTCAATGATAATTATCGTTAGTAAATACTCCTTATGAGGGCAATGTTACATACAATCATGATGACAATGATATTTTGACTGATCCTTGCAGATAGCTTTAACTACTTAACTATGATTCACTATGACATATACGACTTGCAGGTAGCTTTAACTACTTAACTATGATTCACTATGACATATTTTATGACATTTTTTTTGTTGTTCAACAAACAAGTCAATTCATGCATTCTTTTCACCCTTTCCACTTAGTAGAGTGTTATGTATTATTTCCCCCAGTCACGACGTTTGTACCCGCGACCACGTCCTTACCCGCGACCACGTCCTTACCCGCGACCACGGCTAGTTTCGAGCAGTTCTATCCGTCCTAACGGTTTGTTTCTGGCAGTTACCTATTCTTTGGGAGCGAATATCTCGCCCCGAAAATAGGGATCAATGGCCAAGTGTTGGGAGAATTATAAAAATCCTCTCATTTGAGATGGTCAGATATTCTAAATCATCCTAAGACACACAAACTTTGTACTTGCTTTCTTTTCTCCCGATCCTTACTTTAGCATCGGAGTGTCTTGCAGGTACACGCCCTCCTCATCTTTCAAACCTAGCATCGCAAACGTAGTCTCAGGCGCACTTTAGGTTCTGATCAGCCAGTAAGATCAATCTCTAATTGATACTCTTTGTGAGGTCAATGTTAAATATCGTCAGTAGATACTCCTCATGAGCTCAATGTTAAATATCGTCAATAAATACCCCTCATGATGTCAACGATAATTATCGTTAGTAAATACTCCTCATGAGGTCAATGTTAAATACAACCATGGCGACAATGATATTTTGACTGATCCTTGCAGATAGCTTTAACTACTTAACTATGATTCACTATGACATATACGACTTGCAGGTAGCTTTAACTACTTAACTATGATTCACTATGACATATTTTATAACATATTTTTTATTGTTCAACAAACAAGTCAATTCATGCATTCTTTTCACCCTTTCCACTTGGCAAAGTGTTATGTATAATTTACTAGGATGAAACCTCTTAATGTAGTCTATTATTTTTCATAAATGATTATGGATGACAATTGTAGCCATGTCCAATGAGTACATGGATATGATAAAAACCCATAAAATAAATAGAGTACTAATAATTAACCATTAAAATAAATGGATTTAAATGCATGTACGAATACTATCGTACTCACGCCGCTTCATATTTGCGTAGTTATATATATTGCAGTTTGTATTATTATAAGAAAATTAATGCTCATCACTTTTAAAAAATACATCAATATTATGGTATTATACATTTTAATTTTAGTATAACAAGTGTCCATTTATTTCAAAATTTTATAATTGTTATGCACTGACAGTGTAAAAATATTTTACACTATCATCCTATAAAAATATATCATTGTACCATATCATATAGTAAATTTAAAATTCTCAATATAATTTGACAGGATGCATGATCGTCATTAACTTACAACGTAAAAAAAATTTATACTGTCAGTACATCATTTTTTTTTCTTTTTCTAAACTGCGGTAAGATGCATGTTTCATGGTCCTTGGTTGTGAGTCAGAAAATAATATTAACAATATTAATACTTAATTGTATTTATCAAATTTCCTAGAATAGTTTAGATGAATAAGAGACAAATAAAAAATTCATTCATTTTCTTTAATGTATATATTTATTGTACATGTTGTAACTATATTATATTCGGTAAAATATCAAACCAAAATTACTTACACACCGTCATACATTGTTTACAGAAAATGTATTATAACAATTAAGCGAAAGTATATAGACCCTACGGCATAAATAACTTACACGCTACAAACACATTATCATACAACATATTTCCATTTTGGGACTCTTGCGGCCTTCAATGGTATAAACCATACCAACCTCTTGGTCAAAAGAGGATTCTCATATACCGAACTGTTTCGGATTATGCTACATGATATATAATTGTTAGGAATGTGTCAATTACCATCAGCATTATGCAGATAACCTTCCTTTTGCAGGTACCGTAATGCACCCTCAGCTGCACTATCTGCTGCATCTTTCTTCTTTGGCAAGGCTTCCCCAATAAACTCAAAAACTGTATCTGGAGCCTCTTCTATCGTCATTGTCGCTTTGCAAGTGAATCTAAAATGAAGCAAATGTAGTCAACACAGAATCCTCAGAGTCATGATAAAATAAAACATATATAACGCGTCGAACACTAAATTCTGAGAGCTTTTATCCTGCGAGGTATCATATATTTTGTATCACATGAATGAGAAAGAGAATTTCACAAAATCTGGGTAGTTATACATATCTTTATAAAAAAAATTAAAACAAAAAAGATAATGGAAGACTCACAACTTAAGGTGGTCTGGTCCGTCTTCCTTGCAGCATTCAAATGAAGGAGCTTTCCAGCAATAAGATTGACATAATTCATACAATCGCGATTTTGCTGTTTCATTGTACAAGTAATGTGAAAACACAGTAAGAATCAATAGAACAGAGAGGTGTCGGCTCCACAATTTGGCGCAACAACACTACCACAATTTTTCTTAATATTACCTTTCTTCGATGAGTCACTAACACAAACACGATTTCGAATGGTTTCGCTAAACTTTTCCTGAGGAGAAGATTGAAGCCGTTGGACAACAGGTTTCACACACGAGGAGGATGCATCAGCAGATACCTTCTGGATAGGGCGGATTTCTGGGTTAGCCTTGTTACATAGGTCTCCATTAACCATTACTTGTCCGATGGTGGTAGTATCTGTTACATCAATGGGAGTTTCATCATAGCCAATGAGTTTTGGTTCCGTCTTAAATGTTGATTTCATAACATCTTCCAAAGTTTTTGACTTCAGTTTCAAGCCTTGAGCCTGCACATCCACACCCATAGCTACTTAAATCATTTAGTTAAATACAAGCAATATAACTCCTGAAGTTGTAGCCGAGAAAGGTAAAATGCATCTCTCTATATGATAGCTATAATAGTAGCAATAAGTCAATAACACAATAACAGCAGAAACGGCAACGACCCAGGAATACCGCTTTATAAACTGCATGTACTTTCTGCACACATACTTGCAATTCTCTTTCCAATAATTGAAAATACATCTGTTGTGTATGATAGGAACCAAACAGATATTGAGTAATAAAGTGAATTGAGTGAAATAACTCCAACAACCAGAGGTGGTTAGAGATACACCAATAAATACAGAAACAAATACAGCAATCCTGTGCCTTACAAGATGAAAAATAGAAATTGAAATGCAAAAGAAAGATAATCCCAATTCTGATAGAGATCAAAGTTCTCTGCTCATCCCAAACCTGCCAAACCAATTCCTAATTCTATAAAAAGCCAAAGCAATATACTCAAATGTTGTGCCACTATGCAATGAGGAAATTGCAATGTTGGTGTTGAGAAACTGGGGATGAAAGTATGAGAAAACTAAGCATACATATTTTACCTTCAACTTTGAAAATAGTAACTGTGAAGCAATTCTAGAAGCTTCTTTTTTATTTTGGCGGGTCGCATTAACTTTTTCACATACACCTTCCCCAATCACTTTTGCTTCAACTGAAAATGTTTTAGCATGTTTTGATGGCAGAAGCTGCAATTCCAAATTATGAGATTGGCAAAGTTCTTGCAAATCTTTAACAGGACTAAGCTGCAAACTTGATGAGAATTTCATGATTGGGTCCAAGAACGAAGTCATAATCTTCCAAACTTTGTTCAAATCAAATCCTGAATCAAGAAGAACAGCACCAATACATGATTCAACCAAATCACCTAGGGCCTGAAACAATCCATAATGTCAATTTAAACTCCATGTGATTTTTTGCAATATTACAAAGCAATACTACAACAAATCCATCAGAACTTCAAAAAGGATACAAACACCATACTCAAGTAGAAATGCCATCTCGCACAGGAAAATGTATTTGAAAAGAATAACAAAAAATTTCTTGGAGCTGCAACATTATAAAAAGGTCACAGTATCTACCTTAGGACTTATTGGCCCTCCATTATTGCCACAGTCTGATATAGGTCTTCTAATATAGTCCGCGTACTTTTTTATTGCCTGGGTCAGAGCATTTGAATCACATAGAAGAAATTCATCAAAACAACAATCTACTGCCACACAGGCAAATGCCTTATTATTGACAGACAACGATCTCAGATCCGTCAGTTGGCCAGGCTTTAATTTGGGATAAGCTGAGTATAGATATGACGTAATCAAATAATCCAAGACAGCATCTCCAAGAAACTCCAATCTCTGCAAAGATTTATCAGATTTTGAAAAATAAAGATCAAAGTGTACCACTAGAATTGTCAGAGCTATAGAGATAGTAAATCTTATCCAAAGTCAGAACTTTGGGAGTCAAAAGAAAAGTGTTTACCTGATAACAGCCTCCTCCATGCTTGTTATAAGAAGGATGTACAAATGCCTGGAGAAGCAAACCCTTATGAACAAAGTGATGTCCTAACCTACCTTCAAGGGAAGGAATGTCTACTTCAGCAGAAAGAGGAAAATAGTCAACACTTCCAGTGCAAATATTAACAACTTGTGAGGCTTCAAAATTTACTTGTATGCCAATCCATTTAAGAAAGGCAAATGCAGCTTTAAAGCCACTGTCAACTATGAATGCCCCCACCAGAGCTTCAACCACATCAGCAATTGTTTTCCTGTGCAACCAATGGTGATTTTTATTACATCGGATTTGAGTTGCACTTCTTTTCTCCTGACCAGAATTTAAACATAAGTGTATGCTGTCTTCAGTTTCCTCAGTACAAACTCTTAGACAAGGACGGCCTAATGCATAGAATTGGAAGGGATCAAATGCCTGATCGAATATATAAACCTGGAAGAGAGCAAGGAGAACCATTAAACGACCTTAGCCATTAAATAAAAATATGCATTTTAAAGCTTGAAACTGACCTCAATAAATAGAAAGAAGTTATCTAGGTTATTAGCATTATTAACTTCTCGTTCAATTAAATTTTATATCAAAGGGGCACTACGGTAATTACAATCTGATAGAAACGGGTGTCAATAGGAAGTATTGTGAACAACGGGATATTATTGATTAATCTTTGGAAAAAAAGTTCTCAATAAGAGATATTCGAGAATAATGTTGCACAGAAAAGTTAAACAAAGACACGGTTCCACAAAGATATCGAGAGCTTGGTTCTCTCCCTCCCAATTAACCACTTAATAACTTCTCCACAACCCACTATGCCTTGCTAATTTCCTATTTATTCAACATAAAAGCCTAATAACTAACATGAATAATTAATTAATGAAACATAACTGACAGAAAGATAAAACATAAACCATAACTGTCTTAAAATAACTGCTTGACAGAATAGAAACTGTCACATTCAATTACAGTTCCTAGTAATTCTTAATAGGAGGTCTAACACAATCCTTGCTTAAGAATTGTATTTAGGAATGGGTTTATGTTATTCCTATGTTATTTGGTCTTACCTAGAGGCCAAGTACCTCATATAGGTTAGTAGTAGTACTGTTAGTTGAAAGCACTGTGCACTCTTTAAGAGCTTAAAAAAGTTTTTTTTCTTCCTTAAATGTGTGTAAAGAGTGCACCTAGGGCTTGTTAGTAAAAAGGCCCTTCCCAAATATTAGTACTTTATTATTTAGGTAACAAAAAAAAACACGAGTATAACTTTACCTGCAAATTGCGCCTAATAGCCAACTTGAACAAATTGGATTTATTAACAACATCGGAACGCTTGCTGGTAAGGTCTCCTTCATGAAAGCTGTCATGCAAGAGAAAAAAATGACGTCCAACAGCAAATTTAAGGAAAGCATCACCAAGCACTTCAAGTCTTTCAAGGGAAAAACGTTCCTGACACTTCTCGGTGGTGAGAGCCTCTAGAACCTAGAAATTATTCATGATTGTTAGCAGCTCTAAACTAAAACAATAATCTGTACTAGTACTATATATATATACTGCATTCGTTTGGTCAAAAGGAATAACGCGTGCATTTAATACAGCCTTACTCTAAGGGCACTAATTTCAGCTGCCTCTGGGAAGGAGGAATATAGCTGGTGCTTCAGTTCAATGGCAACCAGCAAGTTTCCAAGACGATGCATAATTGAAGGTAACAAAGATATTGAACTACCAATATCCTTTGAAAAGCCTACTATTTTCAGCTCGCATAGCTCAGGAGGCAAATAAATAAAGTATTCCTCTAGCTCAAGTATCTCTGTCATTAACAAATGAAATCTTCAGTTATTTAAAGAGGAATTATCTGAATACAAGAAAAATGAAAAATCTAGACATAACCGTCAATGCAAAAAATTTAAGAAATACACATGCATCGGTAGACTATCATTGATTTTATGGTACTACACCATGTGTATATGGTAGAATCAAGCAGAAGCTATTTAATTTAGGATTGTGTATCTGTATATCATTGTAATTGATATCTATTTCATTTTTCTCTAGATAATACGATTTTGAAGGGAATAAGGTCCCAAACCCAAAGGAAAACATCATAGCCATTTAGCTTCTACAGAAATGATTTTGGACAAAAATTGCCAAGGGCCAACCTCCTTCCTTCTTAGGGCACAACAAAAAACCTGTCAGTTCAACAGGTACACAAACCAATTGAATAATATTTCTTGGAATCTGAGCTGAGCCTAACACATCCCTACCAAACCAACTTGTAAAGTGAGGGCTGCCCAAGCTTTATAAACACTACACATGTCATATCTCTAAGCAATGTGAGACTAAATCCACCCCTTCAAACCCAACACAATTAAGGTGTTGGAGGCTGCAATGAAGGCAGGCCAAATGCCGAATTAGGCGACTAGGGGTGAACTGCAATGAAGATGGAGTTTTCAACAATATTGGACAGAAAGGGACTTAAACCAGTTGCCATAGCTTCATAAAGTTATTAGTAACTATACACACACCCACACAACCTATTGGACCCGAACATGGTAAAAATCAAGCATGCTAAAAATAATAAATTAATAATTACTTAGACAAACAAGATGTGGAACAATCAATTCATAATCAAATGATTCTGTTTCTGTTTGTACAGTCCATTAGGATTAGGATTAATGTAATTAATTAGCTATTATTTCCTGTTTTTTCTGTAATTAGAATTAGCAGTTATGGGAAATTAATTCCCCTGATTCTTAGGGCAGATCTCTCTTTCAAATTCTGCCTGCTGTATTCTATAAATACAGCATCTGTAATTCTCATTAGATAAAAAGAAATATAAAATATATTTTTACATGGTATCAGAGCACGATCTGAACCATCCCTAACCTAGCGCCGCCAAACTATGGAGGATCCCAAATCTGATGAATCGCTCAAAGTGGAGACTGGATCATTTCCGACCAGTTCACACGAAGGGCTCACTCACCTCATCACAGGCCATAAATTAAATGGTCAAAACTATACCCAATGGGTAAGGTCAGTCAAGATCTTCCTCGAAGGAAA
Source organism: Lathyrus tuberosus (assembly GCA_022829125.1). Lineage (NCBI taxonomy): Eukaryota > Viridiplantae > Streptophyta > Magnoliopsida > Fabales > Fabaceae > Lathyrus > Lathyrus tuberosus. The sequence continues at coordinate 3,602,880 of JALAZF010000092.1, read as the reverse complement.
AGGAAAGGAAGGCTACACCACAGGAGATTCTAAATGTCCTGAGAAAGGAGACAAAAAACTTTCAGAAATGGAAACTTGAGAACAGCCAAGTCATGTCATGGCTGCTCAATACCATGACAAATGAAATTGGTGAAAATTTCATGTTCTATGACACTGCAAAAGAAATATGGGATGCAGTGAAGGAAACATACTCAAATGTTGACAATACATCTGTCGTATTTGAGATAAAAAGCATTCTTCATGACCTTCGACAGGGAGAATCTTCTGTTACTGAGTATTTTAACATACTTAACAAACACTGGCAGCAACTCGACATATACGAAGAGGTTACATGGTGTTGTACAGAAGATCAAAAGAAGTATAAGGAATTGGTGGAAAAAGATAGGATTTACAAATTCCTATTGGGATTAAACAAGGACCTAGATGAAGTTCGTGGAAGGATTCTTGGAACCAAACCACTTCTCAAAATTCGAGAAGCCTTTTCAGAAGTGAGAAGGGAAGAAAGCAGGAAGAAAATCATGTTGGGGACACCCAACTCAGTTCCGTACGGCGAGAGCTCTGCAATGGCAGCAAGAGGGAATCAGCCCCGGCCACCACAAAGGAAAACTCGCCCCTGGTGTGATCACTGCAAGAGACCGGGCCACACAAAGGAAACATGTTGGATTATACATGGAAAACCTTCAGAGGCCAAATTGTTCAAAGGCAAGGAGGGCAGAGGTAACACAGCATGTAACAATCAAGAAAGTGAGGTATACTCTAACTCATCCTGTTTTAGCAAAGAACAAATGGAGGCTCTTCAAAAACTCTTTCAGCAAACCATGTTAACTGCAGAAAAAGGTGGTACTGCTGTAGTTGCTCAAAGAGGTAATTACTTACATGCTCTAAACACTAGTAAGGAAAAAACAAAATCATGGATTGTTGACTCAGGGGCTTCAGATCACATGACTGGAGACTTTACTTTGTTTAGTAGTTATTCTCCATGTCCTTATAACTATAATGTTCGAATAGCTGATGGTACACTTTCTAAGGTCATGGGTAAAGGATCAATTATCATTTCACCAAATATTACACTTCCCTCTGTTTTGTATGTGCCCAAACTGGATTGTAACTTGCTGTCTATTAGCAAGATTACAAGAGATTTGAAATGTGTTACTAAATTCTTCCCTAACTTGTGTGAATTTCAGATTTTGGAGTCGGGGAAGACGATTGGCAATGCTGAAGAGTGTGCTGGGCTCTACTTCCTTCAAGTGGAAAAATCAGGAAAAAAACTCAAGAATAATTATCATGTTGCAGCTGCAGCTTCAAATGATAATAATCCTGTAATGATGTGGCACTATAGATTAGGCCACCCAAATTTCTTATACTTGGAAAAAATGTTTCCCTCTTTATTCAATAAAAACAAGGAACATTTTCAGTGTGAAATTTGCCAATTGTCTAAACATACCCGAAACCATTACTCACCCCAATCTTATAAACCCTCCAAACCTTTTTCATTAATTCATAGTGATGTATGGGGACCATCACGAGTCCACAACATTACAGGCTCGAGATGGTTTGTCACCTTTATTGATGATCACACACGTGTTACCTGGGTGTTTCTAATGAAGGAAAAATCAGAAGTAGGGAGAATATTTGAAATTTATCATAAGATGGTACAAACACAATTCCAAAGCAATATTCAAATACTTAGAACCGACAATGGTCGTGAGTATTACAACCTTGCTCTAAATTCCTATCTTCAAAAGGTTGGAATTGTTCACCAAAGCTCGTGTGTGGACACTCCCCAACAAAATGGGGTAGCAGAAAGGAAAAATAGACACCTTTTGGAAGTGACTAGATCAATTATGTTGGCCACAAATGTCCCACAACACTTTTGGGGAGAAGCTGTCCTTTCAGCAACTCACCTTATAAATCGAACGCCCTCCCGTATCCTTAACTTTAAGACCCCAATCTCCACACTTCAAAACCTATTTCCAACCAACAAAATCTTTTCCTCCATTCCATTAAAAATATTTGGATGCTCCACTTTTGTCCATAACCTCAACCCTCACCGAAGCAAATTAGACCCAAAATCCATCAAATGCATTTTTCTTGGTTACTCTCCTCACCAAAAGGGATATAGGTGTTACTCTCCCCATACCAAAAAATTTTACCACACTATGGATGTAACCTTCTTTGAAAATCAGCCCTATTACACCAAAACTGGTATTCAGGGGGAGCAATCATACATCGAAAATTCAGAATACCAACTTTTGCCTCTTGAACTAACTGAACATGACAAAATCTTACCAGACCAAACCGGTAACACTCAATCAGCCGAACCTATGCCTAAACCAGTTGAAAAATTACCAAACCAAACCTCTAACATTCAACCGAGTGAAAGGACAGCAGAAGCTTTGACGGAAACAGGACCAATTATAGTCCCAACCACATCTCAACAGAATTGTGATTTAAAAACAGGCAAGTGGAAGGGTTTTTGTTATAAAAAGAAGAGGAAGGAAGTAGAGTCAAGTATAGCTCCGATGCAAGGCCATGAGTCAGACCAGACTCTAGAAAATGAAGTTCCCGCCGGTAATATTCTTCCTAACTCTGAACATGTTGATATAAATACAGCAGATATTGATATTCCTATTGCTGTGAGAAAAGGGGTTAGATCTTGCACTAAACACCCTATTGAAAAATATATCTCCTATGGAAAACTATCACAAAGTTACAGGTCTTTTGTAGCAGCTGTTGACAACATAGAAATTCCAAATAATATTCAAGAAGCATTGCAGAAACCTGAATGGGCAGCAGCTGTAACAGAAGAAGTTCAAGCACTCGTAAGAAATTGCACATGGGAAATCACTGCCATACCAGAAGGGAAGAAGGTAGTAGGATGCAAGTGGATATTTTCAACATGGTGTGTCGACTTCGAAAATCTCTATATGGCCTCAAACAATCACCAAGGGCATGGTTTGACAGACTAACAAAAGTTGTCAAGCAAGATGGTTTTGTTCAATGTCAAACAGATCATACTATGTTTGTCAAGCACTCTTTGGATGGGAAGATAGCTTTGTTTATTGTCTATGTTGATGATATCGTAATTACGGGAGATGATGATGAACAAGTCAACCAGTTAAAGAAACTTCTAGCAAAAGAATTTGAAGTCAAAGACTTAGGACAACTCAAGTATTTTCTAGGGATGGAAATTGCACGAACAAAGAATGGTATTTCAGTTTCACAAAGGAAGTACACGCTGGATTTACTTCAAGAAACAGGTATGCTTGGATGCAAAGCTGCCAATACTCCCATAGAGCAAGTAAAAAGGAGTGAAGATGAAAATGTACTAGCTAATAAAGATAGATATCAAAGTCTAGTCGGAAAATTAATCTATCTAACTCACACCAGACCAGACATTGTTTTTGCTGTAAGCATGGCTAGTCGTTATATGTCAAATCCAACTGAAACTGACATGAGAAATGTGAACAGAATTCTCCAGTACCTGAAAGGTACGCCAGGCCGAGGACTTTATTTTCAAAAGAACTCAAACAAAGGTATTGAAGTCTACACTGATTCTGATTGGGCAGGATGTTTATCTGACAGAAAATCGACTACAGGCTATTGCACATTTGTATGGGGTAATATGGTAACTTGGAGAAGCAAGAAACAATCTGTTGTGGCTAGGAGTAACGCAGAAGCGGAATTCAGAGCTATGTCACAAGGTATTTGTGAAGGAATTTGGCTCAAGAGAATGCTAGATGAGATCAAAATTCCTACCAATCACCCCATGAAGATATTATGTGATAACAAGGCTGCTATTAGCATTGCGAAGAACCCGGTACAGCATGATAGAACAAAGCATGTAGAGATAGACCGACACTTCATCAAAGAGAAAATTGATCATGAAATTATAAGTGTTAACCATATTCCATCATGCCAGCAAACTGCAGACATTCTAACAAAAGCCCTTCCAAGGAACATATACGAGAATATCAGATCCAATCTGGGTATAATAGACATCTACCACCCAGATTGAGGGGGAGTGTGGAACAATCAATTCATAATCAAATGATTCTGTTTCTGTTTGTACAGTCCATTAGGATTAGGATTAATGTAATTAATTAGCTATTATTTCCTGTTTTTTCTGTAATTAGAATTAGCAGTTATGGGAAATTAATTCCCCTGATTCTTAGGGCAGATCTCTCTTTCAAATTCTGCCTGCTGTATTCTATAAATACAGCATCTGTAATTCTCATTAGATAAAAAGAAATATAAAATATATTTTTACACAAGATATAACACCCAAAAAATAGGATATTCAACAAAATACCAGCATCCCCATTCCTTCGATTGTGTAGCAGGTTGTGCAAATTGAAGAGTGGTTTTGCCTTTAGAAGTGGTTGTTCGGGGCATTTGAGAGTAATGGAGAACCTGCCATCCAAGCATGCACGATTTGTTGTCAAAGTTCAGTACAAATACATGGTATTCCAAATTACATGCACAAAATCTGTGATATCTGATTCTATCAATAGCTCTCATAAATCTAAATGCTTTTATCAATAAAAAGAAATCGGGGATGCAAAACCAAGAGTGAAATAAGGATGCATCAATTTTAATACTTGATATACATACTTTTCATGCAAGTGGTCCACGTAGCTTGAAGTGTCAGAATCTTTAAAAGGGCTGAATCCATTCTTTTCATAAATAACATTTGTCACAAAAAAGAAGACATTCGTATGTGAAGTATACACTAAACTATTCTCAACATCTCTAACACTTTTGTAACCATCAGCAAGTTGCAGATGATTATCCAAAGGGGTAACTTTTTTATCCAATGCATCTTCTGGATGCCTGAAGATTGGTGAACAAAGGCATCTCTTCACTGTCTTCCAATCTACTTTCATCATATCATCATATTCTTTCAATATGACTGGAAGCAAAAGGTAGAAGGTCGATGTGTGCGTGTGAGATTCAGCACTCAATTCTACAAACTGAGAAACAAATTCTAATCTATCAAGAATAACTTTGAGGAACATTTCTTGAAAATTCTCCGCCATCTTAATCTGCAAGATCGAAAAGCCTGAACATTAGCTTAAAATTTTCTTTTCTCTTTTTGTTAACAAAGTTATTTACCTCATCATTGCTGAATTCTACAACTCCAAATGGAATAAATTTTGTCATCACAGATCTACCGTGAGCAAGATGAAGATCAAGTTCCAGTTTCTCTGCCTCCATTGGAAGACGAGTCATGATAAACAAACCAAACTTTTTATAAACCCTATCCTCTGGAGTGGGGCAAAAGTTAATGTAGTAAGAGTTGAGACGGACAGTTTTCTCCGCATTTTTCCATGACTGTCCAAAGGCAGAAGGAACTAGCATCTCATATAGTTCTCCTCTTGAAATGTCATCTGCAAATAAATGAAAGTTAATATAGCACTCACACCTTAACCATATTGTTATATCTCTAGAACCATAAACTAATAATAATAATAATAATAATAATAATAATAATAATAATAATAATAATAATAATAATAATAATACTAGTACTACAACCGAAAACGGATGAAAAAAATCATCAACAATCCTTGAAGCATGCAACGATACAAAGAGCTTAATATTAATCCACTGAGAAATAAATTTTTACACTATCTTTTGATCATGTGTTACCACATCATCAAAAGATTCGACTATGATAATAACTTCCTGAGAGGAAAAAATCTTTCAGTGATGTGGCAACATGAATGGTGCAGGATAATGTAAGCATGCTCAGTATTTTATTTGAAAATATAATGTTTGCAGTTATGTTTTGACAGTCTAGTGAAAGATAATGAAAGCAGTAATGACTACTCAGAGTGCAGCCGAATTTTGACCTTCACACTCATCCGAATCAGAAGAGCCCACAACCATCTCTGGCTCTGCATTATTTTGCTTTGGCAAGAGACAATCATTTAAAGAACCTAATTTATACAGTTCTTCAATTGTTTTCAGACATGCATCTCTTTTTGAAGCTTCCATAGACAAATGTGGTGCACTGACAATTTGGTGTATTGGAGCATTGGAAGGCAAAGTTATCTGGCAGACAGTTCCCCCTGAATCATCATAGTAAAAGAAACTTGGGTTGGGATCAAAGTACCTGAAAAGACAGGTTAACAATATTCACACATAAGATTTGCACTCCATTTCCCTGAAACTCCTTAGTGGAGTATATATTTTGGATCAAACAAAGGTCACGCAAAAGCTTATATAAGCCCATACTCGTCATGTGGAAGCTTTGAGCAATACTGGTGAAGCAATGAGATACTGTATCCCGCACTAACTGAGGCACCAGATGAATCAACTCTGAAAATCTTTTCCACAGGGATGTTGTGTGTCTCACTGGATGTTCGGACAGCAATTTCCGTATTCATTCGAAGTTCATCTTTCTCAAAACCATCAATTATGGCTAATTCCTTCTCATTGCCGCTGCAATATTAAGTTTCCATAAATAACGAGATGGGCAGATTTGCATAGGTTCCTTTAAAAATATCTAAATTGTAAAGGTACCTGTCAACCAAAAATGCATATTCTGAACGAGGCATACGGGCACGGCCTCTTGACTGTATAAAACTGGCAACGGTTTCTGGTAGATCAAACCGTATGACAAGGCAACATGTCTGAATATCAAGCCCTTCTTCACCCACGTTGGTGGCAACCAAAAGATTTAACTGTTAACGGTGTGATCCAAATAAGCATGTTACTAAACTCAACTCTTAAGCTAGGCAATATATTGCATATTTAAACCATTAACAAAATTATCTTTCTGTATTAATTGCCATTTATTACCTTAACCACCATCTATGCTTGAAATGCATGTAGAGAAGTAAAAGAAATTTTACATACTATTTATAGTGTTTGAAGGTTCGGAAAAAGGAAATGAAGTGAAAGAAAATGTTGGAAAGTAGAAGGGTGCAGACTCAATATATTTATTGCCACATTAGTGAGGGTAATAGAAAATTAAATAACTAAGTTTGGAGTAGCAAATGATTATGGCTTTGCTTGGCAATTTCCTATTTTAAGATTGTAACTTGTGTCTTACAGCTTATAAGCTCATATGTTAAAAAAAAACAGTTGTTTAGTACGTCATTTTTCACAAGCTAATAGCTTATTTTAACTGACTTATAATTTTTTTATAAGCTAATTCAAATAGTTAATAGCTTAAAGCTTATCATTTTTTCTTTCAATTTTACCCCTGCTATCTTTATTGAAAAAATTAAATATTAATTAAAGAGAAAAAAGAATATGTACTGACTGACAGTGTAAAATATTTTTACACTGTCAACCAATCAGGGACATGTATCCTGCCAAGTCACACGTTTAACTTTAAAATACTGATATGATATTGCAGAATGTTATAATTCTATTGAAAGATGGTGTAAAACTAGTTTACCCTGACACTGCACTATCTTTATTCTCTTAATTAAACATATCTTTTTATATCATTTTACAATAATAAGTTAGTTCAACCGCTAATTTTATCAAACACTACAAATTCAACCAACTAGCTAATTTGCTATTAGATAGCTTATAAGCTATCGGCTATAAGCTCAAACGCGATAAACTAACTTATCAGCTATCAGTTATTTTTTATCAAACAGGGCCTAAAAATAAAATAACTTTTATCAAGCTGTCAAATCCATTTATGCATGTGCAGTAGTGTAATTTAACTCATTTTCATCAAACTGAATGAAAAAATAACGTACAAGATCTGACAGACTATTCCGCTCTCACAGTAACGTATTTCAAAGTCAACCAAGTGAAATCCATAATTACTTTTTATCTAAATATAATATATTATTTCCTTTTCTTACTATTCTATTTTTATGTTTATTTTATCTTCCTTTTATCACTCGTGAAATTAAGGAATTGATTGATTGTACTTTCTCCTTATAAAAGGAGCACCTTTATTCATAAAATACATCTAACATTCTCTACACTCTTTCTTACCTCTCCTGAGCGAAACTTCTCAACAATTGTGTTCATGGTCTTCCGTGACATACTCTTCACTCCCGCATGGACTCCTACAAGAAAATCATTTTTCCATTGTCTTAGAAGCTTGAGCTGCTGTAGTATGTATGACAGGGATCTTGCCATCACAATTCTATTCACAAAAATTATACATTTCCTGTTCTGTTGCATCCTGAAATAAGAACATTTGATCAGAACATATATATATATATATATATATATATACACACATTAGACACGTGATATGTGAAAACATGTCTGAAAAAACTGTTTAAAAAGCACAATTTGTCAAATATTGTGAACGAAACGAGGTTGCCAACCTAAAACTAGTCAGTATCCCAATGAGGCGCAAGAGCTTTGCTGAGAAAAAAGGCTCCTTTAATATTTCTAAAGAAGATGGATCAGAAACACTGTCACCTACAGATATGCAAAACAAGACAATAAAATGTATGTTTTAAAAACACATCCTACAAGAACTCTGTTCTAAACATATCATACAATTACAATAATGAGTAGATTAATTTATTGCCAGATAAACCATAACCTAACATCACTTAAAATGTCAGCACTCAGCACAATTATGAGTGCATGGATTTCGTCAAAAAATTCAGAAGCAACGGCTCGAAAATTCTGTAACAGAGAACACAAAGCAATGTTAAAATACCTGTCATGCATTTGGAAGTAAGTAGTTCAGCTGCCTTTGCAAGATATTTATCACATACAGATTTGTCACATGAAACTCCTTCTGCCTCAACTAATGCTTGCCTCTCAGAAAGATCACCGCTCAAAAGAATACGACTTGCCTTGGAAGGTGAACAAGAATATTAAAGAAGGAAAAAGAATAACAATCAAAACAGTAACTTCCCAATTAACACAAATAAAGATAGACAACTAGCAAGCTATAGAATATTTTGTAGGAAATCAAACTTAATATGAAAATTGAAAACTAACCATAAATATCACTAAGTTAGATGATATACTCCCTCTGTCCCAAATTATAAGTCACTTTCTAAAAAAAATTTGTCTCAAATTATAAGTCACTTCACGATTCCAATGCAATATTAATGACATTTTCCCCAATATACCCTCAATTATTTATTATTATTTATTCATTCATCTCTTTTAATTTCTCTCTAGTGTAATTATGAGGAGCATTACTGTAAAGTCATGTCTAATTTGTCTTTTCCATAAAGTAATAATTAAGTTTCTTAATTCGTGTGAAATGCTCAAAACGTCTTATAATTTGAGACGGAAGTAGTATATAGTAAGATATAATAGTATAAGAAAAATGCTTTATGTAGCAAAGCGAAAGATAAACGAGTAATGTGGCATTAATTTGACCCCTTTTTATGCCACCACTACCCATGAATTCCACAAATGCCAGAAGATACATCCATCGAAGGTAATACACATCATGATTCGTGAATTTCACGAAAATAATTCATCGTATTAAATAGCAATGCTGATAGTATAATTACGTAATACACAGTCAATATATAGCAATAAATGGTTTTGGATAAAAGAAAAATTGTGTAGTTGTCGGTATATTAAAAGGAGGATATGCTATGTTATATTTTATTTGAATCTCATAAAATAAGATATATCCAAGTATTTATAACATTGAAGCTATTATAGCCATGGTTCCCCAAATTTCCCATAGTCAACCCCAACAATAAATCAGAAATAGACTAAAGCTATGGCAGTAATGAACTTCAGGAGATATAAATGCCCCAAAGCAGCCAGTAAAGAAGAGAAGAGTACACGGACTCTAAGGTAGGCTTCTGCTTCATAATTGAAAGGGCAATTTAAACAAGTCATGCCCAATAACAAAACAAAGTGAACTTATAGACACCCACCAATAGACACCATGAATAATAATATTTATTCAAGTTAAATGATGGTAAATATAAGACTTGTAATCAGATCCAGGAATTTTACCTGCAACGCTCCCCAAATGCCAAGACTCCTGAGACAGAAGACCACATTATCGTGCACCTGATTGAGAAGTTTCTTTGTGCTCATCCGTTTCCCGTGATCTTCTATGCTTCTACCAAGGGTTTCTATGCACTGCTAACATGAAACAAAGCAGTGACCGAGTATACCTTGTTCATCTATCATCTTAAGATCCATAAGAGAGAGCAGAGGTGTACCTGGCATTTAATCTCTTCAATTTTCCTGTACAAGCTAGATTCCATATTTGCAGTCGAACTATAAGGATATATCTGAACTGCAGGAGTGGTAACAAAAGATTCCAATGCCGAGTCATCAACTGAGTATACCTACAAACAATATCCAAATCATTAGGGCTGAGCAACAAAGCCCGCCATCTAACCAGTGCAACTAGGTAATTTTTAACAAGAACTCTTGATCAATGTATCAGCTTTCTTGCACAGGACAGGAAGGTAAAAGTTTGACACCGGATATTTACGATGGGCTACAAATGATGCTCTCAAAGTTCATTTATTTGACAAATAATACTATGCAAACCCTACCTTAGCATCAAGCATTTGTTCGAGACTATTGATGCTTTTCGGTAGATTTGCTGCAGAAGAACCGCCTGAAAATGAAACATGTAAGATCAAAAAATGGAGGATTTTTTTTTAAACTGTAAACTACAACATTTAGAGCATTCAGCAAAGGTACTTTATCTCCAGAAGTATAGCAATAAGCAAGAAAATAAAGAATACAATATTAACAATGTAGGCAACTTTGTATAGGGTAACATCCTTGAAGAAATAGTCGTATATAAGAATGACAACATTCATATTGTTGAATTTCATAGATAGATAGAGAAGAATGAACTTCATTATTTAGTGTGGGTAAGTGGTACACTACCTATTAAGTACTGGGTCTATAAGGGGTATACAATGTAGAATTAGAGTTTTTTCTAACTCATTCTTACAAAACCGATTTGTAGGGTGAAGATTGTCCTCACTTATAAGCACATGTTCAGGTTATATATTATCTAATGTGGGACCCTTAACACACCCCTTCACGCCCAAGACTAGACATCTGAAGCATGAAAATAAATGGTGGGTGGCCTGATAGCAGAAACCTTATAGCAGGTGTCCCAACCAGGCTCTTAATACCATGTTAAGAATTGTGCTTTGACCTAACAACCATACAAAGCCGGCTTAAGCCTATAAGGTGAGGATTACCCCACTTATAAGTACATGTTGTGACCATATATTGTCCAATATAGGACTCTTAACATACATAATTGGTAAGCATTGTTACTTAATTATTAGGGATATTATATGTTGACACCAGTGTTGACAATTAGCGGAAATAGAAGCACAATAGATTTTTCTTGTGTATCAAATGTTGGGTAGCACTTATAGTAGAAAAGATGGTGGAAAATAAATTTAGGTGGTTTGGACATGTAGAGAGAAGACTTATAGATTATGTGGTAAGGAGAATAGATTAGATGGAAAGGAGTCAAACAACTAGAGGAAAGGGAAGACATAGAAAAACTAGGGGTTGTGACATAATCACTACGGGTAGAATATCTAGCGGATAAGACCCTAGGTATAGTAAACCTACGCTGTTGGTTGAAGTTTTGGAACAAGAATATGTTGAAAATATTAGGTTAAGTGAGAATAGAATTCCCCATGGGATCTATCAAAACAAAGAACCTAGGGTTGAATCTCCAACTCAATCAGAAATGCCATTTCATCTATGATAGATTTCTCAAAAGGTAGTGAAACCAGAAAATTCATTAATAATGCATTTAATAATGTAAAAAATTATGAGTTTAGAAAATGGTATTTTGAAAAATTTTCCAAAACTGAATTACAAGAATTTAAGGAACTCTTCTATGAAGATTTAACTAAAAAACAAACTATTATTCCTTTTACTCATTGGTTTGTTATTTTCTTTATAAAAAGAACTCAAGATAATATACTTGCTTTACAACAAGATAATATCCTTGTTTTACAGAGACATTGGGTTACGCCGGAAGGAGAAACTCTTGAGGCACCTTACCCCCCTGATAAGGTTTTACAGCTAGCAGAGAATGCTGAGGCTAGTGCCTACAATACTATTAAGAAACTTGAACATAGTCAAGTTACTATCAGAGAATTAAATTCTCTAATAAGAGCTCAAAATTTTACCAATGCGTTTCTTACTTGTCTTGGAAATCATATGATCTCTCTAGAAAAACTTATTATTTCCGTTAAAGAGAGTATGGAAAATCAGATGAATCAACATAATCTGATCCTAGACCAATGGTCTAAAAATAGAAATAAAACCATTCCTTTTCAAGAAGAATCTTCTTCTAGAAGCATTCCTGATACTCCCATTGTCAAACCACCCATACAAATTAGTGGGTTTAAGATGAATGAAGATCACAATGAGTTTATAAAAGTTCTTGAGGATAAACTTAAGAATTTACACCTTAGGATTTATCCCATGAAGATAACTCCTCTATGGAAAATTATACCTCTGACTGAAGAAGACGATGAGGTTTTTGGAAATATCAACTAATTAATCCAGATGTTTGCTGATCAAAACATCAACAATGATCATCAGATAAATCCTATCTATGCAACCAAACCTGTAGAAAAATACTACTACAAGAGACCTACCCCTCAAGATATTCTTTTTTAAGAACCTGATAATTATCAGAATTCCTATTCCGGAAAAGCCATATATGAATGGAACATAGATGGTTTGAATGAAAAACAAGTTTTAGATACCATGCATAGAATGCTCATGTATGCCACAGTTTGCAAGCAAAATGGAAACTTAGATAGTTTCGTTGCTTCTTTCATAACCACTGGATTTGTAGGTCAACTAAGAGGATGGTGGGATCACTATCTCACTGAATCCCAGAGGAAAGACATTCTTTCGCATAAGAAAATTGTTAAAACTGAAGGAACTAGTACTCCTACTACTACTGGAGAAGAAGATGTGGTTTATACCCTAAGTCTTTCCATCCTTCAACATTTTATTGGATCTAACCAGCCAATAGGAGAGAAAATTCAAACCCTCCTTCAAAACCTAAGATGTCCTTCCTTGACACATTTTAGGTGGTATAAAGATACCTTTCTTTCTAGGGTTTTTCAATTGAATAACTCTAATTCAGCCCACTGGAAAGCCAAGTTTATTGATGGTCTTCCCCACCTTTTCTCTGAAAGAGTTAGGAAAGCTCTCAGAGATAAAAATGATGGAATCAACATCAACTACCCAGAATTGACCTATGGCCACATTATTAACAGCTGCATAACAGAAGGATTAGCGTTATGCAACGATATCAAACTTAAACACCAGCTTAAAAAGCAAAAGCTTTCTGAGAAACACCAACTGGGTGAGTTTTGCGACCAATTCGCTTTTGATCTAGGAAAATCTCCTGGAGAGAAGAAAATGAGGACTCTTAAACATAGTAAGAGGAAAGATTTCCATAAGAGTAAGACTCATAGCTCTTGCCAAAATCCCTATAAGGATTATAAGAAAAGGAACTATAAGAAAAGGAAACTTAAACCCATAGATAAACCCTTATACAACAAAGGAAAACGGAAAGTTAAGAAGCTTGACGTCACTTGCAACAAATGTGGAAAACAAGGTCATTATGCTAATAGGTGTTGGACCAAGAAAGCTCTCAATGAGATTGAAGATGATAAACTTCGTTCCCAACTTGAAAAGGTTCTCCTCATAGAATCCAGTTCTGAAGAAACCTCTTCAAATGAAGAACTTGGAGTTATTAACTCCTCTGATTCTGAATCCTCAGAATCCTCAACCAATGATTGCCAATGCAATGAACTTAACTACTGGAAATTCATAGTTGACATGAATGGATTAAATGTCCTAACCAATGACCAAGACCAAGCCTTAAAGGCTATTGAAGCTATTGCAGACCCTAAAATGAAAAGGAAAATGATAGAAATTCTTATCCAAGAGCAACCTAAGGTAGAGGCTCCTCGTATAATAGAAACTCCTTATCAATTAAGTGAGGTTTTGTCCAGATTTCATCATTCTAATATCAGAGAAACTCCTACCTCCTTGAATGACCTGAGAAGCGAGATTTCCCAACTTAAGTCTGAAATTAGTCAGATCAAGAAGAACAATAAACTTCTCAACCAAAGATTAATTATTTTGGAAAAAGGAAAAGGAATTAGCCATTCTTCTGAGGAAGACTATTTAGACCTTCAAGAACAGGTCAATACCCTCAAAGCCCTTAGTCAACGATTAGGGTCTCTCAACAATGAAGAAAGTGAGAAAAAGGATGAAGTTATCCCTTCACCTTCCGAAAACGATTTAAACCTTCTTGATAGAGTGACCTCTCAAAAGTGGTATGTTAAAATCACCCTTGTTGTGAATAAGAGCTTCATTCTTAAAGATGAAGTTGCCCTTATAGATAGTAAAGCAGATTTAAACTGTCTTCAAGAGGGAATTATCCCTACCAAATATTTTGATAAAACAACTCAATCCCTTACCCAAGCTGGAGGGAGCAGGCTTAAGGTTAGGTATAAATTATCAGATGCTTATGTCTGCAATCAGGATGTTTGATTCCTACTTCCTTCATTCTTGTGAAGAATCTTACACGAAGAATAATATTAGGAACACCTTTTTTGCATAGTATTATGCCCATAGCAAAGATTGATCAACAGGGAATAACCACTGTCTTAAAGGATAAAACCATTAAGTTTGAATTCATCACCGACCTTCAAACTAGAATGTTAAATGAGGTTAGAGATACGCTTCCTTTGTACCATATTTCTATCTTCTATAATATCAAAGTTTTCTCTATACATCTTATCTTTCTTTCACTCTTTTACTTTTAAAATAATCCACAACCACAAATAGTAACCAAATTCATAAGATATCCAGGCTGCGCTACTGTTCCTGGTATCAGAGCCTTTTTAAAAGGTTGAAAAAGGTCCCTGGACCTTGGACTGAAAAACATACTCAGGCAGTCCAAGGTTCTGGGACCTTTTTCAACCTCTTATAAATGTTTACAGATAGGTAGTTGTTTTGTTCTTCGGAATAATGACTACTGAATGCCTAACTTCATGTAACAACGCCTCGTACCAATTCATCATTAAAATCCTTTGATCACCTTGTGGGTTGACGTTTGGCTCAGTCAAACTCCCCTATTTTTTGGTTGATCGTTAAACAGTTCCTGTTTGCAAAGATGATTCGTTGGAAAGATAAGAATAATGTACTAATATGATTATAGGTTAAACTTAGTTATTATTTTGAAAGATTATCCATCTGATGCTTACCACAACACTTTTAGCTGAATCATTTATGGATTCAAGTATTGAATGAGTTCAAAATGACAAAAATAATTGTCAAAATCCTTTGATTAAGAATGAGGAAAACAATGAATTTCCCAGAGATCTGGACAGGTTAAATAAATGGATTATTCCATCCGTACCATCCAAACAAATTTATAAATTTGGTATGTTTAATGTAATGTCCATGTTTGCCGTTAAAACTACAGAGCAAACCATACCTGTTTCAGGTTCAACCCAAAATATTGGGCTATTAAGCAAAAAAGATTTGCTTCCTTTTAAAGATTACAACTTTATCTATATTTGATTAATCCAAGTTGCTTTTAAACCTCTAACAATGTTAGGGTTAAATTCCAGTCTCGTGGCTTATGTCAGAGATGGAAGATGTCAAGATTTTAAACAATCTTTGGCTGCTGTTATAGAGACTAGTCTGTGCCATGGGCCAGTCTACTTTGATGTCTCTCCCAATTTAAGTTTATCAATGACTGACAAAAATTTGTTGGACGCATTGAGACTAGCTATTCACACTAATGGCTATAATTTTAAGCCAGGTAGTGAAATTATAGCAATATGCTATAGAATCTATTATAAAGTATTAAATACTTTAAATCCAAAAGTGAAAAATATTTCACCTCATGGATCTACAACATTAGTGCAAACAAATCTGCTTATATCTAATGTTGTCACTAATAGATTAATTAGGTGGAATGAAATTAACTTCACGGAAACATGGTATAATATATATATATATATATATATATATATATATATATCCCTAAAACATACTAATTACCATTTATTAGGGAACTTGGTATTTATAGATCACTAACTAACTTGTGCTGACTCAGCACCGTTAGTTACATCAATTACAAAACTGAACTAGGTTAAGACTATAGTTGCTCTAACATCTTCCCTTCAAAGGAAGGGTCGTCTTTGTTCAAGAGATGACTTGTCTTGAACTTTCAACTTGTCTCTGAGTTGGAGAAATCTAATAGGAGATAGTGGCTTAGTAAGGGTATCAGCATATTAATCAATGGCAGGAATGTGTTGAACAATAAGGCTTTGGCTGAGCACCTAAGTTCCATGTGCTTAGTTTTGCATGCATAATACGATTGTGAGAAAGAGCAGTTGTGTTGAGATTGTCACAAAAGAGGATGAGTATGGTGTAATGCAAGAAGAGATTGAATCCATAAAACTTTACAAATTGTATTTGCTCGACTTTTGTATTCAGACTCACTCAGTGTTGGACCTTGCCACCAAGGTTTGCTTCTTTGACCACTAGAAGATTAGGTTAGGGCCAAGAAAAAATGCAAAATCCTGAAGTAGACTTCCTGCATCAGGATCTACATACTCAGGATCTACATACTCACTCAGTGTTGGACCTTGCCACCAAGTTTGCTTCTTTGACCACTAGAAGATTAGGTTAGGGCCTAGAAAAAAATGCAAAATCATGAAGTAGACTTCCTGCATCAGGATCTGCACCCCAATCAGCATCAAAAAAAGCTTTGATTGAGAAAGGAATCTGAGCAGGGGCAGATAAATGGGCAAAACCAGTCTTACCAGTTGGGCATGCCCGTTTTGCCCACACTTTTTTGAGGGGCGGGTCAAGATTTTAGGCCTGCACCCTCTAACATACATGGGTGCAAGAAATTTATAGCCTTTGTGATTAGAGGAATAGCCAAGGAAAATGCATTCTTGAGAGTGAAAGCTAAATTTGTGAGGTGAGTAAGGTCTGATATATGGATAGCAAGCACATCCATAAGCATTAAGGAACTTGTAATCAGGAGCCTGATTATAAAGCATGAAGTAGGGAGACTTCATGCCTAATAGATAGGTAGTGTTAAGAAATGTGGTTGGGTCTAACTCATCCCTACAAAATCAGCTTGTAGGGTGAGGATTGCCCTCGTTTATAAGTACATGTTCAGGCCATATATTGTCCGATGTAGGACTCTTAAGACACCCCTTCACGTGCAGGACTGGACATATAGAACATAGAAATAAATGGTGGGTGACCCGATAGCAGAAACCTGATAGCAAGTAGCCCACTAAATCTTAAGCCAGACTCTGATACCATATTAAGAAATGTTGTTGGGTCTAACTCATCCCTACAAAATCGACTTGTAGAATGAGAATTGCCCCAACTTATAAGCACATGTTCATGTCATATATTGTCCGATGTGAAACTCTTAACAAATAGGTATTATGTTAATCAGGTAAGTAGTAGTTAGACAAGCACGATCCCAAAACTTTAAAGGAAGACTTGCTTGAGCAAGCGAGATTAGGTGCGTTTCAACCACATGCCTATGCTTTTGAAACCATAGGGATTGGACCCGATACATTAGCAAAACGTAAGTTAAAACATCTTGAATATGTAGTGTAAGATGGTGTACTAGGTAACCTTTGGTGTGTGCAAAGACATACTTATGAACCTTGTCCCAAATTAGATGCAAGTGAACACATTGAATCATACACGCAACACCGAATCTGAGAGCGTCGTCGTGAGAAGCCATGTGAAGAGGAGCAAATCTTGTTGTTCCCATGTCACATACGCAAGATTTTTTGAATCACTGTTGCGATCTTCCTCAGTCAGATAACGCAGAGGAAGTGGACTCACCAGCAAACGATGAAGCTTAAGCATGCAAATGATACCTTCAATCTACTACTTCCATGATTGAAAATTGTTTTCTTCCAACTTAAGCACTACTTGTTGTGTAAACGTTTTGAATACGTTCTTCAAATTGAAGGTTAGAGAAGAAGAGATTCTCTAACAGTGTTGATTGAGTCTCCATCGAAATATATATATATATATATATATATATATATATATATATATATATATATATATATATATATATATAATTGCTTTTGTTAATTTTCAATATGCAAAAGTCAATCATATCCGTTAAGGAACTTGGTATTTATAAATCAGTAACTAACTTGTGCTGACTAAGCACAAATAGTTACAAAACTAAACTAGGCTAAGACTATAGTTACTCTAATGCCATTCACATACAACCAATCCTTTTCATCCATATGAGTATTGTGCTATGCCTCTATTCATGTCCTCTACCTCTACCATGGCAAGTCTCATACTGAGATAACAAACTCTTTTTTCTTTGTTTTGTTTTTCTTTCCTCTATTCTTTTTTTTCCTCTCCCTCATTTCCTCAATTGTTTATTTGGTTTCACTTTACTCCCTTCTTTTTCATTGTTCTTTAGGGTTTTCCTCTAACATCCTCTGTTTTTTTTAAATAATTTGTATTTCTTATACTATGCTATGTTTTATCCTCTTTGTATAACATTCTAAATACAAAGAGGACAGAACATAGCATAACAGCATAACATAAGAAATACAAATTATTAGGAAAAACCAAAAAAAGAGATAGTTGGAGAAAATACCTAAAAAAAAATGAAAAAGAAGAGAATAAAGTGAAACCAAATAAACAACTGAGGAAATGAAAGAACAGGAAAAAAGAGAAAGAGGAAGAGAAGGAGGGGAAAGAAAAACAAAACAAAGAAAAAATATATTGTTATCTCAATATGAGACTTGCCAATGTAGAGGTGGAGTATATTATATATATTTCAATGGTTGCAACTTTCGCTATTTGCATGCAATGATATTTGCTAAATAAAAGATGTTTCACTTTTCACGATCTTCTATTAACAACACTGCTTGAGAATCCTTATATTAATCTTAGGGATTTTGATCTTTATCTTTATTAGTCATTTGATCCTTACTTGATTAGGGTTAGATTCTAGTACCTAAAATGACTATTGCTATAAAACAAGGTGAGGGCTTTGTCTTTGGTAACAAATCACATCATAAACTCCCGAGCACTTGGATGAGATGGTAAAAGATCTCTTTCAACTTAACCAAAGGTCCTAGGTTCGAACTCAGTCCTGGGCGCGCAGAAGATACCCAATTTGTACCCAAAAAAAATCACATCATAACACACCATATGGCATTACTATTCAGAGTCACTATTCTTTCTCTCTTTCCTTCCCAAAATTCTAAATCTTTGTGAATATCAAAAATAAATAAGTGGAATTAAATAGAGACATTGAAGATAAACATCATTACATTACCTTTTCCTACAACAGGGGAAGCAGTCATGCCAAATATTCGGGGAACCTTTGTGGTATTATTTTTGTAAAAGACCTGACAGAAGGGGAAAGGTTTTTTGTTCATAAAAATGTATAGCATTCTCAATTGTGAATGGTTATGACATTGACAAAAATGAAATTTACTTTCATAATTTCAGCATAAGGGTGGCTGCTTTTGACTTGAGCATGATGGCATTCGTCAAATATTAAAAGTGCGATCATCTCCATCTTCATGAAACAATGAGATAAGTTGTGAAGTAATATTTGTGGGGTCATAACAAGAACCTGAAAAGGGAACCAACAAACTCCATTAGATGAAAACTCTAACTAAAGAATATTTATAGATGCTAAATAATCTGGAGCTAATTTACTCATTTATTTATTTATTTAATTGCATAAATCGAATTTAATTGTTGTTCACAACATTCTTTCATTAGCTTTTACTTCAAGTCATTGTATCAGCAACACATCGGACAGACGTACAATGCAGAAGTAGTGTTGTCCGTGGCGGAGAGCAAAAATCCCGCCATAAGGGACACTTTGCGGCGGCATTATAGCGGAAAAACCCGCAATATCGGCCAATATTTACCATTGAGGCAAAATCAAAACCACGACATATATCCGTCATAGCGGCGCCATTGCGGATATTTTATAACATTGCACAAAAGCAACACAGGCATCATAATTAATCTCAACATGAGTAACTGGCATTGTTACCTCGTACTGTTCAATCTCCTCCTCCCAATGTTGACGAGATTTCGAGCGCTTGGAACTCCCACAGTAAGTTCCAACTTCAAAATCAGTAGAATCGGATATAACCTTTGCTTGCTATAGATAATAAACAAAAAAACAAAAAGCTTCAGGAGACACACAATGGAATCACCAACATGCTCAAATCAGTTAAAAAGAGAGATTTCTAAATGCAGGATCAAATCACTTCATCAGATTCATGCATAAAATGACTATACCTCACATAACAATCACATTAAACAAAATTCACAATTCTACCATAAATGTTACTTTTCATTCAATAAACATGAGCGGGATGATTTTAATCATATAGCAAAAGCTCACCTGATGAACTAGAGCAACGGTAGGAGCAAGAAAGACACATACGTCCTTGCTCGGCTTCTTGATCAAATGCCGCATTTCATGCATGAGCAACACAGCAATGTGCGTCTTCCCGCATCCTGTTCCCAAATAAACAATCACATTTTCCTCCATAGCTATTTTGCATAACTCCTTTTGATACCTTCCAAAAGCACAAGCAAAACACTCATAAGATGAAGATCAAAAACATATACACAATCAACAACACCGAATCAAAAATACACAGAGATGGAAGAAAAAAAGAGCTACTTACTCTCGTGCAATCATCGTAGGATCTTTTTTGAGTTTGCCCTCATGATTGTTGGCTAGGGTACGATTGAGGGACTGTTGATGATCGAATAGGTCTCCCGAGGTATCCATCGGAAGTTGAACGGTGCCTGCGGTGGAGGAATCTCCGTCCGGCATTGGGTGACTTAACTTGACCTTGTAAACAAAGTGAAAGGTTAAGTCAGCAATAACAAAAGAGAGTGAAAACGAATCCACGAACTTGCTTCACTCAGTCACTTTATGAATAGTACGATTGAGTGACCCAACAATTATTCCCTCTCATGCTTTACGCCTCATCATTCCTTTGTATTTTTTATATACATATTTAATATTTAAAGATTAATCATTATCTATGATGTAAATTTTACACTATTAATTTGTCATTATAAAAATTTAAGTTTGGTCCTATAAAAATTTTATTAAAGGTTTGGTCCTCCTAAAGTTTTTCATTTTTAGTTGTAGTCTCCCCGTTAGTTTTCACTAACGGAGGATGACCTGGCGTGCCACATGTGTAATCATTTCTTGCCAACTGTGTTTTATTTCATTGACCAGTCAGAAATGTTTATATGTTTGATTTATTATACTCTCCTCCTTGAACATTCACGACATAATCCCTAAAACCTCAAATCTTCATAATCTCTCCATCTTCTTGTGTTTTCCCTTCAGATTTGTCTTCTCGTAACCTTTCTCCTTCATAACAGTCTTTCTTCGTCGTCATGTCTACATCATCCAAGCTCAGCAAGGTAGTCTCACATCACTCCAAGATTTTAACAACAGTGAAGGAAAAAGTGTGGATACAAGGGAACTTTGATTTCCTACGTGTGCAAGAGGGGAAAGAATCAAGGTAGATTGTTTTGGAGATGTCCGTTTTGGAAGAATGGGTGTACGTGCAATATGTTTCTTTGGGATGATGTGTAACGACCCAGTTTTAGTCTGTTTTATTTAATTGAGTCGTTTTGATTTTTTTATTATTATATTATTTTATTTCTGACTTTTATTTGAAAATATGTTAATTTTCATCGTGATTATGTTTTATCGCGTTTTGGGAACGTTTGTGAGATATTTGAGTGTGGGGGTATTTTGGTCATTTCACTTTAATTTTTCCTAAGTTAGAAATATAAATAGAAATAGAAAGAGAGAAAATAGTAAGGAAGAGAAGAAAAGATAAGAGAACAGAAGAAAAGAGAGAAAAAACTTGGAAAAGAAGAAATCGATCAACCGACTTTCTAAAACACGATTTAATCGGGTAAGGGTGCGAAACTCGATTATCTTATCATTGTGTATGATTATGTATGTGTGTGTGCATGTTGTCTTGCCTTTTTCCATAGTTTTCGGTTATAGGTCGAAAACGAGTAAACGAGTAGAAATCGATGTTTTTGCGGTCGAAAATCGATATAATTTGCGTTGTATGATCACAATGTGTTTATGAGTCATTGCTGATAATTGTTTTGCTGTTGGAATTGATTTGGAATGAAAAATGAGATTTTAGGGGTGTTGGATCAATGTAACCCGTAACAGAATTTTTCTGGTTCTGGTGTGATTCGCCAGGCGAATTAAGTCTCGCCACTCGTTCGCCGGGCGAAGTGCTGGCGAATGGGATTCGCCGGACGAAATCGTAAGTCGCCAGGCGAAATCGAAAAGACAGAAATGGGGTAGCTTCTGTAACTTTTGGGGTTTTCAAATTTTGTGACTCGCCACTAGTTCGCCAGGCGAAGTGCTGGCGAATATTGGATATGACAGATAAAACTTTTATGACGTATATATATATATATATATATATATGAGATTCAGTCACAGATCTTCCGCTTTTATTCTGTAATTGAATTGTGGGTTGTAGGAACTCAGTTCCTTTGTTTTGTGCTACCTGAATTGTTGCATATCTGTATGAGCAGGTTGTTGTATATTTGTTTTAAATTGATGTGACCCCTCGGTCTATGTCGTGAATGTTTTAAATATACTTTGATGAAATTTTTAATTTTATTTATCGCTTTGTTTGTTGGGGGTATAGATTGGGGGTGTTACATTAAGTGGTATCAGAGCCAGTTCGTGTCAGTCCTTGTTGGTCTTTGTGGTTCGGTGAGCTGTTTGTTTAACCATAGTTGTTGTTATTGGAAATGAACAGAATATGGCTGGTAGGAATGATGCTGCTTTGGCTGAGGCTATGCAAGCTATAGCTCGGGCTGTACAGGGTGCACCTAATGCTGCTGGAAATGATGAGTTCAGGAAGAACAAACCGCCTATCTTCAAAGGAAGATATGATCCTGATGGTGCACAGATTTGGTTTAAAGAGATAGAAAGGATTTTTCGAGTGATGGATTGTGATGAGGATCAGAAGGTGAGACTGGGTACTCACGTGTTACTGGAGAAAGCTGATGATTGGTGGGTTAGTACACGTCATGTGTTGGAAGCTGCAGAGGAATAGATCACTTGGGCTGTGTTTAGCATTGAGTTTCTGAGGAAGTATTTTCCCGAGGATGTGAGAGGAAATAAGGAAATCGAGTTCTTGGAATTGAAACAAGGTAGTATGTCTGTTGTTGATTATACTGCTAAGTTTGTGGAACTTGTGCAGTTTTATCCTTATTATGCCGAAGCGACTGCGGAGTTTTCTAAGTGTGTGAAGTTTGATAACGGATTGCGTCCTGAGATTAAGCAGGCAATCGGTTATCAACGGATAAGGAGGTTTTCTGATTTGGTGGATTGTTGTAGGATTTTCGAGGAGGATAGTAAGGCTCGTTCTACTCACTATAAGAGTGTGAGCGAGAGGAAAGGGAAGCAACAGTTTCGGGGTGGTCCGTGTGTAACACCAGCTGATAAAGGTAAACAAAGGGGTAATTTTGAGAAAAGGCCAAGTGGAGGAGGTATGTCTAGTCCTCTGAGATGTTATAGATGTGGTGATGTGGGGTATCGTCAGTCCGAATGTAGGAAGGATTTGAGGAAGTGTTCTAATTGTGGAGGTTTAGGACATGTTGCGGCTGATTGTGCAAGGAAGAATGTGGTGAAGTGTTTCAACTGTGGTGAACCTGGTCATATTAGTACGAAGTGTCCGAAACCGAAGCAAGCTCCAGCTGGTGGGAAAGTTTTTTCCTTGGCGGGAACTCAGACTACAAGTGCAGACCGTCTGATCAGAGGTACTTGTTTTATTAATATTACGCCTTTAGTTGCTATTATTGATACCGGAGCGACTCATTCGTTTATTTCGTCTGAGTGCGCGAAGCGTTTGAATCTTGTGTTGTCTTCGATGGATGGAGAGATGGTTATTGATACTCCAGCAATGGGGTCAGTAACTACTTCTTTGGTTTGTTTAAGTTGTCCTTCGACTATTTTTGGTAAAGACTTTGAGATGGATTTGGTGTGTTTGCCGTTAGAAGGTTTAGATGTGGTTTTGGGAATGAATTGGTTGCAGTTTAATCGGGTTCATATTGATTGTTATCATAAGCTAGTAAGGTTTCCTTCTCTTGAGGAAGACGAGGACTCGAGTTTCTTATCTACCAAAGAGTTGAAGAAACTTTTGGCGGACGAAGCTCAGTTGTTTGGGTTGTTTGCATCGTTGACTGTGGATAGTCAAGTTTCACTTCATGTGTTTCCTGTTGTGTGTGAGTTTCCGGAAGTGTTTCCTGAGGATATTTCAAATGTGCCGCCAGAGAGAGAGGTGGAGTTTTCTATAGATCTAGTTCCTGGTACTAGACCTGTATCGATGGCACCATATCGAATGTCGGCATCTGAGTTGGTTGAGTTAAAGAAGTAATTGAATGAATTGTTAGAGAAGAGGTTTGTGAGACCTAGTGTGTTGCCTTGGGGTGCTCCAGTTTTATTGGTGAAAAAGAAAGACGGAAGTATGCGATTGTGTATTGATTATCGCCAGTTGAATAAGGTGACGATTAAGAATAAGTATCCTCTTCCGAGAATTGATGATCTGATGGATCAGTTGGTGGGTGCTTGTGTGTTTAGTAAGATTGATTTGAGGTCGGGGTACCATCAGATAAGGGTGAAAGAAGAAGATATTCAGAAGACGGCTTTTAGGACACGTTACGGTCATTATGAATATTTTGTGATGTCGTTCAGGGTTTCTAATGCGCCAGGTGTGTTTATGGAATACATGAATCGTATTTTCCACGAGCATTTGGATCGTTTTGTTGTTGTGTTCATTTATGATATCTTGATTTATTCTAAGTCTCGGGAGGAGCACGCGGAGCATTTGCGTATTGTTTTGCAGGTTTTGAGGGAAAGGAAACTTTTTGCTAAGTTATCCAAGTGTGAATTCTGGTTGTCGGAAGTGAGTTTTCTTGGACACGTAATTTCAGGTAATGGTATTGCTGTGGATCCATCTAAAGTAGAGGCAGTTCTACAATGGGAGGCTCCGAGATCCGTTACTGAAATTAGAAGCTTTTTAGGATTAGCCGGATATTATCGGAGATTTATTGAAGGTTTTTCTAAGCTAGCTCTTCCTTTGACCCAGTTGACTTGTAAAGGCAAATCGTTCATTTGGGATATTCATTGTGAGGAAAGTTTTAGTGAGCTGAAGAGAAGATTGACGACAGCTCCGATTTTGATCTTGCTGAATCCTACTGAACCGTTTGTGGTATATTATGATGCGTCTTTGATTGGCTTAGGTGGAGTGTTGATGTAAGAAGGTAAGGTTGTGGCTTATGCTTCGAGGCAATTGAGAGTGCATGAGAAAAATTATCCTACTCATGATCTTGAATTAGCGGCTGTGGTTTTCGTGTTGAAGATTTGGAGGCATTATCTCTACGGTGCAAGATTTGAAGTCTTTAGTGATCATAAAAGTTTGAAATACTTGTTTGATCAGAAAGAGTTGAATATGAGGCAACGTAGATGGTTGGAATTTTTGAAGGACTACGACTTTGGCTTGAATTACCATCCTGGTAAAGCTAATGTGGTAGCCGATGCGTTGAGCCGAAAATCGTTGCATATGTCTGCTTTATTGGTTAAAGAGTGAGAACTTTTGGAATCGTTTAGAGATTTGAGTTTGGTATGTGAAGTGACATCGGATAGCGTGAGGCTTGGAATGTTGAAGGTTACTAATGATTTTCTGTTGACCGTCAGCGAGAAACAGAAGTTGGATGTGAAATTTGTGGATTTGATGACGGTTGGTGATCAAAGTGTGAATGAGGATTTTAAAGTGGATGGTAATGATGTTTTGAGGTTTCGCGGTAGAATTTGTATTCCCGATGATGCGGAGTTGAAAAAGATGATTTTGGAGGAAGGGCACCGGAGTAATTTAAGTATACATCCGGGAGCGAATAAGATGTATCAAGATTTGAAGAAGATTTTCTGGTGGTCGGGTTTGAAAAGAGATGTGGCTCAGTTTATGTATGCGTGTTTGACTTGTCAGAAATCGAAGGTGGAACATCTGAGGCCTAGTGGTTTGTTGCAACCGTTGGATATTCCTGAGTGGAAATGGGACAACATTTCTATGGATTTTGTGACAGGGTTGCCGAATACTCAGCGAGGGCATAATGCAATTTGGGTGGTTGTGGATATACTGACTAAATCGGCGCATTTCATTCCGATTGACATCAGTTTTTCTTTGGAAAGATTGGCTGAGATTTACATCAGTGTGATTGTGAAGTTGCATGGTGTGCCGTTAAGTATTGTTTTTGATCGAGATCCGCGGTTTACTTCGAGATTTTGGGAAAGTTTACAAAAGGCGTTGGGTTCTAAATTGAGATTGAGTTCGGCTTATCATCCTTAGACGGATGGACAGACCGAGAGAACGATTCAGTCGTTGGAAGATTTGTTGAAGGCTTGTGTTCTTGAACAAGGTGGTGCATGGGATAGTTATCTTGCGTTGATTGAATTCACGTATAATAACAGTTTCCATTCGAGTATTGGAATGGCACCGTTTGAAGCGTTGCACGAATCTGGTGAGAGTGCGGTGGTTGGACCGGAGTTGGTACAGCAGACTACGGAAAAAGTGAAACTTATTCGTGAGAAAATGAAGGCTTCTCAAAGTAGGCAAAAGAGTTACCATGATCGAAGAAGGAAAGACCTTGAGTTTCAAGAGGGCGATCATGTATTTTTGAGAGTTACGCCGGTAACGGGTGTTGGTCGTGCCTTGAAATCGAAGAAGCTTACTTCTCGGTTTATTGATCGTTACCAGATATCCGCGAGAGTCGGTGTTGTGGCTTATAGGGTGGCGTTGCCGCCGAATCTGTCGAATTTGCACGATGTGTTCCATGTTTCACAGCTTCGGAAGTATGTTCTGGATCCGTCGCATGTGATTCCGATGGATGAAGTTGAGGTAAGGGAGAACCTTACGGTTGAGGCGTTACCAGTGAGGATTTTGGATCGCGAGGTAAAGCGGTTAAGGGGCAAGGATATTGCACTTGTGAAGGTAGTGTGGGGAGGCGCTGCTGAGGGCAATTTGACTTGGGAGTTGGAGAGTCGGATGTGGGAGCCGCATCCAGAGTTGTTCGTCTCAGGTAATATTTTCGAGGACGAAAATTTCTAAGTGGGGGAGAGTTGTAACGACCCAGTTTTAGTCCGTTTTATTTAATTGAGTCGTTTTGATTATTTTATTATTATTTTATTTTATTTCTGACTTTTATTTAAAAATATGTTATTTTTCATCGTGATTATGTTTTATCGCGTTTTGGGAACGTTTGTGAGATATTTGAGTGTGGGGGTATTTTGGTCATTTCACTTTAATTTTTCCTAAGTTAGAAATATAAATAGAAATAGAAAGAGAGAAAATAGTAAGGAAGAGAAGAAAAAGAGGAAGAAAGAAAAGAGAAGAGAAAAGAAGAAAAGAGAGAAAAAACTTGGAAAAGAAGAAATCGATCAACCGACTTTCTAAAACATGATTTAATCGGGTAAGGGTGCAAAACTCGATTATCTTATCGTTGTGTATGATTATGTATGTGTGTGTGCATGTTGTCTTGCCTTTTTCCATAGTTTTCGGTTATAGGTCGAAAACGAGTAAACGAGTAGAAATTGATGTTTTCGCGGTCGAAAATCGATATAATTTGCGTTGTATGATCACAATGTGTTTATGAGTCTTTGTTGATAATTGTTTTGCTGTTGGAATTGATTTGGAATGAAAAATGAGATTTTAGGGGTGTTGGATCAATGTAACCCGTAACAGAAATTTTCTGGTTCTGGTGTGATTCGCCAGGCGAATTTGGGATTCGCCAGGCGAATTAAGTCTCGCCACTCGTTCTCCAGGCGAAGTGCTGGCGAAGGGGATTCGCCAGGCGAAATCGGAAAGACAGAAATGGGATAGCTTCTGTAACTTTTGGGGTTTTCAAATTTTGTGACTCGCCACTAGTTCACCAGGCAAAGTGCTGGCGAATGGGGATCCGCCAGGCGAAATCCTAAGTCGCCAGGCGAATCTGGCTGTTTCTCAATAAATTTTTTTCTTTGAAAATTCATAACTTTTGATCCGTAAGTCGGATTGGGGCGTGGTTGGGTGCGTTAGAAAGCTTTTGAGCAGTTCTTTCTTATTAAAATGGTTTGGAGATTGTTGGCCAATTTAATTATGTCGGGAATTTGGAATGGTGTCGTTTTTTTAACTTGTACCGTTTTAATGGTGTGTAATTGATGTGTACATGCAATGTGTTGTTGATATGAATGTTGTGATGATGGTTTGTGGCCTACGGGCAAGAAATTCTGATGTGTGGTATTTGACGATATATGCATGATTATGGAATGTGTATATGTGTGCATTTAAATGTCATGAGTCATTGTATGCCAAGCATCATGATATGCATGTTGGTAATGTCGTGTGCCCATGTGGGGTGTGAGCGACGGATTGGTTCCAGAGGGAATCCGCTATAACATCGCGAGCCTTAAAAAAAATAAGAGGACCGAAAACGATGATTATAGACGATCGTGAGCCTTATACAAAGAAGACCGAAAGCGATCGGATCGTGAGCCTTATACAAAGAGGACCGAAAGCGATCCATAAACGTCGTGAGCCTTATATAAAGAGGACCGAAAGCGACGGGGAACATCGTATGCCCGACGGGGAGTTACATTACGTAACGAGCGATGGTTCCAATAGTTCCTGAGTGAACTGGTGTTGAGATGATGAATGTCGGTACCGCATTTGCATTGCATAGAGTCGTTGTGTCGGTCTCTGTGCATTTGCATAAATCATGATGGGTTTAATTGTGTGTGGAATTGTGAATGAAATTGATGAGTTGATATATAAATATATGTTGGCGATATGTGTATTGTGTATGGTTGATATACCTTGGTGGTGGATATATGAGATATACATTGTGTTGCTTTGTGTTTGAATTCTGGTATGCGTCGTGGTGAGAATATTTTATATGTGTATTTTCGTGTTATTATATAATTGTATGCAATTGTATTATGATTGTGTTTCTCACCCTTCTGCTGTTTTAATGCTCTATGAGGCATTGCAGATTAGATGCTGGAGGTCTTTTTGTGAAGCTTAGGTCTTCATTCTTTTGTCGGTCGGCTCTGATATGTAGCACCGGGTAGTCGGGGAGATCGAGTGTGATTATTATGTATTATGTACATGTATCTTTTGGATTATACATGTATGATATTGGATATGACAGACAAAACTTTTATGACGTATATATATATATATATATATATATATATATATATATATATGAGATTCAGTCACGGATCTTCCGCTTTTATTCTGTAATTGAATTGTGGGTTGTAGGAACTCAGTTCCTTTGTTTTGTGCTACCTGAATTGTCGCATATTTGTATGAGCAGGTTGTTGTATGTTTGTTTCAAATTGATGTGACCCCTCGTTCTATGCCGTGAATGTTTTAAATATACTCTGATGAAATTTTTAATTTTATTTATCGCTTTGTTTGTTGGGGGTATAGATTGGGGGTGTTACATGATGAAATTGGAGGAGGGATTGAAGATGTTCAAGGGGGATGTTGAATGGAGCGAGGAAGAGAGGAAAATGCAAATGGTGGAAACCTTTAAGGATCTTTATGAAAATCCGATGAAGAAGAACAACAGGCTGAAGATGAAGCTCATGGCAGTGGAATTCTATGGAAATTTGAAGACTATTTGTGTTATAATTTCAGTATTGGTCAACATGTATTTTGTGCTTAGGTGTAATTGTAGAGTTGAGTGAATGAAATGTGTTGTTGTTTTAATGAGACTGTAATGTTTGTCTTTAGGAGTTGTAATGTTTTCTTGTTTTGAGAAAGTCTTCAGGATGTAAGAATGTTCTAATATGGTTTAGTTTGGCAAATGTAAGAATATTCTGTGTTAATGATATCTGTTGTTGTTTTGTTATGAACATTTGATCAAAATGAAATGTTGTTTTATACTGATGTCTCATAATTAGTTATACCAAAAACGTACTATTCAAATGACCTTTAATTAAGTGACCTATAATTAAATGACATATATTTAAGTGACCTACAAAAGTGAGAATTATACTAAAACATTAGTGTACCAAAACCAGAATAGTAATTTAATTAAGTCACGGGTACATTACATCAGAATAAGGAAATGTATTTTGGGCCTAAAGACCACATAAGTACTTTACATCACATATTTGAATACATAAATTTGAACAAAACATGATAATAGGTGTTCATAAACATCAGTTACACAAAAGCAGGATGTACTTCATTGTGTGTGACCCTTGGCATTGATGTTTTCACCATTTTGATGACTTGCCACATGCTCATTCAGCCCTTCCTTAACACCAGACTTTGAATTAATTCCATCCTTGATAGCATCTTTTGAGGTAATACCATCCTTGACAGCAGGCCTTGATTTCTTAGGCACCTTGCTTGATGACCCCTTAGGCCTCCCCTGTATATTAACATAACATCAACATGATTAATATATTTAGCAATTGAATTACTCATTGAAAATAACAACATTATTAAAGTGGTACCCTTACCCTTTTTTTTGCTGCCTCAGTAGTTTGACTTACTTGGGTTGGAATTGCTTGAGATGTTTCTGCTGGGCTATCTTAAGTGACTTGACTAGTCCTTCTTGCATCTTCTAATTCTTCCTTCAATTTCTTGCAAGTCTTTTTATTATGGCCTAATTGAAAACAGAACCTACACCTATGGTTGGTGTTTATTCTTTGCCATCTAGTTTGACCCTCTTCATTAGGTTCCCTCCTCCTCAATTTCTTAGGCCTCCCTGAGCCTCGTTTGAAAGTAGGTGGCAGAATTCCCTCATTATCAGTCTTAGGCCACTTGTTTTGTCCATTTAGTGGGGTAATAACCTCACTATAGCATGGTGCATAAGTGCTCCTGTGATAGCAAGTGCGAACATATTTTATAGGGTCATCTACTTTCCTATGGATGAAAGCCACAACATGCCTACAAGGAATACCCACCAGTTCCCAAAAGTTGCAAGAACAAGCATGTTTTTCAAGATCAACCACAAAACTGTCAGTAAATAACACATGACTCACTTGAAATGACAATCTACCAGCATATGTAGATGTCCAGGAAGCACTCTTCTCTATTTCCCTATCTAGTCTCCTTAAGGGTTTGGCCATTATGATACCCTTATAACTCTCCACCTTTTCCCTAAGAGTGGCAAACCTCCCCAAATAATAATTCCCTATCCACTCAAACACTGTTATTATGGGTTTGTCTCTTTGCAACAATATGGTTGCATTAAATGACTCACTCAAATTGTTCATCAAAACATCACATTGAGAAAATATAGGAAAGGCATGCTTACACCATTTTTTTTGGGAATTGCCTCTATCCACTCATAGGCCTCCAAACTGACATCCTTAATCATTAGCATCTTTGCTTCATGAGCTTCAAAGTATGTAGCTTTGGCAGCAGCCATCATTAGATCTCTGAACAAGGTCCCTCCTCTAAATCTCTTCTTGAAGTTTGCATACGGATGCCTTAGACAGAATCTATGTTTATATGTTGGATACTCTTCCTCAAAAACCTGCACTAAACCCTAATAAAGGAAAACAATAAAGCATTAGGACATTGTAATGTATGTAAAAAAATGAAATCCAACAATGCATTAAGACTACCTTTTGTTGATCAGATATAAAGCACCACCTTTCATCACCAATATCGTCAATCAACAACTTCATAAACCAGCTCCAGGAATCCTTTGTCTCCATCTCAACCACAACAAATGCAATAGGTAGGTATTGATCACTGGGGTTTCTTCCAACACCAATTAAAAGAATACCACCATATTTATGCTTCAAATGGCATTCATCTAAACTAATGAAAGGCCTACATGTTCTTGTCAATACTTTCTTAGTTCCATCAAATGACATATAACATCTCTCAAATCTTGGTTTCAACCCTTCACTTTGAGAACTAGTACTGATTCTAAATGTGTTACCAGCTGAAGCATTTTTTCAATTCAGCAGCATAGGACCAAATGAGGCTATACTGTTTGCTTGAGTCACCTTCAACTAGGGGTGTTCATTGGTTTGGGCAAATCCGAACCAAACCGGAATCCAAACCAAACCAGGGTGTTTGGTCGGCCATTTTTTTAGTTCGGGCAAAAACCGAACCAACCCAATGAAATTCAATGTTAATTGGTTCGGGCAACGGATTTTCAAAATTCTACCCGCGAACCCGTCTACCCGAACCAACCATATTAATTCACATAATTTATATAATTATAATAGAAACTAGTATAAGATATTCAACTTTAAAAAGGAAAAAAAATGAAACATTATTTATGAAATTCATAATCTATATGAAAACACGAAAAAAATATATAAAATATATATTATTATAGAAAATTATTGGATGTACATTAGAAAATTTTAAAAATATTTTCGCATATTTGTTTCTAATGTATCCGATCAATCCAATCCAAACCAATCCATATATTTTTTATCGGTTTGGATATCGAATTCACTCAAAACCGAACCAAACCGGCCCGCGAACACCCCTACCTTCAACAATGGCTTTTGCTATCTTTCTAGCCTTAAATGCCTTACATCCTGGGATTTCTGTTGCATACCTCTTCCTTACTTCAGCAACTACCTCATTCAACCTCATTCTAGGATTACTCTTCAAGCCATCAACAATTACCTTGGCAACCCACTCAGCTCTAGCATTTCTGTTAAAAAATTGTCTACCACACTTGTGTTTGGCAAACAAGGTTTTTATCCCAAAAGTGGTTGAGGTTAATACCCTACTACACAACATTGTATAGTCACATTTCTTCTTGTCCTTGCACACAACCCCACGTCTATTTTTATCATTCTTTTCAAACTTTACCTCCCTGTCATTCAACACATTGTGTTCTAATATGGCATCCTTAAACTGCCTTAAGGATGAAAACTTTATCCCAACTTTGAACACATAATCCTTGCTCAATGACTCCTCCTCACTATACCTCATAACACAAGGCCTCTCATCACAACTATCATCATCCCCACCACTGTCCAGCTCATCAGTCAAGTATTCATCCTCAATGACGTGTTCCTTTCCCAACTCCTGAGTTATACATACCTTCTGCTCTTGCTCACTCTTGTTGACTTCCACAGTAACACCATCATCTTCTTTTTTATCTTCCCCAACAACCATATTAGGCAGCACCTCATCAAGCCCTTCCTCAAACCCACCCATTCTCTCCTCCTCACTATCTACAAAATGCACATCTTCCACAAAGTCTTCATCAGACTCTTCACTTGATCCACTCCTATTGTCAATGTCCTCCTCACATTTAGGTGCCTTTCCTTTCTCTCTAATCCAATCCATACCTGTGTCCTCTCCTTGAACCCTATTTTCACAGTAAGTTTCAATCTCACACTTGTACTCCATGGCATACAAGGCCAACTCAAACACATCTCCATTATCCTTAAACTGTTTTAGGTCATTTTCAAATGATCCTTCTTCAGGCTTCCACCACATCTTAACCAATTTGTAATCAAACTCAGGTACCAGCTCCTTAACTAAGTCACATGCCTCAAAGAAACTCCAAAAATCAGGATCCTGACCCTTAAAAGCATACACTTCCCCACCTACGTAATTCAGGTTTGTGTCTTTTACAAAAGACTCATTTACATAAAAAACAACAGTGAACTTATCCATACCCCTGCACACAAAAGTTAAATCTAACTTTAATTTTTACCATTTTTGTACAAAACATGAGTAAACCTAATTTTACTGCCCACCATGCGTTGACTAACAATACCAATGAAAAACAAATGTTGAAAGCAGAGGACCACCATTGAAAACATATATTAAACATAGGAAACAAATGAAAATGGCAGACAAGTTTATCATTTAACAAACAACGGACAAACCATCGAGGGACCAAAAACGCAAACTTATCATTAATCAATAAAAGAAACTAAACAATGGCAGACAAATTTATTTACCAGGGACCACTGCTGCGAATCGTAGTTTACCTCCTTTGGGACCACTTCTGAGAGTTGCGACTACACGAACAACTATCTTCTTTGGCTAGGGCACAAGTTCTTTGACAAAATAATGATTTTTAGAAAATTACTTCTCAGTTTCTTTTGTCTTCTATTTTAATTCCTCTTTTTCTATTTTTCAAATAAAGACGTTTGAACTTCTTTCATTTCCTATTTTAATCAAAATTTACAGCATGGCCTAATCAAAATAAACAAATGGTCACACATGACACGCCAGGTCATCCTTCGTTAGTGAAAACTAACGGGAGGGACTACAATTAGAAACGGAAAACTTTAGGAGGACCAAACCTCTAAGAAAATATTTATAGGGACCAAACTTGAATGTTGGGTTATTTTCAGGGACCTAATACTTATTTAACCCTATTTTTTATATACATATTTAATATTTAAAGATTAATCATTATCCATGATGTAAATTTTACACTATTAATTTGTCATTATTATTTGATTTATGATTAGTTTTATATTATCGATGTATTTTAATTAAATTCTACTAATATCTATTCATATATTTTATGAGAAAAAATAGGCATTAACAATAAAATATTTTTACATTTTCAATTAATAAAGGATATGCATGTTGTTAAATCACACTTTTAAGTTTAAAATATTAATATGACATAGTATAATTAAATATTATAATTTTATTGAATAATAGTGTAAAACTATTTTATAATATTTTTCATGTCGGTGATTTATGTTAATTTTATATTCATTTTAATCTAATAACTTAAAAAAAATTATATTGATTATTTAATTCTTCAAAAAATGTATGATATTAAAGAATTGTCTGTCACACTTGCGTTTGGCAAACAGAGTTTTTATCCTAAAAGTGGTTGAGGTCAGTACCCTACAACACAACATTGTATAGTCACGTTTCTTCTTGTCCTTGCACACAACCCTACATCTATTTTTATCATTTTTTTCAAACTTTACCTCCCTACAATTCAACACATTGTGTTCTAATATGGCATCCTTGAACTGCCTTAAGGATGAAAACTTCATCCCAACTTTGAAAACATAATCCTTACACAATGAATTTTCCTCATTATACCTCAAAACACAAGGCCTTTCATCACAACTATCATCATCCCCACCACTGTCCAGCTTATCAGTCAAGTATTCATCCTCAATAACATGTTCTTTTCCCATCTCTTCAGTTATAAATACCTTCTTCTCTTGCCAAGTGTTGACCTCTTCACTTGCAACATCTTATTTTTTATGTTCCCCATCAGCCCTATTCAGAAAACGCCTCATCAAGGCCTTCCTCAAACCCGCTCATTCTCTCCTCCTCACTATCTTCAAAATGCACATATTCTACAGAATCTTCATTAGACTCTTCACTTGATTCACTTATATTGTCAACATTCTCCTCACATTTAACTCCATTTTCTTTCTCTCTAATCCTATCCATAACTGTGTCTTCTCCTTTAACCTTAGGCTCACAGTAAATCTCAACATCACACTGATATTCCAAGGCATACAAGGGTAACTCAAACACATCTCCATCATCCTTAAATACTTTTAAGTCCTTTTCAAGTAGTCCTTCCTCGTGCTTCCACCACATCTTAACAGAAGTGTGATCAAACTCAGGTACCAGCTCCTTAACTAAGTCACAAGCCTCAAAGAAGCTCCAATAATCAGGATCCTGGCCCTTAAACGCATACACTTCCCCGCCCTCGTATTTTAGGGTTGTATCTTTTACAAAAGACCCCTTTATGTAAAAAACAATCGTGAACTTATCCATTACCTTGTAGACAAAAGTTAACCTAACTTTAATTTTTACCATTTATGGACAAAACAAACTAAACCTAATATTTACTAACCGCAACGTTTACTAACACTAACAATAAAAAACAAAAATTGAAATCATGGGACCACCATTGGAAACATCAATTAAAGAAAACAAACATGGGACCACTATTGCAATCAACAAAACGAACACAAGTCATGGGACCACTACTGCATACATCTCCTTAAAGAATAGAAAAAAGGGAACAATGGCAGACAAACTCACTTACCTGGGACCACTGCTGCGAAACGAACGATGACTCTTTGGGACCACTTCAGAGGGTTGTTTTCTTCCTTGAACAAAGTAAGAGCAAGTTGACAAACGAGATATTTCTTCTGCTAGGGCACAACCACTTTAACAATGAAATGAAACACAATATCACTCTATTTCCACGTTTTTTATTTTACACACAATGACTGTTGAGCTACTTTGAAGCATCTTCTATTTCAAAGAATTTACAGTGTGGCATAATTAAAGCACGTACGCAAACAAATGGTTACATATTGAACAATTGTTCATAACAAAACTACTTTAGATATCATTAAGACAACATTACATGTTGAACAATTTTATCAAGCTTAACCAAAATTTATCAAATTGTACATAACAGAACATTGTTACATTTTGAAGAATTGTTCATAACAAAACAACATTGCATATCATTAAGGCAACATTACATGTTCATAACCAATTTCTTCATAACAAAACAACAATACATATCATTCGGTCAATTCAACAATTACACCTAATCACAAAATACATGTTGACCAATACTAAAATTATAACACAAATAGTCTTCAAATTTCCATAAAATTCCTCTGCCTTGAGCTTCATCTTCAACCTATTGTTCTTCTTCATTAAAGTTTCATAAAGTTCCTTAAAGGTTTCCACCATTTGCATATCCCTCTCATTCGTGCTCTATTCAACATCCACCCCTTGAACATCTTCCTTCCCTTCTGCAATTGCTTCATCCCAAAGAAACATATTGCAAGTACCCTCATTCTTCCAAAAAGGACATCTCCAAAACAATCTACCTTGATTTTTTCCCTTCTTGCACATGTAGGAAATCAAAGTACCCTTGCATCCACACTTTTTCCCGTCACTATTGGTAACACTCTTGGAATGATGTGAGACGACCTTGCTGAACCTAGATGACGTGGACATGACGAAGAAGAAGGATGATTATGAAGGAGACGAGAGCAGAGAAGAAGAAACTTGATGAACCTGGATCAACGCACACAAAGATGAAGGAGATTAGGGCTTTAATCGTGGAAGAAGAAGGTGAAGGAGAAATAGAAGGGAAAAATATTTCTGACTAGGCATAACAATAATACACACTTGGCAAGTCATTTTTACACATGTGACACGCCACACCATCCTCCGTTAATGAAAACTAACGGGAGGGACTAGAGTTAGGGACGGAAAACTTTGAGAGGACCAAAGTTTGAAGGAAATTTTTTGAGGGACCAAACTTGAAAGTTGGGATATTTGTAGGGACTAAAAACTTATTTAACCCTTAATTTTATATTCATTTTAATCTATTAACATTAAAAATATTATATTGATTTTTTTTTATTATTATTATTTTTTTGAAATCTTGGTATCCGGCCTTGGGCCCGACTAATTCAAGAGGGACCAATCCCACCGTCCACTAGCGGGGGCCCCGTTTAAAGCCAGAGCAAAGCTCCGTATGGACTGACCCACACAAGGGTTGATTGCACCTAGTAGGATTCGAACCCGAGACCTTTAATTCTTTAAAATGTATGATATTAATCTTTTTTGTCCAGTACATTTTAGATTTAACGACAATTTTTTTTTTAATTTTTTCGTCACTAATTAAAAGAAAAAGACAAACAAAATATATTTTGAAGAGTTAAGAAATTAATATAAATATTTTTTAAGTTAAGTGATTAAAATTACCTCTGAGGTTATTATACAAGACAAAAAATATATTAAACCTAAAATAAATAAAATTTAACTTTTAATATTATATCTGGAATGCTGTTAATTTAATTTTATTAATTATATCAATTTAAATAAATTTTATATGATTGATATTTATATTTGTACTTGATAGTAAATATGGATAACTATTTTTTGAATAGTGAAATAGTTGATTTATTTATAATATGTTAGTTTGTTAAGAGTAGTATAACATTCGTGTGTTCTCTGTTATTTGCGGGTAAACGTGGTTGTTTTATCCATTTAAATTTAACAAAATAATTTTAAATTGAAATGGTATCCATCAGTTGCAGGTAAACGCAATTGTTTAATTCGTATAAATATAACAAAATAAATTTAAATTGATATTGTTTTCATTGGTCGTGGAAAAATCGAAGTTGTTTTGTTCGTTTAAATATAACAAAATAAATTTAAATTGATATAGTCTCCATCACAAAATGCGGTTATTTTGTTGGTCTAAATATATAGCAAAATAAATTTAAATTGATATTGCGGAGTTCATGCTTTTGATCACCAATTGGATTGTGTATCTTCTCTAAGAGGCAGCATCAAGAAGAAGTTCATGCTTTTGATTTGGGCCGCCGTTAATCGGGTTACTTGGTTGATTAGGAGTCGATACTCTCTTCAAGGGTGGTCATAAGGGAGTAGGAGATATTATTCTCTTGGCAAAATCACTTCCATGGGATTAGTATTGATCTAGAGTTAAAGGGAATTGTGGCAGGAAGATAAGAATGATTAGTTTTTGAATTCATTCTCGTGTATTCATTAGTTTACTTTCTTGTATTTCCTTTCCTGTTGTTGTATTGGGTTGAATACCCTTTATGTTCAGTTTTAATACATTGTTTTGTTTATTAAAAAAACTTGTTACCTTTGACAATAATGAGTTTTTTCTAATGACATAGACAAGCATAGAAACAAATTGACTATAAGTAATTTTTGACGCATGGAAAAGTCTTATTTGCTTTAAACTGTTGGGGAAATTTTTCATTAGGGCGCATTGAATATTGTGGGACTTCTTTTGTAGAGCAACACCTTTGTGAGAGACACACCACATATTCACCTAAAACCTTAAGGTGATAGGTGTAGGAGTTCTCCCACTTGTAAATGCTCAAATCTCCACATTTCCAACCAATGTGGGACTATTACTCATACTACTCACACTTGCTACATTCTCAACACACAGAATGTAACACCCTTCTACCCCACAAGCATTCACGATAATTTAAAAGCAATTATATCAGAGTATATCACCGTAAGGGTGCCATATTTTGTCATTGATCGTACCTGGATCAGACAGTTATTCAGTGGCCAGCAACGTCGTATGGACTTCAGCTCCGATGATGTTGAAAGACGGCGCAGGGGAGGGGGGTGTACCTGCAAGGTACTCCGACGCTCAAGTAAGATAACGGTTAGAGAAAGGCAAGTACAGAAGAACAGGTGTGAGAGTTAGAATGTATCGTAACCTGACCCTCTCACATGAGAGGGTATTTATAAAGAGTCCCCAGCGCGGGGCCAACGGTTACTTGCATTGGGCTGGATTGCAAGGCCCAATCCAAGCAACTTCCAGGGCTTATGTGGCGTAGGGAAGACCAGCACGTGGTCTTCGCCCTGGGGTAATGGTCCCTAAATCTCCGAAAGTAGGGCAGACCGATTCTTTCGGGAGTGAGGAGTTACAAGAGAACGTGTCCTCGCGCGGACGAGTACGTAGTGGTCGAGGATAGTCGAGGTTCTCCCTGACTATAAGCTTGTGCCCGACATAGGTGTTTGCTAGGTGGCTAGCGAGGGAAGGACATGTGGGGTCCTTGTCCCTGCGAAGCTGTGCTCGGCACTGGCCATTGGAAGGATCATGCTGGGCCGACCCATTACGAAATTGGGTCTGCTCGACGGTTGGGCAGACCGCGACCCAGTCTGGAACAGAAGCCCCCCAAGTCGTTGCTCCGAGATGTCGGAGTAATGACTTTAGGATTGGGTCGACGCGAGGCTCCTCGTTCGAA
This sequence comes from Lathyrus tuberosus, assembly GCA_022829125.1. Taxonomy (NCBI): domain Eukaryota; kingdom Viridiplantae; phylum Streptophyta; class Magnoliopsida; order Fabales; family Fabaceae; genus Lathyrus; species Lathyrus tuberosus. Next base: position 3,563,057 of record JALAZF010000092.1, on the reverse strand, counting down.
TTCCCCCGGTACCTTCTACCGTTCGGGTGGCGACGATGAAGCGTATTTGAGCTAAACGCAGCGAGGAGGCCACGAGCACGGGATGTTAAGCGGGCAGGTATCCGAGGCTCTGCTCGACTCGCGAGGGTGGTGACGCGTGGAAGACGGATGGTTGGGAGGTCGAGGAGCAAGGCAGGTGAATAGGTAAGCGTGGGAACGCGTGTGCCACGTGTCGTCTGTCATTAATGCCTAGGGGCGGCTAGGCCTAGGGCACTCAAAAGCCTAGGGACTCCTCGAGTCCCGTGAGGGGCCTATAAAAGGGTTGAGTTCGTGCCATTTGCACGTTCCCACCTTTTTCACTCCAGATTTCTCTTCTATTCACGTCGCTGCTCCACCGCCGTACACCACCGTGCGCCGCTGTTTTCGTCGTTCCGGTCCGCTCTCAACTACCGTTTCAAGTAAGATCTTAATCCTTTTCTGTTCCGTTTTTGTTTCCTTTAGTAGTTTTTCGGCCAACCGATAATGTTTCCGGCACGGCTGTGGAGCCTCCGGCGAGAAACGACAATACGTTTCTAGGGTTCCGTCAGATTTGGTGGAGGATTGGGATGAATATCCCGAGGACCCGATGAATATCCCGAGGATATGCGATGAATGTCCCAAGCATATGTGATGAATGTCCCGGGGAAGAGAGGTGAGAGGATCAGAGACCTGAAGAAGGTCCGGGGGTAACGGTATCGGGTAGCTCGCCGTGTCCCGAGCATCTCCCGTGCTCTCGCTGCCCTTTCACTTGATCGGCGGTGGAAGGGTGGATTTGGTCGTGGCCAACGAATTCACTTATTTCCTTTGCTTTTTAGGTAAAAATGGTTGTGAGGCTTCCGGGGATTATGCAGATAGACGATGAACCCGACGTGGACGGACCCGCCAGATCCCTGGGGAGGAGCTCGTGTGTCCGGCCACCGAATAGGCCGGCTGTAACGCCCCAGTTTTGGTCCGTTTTATTTAATCGAGTTTAATTGATTATTTTATTATTATATTATTTTATTTTCGACTTTTATTTAGAAAAATGTTATTTTTCATCGTTATTATGTTTTATCGCATTTTGAGAGCGTTTGCGAGATATTTGAGTTGAGGGGTAAAATGGTCTTTTAGGGGATTAGATATTTTGAATAAATAGAAAAGTTGAGAGAAAAAGAAAGAGGAGAAAAGAAAACAGAAAAAATAGAAAGAGAAGAAAAGAGAAAGAAAGAGAAGGAAAGAAGGGAGAAGAGGAAAAGAGAGGAAAAGTCGAGAAAACTCCGTTTAAAGCGCGAATAATCGGGTAAGGGTGAGAAGTTTCAATTATATCTCGCTTGTGTATGTATATGTGTATGTTTTGTGTGAATGTTTTGGTTGGTTTCAATATGTTTCCGTTTATGCCGTAATTGACGAAATCGATAGAAACCGATGTTTCTACGGTCGAAAAGTCGTATAAATACAGGTGTTGGTTGGTTATATGTACGGGAGCTGCTGTTTAAAGTTTCATGACGTTTGGTTAGGTTTCGGTTAGTTTTCGTTATGGTTCCGTCGTTTGTTTCCGTTTAGGTCGATTGTAGGAAATCGATAGAAAACGATGTTTTCACGGTTAGAATTCGAAATAAATTACGTAGTTGTATCGAGGAAGGTTAGGTCGTCGTATAGCGTGCTTTTCATTCGATTTGGTGACGTTCGGAAATTCTGGTTTTTAAACGGTTGAAATTTAATCGAAAAATCGAACGTCGTAGAAATTTTGTTTAAGTGTTCTAAATTGTTCTTATGTATTTGGTGTTTATGAGTATATGTTTGTTTCGGTGAAAATGTTCGATTTAGTCGAGTTTTTGGGTGTTTCGGGAAAAGGACAGCAAAGTTGTAATTTGAAAAATCTGGTTTTTTGTGAAAAACAGGGTTAGGGATCGATACATAACCCCAGGGATCGATCCCTACTGTGAAAATTAGGAAAAATGGCATTTTACTACAGCAGGGATCGATACATGCGAGTTAGGGATCGATACCTACTGTGCTGAAACAGAAATTCTGGTTTTTCGAGAAACTTCGGAAATTCATATCTTTTGATCCGTAACTCGGATTGGGACGTTCTTTATACCGTTGGAAAGCTAATGAAAAGCTCTTTCTATTAAAAATGGTTTGGAGGGTAAAAGGTGATTTAATTAATTCGTGTTTTTGGAAAAATAGTCGAGTTGTCGGGTTTTTATCGCGTTAATCGCGTGCGATTGATGTGCTATTATGCTATAAGCTTTTGATATGTAATGTGTAGCTGGTGTGTTGTTATATGATGTGAATATACATGATGAGTTGTTGTGATATGGTGTTGTGATGCGATGTTGTGGTTTGTGGTTTGTGATGAAATGCATTGTCATGTGAAATTCAATGTATGTGGTGTGGTGGCCTTTATGGTTTGAAATGCATTGTTTGAATTGTGTTGCAATGCATGAATGTGTTGTTGATTTGTGGCCTAAGGGCAAGAATATGCAATGTGTGGTATTTGATTATATATGCATGATTATGGATGTGTATGTGGGTGCAATGTGAATGTCATGAGTCATTGTATGCCAAACATCATAATATGCATTGTTGAAACGTCCTGAGTGACGGTTTGATTCCAGAGGGAATCTGCTATAACACCGTGGGCCTCGAAAATATGAGGCGCTGCCTGAGGACTTAAAGCGGTGGTTATAGACGATTGTGGGCTCCTTTGGAGACTTAAAGCAATCCTTAACGTCGTGTGCCTCGAAAATATGAGGCGCTGCCTGAGGACTTAAAGCGACGGGTGAACATCGTAGACCCGACGGGGTGTTATTGGCTACGTCCCAGTAACGAGCGATGATTCCAAGAGTTCCTGGGGAACTAGTGAATTACAAGGTTGGAAGTCGGTACCGCATGGCATGTGCATAGAGTCGTAGTGTCGATCTATGTGCATTGCATAAATCATGAGTCATTTGTGCATGAAATTGTGATTGTGATTGATGAGATGAAATATGTGCAATTGTATTGAATGGTATATGTTTGTTTGACATATGTGATTGTGAATGGATGCATGATTGGTGGAAAATCATGATTTGATGACTAAGTGTGGAAATTGTGCATTGATTTGTTATGTGTTGAGGTTGTGATGGCCTTGGTAATTGGATGTGCATATGTGATACATGCTATGACTTGGTATGCTTTATGTGCAAATGTGTAGTTATGTTTTTAAGTGTGATGTGTGAGGTGAGAATAACTGTGTATGTGATATTTATGTGTTTTTGCATATTATTATGCAATCTTGTTATAGTTGTTATTTCTCACCCTTCTGCTGGAATATGCTTTTTATGGCATAGTGCAGATTGTCAACTTTAGAGGCTTGGAGGCTTTTGTGGAGATTAGTCCTCCGTTCCGTTGTCGTTCGTGGTGTCTGCTCTGATACGTAGCACGGGAGTCGGGGAACGTTTTGTTATATGTATATTTTTGTATGAATATTTGGATGTATAAAACAGTTTATTTTGTATTTATATTTTGATGTTCTAAAACCATTTATTTGTAAAACAAGTCGGTTATGGATCTTTCTGCTTTATTCCATAATTGACATTTCCTTTATTGTGGAAAAAGTTTCCCCTTTGAGGGTACTCTATTTTATGCTATGTATCAAATTTATGAGCAGGGATTGTATTTTATTTCTTTAAATGTGGCATCCCTGTTTCTGTCGGGAAAATAAATTTTTAGTTACTCTGATTTTATTTATGTATTATTTATTCGCGATGGGAATTGGGGTGTTACATAAGTGGTATCAGAGCAGGTCGGTCCGTCCGGCCAAGTTGTTGAGTCAGTTGGTGTGACAGTTGAATACTGTCGTTGTTGTTTGTCCCTTAGTACGTGATAGGTGTGTGGAACACTATCAGTACTTTCTGGTTTTTCTAATCCTTTGTTTTCAGGATTGAGTTTGAGATAAGTGGGGGAGAAGTTGGTACTTCTCCATGTTGTTTCAGGTGTGGAGCATTGGCTCAGTGTACCGTTGGTTGCTAGATTGTAAGTGCTCTTTGGACAGTGTGGTTCCCGGTTCCGGAGGGAATACGGAGGTAAGGTTTATGCCTTAGGTAGTTTTGTGTATAAGATGCAAGAAATACTATTATAGTTTGGTAAAGACGGTTTATGCCACATCATGATTGTCGGCTGTCTATTGGCAAATTGAGGAACTGATCACCCTTAATCTCTTGTTGATAGCAGACGGAAATTATGTTGGATGGAATAGACGTGTCTTTCCAGTTTTGATAGCGTGTGAAATGAGTGTTTGGAATTTAAGGAAATGATTACAGATTATTTTGACGAGTCGATGAAGATGCTAATATCGGAAGATGAAACGGATTAGAGGCTTTGGTATGTTGGTTCAATTGGGAAGTTTTGAGAGTGAATGATTGGGCATCGTTAATGGTGGTTCTCAGAGAGAATAGTGTGAACTCAAATTGGACGAAGGTAAGGATTTCAGGTTTGGATCTGCTAAGTAAGTAGAAGAACTGTTAGGATGTGAAACTAAGATATTCTTATGTTTGTGGCGATAGTTTTCTAGAGATTGGCAGGAAGGACACAGTGATGAGCTACCGGTTGTGCGTGATTTTAAGATGTATTCCCGGATGGAATATTGGATGTTAGCATTAGAGGTACCCGGACTGATAGAGCAGTTGGAAGATTTACTGGAAAGGAGAATTGTGAGGCCAAGTGTGTCGTCTTGGAGAGCTTCAGTGTTGTTAGTAACAAAAAGGAGGAATGATTGGACAGAATAACAAGCATGATGTGTATAATGGTATTGAGACTTTGGGAAAGTGAAACTTAGAGTTCTGACGAGGTTTGGAATCTTTGGAGTTTTAGAGCATTAATGGAAATTTTGAGAAAACCTTAAGTGTGGATGTACTATTTGAGAGTTCTTTTGGATTGATTGTTGCTACCTGTTGGGATTTATGGAATTTGGATTGTTAAGAGGAGAAATTGTGTATGGATTACGGACAGTTGAATAAAGTAACGATTGAGAATAAGTGTTCACTTTCGGGAATAGATGACTGTAATGGTTTGGCTGAGTTTGAGTGAACTTGCAATTGTTTGGAATGTTTGATAAGAATGGTGAATTGTGTGAGTTAAGGCTTTGATCGATTTGCTGTGACTAGTTATGTTGTTATCATCGGAATAGGCTGGTAATTACTCGGTTAAGCTTGTGTGTGAGTAGCCAGTTGCCTAGTGCAAGGTTTTGCAAAAGCTTTAAGAATTTATATCTTTTGGAATTTGGTTGGACATTACAAAGTACGGTGATGTTGCTTGGTGTTAGTAATGTGTCCGTAATGTTTGTGAAGTATATGAATCGTATCTTCCATATTTAATTGGATAAGTTGTAGTGGTTTTAATTGAGGATATTCGAATCTGTTATAAACTCGGAGGAAGAACAGGTAGAGTGGTTGAGATTTGACTTACGAGTATTGAGAAGAGACGAACTTTATGCTAAGTTATTCGAGTGAGAATTTTGGTTGAAAAGGTTAGTCTTCTTGGATATGTTATTTCAGGTAATGGTATTGTTATGGATCCATCGGAAGTAGATCTGGTTTTACAATGAGAGGTTCCGCAGTTGGTTAAGGAGATTAGAAACTTTTGGGCTCAGTTGACTTGCAGAGAGTAAGTCGTTTGCTTTGGATGTTCATTGTGAGGAAAGTTTGAGAGGATTAAAGTAGAATTTGTCTACGGCTGCAGTTTTGAGTCTGTGTGATCATGTTCAACCATTTGTGAGGTATTGTGAGGTGTCTTGGATGAGTTAGTTAGTGTGTTAATGCAAGGGAGTGAAGTCGTGGCTTATGCTTTACGACAATTGAGGATTCCTAAAAGGATCTATACTATTCTGGATTTGGAATTAGTCGCGGTTGTATTGTGTTGGAAAATTTGGAGGTATTATTTTTATGGTTCTCGGCTCGAAGTGTTTAGTAATCACATGAATATTGAGTACTTGGTTGGTTTGAAGGAATAGAGTATGAGACAATGAGGATGGTTGGAATTTTTGATGAGTTATGACTTTAGTTGGAATTATCCTGTTGGTAAAGGTAAGGTCTTGCTTGGAAAGTTAAGTCGAAAGTTTCAGTGTATATCTGTTTTGATGGTCAGAGAATTAGAATAATTTGAGCAGTTCAGAGACTGGTGTCTGGTGTGTGAGATAACACAGGAGAGTGTGAGGTTAGGAATATTAAAAGTGAACAGTGATTTTTGGTGAATAAGAGAAAGAGTTAGACCTTGGACGTGAAATTGGTAGTTTTGATGGTTGCGAGTAATCAGAGTGCGCAGCGGATGCGTGGTGTTGCACAATTTGTATTTGCGTGTGTGTGACTTGTAAGAGATCATAAGTGGAATATTGGGAATATGTAGGATTGATGAGACCATTGGACGTTTCAAAATGGAAGTGATAAGTGAAAGGTTTAAATGTTATCCATGGGCTACTATGTAGTTGGGTGTTTTGGTTATATGTTCGATTGGTGAATCGTAGCATTGTGGTAGCATGGGTGTGTGACAAGGATGTTGGTATTCTGGTTTTGTTGATGTTGTTGAGATCTTGTTGTGTTTCGGTTCTAGAGTGAACCTGTGTGTTGGTATCGCGGTTTTCCTTGAGTTGTGAGTTGGTCGTCAAGTGCATTGTATGGGCTCTGCATCTTGTCGTTGTAGTTGCTGTTAGCAAGGTGTTTGTCTGTTGTGTTATTCGTGGTGTGCCTTTTGTTGGCATGTTGGTTTGTTCGTCGGATGCGAGAGTCGTGTCCGGAGTTGTTCGTCTCGGTTATATTTTCGAGGACGAAAATGTCTAAGTGGGGGAGAATTGTAACGCCCCAGTTTTGGTCCGTTTTATTTAATCGAGTTTAATTGATTATTTTATTATTATATTATTTTATTTTCGACTTTTATTTAGAAAAATGTTATTTTTCATCGTTATTATGTTTTATCGCATTTTGAGAGCGTTTGCGAGATATTTGAGTTGAGGGGTAAAATGGTCTTTTAGGGGATTAGATATTTTGAATAAATAGAAAAGTTGAGAGAAAAAGAAAGAGGAGAAAAGAAAACAGAAAAAATAGAAAGAGAAGAAAAGAGAAAGAAAGAGAAGGAAAGAAGGGAGAAGAGGAAAAGAGAGGAAAAGTCGAGAAAACTCCGTTTAAAGCGCGAATAATCGGGTAAGGGTGAGAAGTTTCAATTATATCTCGCTTGTGTATGTATATGTGTATGTTTTGTGTGAATGTTTTGGTTGGTTTCAATATGTTTCCGTTTATGCCGTAATTGACGAAATCGATAGAAACCGATGTTTCTACGGTCGAAAAGTCGTATAAATACAGGTGTTGGTTGGTTATATGTACGGGAGCTGCTGTTTAAAGTTTCATGACGTTTGGTTAGGTTTCGGTTAGTTTTCGTTATGGTTCCGTCGTTTGTTTCCGTTTAGGTCGATTGTAGGAAATCGATAGAAAACGATGTTTTCACGGTTAGAATTCGAAATAAATTACGTAGTTGTATCGAGGAAGGTTAGGTCGTCGTATAGCGTGCTTTTCATTCGATTTGGTGACGTTCGGAAATTCTGGTTTTTAAACGGTTGAAATTTAATCGAAAAATCGAACGTCGTAGAAATTTTGTTTAAGTGTTCTAAATTGTTCTTATGTATTTGGTGTTTATGAGTATATGTTTGTTTCGGTGAAAATGTTCGATTTAGTCGAGTTTTTGGGTGTTTCGGGAAAAGGACAGCAAAGTTGTAATTTGAAAAATCTGGTTTTTTGTGAAAAACAGGGTTAGGGATCGATACATAACCCCAGGGATCGATCCCTACTGTGAAAATTAGGAAAAATGGCATTTTACTACAGCAGGGATCGATACATGCGAGTTAGGGATCGATACCTACTGTGCTGAAACAAAAATTCTGGTTTTTCGGGAAACTTCGGAAATTCATATCTTTTGATCCGTAACTCGGATTGGGACGTTCTTTATACCGTTGGAAAGCTAATGAAAAGCTCTTTCTATTAAAAATGGTTTGGAGGGTAAAAGGTGATTTAATTAATTCGTGTTTTTGGAAAAATAGTCGAGTTGTCGGGTTTTTATCGCGTTAATCGCGTGCGATTGATGTGCTATTATGCTATAAGCTTTTGATATGTAATGTGTAGCTGGTGTGTTGTTATATGATGTGAATATACATGATGAGTTGTTGTGATATGGTGTTGTGATGCGATGTTGTGGTTTGTGGTTTGTGATGAAATGCATTGTCATGTGAAATTCAATGTATGTGGTGTGGTGGCCTTTATGGTTTGAAATGCATTGTTTGAATTGTGTTGCAATGCATGAATGTGTTGTTGATTTGTGGCCTAAGGGCAAGAATATGCAATGTGTGGTATTTGATTATATATGCATGATTATGGATGTGTATGTGGGTGCAATGTGAATGTCATGAGTCATTGTATGCCAAACATCATAATATGCATTGTTGAAACGTCCTGAGTGACGGTTTGATTCCAGAGGGAATCTGCTATAACACCGTGGGCCTCGAAAATATGAGGCGCTGCCTGAGGACTTAAAGCGGTGGTTATAGACGATTGTGGGCTCCTTTGGAGACTTAAAGCAATCCTTAACGTCGTGTGCCTCGAAAATATGAGGCGCTGCCTGAGGACTTAAAGCGACGGGTGAACATCGTAGACCCGACGGGGTGTTATTGGCTACGTCCCAGTAACGAGCGATGATTCCAAGAGTTCCTGGGGAACTAGTGAATTACAAGGTTGGAAGTCGGTACCGCATGGCATGTGCATAGAGTCGTAGTGTCGATCTATGTGCATTGCATAAATCATGAGTCATTTGTGCATGAAATTGTGATTGTGATTGATGAGATGAAATATGTGCAATTGTATTGAATGGTATATGTTTGTTTGACATATGTGATTGTGAATGGATGCATGATTGGTGGAAAATCATGATTTGATGACTAAGTGTGGAAATTGTGCATTGATTTGTTATGTGTTGAGGTTGTGATGGCCTTGGTAATTGGATGTGCATATGTGATACATGCTATGACTTGGTATGCTTTATGTGCAAATGTGTAGTTATGTTTTTAAGTGTGATGTGTGAGGTGAGAATAACTGTGTATGTGATATTTATGTGTTTTTGCATATTATTATGCAATCTTGTTATAGTTGTTATTTCTCACCCTTCTGCTGGAATATGCTTTTTATGGCATAGTGCAGATTGTCAACTTTAGAGGCTTGGAGGCTTTTGTGGAGATTAGTCCTCCGTTCCGTTGTCGTTCGTGGTGTCTGCTCTGATACGTAGCACGGGAGTCGGGGAACGTTTTGTTATATGTATATTTTTGTATGAATATTTGAATGTATAAAACAGTTTATTTTGTATTTATATTTTGATGTTCTAAAACCATTTATTTGTAAAACAAGTCGGTTATGGATCTTTCCGCTTTATTCCATAATTGACATTTCCTTTATTGTGGAAAAAGTTTCCCCTTTGAGGGTACTCTATTTTATGCTATGTATCAAATTTATGAGCAGGGATTGTATTTTATTTCTTTAAATGTGGCATCCCTGTTTCTGTCGGGAAAATAAATTTTTAGTTACTCTGATTTTATTTATGTATTATTTATTCGCGATGGGAATTGGGGTGTTACACCGGCGAGGAGCCTCTACGCATAAAATCAAGTTTCGCTGCCGATGACACGGACGCTTTCGCCTTCGTCGAGGATGTCCCTGAGGGCGAGTAGGCGAAGTGGACGGTCTTTCAGCCCCGGGCACACCACCGTATCTGCTCGAATTACCGTGGGTTAAGGTTCCCCATGTATGAGTTTGCCTTTAAAGAGGCTGGTATTCGTCTCCCCTTCAATAACTTTCAGGTGGGGGTGTTTAATCGGCTGCACCTGGCGCCGTCTCAGCTCTACCCTAATGCGCTCGCCTTCATGAGGGCATTCGAGATTGTGTGCGACTACCTCAACGTCGGGACCACCCTCACGCTCTTTTTCCACGTCTTCCACCTTCAACGTTCAACAGACCAGGGGCAACATAGTTGGGTATCCTTCAAACAGCCGAGGAAGCTGTTCAAGGCGTACTCGGATTCGGTTAGGAATTTCAAAGATAGGTTATACTATGTCATGCCCGCGACGCACGATGCTGTGAGCACGCTTTATGACATCGCGACCGACAGTTTCGGGGAGGAGAGGTTCGTGTCCAAGTGTCCCCTGGAGTGGGAGGATGCGCACTTCGCGCTTGGTACGGACGAATGCCTCGTGAAACCTGGCGAGCTGTCGGAGGAGGACAAATAAGCGTATGCAAAGCTGGTCGCATACGTCGCCGGCTTCAGTCGGGCGGTGTGTATAACCAGGGATGGAAAGTCTATCCCCGACTCCCGGGGAAAGGTCAAGATCGAGGCCTGTTATATAAACACCACGGTAATTCGAGCAGATACGGTGGTGTGCCCGAAGCTGAAATACCGTCCACTTCGCCTGCTCGCCCTCAGGGACGTCCTCGACGAAGGCGAAAACGTCCGTGTCGTCGGCAGCGAAACGTGATTTTATGCGTAGAGGCTCCTCGCCGGCCCATTCGGCGGCCGGACACACGAGTTTCTCCCCAGGGATCTGCGCGGGTCCGTCCACGTCGAGTTCATCGTCTATCTGCATAATCCCCGGAAGCCTCACGACCATTTTTACCTAAAAAGCAGAGGAAATAAGTGAATTCGTTGGCCACGACCAAATCCACCCTTCCACCGCCGATCAAGTGAAAGGGCAGCGAGAACACGGGAGATGCTCGGGACACGGCGAGCTACCCGATACCGTTACCCCCCATACCTTCTTCAGGTCTCTGATCCTCTCACCTCTCTTCCCCGGGACATTCATCGCATATCCTCGGGACATTCATCGGGTCCTCGGGATATTCATCCCAATCCTCCGCCAAATCTGACGGAACCCTAGAAACGTACTGTCGTTTCTCGCCGGAGGCTCCACAACCGTGCCGGAAACATTACCGGTTGGCCGGAAAACTACTAAAGGAAACAAAAACGGAACAGAAAAAGGTTAAGAGCTTACTTGAAACGGTAGTTGAGAGCGGACCGGAACGACGAAAACAACGGCGCACGGTGGTGTACGGCGGTGGAGCAGCGACGTGAATAGAAGAGAAATCCGGAGCGAAAAAGGTGGGAACGTGCAAATGGCACGAACTCAACGCTTTTATAGGCCCCTCACGGGACTCGAGGAGTCCTTAGGCTTTTGAGTGCCCTAGGCCTAGCCGACCCTAGGCATTAATGACAGACGATGCGTGGCACACGCGTTCCCACGGTTACCTCTTCACCTGCCTTGCTCCTCGACCTCCCAACCGTCTGTCTTCCACGCGTCACCACCCTCGCGAGTCGAGTAGAGCCTCGGATACCTGCCCGCTTAACATCCCGTGCTCGTGGCCTCCTCGCTGCGTTTAGCTCGAATACGCTTCATCGTCGCCACCCAGACGGCAGAAGGTACCGGGGGAATTCGAATGAGGAGCCTCGCGTCGACCCAATTCTAAAGTCATTACTCCGACATCTCGGAGCAACAACTTGGGGGACTCCTGTTCCGGACTGGGTCGCAGTCTGCCCAACCGTCGAGCAGGCCCAATTCAGTAATGGGTTGGCCCAGCATGATCCTTTCAATGGCCAGTGCCGAGCACAACTTCGCAGGGATGAGGACCCCGCATGTCCTTCCCTCGCTAGCCACCTAGTAAACACCTATGTCGGGCACAAGCTTATAGTCGGGGAGAACCTCGACTATCCTCGACCTCTACGTGCTCTTCCCCGCGAGGACACGTTCTCTTGAAACTCCCCACTCCCGAAGGAATCAGTCTGCCATACTTCTGGAGATTTAGGGACCGTTACCCCAGGGCGAAGACCACGTGCTGGTCTTCCCTATGCCACGTAAGCCCTAGCAGTTGCTTGGATTGGGCCTTGTAATCCAGCCCAATGCAAGTAACTGTTGACCCCGCGCTGGGGGCTCTTTATAAATACCCTCTCATGTGAGAGGGTCAGGTTACGATACATTTTAACTCTCACACCTGTTCTTCTGTACTTGCCTATCTCTGACCGTTATCTTACTTGAGTGTCGGAGTACCTTGCAGGTACGCCCCCTGGGCCGTCTTTCAACATCACCGGAGCTGAAGTCCATACGACGTTGCTGGCCACTGAATAACTGTCTGATCCAGGTACTATTAGTCATAAAATCACAAAAACGTCTTAATCCGTAACACGGGTTTCATTCATCATAATTTCAATCAATTACTAGGCAACTGGAAGATTCAAAATCATCAGCATAATGTGTAATTCAAAGAGTTTTAAAAACAAGAACTCATGACTTCATGATGTCAACTGATCGTACCTGATCAGAAAGTAGATTAGTGGCCAGCAAACGTCGTGAGCTCCGTTACTCCGGTGGTGATGAAACGGTGGAGGGGTTGTACCTGCAAAGTACTCCGATGCTAAAGTCAAGAACGGAGCAAGCAAATACAGAAAGTGAGAGTAAGAGAATAGAATACCTAACCCTCTCATGAGAGAGGGTATTTATATTGTGCCCCCAACGTTGGGCCAACGGTCATCTACACTGGGTTGGGTTGCTAGGCCCAATGCAGATAACTGTCAGGGCTTACGTGGCGTAGGGAAGACCAGTACGTGGTCTTCACACTGGATTAACTGCCCCTAGATCCCTGGAGAGTGGGTAGACCAACTATTTCGGAGGTGGGTAGTTACCTGATGACGTGTCCCCGCGGGGGGAGCACGTGGAGTTACGCGGGGAGGATGTTCGTTCTCTCCCTCGTCCACTTCAAACATATCAGCGTTGCTAACCAACGTCTACTGTACCTATCCCTAAGGTTATATCATACCTGCTCCTGAGGTCATTACAGACTCTCCTCCGACGCCTTTACCATCACCGGATCCGGTCCTGCAACCTGAGTCTAATATTCCAATTGCCCTTCGAAAAGGTATACATCAAACATGAAATCCTTATCCACATTATATTGATTTATGTTATCATCGTCTTTCCCCTTTGCAGTATACTTGTTTGTCTTCTTTGTCTTCTGTTTCTATTCCTAAAACTCCAGGTGAAGCATTATCTCACCCTGAGTGGATGCAAACAATAATTGATGAAATGTATGCTCTTTAAAGTAGTGGTACTTAGGAACTGGTTCCTCTACCCCCTGGGAAGTCTTTAGTAGGTTGTCGTTGGCTTTATACGGTGAAGGTTGGATCAGATGGTAAGATCGATCGGTTTAAAGCTCTCTTAGTAGCCAAATGATACACTCAGATTTTTGGGTTGGATTATAGTAATACTTTCTCGCCTGTAGCCAAGATGGCATCTGTTAGACTTCTTCTCGCCATTGCAGTCATTCGACGTTGACCTCTTCATCAACTTGACATCAAAAATGCCTTTTTACTTGGTGATCTTGAAGAGGAAATATATATGGAGCAACCACCTGGGTTTGTTGCTCAGGGGGAGTCATCGAATATGGTTTGTAGGCTATATAGGTCTCTTTATGGTCTTAATTAATCTCTGAAAGCTAGGTTTGACAGATTCAACGTTGTAGTACAACAATTTGGTATGGTCCATAGTGAAGCTGACCATTTTGTTTTTTATCCTCACTCAACCCAAGGGTGCATTTATCTTATTGTGTATGTAGATGATATCGTCATAATTGGTAGTGATCAACAGGGAATACTCTAGGTGAAACAAACATCTCTCGAATTAATTTCAGACAAAAGGTCTTGGTAAACTCCGCTACTTCTTGGGAATTGAGGTGGCCCAATCTAAAGATGGTTTAGTGATTTCCTAGCGGAAATATGCTATGAATATTTTGGAAGAAACAAAGTTGTTGAATGTTAAATCAGTTGATACTCCTATAGATCCAAGTGTCAAACTTTAACCCAATCAAGGGAGCCTCTATTCGACCCAGGAAGATATAAGAAATTAGTTGGAAAGTTGAATTATCTCACAACCACTCGTCCGAACATTTCTTTTACCGTTAGTGTGGTAAGTCAGTTCTTAAATTCTCCTTGTCATGAACACATAGAAGTTGTTATCCGGATTCTGAGATACATCAAATGTGCTCCAAGAAAAGGTCTCGTGTATGAAGATAAAGGACATACTCAGATAGTTGAATACTTCGGTTCTGATTGGACATGATCACTCATTGATAGATGATCCACCTTTGGGTATTATGTACTTGTTGGAGGAAACCTTATATTCTGGAAAAGTAAGAAACAAAATGTAGTTACAAGATCAAGCGCTGAGGCATAGTACAGGGTCATGGTAATGGCAACATGTGAACTTATTTGGTTAAAACAATTGCTCAAGGAACTTCAAATTGAAGAAGCAAGACCAATGACACTTATTTGTGATAATCAAGTTGAATTGAACATTGCTTCAAATCCATTCTTCCCCAAGATGACCAAACATATTGAGATAGACTGTCACTTTGTCAAAGAGAATTGAGTCAGGAGACATCGTCCCAAGCTTTGTCAACTATAGTGATCAATTAGCAGATGTGTTTACAAAATCTCAGCGAAGTCCAAGAACCAACTATATGTGTAACAAACTTGGTGCATTTGACTTATATGCTCAAGTTTGAAGGGGAATGTTGATATTTATATATGTATATATTAACTTCATCCCTAAATATAAGATCTTCTAGAGTAAATTACGAGAATTAAGAAAGTTGATTGAAGTATTAATTTTGTTGATTATATATATAAATTTACATATTTATCCTTAAGAGAGAGAATTATTTAATGTTTGTGTAAGAATATATAATGCAATTACAGAAAAATATGTAATATAATTAGGTGTATATGTGTAAAAAATTAAGTATTACACTTAGAAATTTGTATAGGGTCTTATTAGGGCTGGAAATGAGTCGAGTCGAGTCGAACTCGCCTTAACTCAGTTCGACTCGTTAAGAATTAGCCGAGTTCGAGTTCATCACGAACTTTTTTTTCAGCTCAAACTCGACTCGTTAAGAATTGGCCGAGTTCGAGTTCGAGTTCATCACAAACTTTTTTTTCAGGTCAAACTCGACTTGTTAGAAGTTCACGAATATCTCGGTTCAACTCGTTAGGTTTATCTTGTTAGGTTCAACTCGCTTATTTCACAGACTTAAAAATAATTTTTAAAAGTCTATTTTTTATATATATATTTGACATTTTAAATTAATATTTTTTAAATAAAAAATATAGAAATAAAATAAAAGTTATAAAATTGAAATTTATACGATGTTAATTTTATTTGTATAATTATTCGTAGAAATATTTTACTCACTTGAGAATATAAATTATCAATTAAAATCGTTAGATTAAAAGAAAATATGAGGCTAAGATTTATAACAAATCTTTAAACCTACTCTTAAAGACAATATAATCTATCTCATATATAATCGAATTGACTCATGAACCTAACGAGTCGAACTATGTATAGTTAAAGTTCAGATCATTTAGTTAACGAACTTAGTTTTTAACTCATATTCAGCTCATTTGGTTCATGAACCTAGTTCAACGATTTAATTTTCGAATCGAATTTCAAACTATTTTCGAGTTAGTTTGGTTCATTGCCAGCCCTAGATCTTATAAAAAGGAACAAGAAAAAAACTAAAAAAAATCTTATAATTAAAGACAGAGGTACTATACAAGAAGAGAATATTTCCTAATATATTCTAGAATAGAATAAGATATCTATGTAATTAATACCACGATATGTATTTTTTCTTATATAAATTATCTTCAGCTGTTCAACACACACTTTAATCCAAATATCTCTTAGTCTCTCTTATTTCAACATTATTGTTAAAAATTTAAAATGAAATGATATTATTCTAACTAATCAATTTATTTTTATTAGAACTGTTAGTAACTGGCCTACGCAAATATGAGATGAAGTACAAGGATTTTTCTAATATGTGGTACCACGCGTTGATACTTAACACACGTTTTTACAGGTTGGGGCATATTTCTTGGTCCTTTATTGTCAATTAGAAAATAATATTAATTTGTAATTATATTTATCAAATTTCCAATAGTTTAGATAAATCAGAGACAAATAAAAAATTCACTCATTTTCTTTAATCTATATATTTATTGTAATTGTTGTAACTATAGTATATTCGGTAAAATATCAAACCAAAATTACTTATGCACCGTCATACATTGTTTATAGAAAATGTACTACAACAATTAAGCGACATTGTAGATACTTCGACAGAAATAACTTTAGACACTACAAACACATTATCATACAACATATTTCCATTTTGGGACTCTTGCGGCCTTCAATGGTATAAACCATACCATCCTCTTGGTCAAAAGAGGATTCTCATGTACCGAACTGTTTCAGATTATGCTACAATATATATAATTGTTAGGAGTGTCAATTACCATCAGCATTATGCAGATAACCTTCCTTTTGCAGGTACCATAATGCACCCTCAGCTGCACTATCTGCTGCATCTTTTTTATTTGGCAAGGCTTCCCCGATAAACTCAAAAACTGTATCTGGAGCCTCTTCTATCATCATCGTCGCTTTGCAAGTGAATCTAAAATGAAGCAAATGTAGTCAACACATAATCCTCAGAGTCATGATAAAATAAAACATATATAAAGCGTCGAACACTAAATTCTGAGAGCTTTTTATCCTGCATCATATATTTTGTATCACATGAATGAGAAAGAGAATTTCACAAAATCTGGGTAGTTATACATATCTTTATAAAAAAAATTAAAACAAAAAAGATAATGGAAGACTCACAACTTAAGGTGGTCTGGTCCGTCTTCCTTGCAGCATTCAAATGAAGGAGCTTTCCAGCAATAAGATTGACATAATTCATACAATCGCGATTTTGCTGTTTCATTGTACAAGTAATGTGAAAACACAGTAAGAATCAATAGAACAGAGGTGTCGGCTCCACTATTTGGCGCAACAACACTACTACAATTTTTCTTAATATTACCTTTCTTCGATGAGTCACTAACACAAACACGATTTCGAATGGTTTCGCTAAACTTTTCCTGAGGAGAAGATTGAAGCCGTTGGACAACAGGTTTCACACACGAGGAGGATGCATCAGCAGATACCTTCTGGATAGGGCGGATTTCTGGGTTAGCCTTGTTACATAGGTCTCCATTAACCATTACTTGTCCGATGGTGGTAGTATTTGTTACATCAATGGGAGTTTCATCATAGCCAATGAGTTTTGGTTCCGTTTTAAATGTTGATTTCATAACATCTTCCAAAGTTTTTGACTTCAGTTTCAAGCCTTGAGCCTGCACATCCACACCCATAGCTACTTAAATCATTTAGTTAAATACAAGCAATAAAACTTCTGAAGTTGTAGCCGAGAAAGGTAAAATGCATCTCTCTATATGATAGTTATAATAATAGCAATGTCAATAACACAATAACAGCAGAAACAGTAACGACCCAGGAATACCGCTTTATTAACTGCATGTACTTTCTGCACACATACTAGCAATTCTCTTTCCAATAATTGAAAATACATCTGTTGTGTATGATAGGAACCAAACAGATATTGAGTTATAAACTGAATTGAGTGAAATAACTCCTACAACCAAAGGTGGTTAGAGATACACCAATAAATACAGAAACAAATACAGCAATCCCGTGCCTTACAAGATGAAAAATAGAAATGAAATGCAAAAGAAAGATAATCCCAATTCTGATAGAGATCAAAGTTCTCTGCTCATCCCAAACCTGCCAAACCAATTCCTAATTCTATAAAAAGCTAAAGCAATATACTCAAATGTTGTGCCACTGTGCAATGAGGAAATTGCAATGTTGGTGTTGAGAAACTGGGGATGAAAGTATGAGAAAACTAAGCATACATATTTTACCTTCAACTTTGAAAATAGTAGCTGTGAAGCAATTCTAGAAGCTTCTTTTTTATTTTGGCTGGTCGCATAAACTTTTTCACATACACCTTCCCCAATCACTTTTGCTTCAACTGAAAATGTTTTAGCATGTTTTGATGGCAGAAGCTGCAATTCCAAATTATGAGATTGGCAAAGTTCTTGCAAATCTCTAACAGGACTAAGCTGCAAACTTGATGAGAATTTCATGATTGGGTCCAAGAACGAAGTCATAATCTTCCAAACTTTGTTCAAATCAAATCCTGAATCAAGAAGAACGGCACCAATACATGATTCAACCAAATCACCTAGGGCCTGAAACAATCCATAATGTCAATTTAAACTCCATATGATTTTTTGCAAAATTACAAAGCAATACAACAAATCCATCAGAACTTCAAAAAGGATACAAACACCATACTCAAGTAGAAATGTCATCTCGCACAGGAAAATGTATTTGAAATGAATAACAAAAAATTTCTTGGAGCTGCAACATTATAAAAAGGTCACAGTATCTACCTTAGGACTTTTTGGCCCTCCATTATTGCCACAGTCCGATATAGGTCTTCTAACATAGTCCGCGTACTTTTTTATTGCCTGGGTCAGAGCATTTGAATCACATAGAAGAAATTCATCAAAACAACGATCTACTGCCACACAGGCAAATGCCTTATTATTGACAGACAATGACCTCAGATCCGTCAGTTGGCCAGGCTTTAGTTTGGGATAAGCTGAGTATAGATATGCCGTAATCAAATAATCCAAGACAGCATCTCCAAGAAACTCCAATCTCTGCAAAGATTTATCAGATTTTGAAAAATAAAGATCAAAATGTATCACTAGAATTGTCAGAGCTATAGAGATAGTAAATCTTATCCAAAGTCGGAACTTTGGGAGTCAAAAGAAAAGTGTTTACCTGATAACAGCCTCCTCCATGCTTATTATAGGAAGGATGTACAAATGCCTGGAGAAGCAAACCCTTATGAACAAAGTGATGTCCTAACCTACCTTCAAGGGAAGGAATGTCTACTTCAGCAGAAAGAGGAAAATAGTCAACACTTCCGGTGCAAATATTAACAACTTGTGAGGCTTCAAAATTTACTTGTATGCCAATCCATTTAAGAAAGGCAAATGCAGCTTTAAAGCCACTTTCAACTATGAATGCCCCCACCAGAGCTTCAACCACATCAGCAATTGTTTTCCTGTGCAACCAATGGTGATTTTTATTACATCGGATTTGAGTTGCACTTCTTTTCTCCTGACCAGAATTTAAACATAAGTGTATGCTGTCTTCAGTTTCCTCGGTACAAACTCTTAGGCAAGGACGGCCTAGTGCATAGAATTGGAAGGGATCAAATGCCTGATCAAATATATAAACCTGGAAGAGAGAGCAAGGAGAAACATTAAACAACCTAAGCCATTAAATAAAAATATACATTTTAAAGCTTGAAACTGTCCTCAATAAATAGAAAGAAGTTATCTAGGTTATTAGCATTACTAACTTCTCGTTCAGTTAATTTTTATATCAGAGTAAGGGGCACTACAGTAATTACAATCTGATAGAAACAGGTGTCAATAGGAAGTATTTGTGAACAACAACCGGATATTATTGATTAATCTTTGGAAAAAAAATTCTCTATCAGAGATATCGAGAGTAATGTTACACAGAAAAGTTAAACAAAGACACGGTCCCACAAAGATATCGAGAGCTTGGTTCTTTCCCTCCCAATTAACCACTTAATAACTTCTCCACAACCCACTATGCCTTGCCAATTTCCTATTTGTTCACATAAAAGCCTAATAACTGACATGAATAATTAATTAATGAAACATAACTGACAGAAAGATAAAACATAAACCACAACTGTCTTAAAATAACTGCTTGACAGAATAGAAACTGTCACATTCAATTTCAGTTCCTAGTAATTCTTAATAGGAGGTCTAACACAATCCTTGCTTAAGAATTGTATTTAGGAATGGGTTTATGTTATTCCTATGTTATTTGGTCTTACCTAGAGGTCAAGTACCTCATATAGGTTAGTAGTAGTACTGTTAGTTGAAAGCCTGCCTACAAAATTTGGGGGACCTTATTCTCTAAAGAGAAATGTCAACGAGTGCACCTAGGGCTTGTCAGTAAAAAGGCCCTTCCCCAAATATTAGTATGTTATTATTTAGGTAACCAAAACACACGAGTATAACTTTACCTGCAAATTGCGCCTAATAGCCAACTTGAACAAATTGGAGTTATTAACAACGTTGGAACGCTTGCTGGTCAGGTCTCCTTCATGAAAGCTGTCATGCAAGAGAAAAAAATGACGTCCCACGGCAAATTTAAGGAAAGCATCACCAAGCACTTCAAGTCTTTCAAGGGAAAAACATTCCTGACACTTCTCGGTGGTGAGAGCCTCTAGAACCTAGAAATTATTCATGATTGTTAGCAGCTCTAAACTAAAACAATAATATGTACTCTAAGGGCACTAGAAATTATAGATATACTGCATTTGTTTGGTCAAAAGGAATAACGCGTGCATTTAATACAGCCTTACTCTAAGGGCACTAATTTCAGCTGCCTCTGGGAAGGAGGAATATAGCAGGTGCTTCAGTTCAATGGCAACCAGCAAGTTTCCAAGACGATGCATAATTGAAGGTAGCAAAGATATTGAACTACCA
Organism: Lathyrus tuberosus; assembly: GCA_022829125.1. Classification (NCBI taxonomy): domain Eukaryota; kingdom Viridiplantae; phylum Streptophyta; class Magnoliopsida; order Fabales; family Fabaceae; genus Lathyrus; species Lathyrus tuberosus. The sequence goes on along the minus strand of JALAZF010000092.1, from coordinate 3,542,492 downwards.
ATATCCTTTGAAAAGCCTACTATTTTCAGCTCGCATAGCTCAGGCGGCAAATAAATAAAGTATTCCTCTAGCTCAAGTGCCTCTGTCAGTAACAAATTAAAATCTTCAATTATTTAAAGAGGAATTATCTGAATACAAGAAAAATGAAAAATCTAGATAGAACTGTCAATGCAAAAAATTTAAGAAATACACATGCATCGGTAGACTATCATTGATTTTATGGTACTATACCATGTGTATATGGTAGAATCAGGCAGAAGCTATTTAATTTAGGATTGTGTATCTGTATATCATTGTAATTGATATCTATTTCATTTTTCTCTAGATAATACGATTTTGAAGGGAATAAGGTCCCAAACCCAAGGGAAAACATCATAGCCATTTAGCTTCTACAGAAATGATCTTGGACAAAAATTGCCAAGGTCCAACCTCCTTCCTTCATAGGACACAACAGCAAACCTCTCAGTTCAACAGGTACACAAAGCCAATTAAATAATATTTCTTGGAATTTGAGCTGAGCCTAACTCATCTCTACCAAACCAACTTGTAAAGTGAGGGCTGCCCAAGCTTTATAAACACTACACATGCCATATCTCTAAGCAATGTGAGACTAAACCCACCCCTTCAAACCCAACACAATTAATGTGTTGGAGGCTGCAATGAAGGCAAGTCAAATGCCGCAATTAGGCGACTAGGGGTGGACCACAATGAAGACAGAGTTTTCAACAATATTGGACAGAAAGGGACTTAAACCAGTTGCCATAGCTTCATAAAGTTATCAGTAACTATACACACACCCACACAACCTATTGGACCTAAAATGTGGTAAAAATCAAGCATGCTAAAAATAATAATTACTTAAACAAACAAGATATAACACCCAAAAAATAGGATATTCAACAAAGTACCCGCATCACCATTCCTTCGATTGTGTAGCAGGTTGTGCAAATTGAAGAGTGGTTTTGCCTTTAGAAGTGGTTGTTCGGGGCATTTGAGAGTAATGGAGAACCTGGCATCCAAGCATGCACAATTTGTTGTCAAAGTTCAGTACAAATATATGGTATTCCAAATTACATGCACAAAATCTGTGATATCGGATTCTATCAATAGCTCTCATAAATCTAAATAATTTTATCAATAAAAAGAAATCGGGGATGCAAAACCAAGAGTGAAATAAGGATGCATCAATAATAATACTTGATATACATACTTTTCATGTAAGTGGTCCACGTAGCTTGAAGTGTCAGAATCTTTAAAAGGGCTGAATCCATTCTTTTCATAAATAACATTTGTCACAAAAAAGAAGATATTCGTATGTGGAGTATACACTAAACTATTCTCAACATCTCTAACACTTTTGTAACCATTGGCAAGTTGCAGATAATTATCCAAAGGGGTAACTTTTTTATCCAATGCATCTTCTGGATGCCTGAAGATTGGTGAACAAAGGCATCTCTTCACTGTCTTCCAATCTACTTCCATCACATCATCATATTCTTTCAATATGACTGGAAGCAAAAGGTAGAAGGTCGATGTGTGCGTGTGAGATCCAGCACTCAATTCTACAAACTGAGAAACAAATTCTAATCTATCAAGAATAACTTTGAGGAACATTTCTTGAAAATTCTCCGCCATCTTAATCTGCAAGATCGAAAAGCCTGAACATTAGCTTAAAATTTTCTTTTCTCTTTTTTGTTAACAAAGTTATTTACCTCATCATTGTTGAATTCTACAACTCCAAATGGAATAAATTTTGTCATCACAGATCTACCGTGAGCAAGATGAAGATCAAGTTCCAGTTTCTCTGCCTCCATTGGAAGACGAGTCATGATAAACATGCCAAACTTTTTATAGACCCTATCCTCCGGAGTGGGGCAAAATTTAATGTAGTAAGAGTTGAGACGGACAGTTTTCTCCGCATTTTTCCATGACTTTACAAAGGCAGAAGGAACTAGCATCTCATATAGTTCTCCTCTTGAAGTGTCATCTGCAAATAAATGAAAGTTAATATAGCACTCACTTCTTAACCATATTGTTACATCTCTAGAACCATAAACTAACAATAATCAATAAAATAATAATAACAATAATAATATTAGTACTACAACCGAAAACGGATAAAAAATCCTCAACAAACCTTGAAGCATGCAACGATACAAAGAGTTTAATTTTAATCAACTGAGAAATAAATTTTTACACGATCTTATGATCATGTGTTACCACGTCATCAAAAGACCCGACTATGATAATAACTGCCTGAGAGGAAAAAATATTTCAGTGATGTAGCAACATGAATGGTGCCGGATAATGCAAGCATGCTCAGTATTGTATTTGAAAATATAATGTTTGCAGTTAAGTTTTGACAGTCTAGTGAAAGATAATGAAAGCCGCAATGACTACTAATCAGAGTGCGGCTGAATTTTGACCTTCACACTCATCTGAATCAGAAGAGCCCAAAACCTTCTCTGGCTCTGCATCATTTTGCTTTGGCAAGAGACAGTTATTTAATGAACCTAATTTATACAGTTCTTCAATTGTTTTCAGACATGCGTCTCTTTTTGAAGCTTCCATAGACAAATGTGGCGCACTGACAATTTGGTGTATCGGAGCATTGGAAGGCAAAGTTATCTGGCAGACAGTTCCCCCTGAATCATCATAGTAAAAGAAACTTGGCTTGGGATTAAAGTACCTGAAAAGATAGGTTAACAATATTCACACATAAGATTTGCACTCCATTCCCCTGAAACTCCTTAGTGGAGTATATATTTTGGATCAAACAAAGGTCAGTTAAAAGCTTAAATAAGCCCATACTCATCATGTGGAAGCTTTGAGCAATACTGGTGAAGCAACGAGATACTGTATCCTGCACTGACTGAGGCACCAGATGAATCAACTCTGAAAATCTTTTCCACGGGGATGTTGTGTGTCTCACTGGATGTTCGGACATCAATTTCTGTATTCATTCGAAGTTCATCTTTCTCAAAACCATCAATTATGGCTAATTCCTTCTCATTGCAGCTGCACATTAAGATTCCATAAATAACGAGATGGGCAGATTTGCATAGATTCCTTTAAAAATATCTAAATTGTAAAGGTACCTGTCAACCAAAAATGCATATTCTGAACGAGGCATACGGGCACGGCCTCTTGACTGTATAAAACTGGCAACGGTTTCAGGTAGATCAAACCGTATGACAAGGCAACATGTCTGAATATCAAGCCCTTCTTCGCCCACTTTGGTGGCAACCAACAGATTCAACTGTTAACGGTATAATCCAAATAAGCATGTTACTAAACTCAACTCTTAAGCAAGGCAATACATTGTTATTGCATATTTAAACCATTAACAAACTTATTGATCGGTCACCAATTCTATGAGTTTTTCATCTATTCATACGGTATAAAGTCAAGAAATCGGTAACATTTCATTTAGTATTTCTATTGTTTCTTCACTCTTTTGCAAATTTAGTTAATGATTTAATTTTTAGTAATTTTCATTGTTTTGTGCATTTTATGTGTGTTCGGTAGTTTGTGTTGGTTGCAGATCACAACGTGGAAGCCCCAGAGGACTTACGCGAAGAATGGAAAAGTTCGGAGCGTTTCGGATGCATTTTGGAAGAAGCCAGAAGCCTGACACGGGCCCCCGTGTTGCCTGACACAGACCGTGTCAGGAGAAGTGATGAAATGAAGGATTGGGCAAGAGTCAGCAGGCCTGGGAGAGAAACAAGTTGCACGCAAGAGTCAGAGGGCTGACACGGGCACGGCCCGTGTCAGCAAGCCTGGGAGTACCAAATTTGTGATTTTTTCTCATTTGTTGAGTTTAGTGCCCTGAGGGGTATTTTGGGAATTTCGCACTGTTATAATTGTTTTGGAATTACTTAGGCAAGGTTTGGAAAAGAGAAGAAACACTTTTTACTTTCTCGAATAATTTATGATAGTTTTATGCGATCAAGGAGATTTGGAGAAGATCGTTCATGAGCGGAAGCGATTGAAGAATCATTTTTACTCTGATCAAATTGTAATGTCTACTTTTAATTTTGTTTTTGTTTTTGTTTTGAATATTATGAGAAGCTAAACCCCCCAATGCTAGGGAGGTGTCCCTGAATTGTTATGTAATGAACATCTTTTGAATTATTCAGTGAGACTATGTTTTCTTACCTTAATCTTTTGTTATGCAAATTATTTAACATTTTTTCGATCGGATAAATGGGAACAATTTACGATTAGGGATTTGGCCTGAAAAACCAATCTATTATTTTTGCGTAATAACATTACGGTAGATATTGCCTAGGAATGGGGATATCCCATAGTGACTGATAAAACCTTGTTAGAACTATTGCTTGATGTTCTTCTTTGACTCCTGAGGAATTAGGGTCAAGGGAGAATTTCAAAGGTTTTTCGGTTAAGGAATTTAAGAAAAATATTATTGAGGTTCAGTAAAATTAAGGTTTTAAGGCATGTCTCTTTGATAATAATTTAGGGTTCTTACTGAGCAATTCATACACCTTTCCTAGCATATTTTCTCATAATTGTTAAAGTCATTTTATTATTCTGCTTATTTCTTTCTGTCATTAGAATTATTTCAAAACCACTAAACAAAACCCCCAAGGATATTTTTGTTTAATTGAAATAACACCTGTACTTACAATTGCACGCAGTCCTCGAGAGATCGATTTTGGGGATAACCCCGACTATTACTACATCGGTAAAAATAGTACACTTGCTATTTTTCCGATCACTTATCTTTATCTGTATTAATTGTCATTTATTACCTTAACACCATCTATACTTGAAATACATGCAGAGAAGTAAAAGACATTCTACATTCTATTTAATAGTGTTTGAACGTTCTGAAAAAGGAAATGAAATGAAAGAAAATGTTGGAAAGTAGAAGGGTGCAGACTCAATATATTTATTGACACATTAGTGAGGGCAATAGAAAATTAAATAACTTTGTTTAGAGTAGCAAATGATTAAGGCTTTGCTTGTAATTTCCTATTTTAAGCTTGTAACTTGTGTCTTATAGCTTATAAGCTCACATATTAAAAAAAATAGTTGTTTAGTAACGTCATTTTTCACAAGCTAATAGCTTATTTTAACTGACTTATAACTTTTTAATAAGCTAACTCAAATAGTTAATAGCTTAAAGCTTATCATTTTTTCTTTCAATTTTACCCCTGCTATCTTTATTGAAAAAAATTAAATATTAATTAAACATATCTTTTTATATCATTTTACACTTATAAGTCAGTTCAACCGCTAATTTTATCAAACACTACAAATTCAACCAACTAGCTAATTTGCTATTAGCTAGCTTATAAGCTATCGGCTATAAGCTCAAATGCAATTAACTAACTTATCAGCTATCAGTTATTTTTTATCAAACAGAGCCTAAAAATAAAATAACTTTTATCAAGCTGTTAAAAATCCACTTATGCGTGTGCAGTAGTGTAGTTTAACTCATTTTCATCAAACTGATCGAAGAAATAGCATACAGGATCTGACAGACTATTCCGCTCTCACAGTAACGTATTTCAAAGTCCACAAGTGTAATCCATAATTACTTTGTTTAAATATAATATATTATTTTCTTTTCTTACTATTCTATTTTTATGTTTATTTTATTTTCCTTTTATCACTCGTGAAATTAAGGAATTGATTGATTGTACTTTCTCCTATAAAAGGAGCACCTTTATTCATAATATACATCTAAAATATTATTCTCCACATTCTTACCTCTCCTGAGCGAAACTTCTCAACAATTGTGTTCATGGTCTTCCGTGACATACTCTTCACTCCCGCATGGACTCCTACAAGAAAATCATTTTTCCATTGTCTTAAAAGCTTGAGCTGCTGTAGTATGTATGACAGGGATCTTGCCATCACAATTCTATTCACAAAAATTATACATTTCCTGTTCTGTTGCAACCTGAAATAAGAACATTCAATCAGAACTTATATATACATTAGACACGTGTTATGTGAAAACATGTCTGAAAAAGCTGTTTAAAAAGCACAATTTGTCAAATATTGTGAACGAAACGAGGTTGCCAACCTAAAACTAGTCAGTATCCCAATGAGGCGTAAGAGCTTTGCTGAGAAAAAAGGCTCCTTTAATATTTCCAAAGAAGATGGATCAGAAACACTGTCACCTACAGATTTGCAAAACAAGACAATAAATGTACGTTATAAAAATACATACCTACAAGAACTCTTCTAAACATATCATACAATTACAATAATGAGTAAATCAATTTATTGCCAGATAAACCATAACCTAACATCACGTAAAACGGCAGCACAATTACGAGTGCATGGACTTCATAAAAAATATCAGAAGCAACAGTTCGAAAATTCTGTAACAGAGAACACAAAGCAATGTTAAGATACCTGTAATGCATTTGGAAGTAAGTAGTTCAGCTGCCTTTGCAAGATATTTATCACATACAGACTCGTCGCTTGAAATTCCTTCTGCCTCAACTAATGCTTGCCTCTCAGAAAGATCACCGCTCAAAAGAATACGACTAGCCTTGGAAGGTGAACAAGAATATTAAAGAAGGAAAAAGAATAACAATCAAAACAGTAACTTCCCAATTAACACAAATAAAGATAAACAACTAGCAAGCTAGAATATTTTGTAGGAAATCAAACTTAATATGAAAACTAACCATAAATATCACTAAGTTAGATAATATATATATAGTAAGATATAATAGTATAAGAAAAATGCTTAATGTAGCAAAATGAAAGATAAGTGATGTGGCATTAATTTGACCCCTTTTTATGCCACAACTACCCATGAATTCTACAAATGCCGGAAGATACATCCATCGAAGGTAATACATCTTATTAAATAGCAATGCTGAGAGTATAATTACGTAATACACTGTCAATATATAGCAATAAATGGTTTTGGATAAAAGAAAAATTGTGTAGTTGTGGGTATAGTAAAAGGAGGATATTCAATGTTATGTTTTATTTGAATCTCATATAAAATAAGATATATCCAAGTATTTATAACATTATAGCTATTATAGCCACTGTTCCCCAAATTTCCCATAGTCAACCCCAACAATAAATCAGAAATAGACTAAACTATGGCAGTAATGAACTTCAGGAGAAATAAATGCCAAAAAGCAGCCAGTAAAGAAGAGATGAGTACACGGACTCTAAGGTAGCTTCTGCTTCATAATTGAAGGGGCAATTTAAACAAGTCATGCCCAATAACAAAACAAAGTGAACTTATAGACCGATAGACACCATGAATAATAATATTTATTCAAGTTAAATGATTGCAAATATAAGACTTGTAATCAGATCCAGGAGTTTTACCTGCAACGCTCCCCAAATGCCAAGACTCCTGAGACAGAAGACCACATTATCGTGCACCCGATTGAGAAGTTTCTTTGTGCTCATCCGTTTCTCGTGATCTTCTATGCTTCTACCAAGGGTTTCTATGCACTGCTAACATGAAACAAAGCAGTGACCGGGTATACCTTGTTCATCTATCATCTTAAGATCCATAAGAGAGAGCAGAGGTGTACCTGGCATTTAATCTCTTCAATTTTCCAGTACAAGCTAGATTCCATATTTGCAGTCGAACTATAAGGATATATCTGAACTACAGGAGTGGTAACAAAAGATTCCAATGCCGAGTCATCAACTGAGTATACCTACAAACAATATCCAAATCATTAGGGTTGAGCAACAAAGCCTGCCATCTAACCAGTGCAACTAGGTAATTTTTAACAAGAACTCTTGATCAATGTATCAGCTTTCTTGCACAGGACAGGAAGGTAAAAGTTTGACACCGGATATTTACGATGGGCTACAAATGATGCTCTCAAAGTTAATTTATTTGACAAATAATACTATGCAAACCCCACCTTAGCATCAAGCATTTGTTCGAGACTATTGATGCTTTTCGGTAGATTTGCTGCACTAGAACTGCCTGAAAATGAAACATGTAAGATCAGAAAATGGAGGAATTTTTTTTTTTACCTTAAACTACAACACTTAGAACATTCAGCAAAGGTACTTCATCTCCAGAAGTATATAAGCAATAAGCAAGAAAATAAAGAATACACTATTAACAATGTAGGCAACTTTGTATATGGCAACACCTTGAAGAACTAGTCGTATATAAGAATGACAACATTCATATTGTTGAATTTGAGAGAGAAGAATGAACTTCATTATTTAGTACGGGTAAGTGGTACACTACCTATTAAGTACTCGGTCTATAAGGGGTACACATTGTAGAATTAGAGTTTTCTACTCAATCTTACAAAACCGACTTGTAGGGTGAAGATTGCCCTCACTTAAAAGCACATGTTCAGGTCATATATTATCTAATGTGAGACTCTTAACACACCCCTTCACACCCAAGACTATATATCTGAAGCGTGAAAATAAATGGCGGATGGCCCGATAACGGAAACCTTATAGCAAGTGGTCAAACCAGGCTCTTGATACCATCTTAAGAATTGTGCTTTAACCTAAGAACCTTACAAAACCGGCTTAGCCGGCTCATAAGTTAAGGATTACCCCACTTATAAGTACATGTTCTTACCATATATTGTGTGATGGAAGACTCTTAACATACATAATTGGTAAGCATTGTTACTTAATTATTAGGGATATTATATGTTGACACCAGTGTTGACAATTAGCGGAAATAGAAGCACGATAAATTTTTCTTGTGTATCAAATGTTGGGGTAGCACTTATAGTAGAAAAGATGGTAGAAAATAAACTTAGGTGGTTTGGACATGTAGAGAAAATACTTGAGGAGAGTAGATCGGATGAAGAGGAGGCAAACAACTAGAGAAAAAGGAAGACATAGAAAAACTATAGAAGTTATTAAGAAAGATCTCAGGATTAACAATTTGAATAGAAACATGGTCTTAGATAGAACATTATGCTGAATGCAGAGATACAAATCGCGGCCGCTCCCGCCGCTATACCGGGCGACCGGACCGGGGCGGGCCTCCGCCGCGCGCAAACAGTGGTGCGAGGAGCGTGTTGTAGGTCGCGGGCGCAGAAGACGCGATCACGGGTCGCGGGTAGCGGGTCGCTCCCTGGGCGGAGCGGGTTATCTGGTTTTGCTTTTTTTGCCCTCAGATGCGGGTGGCGGCGACGGAGAAACAAGGTGGAAGAAAGGTGAGAAGAAAGTGAGAAAAAAGTGGAAGAAAGAGAGAAGAAAGGTAGCGGAGAAGACAGAGAGCAAAAAGTTACTGATTAGGGTTTTGTTGAATACATACATATTTCAATGGGTTGGGCCTATGTTTGAGATCTCAATTATTATAAAAAAAAGTTCATACTAACCCATTAGTATTAGTTTATTATTTGTTAATACAACTTAATAAATATAATAACATTAAACTTAATACATATAATAACATTTAATAATAAAAATAATATTAACATATATTAGAATAAATAATTAAAATTTTAATTCATTTTTATTTTATTAATTTAATTTTTATAAAATTTTGTGTTACCAATTTAATATTTTTTTTAATATTCACCCAAAATAATTTATTTGTATAGATTATTTATATATTTAATTTAAAAATAGTCAATTCTAAAAAGTCAACAAAACTTATCCCGCTATCCGCTATCCCGCTATCCCATTTTTAAGGTCGGCCGCTCCGCTCCGCAATCCGCTATTAATAACTCTGGCTGAATGTTGATCCATGTGGTCGACCCCGATTAATATAATAAAGCTCGGTTGTTATCTGTACCGAATGTTGATGAATTTGCTAAGAATTGGGGTTGTAAAGGGTAATTGGTATGTTTTATTAACTAACTATTAGGGATCTTATATCCTGAGAATTAGCAATTAGCAGAAATAAAGGTAAGAACACATAACAATTGGTTACATTTATTAGGAACCTTGGTATTTATAGATCACTAACTAACTTGTTTTGACTCAGCATTGTTAGTTACATCAATTACAAAACTGAACTAGGCTAAGACTATAGTTACTCTAACATCTTCCCTTCAAAGGTAGGGTCATCTTTGTTCAAGAGATGTCTTGTCTTGAACTTTCAACTTGTCTCTGAGTTAGAGAAATCTAAGAGGAGATAGTGGCTTAGTAAGGGCATCAGCATATTGATCAATGGCAAGAATGTGTTGAACGAGGCTTTGGCTGAGCACCTAAGTTCCATGTGCTTGGTTTTGCATGCATAATGGGATTGTGAGAAAGAGCAATTGCGTTGAGATTGTCACAAAAGAGGATGAGTATGGTGTAATGTAAGAAGAGATTGAATCCATAAAACTTCACCACAAGTTGTATTTGCTCGACTTTTGTATTCAGACTCGCTCAGTGTTGGACCTTGCTACCAAGGTTTGCTTCTTTGACCAACAGAAGATTAGGTTAAGGCCTAGAAAAAAATGCAAAATCCTGAAGTAGACTTCATGTCATCAAGATTTGCACCCGAGTCAGCATCAGAAAAAGCTTTGATTGAGAAAGGAATATGAGTAGAGGCCGATAAGGGTGGCAAAATGGATCTAACCCATTGGACATGTCCGTTTTGCCCATACTTTTTTAAGTGATGAGTCAAAGTTTTAGGCCTGCACCCTCTAATATACATGGGTGCAAGACATTTGTAACCTTAGTGATTGGAGGAATAGCCAAGAAAAATGCATTCTTGAAAGTGAAAGGCATCAAGGAACTTGTAATCAGGAGCCTTTTTATAAAGCATGAAGTAGGGAGATTTCATGCCTAATAGAGAGGTTGTGTTAAGAAATGTGGTTGAGTTTAACTCATCCTTACAAAACCGATTTGTAAGATGAGGATTGCCCTGCACTTACAAGCACATGTTCAGGCCATATATTGTCTGATGTGAAACTCTTAACAAGTAGACATTATGTTAATCAGGTAAATAGTAGTTAGACAAGCACGATCCCAAAAATTTAAAGGAAGACTTGCTTGAGCAAGCAAGATTAGGTCCGTTTCAACCACATGCCTATGCTTTCACTCAAATTCTGATTGTGTGTGCATGGGCAGGCCTATTTATGAGCAATGTCTTTTGTGTGAAACAGAGAGGTGAGATATTTGAACTATCTTCCTCCATCAATTTGAACAACCTTGTCAATCGAACTTCAATAGCTGTGAGAAAGTGTGAAGGTGGGCAAAACCATCAAACTTTAATTTGATAAGAAACACTCATGTATATTTAGAATAAACATTCACACATGTTAAAAAGTATTTATAGCCACAAGTTAAAACCATAGGGATTGAACCCGATACATTAGCAAAACACAAGTTAAAACATCTTGAGTATGTAGTGTAAGGTGGTGTACTAGGTAATCTATGTATCTTGCCTTTGGTGTGTGCAAAGACATACTTATGAACCTCGTCCCAAATTAGATGCAAGTGAACACGTTGAATCATACACGCAACACCGAATATGAGCGCGTCGTCGTGAGAAGCCATGTGAAGAAGAGCAAATCTTGTTGTTCCCATGTCACATACGCAAGATATTTTGAATCACTGTTGCAATCTTCCTCGGTCAGATAACGCGGAGGAACAAGTGGACTCGCCATCAAACAATGAAGTTTATGCGTGCAAATGATACCTTCAATCTGCTGCTTCCATGATTGAAAATTGTTTTCGTCCAGCTAAAGCATTACTTGTTGTGTAAACATTTTGAATGTGTTCTTCAAATTGAAAGTTAGATAAGAAGAGATACTCTAATAGTGTTGATCGGGTCTCCATCGGAAGCCATGGCTATGGATCGAGATTAAGGAACTTGGTATTTATAGATCAGTACCTAACTTGTGCTGACTAAGGAGAAATAGTTACAAAACTAAACTAGGCTAAGACTATAGTTACTCTAATGGCATTCACATACAACCAATCCTTTTTATACATATGAGGATTGTGCTATGCCTCTATTCATGCCCTCTGCCTCTACCATGGCAAGCCTCATACTGAGATAACAATCTCTTTTTTCTTTGTTTTGTTTTTCTTTCCTCTTCTTTCTCTTCCTCTATTCTCTTTTTTCCTCTCCCTCATTTCCTCTAATTGTTTATTTGGTTTCATTTTACTCCCTTCTTTATCATTGTTTTTTAGGGTTTTCCTCTAACTTTCTCAGTTTTTAAGTTTTTTCTAATAATTTGTAATTCTTATGCATGCTATGCTATGTTCTATCCTCTTTGTATAACATTCTAAATACAAAGAAGATAGAACAGAGTATAACATAAAAAATACAAATTATTAGGAAAAAACTCAGAAAAGAGGTAGTTGGAGAAAATACCTAAAAAACAATGAAAAAGAAGAGAATAAAGTGAAATCAAATAAACAATTGAGGAAATGAAAGAACAGGCAAAAAGAGAATAGAGAAAGAGAAAGGAGAGGAAAGAAAAACAAAACAAAAAAAATAGATTGTTATCTAAATATGAGACTTGAGAAAGGAGGAAAGAAAAACAAAACAAAAAAAAATAGATTGTTTCTAAATATGAGACTTGCCAGTGTAGAGGTGGAGTGTGTGTGTGTTTGCTAAATAGAAGATGTTTCACATTTCGCGATCCACTGTTAACAACACTGCTTGAGAATCCTTATATTAATCTTAGGGATTTTGATCTTTATTAGTTATTTGATCCTTACTTGATTAGGGTTAGATTCTAGTACCTAATATGACTATTGCAATAAAACAAGGTTAGGGCTTTGTCTTTGGTAACAAATCACATCATAAACTCACGAGCACTTGGATGAGATGGTAAGAGATTTTTTCCAACTTAACCAAAGGTCCTAGGTTTGAACTCAGTCCTGGGCGCGCAGAAGATACCCAATTTGCCCAAAAAAAATCACATCATAACACACCAAATGGCATTACTATTCAGAGTCACTATTCTTTCTCTCTTTCCTTCCCCAGATTCTAAATCTTTGTGAATATCAAAAATAAATATGTGGAATTAAATAGAAACATTGCAGATAAACATCATTACATTACCTTTTCCTACAACAGGGGAAGCAGTCATGCCAAATATTCGGGGAACCTTTGTGGTATTATTTTTGTAAAAGACCTGACAGAAGGGGAAAGGTTTTTTGTTCATAAAAATGTATAGCATTCTCAATTGTGAATGGTTATGACATTGACAAAAATGAAATTTACTTTCATAATTTCAGTATAAGGGTGGCTGCTTTTGACTTGAGCATGATGGCATTCGTCAAATATTAAAAGTGCGATCATCTCCATCTTCATGAAACAATGAGATAAGTTGTGAAGTAATATTTGTGGGGTCATAACAAGAACCTGAAAAGGGAACCAACAAACTCCATTAGATGAAAACTCTAACTAAAGAATATTTATAGATGCCAAATAATCTGGAGCTAATTTACTCATTTATTTATTTATTTAATTGCATGAATCGAATTTAATTGTTGTTCACAACATTCTTTCATTAGCTTTTACTTCAAGTCATTGTATCAGCAACACATCGGACGGGTACAACGCAAAAGTAGTGTTGTCCGTTGCGGAGAGCAAAAATCCCGCCATAAGGGACGCTTTGCGGCGGCACTATAGCGGAAAAACCCGCAATATCGGCCAATATTTACCATTGAGGCGAAATCAAAACCACGGCATATATCCGTCATAGCGGCGCCATTGCGGATATTTGATAACATTGCACAAAAGCAACACAGGCATCATAATTAATCTCAACATGAGTAACTGGCATTGTTACCTCATACTGTTCAATCTCCTCCTCCCAATGTTGACGAGATTTCGAGCGCTTGGAACTCCCACAGTAAGTTCCAACTTCAAAATCAGTAGAATCAGATATAACCTTTGCTTGCTATAGATAATAAACCAAAAAACAAAAAGCTTCAGCAGACACATAATGGAATCACCAACATGCTCAAATCAGTTAAAAAGAGAGATTTCTAAATACAGGATCAAATCACTTCACCAGATTCATGCATAAAATGACTATACCTCACATAACAATCACATTAAACAAAATTCACAATTCTACCATAAATGCAACTTTTCATTCAATAAAAATGAGCAGAAGAAATTAAGACCGACAAAATCACAATGATTTCAATCATATAGCAAAAGCTCACCTGATGAACTAGAGCAACGGTAGGTGCAAGAAAGACACATACGTCCTTGCTCGGCTTCTTGATCAAATGCCTCATTTCATGCATGAGCAACACAGCGATGTGCGTCTTCCCACATCCTGTTCCCAAATAAACAATCACATTTTCCTCCATAGCTATTTTGCATAACTCCTTTTGATACCTTCCAAAAGCACAAGCAAAACACTCATAAGATGAAGATCAAAAACATATACACAATCAACAACACCGAATCAAAAATACACAAAGAGATGGAAGAAAAAAAGAGCTACTTACTCTCGTGCAATCATCGTAGGATCTTTTTTGAGTTTGCCCTCATGATTGTTGGCCAGGGTACGATTGAGGGACTGTTGATGATCGAATAGGTCTCCCGAGGTATCCATCGGAAGTTGAACGGTGCCGGCGGTGGAGGAATCTCCGTCCGGCATTGGGTGACTTAACTTGACCTTGTAAACAAAGTGAAAGGTTAAGTCAGCAATAACAAAAGAGAGTGAAAACGAATCCACGAACTTGCTTCACTCAGTCACTTTATGAATAGTACGATTGAGTGACCCAACAATTATTCCCTCTCATGCTTTACGCCTCATCATTCCTTTGTATTTTTTATATACATATTTAATATTTAAAGATTAATCATTATCTATGATGTAAATTTTACACTATTAATTTGTCATTATTATTTGATTTATGATTAGTTTTATATTATCGATGTATTTTAATTAAATTCTATTAATATTTATTCATATATTTTATGAGAAAAAATAGGTATTAACAATAAAATATTTTTACATTTTCAATTAATAAAGGATGTGTATGCTGTTAAATCAAACTTTTAAGTTTAAAATATTAATATAACATAATATAATTAAATATTATTCTCTCCGTTTCAAAATGATTGCCGTTTAAGGTTTTTGCACACAGATTAAGAAATACAATGATATTGTCATAAAATATTGCACCTTTACTAAATTAGTCTTATTAATATGTTGGAAATAGTGTACAGAGTAATAATTATATGACACAATTGGAAAAATAACAATTATTACTACATTGAAAAGTGAGAATGACATTCATTTTAAAACAAAAATGTTTCCCTAAAACGATAGTCATTTTAAAACGGATGGAGTATAATTTTATTGAATAATAGTGTAAAACTATTTTATAATATTTTTCATTTCAGTAATTTATGTTAATTTTATATTCATTTTAATCTAACTAGTGGGATACCCGTGCGTCCGCACGGATTCCGCTGCGGACCTTTGAAATTGGACCAATATATTTTGAAAGTGAAAAATTTAAATTCACAATTTTTAAAGGATTGTGTTAATAAAAAAAGTAATATCAAATATTGATAAGTCACAAAAGAATAGTGAACTGCGGAATTGTCACCAGTTAGATTATGAAATTCAAATAATAAATAAAAAATATTTAAATTTAATTTTTAAAAAAAAAATAACATAAAGTAGTAAAAGATAAAAAAATATAAGTGAATCAAAGATAAATATTTAAATGAAAGACATATTTTAAAAAAAAATTGTATCAAATTTCCAATTTTTAAAAGAAAGACATCAATAATATATATTTCAATTATTCATATATTATCTTTAAAAAAATTGTATGTTAAATTAAAAATAATTTCAAAAAAACAATATTAGATATCAATGCGTTTACACCGATTTTGCCCCGGTCGTCACTGCGTTTACACGGTACTCGTGTACTACCCGTGCGTTCACAATAATTTTGGCCTGGAAACCCGTGCATTACCGCAGTATTGTGTGTTACCCGTTAGTTCACACGGTACTGATGTGTTACCCGTGTATTTGGTAAGGTTACCCGTGCGTTCACACGGTATTGGTATATTATCCGTGCGTTCACACGGTACCTGTGTATTACCCGTGCGTTCACACTTATTTTGGTCTGGTTACCCGTGCGCTCATACGGTACAGGTGTGACCCAGTCCTTCGCACGATACTTGTGTGGGACGCACGCTTGTGTTTTTAAAATACAATTAAAATGGTAATAAGAAAAACAAAAATAATGTACAAAAATTATTAATTATTTATAAAAGAAAGTCAAATTTTTAATAAAATATATATTTATAAAAGAAAGTCAAATTTTTAATAAAATATATATTTCAAATTTTTTGAAAAGTTTTGCCCTGTTCTAATTCATGGAGTTTTCTTTCATTCAAATGCATATATCGTTAAGAGTTGAGTTCTAAAAACTTGTACTCATCATATACTACAAACTTAACAGACAAAACGGAAAAGGAAAATAAAAAAATAATAAGAAAAATGAAATAAAAAAAAGACAAAATTGACTAATAAAATTAGTGTATTATTTATAAAAGAGAAAATTAAAATGGTTTTAAATTTTCATCTCTATATAAATATATTTTAATAAACAATTTAATTATTTAAAAATGAAATAAAAATGTAAATCAGAAAAACAAAATTGTTTTACCAACCAAATTTATTATTTGTAGGACCGCGGAATGGTCATCAGTTTGATAGGAGATTACAGAATAAAGTTAAACATTTAAAAAGAATTTGTAAACTGGGTAACTCTTTAATTAATATATAATAATTATATAACATATAAAGCTTTATAGTTAAAGTTGTATAAAAAAACAAAAAAAGAAGATTTATAGTTAACTTAAAATCTAAATAGTAAGATATGGAATATTAATGTTTAACGTTAAAATAAATATAATCTTTGTACATACATATCATATATTATTGTGTGGGGCTATTGCTGTTGTGTCAATAGAATAATTTGCCTTGATAAAAGATGAAACAAATATAAAAAAATAGAGCTCAGATGTGCCACTATGTCACCACCGAAGTAGACAAAATACAAAACCAATGACAAATGCAATCATGTACAAAACAATCATCCATGGCTGCTAAAGTTCATAAAAAACAAGTCTTTTTTAAACAGCAGAATTGATACAAAATGAGATTGCAAACACAAAATTCATAGAAAATGACATCAACAAAATTGAAAAATAAGTTGCAAACTTAATCTGAATCTCTAAATCTCCAGCTAGACATAGAGTTCTCCCATGTATAGTCCCGCTCATCGTCAACGTCAAAATCAATCGGTTCGTAGTTGCGTTCTTCGGCTTCATCAGAATCATCAAATGTACATTTGCTCAGATATCTGGATGCTTTTGTTTTTCTTTTCCTCTTTCCTCTGTTACGTACCGCACGATGGGCATGTACCTTAAGAAGAAAAGCAGTTTATGAAAAGTGTGAACATCCAAAAAATAAGGGTCCGTCGGCTAACATCAACATAATACATTAATATTTAGTAAGAAGAAATCTGTATCGGTCGCACCTGCAGAAGTGGTTGAAACTGGGGAGGCTGTTGGTCAGGTTCAGTGGGGGGGGGGAATCCGTAGGTGTTTGGTTGTCAGGAAGGGGTTCATTGTGGATCGCAGGTTGGATATCTTGTTGGGTCTGTTGATGTTATGTACAGAAAGACTTATTGATTAAGAAATGCAGAGAAAGATATATTGATGAACAAAACGTGCAGAATTTGTAAAGGCTAAACCTGTAGAGGCGGTTGGTCGTCGACACACTGATCGCTACTGTCTAGTAGTTGCAAATGGGGTGAAGGTTGCAGGTGAGGCGGTGTCTGGACATCAGTAGGCTCTGGTGGCGGTGTCTGGACATCAGTATGGTCTGGTGCATTGACATTGTGGTTGGATGCCATAGAAATTCTGCTGTCTTCTTGAACTTTGGTGTGTTATATAGAGTATAGGAGGCATGAATATATCTGAGGGTTGTGACTCTGAACCTTCCCCCTACATTGGAAATGGAAATGCGTTAATACTTTAGAAACTGTAAAGTTGGAATATTGAGAGGCAAATTAATAACGAGGGTTGATTGTTAAGTGTACCATGTAGTTGCTAATACAATGTATAGAATTATTGGTCATTAAATGAAATGAAAAGCATCCATGAACAATTAATTTGTAACGTAACATGAGATATAAATAACAAATGTGATCTGTTTAGATAAACAATTTGACAAACATAGTATGACTGTTGAGTTAAAAACATAAGAATACTCAAATTAACAGATTTGAAAGCTTAATGTAATCTAACTGCAAAAACAAAGTAACCGTGAATGAAACAAAATGTCTAGCTGGATGGTTTAGTTTAGTAACATCCCTTTAAAATGATTTCGCTTCCTGTTTCTTCAGGTGATTTTGCAGCATTAAACAAAGATGATAGGCTATGCTTCCTAAAAAAAGATACTTAGGAGCAATTTAATCAAAAATATATTTTCCAGCAGAGAAACTAAAAATCAATTTGCATAACAGGCATCTGTATATGTATTCAACAGTTAGAAAGGTCATTCAAACTTACCGGCTCAGCTCCTTGCTTGATGAGAATGGCAAACTTATATTTTGTGATCATTATCTGAATGAGTCAATAATATTTTGTAATGTCTTAAGCGTGGTTCAATACTGTAAAACATTAGTTAGAAAACGAATGACAAAAGAAACGTCGTAACTGTAATTGAAAATTACAACATGTTATAGAAACATGAATGAAAAAAACTGTTTTTTAAACTACAAACCCGTGTCGACAAATAGGCTGCCACAGGGAAGAATAATGATAAGTTGGAAAACGTGTACCGATATGATATGGCATGAAAGACATATGGAAGTGACTAAGTAATATAAAAGGTTATAAACTATAATGCACTCACATCAAAAGGTAGTTTCTCCTGTGACTTCAAGATTTTGGATTCAATATCTTCTTAGGTAAAGCCCTTAGTTGTGTCTGAAAATTTGAGACACCTAAAAGCTAAGGACCATTTAATTATTGTTAATTGTTTGATTATAAAAAAAATGAAACTACAGCAAGAAAAACAATTAAAACCAGAATGAAAGTCTATTCTTGCACGATGTTATTTTACTTGAGTAAACTATTGCCTGTAGCCTGTAGAACCTGCAAGTTGAAGGACCAAATTATGATTTACACAGTCCAACGTTATCTTCATCTTCATTATCTGACAAACCAAACATAAACTAATAAGAACCATAACAATTAGTTCAGTATCAGTTAAAAAACCTAAACATATCAACTATGATTCATAGCAATTATTTCTGATTCATAGATTCATAGGTCCAGCACGTAAACCATGTCCAGCACCATAAAGAACAACTTTGTTATACGCAACATGATAAGAAACAATACCTTAGGTTGAATGAATAAAGCAGAAGCCTCGATAGCAGCTGTAACAACACCAATCATGTATCATGAACCCTGAACCCTTTAGACTCTTCTTCCAGCCCCAACCTTCACTCAAACAACGACAATGAGATGGATCAACAGATTTTAGAAACACTACAGATTTTAAAGAAGCACCTATTTGAATCACATTCCTCAAAAATTATATATTGCACCAATGGAATAAAAAATGATACTAAGGACCTGCTCAAACACTATAGCTGAATCAAATCATGCCTCTTCAATAGTTCATGCTATCACAGAACCAAAGGTCCATACAAAATTCAATGGGATTTTCATCAAAACACTTATAAATAGTGATATACATGAACGTAAGAATTCAAATAACACAATTACCCCATGACCTATTATAATTACAAAAACATAACCTCAATGATACTTTGAGAGGAAATAATAAAGTTGATCGATTTAAATCCTCAACGTATAAAAAATATACAAATTAGAAGGTAACACATCTACCAAAGAACATCAGATGATGACAATGCCGGTATATTCCCTATGCCATCACTAATAGAAGGCACTGACTCACTTCCAATAACAGAGGTACTGAAAGGCCAGCAAAGTCGAGCAGAGGTACTGAAACCATAATATTCTGCAGATCAAACATTGATAAAGCCTCATATTCAATACTGACCTAAATTTCATTTCCATAAATATCGGAAAAGAAAATACCATCGTGGTAAGGAGTCCATTCTGCTCCAATAATTACAACCTTCATGAAATCCGTATTTCATTCATATAATCGAATGTGTGTTAAATCTAATGAGGGAAAAAGAAAAGAGTCAATACTTAAAAAAGGAAAATATAGTATTAAGTTGAATATTACAAGCTATTTTGCAAAACTAACCTGGCAGATTGTTCTCAAAAATCTTGCATTCTTTGAGCATTCTTTTGGTCCACATCTGTTAATATAGTCATAAATCCATCTTCGAATCTGCAACCACTTTTCTTTAAGCATTTTAGAAAGATTTAGTTAGAAAAGATATCAAAGTATATGACCTTTGTATAAACAATAAATCAAATCAAATCTGCAACCACTTTTATATCCATCATCAGCCAAATATGTAATAATTGAAACAAAAATAAGTTTCTACAAAGTTCAAATAACACATCTCCACATTATTCCTCAACCACCAGCGAGAAACCCACAACGGCACATCAAAGGATTCAAGAACGAAAGTTCAAAAACCTTCCAGATTTTAGAACATACCTTTGACAATGTACGAAGCGGCATCTGTAGGATGAGTTCATAGCCTTTTCAGTTTCCGCTAGGCTTCGTAAGAGATTTTGTTGAGAACAAATATGGGTTTTTCGGATCATCAATAATATTTGTAAATCATTCTCGCAGATCATCGGTTTATTGCATTTGATCGCTATAGAAAAATGTAGAAGACGAAGATGGAAGAAGAAGAAGAGGAACATGGATGAAGAAGAAAAGGAAGCAGTGCGACAGCGAGTATGGGAGAAAGGACGAGAAAGAGAGAGAAAGAGGGAGAGTGATAAGGAAGAAAGAGAGAAAGTTCAGATGGAATAGAGAACATTGGGAAGAGAAAAAGTAGAAAAATAGTAGAAAGATATAGTTGGAAGTTAACTAATTGGAAGAAAAGAAATGAAATATGTGTGTAAAGAGAAACAAAGCAGTTTGAAATTTGCTAACTATGGTAATTTGGTTGCAAAAAGTAAATTGTGGACAAAAAATACCCTCATTTCGATGAGATGGCAGTAATATAGGGAAAGGCAGAAAAGAGATTTCCAGAGCCTTAGATTTTCTTATATAGGTAGATAACTTAAAAAAATTATATTGATTATTTAATTCTTCAAAAAATATATGATATTAATCTTTTTTGTCAAATAAACTTTAGATTTAGCGACGGATTTTTTAGTTTTTTTCGTCACTAATTAAAAGATAAAAACAGACAAAATATATTTTGAAGAGTTAAGAAATTAATATAAATATTTCTTAAGTAAAGTGATTAAAATTAACTCTGAGGTTGTTCTACAAGAAAAAATATATATTAAACCTAAAATAAATAAAATTTGACTTTTAATATTATGTCTGGAATGCTATTGATTTAATTTTATTAGTTATATCAATTTAAATAAATTTTATATGATTAATAGTTGATTTATTTATAATATGTTAGTTTGTTAAAAGTAGCATAACATTCGCGTGTTCCCTGTTATTCACGGATGAATGTGGTTGTTTTATTCATCTAAATTTAACAAAATAAATTTAAATTGATATGTATATATCATTTGCGAGTAAACGCGATTGTTTTATTCGTTTAAATATAACAAAATAAATTTAAATTAATATTGTTTCCACTGGTGGAAAAATCAAAGTTGTTTTGTTTGTTTAAATATAACAAAATAAATTTAAATTGATATAGTCTCCACCACGAAATGCAGTCATTTGTTGGTCTAAATATATAGCAAAATAAATTGAAATTGATATTGAGGAGTTCATGCTTTTGACCACCTATTGAATTATGTATCCTCTCTAAAAGGCAGGATCAAGAAAAAGTTCATGCTTTTGATTTAGATCGCCGTTAATTGGGCTATTTGGTTTATTAGGAGCCGAGACTCTCTTCAAGGGTGGTCATAAGGGAGTAGAAGATATTATTTTCTTGGCAAAATCTCTTTCGTGGGATTAGTATTGATCTAAAGTTAAAGGAATTTTTGGTATGAAGATAAGAATGATTAGTTTTTGAATTCGTTTTCTTGTATTCGTTAGTTTAATTTCCTGTTTTGCCTTTCCTGTTGTATTGGGCTGAGTACCATGTATACTCAGTTTTAATACACTGCTTTGCTTATAAAAAAACTTGTTGGAACCTTTGACAATAATGAATTTTTCCTAATGACATATTCCCTCGGCTCTTTTTTAAGTGTCACTTTTTAAAAAAAAAAATTTCTTTTTAATTGTCACTTACAAAGTTCAAAGTAGTATTAATTGCACTTTTGTCAAAATTGCTCCTAGATAATCATTGCAGAGAGAGAAAAAGTAAAATGAATGTAATAAATGATTAAATGTATTATTGGTAAAAGAAGAATTATTGCTTGAAAAGTAACAATATTGATTAACTTTCTTGTAGGGGTGTTTGTAGGTTGGGTTGGGTCTAATTTGATTAAATCCAATTCTTGACCCGATCAATATTTTTTGGGTTGGGTTGAGTGTTCAACCCGTACTTTTAAGACTAAATCTGAACTAGTTGAGTTGGGTTGGGTTCGTGGGTCATCCACTAAATATAATTTTCAAATTCTAAATAAAATATATCAATTTAATTAACACATTTGTATTACAAAAACATTAAAAAAAATCATAAACTTTTAGTATTAAATTTGAATAAAATCTATCGGTCAATACCAAAAAACTCTTTTGCGATTCATATTAAGTTAGAAAAATATACAAATCGTGTAAAGTATAATTTAAAAGATAAGAAATATCTCTCTTTGAATAAATAAAGTTGGTCTCTCAAATTTGATTTAAACTTAGGTTTTTACAATTAATAAAAACTATAATTATATTAAAAATATATATATGCATTGTAAGAATTATGCTAGATAATTTATACATAAAATAAAAATAGTGTGATATATCAATGGATTGGGTTCGCGGGTTCGTGGATTTAAAACTTCAAACCCGTTACCCGAACCAAATACCAATGGGTTTGAATAGGTTGGTTCGCGTTTGACCTGTACATGATTGGGTTGGGTAAAATAAGGGTTGGGTTGGGTGAGTGGGTTCGCGGGTTGGCCCGTACCCATGAACACCCCTACTTTCTTAGTATGTGTAAAAAATAAAAATAAAATGACACTTAAAAAGGAAGTGAGGGAGTAGATAAATTTAAAAACAAATTGACTATAAGTAAGATTTTTGACACATGGAAAAGTCTTATTTGCTTAAAACAAATATGTAAACATAAAATTTGTAACTGATTGCTTTAACAACATATCATCAATGTGTTCGTATTCATTAAATTAGGTTTAGTTTTTATTGTTAGGTGAAATTACAACCTCTAAACTATTGTTTTCTTTAGTGAATCGGATAAGAGAAAAACCTAAAAATATTTCACTTGGTGTTACATATCAACAACTAAAGATATTGATTTCACCCATATTTTAAGTATTTCTGATTGTTCAAATTAGGGGTGGACAAAAACTACCGTCTCCAGGGAGAAGATCCTCTCTGAATGTGCCAACTCAGAGTTCCGACAAGCGGACCCTAGACGCCTTCCTCCTCAAGACGCAAGCATACATCCAATACGAGGAGAAAGAAGTTGCTAGTTCCGCTAGGGACTCAATGCACCAGGAGAGTGCCAGATCCTCGAAGCAAGATGAGCCATTGACATCTCGTCGGGGAGATAGAAGACGTGAGGATCGCCCCCGGGAGTCCCGGGACAACAAAGGACCCTCCGGCCACTTCCACGAGTATACTCCTCTGACCATCTCCGGAGAGAAGATCCTCTCTGAATGTGCCAACTCAGAGTTCCGACAAACGGGGGTCCGATTCCCTAAACAGATACTGGCCAAGCCGAATACTGACAAGTTGAAGTATTGACGGTTTCACAAGATCCACGACCATACAACCGACGACTGCATCCACCTAAAGGATGCCATTGAGATACTGATCAGGGACAGGCACCTGAAACAGTTTGCCAAGAAGAAAGATGCTCCACGGCAGGACGCTCAGAAGTCCAAGAAGGTCGAGGAAGAGGTACCTTCCTCGGATGAGACGAGCCTTCAGGTCACCATGAGCATATCGCGACCTGAGGACTTCTACATCCCCGAGGGACTCAACGTTCCCCCTTACTTCGCTACGCATAACCCACGGGAAACCTTCCCCTTCGCCATGGTCATCTCCGGAGGGGGCTTCAACAAGGTTACTGTAGGCTCCATTAAAAGGAAGTTCGAACATCTTCTCAGCACGAGCTCGAACCGGAGTACCACGCTCGATAAAGTTCGGGAAAAGTCGGTCCCCATCCCCTTCTACCGTGAGGAACTCCTTGGTGGGACTCCCAACTCAAGCACTCCGCTGCTCGTAAGAGCACAAATGGTCAACTTTGACGTTCACTGAATCCTAGTCGATCAAGGCTGCTCAGTCGACATCATGTATTCACAGCTGTTTTCCACCCTCCAGTTAGACGAGACGCACCTAACGCCCTACGTAGGGTTTAACTTACAAGGTTTTAACAGGTCGGTCACCAAGCCCTGGGGGTACGTGGAACTTATCGTGACTTTCGGATCTGCAGAGACGACCAGGTCTATTAAAGTCCAGTTCCTGGTCATCGACTGCCCCTCTCTCTATCAGTGCATCAACCGTGCACCTGAAGATGAAGTACTACACTTCTAGGGGCCTCGTCGCCACTCTGCACGGGGACATCGAAGTGACCAGGAGATGTTTCGAAGCTGCATGCAAAGGGCTGAACACTATCGCCGCCAAGCCGAAGACTTCCAGCAAGCCCGTCTTGCCTAGCAGCTCCGAAGAAGCAAAGACACTACCCCGCGTCGACTCTATCGACCTTGACAACCGCTTCTCTGAGGGCGACCAGAGGGAGCAGAAAAGGAAGGGGAAGGAGATCTAGCCTTGTTCGAGCATCCCTTCAACTTCAACTAGTACCAGTGAGACCTTCCATCCGATGCGCCCAATTCCGGATGACGAGTTCGAATTTGTCCTGCTCGGCAAAGACCCCTAGCGAGGAGTGAAGATCGGGACGAGACTCCCCGAATTAGTGAGGAAACAACTCAAAGCCAATCTCCGTACGAATGCAGATTTATTTGCTTGGAGCGCTGCGGAAATGCCCGGCCTAGATCCTGATGTCGTCTGCCACCAGCTCACCATCGACCCCGCCGCTATGGCAATAGCTCAACATAGGTGAAAGCAGTCTTCGGAGAAAACAGAGGCTGCCGAACAAGCTGTAAAAGACCTCCTGGAGGCAAACTTTATTTCGGAGGCCAAGTACACTACTTGGCTGTCTAATGTTGTACTCGTTGAAAAGTCTAATGGAAAATGGCGCATGTGTGTTGACTATACCGATCTCAATAAGGTCTGCCCTAAAGATGCATATCCCCTCCCCAACATAGATAAATTAGTTGACAATTCTGATGGTTTTAAATTGTTATCGTTCATGGACGCATATTCGGGCTATAATCAAATACCCATGGCAAAAAGCGACAAAAGGTACACAACATTCATGACTGAATCGGGCAACTATTACTACAATGTAATGCCCTTCGGCTTGAAAAACGTCGGCACTACCTACCAAAGAATGATGAACAAGGTCTTCCGGGGAGAAATTGGGGACATGCTTGAAGTCTATATGGACGACATGATCGTGAAATCCCACGAGGAATCCGATCACACGACCACTTTGTCGCTCCTGGGATTTTCATCCAGGTACAAACGCGAAAGTGGCGCGGAAACAGAGTCACCAGCAATGTGTATTTATCCCAAGAAAGAGAAAGGAAACACTGCGTAAACCTGAGGGAAGGGAAAAACATGGTCTCGCGACCAAGAGAAATGGGTAAGGGAGTCGGTTACGGGAGGGGAAGGTGTTAGCACCCCACGCGTCCATCGTACTCGATGGGATCCACACTTGTTGCCTCGATCAAAGGGTGTCGTCGTCTGGAGCTCCACTGCTACTGGAAAGGAAAAGGAACGGGAATGGAGAAGAGCGAAGACACTGATGCGTAGTTTTCACAAGTATACGAAATACGTCAGAGTAATACAAAAGATTATCGATCCACAGAGACCAAACGTCAATCTATCGATTCCTATAGTTACGGTGTTTATCTAAGGCAAGTTAATTCAGGGATTTATGAGTGCACAGTAAAAGTAGAGTGAAGCAAAGTACGAAGATATAAAACTCAAATGAAAGCAATAGGCTTGAATGTAATTCACACAGTCAGGTAACATTCCAACGCATGTAACAGAACTACTTATGGGCAATGTTTTCTACTTTATGAAAAGAACTAATTTAATGGGAATTGTCGCTTTCGCGTATTCAGAACCGAGTTTAACCTTTAAACAAACCCTCTTATTGTCACTTATAAAAAGGCGCGCATTGGGTTAAAGTGAAAACCCTATTTTTAAGAAATATAGTTTCTTGACTTAGTTGAAAAGTATTTTGATCTGAAACTTTTAAACAAAAGAGGTTCATATGAACCGGATTTTAAACCTACAAACGCGTCCGAAAATAGTTCTAAAATCGTTTTTCTAAAGTATTAAAAATTCCTACTTAACTGTGCAAAGCGTTGTCGCTTCCTTTGTACAGTTAAGACTAATCAAGTTTATCTAAAGGTTGGACGACTTTCGATCTTACCCAACAGAAATTAAGTGCGGAAAACTCGTGTTAAAGACCAAAATAGCCCCTAAGTGTTTCTATTGATGCATTATGTGGAATGATACTTAAACCGTGATCTTTACATTCTAACCTTTAAGATTTAGCCAGACATGGAAACGTAAACAGACATATTTAATTTTATCATGTCAAAGTAAAGTCTTTTTGAAATAAAAGGTTTTGAAAGTAAATAATGCGAATAAAGTAAAGCGATTGCGATAAGTAAAGAAAGTAAAGCGGATGCGAGAAATAAAGAAAATAAAGCGGATGCGAGAAATAAATGAAGTAAAAGCGATGCGAGAAATAAATGAAGTAAAGCGGATGCGAGAAATAAATGAAGTAAAAGCGAAGCGAGAAATAAATGAAGATAAAAGCTTAATTCATAAATAGAAACCTACACAGATCAGAGGCTTTAATTCTGAAAATAACTGGAAAGGAAAATGGCGGCAGGATTAATTTCCACCAAGTGCTCCAAACTCGATTACAGACTCTATCACACAAATGTGATAACTTCCCGGTGTGAGAAGATTATCACTTACAAAAACTCGATTATTTATGCCTAAGGTGTTTGAAACTAAGTTTGGATGCCAAGAAATGAACAAGAAGCCTCTATTTATAGACTTAGGAAAAGGTATGAAAGGACAAGGATGCCCTCCAACTTCTCGTGGGAGGGAAAATGTTCGTCAAAGGTGGCGCCCACCACCCCCTCATGGCGCCCGCCACATGAAATAGGGAAGAAGGTGGTGGGAGACGTGGCAGTTGTCAGCAGTTGAGTCCCCTCCAACTTGTGGCCTACCCCATGGCGCCCGCCATGTTGGGTGCCACATGTGCAATTCCTTTAAAAGTTGGCTTTTTGCTCGATTTCCTTCATTTCTTCGTGGATGGTTCTGGAAACACCTAGAATCTGAAAACAAGACAAAATACAAGCATAATACAAGAAAACGATAATAAAAATCCTAAGAAGCATGTGCAATTCGAGTAAAAAACGCAGTGTAATTTGGTGTTATCAAATTCTCCCACACTTAAACCTTTGCCTGTCCTCAAGCAAAACACTCTAAGGCTCGTGACAGAAAGAAGTGATATCAACAAATGATTCGGGCTAAAAGGGCTTCTAAGTTCAAATCAGGATGAAGAGATAGGTACTAACTAGATGAAACAAGGATATCGTAATCACACTTTTCTGCAGACACGGACATAAGCTTCGTTCCTATGCAAATCAATCCATACTACCCCACAGTACCTAGGCCTACCTTGTGCATTTCTTGGGTCCTTTTCATTCCGGCGCAATCACATTAAGCCCGTTATCCCTACATACTCATAGTAAAGTGACCGGTTAGTGATTCTGATCTCAAATACATGGGCTCTGGTACACAAACTGGTGTAACCCCTTTTATTGACCCTATTGTAGTTGTGGGGGATCGGATTGGAACCCGCCCTACCAAGTCCAGCACCAGACATCTCTGAACCAACTAACAATGGGTAACTTTTTGCTCTTTTTTATTCTTTTTCTTTTTTTTTTCAAATTTTTACAACTTTTTGAGTTAAGTGACCTTGTAAGGGTCACCTATCCCGAGTTGCATTTTCTATAAAGCACAACATACAGATCGTTCACTTATATTCATCGGTCCCCTACGTAGAGCATGCTTAGGCCGGAGCCGACTGCTGGGATAAACTACTAAGGACCTACTAAAAAGACAATTAAGGCCATGGTATATGGGTATCGGGGTCGATTTTTATACTCACGAAGCTTACGGTGTAAAAATGATACCGATGTTACAAAAAGATTTCCCAAGTCATCCGCATCCTAACTCGAACCTGTCTTAAAGCCCAAATTTTTCAAAATGATTCACTTTTCTTTTGTCAAATTTTTTTGGTATGGCTAAAGAAATGGGGAAATAAGGATACACTATACAGATGACTCGTCAAGCACATGCATGTTCTAAAAATAAACTAAAATAAGAAAAACTAACTAGAAAGCAGTAAAAATAAAAGGAAATAAAATTGTAAGAAAACGAATAAAATCTCCGCCCACACTTAAATCAAACATTGTCCCCAATGTTTCGAAATAAGGTAAAGAAGATGTAACCTGGTGAGTCTACGGTATGCTACTGGTACTCCCGTCACCGTGCGGTGAGCGCCTAGGGTGTCGGGATCTGCTGCGACGACGATCGCTCTGAGAAGTGGCAAACTCGTCGAATCTGGTGTTCATGGCAGCCTGAGATTGCATGATGGTCTGGATGGAACGCTTTGCTTACTGTTGTGACTCTTGCATAAAGTTCATGTTATCGGTAAGTTGCTGCTGGATAGCAGCAAGCAAGCCGTCACGCTTCTCTTCTCGAGCCAGCTGCTCACGCCACATCTGCTCAGTGATATAAAAACCAGGAACGGTACCTGCATATGGGTGAGAAGAAGATGGTGCAGTGTGTGTAGGTGATACATGGGGTGACATATGATGATCAGGAGACTGCTCATGATGGTCAAACTCGTCGTCAGTCTCATGTCCATCCCCAGCAGGAACATTAGGAAGAACTGGACCCATAAAAGGTGGAGCTTCTAAGTCGTAGGTCCAGTTCCTCTCCACTCGTACATCAGTACGTCTAGTGCAGGGTAACACAACATATGGGATAACTACACCATGAACCATAAGTTCAAAGCCTCCCTCTCTCCTTGTCTTGCACAATTTCATGTCTTTCAGAAATTTTAAATTAATTGTGCGAGGAGGGAGAGGTGCTAAGGTGGCTATCTCAGTGTCAAGGTTGAGAGCCTTAGCGATAGACGTGATCAGTCCTCCGAAAGCAATGGTTCCTGTACTCTTAACAATAGTAGTCATATGGGCAAACATAAAAGGAACAAAATTAATTCACCTATTTGTGAGGCACCCTTGCAAAAATAAGAGTTCTCTAGCATTCACCTTGTTTGGATTCACCCGGGCAAAAACAGTACAGGCCAACATATAACGAAACACGCGGATGACCGGGTTATGGATCCTTGAGGCAAGGATTCCTTCAAAAGAAGTGGTTGTATGATTTGACAGCCTATTCCAGAAGGAGAATGCCTCAACAGACCAATCAGAATCCAAAGGTGCTTCACAAATAGCGCCATCTCCAAAAGGCACTCCTAAACGCTCTGCTAGTTCGTCGGTAGTGAATTCATATTCAACATTAAACATCTGGAATTTCACTGTACCGACTGTGCTAGCAGTGTTAGGACTGACAGTGTAAATTAGGGAACTCAAAAATTCCCGAGTCAATTGCTCAAAGGTCAGTTCCTTTCTAGCAAATACATCATGCATTCCTAATATATCTAGGAAATGAAAAATGCTATGATAAATACCAAGAGAGTAAAGACAATCGACGTCTACATACCGGGTCGAGATTATGGGTCGCTCTTGCAACTTCTCGAGAAGTTTCTTTTGCCTCTCCACGGGCTTTCCTTGGCGGAGGGTGTAACTGTCGTACTCCATGGATGCATTTTTTTTTTGTTTGAGGTTGAAGAAGATGGAAATGGGTTTTATGGAGAAATGGAGAAAATGGAGGTTTTAGGGATTTTTATGGATGGTTTTGAAAATGGGGTTTGGAGATGTCAATGGGATGGTGAGTAGTTTGGAGAGTTATGAACTTTTTGGAGGTTGAGGGAAGTTTTTGGAAGTTCAAAAATGGAGATTTTGGAGGTTTTTGATGAGGAAATTGCGGTTGGGGTGGTTCTGCCCCGCATATAGAACCAGACCCCATGGCGGGCGCCATGGTCTATATGGCGGGCGCCATATGAATAAGTCTTCTGGGGCGGCTTATGCTTGGTCCTCTTGGGCTTTCCTCCTCCTTTTTGATTTTGGTGGTGCTATTAGCACTACCTTCTCTTTTTTGGCACTTGCATTATTTTTGTTAGGAAAATATAAAATACATATGCAATAATATAATTAATTTAGTAAAATAAAATAGAATAAAATAAGAAAATGGAAATAAACATGCTTAAATATATGTAAGTACTAGAGTACATAATGAACAACATGAAAACCGAATACGAATAATGTAAAACATATATATATGTCTGGGAATGAAAATGCGTAAATATGGTAAATATAATAATAATAATAATAATAAGAGAGTAGTATCATCACGGGGCCAGAGGCTCCTCTGCCTGGTCAGAACCACGAACTGCTGCCAACTCTCTGTAAAGATCCGCAATCTCCTTATCTAAATAGTCTGCCTCGGTCGCATGGGTCAGATCAGATACCTGGACCTGCAAAGTGAGATCTGCGACCTCCTGTCTGAGTCTAGCTGTCTCCATACGAAGCTCAACAATCTGCGTCTGTATGTCAGGCCTCTGCAAAGAATGATTATTAGATAGCACAGTAATCCTGGGAGATGGTGGCGTAGGATGGTACTCTGGCACTGGTGGAGTCCTGGGATTATCAACAGTCTCACCAAAGCCCTTTAATGCATAACTCCAATTGGCCTGGTCGTGCACACTGGTCATCATGGGATCTGGCAGGGTGAAGTAATGTACAGTCTCATTATCGATCAGTAGCTTGAACTGGCCGGGATGGAAGGAAGCTCTCCTCATCAACCCGCGGTCCAAACATAAATCGATGTCCAATGTGGTGTACCCGCAATAAGGGGTCAGATGAAGTAGCTTGCTCGTAAGCCCCAAAGCAGTAGCAATCTGTGTAACTGTCACTCCTACATGAATAATCCCCTCAGAAGATCTGGCTGTACCCCCAAGGTTGTCAAGCAGAAAACTCCCACAGGCAACTGGACGCGTCTGATTTGCGCAGAAGATGAAGAAAATCTCTTCCTCACTAACATGGATGTCAAGATCGACTTTCCCCAGAAAGGTGTGTGCTAGGATCATCTGGAAGTATCTGCAAAAATTTGTTAGAAAAATATGGTGCGGTGTGTACAGGTGGAACCTGACCATGTGAAATGACAAGGAGAAGGTGAGTTACGAATGAGAGAGATATGCTTTCTCCCATCATACTCATCATTGGTGTCACCACCAGCAGCGACATTCGTAGGAATGTGCGTGGGCACCCGGTCATTTTAAGGGATTGTCATCTAGAGATCTTTCGCCTAAATATAGCTGAGACGTGACAAGCGATACAATTCTTTATTTTCTGTAAACAAAAACAATAAAAAGAAAACATTAAATTAAAAGCTTGTGGGTTGCCACCCACGCAGGGCTTTGTTTAACGTCGATAGCTCGACGGTTAGGAGTGTTAATCTTCGGTTTCCAAGGCCATTTATCAAGCCATCTCACATATCCCTCACCTTTTCTTTTCTTCTTTCTGTGGGGCGGTTCATTCTTTTGAACTTGTGGTGGTGGTTCTGGATCTATCCTAAGTATTAGCTTTTCGAGTTTGGGCTTAGTTATTTCATTCATCACCTCAAAGTTGAACCTTACCCTCTTAGCAGTAATGATATCCCAAGTTTCATGGTCCTCGAATTTTCTCTTTTTATGCGTGACCTCAAACAAAGATGCATCGGTGTGGATATTTTCCAATACCATCACATGCGTTTTGGATTGGGATTCTACCTTAGCTTCAACAAACCTTTACGAGAAAGGAATTGGTGGGGTATATGGAGGAGGAACGACATTAGGTGCTTCCTTCGCCACCTCTTCAACAACCTCCCTTTCGGATGGTGTCGATGGATTTTTCTCAATCCCAACTCTTTCCTCACCAGAACTCTCCTCAATTTCATTATCACTTTCCCAAGGATTTTCTATTTGTTCTTCACTATTGGTTGCTACAACATCCACATGTTCCTCAGGGTAGGGTCCTATAGGTGTCTGTGTAAGCAGGGAGATTTGAGTCTCCAATGCCTCAGTGTGAGTCGCGAGGGACTCGACCATAATGCTTATCTGCCTAAGGGTTTCATAAGTATCGAGATGTTGTCTTCTAAGCTCTTCATTATGGAGAGTTTGGGTTTCCACAAAGTGCTCCATCATAGATTCTAACCTAGAATTAGTTGTTGTTTTAATGAAGTCCTCCATTAATGCTTCGAGGTTGGAATTAACAGATTCTTGTGGTTCCTCGAAATATTGGGAATGGTGATCGTAGAGGAAATTTTGGTGCGGTTCCTCAAAATATTTGGAGTATTGCGGTTGGTAATTGTAGAGAAAATTTGGGTGATACATAGTTTTTAAATATATATATATATATATATATATATATATATATATATATATATATTTAAATTTTTATTATTATTATTTTTATAGGAGTGCCTTAGTCTATACGGTGTAACAACAGGGTACGAAATTTGATGAAATTGGTCCCTGGCAACGACACCAAAAACTTGATGCGTGGTTTTCGCAAGTATACGAAACGCGTCAGAGTAATACAAAAGATTATCGATCCACAGAGACCAAATGTCAATCTATCGATTCCTATAGTTACGGTGTTTATCTAAGGCAAGTTAATTCATGGATTTATGAGTGCACAGTAAAAGTAGAGTGAAGCAAAGTACGAAGATATAAAACTCAAATGAAAGCAACAGGCTTGAATGTAATTCACACAGTCAGGTAACATTCCAACGCATGTAACAGAACTACTTATGGGCAATGTTTTCTACTTTATGAAAAGAACTAATTTAACGGGAACTGTCGCTTTCGCGTATTCAGAACCGAGTTTAACCTTTAAACAAACCCTCTTATTGTCACTTATAAAAAGGCGCGCATTGGGTTAAAGTGAAAAACCTATTTTTAAGAAATATAGTTTCTTTACTTAGTTGAAAAGTATTTTGATCTGAAACTTTTAAACAAAAGAGGTTCATACGAATCGGATTTTAAACCTACAAACGCGTCCGAAAATAGTTCTAAAATCGTTTTTCTAAAGTATTAAAAATTCCTACTTAACTGTGCAAAGCGGTGTCGCTTCCTTTGTACTGTTAAGACTAATCAAGTTTATCTAAAGGTTGGACGGCTTTCGATCTTACCCAACAGAAATTAAGTGCGGAAAACTCGTGTTAAAGACCAAAATAGCCCCTAAGTGTTTCTATCGATGCATTATGTGGAATGATACTTAAACCGTGATCTTTACATTCTAACCTTTAAGATTTAGCCATACATGGAAACGTAAACAGACATATTTAATTTTATCATGTCAAAGTAAAGTCTTTTTTAAATAAAAGGTTTTGAAAGTAAATAATGCGAATAAAGTAAAGCGATTGCGATAAGTAAAGAAAGTAAAGCGGATGCGAGAAATAAAGAAAGTAAAGCAGATGCGAGAAATAAATGAAGTAAAAGCGATGCGAGAAATAAATGAAGTAAAGCGGATGCGAGAAATAAATGAAGTAAAAGCGAAGCGAGAAATAAATGAAGATAAAAGCTTAATTCATAAATAGAAACCTGCTCCAATCGGAGGATTTAATTCTGAAAACAACTGGAAAATAACTGGAAAGGAAAATGGTGGCAAGATTAATTTCCACCAAGTGCTCCAAACTCGATTACAGACTCCATCACACAAATGTGATAACTTCCCGATGTGAGAAGATTATCACTTACAAAAACTCGATTATTTATGCCTAAGGTGTTTATAACTAAGTTTGGATGCCAAGAAATAAACAAGAAGCCTCTATTTATAGACTTAGGAAAAGGTATGAAAGGACAAGGATGCCCTCCAACTTCTTCTGGGAGGGAAAATGTCCGTCAAAGGTGGCGCCCGCCACCCCCTCATGGCGCCCGCCACATGAACTAGGGAAGAAGGTGGTGGGAGACGTGGTAGTTGTCAGCAGTTGAGTCCCCTCCAACTTGTGGCCTACCCCATGGCGCCCGCCATGTTGGGTGCCACATGTGCAATTCCTTCAAAAGTTGGCTTTTTGCTCGATTTCCTTCATTTCTTCGTGGATGGCTCTGAAAACACCTAGAATCTAAAAACAAGACAAAATACAAGCATAATACAAGAAAACGATAATAAAAATCCTAAGAAGCATGTGCAATTCGAGTAAAAAACGCGGTGTAATTCGGTGTTATCAGACACGGGGGAGAAAAGAAAAAGAAGTGACTCGATAGGACATCGGCGTCTTATGCCTACGTATTCCCTCGTGCAATGGGAAAGTCAGAGTCAACGCAGTTCGGACATGAACTAAGGGGGAAGGTTGCTCGCCAAGACATCGTCGGCTTGTGCCTACGTATCCTCAATCTAACCAGAAGGAGGAAATCAGAGCGGTCGTAGTTCGACCTAACAAGGTCTTAGTGTTTTTTATGAGCGACGTTAAGTTCGCGTCCGGCAGTTAGGGTCGATGCATGTTTGCGACGAGACGGAAGTAACGTGCTATTTTCTGAAAAAAGTTTTGAAACTTAACGATCCCAAAGGATAAAAAGGTTTGAGGTTGTTTTGTTTTTTTTAGACAGAAATGGATTGAAGTTCGTTTGCAACTTGCATTGCACCCAAGTCTACAACATAGGAACGAATACGTCGCATATCGTCCCCAAAGGGACGTACACTAAGTACCCTTGAAGAATGAAGGGAGACCCTCCATACCTCACTTCCCATATACAAGGCTCATGCGCACATTAACCTTTATTAAGTGTTTTAGAATGGTTATGAGATGAGAAGAGAAGACTCAAAGGAAAAGAAAACACTAAGGGGAATTCTATCATAATGTTGTCATGCAAAAGATGGCCCTAAGGGGAGGTTTAAGAACAACCTAAGTTTAAAGAAGTGAGAGAGATAGCACTACCTAATGCTTATCCTACCTCACCTTAATCAAAAATTAAGGATGAGCTAGGATCCCAAAGGGGTGTGAGAGAATTGTACACAAAACATCATATCATGTAATCCATAAAAGAGAAAGAGAAGTAAGATAGATGAGAGATGAAAGAAGGGATGAACATGGATAAGCATTCACATGTTCAAATGCCTTACCTATGCCCCTACACAAAAGGTTAGTACCACATGAACACAAGTAATGAGTACAAGTGACAAAAAGTAAACCAAACAACGCTAGTTGTCTTAAGAAGACAACTTAAGAAGTAAATAAAGTTTGAACCAAAAGGGAAGGGTTCTAAGGTTTAAGGATCGTCCAAAGTCAGTAGGTACATGTAAATGTATCCTACTAAGGTTAAGTTATCAAACAAAGTCAAACTAGGTTGAAACATGCACCAAAAGATCATACCAAAGCAAGTTGTGCACAAACTATGCAAGATGAATGCATATGGTTTATGAACATGAATAAATGCACATGCAAACATCAAAGTCAGAAGTGAATGACATTTATTAATGCATAGATATGTCATTAATATAGCATGTAATTCATGAATGCAAGCATTGATTAAGTAAGAAGAAGTGAAGACAAACATCACACAAGTTCAACAATGAAGCATACTTGTAACACAAGTAAAGAATGATGATGCAAGATGAACAAGCATGGAAATGGATGCAAGTCAGTAGCATATGACATTTGAAATGACATTTAAGATGCAAGAATGAGCATACAAAGTTCACACAAGTATCATGTTAGTGCACATTGAAGAAGAGAAGCAAACTAGGTTCAAACAAGTTCATACAAGTTCCAAGTGTTCATAAACTTATGCAAGATGCAAGATGCAATTAGAACTCATGTCATATGGTTGAGAATGATCACAAACATAAGTGAAATCATGTTTAAATGGACGTTTAAGTTCATGCAAGCATTGATGAGAACAAGTCAACAAAGTCATGCAAGAAAAGAAACATAAGTGCACAAAACATTCCAAGTTTAAACAAGTGCACATAATTCAATTCAAGATGGACAAGCAATGACCTATAACATGATAAAAATGACCTATAATGTTCACACAACATGTCAAGAGGTCTCATCAATTTTCAAAGATGGTTGCATACAATGCACATTAAAACCCTAGCACATGGTCTCTAACATTCACACAAACAAGCATGCTTTTAGGCAATCCATATAGTCATGTTAGAAGGATGAGAAAATTGAAATATGTAAGTATTTTGAAGTGCAAACAGTGTGCAAACATGTCTCAAAAGGATGGATCAAAATTCATTACCAAACATGTTCAAAGATGCTTCACAACTTCATACAAGTCACACAAACAAATTGCTCAAAGATAGCATTCAAAAGTCAATAAGAAATGACCTAAAAAATCTATAAAAAATGCATGAAATGCCTTAACATATCAAAAAAGCATGTATCAATTATCATGTGAAAAATAAGTTCAAAACTAGGTCAAACAAATTAAGAATGAGGCAAGTATCATGAATGGATGCTCATACAAAAGAAATTAAATGGAAATTCATGGAAAAATAGTAAAATGTGCTAAAATCATAGAATAAAATATGTAAAAATTAATTAAATGCATTAGGATGCTATGGGAATTTATTTAAGACTTTTAGATGCTCATAAGTATTTTTTTAAATTAAAAATCAAACAAGTATGAAAAGAAAATTAAAAAACAAAGAAATAAGCACAGGGGGTGCAGCGCAAGCAAATTCTCAGTTCAATGCGCATTGGGCCTAGTGGTGAGGGGGTGTGGATATCAGAATTGCTAGGCCCAAGGCACGTGCAAGTCTGAGGGTTCATGCCATGTGGATTAGTCAAACTGTTGACTCTCTGAGAACCATTGGATCCAATCAACTTGAGATGATCAAAGAAGTAAATAAAACAAATGATTCACAACGCACGCACATGTTAAGCACTGATGATGCACACACATGGAATCACATAGTCAACACAAAGTCAGACAAATGATTCACGTGAGAGGGAGGGTGTTTCATTAATGCGCTGGCGTGTTTTTGTGCGTTGGATTAAAAACAATCAACAGTCATGACTTGTTCTGAGAATTGAGTTAGGGTTCCTGAGGAGATGCAATCTCAGGTGGCCGGAGAAGACTCTGGTCGTCTTCTCCGGCGAGCAACCACCGTGCTCAGCCTTACATGTCACCTGAAATGGATATGCCTTATATCAATCTCTTCCTCTCTCCGCGCAGGTTCCAAATCTAACTTCAAAAATCACATACAATGCGCATACAGAGAGAATCGAAGGAAAACATTTTGCCCTAAAAATTCAACTAAGCACCTAAGGTGCCTATCAACTAGCCAGATGTTCAATAGCTTCTATTAAGCTCCAAAACCAACAAAAACAAGCACTAAATTCACAGAACAAAGGTAGCAGGATTTGAAATAGAAACCTGAGCTTGATGAATCTTTGAATGCAAGAATACCAGAGAGGAGATTCCTTATGCCTTGAACTTGAGACTGAGCGAATCAGTGAAGTTTGAGTGAAAAAGCTTGGAGAAGAAGATGAAATTAAAGATCCAATGCTACCAGTTCAGTGATCTGTTGATGACGATGATGAATGCTGAAGTAGAAGTTGCAGAGAACAAGCTCGAGAGAGAGAGAGAGAAAGAAAGAGAGAGAAATTCAGAGGGAGAGAAGAGTGTGAAGTGAAGAAGAATGAAGAAAATGATCCAAGTTCCTTACAAATTCTGTTAGAGATTGGTTTTATATGCTTGGTTAAGATCTAACTATTATAGTTGATGGTTAGAACTCTAGTTAGAGGTTGAGTTAGTTTGAAAATAGGTTGAAAAGAGAGTGAGTGTAGCTCAGGTTTAATTCAATGTGGAGAGGGAGCATGATATCATAGTGTGGATTAATGATGGAGGGTGGTGGTTATGTGATGCTAAGTTTGTAGCAGCAATAACTTGTTATGTAAGTTTCACTCTTTATTGGTTTAAACAAATATGGCATGGAAGTACATGATCATGTATGTGTGCAATAAGTATGTTTGGCTTTAAAAAGCAATGTAATGCGTGATGTATGTGAAGCATGCGTGGGATAAACAAACAACAATGCAACTGGTTTTTACTTGGCATGGAAGAAAGTCAGATGGCATGATGGTGAATTTGTGCAAGTATATCTTAATGATCATGGGATGAAAATGACTGATCTTAGGGTCTTTGGAAAGAGGGAATGGAGGAGAACAACATTGATGTTCAAAGCAACCACAATTGAATCTCTTAAAATAATTAAAAATGTCCATAAAGGTGTGTAGTCATGACTGAGTTAGCATGCCTGCTTGCCTTGGTTCGTGCCTGGCTCATGGCCTATGAAATTATCAGCTTGAGTTCGTCACTTTTAGCCCACTATAACTCTCAAATGGTTGGTCAAATGAAAAAACCTTCAACATCAAAGTTGAAGAGGAGATCAAGAGGAACAAAAACCATGTTGAACACTTTTTGATTTGGAGCCTCCATCATGGAGATAATTGACCTTGAACTTGGATATGTCATGCACACAAGGTGTTTGTAAAAATGACTGCATGCTGGCTCGCCCATGACTTGCCTGGCTGGTCAACTTTGCCTTATTTTCTCTCAACTTTAATCCATCATATCTCCCTTGATTTTGATCCAATGGAGATGTTCTTGGTATGGTTTTGAAACTTAGAATGTGAACTTTCAATAGGCCTCCATAACCTTTCAATTTGGTGCTTGGAACATGGAGAAAGAATGCCCTAAAGTTGAGTGCTCAACTTGCCAAAACTTGCCATAAATGGAAACCCTAATTTCTATTTTTGGCAACTTTCCACATCTTTTGATTTTTGGTGAATCTCTTGATATTTCTTGATCAAATCTTCATCAATGGACATATTTGACATGAGGAACATAAGTTTGACCTTAAAAAGTCAGGAGTTGACTTTTTCCTCTGTACAGTTGACTTTTCCCCAATCTGGCTGATTCTCAACCAATTGTTCAATTGAAGATCTTTTGAAATGAACCAATGGGCAATACTTCATCCTTGGACAATTAAGGGCATATGGAAAAACTTGAAATCAAACTTTGGCTCAAAAATTCACTTGCACTGACTTTTCACCAAAACCCTAATTTTGCACTAGTTAGGAGAATGTGAGCCACTTGAGATTTCTCATTTACCTTGATCCCATTCTATGAACCAAATGATATGCAAAGAATGAAATGAAACATAAGCCAGTTAGTGTTAAAAGCATGAGGGTAAATTTTGAGGTGTTACAGCTGCCCCAATTCAAACTTCTTGGATCCGAGGGTATGGGAGCGAAGACTTCCAGACAATCGGGATACAAGGAGATTGAATACCAAAATAACTTGGATATTTGCAACCTGTGGGGGTAATGAAATAAAGCAATTACGAGGACGGCCGAAGGCGAACTCGAAAAGGTAGACCGGCCGAAGACGGGTTAACAAACAACAATAGTACGAGGTTGGTCGAAGGCGAACTCGAAAAGGAAATACCAGCCGAAGGTGGACTTTTAAACAGAGGTAGACCGGCCGAAGACGGGCTAACAAACCTCAATAGTACGAGGTCGGCCGAAGGCGAACCCGAAAAGGTAAACCGGCCGAAGGCGGACTATGCTGGGGAGGAAGACAAGACCGGCCGAAGGTGGGCTAATTAACGAAAGTGAAACGAGAACGGCCGAAGGCAAACTCGAAAATGAAAGATCGGTCAAAGGCGGAATTTCTAACAACAATAATACGAGGACGGCCGAAGGCGAACTCGAAAAGAAAGACCGGCCGAAGGCGGAATTTCTAACAACAATAATACGAGGACGACCGAAGGCGGACTCGAAAAGAAAGGCCAAGCCGAAGGTGGACTTTCAAACAAAGGAATACGAGAACGGCCGAAGGCGAACTCGAAAAGAAAGAACAAGCCGAAGGTAGACTTTCAAAATAAGGATACGAGACCAAGCCGAAGGTGGGCTCGAAAAGAAAGGCCAAGCCGAAGGTAGACTTTCAAGCAATGTAATACGAGGACGGCCGAAGGCGAACTCGAAAAGAAAGACCGGCCGAAGGCGGAATTTCTAACAACAATAATACGAGGACGGCCGAAGGCGAACTCGAAAAGAAAGACCGGCCGAAGGCGTAATTTCTAACAACAATAATACGAGGACGACCGAAGGCGAACTCGAAAAGAAAGAACGACCAAAGGCGGAATTTCAAACAAAGGCAAACCGACCGAAGGCGGACTAACCAACAAAGGTAATACGAGGACGATCGAAGGCGAACTCGAAAAGAAAGACCAACCAAAGGTGGAATTTCAAAGAAAGACTAAGCCGAAGGTGGAATTTCAAACAAAGGGTACGAGGACGGCCGAAGGCGAACTAAAAAAGAAAGACCAGTC
This sequence comes from Lathyrus tuberosus, assembly GCA_022829125.1. Taxonomy (NCBI): domain Eukaryota; kingdom Viridiplantae; phylum Streptophyta; class Magnoliopsida; order Fabales; family Fabaceae; genus Lathyrus; species Lathyrus tuberosus. The sequence continues at coordinate 3,501,703 of JALAZF010000092.1, read as the reverse complement.
GAAGGTGGAATTTCAAACAAAGGTAGACCGGCCAAAGGCGGACTAACCAATAAAGGTAATGCGAGGACGGCCGAAGGCGAACTCAAAAAGAAAGACCAGCCGAAGGTGGAATTTCAAACAAAGGTAACACGGGGACGGCCGAAGGTGAACTCGAAAAGAAAGACCAAGCCGAAGGTGGACTTTCAACAACAAAAGAATACGAGGCCTAGCCGAAGGTGGACTCGAAAAAAAGAAAGACCAAGCCGAAGGTGGACTTTCAAAGAAAGGCTAAGCCGAAGGTAGACTTTCAAACAAAGGGTAACACGAGGACGGCCGAAGGCGAACTCGAAAAGAAAGACCAAGCCGAAGGTGGACTTTCAAAGAAAGACTATGCCGAAGGTAGACTTTCAAACCCAATAATACGAGACCAAGCCGAAGGTGGACTCGAAAAAACAAATACCAAGCCGAAGGTGGACTTTCAAAGAAATACTATGCCGAATGTAGACTTTCAAACAAAGGATATGAGGACGGCCGAAGGCGAACTCGAAAAGAAAGGCCAAGCCGAAGGTGGACTTTCAAACCCAACAATACGAGACCAAGCCAAAGGTGGACTCGAAAAGAAAGACCAAACCGAAGGTGGACTTTCAAAGAAAGACTAAGCCAAAGGTAGACTTTCAAACAACATAATACGAGGACGGCCAAAGGCGAACTCGAAAAGAAAGAGTACGAGGACGGCCGAAGGCGAACTCGAAAAGAAAGACTATACGAGAACGGCCGAAGGCGAACTCGAAAAAAGAGTACGAGGACGGCTGAAGGCGAACTCGAAAAGAAAGACTATACGAGAACGGCCAAATGTAAACTCGAAAAAAGAAAGAGTACGAGGAAGGCCGAAGGCGAACTCGAAAAGAAAGACTAAGCCGAAGGTAGACTTTCAAAGAAAGGTAATACAAGAACGGCCGAAGGAGAACTCTAAAAGAAAGACTAAGCTGAAGGTAGACTTTCAAACCCAAGATAAGTAGAATCAACAGATCTACAAAGATGACTCCGCTGGGGAAAGAGAAATCTAAACAGACAACTCTGTAGGGGAGTATAGGAAGGAACAACAGTAAAAAGGACGAATCCACTGGTTGCGGTGTAATGTCAAACAACATCTCCTGCATTACATCTCCTTCTGCAGGGGAAAGAAACTGGTAACAGATATCAAACCTGGCTTATGCTTCGAATGCATATGTTTGAATTTTTCTATGGCGTAATGCTCCATACGAAATGGAAATGTTACGCGTTTAGGAGGATGCCATGCAAGAATGCTTATGCAATGCAAAAGAGGCACTCCAGCAAAATAAATGCTGAAGACGAAGGCAACCCCACCGGGGATGACAAACTAAATTGTCCTCTGAATTAAAAGATCCTGCTGAGGAAGATTTCACTGAACGACTTCCTGATCACAAACTCTGCTGGAGATGAAAAACTCAGAGAGAAATTCCACTCTGTTGGAGATGGATAAAAAATGAATATTGGAGATGGAACCCAAAGAGAATTTTCTTCCTGGGGATTACCAATGACTTCTACCAAAGTTAGAACTCAAAACCTGGATCTGAAGGATGCCAATAACAATTGAACTTAAAACCTGCTGGGGATATCAACCGCTGTTGAACAAACCACTGTGGAGGTCACCACCAAACTCTGCTTGGGGAACAAGTCAATAATACCGAACCTGCTTGGGGATACTTCTGAACTTAACCTGCTACTGGGAGACATCTGTACCTTCACCCTGCTGGGGAATATCAGCTACTATTAGCAAACCTGCTTAGGGAATGGTGATTGACGACATCAACTCTGCTAGGGGATACCATCAAGCTTACTCATCTGTTGGGGATTAGATTATACTGTTGCTGATGAGAAAAACACTTCCTGGCTAGCTGAGGAAAATGGGTGCCAAGACTCTGTGGGGAAAATAACCTCGTTGTCCAAAGAAGATATTCCATTAGTCTCTTGCTGGGGATGCAGAAGTATCAACTTCTGGCTGCTCGCTAAGAGAGTAAACAATCAGAACTCTAGCTGGGGAAATAATCCTCTGTATTCTAGCTGGGGAAAGCAACACCCTGCTGAGGAGGACGAAATTTCAACGCTGAGGAGAGTAGCTCTACTGGGGAGAAACAATATTGGGTGCCTCACGCCTCTGCTGATCAACTACATACTGGTCTTCATACCCAACCAACAGTCCCTTGAACTTTCCACTTGCCCCATACCACAGGGTCTAATGGAAGAAATCATCTCAAGAGGATTTTATAGAGGATCGGTCGTTCACACTACCCCAGGGTCTTCAAACTCTTGGAGAGATTTATTAGATCTCGACATAACTGCCCCAGACTGCATATCTACAAAGTAACTTGCCTCGAAAGGGTTTGCAATGACTGGAAATATTCTGCCCCGGTATCTCGTACCTTGATGAGATGCTTTCAACTGACCGTCCTCAGGATTGGATGACTTCTCGTGCTCTTGAGGTGGCCTGCCCTAGTACGAGCCTTGAAGTGAATTTTCCCCTGACCGACTGGTCTTCGTGTGATTTGTCGAATCTCGACGTGATTGTTCCCTTTTAGCTGCTTCAGGGAAAATTTTCAATGTGACTGTTTCAGATTGACTGTATCTTATCACCATTCACTGGGAACGTCTGGGCTACGCACAGCCTCTTGGACACATGCCCCTTGACATAACTGTCCTTCGGAGTTTTCAAGTATCTCAACTTGGCAGGATCGAGCCTCTCGACTGACGCTCATCATGTAAGCTTCTTTGAGGTCAAACACATGCAAGCAGAAAATGTTTATTGTGAGAATGACAATTCTAATGCAACACCCGTGTTAACCTTGAAGTTTTATTGAAAACATGTCGCCAAACCTTGTGAACATGTCACTGGTTACGACATTGATTTTTGAATGGAAAATAATACGCATATTCAATACCAACAAAAATCAAATTAGCATAACTCATAGGAGTCAGGAACGCTATCTCGCTGAAGTACGCTTTTGGAATAAACCCTGCTTCAATTAGGACTTTTAAGGGTTGTAACGTGGCCTGGTTCACGGTTTTGAGAAAAAAGGATTTAAGGCTCAACATTTTGTTTGTACCCACCCATTCTCCTTGATGTTCTCCAGTCCTACGTTCAGCTAATCTGACACAAGCGCTCATCTCTCAAAAGGTTTCATGATCTTTAAGGAACCCATGCACTGATGGTCTGAGACCTAATGAGGTTTTGGAGTAACAGTCACCCCTTTTTGTCTTCTGTTCGTAGTCACACGAATTTGTTCTTGCTCGAGGATTTTCTTTTGTAATCCTTTTGCTTTTCGCTTTTTCGTTCTTTTGCTTTTTGAACCCTAATTTTTTCCTGGACTGACTCTTTTAAGTTTTTCTATTTTGAAGTCCAGCGGGATGCCCTTACTTTTGCCTAAGTCGCTTGTTTTCAAGTTTCGACTTAGCGGGCTTTCTTTCTTTATATATTTTTTCTTTGAACAAATCGTGTGACACTGTTTTGTCTGACTTGTTTGAAAGGGTTGTGAATGCCTCACTCCTTGATCATTGATGGATAACCATTGTGGTTTCACACCTTTTGACCTCTTGAAGGCAATGGATCCTCAGATGCACACTCCTTTCGAGATTTTAATACTTGGTCAAATTAACTGACACCTACCCTGCCCCAGGTTAAGATTGAGGGTTTTTTCGTTTTCAGAAAGAAACTCCTACTCCAAGGCTCAAAGGGATTAATGAGGGCCTATCTCCCTTATATCTCTAGTGTTTAGGGATTCGAAACAATGCCTGTACATCCTCAATAGGGTTTTATCCGAAAGTATACCATTAGAAATTTATGTTCTTACTTCATCATCCTCCCTCAAAGAGTTTAAGCAAGAAAGTTGGCATTGCAGTCCATATAAACATGATATGAGTGCATAAAAGCAAAATACTTCAAGAACAACACATTCATTACATTAAAAGTATCATTCAACACACAAACAAGTTTTTACATGCAGACAGTGTTTAAACAAACAAATGAAAGCTACATATGAAAATGCAGTAAAGGAAGCTGATGATTGCCATTATTGAGGAGACTTGACTCCGTATGGACTTATTGCTTCTGCTGATGTTTTTGCAGCCTCGAGTGCTCACTCTGATGAAGAGGCTTTACCTCATGGGGGTACCATCTGGGGTGATGACCTTTGAGTTAATCAAATCTTACACCTTGTGCTGGAACGCATTACAGTTATCAAGTGAGTGCCCAAACGTTCCTGAATGGAACTCACAGCTAGCATTCATGTCATAGTCCGGAGGAATAGGGTATGGCACTGACATGGCATTCCTTAGCTGAATCAGAGAGCTTTTGAGCAAGCGAGCAAACAACTGTCTGTAAGGAATAGGAATAGGATCAAATATCCTCTTGGGCCTTCTTGGTCTGAGTTGTTTCTGCTGCTGATGGTTCTGCTGCTGATGCTGATTTGGGCGCCCAATCTGCTCTTGTATTTTCCTTTCCACACGAGGCCCAAACAAGGGTTGCTGATGTAGATCTTCTGTAACATAAGGTTGTGGAAGAGATCCCTGACGCGATGTGGATCCTTTGGAAAAGGAGGGAGTCCCCAATTCCTTTGCAACAATGGGAGTAAAATCACCTTGTTTACCAGTGCCAACTTATGTAAACTTGATTGCCTCTGAATCAATGAGCTCTTAGACTTTATGCTTGAACCTTGTACAATTCTCAACATTGTGACCAGGTGCCCCAGAGTGGAACTCACATCTAGCATTAGCATTAGGTCCCAGAGGAATCTTTGTTGAAAGAGGTCCCAAACTAACACGTTCAACCAGTTTGAGCTCGAGCAAATAAGAAAGCAACTGCGCACACGACATTGGAATGAGATCAAACTTCCTCTTAGGCCTCTCTGGCTTAGGATCCTCTTGGGGAGCAGGAAATGATTGCTGATGAGAAAGCTCGAAAACTTCAATTTGTGGAGGGGATTCACGAGGAAAACCATGATCCAGAGAAGACTCCACAAATATGGGAGGAGTAAGGACTTATGTTGTAGAAGCGAGCACATGAATGTTTTCCTTCTTTAACACTGTATTCAAAATTTCCATGACCAGGTCCATCTGAGTCTTCATCTGGTTGACTTCCTCTCTTAGCAGCTTCTGTCCTTGGGACACGGCCAACATATCCTCCTCGAACTGCCTCATCTGAATCTTCATTTTCGTCACTTCTGCACGGAGTTGTTCCATGGCTATCCTCTGATTATCACAGGCTGAGTAGTGGTGACAGGTCAAGCTATCAATTCTGAAGATAATACCAAGTCAGAATGAGAAATCCGCTCCTGAGCACCTGCTATGCGTATGAGTATGCGAATGCAAATGCCATGCTAGAATATTTCCAAGGAATCATTCTGCTTTGATTCAAGTTTTTTTCTCACAGAAGAACCATAAGAAATGGATGAAATGCTCAACAACGAGTCTCAAAGTTAAGTTCCTTGGAAATACCAGAGCACGTATGTCAAAATGCAAAATGATGATGCAGATGCACACATGGGATCAAGGTTGCCACACAAATTGGACAACTGTTGCACTGAACTGACTGGATAGTCTCAAGGCTTTGTACCAAATACCCAGAACACCAGAGTAACCACACCGATAAGTTCATACTGATAAGAAATCCAAAGTATCGGGTATGCTGAAAGTCAAGGTTACCTGCAAACCTGTAAACAACCCGCCCATCTCACATGTGGGTATTAGAAAACTGAGGATCCTCAATACCACGGACTCTCAGGTCGAGAACTGATGATACGTTCACCATTTCTGGTTTGGCATCATCATCAATCGAGGAGACCTCAACTGATTCCCCTAAAAAAGGATATCCTATAGCAAGTTCCCAGCATTGGGTCCTCGGATCAAGAATGCGTAATGGGTTTGCCATTTCTGGTCTGCCATTATCACCTCTTGGGATGAGTGTCGTTACTGAGTCCTCGGGAATGGTCACCAGAGTCGACAGTTCCTCAAGAGAATAACTACTGGCCTGTATCAACATACAGTAGCAGATATCTCCCGATAGAACCTCATTTGGCTGTAGGTCTCGTGAACACCCGACGTGGCCAACACCACAGGAGCGTCACGCCTGCCCACGTTAATACCTATGTGTATGCTCAAGCCTGGGTAGTGGGCTTATCTTTAAGAAATCCCAACCTGCCAAACAGAAAATCTAGTACAGCACGACACAGTCCAGCATAATAATGAAATGCAATGCCATAAATGCGGTAAATACAGTAAAACAGTAATACAATAATACAGTAATATACAACAAAATAAAGCACCACAAAAAAATCCAATGAAAATAAACAACCAAGCGCTAGGATTGACTCGCAAAGGGGATGGACCAGCAAGAGGTCAACCTTTCCCCAGCAGAGTCGCCAGCTGTCGCTCCCGGGATTTTCATCCAGGTACAAACGCGAAAGTGGCACGAAAACAGAGTCGCGAGCAATGTGTATTTATCCCAAGAGAGGGAAAGGAAACACTGCGTAAACCTGAGGGAAGGGAAAAGCATGGTCTCGCGACCAAGAGAAACGGGTAAGGCAGTCGGTTACACGAGGGGAAGGTGTTAACACCCCACGCGTCCATCGTACTCGATGAGATCTACGCTTGTTGCCTCGATCAAAGGGTGTCATCGTCTGGAGCTCCACTGCTACTGGAAAGGAAAAGGAACGGGAACGGAGAAGAGCGAAGACACGGGGGAGAAAAGAAAAAGAAGTGACCCGATAGGACATCGACGTCCTATGCCTACGTATTCCCTCGTGCAATGGGAAAGTCAGAGTCAACGTAGTTCGGACACGAACTAAGGGGGAATGTTGCTCGCCAAGACATTGTCGTCTTGTGCCTACGTATCCTCAATCTAACCAGAAGGAGGAAATCAGAGCGGTCGTAGTTTGACCTAACAAGGTCTTAGTGTTTTTTATGAGCGACATTAAGTTCGCGTCCGGCAGTTAGGGTCGATGCCTGTTTGCGATGAGACGGAAGTAACATGCTCTTTTCTGAAAAAAGGTTTGAAACTTAACGATCCCAAAGGATAAAAAGGTTTGAGTTTGTTTTGTGTTTTTAGACAGAAATGGATTGAAGTTAGTTTGTAACTTGCATTGCACCCAAGTCTACAACATAGGAACGAATACGTCGCGTATCGTCCCCAACAGGACGTACACTAAGTACCCTATAAGAATTAAGGGATACCCCCTATACCTCACTTCCCATATACAAGGCTCATGCGCAATACATGTTAACCTTTATTAAGTGTTTTAGAATGGTTATGAGATGAGAAGAGAAGACTCAAAGGAAAAGAAAACACTAAGGGGAATTCTATCCTAATGTTGTCATGCAAAAGATGGCCCTAAGGGGAGGTTTAAGAACAACCTAAGTCTAAAGAAGAGAGAGAGAGATAGCACTACCTAATGCTTATCCTACCTCGCCTTAATAAAAAATTAAGGATGAGCTAGGATCCCAACGGGGTGTGAGAGAATTGTACACAAAGCATCATATCATGTAATCCATAAAAGAGAAAGAGAAGTAAGATAGATGAGAGATGAAAGAAGGGATGAACATGGATAAGCATCCACGTGTTCAAATGCCTTACCTATGCCCCTACACAAAAGGTTAGTACCACATGAACACAAGTAATGAGTACAAGTGACAAAAAGTAAACCAAACAATGCTAGTTGTCTTAAGAAGACAACTTAAGAAGTAAACAAAGTTTGAACCAAAAGGGAAGGGTTCTAAGGGTTAAGGATCATCCAAAGTCAGTAGGTACATGTCAATGTATCCTACTAAGGTTAAGGTATCAAACAAAGTCAAACTAGGTTGAAACATGCACCAAAAGATCATACAAAAGTAAGTTGTGCATAAACTATGCAAGATGAATGCATATGGTTTATGAACATGAATAAATGCACATGCAAACATCAAAGTCAGAAGTGAATGAAATTTATTAATGCATAGAGATGTCGTTAAGATAGCATGTAATTCATGAATGCAAGCATTGATTAAGTAAGAAGAAGTGAAGACAAACATCACACAAGTTCAACAATGAAGCATACTTGTAACTCCGGTAAAAAATGAAGATGAAAGATAAACAAGCATGGAAATGGATGCAAGTCAGTAGCATATGACATTTAAGATGTAAGAATGAGCATACAAAGTTCACACAAGTATCATGTTAGTGCACATTGAAGAAGAGAAGTAAACTAGGTTCAAACAAGTTCATACAAATTCCAAGTGTTCATGAACTTATGCAAGATGCAATTAGAATTCATGTCATATGGTTGAGAATGATCACAAACAGAAGTGAAATCATGTTTAAATGGATGTTTAAGTTCATGCAAGCATTGATGAGAACAAGTCAACAAAGTCATGCAAGAAAAGAAACACAAGTGCACAAAACATTCCAAGTTTAAACAAGTGCACATAATTCAATTCAAGATGGGAAAGCAATGACCTATAACATGAGAAAAATGACCTATAATGTTCACACAAAATGTTTCAAGAGGTCTCATAAATTGTCAAAGATGGTTGCATACAATGCACATTAAAACCCTAGCACATGGTCTCTAACATTCACACAAACAAGCATGCTTTTAGGCAATCCATATAGTCATGTTAGAAGGATGAGAAAATTGAAAGATGTAAGTATTTTGAGGTGCAAACAGTGTGCAAACATGTCTCAAAAGGATGGATCAAAATTCATTACCAAACATGTTTAAAGATGCTTCACAACTTCATACAAGTCACACAAACAAATTGCTCAAAGATAGCATTCAAAAGTCAATAAGAAATGACCTAAAAAATCTATAAAAAATGTATGAAATGCCTTAACATATCAAAAAAGCATGTATCAATTATCATGTGAAAAATCAGTTCAAAACTAGGTCAAACAAATTAAGAATGAGGCAAGTATCATGAATGGATGCTCATACAAAAGAAATTAAATGGAAATTCATGGAAAAATAGCAAAATATGCTAAAATCATAGAATAAAATATGCAAAAATTGATTAAATGCATTAGGATGCTATGGAAATTTATTTAGGATTTTTAGATGCTCAGAAGTATTTTTAAAAATTAAAAATAAAACAAGTATGAAAAGAAAATTAAAAAAACAAAGAAATAAGCACAGGGGGTGCAGCGCAAGCAAATTCTCAGTTCAATGCACATTGGGCCTAGTCATGAGGGGGTGTGGATATCAGAATTGCTAGGCCCAAGGCGCGTGCAAGTCTGAGGGTTCATGCCATGTGGATTAGTCAAATTGTTGACTCTCTGAGAACCATTGGATCCAGTCAACTTGAGATGATCAAAGAAGTAAACAAAACAAATGATTCACAACGCACACACATGTTAAGCACTGATGATGCACACACATGGAATCACATAGTCAACACAAAGTAAGACAAATGATGCACGTGAGAGGGAGGGTGTTTCATTAATGCGCTGGTGTGTTTCTGTGCGTTGGATTAAAAACAATCAACGATCATGACTTGTTCTGAGAATTGAGTTAGGGTTCCTGAGGAGATGCAATCTCAGGTGGCCGGAGAAGACTCCGGTCGTCTTCTCTGGCGAGAAACCACCATGCTCAGCCTCACATGTCACCAGAAATGGACATGCCTTATATCAATCTCTTCCTCTCTCCGCGTAGGTTCCAAATCTAGCTTCAAAAATCACATACAATGCGCATACAGAGAGAATCGAAGGAAAACATTTTGCCCTAAAAATTCAACTAAGCACCTAAGGTGCCTATCAACTAGCCAGATGTTCAATAGCTTTTATTAAGCTCCAAAACCAACAAAAATAAGCTCTAAATTCACAGAACAAAGGTAGCAGGATTTGAAATAGAAACCTGAGCTTGATGAATCTTTGAATGCAAGAATACCAGAGAGGAGATTCCTTATGCCTTGGACTTGAGACTGAGTCAAATAAAGGCTTAAGAGATGCTTTGAATCAGTGAAGTTTGAGTGAAAAAGCTTGGAGAAGAAGATGAAATTGAAGATCCAATGCTACCAGTTCAGTGATCTGTTGATGATGATGATGAATGTTGAAGCAGAAGTTGCAGAGAACAAGCGAGAGAGAGAGAGAGAGAGAGAGAGAGAGAGAGAGAGAGAGAGAGAGAGAGAGAGAGAGAGAGAGAGAGAGAGAGAGAAAATTCAGAGGGAGAGAAGAGTGTGAAGTGAAGGAGAATGAAGAAAATGATCCAAGTTCCTTACAAATTCTGTTAGAGATTGGTTTTATATGCTTGGTTAAGATCTAACTACTATAGTTGATGGTTAGAACTCTAGTTAGAGGCTGAGTTAGTTTGAAAATGGGTTGAAAAGAGAATGAGTGTAGCTCGGGTTTGATTCAATGTGGAGAGGGAGCATGATATCAGGGTGTGGATTAATGATGGAGGGTGGTGGTTATGTGATGCTAAGTTTGTAGCAGCAATAACTTGTCATGTAAGTTTCATTCTTTGTTGGTTTAAACAAATATGGCATGGAAGTACATGATCATGTATGTGTGTAAGAAGTATGTTTGGCTTTAAAAAGCAATGTAATGTGTGATGTATGTGAAGCATGTGTGGGATAAACAAACAACAATACAACTGGTTTTTACTTGGCATGGAAGAAAGTCAGATGGCATGATGGTGACTTTGTACAAGTATATCTTGATGATCATGGGATGAAAATGACTTATCTTGGGGTCTTTAGAAAGAGGGAATGGAGGAGAACAACATTGATGTTCAAAGCAACCACAATTGAATCCCTTAAAATGCTTAAAAATGTCCATGAAGGTGTGTAGTCATGACTGAGTTAGCCTGCCTGCTTGCCTTGGTTCGTGCCTGGCTCATGGCCTATGAAATGACCAGCTTGTGTTCGCCACTTTTAGCCCACTATAACTCTCAAATGGTTGGTCAAATGAAAAAACCTTCAACATCAAAGTTGAAGAGGAGATCAAGAGGAACAAAAACCATGTTGAACACTTTTTGATTTGGAGCCTCCATCATGGAGATAATTGACCTTGAACTTGGACATGTCATGCACACAAGGTGTTTGTAAAAATGACTGCATGCTGGCTCGCCCATGACTTGCCTGGCTGGTCAACTTTGCCTTATTTTATCTCAACTTTAATCCATCATATCTCCCTTGATTTTGATCCAATGGAGATGTTCTTGGTATGGTTTTGAAACTTAGAATGTGAACTTTCAATAGGCCTCCATAACCTTTCAATTTGGTGCTTGGAACATGGAGAAAGAATGCCCTAAAGTTGAGTGCTCACCTTGCCAAAACTTCCCTTAAATGGAAACCCTAATTTCTATTTTTGGCAACTTTCCACATCTTTTAATTTTTGGTGAATCTCTTGATATTTCTTGATCAAATCTTCATCAATGGACAGATTTGACATGAGGAACATGAATTTGACCTTAAAAATTAGGAGTTGACTTTTTCCTCTGCACAGTTGACTTTTCCCTAATCTGGCTGATTCTCAACCAATTGTTCAATTGAAGATCTTCTGAAATGAACCAATGGGAAATACTTCATCCTTGGACAATTGAGAGCATATGGAAAACCTTGAAATCAAACTTTGGCTCAAAAATTCACTTGCACTAACTTTTCACCAAAACCCTAATTTTGCACTGGTTAGGAGAATGTGAGCCACTTGAGATTTCTCATCTACCTTGATCCCATGCTATGAACCAAATGATATGCAAAGATGATTGTGCAAAGAATGAAATGAAACATAAGCCAGTTAGTGTTAAAAGCATGAGGGCAAATTTTGAGGTGTTACACACTTTGAGGAAAGTCTTCGAGCAGGCCAGGAAGTATCAAATGCGTTTCAACCCGGAGAAGTGCACGTTCGGGGTTCGAGCGGGGAAGTTCCTCGGCTTCTATCTAACAAAATGAGGAATCAAAGCTAACCCCGACAAGTGCAGGGCCTTCTCCGAGTTCCCCACGCCAAACTCGAAGAAATCCATCCAATCCCTCAACGGGATGCTCGCTTCGCTATCACATTTTGTGGCGAAGTCTGCTCAACACACACTCCCCTTTTTCAAACTCCTCCGCAAGGAGGCAGTTTTCAAATGGACGGAGGAATGCGACCAAGCCCTTCTCCATCTAAAGCGAGCACTGTCAGAACCACCTGTTCTCTCTCAGCCAGATAACGGCGAAACCTTGTATCTCTACCTCGTCGTGGCAACCGAGGCCTTCAATGCCGACCTCATTCGTGAAACTCACGATGGGAAGAAACCCATATACTTCATGAGCAAAGCACAGCAGGGACCAGAGTTGAGATACCAGCAGATAAAGAAAGTAGCCCTGGCCCTCATCAACGCTGCGAGGAGACTGAGGCACTACTTTATAGCCTACACAATCGTGGTGCGAACGGACCAACCCATGAAGCAACTGTTAGACCGACTAGACATGGTCGGCAGAATGCTCAAGTGGTAGTTGGAACTGTCTGAACTAGACATCCAATATGAGAGCAGAAAAGCCCTCAAGGCTCAGGCGCTGGCCGACTTTGTCGCGGAGATGACATTGCCCGATTCTCCCACTTGCGGGGCTCGCAAATGGACGATTTTCGTCGACGGGGCATCTAGCTCGGTAGGAAGCGGGGTAGGTGTCATCTTGAAAAATGAGGAAGGAATCCTCGTTGAAGTCTCTCTTACCTTATCTTTCCCCACTTCCAACAATCAGGTTGAATACGAAGCCTTCCTCACTGGTCTACGCCTCGCCGAAGACCTAGGAACCGAGGAAGTCATCATCTGCACCGACTCTCAACTCGTGGCCCTCCAGGTTTGGGGAGAATATCAGGCCAAGAACGACAAATTGTATGAATACTTGACCCTAGTCAAGGAAAAGATGACAAAGTTCACGTTAGTAGAGGTAAAACATGTTCCCCACGAACATAATGTCTGAGCAGATGTTCTGTCAAAGCTGGCGAGCATGAAGAAGAAGGGTGGAAAGAAATCTGTTATCCAGGAAGTACTTCCTTGACCCAGCATCGAGAAATCCCCCGCGACCCTCAACGTGCACGTCATCGGCGACAACAACTGTTGGATGACCCCCATATACAACTACCTCGCTAAGGACGAACTACCGTTCGACCCTAAGGAAGCCAGCATAGTCAGGTGCAGAGCCTGCTCCTACGTCCTGGTCGAAAATAAACTCTATAGGCGAGGGTTTTCCATTCCTCTCCTCAAATGTGTCGAGGAGGAGATGGTTGTCCACGTCCTACGCGAGATCCATGAGGGGATCAACGCCCAACACCTCGGCGGGAGATCTCTCGCCATGAAGGCTCTACGAGCAGGATATTACTGGCCAACTATGCAGCATGACACGAAAGAACATGTGAAGAAATGCGACAAATGCCAACGACACGGGGACATGCACTTGGTACCGCCCAATGAACTCAAAGTAATGTCCTCCCTGTGGCCCTTCGCATGGTGAAGCCTGGATATCCTAGAACCATTCGTCATATGGGTCAAATAAGAACAAGTACCTGATAGTAGGCGTTGACTATTTCACAAAATGGATAGAGGCAGCTGGCCAAAATAATGGCCCGCAACATACTCCACTTCTATAAGCGGAACATCCTTGCTCGCTTCGACATTCCCCAAACGATCGTCACCGATAACGGGACACACTTCACGGACAAAAAGTTTCAGGAGTTCGCCCCCAACTGGGCACCAAGCAACACTTCGCATCCGTCGAACATCCCAAGACTAACGGGCAAGCCGAAGCAGCGAACAGGGTAATCCTACGAGGCCTCAAACAAAGGCTAGACAAGACGAAGAAACAATGGGTCGAAGAGCTGCACAACATAGTCTGGGCCTACCGTACTACGCCCCACTCTTCGACCGGGGAACCCCTTTTCCGTCTAGCGTACAGAACTGAGGCAGTGATCCTCATCGAGATACACGTGCCCTCTAGGCGGATTGAATCCCCCTGGATGAGGAGACAAATAACGACGCATTAAGGGAGGAGCTCGACCTCGTCGAAGAGGTCCGGTCAGGGGCAGCCCTCCGCGAAGCCTCACTAAAACAAAGAATCGCAATCAGGCACAACACCAAGGTCATACGACGAGAATTCCAAGCAGGCAGACTCGTCTTAAGGAGGAATCACAAAGATTCTCAAGAAGGCAAACTCGTCGCGAACTGGGAAGGGCCTTATCGTGTTCGAGCAAAAATAAAGAACGAGGCCTACTACCTAAAACATCTTAACGGGGAAGAACTTACTTGATCATGGAATCTCGAAAAGCTAAAACAATATTATAGCTAAGACCCTAACTATCGGCATGCTCCATCGACCCAGGTACAAGCGCTGCACATCAAAACAAATCAAGGCAGGCTTTCGCTCAAGAACGAGCAAAACCCATGCCCGACAGCGGTCTCTCAACCGAGCTCGCCGTCGTCCAAGTACCACAACAGGCACAAAACACCCAGCTTGCAATGGGAAGTTCACGCCGCAAACTCATGCCGCAAACGTGACGTGAGCTCCGCCCTCATGCCCGGAAGCTACCTAGGCCTTTCGACAAGTTCCCCTCACTGCCGAACACATCTAAGTCAAGCAAATCCCGAAACAACAAATCATTTAAAGTTACCCTAATAACGGGCACACGCGTATCGAACGATATTTCAACACTTAGCGAAAATAAAGCAAAGTAAAGACAGGCATGAAAACAAATCATGTAAAATCGACCACATCAGACGGGAATAAATATTACAATTATAGTGGCCATGAGGACCACGAGTGTACTAGTTACATCACCAAGGGGCCATGCCCCACACAAAAAAATAATAATAAGTTACAATATTACGGCACGCAGGCCAAAGATACAAATAGATAGAAGTCATTTGTCCATATGTTGAGGCTCGTCACAGAGAGTTTGTGCATGCTCCTCGCCGATTAGAAGAAACTCGGGGATGACGATTTTGCCGTCCTCGACACTATAAAGGAACCCAGATCCCTCGGTGGACAATTTGAACCCGGGGTTCAGGATCCTTAACTGCACCACGGCGTTATTGAAGGAATCTCAACGATGACTTTGCAATCGTCCTTCACCCGGTTGATACGTGCGACCAGCTCAGCCCGAGTCCTCAGTTTCTTCACCTCTTCGTGCTCGTCCTCAGCAGGGGCAGCAACAATCCTTAGTTACTCGACTAGATCTTCCGCAGCTTTCTTCTCCGTGGCAAGGCTGTCTTTCTCCCCTCTGACCTTAGTCAGCTCATCTTGAGACTTTTTAGCGCCTCCTCGACGGTCTTGGCCCGCTCCTCCTCAAACTTCTTCAACCTCTCTTCCAGGTCCGTAATCGTGGCCTGGGCCTTCTTCAGCTCAGAGTCCTGGCGGGGATCCTCCTCGATGTAGACCACCGCCATTTCCAAAACCCTAATCAGGGGAGAAGCGTCCTGAACCAACATTACCCTTTTGCTCGGGCGATCCATCTCCTCGAGCTTCAGAGACTCCGCCCGAGGAATCTCCAGGGAAGACCCCTCGAAGAACCTTTTGTTGTGTTGGCACGGAGGCAACTCGACCCTACTTTTATCCCCCTCCTTGTTGAGGTCCACAAAATCGCCTGTTCGCATGCGCTTAGGCCTCGAATTGATGGGTACAGGGGACATCTGGAGGGTTGTGAGAGCAAACGAAAAGGTCCCCGACCCTGATTTCAGAGGAGGCCCTCGCTGGCCGAGGAGGCTTCTCCCGATTATTATGGTCCCTTGCCCTTCGCCTGGCATTCTTCATCATCCGTTCATGTGCAGAAGACATTTTACTTGCAAAAACATAACGAGCACATTAGTAAAAGGAAAGGACAATAGTCCAAACATGCTAAGAAATAAAAGTTACCCAATAAGTCTAGGGCATCATCCCGAGTGCGACACTCGAGGAGCTCCTTCCTATTGATATAACGACTCTCCACCTTAAGCCCCCCATCTTCCTCGTAAATTGGCTCCCCGTTCTTAGTCACGCATTGAGCAGGGGTGAAACCATTGACAAAACCCACCAGCTTCATGTAGATGGCCTTGTCATCCCCGTTCAGCATTTCCAGGGTGGCAGTGTAACCATCCATTCCCAGAGTAAAATGGTCCTCATTCCAGCAGAAGGGGAACCTCAACAATCTCTGCCCCTGGATCTTGTCGTCCTCGTCAACAATATCCTCCTCGTTCTCGTCCGTCGAAACCTCCCAGACGAACATGGAGACAGTGGCCCTCTCCGACACGGGTTCAATAATATAGTATCTCTCCTTGAAAGTCCTAATGGACTCAGAAAAGGGTTTAAACAACTTCCTCCCCTTCTTCAGGGAGACCTATCCGAACTTCCTCCCTGAGACTTGTTGATAAAGGTGGAAGACAATAAAGAATAGGGGGAGGGTAACTCCTATCTCCAGGAAGTCGCACGTCAACTCAAACACCCGAATGAAGGCGATGGAGTTAGGGTGTAGCTGCGAAGGGGCCAAATCCAGATGTACGAAGATCGACCTTTGGAAATCGGTAAAGGGCAGCCTCAGCCCTATCTCCTTGAAAACGTATTCGTACATTGGGAACCTCTCCCCGTAGTCTGAGCAAATACTGTAGTCCTCTCCAGGGAAATGGACTATCCACCCCCCTCAGCCCCCACCGTCGTGAAAGCATCTTCGGTGTACGAGGCGAAAACGGAGGCATGCTCCCCAGGTTCCGCGACAGACCACTCCTCTGCGGTAGTCCTCAAGGGAGGGGTTTCGTCAGCATCGTGGAGAGTAGCGGTGTCTTCGGTATCACTATCTTCTGAGGAACTCTCCTCGGACAAGTCTCTAAGAATCTCGTCCTCGGCCTCGCGTGCCATCTCCTTTACCCGAAAAGCAGAGGACAAAAGTGAATTTGATGACAAAATCAAATCCACCATTCCACCTGCTTGTCAAGTGAAAGGGCACACAAAGGCCCGAAGACGACGTCCCAGGCCTAAGCCCTACTCAAATGGCACAACTATAGCGCGAGGAGATGCCTAGGGCAATCCCTCTGACGCACACGGGGATATCCTCCCCGGTTCACTACCTAGAATATCAATTGAAGGCATATCTGAAAACTCATGAATGCGTCGGAAACTCGTGAGTACATCGGAAAATTTATGGTTTCCGTTGGCGACAGATGTTCCCGTTGTCGCAACAGTGTCAAAATCAACCTAAAGTCCTAAGTTCCTAAGGTTCCGACGATGACGACAGCGGCAAAAAATGGCCAAACCACCGCCTACCACCAACAGTCACCGGAAATTGCTCCTACACTACCTAGTTTCACCCCCAACATCATGCATTCTAAGAGAACAGAAAGTGAAAAATTCTAAAACAAAGATCAAGCCAGGTAACTTTCGTGGTCGAGGAAGAATTTAAGGGGTCGAAGAACGTTGGCTGGTGCTTGTACGGCGACTGGACGGTGTAGAACGGCGATAGACGGCAGAGCGCAGAACAAAAGAACGGAGAAGGAGAGAGAAGCGAAAAGTGCAAATAAGCAGCTTCTCCCTCTATTTATAGATAATCTATAGGCATATGCACGAATACGTGCGGCTAGGGGCATCATTATGACCCTAGCCTAGCCATCATGATGCATTAAATGCATCACACGGCTCGAGGCACATGTGGCATTAGGCACGCCACACAAAGTTACATGTCCCACGGGCACATACTCCCTCGAGCACCGTAAAATAGCCTAACCTCGTTGGCAAATAACGACCATCTCTAGATTTCCCCAGGACTGCGAGCTACCCTTAAGTCAGCACTCCCGTGCTCAGGAGCAACAACTTGGAGGGCTCCTGTTCTGGACTGGCCCAATGACTATGCATGACCCAATCTACTTCTGCTCCCAGAATGACCCAATTGCATAAGTCCATCCAATTTAGGGCAACATTTACCTTTGTGCCCGTCTACCGGGCAAGGCTGGTCAGTTGACCTCCAGGGTCATCTCCTCCTCCTCAATATTTCCTAACCGTCACGCACGATTCACCTTCCAGAAACTGTCACGACGCCTATGCCCGCAACTACTCCCCTGCCCGTGGCAATGACTAATTTCGGGCACCTATGCCCGTCCTAACAGCTAGTTTCTGGCAGTTACCTATTCTTTGGGAAACTGTTATCTCGCCTGAAAATAGGGACCAATGGCCAAGCATTGAGGGCACTATAAAAACCCTCTCATTTAAAAGGGCCAGGTATTCTAATTCATCCTACGAAATACACACTTTGTACTTGCCTTTCTTTCTCCCGATCCTTACTTTAGCATCAGAGTGCCTTGCAGGTACACCCCCTCCTCATCTTTCACACTCAGCATCGCAGACGTTATCTCTGGCCCACTTCAGGTTCTGATCAGCCGTCAAGATCACCTACAAAACATGGTTATGTGTTCTTACCCTTTTTGATGATGACAAAGCATCTCTCGGGGAGGTAGTAAAAGAAACAAACAAACAAACAATATATATATATATATATATATATATATATATATATATATATATATATATATATATATATATATATATATATATATATATATATATATATATATATATATATATATATATATATATATATATATATATAGTGGTTAAAGTCCCCCCTTAATTAAGTAAAGAGTATACTCTACTCCCTTTGAGAGTATACTTTTTCCCCTTTATCAAAATCAAAAAGGAAAACGTATTGACTCACAAGCATTTAGAAAGGGAAAACATCATACTTTATTAATTCAAATCATACTTGAATTAAAGTACAAAAAATGAGAAATTGCATAATTTAAGAGTAGTGGGAAAAATAGGAAATTTTGGAATATGAAATAACAAGAAAACAAACAAACTAAGACACATAGATTAGAATATTCATTGCCTTAAGTAACACAATCCTTTAAGGTGATCTTATTGACCACTTTCACATCTTTGGCTAAATTTTGGCATATCTCCATGGCTTTGTTTATTTTGTATCTTCTGATTCTTCTAGGTCTTCTTCTTCGATTATTAAGTTGTCATTTAATTCTCCATGTTTGATTAGAACCTCATAACTCTGAAGACGGTGTAGTTAATCCTGTTGTTGGATAAGTATATAGTTTCACCCATGGTATCAATGTTGAATGTTTAGGAGTTTAGTTATCATTGCTCTATAGAGAAGTCTTACTAAATGGTTTTCATTAGAGGTAATCATATGAAGAAATATTCCTT
Organism: Lathyrus tuberosus; assembly: GCA_022829125.1. Lineage (NCBI taxonomy): Eukaryota > Viridiplantae > Streptophyta > Magnoliopsida > Fabales > Fabaceae > Lathyrus > Lathyrus tuberosus. The sequence continues at coordinate 3,482,530 of JALAZF010000092.1, read as the reverse complement.
CCACCCAATTTGTTGGAACCTCTCGGGTTAAGATCCAGAGGGGTATGATATCTTCTCTGATGACATAGTTAAGGTTGGCGCTCCTTGAAAAAAGGATTATTGTTTAAATATAGTGGATGATGCAACCCTTTGGTTTCAGGATGGTTAATTTAAAGCGGAAATTTCTTTTCTCCATAGAGTTCACAACAAGTTTAAGGATACAAAGCGCTTGAAGTTATTAATTCCTAAGGGTGCCTCATATATGTATGATGTTCCTTGAAAAGGTAACTAAAAAATTCTACCAAAGTTATTCTTGTGGATATCTATTTTTACTCCTCTTACTGATGATCCTAGGGATGTTCCTACAATTTTTAAGTTCAAGTAAAATTCTCTTGCAAGGTTTGGAAAAGTTATATCAGGTACATTTATGAAGAATTACCTCAGTCAAGCTTGACAGATCTGACTGTACAGTTTGGAGCTCTTCATGAAGCTTTCCTCCATGTACCACGGTTGGACCATATTTTTTATGAGGATCATCATGTTTTTCTCTTGACTTATTTCTCTTAGACCAGTGGTGAAAACATATATTTCTAGGGGCGTCTCCAGATTTGTTGTTTTTTTTATGAGGCCATTATGATACTTATGGTGAGAGAGAAGGAACTCACACAAGAAGGCAAAAATAAAGAGAAAATTTATGAAATGCAAAAGAGTGAAGAGTGATTACCTATTTATAGTGTGCCTCGTGGAGAATTTGAACGTGAAATTGTTGTAAGTAATCGATGGAGATTGTGCACATTCAGAATCAGATCAAAATCCTTCTAAAAGTAGTGTCACAATCGATTAGCTTATGACTCTAATCAGCTGGATGCTCAATTCTTCCAAGATATTAAGTGATTTTCATCAATGCAATGATCTTATTGCCTTAGAGACTACATTTAGCTTGGATTTGATTTGAAAATATGTGTGTCATACTCATCCAACCGACTGCCTCAATGTTCTAATCGATTAGACTTTGTGGGCTTTGTGTCATATTTTCTTTCTTTTTTGTACCTCTGCCTAGCTTTATTTGTGCCTCATATATGCGAAAGGATACAAAACTCATATATTGGGTTAGAAAAATTATTTTACTTTATGAGTAAAATTAGATCCATTTTTTAAAATGATTAATCAGAGTATTCCGATTATTTCAACTTTAAAACTGTGATTTACCTCAAATATCAAAAAGCTTGAAAAACTTCCCTATTTTAAGGGAATACCAACACATTGTGGTGTGTCATTCTATACAGATTGTTAGATACGACAGTTGGTTTAAAATAATGAGATAGATATGCCCACCACAAACATATATACTCAACCTACTATGTGGTTGAGTAATCAGTGAGGATCATTGATGTTGAGGTCATCCTCAATGGGAAAACTTTGCTTTTCATCACCATCGTTGATATCCACCATCATCGATCATTTATGGATCAAGGACTTCAAAAAAATTATATACTTAAAAGTATACTCTTTGCTTTGTACAACTTCATATGTATGCGCTGAGGCTTTGAGTTACAAAGCATATCCACAAAACATATTAGAGTCTCACCTTTGGTACCAAAATTTTCTTGGGTCCAAGTATGTTAGTTCTTATAAAAGGTCTAAGGTTATTACCTTTAAACCTTTTCATCGTATCAAAACAAAAGTGCTATAATTGGCTAAATTTATTTCATTATGAGCATTTATGAATCATTCGATTCTGCTTTTTTTTTCTTGTTTGATCCTTTACTAGGTGTTTTATTTGATTTAAATCTTAGTCCACTTTTATTTAAGGAATGTATTTGACTTAATAAGATCAAATCAAGGTTTCATTTCCCCTTAGTAAATTTACGTAGGGTTTTGTAGTGTTATATTTTTACTAGGTCCCAAAAGGGACAACTTACGTAAATGTGAGGAAGTACAATACAAATGAGCGAGGGGAGAGTCACCCAACGGAGCCCCTGGGAACATAAGAATATAAAGAGATGAGGCGGAAAATATAATTAATGAAAATATGGTGTAAGTGGTGAGGAAACATAAGTGAGGTGTGGGCTGAAATGGAATAATTAATATTGAAATTAGGTTAAATAAATAGTAAAGATTAGTAGAGATTAAGAGTTTTGAGCAGTACACATCACCTGGAAGCAATTGAGGGAATATATTTTGGAAATAAGAACAAAGCAAGGGTTTAAGAGAGGAGAAGAACACCATAGTCATAGAGATAACTTGCTTGCTGAAAATCTAAGGTAACGGGGGAGAACTACTATAATGATGTGTGTCAAATGCATGCAGGGTAGAAAGGGATACTCACTCTTCTATAGGTTTCTCATCTTTTCCACCATTGTTGAGGGTTATATGTTCTTGATTGGGATTTATGAAAAGTATGTTATGGATACTCTAAAATACATGAAATTTGTATTCTGTTTATGCTAGAATTTGCATATGATGTGATTGGATGCATTCTAAATGTTATCGTGTTCTTGATTTTATGAACATAACCTTAATTTCATGATTGATGATTATTTGATGTTAGGTATGTTTAATTTGTGTTGGTTGTTGTATAATTGTTATATAATTATTGTGTGTTGAATTTTTAGCGTTTGACTTTTTACAAAATCAAAATCGGAGGTCCGGAAGGCCTCAAATGATGAAAAAATGCAAAATTCTGCATTTTGCAGCAGTGACGGTCGTCACCCTTGTGATGGGTTGCCCGTCATTGCATCCAGCGAGATGACGTTCGCCAGATTTGTGATGGTCCACCCATCACGACCAAGTTGACCTTGTTTAAATACGATATTTACCATAACTTGAGTTTCGTGAATCCGTTTGAGAAACATTTTGAAGCTTTGGAAAGCTGACGCGTAGAATTGTTTCATGGTGATGCCATAAGAGACAAAATGTGAATTTAAGGGCGTGAATAAATTATTTTACTTAATGTGTAATATTATGTGACAGTTAATGATGATGAAAGAACTTTTAATTGTTATGATCAATTGAATTGATGAATACCTCATGAGGAGTGATGTTCATGTTCATGTTGATGCCGATGCATGAATGATTATTGATAATTGCTTGTATAATTATGTGAAGTGTTATAATTAATTGCAGAAATATGATTGGTGAATTATTGTTGTGCATAAATATTAACATGTTATGTGAATATGTATGTTGTTGTTATACTTGTGCAAATTATGCAATGGTGAGTCATAAAGTAAGTGATGACTTCTCGACAAGTGTGCTGATAATTTCGCAATAATAAAAATAACTAATCCATAGGGACTACTATTTAATAAGACAAAATTGTGCAATGCATAGAAATTAGTAAATTGGGGGAGGGGGTGAGTTTGAATGTGAAAATAAAATAAAGTGTTCAGACAATAATAAGAAAGAAACCATGTTGTGTATAAAATACCCTATTTCTCTATTTTTTATGTTTGATGCATTACATGAATAATAGTGTCACTATAATCCCACAGCGAATTAATAAAAATGCTATAACCAATCCCTTGCGTATAGCTCACTAATCACTACTCGAAGTTTCCTATCCCTAGCCCACCAGCGTAAGCAGGATTATGCAATGCAACAGAGCGTTAATTCACTAGCCACTACTCGGAGTCTCCTATTCTTATTCAACAGCGTAAGCACAACAACTTCTCTAGGTTTAACACGTAGACTAATGGTCAGTATTCCCTATTTGCCAAAAATCAGATAAAAAGAGTATCTCACATAAAAAGAATTATGAACAATAAGCAATTGAAAAGAATTATAGGTTAAATTACTCATGCAATATCAAATCAAATATATGTCCCAACAATATTTAAATAGGTTCATCAAACACAACCTAACCTAGAGAGATTTAGCTAGTCATAATTCAAATTACAATACCAAAATTAATCAAGAAAAATTTCATATGAGATCCCTTGAAGGATTGACTTCCAATGGCTTCAAATGCTCTCAAAAATCACTTTTGGTGCTGTATAACTCATACTTGGTGTGCCAAAATTTGTAACCCTTGAAAAAGTGTCAAAACCCCCTTTAAAAAGCCTTCAGAATGGATTAGAACGCGTTAGAAAAGCCCAGAAAAAAGATCATCGTGCGCATGATGACCTGCATCGTACGCACGATACAACTTATACATTCATATCATGCACACGATGTTGCGCATGATTATTCAAGTAGCTGCACGCTTTAGTTCGCTTTTTCACCTAATTTTTCACTAAGTCCCATTTCTTCACACTTAGCTATTTTTTTCCTCATCCTTTGGTTTTTATTCTTCATTTTTGCTTCTCTTTAACTTGTTTTAATTCGTTTCTTCGACTGAATTCATGCAATGATAGGCTGTCATCAGTAAGCATGAATATGTTGTGTCGTGTTGGTGGCCTTATTTGGCGTAGTTGTGCACTTGTCATGCATCATTTGTGTGCGAACTTCAGTTCGGTGGTGTTGTCTGGTCCAGTGGTGGGATCGAGAGCGAGTAGCTGATTCCCATACGATTAGAACAGTGAAGCGTTACTGATTCAATGGTGAGTAATCCGTAATAATTTTGGTGTGTTGTGGTTCAATGGTGGAATAAGGAGCGAGTAGTTGAATTTCATAAATGGGGGATTTGTTTAAGCGTTACTATTTCTATGGTGATGATAGTAACGATTTTGGTGTGCTCTGGTCTAGTGGTGCAATCCGGCGCGAGTTGGGCAATATCACTAACAGACCTATAATGTCCAAATGAGTTGGTACCGCATTGCATATAGAGTTGAGGTGTTATCGCATTACATATATATGTGCATTGTGATTGAGTTGATATTATTGTTGTGATAAATTATATCTTTGGATTATGATTGTTGATGGTGTGTGGGTGATTGATGGATACTTGGTTCTATTGTTGTTGAGTGTGAATTTGGAAGTAGAAAAAGGTCTGGAGGGGGTGAATAAAGCCAAATTAAAATTCAACTGTTGTTTTCCAAAAATCAGAGTGGTTTCCAAAATGAGTCGCGAGCGGAAGGTTTAATACGAATATGAAAATTATATAGTTTAAATATTGATAAAGTCAACACGTATCATTTCACAAATAACAAGTATTAATATGATTCAAATGAATGGTATGAATTGATTCAATTGCATGAAGCACAAGAAGTGTTTGCATAATGATTCAATTGATGGAGTGTTATATTCAATTTGTGTCAAATTATCAACCACAAGACTAGCTTAAATAGTTATCCAATTCCAACAAAACCTAATGCTTATATAATAAACTGCTATCAAGAACAAACGATATAATATGGCGGAATTGAAAAACCTAAGCATGTAATTACTATGAAAATAAATGCAAGAGTAAGAGAGAAATATGACAGCGAGATTTATAGTGCTTTGGCGTTCGTCCTCGCTTTGTCAACGTGCACTCTTCAATGATTTCCCATTGGAACCTGCATAGTTCCTTGTTATTTGACAAATATTTCCAAGAGTTTATACAATCACCACTCCACAATACATATGAGAAAATAAAATTCCTATTTGGATCTTGATTTATATACAACACACTTGCCAAACTCTTTTACGTAATCTTTACTCGAATACGTTTCTTGAATCTTCCAAAAACACCAATTCTGCTCCAAGCATTCATGTGTAGCTATCAAATCCTTGATCCTACTGATTCCTTGAGTGGTGAAATTGTCTAAATATCTACGAAGAACTCCGCCTTATCCATAACACTCCACAAAGTCACTACTTAGGCAATTATGGAGAGAAAAACCTACTTCTTTTCAATGGAATTTATCACCACCATTGACAATCACTTCAATCTTTATAGCAACTTGAAAAACTCTACAAGATCTCCAAGAATAATTAGTTTTGAATACTTGCCTCTTTCAATCAATTACATAACTCTCGTTATCAAAATCTAAATTCAATTAAAGTTGAAGATGCAAGAATTTTGTAGTAAGACTTTGAACACTCAAAATAGAGGAAATTGATTTTTCACTAAGTCACACTGAAAATTATGATACGAATGATAGATGATCTATTGAGAAATGATGACGAAAAGCTTTTATATATATTCTTGAGATTCAACACATAAAATGGTTGAAAAAGACAGTTAGATTTTAATCAAGAGCAATTTATGATTTAAATCAAATGAGCTAATGAATAAAAGGAATAACAGATTTTTGAAAAACTTCTAGTTTATTAGAATCAGGCAAAGGGTGATTCGAATAAAATGCCACGTGATTCGAATCAGGTGAAAATGTTGATTTGAATCAAATTCCACAGCCTTGACAATGAAGTTTTTGTAAAAGTGAATGATTCGAATCATGCACAAAGTTTTATTCAAATCAAATCAAACAAAATTATCCACCATGAAAATGATTCAGATCATGTGTAAACATTGATTCAAATCAAATGAATAGGTTTCACTTTGGCCTAATTTGATCAGAATAAAAAATTCAGTGTAAACTTAATGATTAAAATTAATCTTGTAAAATCTTAATTTTTCAAAATTTTAAAGTCACTTTGAGAATTTACTTTGAATCAAACTTGAACAAAAAACAGAAGATGTTTTCATTCCACTAACATATGCTATTGATCAAAGAACAACATGATCAAGATCAAATCTAACCAAATCTAACAGACTTGATCCCGAGAAGAGCAATTATGAAGGAGACTTAATGAATCGAAATAAAATCAAAGATGAAAGCAATAAGACAATAAACAAAATAACCAGATATAGATGCCCCCTGAGTGAAGTAGGGATGTGCATCTACAATCTCCCCATTTTTTATGCTTGGCAAGCTTTTACTGGGAATTGAGTCGATCTTTAAGTATAACGCGTATGCTCCCCTTGAAACATTGTACAAACTACTCACAACGTAAAAAGCATAAAACAATCCTAGACTCATGACAACTTCTCCCCCTTTGACAACATCAAAAAAGAGATAGCTTGAAATGTGTCTAAAACCAAGAAAACAACCACTAACAGATAATTCTAATGAACAAGAGCTAAACATCTAAGAAACATATACAACAACCATGATCTCATATTCAACAAAGATAGATATATCACAAGAAACACAATGCAAATGAACATGCAATGCCAACATTCAAGAGCTAACAATAAAGTGATCAAACTTGTAAATTAGGTCTACATTAATAATCATAAATAATACATGAACAAGATATCAAAAGTTAAAATGCACATAATTAGCAACACGCATTTAAAAGACTTAAATACAAATAAGAACAATCAAAGACATAAGCTAGAGATGAATGAGTAAGATATGGAGGAAATAAGCAAACAAATGCATAACTCTAGCACAAATACATAGAAAGATACAAGGGTTATAGAGACACACCATTGTGGTTTGGTAAAAGCTACGATTTGTTACAAAAAAATGTTAGTGCAATCAAAATATATATAGCAAATGAAAATAAAACCAAATCTTCTTTTTATTTAAGGCATAAAGAGTCTAAGACTCTCAAATCCCTACAAATATTGTGGAAGGATTTCGATGACAACAGTTTTATAAAAATGTCAGCAAGCTGACTTTTAGTGTCAATGTACTTAAAAATAACATCTCCTTTTTCTACATGATCTCTTAGAAATAGTGTCGGATCTCAATGTGTTTGTTCGTGAATGTAGTATCATATTCTTGTAAGACTTATAGTACTAGTACTATCGTACTTAATCAAAACGTAACCAAGATTTAAATCATAGTCCAATAATTGTTGCTTTATCCATAATACTTGTGCACAACGACCACCAGCGGCTACATATTCAGTCTCGATGGTGGAAAGAGTAAGACTATGCTGCTTCTTACTATGCCAAGAAACTAAACAACTTCCAAATAAGTGGCAGGTACCACTAGTACTCTTCCTATCCGACTTGCACCACACAAAATCGAAATCAGAATAGCCTACTAAGCTACAATAACTTCCTTTAGGATACCAAAGAACATGATTGAAGGTTCGGTTAAGATACCTCAAAATATGTTTAACGATCTTAAAGTGGGAATCCTTAGGCGATGTTTGATATCTAACAAACATGCACACACTAAACATGATATATGGCCTACTTGCGGTTAAATAAAGTAAAGATTCGATTATACCTCTATACCTGGTTACGTCAAAATCCACTCCTCTTTCATCTTTGTCAATAACCACAGTTGAAACTGTTAGTGTTGATATAATCTTTGAATCTTTCATCTCAAACTTATTTAGAAGATCTAGATAATACTCCATTTGACTTGTGAAGGTGACTTCTTCGCCTTGGTTGATTTACAATCCTAAGAAGTGTTTTAGCTATCCCGTAAGTGACATCTCTGAAATTCTGGTTAAGCAGATCACTAAGATGTCAGACAGGATGTCGTGACACTTGATCTATGCTTCTCACAAGGATTAAGGAAGAATAAAGTAAACTGCAGAATGTAAACAACACATAGAAATTGTTAACCCAGTTCGGTGATCAACAACACCTACGTCTGGGGGCTACCAAGCCAGGAATGAAATCACTAAGTAGAATTGGTTCTAAGCTAAACTCCAACGTTTACAACTTAACACCTAGAAACTACATGTCCTAGATTTCTACCTAAGACTCTCCTAGGTATGAGACCCTTCTCAATTCCCTTCCAATCACAGCAGTGACTGAAAATATTACAACTCAATAAAACAGTCCTTCTCAAGTATTCACACAATACACAAGAGGCTCACACAAGTACAAACCCTAGTACTTCTAAAACAGCTTCAATATTCAACAACATAAACTAGGTTAAATCCAACCTATTTATAATGCAAAACTCAGCTGGACTTGGGCTTCAAAAGCGCAGCAATTCTGCTCCTCAGAATTTGCGACCTAATCCTTTCTTCAATCCCAAGTTTCCAAAAATGTCTCCTTACAAGGAAACCATATATTCCATTTAGAATCAAAATCTCTGATTCCCCAATCTCATATGCCACCTGGGGTCAAGTCATATTCCAGTCACACTTGTTACCAAAAACAGTTATCCCAAAACTGTAACAGACAAAGATGTCGAATCCACCTGATAGGACATCTTGTCTAACATCTTAACCTGCAGTTAGTTCATCATGTTAGGACATCTTGTCCAACATCTTTCTGCTAAGTTAGTTTTACCAAAATTAATGCCAACCTCAAAGGCAAGGACTCAACAATCTCCCTCATTGGCAGATTTTGGCTAAAACTAACTTTTATTGACCTGCAGAAACATATCAGGGAGACCACCATCATAGCAGTAGCGGAAACAAACTTGTCTCCCCCTCAATCAATACAGATCTACTCCCCCTCAGTGGTAAATAGACAATCAACAGTGGTTAGTGATGTTAGTAATTCTCCCCCTTTTTAGCCACAATATGACAAAGGTAGAAGGACTAACTCAAAAACCAATAAAGCAGTTCATAAAAGTTAAATTACACATCCAACAAAAAAAAATATCCTGGGCATTCAGCCCTTACACAACCAAGAGTAAAAAAAAAACAGAGTAAGAGAGAGTACTGAAAAACCCTCTCAATATGGTGGGAATACATATTCAGAGACCTGAATATCATTCCCACAACCAGTGGAAAGTTATGCCTCATCAGATAGGAAAACTCCAAGCTTGCCTCTTAATGTCTCAAATTGATTTGCATCCAAAGCTTTAGTGAAAATGTCAACTAGTTGATTTTCAGTGGCCACATGCTCCAGAGTGATGACTTTGTTTTCCACCAGATCTCGAATAAAGTGATGTAGGATGTCAATGTGTTTAGTTCGGCTGTGCTGGATGAGATTCTTTGAAATATTTAGTGCACTCAAGTTGTCACAGAAAAATGTCATAACATCTTGTGGGACATTGTATTCAGTCAGCATTTGTTTCATCCACGTCATTTGAGAGCAGATACTCCTTGCTGCAATGTACTCAGCTTCAGCAGTAGACAAGGAGACACAATTTTGCTTTTTGCTGAACCAGGAAATTAAGTTGTCTCCTAGGAAAAAGCATCCACCAGAGGTACTTTTTCTATCATTTGTGTTTCCGGCTCAGTCAGCATCACAGTATCCTATTACTACAGAGTCAGAGTTGTGTGTGTAGAGTAGTCCATAGTTACATGTTCCATTCACATACTTCATAATCCTCGTGACCTGATTAATATGGCTGGCTTTGGGTTCAGCCTGATACCTTGCACAGACTCCTACTGAGAACGTTATATCAGGTCTACTAGCTGTAAGTGTAGCGAACGATTTTTGTCGGTGACGCGACCACCTTATCGTTGGGCTTTCCTCACCACAATGGTAGGAGGGGGTGCTACTTTATGATTTCTTATTTATCCCATGAAGCTGGAAGGGAAAGGGAAGTTATCTAAAACTAACCTTGCACGCGGCGGATATTTAACTGAACAAACACTTAAAAGAGATTGGGGGGTCCGGGGCCAGGTTATACAATGGGGAGTTGTCAATTACCCATCCTATATGTGGTTATCCACAGGATATTAGCTTTAGGTTTCGCTTTATACTTGATGGTGTTTATCCGTTAATGGGTTGGGAAAGTTTCTTGGGAAGTATGAGTGAGTGAGTGAGTTTTTGTTGATGTTCAGGTGTTTTTGGTAAGGTATTTGACCTAAGTTTTGATTGGTATGAAGGTACTGGACCTAGGGTTTTTGCTTAATATGCTCGCTAAGATTTCGCAATCTTATGCCTACGTATTCCCGTTTAAACGAAACAGGGAAATCAAAGCAATCGTAGTTCCTCCTATTCTAAGGGAGGAAAAAGATATTTTGTGTCTTGTTCAAAGCCCAAGATTGAAGCTAAAAGGTTTAGTTGTGTCTTGTTCAAAGCCCAAGATTGAAGCTAAAATGTTTAACTGAGAGAGAACTTGTCATCTCTAAAGAGGTATTGTTGATTTTTGTGTGCCTTGATCAAAGCCCAAGGTTGAAGCTAAGAGGTTGATGGACTCCACTGGGGAAATCCTTACCCAAAGCCTAAGAAGAGGTTGGGTAAGACCAACTCAACAAGAGAGTGTGTATATTGGTGTCTTGTACAAGGCCCAAGATTGAGGCAAAAAAGAGACTGACTATTTTGGGGATATCGTTATACAAAGCCCAAGAGGAGGCTGAAAGTTTGACCTTTTCGGGGAGGTTTGTATGTGTCTCGTACAAAGTCCAAGATTGAGGCTAAAGAGTTGAGATATCAGATACCTTGAGGTTCTGATATTGGGGATATATTATCCATGGTTTGGGGATTTTTAGGAGAGAGGCTGGGTTTTATACTTTTATGGAGAATGATCCAGAGTGACCGGGGTTTCTCCTATGTTTATAGGGAACTTGAGAATGTCTTTGAGACTCAAGGGGATTAGACTGTCCAAGTCTACTGGTGTAGAAGAGTTTTATCTTTTGTATGATGCCCAAGAGAAGGCGGGTGTATTAAGGGATGAGAATCAACCCTAAATTTGTCAGAGGTTTGACACTGGAAAGAATGCTCTAGCAAAGGATGACTAAGTTCTGTCTGATACCTTTAAGAGGTCTTCAGGGTCCTTGTATTAAGCCCAAGAGAAGGCATGAGAACTTCTAAGAAGCCGAAGGGTCCTTGTACAAAGCCCAAGAGGAGGCGGGAATGCTTTTAGGAAGCCCGTGGGCCCTAAACCAAGAAAAGTTCAAGAAATGCTATTCACCGAGAATAGATCATTTAGTGAAAATTCTGAGGTTTGAAGAAACTCAAGAGATGTTATTCATCGAGAATAGATCAACTCTGGGGAGTAGAGTTTCTTTGACAATTTCTAGGGGTGACAGCCTGAGAAAAGGTTCACGAAGAATACTGCCTTTCTCATTGTTCCATATTGTTTAAGCCCAAGAGAAGGCAAGACTGTATCTGGAAATCCTATGGGGATCTAGTTTTGACTGTATTTAAGAGTGACCAACATGGCTTTACCTAGTTCTAGACCTAGTTGCAGGGGAAAACTCTAAATAACTATACTAGTATATATACAGTTGATATATGACAAGTATTTAAAAGGATATGAAAGAAGACTTACAGTGCGCAGCTTCCCACAATACAGTTATATATATACGAAAGCGAGTAAATTAAAGCTGTTTAAAACTTACAGGTGAGCAAGCTTCCATGCTGTATTGTTAGTTGTTCAAAGAAATTAAAGAAAATTTTGATAACAACATATATATATTTGAACCTAAATCAAAAGGGAAGTTGTTTTGCGAAGATTGTTGGGGCTTATACTCAAGGAGAGGCCCAAGGTTTAACAGTGATCGCACCGCTGTTTTGAAAATCGCAGAGGGACTTATACAATGACTGAGGCCCACAGAGGTTTATTTACAAAAGGGTTGGGTCTTACAACTCAAGGAGAGGCCCAAAGTTTTGAAAAATAAAGATGGGACTTACAACATGAGGGGAGGCCCAGATGATTTGTTTTGAAATGGAGATCGCGCCGAGATTCTTTTAACGCAGAGGGACTTATACAATACCTGAGGACCGAAAATGGTTTTGGTTAAAAGGGGATTAGGTCTTACACTCTATTAGAGGCCTAGAGTTTTTTAAAAAGAAAAGAGAATGAGGCTTACAACTCAGGGAGAGGCCCAAGTGAAGGACAGTGATCGCACCGTCGTTTTGAGAATCGTATCGGGACTTATACAAATGACTGAGGCCCAAATTGTTTGTATATGATAAGGGATGGGTCTTACACTCTATTAGAGGCCTAAAAGTGTTTTAAAATTTAAAATCAAGAGGAAACCCTAATTTTAAATAAAAATGTTATTTTTCAAAGGAAATTAAATGGAAAAAATGATATAAAATACCAAATATATTAAAAAATAAGTTGTACACCTTGAAAAATATTTTGAAAAGTCATGTTTAATTACATGAGAGTTTGAAATTCAATTGGTTTTGAAAGATCAAAGTGGGAATTTCATTTAAAAATGTTTAAAAGTAACAAAAATGAAATTAATTACAAAAATTCTAACTATATTAAATAAATAATATAAATTGGATTTTTTTGTAAAATAAAATATTTAAACATTTTAGTGAATTTTGAGAAAAAGAATCTATTCAAAAACATAAATATTCAGAGAGAAATTAATTTTTGAATCAATTAACAAAAATAACAAAATATTCAAATATTCAAAAATTTGAAAAAGGGCGCCAAGAACACCAAGTTCTTGCCCGCGCCCTCTGTTTTTCCAGATTTGCATTTTCTCACTTTTCTCCATGATTTCTCAATGGTTTTGCACGATTCAAGTACCAATCTTGCTCGTTTTTGAACAAGGATCACAACCATATAGATTAATTGCATTTATTTTGAGTATGGAGTGAGAAATCAGAAGAAACTCTCAAGAACCCTAATTTTAGTTTGAACACCATGAATTTCCATACACGACTAATTCATGGCAATTGATTGAGGGTTATCACTCCATATATGATTAGGAACATATGTCAAAATTATTGTGCAGTAAAATATGCATGCATATGGAGTTTGAAGAATTCATACTTACCTCTTGCAGCTGGTGATCGAGTTCTAAGTTAGAGGTGTTACAGCTAGGTTCCAATGATCTAGACAGCTTCCCTAGGTGCCAAGGATTGTGTTTGAATGCTTGGAATAAATGGAAATGATCTGGAACTTGAGATGGTACCCCAACTACAAATCTGTCAAGAACTTGAGCAATTGGCTGGTATTTTGAGAATCTGGTGTCCCAGATGTGATTTTGTGTTATGGATCACTCACATATGATGTTTATGAGGTATGTGTGTGATTGGTTTGGTTGGAATTGCTCTCAAACTCAAAACCCGATAGTGACTTGAGTTAGAAAGCAAAATTGGAGTGAAAGTGGAGATTTTGAGGAAAACATCAGTTTGGGTGCTTTGGTGTACTCAAACTGATCACAAATGAGGCCTATTTATAGTGGAGCAAGTTTGTTTTGCAAGCAATAGTGAATGGCAACTGGTACAGGTCTGTGGCCAATTGTGATCAAATGGAATCTCAAGTCTCCGCTAGCCATTGACTTGAGGTTAGAGCACATGCCTAAGGTTCTTTGGTTCAGGGATAAGTCTTGACTGAACTTGGATAACATTGTCTTGATGAATGCCACCTCTATGAATATTTGAAGCATCTTGAATTCTAGGGATGACATGCCTAAACATAAATTCATGGACTTGTGAGGCTTATGGATCAGTGTTTGTTCCTTGGTTGTTCCCCCTTGAGGTGTGCAGATGGATAACCATGTTTATTTTTGCACAATTTGATCAATTCGAGCCCTAATGCACAAATCTGCCTTGCCAAGACAGTTTGCAGCAAGGCATGTTGCAGCTGTCATAACCCCTAGCTCAGGTGGAGTTTGATGGAGTTCTTGGTCATTTTGGAAAGCTGATATATCCTATTTCAACATGATGTCCAACTTTGGTTTTGATACAACTTGAATTACAATGAAAAATGCCTCTACATTTTGGAAAAAAAAGGCAGATTCTGACTTAGTAAAAATTTCACTAAGTGTTGTGTAAGTTCCTGGATTGGCTGGAATTTTGGTAAAACAACAAGGTGTTCAATGCTGATGTCATGGTGTTGATGTTGCAGCATTGAGTCTTAGTACTGGGCTGTACTAAGTTGTGAAGGTTAACTATGTTTGATGTCATGGGCTTGATGTCATAACATTGCACTTAACACTGGGCTGTGTTAAGGTTGCTAGTTGCTGAAGTGGATGTCTGATGTCACATAGGTGATGTTGTAACATCAGACCTGCAGAACTGAAGCTAATGACAACATGGGCTTGTTGTTATTAGGGTCGCGTATTAGCTGGAATTGTGGGGAGTGTTGACTCGTTGGATGAGAATATCTTGGGCTAGATATTTTTTGTTACATGGGAGATTTGATTGCAGGTTTGTTGGAGAATTAAAAGGTGGAAGATTTAAAAAGATTTTGGGGATAGAATCTGTTTTAAAAGATTCAGTTTTTAATTAACAAATCTGATCAAATATTGTGACAAATCCAATCCAAATTCAAGGAGCTATATAAAGCGCACAAGACCAAGGAAGAAGGTACAGAAAACAGATTGAAGATCAAGAGCTGGAGGCTTAGAGTCTAGGGTTTGTTTAGAGTACTTGTAATCACACTATTCTAGGTTTGAATAGGTGTTGAATTTTCTGTCCTCTCTAGAAGCTGTGAAGCAATAGAGAGTTATTGATTGATCAAAGCTAGGAAGCAAGATCAAGGGATCTCAAAGAGGGTGTTCTTTGAGTGTTTTAGGGGATTGAGTAGTGTTCTCATATCTAAGTGGTTTCTTAGGTAGAAAGTCACTAGTAGAGTATAAGTTTAGGAGATTGTCAACTGGTGTGTTGAGTCTGTAAATTATATCTACAAGTAGTGAATTTCATCCCTGGCTTGGTAGCCCTCAGACGTAGGTAGTTAGACCGAACTGGGTGAACAATTCCTTGTGTTTTCCCGTTGCTTATTCTGTCCATTATTGCAGAGTGTGTTGTTGTGACATCGCACCTTAACATCACACGTCTGGTACCATAATTTCAATTGGTATCAGAGCAGGCATCCTGTCTGTCTCTGGGTGAGATCTAGGGAAGTTACTTTCTGGTGAAAGATGGACAAAGAGGTTGGAGGATTCGCCAACAGACCCCCTATCTTGGATGGCTCAAACTATGAGTATTGGAAGCCTAGAATGACTATTTTTTTAAAGTCATTAGATAGCAGAGCTTGGAAGGCTGTCATTAAAGAGTGGAAAGCTCCAGAGGTATGTGAGAAAGATGAGGCTGGCAAGGATAAAGAAGGCACCTCAAAGCCTAAGCCTGAAGAAGAATGGACTAAGGAAGAAGATGAGCTTGTCCTTGGGAATTCAAAAGCCCTAAATGTTATCTTTAATGGGGTTGACAAGAACATATTCAGGCTGATCAACTCATGTGAAACTGCTAAGGCTGCTTGGGATATTTTGAAGGCTACTCATGAAGGCACATCTAGAGTTAAGATATCTAGACTTCAGCTTCTAACATCTAAGTTTGAAAGCTTGAAGATGAAGGAAGATGAGACTATTCATAAATTCCACATGAGTGTTCTTGAGCTGTCAAATGCATCCAGTGCTCTTGGTGAGAAGATGACAGAAGAGAAGCTGGTGAGAAAGATTCTTAGGTCCCTCCCTAAGAAGTATAAGATAAAGGTAACAGCCATTGAAGAATCTCAAGACATCAGCAAGATGAGAGTTGATGAGCTTATTGGATCTCTTCAAACATTTGAACTTGGACTGAATGAGGAAGAACCAGAAAAGAAGCCTAAGAGTATAGCTTTAGTCTCCACTCCTGCAGCAGCTAAAGATGATGAGTCCCAGGAGGATCTGCCTCAGGCTATAGTTATGTTAGGAAGACGGTTCAATAAAGTGTTCAAGAAGATGAACTATAGACCTAGTGTCAAGAACATCTCTTCTGACATCAGCAAGTCAAAAGAGAAAGATGAAGAGAAGATTGCACAAGATAAAGGAGTTCAGTGCTTTGAATGTGAAGGGTATGGACATGTCAAGAAAGAGTGTCCCACATTCTTGAAGAAGCAGAATAAAGGCTTGACAATTTCCTGGTCTGACACTGATAGCGAAGATGAAAGTGAGTCAGCAAAGCATGTTAAAGCTTTGACAGGAATTGTTGAATCTGATGATGATAGTGATGGAGAAGTCACCTATGATGAGCTAGCTTCAACCTACAAGGAGTTGTGTTTAAAGAGTGCTGAAGTTTGTCAAGAAAACAAGTGCCACAAGGAACAGATTGCTCAACTTGAGAATGAAAAATCTGATCTGGAATATGAAGTTGTTCTAGTGAGATCTCAACTTGATCAGATGACAAAATCTGTTAGGATGCTGAACAGTGGTACAACCACTCTTGACAAGATACTCCAGTCAGAACAGGTTGCTGGAAACAAAGCTGGGATATGATATGTGGCCGAAGACAAAGGTACCTCAGAAGCAAGTACTTCAGGTCTAAAGAAGGAAGAGTCACAAACTGTGCCTCAACATCAGCCAAAGAGGCAGAATCTTACTCCCAAGGAAGCTGATGTTTCACAACCTAAGAAGATTGAGAAGAAGACTGGTCATAATCAGAAGAGAAAGCAGCCTCAAGGTGCTAGACAGTATATGCCTCCCCAATATCATAGGAGCATGAAGGCTGCAAGGTACAAACAGAACATGTCAGAGCAGATGTCTCAACATCAGGAAAACTGGTATGGATCTGGTTTCAACAATGTTGTACCTTACAATTATAGGAGGAGGAAGCCTCATCACCATGGGAGACAGCCTAGAAGACAGCATCGTCAGTTCAGGAGACAGTCTACCTATGGTAAAAGACATCAGCACGATAGAAGACAAGCTAACTCTGGAAGGAGAAGACAACATTATGAGTGGAAGCCACAACTTTATCATCAAGGTGGGAGAAGGTTTAACCACTTCAGAGATGATAGAATCAGATGTTTCTATTGTGGAAGGCTTGGACATATGCAATACTCTTGCTACAAGCTGCATGGATACCCTCAGACACAGAACAGATGGAGAGAATACAGGCCCAAAGTCGTTAAACAATTGGTACAGAATGAGAAGATGAAGTGCTTATTGGCTCACCTGGCTGACAAAGAAGCTAAAGAAGAAACATGGTATTTTGACAGTGGGTGTTCCAAACACATGTCTGGATGTAGATCCATGTTTACTGAATGTAGACCGTGTCCTTCTCTTGAAGTGGTGTTTGGTAAAGGGAATAACGGAGTTGTAGAAGGTATTGGAAAAGTAAGAGGACCTGAACTTGACAATGTTTATCTTGTCAATGGTTTGAATGCTAATCTGATAAGCATCAGCCAATTATGTGATGAAGGTTACTTAGTCAGCTACACCAAAGATAAATGTGTTGTAACGAATGAGAAGGGTGAGGTTGTAATGACTGGTGCAAGGTCCAAAGACAATTGTTATCAGTGGATTCCTCAAACTGAAAGCCAGTCTGGTGATGATAAAGAAGATATCAAGTGTAGACATCAGAATGATGAAGGTTCCCTCAAGTTGATGAAGGTCAGAAGAAAAGATGATCTGAAATTAGTCAAGGGCAAATGTTACACATCAGTCCTCACCATTGATGGAAGGATTAAAGGTTCTCAGGAGCTGAATAGAGCAACATCTCTCGAGAGGAAAGATGCTGATGTCTTGACATCTGAACAAATCATCAGAATCTCGCATCAATGTAGTGGTCTGACTGTGAGTAAGTCTAAAAGGCTAGAGATTGAAGAACTCACTGAAGTTATGGGAGATACCAGTGGTAACTATAAAAAATTCTATCATCAAGATCTGAAGAAGATCGATGTCTCGGAAGAAAACCTCCCCTGGATGAATAGCTCTGTGTCGAAAGATACAGATGTCAGAGCAGATGCTGAAACATCTCAAGACAAGAAGAGTATTTCTAGCCTCAAGAAGGATGATGAGCAAAGTGCAAAAATGATTCAGAATAGACTAGAGTCTAAGACTGATCCCAATATGAAAATTGACATGCAGAGGACCTCTGATATTGGCTCTATCAGATCCTGGATTAAAATGTCAAGAATAAATACACATCCTCTAGGATGGAATCATGCTGGTCAAAAGATACAAACTGATCTTGGAAGACTAAGAAGAAGAAAGAGGGGCAAAATCAGATTAGTTCTCAGATCTAAGAAGAAGAACAGTCGTAGATCAGTGTTATGTGGAAAGAACTCATGCTATCAACTCTTGTGGAAGAAACGACTGTTGGGCAATCACCATGTCAAGAAAGATGTTACAACATTGCAGAATGTTACTCATCAATGGGATGATGAGCAGGTTGATAGAAAAGATCTGGTTAAATACTCAGATTATTTGGTAAATAAAGAGAAATTAGATAATGAGTTCATGTATGCTAACCAATTTGAGAGCTTAAAATTGGGGAGCGTATTACTTCAAAATTAATTGAAAGATGTTTTATGGTGCAGTTGGCCTATAAGATAATGGTTATTCAACTGCAGATAGTATGGTACATAAAATAGTCTGTTCAATTTTTTAGTGTAGTCTCTCTAAGAAACTCATCTTGGTGCTCTGGTTCTGTTTAATCCAGTACAAATTTCAGCAGTTTAGAAAAGTACTGTAAAGTGTTTGGCATGGCAACTGAAAAATCTAAAAATAGGATTTTTATTCAATAGTTGAAAATACAAGATTAGACTACATCCTCATGCCAATCTCCTGCATCCAGAAAAGCCTTCCAATCTGCATCCCATTCATCTTCTGAAGGCTGTTGTTGAGCAGAATGGTTCTTACCAGGCTTCATAGTGGTCACTGAAGTCCTGCCAGTTTTTGTTGCTCCTGTAGAAGGACCTGATGTCGTCTGAGATTTGATCTTCTTCTTCAAAGGGTCTGGTTGTGTATCCTCATGCTTGAGGTTCTTGGTTGGTTCTTTGGAGCTTGATTGACTCATGCTTTATTGGTGTGTTGTGCTGAGCATAGGAGAAAGAGTGGTTTTATAATGGTTTGTTCAAATGCTTGGGTTGTATCGCCTGACCAGTCAAGGGGTTGGAAGTTGTTTTTGACTATGTCATTAATAATATCAGAACATTGTGCTTGGAGACTACATAGGTCTTGTTGCTACTGACAGTGGGACCAGTATTATGTCACCTTGTAGGGCATTTGATTTGGGATAGTTGTCTAATTATGGCTAAAAAGGGGGAGAGTTTAAAATTGCCATGAGGAGAAGAGTAGTTGCTGCTAAAAGAATAAAAATAAAAGGTGTTTAGTTGAAAAGTAATGATGCAGCTGTGGAGGGGGAGTATAGACAACATAGTTGTGGAGCTGCTAGTGAAGTATTCATAGCATTGAAGAGTGCAGAGTGCAGGAAAGCAGACATCAAGGGGGAGATGTGCTGCACATTGTGAGCTACTGAACAGCTGTGATGCTGGTTCAAGTTTTTGAGGGGGAGCACCAATTGGCTGTTGTCAATAATGAAGATGGTGCTGCAGCAGATCAAGTAATGAAGACTATATGAAGATTGTCAAACTGCTGCAAGTTAAAGTTTCAAAATATTGAAGATATTCCGCTGCTGAAGTCTCTGAAGATGCAGAGATTGTTTTAGCCAAAATTAGACAAAGGGGGAGATTGTAAGTTCCTGGATTGGCTGGAATTTTGGTAAAATAACAAGGTGTTCAATGTTGATGTCATGGTGTTGATGTTGCAGCATTGAGTCTTAGTACTGGGCTGTACTAAGTTGTGAAGGTTAACTATGTTTGATGTCATGGGCTTGATGTTATAACATTGCACTTAACACTGGGCTGTGTTAAGGTTGCTAGTTGCTGAAGTGGATGTCTGATGTCACATAGGTGATGTTGTAACATCAGACCTACAGAACTGAAGCTAATGACAGCATGGGCTTGTTGTTATTAGGGTCGCGTATTAGCTGGAATTGTGGGGAGTGTTGACTCGTTGGATGAGAATATCTTGGGCTAGATATTTTCTGTTACATGGGAGATTTGATTGCAGGTTTGTTGGAGAATTAAAAGGTGGAAGATTTAAAAAGATTTTGGGGATAAAATCTGTTTTAAAAGATTCAGTTTTTAATTAACAAATCTGATCAAATATTGTGACAAATCCAATCCAAATTCAAGGAGCTATATAAAGCGCACAAGACCAAGGAAGAAGGTACATAAAACAGATTGAAGATCAAGAGCTGGAGGCTTAGAGTCTAGAGTTTGTTTAGAGTACTTGTAATCACACTATTCTAGGTTTGAATAGGTGTTGAATTTTCTGTCCTCTCTAGAAGCTGTGATGCAATAGAGAGTTATTGATTGATCAAAGCTAGGAAGCAAGATCAAGGGATCTCAAAGAGGGTGTTCTTTGAGTGTTTTAGGGGATTGAGTAGTGTTCTCATATCTAAGTGGTTTCTTAGGTAGAAAGTCACTAGTAGAGTATAGGTTTAGGAGATTGTCAATTGGTGTGTTGAGTCTGTAAATTATATCTACAAGTAGTGAATTTCATCCCTGGCTTGGTAGCCCCCAGACGTAGGTAGTTAGACCGAACTGGGTGAACAATTCCTTGTGTTTTCCTGTTGCTTATTCTGTCCATTATTACAGAGTGTGTTGTTGTGACATCGCACCTTAACATCACACGTCTGGTACCAGAATTTCATGTTGGAAATGTGTAATTTTCATGTTTTTAGCCATTTTGATCAATCCATAACTTAAAATCCATGAGGAATTGGAATGAGATGTAGTTGACACTTTTGAAGTGTGTAATGAGAGCTACAAATCCAGCTTTGGAACATCCAAAATGGTTGCTTAGATCTCAAGTTATGGTCCTTGGAAGTTGGTACCCTAGCCACTTTGTTCCATAACTTAGAAAAATTCTAAGTTTTCTTATGGTTACCCATTTTACAAGTTAACTCATTTTCTTTGGTTTTTCTTGATGAATGATGATTCAAATCACATATTAACATTTTTTTAGGGTTAAAGAACCTTGGTTGACCAAAAATTCAAAAAGTCAAACTTTGGATTTTTGTACAGTTGACTTTTTATCGGATGAAATCCAAACTGCGCGATCCTTTGTGAAATCAAGCCCTTGACCTAAATCAAACCTAATGGATAGATTCCATAGGTGTTATAGGGTGTATTGAATCATGTCCCAAGGTTTGAGAGCATGTCCTGGTCAAAAATCAAAGATACAATTGACTTTTTCTTCAAAACCCTAATTGTGGTTCAGATGAAATTGAAACTTGTGAATCAAGTTTCTTGGATCAATCCATTATTGCAAATGGATCCATGTAGTGTATTTGAGCCCCTCAAATCATGTCTCGAGGTCTTGGCTCATGCTTTGTCCCAAAAGTCAATTTAGGGGTGAATTAGGTCAAGAAACCCTAATTCCTGATTTTTTGGGTAAATGCATCCCCTGAGGTTAAATTGACTTGATGATTAGGTCCATGAGGTCCCTTGGAGTATCTTGGGTTATGCTTTGAAGCATTGGCTCATGCCCAGAGGAAAATTTCCATCTGGAGGCCTCAGTCGACCAAAACCTTAACTTGGTGACACTGGCGATCTTGAGGCTTGATCCACTTGGAATGTTGCACCCTTGTGCTTGATTCTTGACGTGGGAGTCCTCTTGATCCTTTATGGGTGTTTGAGAGGTTATACAAGTTGAAGATCATGTCATTTCTTGATTGATCCTTTGTCTAAGTGCCCTGAGAGGGCTCAACACCCCTGATTCTTGTTTGTGGTGGATGCTCAAATATCTCTGAAGATATTGATGAGGCATGAAGGTTCATCCATATTGTGATGATGATTTGCACAATGATGAAAAATATTAGTGGTCAAAATTTGGGGTATGACAATTACCATTAACTTAAATTTTACTACACATCTATTTATTTATTTATTTATCAAAAATGATATTCTTACACTTAAGTTCTACACCTACACCGTATTTCACTGTTCACCAATACGGTGAATAGTGAAATATTATAATATATATATATATATATATATATATATATATATATATATAATAATTATTTTATATTTTTGATTAAGGGATACGATATAAAGTTATATGATTAACCAACTTCATAATTTCATTAACCAACATTTTACATTTCATTAAGCAACTTTGTTTTATTACTAAAAGTTATTTTTAATATTTGGGCATTTATTAACCAACTTCATCACCTCATTAACCAACTTTTTACTTTTGATTAACCAACTTTGTTTTACTACTAAAAATTATTTTTAATATCTGGGCGTTCATTAACCAACTTCATCAACCAAATTTTTACATTTCATTAACCAACTTTGTTTCGCTACTAAAAGTCAATGTTCACGTACTGTTTATGACATTGTTCACATCACTATTCATAAATATTTCACCACAAGAAAATTGGCAAATTGTGACAGTTCATTTTGGCAGGTCACAATGGTTAAAACCTCCGCAATTCTCAAGTCATGATGGTTGCAGTTCTCTCGCAGAAACATGCATTGCGACGGTTGTCAAAAGCGTTACACCAATTGTCGTTCTCACTCATGACGGTTAGGGAACTGATGTGAACTGAATATTACAACGGTTTTAACCGCCATCAATTTTATATGATGTTTTGTAATTATTAGAAATTCATAGGTAATACCGCAAGTATTTTCACAGGTAAATCCGCATGAAATTCCAAATCTGCAGGTAAGTTCGCAACTACTATATTTCTAAAATTAAAAAAAAAATTTATTTGTTAAATTGAGACATTGTTTGTATATTCATCATCAGAGATTTTGGTAACTCAGGAAAGATATACAAAATCTCAAAGCAAAGTATTTGGGTTTTGACACATAATTATATAGGCAGATCTGATAAAAAAGGCTCTTTACATACAAATCTTTTACAATTAAAAGGGTTTGTCTAGTTCACATTTTTATACATACTAAGAAATGACACACAATATAAACTAAAATTTATATGTCATGTGATGACAGCTTCTAAGTAATGAGCCATATATAGACGAAAATATGCAGATGCTATTAGATCTCCTAATCCTCTTATCATCTTCACTAAGCATTGGAGATTGTCCATAGGGTGTTCAAGAATAAAATGAAGGCTAGATGAAGCACTAAATCAAGCTACTGATCCAAAAAAGATTCTAAAAATATATTTCTATCTGAGTAGTGACATTGCTTTACCTGAAAAAGAAAAGCAGACACAGCAGAATATGAAATTTCAAACTATTTATTTAGGTATTTTTTTGAATCTAGTCATACCACTTATAAAACTCTATTATCCAATCATGACATAAACTAAGCAAATCTGAGGTCCATCTATTGTGTCAGCGCTAATAGAACCTTGACAGGATTTTAGTCAATTTACAAGATCCATATTTTATACAGTTAGAACATCACACATTCACCAGAAACAGTGAATCAAAATCATTGGATGAAAAACATCATATAACTTATATTTAAAGTTCTATAAATTAGATTTAAAATGTAAGAAAAAAAACTCAATTGAATTGTCCTATCTTCATCCAACAGTTATGCCAAACTCACCGCAATAGCTAAGTAAAAGTTTGTCAACCGGAAATTTGTTCCCCTATTTTACCAATCTATTTCTTATTTGATTCAGTATGGAATACAAGTATGAGATAAAAACCCAAGTCAACTAGATTAATGATACAACTATAAAATAAAGATGAATTTCATCCAGAACAACTATAACTTCTTTGTTGAATAATAGAAAGTGAATTAGTAATCATATTCTGTAATGCAAAGAGGTCTAAAATGAACATACAAAGTGAATTAATAATCATATTTTGACATGCTCATGAACCAAATAATAAGTATTAAAATAAAGTTATACAACTAGGAGTCAATATATATATATTCAATATTTAACTCCAATCAAAGGAAAGTCGTTAATTCTTATCTAAGTAAAGCCTATTTATTAGTACATGGTTTGTGCAACCAGTTATCTTATACAATGATTAAGTTTGGATGGATAAGACTTTAATGCGGAAAGCTTTTTCTTGTGGTAAAATAAGTATGAAAGTAATCAAGTTGATTCATATTACAGAACAAAAATGAATAATTAAGGGCACATATGCTTTAGCAACTCGCATCACACTAACAAAGGCAACAATTGTGTATCCAATTGTAAATATAAACAAATTCACATATTGAATCACACCACAAATTGTAAACTTTTTCCCTTCTGAAACTCAAACAACGACACAATCAAATTTCATTACATATAAATACACTAAACATAACTACATTACATGTTCTTGATCTTGATGTTACCTAAGATAGACATCACTGCATCAGTGTAGGCGTAATTTCTCTGTCCAGTAACAGAATCACCCGTTATGTAAAACTGTTGTTCCAGACTGGCCCAATGACTAGGCATGGCCCAATCCACTTCTGCTCCTAGAACGGCCCAACTGCCTAAGTCCAGCCAATTCGGGGCAACATTTACCTTTTTGCCCCTCTACCAGGCAAGGCTGGTCGGATGATCCCATGGATCAGCCGCCCTCCTCGGTAATTCCTGCGCATGACGCAAGGTTCCACCATCTAGAAACAGCCACGATGTCCGTGCCCGCAACTACGCCTCTGCCCGTGGCAACGACTAGTTTCGGGCACCTCTGCCCATCCCAACGGCTAGTTCTGGAAGTTACATATTCTTTGGGAAACGGTTATCTCGCCCCAAAAATAGGGACCAATGGCCAAGCGCTGGGGGAGTTATAAAAACCCTCTCATTTGAGAGGGTCAGGTATTCTAAATTATCTTACGAAATACATACTTTGTATTTTCTCTCTCTCTCTCTCTCTCTCTCTCTCTCTCTCTCTCTCTCTCTCCCTCTCTCTCTCTTGATTCTTACTTTAGCATCGGAGTGCCTTGCAGGTACAACCCCTCCTCATCTTTCATACCCAACATCGCAGACATCATCTCTAGCCCACTTCAGGTTCTGATCAGCCGCCAAGATCAGTGGCGCCGTCTGTGGGAACTCTGTTATCCCCGTCATTCCTCCTTCATAGATTCAAGACCAAAACAACCCTTTTTCAAAGATTTCGATCATGGCAAGCCAAGATCGCGTCCACGATGCTCGTAACTCCATTTTTCTCCCCGTCAGCAAGACTAACACTGACGGAGCTGCACCCTTTCTCGGGGGCTACACCCATCAACTGAGAGATGGAGCCACCGCATCTCCCTCCCCTCCTCACATTGATCATGTTGAGGACCAGCCTTCCCTAGACCACCAACCTGTCCCTATTTCACCCAATGTCGACTCGGTCGTGGCAGCCCTTCTTGAAGCCCTCAACAAAACCAACCTCTTAATCCTCCAACATAATGCGAGGATTGGGGCCCTAGAAGAGTCTAACCTGCCAAGATCCCCTCTGCCGAGGAAAGAGTGTCGAAGATCCCCAAGTCCACCTCCCCGACGTGAAAGAGATCGTCGGGCACCACCTGAGCCAGAGTCTCATGCCATCAGGAAGTGTGACCACATCTCCCCGTGGAGCCAGTATTCCCTGGGAACCAAAAGGACCAGGAGGGACCAGCGTTCACCTCTGTCCAGATCCAAGGGTCGGGCATGAACCCCGTCTCCCCGCAGAAAACACTGTCCTATTCTTAAGTAAAGCACCCTCTCCCCGTCATGGTCCAGTATCAGCAGCGACGATGAGCCTCGCGACCTGTTGTCTCAGGAAATCATGGTCATGCGCCTCCCCAAGGGACTGGAGAAACCACCGTCTCTGAGCACCTACGACGGTACAACGGATCCTGATGAGCACATCGAGAATATCGATGCTTTGCTCGACTATCACGGTGTCCGGGGCACCATCAAATGTAGACTGTTCCCCACCATGCTCAGGAAGAGAGCAATGACCTGGTACAAGAAGCTCCCCGACGAATCCATCGCCTCGTGGAGACAGTTGGGGAGAATCTTCTCCAGACACTTCACGGCATCCCGCCGCCACCCGAAGACCGAAGCCTCCCTTGAGGCCATAATTTAAGGGAAAGACGATCCTCTCTGAGCCTACATCGAGAGGTTCAATAAAGAAATAGTACAGGTTTCAACGACCGATAACATGAAGAAGTTCTCTCTCGAGCGAGGACTTCGTCCCCGAACAGAATTTGCCAAAGCAGTTGCCATTGAAACTCCGCGGACCCTGGACGCCTTTCTCCTCAAGGAGCAAGCATATATCTATTAGACGTATGTAATTGATCTAGAATGGGGGTTGAATAGATCATTTATTTTGTGGAAGCGACCGAGGATAATTCGTCTACACGAACCGAGTTACTGAGAGAATCAAATATATGTAAGCCAAATGGAATGAAAGGCTCGAAGAGAAAAATATAATCGCAACTTAACAATTAATCAATTTTATAAAAACACTTAATATGGTGCAATCTCCAATGAGCAATCAAAAACTAAACCAAACTTGAAAATATATCAAACAGCTTATAAGCGTTCAATTTATCGAGCACTTGGAGTGCATAAAACTCCAAGCTAAACCTTCTATGATAGTTGACGCATAATTTTCACTAAGCACAATCCAAAAATGATTGTGCAATGGTTTTCAAATTAAATTTCTGCACTAAACTATACCAGAGTTTTTATTGATCAATTGAACAATTACAAGCGTAAATAGTTCGAAAATTAAATGAGATAGGGAAAGAGAAATGACACCAGGTTTGTTTAGGCAGTTCCCCTTTCGTCCTCGCTTAGGGTACGTCTGCCCCCAATTCTAAATCTAGAATTTGAGATATCTATAACTTGTTTGCAAATTGTTTTTACAAGAGAGAACTTAGCTATCACACACTCAAGAAACTTCGTTGATGCAGATATTATGTCTTCTCTTCCCTTGATTCGAGTCGAATCAAGTGCCTCGAACTTGTTGGAAGAACCTCCGTTTACTGTTACTAGATTGCAAGAACACACAGGTCTTCAATCACCTTCACTTGGCTGATTCTGATCCACACACAGTTTAATCCCCAAACCTTGTTGCACAATCCTCCGGTTAACGCTACTAGATTGACAAAACTCACTGTTCTTCGATCACCTTAGCTCGGCTGAATTCAGTGCACACAAGATTTAATCCAAAAACCCCCAAATCCAATTGATCTTGGAGGACAAAACCCTAGAGGTTTTATTCAAGAAAAAACCCACTGAAACACTCACCCCAAACCAAGATAAAATTCTATGTTTGAGGACGTTATCACTTCATGATGCAGAAAATCAACAAAAATGATTATGTGTATTTGTTGAGAAAGGTGCAAGATGAAGATGAAGGTGATGAGAGAAAAGTTTCAATGCATATCTTTCACTTTTTCTTTTTTTTTTTTATAAAAAATGAGGAACCAAGTATTTATATGATGCAAGGATCAACAACCAATCATAACAGCATTTTGAACTTAGAAAAAATCAGAAAAATTAGTTGAAAGCAGCGAACGGTCGACCAAACATTAAAGAGGGTCAGCTTGCGCTGACCCGTGGACAAGTCTGCACATGTTGGAAGACCATGCGTCGACCGCTACAGGGGTCACGCGTCGACGCAAGGCAGAGGAAAATGCAGAATGAGAAATAACAAAGACATGCATCGACCGCAGGGTCAGCGTGCGCTAACTCGAGCGAAACTCACAACTTTTCAACATTCCATGAGTCGATCAGACCTCAGCTTAGGTCGACTCAAGCTTCAAAAACTTCTAAAAATTGATTTTTCGACTCGTTTTCATCTACTTAGGCACAGTTTATGCATGCCTAATACTAATACCATGATCACACATATGTAAGGGATATGCTAGACTCCTCATATATGTTTGGACTCATGATTATGCATTGCAAAATAAGAATGCCGACAATAATGAGATGATACCGTCCAAATTACAAACTACGATCTAGTACACATTTTGACATCATTAAAATAAAGCTGAAGTGAGAGACACCTTGCCCTCACGTACTACCCGTTTTTGATGATGGCAAAATCTTCTTTAGCTTGTTTTGTAATTTGAATCTCATCCTCCCCCTAACTGTGTGAAGTCCTCTAAGATCCAACTTTGCCGCTTGTAGATGTCCTTCTCCCCCTTTGACAACATTAAAAAGAGAAAAAGACTATGGTCAAATAATCTCATATCATATACGTATGGATACACTTAACAACTTACTGACAAGATCCATCAACATACATTCACATATAATGATGCTAATGTGAATATTATACGGATAAATAAGGCAAAAGAAATGCATAGACAGAGACTCAAAATACATTCCATAATAGATTAAATGTCAACACATTTCAATGGCATACCAAGTACATAAGAAAGTTTCAGCACATAAAAAGTCATACAAACAAAAAACTAGAGATGACATGCATTAAACTAAGATCCTATTCCTCATGGTCTCCTCCCCCTAAAGTGGTGACCCCTTCCTGTGAAATACTGATCTGGAGGTGGAGGAAGTGGTTGTTCTTCCAACCGCTCATTCAGTTCCAACACAGCCCGATTAAGAGTATTGATACCATTAGTCACACAACGGGTCTGACTTTCAGCAGCAGTCTCCAACTTGTCAAAATGAGTCATGACAGCAGTAGCAAACCTGTTGAAGTTTTGAGTTTGTGCTTCCAACTGGTTTGAGAGAGCCGTGTACCGCTCCTCCTGTGTGGTCATGAAGCTTTCTTGCTGAAGCTGCATTGAGCGTAACATGTCGAGGATTTCCTCGTTGTTCTGTTGCGGTTGTTGTGTAGGTGTAGGAATAGAATATTCGTGCTGGTGCCATTCATATTCTTCATGTTGGTGCCATTCATGATTCGGAGGATTACAAGACGAACCAAGTGAGGTCCATCCGGTGTGCTGCCACTCACCCCATCCCTGATTATCATAGGGATCTTGAGAAGGAAAGTAGCCCATCCATTCAACATTATCATCTTCCACATTATTCACCTTAGTTTGCATCTCGTTACCAGTTTCTCCTTCTTGTGCATTCTCTTCTTCATCCTCTTCTTCATCTGCAATATCATACTGAGTATCTTGATATGTTGTTATGTGCCTAAATTATTATTCTTTGTCTTGAGTGTCCTAAAAATACCCCATCATGGTAAGAGTCTTCTGAGTAAACTCTTGATCAGTAGTAAATGTCACATAAGGAATGCCTGGGACCGTTACCTCGGCCTTGTTCAAGATACACTAAATGAAAGAAGCATAACATAAAGTCGTACCTCGAGTAGAGTCGCGGAGTGCAAACATCCTACTTGTGAAGTAATGCGGCCAACCAATGCGCTTTTTGTTTTTCAACAGATAAATCAAATGAACTTCAGCTTGATCAACTCGTGAGTACCCTCCTTTCTTAGGTCGTAGGATATGAGCAACAATCCATTGAAGAATCCTATCAACGGGTTTCAACGGTCCTGTTGTGACTGTCTTAGGAAATAAGTTGCTATTTACAATGCTCTCCGAGTAAGGGTCTCGTAACATTGAGTTCAAGGCAGCCTTAAACTCATAATTTTCGACAAATATAGAGTCAATGACCTTAGAAATATTTGATGCATCTAGATTAACCAAACTTTTCCAAACAGATGCATTAACAGAGTACTTTTTACCACCAATCATGTATTGAAAATCAATACCTTCGAACTTGCCTAGAATCCCAGTGTAGAACAAGTTGACCAAGTCTTAATTGTACTTGGTATCACATTCCAGAAATTCATCAAATTTTTGAACGTTCAGAATTTCAATAATTTCAGACAGATGATAGTCCTCAGCCCTCAAGGGATAATACACAAATTGTTTAACAACAGATCGGTTTCGAAAATCCTTGTTGAAGGTTGCAGTTAGATTATCAGACAATAAGGAAAGAGCATTTACCGGCATGGTTGATGTACCTGCCCTTGAAGTTGATGCTTTGGAGGTTCTTTTTTCGGTAACCCTTTGTGAAGCCATTGAAGAACACTCTTGTAAACACGGATGAACAGTACCAACCTTGTAGATGATGATAAACAGTATTGAATCTTGATGATAAAGATGAATAGACTGAGAGACCTTGGTTCTATGTAGAGAAAACCCTTTTAAACACCTTTTTGATTGTGCAATTTTTGAATTTTGAAAAGAGTAGTGGTAATGGGTTTTTAGGGTTTGAGAATTTTTAAGGAGAGTAGAGGAGAGAAATGAGGAGACAATAGAAATAATGTATAATGATATGATGTTGGAAAATGAAACATGCAGAATTAATGGGTCAGAATTTCTAATATGTGAAGCGACTCGCGTCTTCTCGAGGTAAAAAAGAATCTGAGTTCGTCAGCGATGCGTCGACCTAAACAGGTCATGCATCGGCGCACGCTGAAAGAATTTTAAAATTTCAAAATTTTCAAAGCGATGCGTCGACCATAGGTCGACCTGCGCTGACCCGCGCCCACGTATGAGAAAAATTGACATTTCTTGAGTCGACCCATGCCATGTTTTGGTCGACTCAAACAAGCGAGACATGGAAAAATGCATATTTTGAGCATATTATGCAACAAGTGAGAATAAATAAGAAACCACACACATGCCAAACTTAAAAAATGGATCAAAAATACATCTAATCATGAATTAAACATCAATTCAAACCATATTTTGGCCATAATAGTTTACAAACATAATTGGTCAAGAATAGTAATCTAAGAAGGAACGATATTACCTCCGACGATTGACGATGGATGCCTCACATATAGCTTAATCTTATCACTTATTGTTAGTTAAAAAATAAAGACAAGCAAAAGGATAGAGCATGCAATCATATAATCAAACGCGATCCGTAATATCGAGAACACCAAGTTCCCTACGGATATTAAAGAAAGGCTCTGTCGCAAGAGGTTTAGTGAAAATATCCACAAGTTGATTCTTAGAATCAACATGCTCAAATACCACATCTCCTTTCTCTACATGATCCCTAAGGAAATGATGCCTTACTTCTATATGTTTTGTGAGAGAATGTAATACTGGGTTTTTGGCTAGGTTAATGGCACTTGTATTATCACACAAAATAGGAATACGTTCAAGTTGAACATTGTAGTCGAGTAATTGTTGTTTAAGCCACAAGACTTAAGCACAACAACTACCGGCCGCAACGTATTCCGCCTCGGCTATTGACAGAGCAACGAAAACTTGCTTTTTGCTATGCCAACTCACTAAGGAATTCGAGAAAAAGTGACAAGTACCACTAGTACTTTTCCTATCCGATTTGCACCCGACAAAGTCGGAATCGGAATAGCCAACCAAAAAGCAATCTCTTCCTTTGGAGTACCAAACCCATAATTTGGAGTACCGCATAGGTAACTAAGTATGCGGTTTACAGCTTTTAAATGAGACTCCTTAGGACACGATAGATACCTAGCACACATGCAGACACTAAACATGATATCTAGTCGTGATGCGGTAAGATAGAGGAGAGAGCCAATCATACCTCTATATCTCTTGACATATACATCCTTACCATTTTCATCTCAACTCAAGTTGACACACGTAGGCATCAAAGTGTCAATAGCCTTTGAGCTAGCCATGTCGAAGCGCTTGAGTAACTCAAGACAATACTTCGTCTGGCTCACGAACGTCCCTTCATCAAGTTGCTTGATTTGCAATCCGAGGAAATAATTAAGCTCCCCCATCATGCTCATCTCGAACTCTCCCTGCATTAACTTAGAAAACTCCATGACCATATTTGTGTTAGTAGAACCAAATATAATATCGTCTACGTATACTTGTACCAAAATTTGGTGTTTTCCTTGACGTTTAATGAAAAGAGTTGTGTCAACCTTTCCTCTAGAGTACCCTTGATCAAGTAGAAATTTGCTAAGATGCTCATACCAAGCCCTAGGGGCTTGTTTAAGACCGTACAAAGCACATTTTAATTTGTAAACGTGATCGGGATACTCATGGGACTCAAATCCAGGAGGTTGGGCAACATAAACCTCTTCATTAATATAACCGTTAAGGAATGCACTTTTTACATTCATTTGAAATAATTTGAAGATTTTCGCACATGCGTAGGCAAGCAACAGGCGTATAGCCTCGAGTCGGGCAACAGGCGCATAAGTTTCCTCATAGTCTATGCCTTCCTCTTGGTTATACCCTTGCGCAAATATAATATCGTCTACGTATACTCGTACCAAAATTTGGTGTTTTCCTTGACGTTTAATGAAAAGAGTTGTGTCAACCTTTCCTCTAGAGTACCCTTGATCAAGTAGAAATTTGCTAAGATGCTCATACCAAGCCCTAGGGGCTTGTTTGAGACCGTACAAAGCACATTTTAATTTGTAAACGTGATCGGGATACTCATGGGACTCAAATCCAGGAGGTTGGGCAACATAAACCTCTTCATTAATATAACCGTTAAGGAATGCACTTTTTACATCCATTTGAAATAATTTGAAGTTTTTCGCACATGCGTAGGCAAGCAACAGGCGTATAGCCTCGAGTCGGGCAACAGGCGCATAAGTTTCCTCATAGTCTATGCCTTCCTCTTGGTTATACCCTTGCTCAACTAAGAGCACTTTATTTCTAGTTATAACTCCATTTTCGTCGAGCTTATTCCTAAACACCCATCGGGTGCCGATTACTCGATGGCCTCGTGGAGGAGGCACAAGGTCCCAAACCTCATTTTTTAAAATTGATTCAACTCTTCTTGCATTGACAAAATCCAATGTTCATCGAGTAAGGCCTCTTTTGAGTTTTTAGGCTCAACTTGTGAAATGAAAGCGGAGTAATAACGTAAGTTACTTAGCTTGGAACGAGTTGTTACTCCCTTTAAGATGTCACCGAGAATGTTATCAATGGGATGGTCTTTGGAATACTTCCAAGATGGAGGAAGGTCATCTTTATTAGACGGACGATTCTTCTGACTCTTCACGGGTTGGTGATCTTTTTCCTCCTCAACATGCACTGCTTCAGGTTGATCAGTCCCTTTATCAGTGTCTTTGAGTATGTCTTGTAAAGATACACCTGCACCATGAAAAGAACTACCTTTTCTGACATTTTTCGGATAAGACTCATCAAAAGTAACGTGTACCGACTCCTCAACAGTAAGTAACCTCTTATTGTAAACCCTATATGCCTTACTAGACTGAGAGTATCCCAGAAAGATACCTTCGTCGGCCTTAGCATCAAACTTACCAAGTGTCTCTTTACCATTATTCAACACGAAACACTTACAACCAAAAACGTGAAGGTGAGATACATTGGGCTTTCTCCCTTTTAAAAGCTCATACGATGTCTTGTTTAGAATAGGACGGATGAGCACCCTATTCAAAACGTAACAAGCCGTACTTATGGCGTCGGCCCAAAAGTATTTTGGAAGTCCACTCTCATTGATCATAGTCCTTCCTAATTCTTCCAAAATTCTGTTTTTACGTTCCACAACCCCGTTTTTTTAGGGGTACGTGGTGCGAAAAAATTATGATCAATCCCATGGCTTTCACAAAATGCTTCAAAAAGATAATTTTCGAACTCACCCTCATGATCACTTCTAATTGATATAATGTTTGTGTTCAATTTGTTTTGGGATAACTTGGCAAATTTTTCAAAAGCCGAAAAAGTATCGCTCTTGCTTGCTAAGAAAATAGTCCAGTAAAACCTAGAAAAGTCATTGACAGTCACAAAACCATAATAGTTACCACCTAGGCTCTTAATCCTAGATGGTCCAAAGAGGTCCATATGGAGGAGCTCAAGGGGTCTCGTAGTTGAAACAATGTTTTTAGATTTAAACGAGATTCTTGTTTGCTTCCCCCATTTGACACGCATCACATAAGTGATCCTTTGTGAATTTGATTTTGGGTAAGCCGATTACTAGGTCTTTAGAAACTATTTTGTTAAGCAAATCAAAATTGACATACGCCAACCGTCTATGCCATAACCATGAATCTTCACTCATGGTGACTAGACACTTGTCGCTACTTAACGATACCTCATTCAAGTCTAGTATATAGACGTTATTGACCCTCAAGCCTTTAAACACATCCTTTTTATCACTATTTTCAATTATACAACAATCCTTTAAAAAAGATACTTTATAGTCATTGTCACATAATTGACTAATGCTTAAAAGGTTATGTTTAAGGCCTTCAACAAGAAGCACATCAGAGAGAGTAGTAGATGAGGGGTTACCTACACTACCTTTTCCAAGTATTTGTCTCTTGTTGTTGTCTCTGTAGGTAACAAATCCCTTTTTCTTCGCCACAAAGTTAATGAAAAGAGATATGTCTCCTGTCATATGTCTTGAGCAGCCACTATCTAGAACCCATCTTCTTTCCGTGGTCTCTAGACGTTGTACCTACATAGTCAATCAAGAGAAATAGGTACCCAATTCTTATTGGGTCCTTGGTTGTGAGTGAAAACAGGATTGCATTTGGGCAACCATTGATAAACGCCCTTAGGAACTAAAAACCTCCTAAAGCGACACTTAGCAATGGTATGACCCCTTTTGCAACAATACAAGCAAGTAAGGTTAACATGAGAATCACTTTTTCTAGGTTGATTTCTTATCACATAAGTATATTTTTGATATGGATTAATCATGCTTTTCTTAAAATGTGATTTATCAATAGAAAAAGTCATTTTTGGTTCTAGAGCCTTGTCAAGCTTGGCCTTAAGAGTTCTAACCTCTTTTTGCCAAATATGACAAGTATTGCAACCAAAATTTAACCACTTACTTTTGTCTTCCATAACATCTACCTTTGTTACTTCCACCATGGACTTTTTGAGAGCCTCTAATTCCTTTTCGGAATCAGAGAACTTTTGCTCCAAATGAGAAAATATTTGTTTATTTGAAGCTAACCGTTTAAAGGCTTCCTTGGCCTCATGATGTAGAGTATCAAACGCATGTTGTAGTTCAGAATAAGACATTGAATTAGAGTTATCGTACTTAGAGTGTCTTACCTTTTTGTTCCCTTTCTTTTGGTGAGCGGAAAGGCAAAGGTTGACGGATTCTCCTTCGTCACTTGAACTTTCAGCACTAGATGATTCACTATCGCTTTCCCAAGAGATATAGGCTCTTCTAGGTTTAGATTGTTTCTTCCCTTGACGATTTTTATCCTTACCATTGTCCTTCTTCAACAATGGACAGTCCGGCTTATAGTGGCCGACTTTTCCACAGTTATAGCAAGAACCCTTAGTTTTTCCACTCTTTTTGTCTTTATTCTTGGAAGACCTTGATTGTTTTCGAAAGTTGACGAGGTTTTTCTCCGAATGTTGAATACCATTTTTTTTATATAGCAATTGTATCGCTTCACAAATAATCCCATGTCTTCATTAGAATCCTCTTCCTCGTCATCACTAGATTCACTCTCGCTTAGTTCATATGCGGAGGACTTTGAACTAGAACTCTTAAGAGCTTCGACTTCTTTTCCGCTTCTTTGGTTTTGTTCTTTTCCTTCTTCTCTCTTTTCTCAAATTGGTCTAAGCTAATGAGCATTAGCTCATGTTCCTCGAGCTTCCCAAATAATGTTGTGATGTCTAACATAATTAGGTCGTTGGATTCTTTTATGGCAGTCACCTTCGGTTGCCAACCCCTAGTAAGACACCTCAAGATTTTGTTAGTAGCAACGCCATTGGAAATTGTCCTACCAAGTGAGTTAAGTCTATTGATTAAATGAGTAGACCTATTTTGCATGTCAGCAATAGTTTCCCTTTGCTTCATGTGAAAGAGGTCGAACTTTTGAGTCAATGTATTGATTCTAGATAGCTTGACGTCGTTAGTACCCTCATGGGCAACTTGTAACGCGCCCCACATTACTTTAGCACTCATACAATATGAAACTCTATAATACTCGTCAACTCCCAATGGGGATATCAGAATATTTCTAGCCTTCTAATTGTAGTTGTACTTTTTCTCGTCTTCTTCATTCCATTGTGCTTCAGGCTTAGGTACTACCACGTTATTCGCATCGGTCATGGTTATTTCCATTGGACCATTTTATATAACGCTCCATACCTTCCTATAAATAGAATTGATGTGAACTTGCATACAATCCTTCTAGTAACTATAATTCTCATCGTTAAAAACAGGTGCTCTATTATAAGCCCCTTTCGGTTCGTTTTCCATTTTCTAAAAAGTTATACTTGAAGCACTAGATTTAACCGGTGCTCCTGATACTACTTGTTAGACGAAGGCAATTGATCTAGAAGGGGGAGTTGAATATATCACATCTTTTTAAATGCGAGTCGGCGCTAAAATTTGTTTTTAAAAATATTTTGCGGAAGCGGTCGAGGATAATTCGTCTACACGAACCGAGTTACTGAGAGAATCGGATATACGTAAGCCAAATGGAACGAAAAGCTCGAAGAGAAAAATAGAATCGCAACTTAACAATTAATCAATTTTCCAAAAGCACTTAATATGGTGCAATCTCCAATGAGCAGTCAAAAATTAAACAAAACTTGACAATATATCAAACACCTTGTAAGCATTCAATTTATCGAGCACTTGGAGTGCATAAAACTCCAAGCTAAACCTTCTATGATAGTTGATGCAGAATTTTCACTAAGCACAATCCAAAAATGATTGTGCAATGGTTTTCAAATTAATTTTCTGCACTAAACTATACCAGAGTTTTTATCGATCAATTGAACAATTACAAGTGTAAACAGTTCGAAAATTAAATGATATAGGGAAAGAGAAACGACACCAGGTTTATTTAGGCAGTTTCCCTTTCGTCCTCGCTTCGGGTACGTCTGCCCCCAATTCTAAATCTAGAATTGAGATATCTATAACTTGTTGCAAATTGTTTTTACAAGAGAGAACTTAGCTATCACACACTCAAGAAACTTCATTGATACAAATACTATGTCTTCTCTTCCCTTGATTCGAGTCTAATCAAGTGCCTTGAACTTGTTGGAAGAACCTCAGTTTACCGTTACTAGATTGCAAGAACACACAGGTCTTCAATCACCTTCACTCGGCTGATTATGATCCACACACAGTTCAATCCCAAAACCTTGTTATACAATCCTCCGGTTACCGCTACTAGATTTCAAAACCCACAATTCTTCGACCACCTTCGCTCGGCTGAATGCAATGAACACAAGATCTGATCCAAAAACCCCCAAATCCAATTGATCTTGGAGGACAAAACCCTATAGGTTTTATTCAAGAAAAAACCCACTGAAACACTCACCCCAAATCAAGATACAATTCTATATTTGGACGTTATCACTTCATGATGCAGAAAATCAACAAAAATGATTATGTGTATTTGTTGAGAAAGGTGCAAGATGAAGATGAAGGTGATGAGAGAAAAGTTTCAATGTATATCTTTCACTTTTTCTTGTTTTTTTTTATAAAAAATGAGGAACCAAGTATTTATATGATGCAAGGATCAACAACCAGTCATAACAGCATTTTGAACTTAGAAAAAACCAGAAAAATTAGTTGAAAGCAGCGAACAGTCGACCAAACATTAAACAGGGTAAACCTACGCTGGCCCGTGGACAAGTCTGCGCATGTTGGAAGACCATGCGTCGACCACTACAGGGGTCATGCGTCGACGCATGGCAGAGGAAAATTTAGAAAGAGAAATAACAAAGACATACGTCGACCGCAGGGTCAGCGTGCGCTAACCCGAGCGAAACTCACAACTTTTCAACATTCCATGAGTCGACCAGACCTCAACTTAGGTCGACTCAAGCTTCAAAAACTTCTAAAAATTGATTTTTCGACTCGTTTTCATCTACTTAGGCACAGTTTATACATGCCTAATACTAATACCATGATCACACATATGTAAGGGATATGCAAGATTCCTCCTATATGTTTGGACTCATGATTATGCATTGCAAAATAAGAATGCCAACAATAACGAGATGATACCGTCCAAATTACAAACTACGAGATAGTACACATTTTGACATCATTAAAATAAAGCTCAAGTGAGAGACACCTTGCCCTCACAATATCCAGTACGAGGAGAAAGAAGCTGCCAGCTCTGCCCGAGACTCACGACACCAAGATAGTGCCCGGGCCTCCAAACATGATAATCCCTCGACATATCGTCGGGGGGATAGAAGGCGTGAGGACGGCCCCTGGTAGTCCCAGGACAATAAAGGACCCTCCGACCGCTTCCATAAGTATACTCCCCTGACCATCTCCAGGGAGAAAATCCTCTCCAAATGCGCCAACGCAGAATTCAAACAAGCAGGGGTTCGATTCCCTAAATAGATTTCGGCCAAGCCGAATACTGACAAGTCAAAATATTGTCGTTTCCAAAAAAGCCACGACCATGAAACCGATGACTGCATCCACCTGAAGGATGCCATCGAAATACTGATCAGGGACGGGTACCTGAAACAGTTTACCAAAAAAAGGGAATCTCCACGGCAGGACGCCTAGGAGTCCAAGAAAGTCGAGGAAGAGGTGTCTTCCTCGGAAGAGGTGTCTTCCTCGGAAGAGACAAACCTTCAGGTCGCCAAGAGCATATCGCGACCCGAGGACTTCTGTATTCCCGAGGGACTCAACGCTACCCCTACTTCGCAACACATAGTCCGTGGGAAACCTTCCCCTCCGCCATGGTCATCTCTGGAGGGGGCTTCAACAAGGTTACTGTGGGATTCGTTAAAAGGAAGTTCGGGCATCTTCTCAGCACGAGCTCCAATAGGGGTACCACGCTCGACAAAGTCTGGGGAGAGTCGGTCCCTATCTCTTTCTACCGCGAGGAACTCCTTGATGGGGCTCCCAACTCAAGCATTCCGCTGCTCGTGAGAGGCCAGATGGCTAACTTTGATGTTCGCTAAATCCTAGTCGACCAAGGCAGCTTGGTCAACATCATTTACTCGCAACTGTTTTTCACCCTCCAGCTAGATAATCACACCTGACTCCCTATGTAGGCTCTGACCTACAGAGCTTCAACGGGCCTGTCACAAAGCCCTGGGGATACGTGGAATTGATTGTGACTTTCGGATCTGCAGAGACGGCCAGGTCTATTAAAGTCCAATTCTTGGTAATCGATTGCCCTTCTCTCTATTAGTGGATATTTGGGTGGCAAACTTTGGCCGAATTGGTGGTCATACCATCAATCGTGCACTTGAAAATGAAGTACTACACTTCTAAGGGTCAGTTCTCCACTCTAGACGGGGACATCGAAGCAGCAAGGAGATGTTTCGAAGCAGCCATCAAAGGACTGAACACTATTACCGCCAAGCCGAAGACTTCTAGCAAGCCGGCCCTGCCCAGCAGCTTTGAGGAGGCAAAGCCACTGCCCCGCGTCGACTCTATCGACCTCGACAACCTCTTCTCCGAAGACGACCAAAAGAAGCAAAAGGGGAAGGAGATCTAGCCTTGTTCGAGCAACCCTTCAACTTCAGCAAGTACCAGCGATACCTCCCCCCCGATGCGGCTAATTTCAGATGGCGAGTTCGAACTTGTCCTGCTCGGTGATGACCCCCAGCGAGGAGTGAAGATTGGGACCAGACTCCCCGACTTAGCAAGGAAACAACTCAAAGCTTGCCTCTGGGAGAATGCGGATTTGTTTGCCTGAAGCACCGCGGAAATGCCCGACCTAGATCCTGCCGTCGCCTGCCATCATCTCACAATTGAACCCATCGCTAGGGCTGTAGCACAACATAGGCGAAAGCAGTCTCCGAAGAAAACGGAGGCTACTAAACAAGCTGTAAAAGACCTCCTCGGGGCAAACTTTATTTCGGAGGCCAAGTACACTACTTGGCTGTCCAATGTTGTACTCATTAAAAAGTCTAATGGAAAATGGCGCATGTGTGTTGATTATACCGATCTCAATAGGGCATGCCCTAAAGATGCATACCCCTCCCCAATATAGATAAATTAGTTGATAATTCTGCTGGTTTTAAACTGTTATCTTTCATGGACGCATATTCGGGCTATAATCAAATACCCATGGCAAAAAGCGACAAAAGGTACACAATTTTCATGACCGAATCAGACAATTATTACTACAACGTAATGCCATTCGGCATGAAGAACGCTGGAGCTACCTACCAAAGAATGACGATCAAGGCCTTTTGAGGAGAAATTGGGGACATGCTCGAAGTTTATATGGACAACATGATCGTGAAGTCCCACGAGGAATCCGATCACACGACCCATTTGAGGAAAATCTTCGAGCAGGCCAGGAAGTATCAGATGCGCTTCAACCCGGAGAAGTGCACGTTCGGGGTACGCGCAGGCAAATTTCTCGGCTTCTATCTAACAAAATGAGTAATCAAAGCTAACCCCGACAAGTTCAGGGCCTTCTCCGAGTTCCCCACGCCAAACTCAAAGAAGTCCATCCAATCCCTCAATGGGATACTCGCTTTGTTATCCTATTTTGCGGCGATGTCTGCTCAACACGCACTTCCTTTTTTCAAACTCCTCCGCAAGGAGGCAACTTTCGAGTGGACGGAGGAATGCGACTAGGCACTCCTCCACCTAAAGAGAGCATTGTCAGAACCTCCCGTCCTCTCTCGGCCAGACAATGGCGAAACCCTGTATATCTACCTTGTCGTGGCAATTGAGGCCATCGGCGCCACCCTCATTCGTGAAACGCCCGATGGGCTGAAGCCCATATACTTCACGAGAAAAGCGCTGCAGGGACCGGAGTTGAGATATCAATAGATAAAGAAAGTATCCCAGGCCCTCATCAACGCTGTGAGTACTTTTTAGCCCACACAATCATGGTCAGAACAGACCAGCCCGTGAAGTAACTGTTAGACTGACCAGACATGGTCGATAGAATGCTCAAGTGGTCGTTGGAACTGTCCGAATTCGACATCCAATATGAGAGCCAAAAATCCTTGAAGGCCTAGGCACCGACTGACTTCGTCGCGGAGATGAAATTCGTCGACTCCCCTGCTTATGGGATGCGCAAATGGATAATATTCATCGACGGGGCATCCAGCTCGGCCGAAAGCGGGGCAGGTATCATCATGGAAAATGGGGAAGGAATCCTCGTCAAAGTTTCGCTCACCTTATCTTTGCCCACTTTCAACAATCAGGCTGAATACAAAGCTTTCCTCGTTGGTCTACGCCTGGCCGAAGACCTAGGGCCGAGGAAGTCATCATCTGCATCGATTCTCAACTCGTGGCCCTCCAAGTTCGAGAATACCTGGCCAAGAAAGACAACTTGTCTGAATACTTGACCCTGGTCAAGGAAAAAATGACGAAATTAGCATCAGTTGAAGTAAAGCATGTTCCCCGCGAACATAATGTCAGAGCAGACATTTTGTCAAAACTGGCGAGCACGAAGAAAAAAGGCGGAAACAAATCTGTCATCCAAGAAGTACTTCCTCGACCCAGTATCAAGAAATCCTTCGCGATCCTCGACGTGCATGTCATCGGCGACAGCAACTGTTGGATGACCCTCGTCTACAACTACCTTGCCAAAGACAAACTACCGTCTGACCCCAAGGAGGCCAGAGTCAGGCGCAGAGCCTGCTCCTACGTCTTGGTCGAAAATAAGCTCTACAGACGAAGATTTTCCATCCCTCTACTCAAATGTGTCGAGGAAGAGACGGTATCCCACGTCCTGCGCGAGATCCATGAAGGGATCAACGCCCAACACCTCGGGGGGAGATTCCTCGCCAATAAGGATTTATGAGCAGGATATTACTGGTCAACCATGCAACACGATGCAAAAGAGCATGTAAAGAAATGCGACAAATACCAACGACACGGGGACATGCACTTGGCACCGCCCAATGAACTCAAAACAATGTCCTCCCCGTGGCCCTTTGCATGGTGGGGCCTGGATATCTTGGGACCATTCGTCGTGGGTTCAAATTAGAATAAGTACCTGATAATGGGCGTTGATTACTTTACCAAAAAGATAGAAGCAGAGTCTCTGATCAAAATAACGGCCCACAACATACTCTATTTCTACAAGCGGAACATCCTTGCCCGCTTCGGCATCCCCCAAGCAATCGTCACCGAAAACGGGACGCAGTTCATGGACATAAAGTTTTAGGAGTTCTTCGCCTAACTGGGCACCA
Organism: Lathyrus tuberosus; assembly: GCA_022829125.1. Lineage (NCBI taxonomy): Eukaryota > Viridiplantae > Streptophyta > Magnoliopsida > Fabales > Fabaceae > Lathyrus > Lathyrus tuberosus. The sequence continues at coordinate 3,440,129 of JALAZF010000092.1, read as the reverse complement.
AGCACCACTTTGCGTCTGTCGAACATCCCCACACTAACGGGCAAGCCGAAGCAGCAAACAGGGTCATCCTGCAAGCCCTTAAACGAGGGTTGGACGAAACAAAAAAACAATGGGTCGAGGAGTTGCACAGCGTACTCTGGGTCTACCGTACTACGCCCCACTCTTCAACCAGGGAAACCCTTTTCCGTCTAGCTTACAGAACTGAGGCAGTGATCCCCATTGAGATACACGTGCCCTCTAGGTGGACTGAATCCCCCCTGGACGAGGAGATGAATAACGAGGCGTTAAAGGAGGAGCTCGATCTCGTCGAAGAGGTCCGGTCAGGGGCAACTCTCCGCGAAGCCTCACTAAAACAAAATATCGCAATTAGGCACAACGCCAAAGTAATATGACGAGAATTCTAAGTAGGCAGTCTCTCTTAAGGATGAATCACAAAGATTCTCGAGAAGGAAAACTCGCTGCAAACTGGGAGGGACCCTATCGTGTTCGAGCGAGAACATAGAATGGGGCCTACTACCTAGAAAAACTCAACGGGGAAGAACTTGCTCACCCATGGAACACCGAAAAGCTAACACAATATTATAGCTAAGGCCTTAATCGTCGGCTTGCTTTGTCGATGCGACGAGCATAGAGTCTCGACCACGCATGCGCCCCCAGGTAAAACGCCGCATATAGAAACAAATCAAGGCAGGCTTTTGCTCAATAACGGGCAAAACCCGTGCCCGACAGTGGTTGATCGACCGAGCCCGCCATCGTCTAGGTACCATGACAGGCAGAACACCCAGCTCGCGAAGGGAAGTTCACGCCGCGAACTCAGGCCTCAAACGCGACTTGAGCTCCGCTCTCATGCCCGGAAGTCACCTAGGTCATTCGACCAGTCCCCCTTACTACCGAACACATCTAAGTCGAGCAAACTCCGAAACAACAAATCATTTAGTTACCCTTATGAAGGGCATGCTTGCGTATCGAGCAAAAATCCAACACTTAGCAAAAATAAATAAAATAAATCATACAAAACCGACAACGTCGGGGATAGATATTACAAGAAAAGTGGCCACAAGGACCCCAAGTGTACCAGTTACATTAACAAGGGGCCATGCCCCGTACAAAAAATAAAATTACATAAAAACGACATGCAGGCCGAAGATACAACGAAGGGAAAATCACTCCTCCATGCGCTGAGGCTCGTCGTGGAGGACCTGGGCATGCTCCTCGCCAATCTGAATAAACTCGGGAATAATGATCTTGTCATCCTTGACGTTGTAAAGGAACCCAAACCCCTCGGTGGTCAACTCAACCCCAGGGTTCAGGATCCTCAGTTGCGCCACGACATTGTTAAAGAAGTCCTCGGCGATACCTTCCACGTCATCCTATGCATGGGTGATGCGTGCGACCAACTCGGCCCGAGTCTTCAACCCTTTCAACTCCTCATGCTCATCTTCAGCAGGGGCAGAAGCATTCTTCAGTTGCTCGACCAGATATTCTGCGGCTTTCTTCTCTGTGGCAAGGGTATCTTCTTCCCCATTAATTTTGGTCATTGCATCCTGAGATTTCTTCAGCGCCTCCTCGGCAGCCCTAGACTGTTCCTCCCGAGAATTCTTAAATTTCTCCTCCAGGTCCGCTATAGTTGCCTGGGCCTTCTTCAGCTCAAATTCGTGGCGGGAGCCATCCTCGGTGTTGACCACCGCCATTTCAAGAACCCTAATCAGGGAAGAAGTATCCTGAGCCAGCATTGCCCTTTTGCCTGGGCGATCTATCTCCTCGAGCTTCAGGAACTCTGCCCGAGGAATCGCCAAGAAGGAACCTTCAAAGAACTTTCTGTTATGTAGGCACAGAGGTAACTCGAACTTGCTCTTGTCCTCCGCCTTGCTAAGGTCCACCAGCTCGGTCTACCGTGAACGCTTGAACCTCGAGTTTACGGGTATGGGGGAAGTCTGGACGGGTGGGGGAGTTGACGAGGATGTCCCTGACCCTATTTGCGGAGGTGGCCCCCGTTGACTAAGCCGACTCTTCCCAATTGATATTTCACACTTGCCCTTCGCCTGGGCATTCTTCACCATTCGTTCATGGGTAGAAGTCATTTTATCTACAAACACATAACGAACATATTAGCTGAAAGAAAAGATAACAATCTGAGCAAGCCAGGAGATAAAAGCTACCTAGCAATTCAAGAGCATCATCCCGAGTGCGGCACTTGAGGAGCTCCTTTGTATTAATAAAATGGCTCTCCACCTTGAGCCCCTCATCTTTCTCGTAGATTGGTTCCCCGCTCTTAGTCATGCATTAAACATGGGTAAAACTATTGACAAAGCTCACCAGCTTCGCATAGTCGGCCTTGTCATTCGCGTCCAGCATCTCAGGGATGACGGTGTAACCATTCGTCCCTAGGGTAAAATGTTCACGATCTTGCCATCCTCGTCCACAATATCCTCCCCGTTCTCGTCCGTCGAGACCTCCCAGACGAATGTGGAGACAGTGGCCCCCTCAGACACAGGCTCAATAACATAGTACCTCTCCTTGAAAGTCCTAATGGACTTAGAGAAGGGTTTGAACAGCTTCCTCTCCTGCTTCAGGGAGACCCAACCGAATCTCCTTCCCGAAACCTGTTGCTGAAGGTGGAAGACTGTAAAGAAAATAGGGAGAGTCGCTCCTATCTCCAAGTGGTCGCATGTCAGCTCAAATGCCCATATGAAAGAAATCGAGTTAGGATGCAGCTGCGAGGGAGCCAGAGCCAGATGAACAAAGATCGACCTCTGGAAATCAGTAAAGGGCAACCTTAGCCCAATCTCCTTGAAAACATATTCATACATCAGGAACCTCTCCCCGTATTCTATGCAGATGCGGTCTTCTTCTCCGGGGAAGTGAACCTTCCAATTCCCTTCAGCCCCTGCGGTCGTGAAAGTGTCTCCAGTGTATAAGGCAAAAACGGAGGCATGCTCTGCGGGCTCAGCAACCGACCACTCCTCTGCGGAAGTCCTCAAGGAAGGGGTCTCGTCGGTATCGCGGGGAGTAGTGGTTTCCTCGGTATCACTGTCTTCCGAGGAGCTCTCATCGAACAAGTCTCTAAGAATTTCGTCTTTAGTTTCACGGGCCATTTCCTTTACCTGAAAAGCAGAGGACAAAAGTGAATTCGATGACAAAATCACATCCACCCTTCCACCGCTAGTCAAGTGAAAGGGCACGCAAAGGCATGAGGACGACGTCCTCGACCTAAGCCCTACTCAAATGGCATAACTAATGGTGCGAGAAGAAGCTCGGAGCAACCCCTCCAACGCACGCGGGGAGATCCTCCCCGGTTCACTACTCAGAATACCGTTTAAAGATCTATCGAAAAACTCATGAGTACACCAGAAAATTCATGAGCTCTGCCAGCGACAAACACTCTCGTCGTCGCAATGACATCAGAATCTACCTAAAGTCCTAAGTTCCCAAGGTTTCGGCAACTACGGAAGCGGCCAAAAATTGGCCAACCCACCGCCTACCACCAACAGCCATCGGAAACTGCTACTGCGCTACCTATGCTTCACCCTTACAACATGCTTTCTAAGAGAAGAGAAAGAAGAAAAGCCTAAAACAGAGGTCAAATCGAATAACTTACGTGGTCGAGGAAGAGATTAGAGGGTCGAAGAGTCTGGCCAGAGTTTGTACGACGGCTGTTCAGTGGTTGAACGACGGCTAAGCGACAGCGGACGAGAGAGAAGAAAAAAGTGCAAATGAGCTAGTTTTCCCTATATTTATAGGTAACCTGTGGGCACGTGCACGAGCACGCGCGGCTAGGGGCATCATCATGACCCTAGCCTAGCCATCATGACGCAATTAATGCAGCATAGGGCTAGAGGCACACGTGGCACCTCACCTCTTCAGATCACATCAACCGTGGGCTCCCCGTACGTCGTGCACTCCCAACAACGTTACGTATCCCGTGGGCACTAACTCCCTCGGGCACCGTAGAACAACCCCATCTCGTCGACAAGCGGCGACCATTTCTGGACATCCCCGGAACTGCGAACTACCCTTAAGTTGTCACTCTCATGCTCGGGAGCAACGACTTGGGGGGCTCCTGTTCCAGACTGGCCCAATGACTAGGCATGGCCCAATCCACTTCTGCTCTCAAAACGACCCAAATTCCTAAGTCCATCCAATTCGGGGCAACATTTACCTTTCTACCCCTCTACCGGGCAAGGCTGGTCGAATGACCCCATGGATCAACCGCCCTCCTCGGTAATTCCCGCCCGTCATGCACGGTTCCACCATCCAGAAACAATCACGAAGTCCGTGCCTACAATTGCGCCTTTGCCCGTGGCAACGGCTAGTTTCGGGCACCTCTGCCTATCCCAACGGCTAGTTCTGGCAGTTACCTATTCTTTGGGAAACGGTTATCTCACCCCGAAAATAGGGACCAATGGCCAAGCGCTGAGGGCATTATAAAAACCCTCTCATTTGAGAGGGTCAGGCATTCGAAATCATCCTACGAAATACATACTTTATATTTGCTCTCTCTCTCTCTCTCTCTCTCTCTCTCTCTCTCTCTCTCTCTCTCTCCCGATTCTTACTTTAGCATCGGAGTGCCTTGCAGGTACAACCCCTCTCATCTTTCATACCCTGCATCGCAGACGTCATCTCTGGACCACTTCAGGTTCTGATCAGCCGTCAAGATCAACCGTGTTAGTAAACTAGAAGTGTAGAGATTGATGACTATGAATAGAAGTATGACAACAGGTCCAACATCCCAACAAAGATGAGCTATTTCCCATGACAACGAAAGAACTCCAGAGCCTATGATAGTAGTTATTATTTGAGTCGTTGTTGTCCAAAATGTTCCTGCAATACAACAATTAATTCAATAGAAATCACACTCGCTACTAAGAAATTTAATATTAAGTCAAAATGTTGTACATCTAATAATGATAATTACCAACGATACAACTTTGAAAGACATGATAGAGTTTTTCTAAGGGTAGATGCCATGTCTTAGATGTTAAGATAGCATATATTACAAGTGGTTACATGATCTGTTACATTCATTCCCATGTAATTGATTCCAATTGTTTCTCTGTCTTGCTGAAGACAGGTTCAACATAAATCAAGAATGAAGAAAATAGACAAACTATATATAAAATTATATAACATAATGAAATTTAAATGATGAATTTTAAAGGAAATTGAAAGGAAGAAATTAAGTGAATACCATTATTCTTGATGTCTTTTGTATCCACGTTGGCATATACATAATCCAAATAAATTGTTAAATTATCAAGCTAGCAAAATGAAGCATTTTTAATTATAACTTTCTAAGTCCAACATTTTTGGAATCAGAGGAGAATAAGTATTAGGAACATGATCATTAAGACCGGGTTATTTGTACCTTTATTACTTGATGAAATAAAATAATGGAAGTTACAAGAAACTCATTTTTTATTCCAACTCTGCAAAAAAGTGTAAAACAACCCTTACTCAAATCTATATCTGTTGGTTTAATCCCTAAAGGCCAATATTGTTGGTACTTGTATCGAATTATTTATTAATAATAAAATGTATTTCTTTATTATGTTTGTTTTTCCAAAATAATAAATTGCCTAGAATAGCTAGTCCGTTTAATGAAATATTAAGTGTGACTTAATCATGAGATCCCATTGAACACAAGGACATTATTCTTAAAGTATCCGTAGTCGAGCTTTACTGTGAAGTGAGATAACCTTAAAGCATTAAAAGTATTATGTAGATAGACTGATGATCATATCTCATGGATCATGGATAAGGAGATATCAAGTCTTAACATAGGTATGAATATTAGGAGTAGTATTTATACTGGATTGACCCGCTATGAGAGTACTACATAGAATGTTATGAAAAGTGTCATAAGTTACTCTCATGGTGATAGTGGTGTATACCGCCCTTCGACCTGAAACCACTATGGACCCTAGATGTAGAGTCGAGTACTTTATTGTTGATCAAACATTGTCCGTAAATGGATGACCATAAAGACAGTTAATGGGTATTCCACAAAGCATGTTGAGGGATATGAGTGACCTAGATAGAATTTGCCCATCCTGTGTAACAGGATAAATTTCCAAGGGCTCAATATTTAACTGGACAAGGATGACACGGTATATGTCTTGTGCTCAATATATACATAAGGGCAAAAAGGTAATTATACACACAAGTATTATCACAAAACGCTTTGTCAGATCACATGACATTTCCGTGACTTGGGTAGCAGTGATGTGTTGCTAGATATCACTCACTATTTATTATGATAAACACGTGATTTAATATAATTACCAACGTCGCGAAAACCAACAGGGTCACACACATAAGGACAGATTGATAAGAAGTAAAGTAAATAAGGAACACCGTAAGATACAGTGCACTTAAGTAAATGTAGAACATTGTAAGATACAGTGCACTTAAGTAGAATATGGAATGTGGTAAGGTACCACACGCGTAAGTGGTATACGATACACCATGAGAAATGGTGTGCGTGCACTTAAGTGGGATTTTTAGCTTGCAGCCCACACAAGTGGTTCTATAAGCAAAACCCTTGTGCAAAAACATTCACTCTTGATGAAAATTTGGTCTGTGAAACCCTAACCGTATTTTCCTTCTCTCTCTCACTCAAAGACTTCAATCGTAGCGGCTAGCACTGAGACTGAAGGAATCTGTTTGTGTGGACTCAATAGAGGCGTTGTTCATCATTCAACACTCGTGATCACTCATTCAATTCATCATCAAAGGTTTTATCGCCTCAAGAGGTAACTATTTCTATCATTGATCATGCCTATTCGTAAGGATCACTAAAGAGAAAATTTTAATTTTCACTGCGTTTTGGATCGCGATTTCTCTTCAATATCCTATGATCACATTGAGTTCCAGATAAACTTATCAAGTAAATTGCATTATCAAATATGGCAAGATAAATAAAGCTAATAGTAAAAATGATTTATATCTGATTAAAGTTTACAAACTTAAGTTTGAAAAAAACTTCATTTTGCAACCCTGTTTACTTTTTGAAAACATTTCCAGTTATGTTTTTCTAAAACTTATGTTCAAATTATATTGCCAACAATAAGATGCAAGACACATGTAGTGAACATATGTGATAGAGAGAAAGTAGAAACCATACTAGGAAGGTGTTTTTAAAAATAATGAAAACAATGTTATGACATTTTCAAAACTTTTGAAAATTCTAGATTTGTCCATAAAAATTGTAAAAGAGAATAGTGACAAAAACATTTTGTTAAGCTTCTTAGTTGAGCGTAAAAATGAAATCAGAAAACAAAGTATACATGCTTTAGGATTGTAATCCTCCCATTGCTTTCTTTTCAAATTGAGTTTGAAGGAAAAAATTGGATTCAAATGTTCTAAAATGAAATAGAACAACAACTTAAGTCCATGAAACAAGATCTACAGGGAAGGAAATATCATGGTTAAACTTACAAGGTAGTGAACAAAGAATCCTCATTCATTCTTTTAGATCTCATCCTTTTACACCTGATGAATAAACCATACAATAACTTAGATAATCACAAGGTAAAAACATGATAGATATTAGACAATGTTCTAAACTGATGTGATTACAGACATTAATTAGTTAATGGCATATACAAAGCCAATAACCCTCTAGCACATGGTGTAGAAATCACAGACACGATAATTATGCATTTGGTAAGCCTAAATATAACAAATCACTAGTTATGGATCGCATGCAAAATAGACACAACAAGGTAATGATTCACACGTCACAAAGCCTAATAAAATAAAATAAAATCTCCGAATCGATACAAACACAAAAAGTCAATGATTCTTTGGTCACAAAATCGATAGAAAATTACCTAAATACCCAAATCAAAATAAACACAACAAATCAACAATTCTTTGGTCGCAAAAAATACAAAAAAAAACTAAATCCCCAAATCAAAACACACACAACAAGTCAATGATTCTTTAGTGGCAAAATCGGAGGAAAAAAAACCTAAATCCCTGAATTGAAGCAAACATTTTTATAGGAATCGACAATAGAAAAGTGTAATTAAAACATACCTTCGATAAGTACCTTCAAAATTAAATCCACTATATAAATGGAAGTGGAGAGTTGATGATGTCATATCAAAAAGAGAAAGAGTGGACATAATGCGAGATAGGAACTAGATTTCTCATATTATTAGAGAAAAAAACTAACATGTTTAAGGGTTTTTCAATTTGAGGGAACGATTCATAGAAAATTTGAGAGATTTTAAAAGAAAATGTAAGGGTTTTAGGGATTTTGAAAGATTTGATTTTTCAGATTAACTATTTTTTAGGGAAGATATTAACGAGGGAAATTTTGGGTGGAAAGGAAAATGAGCTGGCAGGAGAGTATTTTTGATGCCGAAATGCTTGCAGGTTCATTGGAGATCTAAAATTTTTGTACTGGCGTCAGTTTAACAACTATTGTAATGATAGATTAAGGGAGATCCAACAACATCCCAGACTAGTTTACAAATGGGTTTAATATATATTTTTTTTAGAAAAGTTGAGGCAGTTGCCTTTAAGTGTCGTGGAAAGTGTCGCAGATAGTGAGAGAGGGCAATTTTTATGTAAGGGTTGCAATCCAAGTGTCGCAAATCAACAAAATTTTTGTAGTGTTTTTTTATTTAAAAAACACTGTTCAACGTATAAATACAGTGAACGGTGTATATGGTGTAAATATTAGTGTAAAATATGGTATCAAGATAGTATTGCTGTTTGTTTATTTATTGATTTATATACACAAACACCTATTTTGAATAATTTCTATAACCAAATGCCAACTAGATGTTACTGTAGCTCTGTCATATTAAAATCGGATTGGAGCGACACTAGCAGCACATTCTATATAAGTCTAGCCAACATTTTTACTATAGAAAGAAATTCATGTATGTCTCTCGATATAGGGTTTAGACCCAATATTGTATTTCATTAAATAGTAAAAAGTTTATTTGGTTTGATGCTAATAAGAATGCTTTAATATGACATTTGTTCTGTGCTCATTCACCGTAAAATAGGGAAGGGAAATTCTACTGTGAAGTTAGACAAATGACTTCTTTGGTGAAGTCATTAATCTGGCCAATGAAGAAGTATTGTTGACTTAGTCAGTGTCACATAGGATTATATGGTAGATACCACTTACTATGTATCATCATATCTATTAATATTGCAATCAAGTCCCTAACATAGTAAAAGTGATAAAATTACTCCAATTTTTATATTGTTTTTTTAATTTTAATAGTTATTGTGAAAATTAATTAAAACAACTCTTGATGGCTCAAATTCATCGTGCTCATTTTCATTTCATCCCAACACTGCAGACGAACATCAACATCATATTCATCTTCATCTTCCTCATTTCACTTGAAACCCTAATTTTGTGTTCGTCTGCCATTGTTGATCAAATTGAAGTTATTCACCATGCTCATTTGTCATTTCATATTCTTTCCCAACATTGCAGACAAGCATCAACATCATATTCATCGTGTTCATCTGCCATTGTTGAACAAATTGACGTTTGCTATTCTTTTGATGTTCTCCCATTCAATCGCTCATCAAACATTATACCAATAAAAATCTGCATTCAAGGGCGAAATTGAACAAAAAAGCAGTTTGCTAGTGTTCGTATTGAGAACACATTTGCCAAGGTAAATACGAAAATGTTTGTTAAATTTATTTGAAATTAATTATTAAGATTTACCGATTTTGAATAAAGTTTAATTAGTGGTGTTAAATTTGATTTCAATTTGAGAATTAGGGTTTATGTCTGAATTTTTTTCTGTATATGGGTTTCGTATTTAATGATTTTGATTTTTAATCTTGTTAGTTTAAATTTCGAATAAAGTATTGGGGTTGTTAAATTTGATTTCAATATGTGAATTAGGGTTTATGCTTGAAATTGTTTTCAATATGTGAATTAGGGATTATGCTTGAATATCATGGGTTTCGTATTTGATGATTGCTAAATTTCAATTTTTTTAGTTACCTTTGATTTAATTAGGAAATTAGGTATTGTGATTGATGTTATGTTTTGTTGTGTTAAAAATTGTGTTAATTCAAGTTTATTATGGAAAACTACGACGATTTGGATTCCAATGACGCTCATTCCACTGATGATGATACATCTTATGTTGAATTAAATGATGCTAAGGATGAAAATTATTCAGTATCTAGTGGGTATAAAAGTTCAGATGATGGCGATGATGCTGATATTATTCAGAATGATGATTTGGTTGAAGTAGATGCAATTGTAGGTGATAGATTGGTGAGTATTAATTCCATTATTTTTTATGAAATTCGTCCTATGGAATTTGGTACTGTTGATTAGCTTATGAATTTTATTATCAGTATGGTAAATGTAAAGGCTTTGCCATTAAGAAAAGTGATGTTAGGACAAGAGGGTCTGAAGGTAGTAAAATAACAGTAATGAGGCAATTTGTATGCAATAAACATGGTTTAAGAGAGAAGAAACCATTTGTATTCAATTAAAATGTTATCAATTCAATAACACATTATCAAAATATAAATTCCTAATTCAAATAAAACCCTAAAGATTCAATTGAGTGGCTCTACAATGCCTTTCATTTTTAGAGATTATCAGGAGATTGCAGATCATGTTGTTGCAACATTGGAAGGTGTTAGAGATATAACCATTGCTTCTCACCTCATAGGAAATATGAGTGGCTCTACTATTTATGATCCATTATCAACCCCATATAAGAAATTGGGTTGCTCAGTTTCTTTCCTGGAGAAAAATTCAAATGACTATGAAATGAGTGTGACATACCTTAAAAAAAATTATGATCCTGTGAAAGTTGGTGACATTGTAAGAATGCAAATGTTTTTGTTTGTTTCATGTACAATCGTAAGAATGTAGAAATCTTCTTGAGTGCTTACTATTTACTCGCAATGAACTTCAAAAATATAGGGTGTCAGTTGAAAACATCTTTGTTGTGGAACGAAGTGCTTGCCCTTCTTATGAAGATATATTGTAAAGCTGACAAATAAGGTTCTTCTATGGTGTGGTAAGACAAATATAATATTTAAATTATAAGGGGAAAACATATAAATGACCAATCTAATTCTATGATTATATTATGAAAGAATCGTGAAGTTCCAACCTTTTGAGACAATTGCAAAAGTTGCTCTTTCTAGTTATATGCTCACAACCTGTTACAGATTACATGGTATTTGTTCCGGACTGACCCAATGACTAGGCAATGCCCAATCTACTTCTGCTCCCAGAATGACCCAATTGCCTAAGTCCAGCCAATTCGGGGCAGCATTTACCTTTCTGCCCCATTACCGAGCAAGGCTGATCGGATGACCCCATGGATCAGTCGCCCTCCTCGGTAATTCCTGCTCGTCACGTATGGTTCCACCATCTAGAAACAGCCACGACGTCTGTACCCACAACTGCGCCTCTGCCTGTGGCAACGGCTAGTTTCGGGCACCTCTGCCCGTCCCAACGGCTAGTTCTGGAAGTTACCTATTCTTTGGGAAACAGTTATCTCGCCCCGAAAATAGGGACCAATGGCCAAGCGCTAAGGGCATTATAAAAACCCTCTCATTTGAGAGCATCAGGTATTCTAAATCATCCTACGAAATACATACTTTGTACTTGCTCTCTCTCTCTCTCTCTCCTGATTCTTACTTTAGCATCAGATTTCCTTGCAGGTACAACCCCCTCCACATCTTTCATACCCAGCATCGCAGGCGTCATCTCTAGCCCACTTCAGGTTCTGATTAGCTGTCAAGATTAGTGGCGCCGTCTTTGGGAACTCTGTTATCCCCATCTTTCCTCCTTCGTAGATTCAAGACCAAAACAACCCTTTTTCCAAGATTTCGATCATGGAAAGCCAAGATCGCGTCCACGATGCTCGTAACTCCATTTTTCTCCCCATCAACAAGACTGACACTGACAGAGCTGCACCCTTTCTTGGGGGCGATGCCCATCAACTGAGAGATGGAGCCACCACATCTCCCACCCCTCATCGCGTTGATCATGTTGAGGGCCATCCTTCCCTGGACCACCAGCCTGTCCTTGTTCTGCCCAACGTCGAACCGGCCGTGGTGTCCCTTCTTGAAGCCCTCAACAAAACCAACCTCCTATTCCTACAACAGAATGCGAGGATTAGGACCCTAGAAGAGTCTAACCGACCAAGATCCCCACCATCGAGGAAAGAGCGCCGAAGATCCCGAAGTCCACCTCCCCGACGTGAAAGAGACCGTCGGGCACCACCTGAGCCAGAGTCCCATGCCATCAGGAAGCGTGACCACATCTCCCTACGGAGCCAGTACTCCCCGGGAACCAAGAGGACCAGGAGGGACCAGCGTTCGCCTCCGCCCAGATCCAAGGCCGGGAACGAACCCCGTCTCCCCGTAGAAATCACCGTCCTATTCTTGAGCGAAGCACCCGCTCCCCGTCATGGTCCAGTAGCAGCAGCGGCAACTAGCCTCGTGGCCCGTTGTCTCAGGAAATCATGGCCATGCGCCTCCCCAAGGGACTGGAGAAACCACCTTCTTTGGGCACCTACGACAATACAACAAATCCTGACGAGCACATCGAGAATATCGATGCTTTGCTTAACTATCGCGGCGTCTGGGGCACTATCAAATGTATTATATTCCCTACCATGCTCAGGATGGAAGCGATTAACTGGTACAAAAAGATCCCCGACGAATCCATCACCTCGTGGAGACAGTTAGGGAGAATGTTCTATAGACACTTCACGACATCCCGCCGCCACCCGAAGACCGAAGCCTCCCTTGAGGCCATAATTCAAGGGAAAGACGAGCCTCTCCGAGCCTACATTGAGAGGTTCATTAAAGAAGCAGTACAAGTCTCAACGACCGATGACATGAAGAAGTTCTTGCTCGAGTGAGGACTTCGTCCCTGGACAGGATTCGCCAAAGCAGTTGGCATTGAAACTCCGTGGACCCTGGACGCCTTCCTCCTCAAGGCGCAAACATATATCTAGTACGAGGAGAAAGAAGCCGCCAGCTCCTCCCGAGACTTACAGCACCAAGAGAGTTCCCGGGATTCCAAACATGGTGATCCCTAGACATCTCGCCGAGGGTACAGAAGGCGCGAGGACCGCCCCCAAGAGTCCCGGGACAACAAAGGATCCTCCGGTCGCTTCCATGAGTATACTCCCCTGACCGTCTCCAGTGAGAAAATCCTCTTCGAATGCGCCAACGCAGAATTTAAACAAGAAAGGGCTCGATTCCCTAAACAGATTCCGACCAAGCCGAATACTGAAAAGTCGAAATATTGTCGTTTCCACAAAAGCCACAACCATACAACCGACGACTGCATCCACCTGAAGGATGCCATCAAAATATTGATCAGGGACGGGAACCTGAAATAGTTCACCAAAAAAAGGGAAGCTCCATGACAGGACGCCCAGGAGTCTAAGAAAGTCGAGGAAGAGGTGCCTTCCTCGGAAGAGACAAACCTTCAGGTCGCCATAAGGATATCGCGGCTTGAGGACTTTTATATTCCCGAGGGACTCAACGACCCCATACTTCGCAGCACATAGTCTGTGGAAAACCTTCCCCTCCACCATGGTCATCTCCGGAGGGGGCTTCAACGAGGTTACTGCGGGCTTCGTTAAAAGGAAGTTCGAGCATCTTCTCATCACGAGCTCTAACAGGAGTACCACGCTCGACAAAGTCCAGGGAGATTCGGTCCCCATATCTTTTTACCGCGAGGAACTCCTCGGTGGGGCTCCTAACTCAAGCATTCAGCTGCTCGTGAGAGCCCAGATGGCTAACTTTGATGTTCGCCGAATCCTAGTCGACCAAGACAGCTCGGTCGACATCATATACTCGCAGCTGTTTTCCACCCTCTAGCTAGATGAATCACACCTGACGCCCTACGCAGGCTCTAACCTACAGGGCTTCAACGGGTCGGTTACAAAGCCCTAGGGATACATGGAATTTATCGGGACTTTTGGATCTGCAGAGAGGGCCAGGTCTATTAAAGTCTAATTCCTGGTCATTGATTGCCCTTCTCTCTATCAGTGCATCTTTGGGCGGCCAACTTTGGCCGAATTGGCGGTCGTACCATCAATCGTGCACCTGAAAATGAAGTACTACACTTCTAAGGGCCTGGTCGCCACTCTACATGGGGACATCAAAGCAACAAGGAGATGTTTCGAAGCACCCACCAAATGGTTGAACACTATTGCTGCCAAGCCGAAGACTTCCAGCAAACCGGCCCTGCCCAGCAGCTCCAAGGAGGCAAAGCCACTGCCCCGCGTCGACTCTATCAGCCTCGACAGCCGCTTCTCCGAAGACGATCAAAAGGAGCAGAAGGGGAAGGAGATCCATCCTTGTTCAAGCAGCCCTTCAAGTTCAGCCAGTACCGGTGAGTCCTCCCATCCAATGTGCCCAATTCTGGATGGCGAGTTCGAACTTGTCCTGCTCGGTGATGACCCCCAGCGGGGAGTGAAGATTGGGACCAGTATCCCCGACTTAGCGAGGAAATAACTCAAAGCTTGCCTCCAGGAGAATGCGGATTTGTTTGCCTGGAGCGCTGCGGAAATGCCTGGCCTAGATCCTGCCATCAGCTCACGATTGACCCCGCTGCTAGGGCTGTAGCACAACGTAGGAGAAAGCAGTCTCCGAAGAAAATGGAGGCTACTGAACAAGCTGTAAAAGACCTCCTCGAGGAAAACTTTATTTTGGAGGTCAAGTACACTACTTGGCTGTCCAATGTTGTACTCGTTAAAAAGTCTAATGGAAAATGGCGCATGTGTGTTGATTATACCGATCTCAATAGGGCCTGCCCTAAAGATGCATACCCCTTCCCTAGTATAGATAAATTAGTTGACAATTCTGATGGTTTTAAAGTTTTATCTTTCATGGACGCATATTCGGGCTATAATCAAATACCCATGGCGAAAACCGATAAAAGGTACACAGATTTCATGACCGAATTGGGCAATTATTACTACAACGTAATGCCCTTCAACTTGAAGAACGCTGGTGATACCTACTAAAGAATGATGAGCAAGGTCTTCCAAGGAAAAATCGTGGACATGCTTGAAGTTTATATGGACGACATGATCGTGAAGTCCCACGAGGAATCCGATCACAAGGCCCATTTGAGGAAAATCTTTGAGCAGGCCAGGAAGTACCGGATGCGCTTCAACCCGGAGAAGTGCACGTTCGGGGTACGCGCGGGCAAATTCCTCGACTTCTATCTAATAGAATGAGGAATCAAAGCTAACCCCGACAAGTGCATGGCCTTCTCTGAGTTCCCCACGCCAAACTCAAAGAAGTTCATCCAATCCCTCAACGGGATGCTCGCTTCGTTATCCCTTTTTGTGGCGAAGTCTGCTCAACACGCACTGCCCTTTTTTAAACTCTTCCGCAAGAAGGCAGCTTTCGAGTGGATGGAGGAATGTGACTAGGCTCTCCTCCACCTAAAGAGAACACTGTCAGAACCACCCATCCTCTCGCAGCCAGACAATGGCGAAACTCTATATCTCTACCTCGTCGTGGCAACCGAGGTCGTCAGCGCCGCCCTCATTTGTGAAACGCCCGATGGCCAAAAGCCCATATACTTCATGAGCAAAGCGTTGCAGGGACCGGAGCTGAGATATCAACAGATAGAGAAAGTAGGCCTAACCCTCATCAACGATGTGGGAGACTAAGGCACCACTTTTTAGCCCACATAATCGTGGTCAGAATAGACTAGCCCGTGAAGCAACTGTTAGGACGACCAGACATGGCCGGCAGAATGCTCAAGTGGTCATTGGAACTGTCCGAATTCAACATCCAATATGAGAGCAGAAAATCCATCAAGGCCCAGGCACTGGTCGACTTCGTCGTGGAGATGACATTTGTCGACTCCCCCGCTTGCGGGGCGCACAAATGGACTATCTTCGTCGACGGGGAATCCAGCTCGGCCAGAAGCGGGGCAGGTATCATCTTGGAAAATGAGGAAGGAATACTCATCGAAGTTTCACTCACCTTATCTTTCCCCACTTTCAACAATCAGGCTAAATACGAAGCTTTCCTCGCTGGTCTACACCTTGCCGAAGACCTAGGGGCCGAGGAAGTCATCATTTGCATCGATTCTCAACTCGTGGGCCTCCAAGTTCGAGGAGAATAACAGACCAAGAATGAAAACTTTTCTGAATCCTTGACCCTGGTCAATGAGAAAATGACGAAATTCGCATCGGTTGAAGTAAAGCATGTTCCCCGCGAACATAATTTTAGAGCAGACGTTTTGTCAAAATTGGCAAGCATGAAGAAAAAAGGCGGAAACAAATCTGTCATCCAAGAAGTACTTCCTCGACCCAGCATGGAGAAAGCCTTCGCGATCCTCGACGTGCGTGTCATCGGCAACAAAAACTGTTGGATGAACCCCGTCTACAACTACCTCGCCAACGATGAACTACCATCCGACCCCAAGGAGGCCAGCGTAGTCAGGCGCAGATCCTACTCCTACATCCTGGTCGAAAATAAGCTCTACAGACGAGGATTCTCCATCCCTCTACTCAAATGTGTCAAGGAAGAGACGGTCCCCCACGTCCTGTGCGAGATCCACGAAGGGATCAACGCCCAACACCTCGGGGGAAGATCCCTCGCCAGAAAGACTCTACGAGCAGCATATTACTGGCCAACCATGTAGCACGATGCAAAAGAGCATGTGAAGAAATGCGACAAATGCCAACGACACGGGGACATACACTTGGCACTGCCCAATGAACTCAAAACAATGTCCTCGTCGTGGCCCTTCGTATGATGGGGCCTGGATATCCTAGGACCATTTGTCGTGGGGTCAAATCAGAATAAGTACCTGATAGTGGGCGTTGATTACTTTACCAAATGGATAGAAGCAGAGGCTCTGGCCAAAATAATGGCCCACAACATACTCCGCTTCTACAAGCGGAACATCCTTGCCCGCTTCGGCATCCCCTAAGCAATCGTCACCGACAATGGGACACAGTTCACAGACAGAAAGTTTCAGGAATTCGTTGCCCAACTGGACACCAAGCAAAACTTCGCGTCCGTCGAACATCCCCAGACTAACGGGCAAGCCGAAGTAGCAAACAGGGTCATCCTACGAGGCCTCAAACAAAGGTTGGACGAAACTAAAAAACAATGGGTCGAGGAGTAGCACAGCGTACTCTGGGCTTACCGTACTACACCTCACTCTTCAACCGGGGAAACCCTTTCTGTCTAGCTTACGGAATTGAGGCAGTGATCCTTATTGAGATACATGTGCCCTCTAGATGGACTGAATCCCCCCTGGATGAGGAGACGAATAACGAGGCGTTAGACCTCGATCTCGTCGAAGAGGTCCGATCAGGGGAAGCTCTCCGTGAAGCCTCACTAAAACAAAAAATCGCAATTAGGCACAACACCAAAGTAATACGACAAGAATTCCAAGTAGGCAGTCTCGTCTTAAGGAGGAATCACAAAGATTCTCGAGAAGGCAAACTCACCGTAAACTGGGAGGGACCCTATCGTGTTCGAGCAAGAACAGAGAATGGGGCCTACTACCTAGGACAACTCAATGGGGAAGAACTTGCTCGACCATGGAACGCCGAAAAGCTATAAAAATATTATACCTAAGGCCTTAATCGTCGGCCTGCTTCGTCGGTGCGACGGGTATAGCGTCCCAACCACAGATGCGCGCCCAGGTACAAGCGCTGCATACAGAAACGAATCAAGGTAGGCTTTTGCTCAAGAACGAGCAAAACTCGTGTCAGACAGCGATTCCTCGACCGAACCCGCCATCGTCCAGGTACCATGACATGCAGAACACCCACCTCGTGATGGGAAGTTTACGCCGCGAACTCAGGCCTCAAATGTGACCTGAGCTCCGCTCTCATGCCCGGAAGCCACCTAGGCCGTTCGACCAGTCCCCCTCACCGCCAAACACATCTAAGTCGAGCAAACCCTGAAACAACAAATCATTCAGTTACCCTTATGATGGGCACGCTCGCGTATCGAGCAAAAATCCAACACTTAGCAAAAATAAATAAAAGTCAATCCATGCGCCAAAAATAAATCATACAAAACCGACAACATCGGGGATAAATATTACAAGAAAAGTGGCCACAAGGACCACAAGTGTACCAGTTACATTAACAAGGGGCCATGCCATGTACAAAAAATAAAATTACATAAAAATAACACGTAGGGCGAAGATCCAATAAAGGGGAAATCACTCCTCCATGCACCGAGGCCCGTCATGGAGGACCTGGGCATGCTCCTCGCCAATCTAAAGAAACTCGGGAATAATGATCTTGCCATCCTTGAAGTTGTAAAGGAACCCAGACCCCTCGGTGGTCAACTCAACCCCGGGGTTCAGGATCCTCAGTTACGCCACGACGTTATTAAAGGAGTCCTCAGCGATACCTTCCACGTCATCCTCTGTCTGGGTGATGCGTGTGACCAATTCGGCCTGAGTCTTCAACCCTTTCAACTCCTCGTGCTCATCTTCATCAGGGGAAGCAACATTCTTCAGTTGCTCGACCAGATCTTCCGCGGCTTTCTTCTCCACGGCAAGGGTATCTTTCTCCCCATTACTTTTGGTCATGGCATCCTGAGATTTCTTCAGCGCCTCCTCGACAACCCTAGCCTGTTCCTCCTGAGACTTCTTCAATTTCTCCTCCAGGTCCGCTATAGTGGCCTAGGCCTTCTTCAGCTTAGAGTCTTGGCGGGAGCCCTCCTCGGTGTAGACCACCGCCATTTTAAGAACCCTAATCAGGGCAGAAGCATCCAGTGCCAGCATTGCCCTTTTGCTCGGGCGATCCATCTCCTCGAGCTTCAAGGACTCTGCCCGAGGAATCGTAAAGGAGGAACCTTCAAAGAACTTTCTGTTATGGAGGCACGGAGGCAGCTCGAACTTGCTCTTGTCCTCTGCCTTGCTAAGGTCCACCAGCTCGGTCTGCCGTGAATGCTTGAACCTTGAGTTTACGGGCACGGGGGAAGTCTGGATGGGTGGGGGAGTTGACGAGGAGGTCCCCGACCGCGTTTACGGAGGTGGCCCCCGTTGGCTAAGCCGACTCTGCCCGATTAATATTTCATCCTTGCCCTTCACCTGGGCATTCTTCTCCATCAGTTCATGGCCAGAAGCCATTTACATGCAAAAACATAACGAGCACATTAGCTGAAAGAAAAGATAACAATCCGAGCAAGCCAGGAGATAAAAGTTGTCTAGCAATTCAAGAGCAGCATCCCGAGTGCAGCACTCGAGAAGTTCCTTTGTATTGATAAAATGACTCTCCACCTTGAGCCCTCCATCTTTCTTGTAGATTAGTTCCCCACTCTTAGTCACGCATTGAGCAGGGGTAAAACTATTGACAAAGCTCACCAGCTTCGCATAGTCGGCCTTGTCATCCGCGTTCAGCATCTCGGGGGTGGCGGTGTAACCATCCGTCCCCAGGGTAAAATGTTCCCCGCTCTAGCAAAAGGGAACTTCAACAGTCTCTGTCCCACGATCTTGCCATCCTCGTCCACAATATCCTCCATGTTCTCCTCCGTCGAGACCTCCCAGACGAACATGGAGTCAGTGGCCCCCTCCGACACAGCCTCAATAACATAGTACCTCTCCCTGAACGTCCTAATGGACTCAGAGAAGGGTTTAAACAGCTTCCTCCCCTGCTTCAGGGAGACCCAGCTGAATCTCCTCCCCGAAACCTGTCGCTGAAGGTGGATCCTATCTCCAAGTGGTCGCATGTCAGCTCGAATGCTTGTATGAAATCAATCGAGTTAGGATGCAGCTGTGAGGTAGCCAGAGCAAGATGAACAAAGACCGACCTCTGGAAATCAGTAAAGGGCAACCTCAGCCTAATCTTCTTGAAAACATATTCATACATCGGGATACTCTCCCCGTAGTCCGTGCAGATGCGATCGTCTTCTCCGGGGAAGTGAACCTTCCACCCCCCCTTCAGCCCCCACGGTCGTGAAAGCGTCTCCAGTGTATGAGGCAAAAATGGAGGCATGCTCTGCTGGCTCAATAACTGACCACTCCTCCGCGGAAGTCCTTAAGGAAGGGGTCTCGTCGCTATCGCGAGGAGTATTGGTGTCTTCAGTATCACTGTCTTTCGAGGAGCTCTCATCGGACAAGTCTCTAAGAATTTCGTCTTTAGTTTCACGGGCCATTTCCTTTACCTGAAAAGCAGAGGACAAAAGTGAATTCCATGACAAAATCAAATTCACTCTTCCACCGCTAGTCAAGTGAAAGGGCGCGCAAAGGCCCGA
Source organism: Lathyrus tuberosus (assembly GCA_022829125.1). Taxonomy (NCBI): domain Eukaryota; kingdom Viridiplantae; phylum Streptophyta; class Magnoliopsida; order Fabales; family Fabaceae; genus Lathyrus; species Lathyrus tuberosus. The sequence continues at coordinate 3,419,894 of JALAZF010000092.1, read as the reverse complement.
GGACGACGTCCCCTACCTAAGCCCTACTCAAATGGCACAACTAATAGTGTGAGGATATGCCCAGAGCAACCCCTCCAACGCACGCGGGGAGATCCTCCCCGGTTCACTACCCAGAATAGCGTTTGAAGATCTACCAAAAAACTCATGAGTACATCGAAAAATTCATGAGCTCCGCCGGCGACTAACGCTCATGTCGTCGCAACGGCATTAGAATCTACCTAAAGTCCTAAGTTCCCAAGGTTCTGGCGACTACGGTAGCGGCCAAAAAGTGGCCAAACCACCGCCTACCACCAGCAACCACCGGAAACTCCTACTGCACTACCTAAGTTTCACCCTAAAATTTTGCTTTCTAAGAGAACAGAAAGAAGAAAAGCATAAAACAGAGGTCAAATCAAGTAACTTACGTAGGCGAAGAAGAGAATAGAGGGTCGAAGAGTCTGACTGGAGCTTGTACGGCGGTTGGTCGGTGGTTGAACGGTGGCTAAGCGGCAGCGGACGACGGAAAGAAAAGCAGAAAAGCAAAGGAGGAGAGAGAAGCGAAAAGTGAAAATGAGTTGTTTCTCCTTTTATTTATAGACGATTTATGGGCACGTGCACGACTACGCACGGCTAGGGGCATCATCATGACCCTAGCCTAGCCATCATGATGCATTAAATGCAGCACATGGATCGAGGCACACGTGGCACCTCACCTCTTCAGATCACATCAACCGTTGGGCTCCCTGCACGCCGGGCACACCGAACAATGTTACGTATCCCGCAAGCACTAACTCCCCCGGGCATCGTAGAACAACCGCATCTCGTCGACAAACGACAACCATTTCTGGACCTCCCGGGGACTGCGAGCTACCCTTAAGTCATCACTCCTATGCTCGGGAGCAGCGACCTGGGGGGCTCCTGTTCCGGACTGGCCCAATGACTAGGCATGGCCTAATCCACTTCTGCTCCCAGAACGGCCCAATTGCCTAAGTCCAGCCAATTTGGGGCATCATTTACCTTTCTGCCCCTCTACTGGGCAAGGCTCGTCGGATGACCCCATGGATCAGCCGCCCTCCTCTGTAATTCCTGCCTGTCACGCACGAATCCACCATCCAGAAATACCCACGACGTCCGTGCCAGCAACTGCGCATCTGCTCGTGGCAACGGCTAGTTTCGGGCACCTTTGCCCGTCCCAACGACTAGTTTTGACAGTTACCTATTCTTTGGGAAATGATTATCTCGCCCCGAAAATAGGGACCAATGGCCAAGCGCTGGGCGCATTATAAAAACCCTCTCATTTGAGAGGGTCGGGTATTCTAAATCATCCTACGAAATACATACTTTGTACTTGCTTTCTTTCTCTCTCCCAATTCTTACTTTAGCATCGGAGTACCTTGCAGGTACAACCCCCTTCTCATCTTTCATACCCAGCATCGCAGACATCATTTCTGGCCCACTTCAGGTTCTGATCAGCCGTCAAGATCAATATTATTCAAACAAATCTGAAAAATATGTTCAATTATAATGCTGGTGCCTATTTTCTCATTTCTTGTTGTGTGTTCTTAGCAAATAATTTGACATATTTCTTCATCTGTTGATACCTCATGAGGAAAGTTCTTCCAAGTTGATAACTCAATATAGCATTTTGCGGTAGTCAACATCTGTTGGTCATATTTAAGGTGGAATGCACTTCCCGAATAACAAGAAAACCCTACATTATTTTGAATGGGAAGAGTCATTTAACATTATATAAGCTCCAAATAAAGAGCACAAGACTGTTTAACACACCACACGTTTATTATAATTATATTGAAACATAATCCCCAATTACATAATTTATGGGTAAGAATTCAAATCAATTTTAGAATTTATGAATTTAAATAAAATACAAACCTTAACCCAATCAATAATTTCTGTATAATAACTAAAATTAACTTGATTTTGAGAAAATATACAGATTGAGATGGATATGAACAATTAACTATGAAATTATATGACGACATTGAACTATTGCTTTGAACCATAGAACAACAAACATGGAAAAATTTACAAATGATTTGATGAACACCACAACCAATACGAAGTACATGAACATTTGCTATGAAAGCTAAAAAGCGAACAGGAACACAAATATGAATTTGGGTGAGAGGGAAGAATTGTAACACCCCGTATAATATACATCTAGAAAATACATTATACGAGATATTATTCTGTTACTAATAGAACACAAGTGTCTAACAACATCATTATGTACATATGTTCAAACTAAAAATACATCCATGACACATTATATACAATATCTCCTAAATAAAACTAAGAGCTATGTACAATATCTTCGATTGCACATAATCCACAACGGAAGATCACAATAATCAGAATCTTTTGAAACATCAATAGACAGCTTCTCTTGCATATAACCTGCAAATAACACCTGAAAAATAACAATGATATTGGGGTGAGATGATAATCTCAGTGATTTCCCTTATCTTATGGGCTCACTCGGCTCTATAGAGTTTCCAATCAATTTCTTTAACTTAAGTCGTTCAAAGGGAGTAGAGACTCACTCAGCTCTATAGAGTTTCCAATCAATTTCCTTAACTTAACTTGTTCAAAGGGAGTAGAGACTTAAACATCTAGAGGATTTTCGCATTGTATGAAAACATGTACACTTGAGTCCACCAACTCAAATAAGTCACTAATCGGAAACCATAAAAAGGCCTCTTTCCTCGACCAACCCTACGTATAAGATTCTCGACACGGGTCATAGATCCTTGTATCATGCTTCGACTTCTGGTGGATTTTGGATTCTTCCATGGGACTCGTACCCAATCAAGAATTGTCGCTCCCTATGGTACCCAATCCTTGTATCATCCTTTGATATTTCTTACTACTAGACCAACTGGCCAATTATTAATGTTACCAAAATGTCTCCTCTTGTACTTATTAATAATGGCCGGTCTCTTTTAATGAGGATTAATCTCTTCAGAGTCCACTGACAACATTTAGAGCACTTAAGGGTATATGGGATATTACATAAGAGTTGGAATAATAATGATATGGTTTAGGATAACATTGAAGTGAAACGAATAAGAATTCAGTCTGTACTATTGAAAGAAGATTCATGATGAGAAGGAAGAAAAAGACAACGAAGAACATGTGAGTGGGATTCAAGGATATTGGATTTTCAACTACAAAATTTGATCGGGAAGAAAGAAGAAGAAGAAGAAGAAAACAAAGAATATGTATTTTGGATTTGGGGATTTAGGATTTTCAATTGCAGAATTTTGTTAAATAAAATCCATTAATATAAATTATTATCTCATTTAAATTAAAATAAAAGTTATTTTTAATTTTTAAATTATTACTCACTATGTTCCTTTGTAAGTGTCACTTTTTTATTTTTTACACATACCAAGAAAGCTAATCAATATTGTTACTTTTCATACAATAATTATCCTTTTACCTATAATACCCTTAATTATTTATTACATTCATTTTATTTTTTTTCTCTCTTTGTAATTGATCGGAGGTGATCAGACTGGATCGTCGTGGCCTTCGTGTAGGACAGATGAGGATGCTTGTAGGAGAAAAAAGGGGGGTTGTACCTGCAAGGTACTCCAATGCCAAAGTAAGTGATTGGACAAGAGAGAAATGCAAGTACTAAAGTGTAATTTCAAGTGTTGAATAGTGATCAAACCTGCCCCTCTCAAGTGAGACGGTATTTATAGAAGTAACCCCCAACGCGGGGCCAAGGTCTCCCATGTGGCCGAAATGTCTGGTCGACCAATGGGAGACTTCCAGGTGGAGGGTAAGGCGCGTGACCCTTTGACCTGGTCCAACTGTTTCCGTGAGATCCGAGGAAACAGTTGGTCGCGTGAACTGCCAAGCGAGTGAAGGGGATATCCCCAACGGTCATATTATGCCCAACGGCTAGTTTCTGCCCAACGGCTAGTTTCTGGCTATTGGGTATGGCCAAGAGCTGGACTGGATTGGGCCTTGCCCTACTGTGGGCCAAGCACCTGCCCAGTCCAGAACATGAGCCCCCCAAGTCTTTGCTTTGAGGAAGAGTTATGACTTGAGATAGCCTCGTGGACTACTACCTTTGGGTGACAATGTCCGGGGACATTCCCTCACCTGCTCGGTGGTTAATGCGATTGACGCTGGTTGCTTAGCAGCCCGACAGCCTTTCGTATGCGGGGACGTGTCGCTGAAGTAACGTATTTATGTCGACCTGATCTGAAAATGTCCTCACGAAAATGGCATTTTCTGTCAACCAGGTTTAGGAAACTTGCCCGCGACACCTGTGTTTTTCATGTCGATGCCTGACGAGGATATGACTTGCGCGTATTGTCGTGGACGGTGTGCTCGCGGGATAGCAGCAGAGTTGGTGAGTGCAACATCTAGCTTTGGGAATGCCAAACGAAGATTCCCTTTCTGACACGTGGTGGAGCATTCAATTCTTGTAAGGCCTAGAGACGCCTAGGGTATGACGGCCTTTGTGCTTCCCAAGCGAGGAAGTGCTTATAAAAAGGGGGAAGAGAGGATTCATTTGAACACTTCACTCAAATTCTTCTCCCCAAACCTCTTTGCTCTACAAGTTGTGCTCTCGCCGGAGTTGTAGCGCCACCGTCGATCTTCATCTTCTACCTCTGTACTTATGAAGTAACTTCTTTATCCTTTTAGGATTTTTTTTGTGGCGTTCTTCATTTCTGGAAATTCTCATGAGTTTTTCGGTGAGTTATGAACTTTCTGATGAATGTGTGTGTGTTCTTCGATGAACACATGAATTTCTGGAAAACTCATGAAGATCACGAAGAACATGAAGAACATAGGGTGAATGTCCATGAACATGGCATAGGATTATGTAGATCTTCCTAAATTCTGGTTAGGATTAGTTTTAGGTTTATAGTCAGGCATTAGACTTTCTCGACGTGAGACTTTAGCTTTCGTGCGACGAGCTTATCTTGTCAAGTAAGCTTCTCCTCACAGGGTCTTCGTAAAGTCGCGGAGACTCGTCCCCGTTGTCGGGGAAAGTGAAGTTGCTGTATTTTGTCGTGGTCGACTAGGGCTCGAGGGTATCCTCGACTTATTCCTAGCCCTTCACTTGATTAGTGGTGGAAGGGTGGATTTGATCTTTATCTTCGAATTCACTTTTTCTTCCTCTGCTTTTCATGTGAAATGGCTGATCGACGCGAAGGGTTCATGCCCGGCGTTGGGACCGTGCACGAGGAGGCGGAGCAATCCGTAGATTACACCAACATCCACGTAGATGAAGGGGACCTCAAATGGATCGCCCAGGAACCCCTATCGACAAGATCGACGTTTACTGAAGAGGAAGTTCGGGAGTTTCCCTATCTAGAAGACTGGGCTAAGGGTGTGCCGGTGCATTGGAGAGCTATCTGCTAGACAGAGAATGATCGAATCTGTTCGGTATATCTGGGGATGCGGCTCCCCATGTACGAGTTCGCCTTTGTGGAGGCAAAGTATCACATGTCTTTCATCGACTTTCAGGAGGCCATCTTCTGCCACTTAGAACTGTGCCCGACCCAACTCCATCTGAATGCACTGGCGTTCATTCGCGCTTTTGAGTTGGTCTGCCGATACTTGAGGATTGGGGCAATCGTGGATCTTTTCTTCTGCATCTTCCAGATCCAGCGGAGCACGGCAGGCCCGAAGCAAAGTTGGGTGTCTTTCAACCAGCAGAGCAGGCTTTTCTGGCCGTACTCAGAATCTGTCCGGCATTTCAAGGACATGTTCTTGGTCGTGAAACCTGTCTCTAAAATGGCTAAGAGATCCATTTGTACGCTAAAGACCGTGGAGGTTGACAACCAGCAAGTTGAGAAGGTTGTGTCTAAGTTCCCTTTGGAGTGGGTGTATGCCCATTTCAGATATAGGACAGATCAGTTCCTCGTCAAGCACGGGCAGCTTTGTGACGGGGACAAGGAGTCCTATCGAGTTTTACATGCATACGTGGAGACTTTTAGCCCCGCCTTTGTGGTGGACAGGGATGGCAAAGAGTTGTTCGGAGAGGAAGGAGAGCCTGCTCGGGCGACTCGTTATATTAACACTAGGGCCATTCTTGAGTGCGAAACCGATGATGTTGTGTTCCAGCTCCTCGGTATAACTTGTCCTTTGCCCGTGTTTTCAAATTTTCGCCCGACATACTATTTTTCCTCTTTTATGTTTGCAGGGAAAATGGCATACATGAGGGAGCGTCTGGTGAGGTCCGCGGCGGCCAAATACCTGAAGAAGGTGCCCCCAATGCTGAAAACTGGTGCTGTAAAGCAGCAAGTAACGTTGGAAAAATTTGTGGGCGGCACTGGCTCTGCTCCGGGGACCACTTCAACTCCCCTAACTCCGGACACGACCCATAAGAGAAAGCGGGACGATGGGCGGCTCTTCGCCGTCTGGTTGGCCAGGTGGTTTTGTCGGGGGGAGATTCGTTCCGCCTCCGTGCTATCTTCAGGGGAAACTTTTCGACGAGGAGAGCTCTGTCGCTGTTCCTGAACTTGTCGCTTCGGCCATCTTGTCTGCGGACCCTCAGGTGCGGAGGAAGTGCCTCTGTCAGGATGCGGCGGTCATGATCAGGGTGCTGGAGGCGGCGTTGGCCCTTGGGGACGCGGAGATAGTTCCGCTTGCTAACCTTAAGAGGGTGAAGACTAAGATCACCGACCTGGAGCTGGAGAACGCATAAATTTACAACAACCTGAAGAAGCTTCAAGGAAATCTAGAAGCCAAGATAGAGCTCTAGAAGGAAGTAACTCAGATGAAAGAGGAGGTGACCAAAGTCAACGAGGAGAATGCCCGCCTGAACGCGAGGATAACTGAGTTTGAGGGATCGTCGGCGGTTGGTCAGGATGAGACCGACGACGAAAAGGCTCTAAAGACGCGGAAAAACCTGGTCGAGAGGATCCGTCTTCTTGAGTAGGATAATCTGGGGGCAGCTGAGTTTAGTTTCAACGCTTCTTTAGAGCAGTTGAAAGCCCTCAATTCCGACGTTCAGCTGCTGACCGAGGGGACGAGCGTTCTCAACGTGGTTGTCAACGGCGAGGTGGTTCCCCCGGAGGTTCCCGGCGAAGCAGTCTAGTCTTTGTTTTGTAGTTGTACTTATATTTTTGTGGGCCTGCATGCCTTCTGATATGTAACATTTTGTCAAGCACAACCCTTTTCTTGTACTGATGACTTATTCTGGCCTTGTGGCCGAAATTATATAAATATTTTTCGTTTGGAATTGTCTTGTTGCATTTATTTGTGTATGCTTTTATTGTTTAAATGCTAAGTATGGATGATTTGCTCGATTTGTTCATGTTGTGCTCGACAGTTTGAGAGACTCGTCGAGGAGGCGAAGTAGTTTCGCCGGTGATGGGACGAGGATCTTGGTCGAGATACTAATCCCATAGGCTCGAACTGTTCCCATCGCGAGCTGGGTTTCCTGCCTCAATGGTGCGACAACGGCGAAGCTCGATTGAGGTATCCCTGTTGTGCGCAGAGTCTGCTCGCCCCATGAGCAGAAATTGGCCGACGTTGTAAGGTAGGGGATCGTGCTTGCACCAGTGCATGGTCCCGTGGCTGAGCCGTCTCCCCGTTGGGGGGGGTGAACTTGTCGGCAGTTAGTCCGACCTCGTGGTTGGTCCTAACTGTAATATTGTTTGAGTTTTTCAGTATTCCATGGTCGAGCAAATGGTTCTCCATGCAGAGTTTCTAGGTAGTAGGCTTCAGTGCCTATTTTTGACTTGACCCTGTAGGGTCCTTCCCATTTCGCGGCCAGCTTGCCTTCGCACGAATCCTTCTGGTTTCTGCGTAGGACTAAGCTGCCAACGGGGAAGTCACGTTTTATGACCTTGGCTTCGTGGCGCAAGGTTATTTTTTGTTTTAACGAAGCCTCGCAGTGAGTTGCCCCTGACCGTATTTCTTCGACCAGGTCGAGCTCTTCTCTTAATGCCTCGTCGTTCATCTCCTCGTCGAGAGGATCTTCTGTTCGTCCGGAAGGTTTTCTGATCTCCACCGATATCATCGCCTCGGTTATGTAAGCTAGTCGGAAAGGGGTTTCCCCGGTGGTAGAGTGCTGGGTTGTTCTGTAGGCCCAGAGCACGCTATCTCTTTTTGGCTTCGCCTAGCCTTCATTTTAGATCCCGAAGGATTACCCTGTTCGCAGCCTCTGCTTGCCCGTTAGTATGGGGGTGCTCGACGGAAGTGAAGTGTTGCTTCGTGCCTAGTTTGGCGACGAAGTCTTGGAACTTCTTGTTCGTGAACTGGGTTCCATTGTCGGTTACAAGGGCCTGGGGTACTCCGAATCGTGTGAGGACGCTCCTTTTGTAGAAACGAATTATGTTGAAGGTTGTGATCTTGGCGAGGGCTTCGGCTTCGATCCATTTTGTAAAGTAATCGACAGCCACAATCAGAAATTTATTTTGGTAAGACCCCATTTTGAAGGGGCTGAGTATATCCACCCCCACCAGGCGAAGGGCCAAGGCGAGGACAGAGTCTTCAACTCGTTAGGGGGTGCCAAGTGCATGTCCCCGTGACGCACATTTTTGGACATGCTCCTTAGCATCGCGCTGCATGCTCGGCCAATAGTATCCTGCCTGCAGGGCCTTTCGTGCCAATGATCTCCCTCCCAAGTGCTGTTCGTTGATGCCCTCTTGAATTTCCTGGAGAATTTCGGGGACCTTGTCCTCCTCAACGCATTTCAGGAGGGAAATGGAGAATCCCCGTCAATAGAGTTTGTCTCCGACCAGCACGTACGTGCAGGCTCTTCGTTTAGTCACGTTGGCCTCCTTGCTGTCCTCAGGCAACTCCCCTGTGGAGAGGTAATTGTACACTGGGGTCATCCAGCAGCTGCTGTCTCTAATGGCATTAACGTCGAGCAGCTCTGATGGCTTCTCAATACTTGGGTGAGCGAGTATCTTTTGTACGATAGATTTGTTACCACCTTTCTTTCTGGTGCTAGCCAGTTTCGACACGACATCTGCCCGCGTGTTTCGTTCGCGAGGGATGTGTTGGACTTCTCACGCGTCGAACTTAGTAATTCTTTCCATCACCAGCGTCAGATACTCGACCAACTGATCATTTTTTGCCTGATATTCTCCTCGTACTTGAGACGCTACGAGCTGGGAATCAGTGAAGATCTTTACCTCCTTAGCGCCCAAGTCTTTGGTCAGCCGTAATCCTGCGAGGAAGGCTTCGTACTCGACTTGGTTGTTGGACGTATGGAAAGATAGGACTAATCATACTTCAATTAGGATTCCCTCCTTGTTTTCGAGGATGATACCTGCGCCACTACCCGTGAAACTGGATGCCTCGTCCGTATAAATGGTCCATCTATACGTTCCGCTTGGTGGGGATAATGGCGGTGTCATCTCTGCCACGAAATCGGCCAGGACTTGTGCCTTGAGGGCCTTCCCGTCCTCGTAGTGGATGTCAAATTCTAAAAGCTCCAAGGACCATTTGAGCATTCTGCCGGCCATGTCTGGTCGACAAAGCAGCTATCTTATGGGTTGGTCTGTACGCACTACTATGGTGTGGGCCAAGAAGTAATGCTTGAGCCTTCTCGCGACGTTGACGAGGGCGAGGGTGACCTTCTCTATTTGCACGTATCTGAGTTCTGGCCCTTGTAAGGCCTTGCTCGTGAAGTAAATGGGTTTTTGCCCGTCCGTTGTCTCACGAATGAATGCAGCACTAATGGCTTTGCTGGTGACGGAGAGATACAGGTACAATGTCTCCCCGCACTCTGGTAGTGAAAGCACGGGGGGTTCGAACATGGCTCGCTTAAGTTGGGTCAGAGCCTGCTCGTATTCCTCAGTCCACTCGAATGTGGCCTCCTTTCTGAGGAGTTTAAAGAAGGACAGAGCATGTTGGGCAGACTTGGCCACAAAGTGCGAAAGTGAGGCGAGCATCCCGTTGAGGGACTGTATGGACTTCTTCGACCTGGGTGTGGGAAACTCAGCAAATTCCTGACATTTGTCAGGATTGGCCTCTATCCCCCTCTCGGTAAGGTAGAATCCAAGGATTTTCCCCGTCCGCACGCCGAAAGTGCATTTTTCTGGATTAAAACATTTTACATTTCCTCGCTTGGTCGAAGACCTTTTGCAAGTAGACTATGTGATCGGATTCCTCTCGGGACTTCACGATCATATCGTCCATGTATACTTTGAGCATGTCTCTAATTTCTGATCGGAAGACCTTGTTCATCATACGCTGGTATGTGGCCCTAACGTTTTTCATACCGAAGGGCATTACATTATAGTAATAGTTCCCCGACGAAGTCATTAACGTGATATACTTCTTGTCTTTTTCGGCCATAGGGATTTGGTTGTATCCCGAATAGGCGTCCATGAAGGACAAGAGCTTGAAACCTGCAGAATTATCTACGAGCTTATCTATGCTGGGCAGAGGATAAGCATCCTTCGGGAAAACCCGGTTGAGGTCAGTATAATCAATGCACATGCGCCATTATCCACTATGTTTCTTGACAAGTACAATATTGGACAGCCAGGTTGTATACCTGGCCTCCGAGATAAATTTTGCCTCTAAGAGGTCTTGTACAAGTCTTTCGGCAACCTGTGCCTTCTCATCGGATTGCTCGTGCATGCGTTGTGCGACGGCTCGAGCAGCTGGGTCAATGGTCAGTTGATGGCATGCGGTCTCAGGGTCCAGGTCGGGCATGTCCGCGGCACTCCATGCAAACAAATCAGCGTTGTCCTCCAGATATATCTTCAACTGCTGCTTTACCTCGTCGGGCAGCCCTGCGCCTATCTTCACTCCTCTGCTCGGGTTGGCTCCGAGGTGATGACCTCGAACTCCCCATCTGGGACAGGGCGTATAAGGTCCATTGCAGAGGAACTGTCTGTCCCCGTTGATGTGCCTTCACCGCAGTACTCACCCTTTTCAGAAATCCGATTGTCGAGGTCGATGATGTTCACAAGGAGAGCCGACTTCTTGTCAGGATGGCTTTCCTCGCCGGGGTGGTCTTCCTCCCTTGCCCGCTTGGCGGCCTTAGGTGCTGCACCGATCGAGCTTTGTCCTCGAGTAACTGCTTCAAAGCACCTCCTCGCAGCTTCTATATCCCCATGCAATGTTGCGACGTGGCCCTTCTCCGTATATTATTTCATCTTGAGATGAAAGGTCGAAGGAACGGCGGTCAGCTCCGCTAAGGTTGGTCTGCCAAGGATGCATTGGTACAATGAAGGGCAATCAATTACCAGAAACTGAGTCTTGATCGACTTCGACGCCACCTCTTCCCCAAAAGTGACTGGAAGCTCCACGTACCCCCAGGGTCTGGCAGTCACCCCGTTGAATCCTTGCAGGTCAGATCCTACGTACGACGACAGGTTCTTTTGGTCCAGCTTCAAGGCTCTGAACAAACTGGTGTACATGATGTCCACGGAGCTGCCATGGTCGACCAGGATCAGTCGGACATCGGTGTTGGCAAGTCTCGCTTTGATGAGCAGTAGAATGTGTGAGTTCGGGGAGCCCCCAGGCAGCTCCTCACGGTAGAACGTAATTGGCTGGGAACGCCCCCGAACTTTCTCGAGCGTGGACAGCTAGTTGGGACTATAACCGATGAGCTGGTCGAATTTTCTCTTGACCGACCCCACTGTGAGCTCGCTGTATCCCCCACACGAGATAACCATGGCCGTTGGGAAGGTCTCCCAGGTGCTATGCGCGGATATCTGAAGAGGATCCTCAATATGGTCGGGGATGATAAAGTCCTCTGGTCGTGTGATGGACATAGCGACCTGAGGAGGAGGACTGGGCGGCGAAGACTCTGTTTCTTTCTTGGTCTCCGAAGTCTCTCGTCGGGAGGATTCACCCTTTTTCATATACTGCTTTAGGTGACCTTCCTTGAGGAGGATTTCAATCGCGTCCTTTAGGTGCACGCAATCTTCGGTCACATGGTCGTGGCTGCGATGGAATCGACAGTATTTACTCTTGTCTGTGTTCCCCTTCGATGACGTTGGCTTGGGGAACCGGATACCCCCTGTTTGAATTCTGCGTTAATGCATTCGGAGAGAATGCACTCGCGGGGAGCCGTTAGCAGGGTATATTCTGTGAAACGACCAGCATGTCCCTTGCCTTCCCGAGGACGTTCGTCTTGTCGTCTCTCTTTATCGCGCCTGGGGGCCTCCGATTCATCTTTTTTTGTTGCCCGGGAACTCTCGTGATCCCTAGAGTCCCGGGATTTGTATGCCGCCTCTTTCTCCTCGTATTATATATACGATTGAGCTTTGCAGAGTAATTCTGCCAAGGTGCGAGGAGGCTCTATGCCCACCGCCTTGCGGAATTCGCTATTTGGCTTCAACCCTTTTTTGAGGAGATACTTCTTCATATAGTTCGTCGTGTGGGCCTCAACAACCACTTTGTTGAAACGCTCGATATATACACGCAAAGGCTTATCCTTGCCCTACATAATGGCTTCCAGCGAGACCTCCGACTTGGGATGTCGCCGAGAGGCAGTAAAATGGCGGGCAAACTGGTTCTTTAGATCCTTCCAGGATGTGACCGAACCCCGGGGAAGCCGCTTGAACCAGGCCATGGCCCCATTCATGAGAGTGATGGGGAACAACCTGCATTTAATAGCCCCACTTACGTTATGATAGTGGAGCATGGCTTCGATGTTTTCTATATGCTCGCCTGGGTCAGTGGTCCCATCGTAAGTAGCCAGGGGAGGTGGCTTCTCTAATCCACGAGGAATGCGCATGTCCATGATCTCCTGAGATAGGGGGCCATGGACATCTTCGTCAGTGCTTGCGCTGGATGACCGACAAGGGGAGTGGCTACGCCCGCAGCTCCTGCTGCGTCGGGGAGAATGTCTGCGTGACTTGCTCTGCTCGTGACGGTTCCTCGAAGGTCTGGTCCTCTTCGGAGTGGGAGAGCGTCTGGATCTCCGTAGGGGAGATCAGTGTCGTCGTCTAGTGACTTATGAATCAGGTTCCTCCGATCTTGAGCGTCTCCCAGCGGGAGAAAGACTCCGGGACCTGTCTCGTCTACGCTTCTGAGGAGAAGACTGTGGTCGCGAAGAGGGACTGCTGGGCTTCTGCCAGGGACACTGCTCCTGGAGGGCGTGTTCGAGCATGCTGATCTTTTCGCCCTGTTGGAAGATCGGAAAGTTGGACCTGTTGAGGGAGGCGATTAGGGCAGCAGTGCTTGGGTCCATGTTTTGAGGGACAAGTATATGCTCAAAAACAGGACCAGCAGCTTGGGCGCGCGGCTTCACATCATCGGGGGCAGGAGAGGCGGTCTTTCCATCCCGATGATCCGTCTCCAGAAAGGTAGCTCCGGGGACGAGGTGATCGACGTTATCAGTGATAACGGCAACGACAGGTTTTTGACGGACATCATCGTTCCTGTGGGAGGCCATGATGATCAAATGAAGTTTGGAGAGAGAGCTTTGGTCTTTTGGGTGAAAAAGATCAGGAATCTTGAATCAAAAAGATGGGCAAGTACTAAAGTGTGATTTCAAGTGTTGAATAGTGATCAAACCTGTCCCTCTCAAGTGAGAGGGTATTTATAGAAGTAACCCCCGGCGCGGGGCCAAGATCTCCCATGTGGCCGAAATTTCTGGTCGACCAATAGGAGACTGCCAGGTGGAGGGTGTAACACCCCAAAATAATTATAATATTTATTTAATTGAATTATTATGATTATTCGATATTTTGGTGCATTTGGATGGATTTGGTGACGTTGATGACTTTGTGTGGTGTTGTGGGGTAGCCTTGGGTTAAGGAGACTTTGAGGGCTCTTAGATGTAGGAATTTATTTTGATTATTTTATTAGTAAATAATAGTAAGGTAATTTTAATAACTATATTATTATTGTTATTATTATTATTTAAAATAATTAAGAGGACTATTAAGGGTAAGACGGTAACATTAAAGAGGTTAATGGGGGATAATACAGTAAATCATGATTAAGGCCCAAAAATTAGATTTAACCAAAAGGAAAATATGGAATTAGGAGAATCTATCTGTGCAACCCTAAGAAGTGAATAGAGAGCTGAGGAAAGGAGGCTAGAACGAGGAATCAACCGTAGAATCCCGGAAACGAAGAATCCTTGCTGGAAATTCGAGGTATGGGGGGTAATCTGGGTTTGTATGTTGATATGGGTTTAAGGTAGAGGTATTTTGTATGTCTGTGTTTTCTGATGAATTTGTGTTGAATATGTGACGAATTTGTGACGAATATTCGTATGTGTATGATTTTTGTTAGGATTCTGATGTGCATTGCTGTAATTGATGTTGAATTTCGTGTGAATGAATACTGATGTTGTGATGAACAAATGGGTAAACCAGATCTGAAAACGAAAGTGGAATTAACTAATTTCAGACTTAGTAATTAGGAAGAAATTGATGTAGACAATGAAGTAGGATGAAAAACGTAGATCTGTGATGAATCGAAGCTGGTTTGAGTATGATTTTGGTGGATCGAAGGTGCTGGAATGGGGAGGTTTTCGTTTAGATGCGAGATCTGAGTTTTTGAGTGTTCTCTGGTGATATGCGTAATAGGGAGAGTGTTACGCGTAATAGGGGACGTTCTCAGGGTGGTACGCGTAGTATACGCACCCGTCCCCAAGGGCCAGCACAGCCCTCTGCCAATACGCATAGCATACGCGTATAAGAATGTTGTCAATACGCGTATGGGGTGGTAATACGTGTATGGGAACTGAAGGGGGGAGAAGCATACGCGTATGAAAAGGTGCGTATGCGTATGGGTTTTGCGGGAAAGGTGCCTTACGCGTATGGGATAGCCATTACGCGTAAGGGGATCTAAAGAAGAATTTGAGAGGAAAACTCTCTCTGTTGATACGCATAGCAGGATTGTAGTACGCGTAAGGGAGGCGTGCAAAGTGAGCCATACGCGTAACAGGATGAGAATTACGCGTATGGACAGGGCTTGGGCAGATTTTTCCCGTTTTCGCGATTTCTGTCCCGATTTTGCTTGCGGTGCAGTTTCCTTGAGACGTAAGGCTATGGTGGGGTAATAAAACATGATTAAACTAATGATGAAGATGAATGGGATAAAATTGGGAATTTTATGTGACGATTATAAGATGACGAAATATGAGGTTTAATGACGAGTTTTGATGAGTGTAACTTGGTGTTATATAACGATGTTTGTTTGATGATGATTCATGAATGATGATGCAATTATGACGATTTTATGATGATGATGATTATTATGACGATTTGCATCATGCATTCATGGCATAGTTCGGACTTCGGTCCATTTGATGGCTTCAATCCCATTGTGTGGATTGAGGTATTTTATGACCTGCTCCGGTTCTTGTGTAGAATCGATCCTATTGGTGAGGATCTTTGGAGGGTGATGGCCCAGTGTCCATCAATTATGACGAATTGGTACCACAAGCTTGAGTCTATGATGTTGCATTACATACTGTGTGGCATTGCATTATATTGATGTGATTGATGTAACTTGACGTTGTGAATGACGTGATGATGTTTGTGTTTGTGCTTTATCTTTTGCTTATATCATATGTATTGATTCGTGATTACTCACCCTGCCTGTTTGAATGTTGCCTCCACGTGGGTAACGTGCAGGTGATCAGGTTTAGCTTCCTTGGCGCATAAAGATTTAGCTTTTGAAGTATTTTGATTTCTCCGTCGATTAGAGGGTCTTGCTCTGATATGTAACATCGGGTTGGGACATTTGAGTCGAACGATTTACGTTCTTTTGTTTTGTTGACATGATGTTTTCATGAGTTTTATTTTGAGGAGTTTTGAACTATACAAGCATTCTTTTAAACTTGATTTCCGTTGCATGGTGTTCAAAGTAATTTATGATGATAAAACCCGTGTTACGGGACAAGTGGTTAAATGGATGTATGATGACGATATGTGATGCCCTTTTTGGGACTATACTCTGATTAAATTGTTGTTTTATCCGCGTTATTTGTTGGTAGAACAAAGGGCGTTACAGAGGGTCTGGTGTGTGACCCTTTGACCTGGTCCAATTGTTTCCGTGAGATCCGGGAAAACAGTTGATCGCGTGAACTGCCAAGCGAGTGAGGGGGACATATCCAACAGTCATATTCTGCCCAACGGTTAGTTTCTGACTATTGGGTTTGGCAAAAAGCTGGACTAGATTAGGCATTGCCCTACTGTTGGCCAAGCGCCTACCCAGTCCAAAACATTAATAATTATCTAAAGATAATTTTGATAAAAATGCATTTAATTCTATCTTGAATTTTGTAAGTGACAATTAAAAAGGAACAAAAAAATTATTCCAAAAATGACAAATTATAAAAAAAACAGAAGGAGTATTAAGTTAATAAAAAATTGATATGCAATAAGTAAAAATTTCAAATAAAACAGGATTCATCATTAACTTCGTGCACTACTGATATTCTATTGGCCACTTAAAGTAATTTCTCGAGGGAAGTCATTTGTATGACTTCACCCTAGAAACTCCTATGAGTAGAAACTATCATATCTTTAATTTCTCTTCTCTATTTTATTTTTCTCAAAATTGTGTTCTCCTTTCCCCTCTTCTAAACTTGAAAAAAAAACTTTATATACCTTTTTTAAATTAATTTTAAACAATTCAAATAATTTTCTTTATTTCTATATTATATTGCTTGAATAGAAAAATAAAAATGTTTTATTTTCAATTTTTTGAGCCATTTTTTTAAATGTCATATGGTTTAGGTCAAATTTAAAAAATACGAATCAATTTGAAAATTTTGAAGAGCTAAACTTTTTGAAATTTTTTTCACAAGGTATAGAATAAGAGAGACATTTCAAATTTCTTATTTTAATGTGTTATTTGAAATTTCATAAATTTAACTTAGACAAAATACTCTATAAATTCTTATAGTTTTGAGATTTCTCCAATGTTTTTAATTAACAATGAAATTTACATAGAGGAATTTGAATTCCCTCAAAAAAAGAGCATTCCTAAGGAGAAAATATGTTGATTTAACAGAGGAATATACTTGAATGAGAGATACAAAAGAGAAACAAAAATAAAAAACAGAAACCAAAGTATATGCAGAAAATTCACTCAGATTTTTCTTTCTTAATAATGAGTCATAATAATGAAATGGAACTGAGTGATTTAATATTTCTGGCAGAACACCTTAAATCTCCAATGGTATGGCAGATTCAATCTTCAAACGGTTTAATCGGACAGTTCCATGAATGGTAGAACACCTTAAACCTCCAATGGTATGGCAGATTCAAGCTTCAAACGGTTTAATCGGACAGTTCCAAGAATGTATTCTGGCAGCTCCGCCTCTTGTTGTGCCTGCAAATATAACATGAGTCAATATCTGAAATATTTGATAACTATATACTGATGAATCACGGTTGATGCGTATCTTGAATACTTGCCGCACAACATTCAAATGTAATAGATGTAAACACAATCATGCAAGAAATGTCATGCACCAAGAAGCCTAAGATATATAAACTGCAAACCTTTTGCATGTTATTGCTATAATGAAAGGATAAATTTTGGGAGAGAGAGGTAGTTCAACTAGTTTGAGCTTTAGATAGAGGTAGTAACATTTCATTCTATTTCGCATTATGTATTAATGTAAATAAGTTGTTCATACTTATAAATCAACAACCATGGCAACAAAAATAAAAGAGAGACAACAAATTCAAAAGTTGGGTTGTCAGTTTATTTTTGCTTAGGCTAGATACAGGCTTGTAAAAACCTAAGAATTACTTCAATTGCTTATTCTGTCAGAAAGGGATGTTGAAATAGTCAGTTCCAGCCATTCCCTTCTAAAAAATATACATGTTTTGATAGTTAGTTTTTCATTTTATATATTTGTGAGATATTGGATCGAACTCTAGTTTTAGCATGTCGTTGAAGTCCGCTCCCATGCTGTTGTCGAAGACCTACATGTTATAGTCGAATTGTGTTCTAGTATGTAGGAGATCGAATTGGGCCTTGTGTTATGGATTCAATTGTTTAAGTTAGCTTGTATTCAATTGTTTCTAAAAGGTGACAAAACTTTATTAGGTTGAGAGAGGTTAATTATTGGTATTCACTTGTAATCTTTAAACTCTATTGAGAAAGTGAATAGTAAAACAGATTTAACCAATTCTCTATTCTTCTTCCTCTTTTCTCTTCCTTTGTGAACCTTAATAGAATTTCAGTTGTTTTTCCTTGTTAACTCTAACCCTTGCGTGTTTCTTGCCCATAAAGAAACCGTTAATATTTTGTTTCAAGGTATCGTTTTTTATAACAAATTGGTGCGGTGAGCGTGGAGAAAGATGTCTTCAACAAAGTATGAGATTGAAAAATTCACCGGAGTGCGATTTTGGTCTGTGGGATGAAAGCCCTACTAGTTCAGCAGAGTTGTTTGGAAGCGTTGAAGGGAGAGACAGCCATGGATGCTGCGTTAACGGTAAAAGAAAAGACAGCCATGATAGAGAAAGTCCACAGCGCAATATTGTTGAGTCTTGGTGATAAGGTTCTTCGACAGGTATCAAAGGAGACTACGGCATCGGGGTTATGGTTGAAACTTGAAAGTTTGTACATGACCAAACCTCTGGTGAATCGACTCTACCTGAAGCAAGCTTTGTATTCATTCAAGATGAGTGAAGACAAAGTTTTGGCTGAGCAGTTGGATATGTTCAACAAGCTGATTCTTTATCTTGAAAATATTGATGTGAAGATCGATGACGAAGATCAAGCACTGTTGCTGTTGTGTGCTTTGCCCATAACACATGCTCACTTCAAAGAAACTCTCTTGTATGGAAGGGAGTCCCTGAGCTTTGAAGAAGTTCAATCAGCCTTGTATTCTAAGGACCTGAACGAACGAAAGGAGCATAAACCTTCGACGTTTGGTGAAGGTTTGGCCGTTAAGGGAAAATTCTTGCGAAAGGATGGTAAGTTCGACAAGAAGAAAGGTAAAAGTCAGCAGAAGTCTTATAGTGGCAAAACATCTGGTATTCGATGTTATCACTGTAAGGAGAGTCACACAAGAAATGTGTGCCCTGAACGCCTAAAAGATCATGGAGGTAAGGATAATGGCAACGCAGCCATTGTTCAAGATGACTTCGACTCATCTGATGTCCTTGTAGTTTCAAGCGGCGACTCAAGAAAGGAGTGGATTATGGATTCAGGTTGCACTTGACACATGACTCCAAACAGAGAATTGTTCGAGGAGCTATGTGATCAAGATGGTGGATCGGTGCTGCTGGGAAACAACAAATCCTGCAAAGTTGCAGGTATTGGATATGTGAGATTCAAGCTCCATGATGAGTCAATAAGGTTATTGACTGAAGTCATGTATGTGCCTGATTTGAAGAGATATTTGATTTCTCTTGTTGAATTCAACAGGAAGGGATATGTTTTCCACGGAGAGAAAAGTGTCCTAAGAGTCACGAAGGGGTCGAAGGAAGTCTTGAGAGGCGTGAAGAAACAAGGCTTGTATACCCTTGAGGCTGAGGTTGTAAGTGGTTCGACAAATATTGCATCTACGAAACCTGTGTCGAAGACAGAATTATGGCACATGAGATTGGGCCATGTCAGCGAAAGAGGCCTGATCGAATTGGGAAAGCAGAATCTGCTAGGTGGTGACAAAGTCGAAAAGTTGAAGGTATGTGAATCTTGTGTATTTGGTAAATCCTGTAGGGCGAAGTTTAACAAAGGCAAGCAAAAAACACATGGATCCCTAGATTACATTCATGCTGATCTTTGGGGGCCTGCAAGGAATCCTTCACACTCAGGTGCAAGGTATTTTCTATCCATAGTTGATGACTATTCCAGAAAGTTATGGGTATTCATTCAGAAGACGAAGGAAGAAACTTTTGAGAATTTCAAAAGTTGGAAGGTTCTGGTCGAAACTCAAACTGGCAGAAAGGTTAAGAGGTTGAGAACCGGCAATGACCTTGAGTTCTGCAACGGAGCGTTCGACAGTTACTGTGTTGAGTCTGGGATTGCAAGGCATAAGACTGTAGCAGGTACTCCTCAACAAAATGGCTTAGCCGAGAGATTCAATCGAACAATCCTTGAAAGGGTTAGATGCATGTTGGTTAGTGCTGGATTGAAGGTGTTTTGGGCGGAGGCTGTTTCGACAGCAGCTTATCTGATAAATAGATGTCCCTCGACTGCCTTGGGAATGAAGACACCTGAAGAAGTTTGGTCGGGACATCCACCTAGTCTCGACAGACTGAGAGTATTTCGTTGTGTGGCCTATGCTCATATTAGGCAAGACAAGGTCGAACCTAGAGCTCTAAAATGCATGTTCATGGGATACCCTGAAGGAGTCAAAGCTTATAGGTTATGGTGCCTACAGCCAGGTCACAGGAGGTGTATCACCAGTCGAGATGTAGTTTTCAATGAAGCTGAGGTGGCTTTCAAGAAAACTAATGATGCTAACGAAGAGCTGGAACAGGGAGAGATTCCTGTTGAGGTGGAGCATGTTGATGCTAAATTGCGTACCCCGGATGAAGTCGAGGAAGAAGCAGAAGATGCTGTCGAAGATGAGGAGACTGATAATGACTACCTGCTGACAAGAGACAGGTCGAGGAGAGTCATCAAGCCACCTCAGAGACTTGGGTATGTAGATCTTATAGCTTATGTCTTAATCTCTGCAAGTGAGGTTCTCGACGAAGAACCTAGAGACTATAAGGAAGTTATGAGGAGTCGAAAGAAGACTGAATGGCTGAAGGCCATGGATTATGAGATGAAATCTCTTCATGACAACAACACATGGGAACTGATCAAGAAACCTGTTGGAGCCAGGTTAGTCAGCTATAAATGGATTTTCAAAGTTAAGGAAGGAATTGAAGGAGTGGCATCGAAGAGATACAAGGCAAGGTTGGTTGCTAGGGGGTTCACTCAGAAAGAAGGTGTCGACTTCAATGACGTGTTCTCTCCTGTTGTGAAGCACAGGTCCATTAGAATGTTGCTTGCCATGGTGGCACAGTTCGACCTTGAACTAGAACAGATGGATGTGAAGACTGCGTTCTTGTATGGTAATCTAGATGAAACGATCCTAATAAGGCAACCTGAAGGGTATGTCGAAAAGGGGAAGGAAGATTATGCGTGCAAACTGAAGAGATCTTTATATGGACTGAAACAATCTCCTCGACAGTGGAATAAGAGATTCGACAAGTTCATGACACGCATAAGTTTCATTAGAAGTCAGTTCGACCACTGTGTTTACTTCAAATTTCGACCTGGTAATTCATTTGTTATTTTGTTGCTTTATGTGGATAATATTCTAATAGCAAGCAAAAATGTCGAAGATGTAATGAGGGTGAAGGCTGAACTCAATAAGGAGTTCGACATGAAGGATCTGGGAGCTGCGTCCAAGATTCTTGGGATTGACATCCGAAGAGATAGAAAGCAGTCGAAATTATGCTTATCTCAAGAGGCATACCTACGAAAGATTCTCGAAAAGTATGGTATATCGAATTCAAAGCCTGTTGTGACTCCGACAAACCCTCAATTCAAGCTGAGTATAGATCAGTGTCCCAGTACTGATGTCGAAAGAACTTATATGAATAGCATTCCATATGCTAATATAGTGGGTTCTTTGATGTATGCTATGGTCTGTACTAGACCTGACATAGCATATGCAGTAAGTCTTGTAAGCAGGTACATGGCGAATCCTGGAAAGGCTCACTGGCAAGCATTGAAGTGGATTTTAAGGTACATAAATGGGTCTCTGAATAGAGTCCTAATTTATGGTGGAGCCTTGTGTGAAGATAGTAAAGCAGCAATCGAAGGATATGTCAACTCTGATTATACAAGTTGTATGGATTCTAGAAAATCTATTTCTGGATATGTGTTCACTATGTTTGGGACAACAATCAGTTGGAAAGCAACACTTCAGAAGGTTGTTGCCTTATCAACCACTGAAGCGGAATATATCGCCCTAACTGAAGCTGTAAAGGAAGCATTGTGGCTTGAAAATGTTTTGCAAAGGAGCTGAAACTTCAAGGTCCAGTTATCACTGTTAAATGTGATAGTCAAAGTGCAATACACATGTCGAAGAATTCAGCCTATCATGAGCGAACCAAGCACATTGATGTGAGGCTGCATTTCGTCAGAGGGGTAATCGAACGTAGAGAAGTCCAAGTGCTGAAGGTTTCGACAGATCATAATGCTGCTGATATGATCACCAAGACATTGCCCAGTTGCAAGTTTTTCCACTGTATGCAATTGATAAAGCTGCATGAAGAAAGCTAGTTAATTCTTGAGGATATAGAGTTAGATTCAAGGTGGAGATTTGTGAGATATTGGATCGAACTCTAGTTTTAGCATGTCGTTGAAGTCCGCTCCCATGCTGTTGTCGAAGACCTACATACTGTAGTCGAATTGTGTTCTAGTATGTAGGAGATCGAATTGGGCCTTGTGTTATAGATCCAATTGTTTAAATTAGCTTGTACCCTAAGTTATCTTGTAATGGGTAATTGTTAAAAAGCCAATTAGTTTAGTATGTTAGGTTTATTATAAATAGCATACTAGTCTCTCTTCTTAAGGGGTGACAAAACTTTATTAGGTTGAGAGAGGTTAATTGTTGGTATTCACTTGTAATCTTTAAACCCTATTGAAAAAGTGAATAGTAAAACAGATTTAACCAATTCTCTATTCTTCTTCTTCTTTTCTCTTCCTTTGTGAACCCTAATAGGGTTTCAGTTGTTTTTTCTTTTGTTTTTCCTTGTTAACTCTAACCCTTGCGTGTTTCTTGCCTATAAAGAAACCGTTAATATTTTGTTTCAAAGTATCTGTTTTTCAAAACAAAATATATTTTTAACATGATTATGGTGTATGCCTTCTGATTATGGTATATGCCTTCCCTTTATATGATCATGAGCTTGGTACTAAATAGAAATCATGAATACAATCCTATCCCATAATGAAATTAAAAGGGTAAATAGAGACACTCTTGAAGAGCATCCCTCCCTTACACATAAGAATTGCATAAAAGCACAGTTCCATAAAATCACAGTTTCCATATTCTCACCAAATATGAAGTCTATATCAAAAGAAACTAGGGAAGTTGAAACCATTAGTAGATAGTTTGTCCCAAATAATTATGACCAGAGTCAGAAAGCACAAACCTCTATCAAAATGGCAAGGTCGACGACTAGGCTTGTAACATATCCTAGAACAAGGCTAATGACACCTCTAGCTACAGAGGAAGATCCAATGTCCACGTCAATCTGCATAATACAAAAAATCACCTTGAAAGTTTAATCATTTTTGACAGATGAAAGTGAAATTTATTGGACAACATGAAGTGACTGATAAATTACTAGTATATTGTATACGGAAGCTCAGCTCAACAACCAACTAGCATATTATTGCGCCCAATTTCAACAAAGTTGAATTGGGAATTTACAATGATTAGGAAAATTCAAATTAAAAAACACACATGAATGTTAAAGTTTTGTGAGCAACAGCATGGAGCGCGCAATTTATATGGGATACCTGAAATTAGCCTGATATTAATAACAATCCCGATCCATTTTATATTACATGGTCTCTATATGGTCTTAAACAAGCACCTTGGACTTGGTCTGAAAGATATTTTGCATTGTTTGCAACTTGGGTTCACTCCTAGTAAATTGATCCTTTTTGTTTACACGTCATGGTATTGCCCATTATCTACTAGCCTTACTCTTATGTAGATGACATTATCATGATTGGGATAACTAAGCCAATTCAACCGCCTCTATCCAGCAACTTGTCAGCTTTTGACGATTTCTTTTGCTCTCCTAGTCCAAACACAGAGAGACTTGTTTGCTAACGTAAATATGGGCACTACAAAAGGAAGTTCTACTCCTATGCTACCCAATAGTATACTACATTCTTGCATCAAACATTAGGAGCTTGATATTTTTTTGCCAGAGAAAAGGTTCTAAACAAAAGTTTTGGCAGTTTGCCATATTCTTGCACAGGATTAGTGGGTTGACATCCTAACAAAGGCTCTGTCTTAAAGCTAACTGTTGGTTACTCGCCCTGTGTTTGAGAGGAGAATATTTGACGTATATTTATGCATTTTTACTTTTAGTTGTATTTCTCTTGCGGTTCCTGTTAAAAAATATGCAAAATGGCCGGGGCTTATAGCTTGGTTGACCGGACCTAAAACTAGATGCCCTTAGGGCCTATTTGGATTGGTCTATTTGAACTTATTTATTTGCGTAGGTTCCTTGAGACCTTTGAAAGAATTTACGAAAACAACTTATGATATTGCTCATAAGTAGTTTTCAGTTTATTTTCACAAGTTCTCCAAAATAACTAAAGAAAACAACATATAGCTTAGAGCCTTATACAAAAATAATTTAACTTTATTTTATCTTTTGCTATAGAACTAGCTTATTCATAAGTGCTTGTGGTGTAAGCAGTAAATAAGCTATTTATCCAGACAGAGCCTTAGTATTTTGGGACAAGTTTAATGTGGCTTAGTAATTGGAATCTGTTAGTAACAGAATCTGACAGCTTAAACAGCCAGTTACCACTCTAACATTAACCTTGTGTAACAAATTAAAATAAAAACTTCAGAATTCAGAAAACCAGTTTCAGATTCTCTGGAGTTCTCTCTTCAGTTTTATTTCTCTTTCTATCACCTTCTCACACCTACTCTTGCCAAAGTAAAACGGAGAAGAAAAGCCAAGGTAATATTACCTCCAAAAAGTTATCTTGTCTGAAGTATTTACAAGTCACGGCTTTCCCTAACAAGCAAGCTTTGGTTCCAACAGCCCTCTTGACCATCCAATATCCCTATGCCCATTGAAAAATATTAGCTACTCAAAGACATAAGGCATCAAACAGAGCATACATATATTTATTTATTTATTTTTAACTTTTTATCAAGAATCGCACACCTCGACTATACTTGGAATAAGTTTGAATGTTGAGTCCCGAAACACATCACTTCCATCAACAAACTTAGCCAACAGAGATTTTTTATTTATCGGCCTGTCAGCTGCATAATATAGAACCAGGCTGTAGTTTGGTTTAGCAGGAACCTGAAAATTAAAAATAATATGAAGTAAAAAACAAAAGAAAATTTCCGCGAGAAACTGGTTTATACACTTAAACTAGGATTTTCAGAGAGGAATCATACTTGCTCTTATTCATATGGAGTCATACAATGCTATGATATAAAGGCAGAGTGAGGTATGAAATACCAACCAATCTACTACAGTTTGGGAAAATAAGGGATAAAAACAGACTTATTCCAAGGCTAACTAATCTTCCCTCAATATGGTGCAGTTGGAACATATGAAATTCTAAATTACTTAAGTGTTGATCATTGCCTAATTATCAAAATGAATTGAACGCAATATGAAATATTGCCTAATTATCAAAATGAAACTCATGGATGCAATATTTAAGATTGGCCATTTCAAAAAACTATAGTTGATAATCAAGTACGTAAAAATGATTTTTTTTCACTCAAAAGTCTCAACATGTTTAATATCCTTTTGCAACGATGTGTAAGTGTGTGGGTCAACAACAACAATAATGGCATCCATACCTGGAGATTGATGACAAGGATAAATGGAAGCTTTTTGGCGACTTCTGACTGAAAATCAGAGAGAAAGTATTAGCCAGTGCAATAATAATAGAAAATAAATTAATAATCTCATAATCTCCAGCTTATGGCTTTCAGAAATCAAGATGAAATACACAAACAATTCCAACCACACAAATGTTAACACGCACTGGTTTATAAAAGGCTTAAATAGCAACAAAATAACATTATTTAGGCATTTGCAGAAAAGATACAGATCTGCGAAAAATGTAAACAAGAGGATGTAGGAGGAAATAAGTAGAAGATTTTCATGATTGAAGAAATCTACAGGTTTAGAGAATTTGAGAGAGATAAACAGAGAAATCTTTGATGATCTGATTTCTGATTTTTGATAACCCGATTCTGATTCTTTGGATGAGAAAGCTTAACATCAATCCTACATTTTGATACAATGTCAGTGCAAGCCACTGACAGAACAATCTAGACACCAATACCAACTAACAGAATAACTGCCATTGTTAGTTATTCAATTCAACTAATATTTAACCAACTTTAGCACTCTAGTGAAATAAATGCAAGCTATAAGCTACAAGCAATACCAATAATATGACAGTATGTTGGGAAATCAATTCAAATTTCCAAATAAATGCAAGTGAGCGGAAATTTAAGAGGTACACTCTATGGATGAATGTAACAAATCTTGAAAACACTACCATCGTGAAAAGATGTTACTTGGAGAAATGAGACAATTAATATCTACAGTTACATTCATGAAAGGAAGTCATTGTCCTCTACTATAAACAAGAGGACTTCTGAAGAGTGAAAATGTTGATAATGGCTCATATATATGTACACACAAGTGGGGTACTCAAGTTTGTAAGGTGATACACAATTTTAGTGACTTGCAATCCTTGAAATCTTATTTTTTGTTGGAACACATCCGTGAATGTGGGTAAGAGATTCCGAACCACGTAATTTTGTGTTCTCTATTATTATCTTTGCAATATGTTTATGTATGTTCATTCCCATGTAAGATCCTTGTGTGGGTAAATATATTGGTGTGTGTCGCTGACTTTCCTAACAGAGTACAACATACCATGACAATAGCTCATATAGAACATAATACTCTATCTCCGCTCTATAAACTCAGGGTGTTTTCTACTGATAACAAGAAGAGCCCCGAGGTTGTCTTGAATATCCTAAAAACATGAATTTGAAGAGGGGCTAGGTCTGTGGATGTGTAAGGTTATCTTGAGCTGGAATGTGAGTCACAAACAGTAAATATTGAGACAATTGTAGAAACTGATAATTGTGTTATTTTAGTAAAAGAGTACTCTTTTTATAGAAGGTACACAAAGTCAACTCTGTAAATCAAGGAATGATATACTCATAAAATACCATCACAGAATTTGGGCAATCCTAACCCTACAAGCTGGTTTTGTAGGCTTGAGTTAGGTCTAACCACGTTTCTTAACATGGTATCAAGAATCTCGTTTAAGATCAAGTGGGTCACCTGCTATCAAGTTTCCACTATCGGGTCACCCACCATTTATTTTCACGCTCCAGTTGTCTAGTCCTGGGCGTAAGGGAGTGTGATAAAGAGTCTCACATCGGACAATAAATGGCCTGAACATGTGGCTATAAGTGGGGGCAGTCCTCACCCTATAAGCCGGTTTTGTAGGTTGAGTTAGGTTCAACCACATTTCTTAACAAAAACTGATACTAAAGTAGAATAAAACTGATATTAATAATAAATATTAAGGACATTCTAATATCCTTCGACAGTAAAAACCTAACACCTTAGGCACAACAAAAAATATCCAGCTCCATATGTGTGAAGCCATGGACATCAAAGAAGCACAACCATGCAGGAAATATATGATATGTTACATAATTGCTTAAAACTGGTCTTATAAATAAGACCGTAACAAACTGAGGTATAAAAGCTCCATTGGAATAAAGAGCTAATGAAGGTTATATCAAACACACCAATTTTTACCTTAAACTACTATTTCTGCAGCATTAGGAACATGAGAATATCAATCCTTGGGTTAATTGGTGGTTTAGCAAATTCATTTAATAATATGCTCAAAGCAACAGAGCATGTTTCCCAAGGATATTTTACAATGATATATTTGAGGATTAAAGAGAGAAAATCTTAAAAATTTAATGCTACCTGAACCAAACACTTAGGATGCAGGGCAATTTTATCGACAGATTTGTTGACTGTAAACCAATCTACTGCTATGAGCTTGAGAAGAGGATCTCCTCCAACTACCTGCATGACAAATTTTGTAAATGGCAATGGAAAGTAAATTGGAAGAATGTAAAATACATTCAAGGAGGACACAAGAAAGTAACGTATGGGCAAAAACTATTCAAAAGTACACAAAGATATTAGTTTATATAACATAGTTTTAAAATTAAGAGGTTGATATATGAATTTGCAAAAATAAATAATGGCAGAGTTTAAATGAGCAGTGAACCTGAAACCCCTAATATACCTCCATTATTAGATTGAAGGCAGGCTATTACGGCATTGCCTATCGAACATTTAAAAAAACATATTGTTGTCCTTTTCCCCTATAGCCAGATAAGTTAAAGGGTTAACTCACCTTAGAGTTATCTTTAAGATAGTTTTTTCCTCTAATCATAAATCCTTTTCCACTAGGAGAAGTCCAACAGTTTGCATCCTTGTCATCCATTCCTTTGCCCAAAGAACCATGTATATCGCTTGGATGGAATGTGATAGGAGTGACACGAGGATCCAATTCTCCGCTTAGATCAGGAGCTGCTTGTAATGGTATATAAGAGTTAAATACTGAATGAAATCAAGAGGTTAAGAAGTTGCATGAAACTCTAACCAGTTACTTATAAATGACAGAATTATTTATTCATTTTCACTATTTAGGTGGATTGATTATAGATATTATCATGAACCAAAAATCCCAAAAGCTTAAGTTGTAAGGTGTAACACGTGAGTAATTTAATACTTTAACAAGACTTCTCACAAAATAGCCCCTTGGCCATGAAACATGGATAATGTACAAGTCTAACGTACACTGTGCTGAAATTTGGGGTTCTCTTACTTTCTAACAACATTTTCAGTTTTCACTTTGTATGCGGGTAGCTGGAATGATGGATATGGATTTTTCTTTTAAAATAGAGATAGAGAGAAGATATAATCTAACTAGAGAGAATGCATTTCCAAAAACTGAAAAAAATTTGGAAATTTTCAAAATTTTCAAAAGTTTCCTATTTATTTTTAAAATACATTTTCAAAAACATTTCATAATGTCTTCCCTAATCTAGTATCTATTTCAAAATTTTAAATTCATAGGTTACGATTCTATCCATCAGTCAAATAATTAAAATCAATTTTTTGGAGCAAATTAGTCATTATAATTTTTTACTTATCATTATTTATTATTTTTCTCTTTCCATTTCATTTATCTTTCTTACTTTTTCATTGTTTATGATTTTTTTTTTTACTTTCACTTGTCTTCTCTCTCTTACTTTTTTATTATTTGTTATTGTTTTCTATTTTCACTTTTCTCTCTTACTTTTCAATATTTTTCTAATTTTTTTTCTTAAAAGTTGTTGTTTATAAATATCAATAACTTATTTACATTAATACATAAATATAAATAAAAGGATCCCGCCATGGATTGGACCCTAGACTAGCATTTTACATCCATTTAGTTCAACTAGTACATACCAATTGAGCTACCCCACCCACCCTATTTTTTTCTACTTTCTTCTCATTTAACTTTACTTCTCTCATCTTTTAATTTCACATTTTAAATTAAAGTTATATTTCTTCTAGTCTAATATCTCACTCTCTCTTCATTAATATTTTTCCAATTCTCTATTTATTATTTAATTTACATTATCTTCTTCATATTTTCACTCTTATCAAAGAATATCCAACAACCAAGAGGCATGATCTCTTCCCTCCAAAACGAAAAAGTTTTGGATTCGAATCCTATAATATGAATGCACGGGTCTCTTGCCAGTATTTATTTATTTATTTTATTGGTGGAAATGGAAACAAAAATCACCACCAGAAGTAGCACTTAACTTCTGTTAAGAAGAATGGAGGTAACAAGGACCAGACTCTAGACCACATAGTCTAAAAAGTATAACTTCATTATATTTGTATAAAGGTGAGAATGTAAGCATTGGGATACTTGACAGAGCTCTAAGCTTGAGAAGATCAAGAATCCTTAGATAACAAGATCAAAAAGAAAAAAAGGAACATAAGTGCAAAAGGATAGTTCTAAGTTTCAGTTGTCACTCATATAATGAACTTCATAGTATGGAAGGTACAGCTAGAATAGTTCTATATAAATAGCTCAGGTGAAATCATTTGCAACAGATTAACATTGACAATATCTCAGTCTCACTCATATAATGAAATTCAGTATTTTCTATGTATCTCTAAAATAATACAAATCACCATGTTCCTACCCAAGTTTATTATTTCTGTCTTATAACAGTGTTTTAAGGAAAATGATATATTACCATGTTACTGTACACCCAAAGTTTTGTTGTAAAAGGTTTTTTATCATTATATAGTTCGAGTATTTGAAAAAATGTAGGTTTAGACCAGCTTATGCATGCATGAGCATGATTATGAGTAATTAGTAAAAAGATAGTGTTTTCTTCTGCTTAACTCTCCTTTGTTTCCATGGTCTCTCTCCCTAATAAAACTGCCATTTTAAAACATGGTATTTCATAATATCAATCATTCTGTTGGAATTTCCGCCTTTATAGCGGTCTGCCCCTAGTCGCCTAATTGTGGCATTTGACTTGTCTTCATTGCAGCATCCAACACCTATATTGTGTTGGGTTTAAAGGGGGTGGATTTAGTCCCGCGTTGCTTAGAGATATGGCATACGTAGTGTTTATAAAATTTGGACAACCCTCCTCACCTTACAAGCTGAGTTGGGTTCAACCCAAATTCAAAGATGGCATAAGAGCCTATCCTATATATCCCTAATGGGCTCCCCCACATCATCCACACTTCAGGCTCAATAAGGCGTGCGTGAGGGAGGGTGTTGGAATTTCCGCCTTTATTGTGGTCAACCCCTAATTGCGTAATTCTAAGATGGTATCAGAGCCTATCTTAGATTTGTTGTTGGGCTTCCCGCATCATCCACACTTCAGGCTCATTAAGGCCCGAGTGTGAGGAGGTGTGCTGGAATTTCTGCCTTTATTGCGATCCTCCCCTAGTCGCCTAATTGTGGCATTTGACTTGCCTTCATTGCAACCTCCAACACCTATATTGTGCTAGGTTAAAAGGGGAGTTCCCAACTTCCCAATATTTGGTCCACTTTTATTTTTCCTAAATTAGATAGAGTTGGTTCATAGTCGCTTAACGTTCTTGGCAGCTGATCGGTTTTCTATGACTAGCTAAAGGTGTTTTTAAGTGTGTTTGACAAATGATCAAAGTTCGATCTGAAAAGACAAATATGTTCGTTGGATAGTGTAAGTACATAGAACTAACTATGTACAAAAAATAACAATAGCCCTGGTCCTTTAACCCTAGCGAAAACCAAGCAAACAAAGGAAAAGCTGACCTGCAGTTCGCTTCAAAGCTAAGGATGTGATTGCCCATGAAACATTCTTTAGTTTGACTCTTGACTCCTGTTAAATTGGATAGGATATTAAACAACAGAACTTAACAAAACAAATACCTTTTCTTTATTTCAGATCAATCACGCACAAAAAGTGCTAATATCTATTGTAAACTACTTCTATAGTTGATAAGAAGAAATGAGCAAACCTTCGGATCATGCTTCTCCTCGTCATCACTTTCTTCACCTGATGACGATGATTCAGCAGCAATTGCATCATAAAACTCATCTTGTACTTCATCCTCATATTCAGAACTGGAAATGGAAGAATCAGATATTTGAGAGTGAACTATTGTGGTGGCATTTTCTTGGTGGAGTGCTGGATTGGCTGCGATGTATTCCTTTAGACCTGAACAATTATTTAACAACATCTATTTAATGTCTCTTGAATAGTAGTCACAGACAAATTGTTCAATATGAGAATACAAGGCACGCCAAAAGGGTATAGGAAGCAATTTTCTTTTCTTGTTTTGAATTTTAAAAGAATACAAATTCAACTATTATACACAGAACAATGTAAAACAGTCTTATACAAGCATCCAATCATATATCCCTGTAGATATTTGTGAAATGTACTTGCGGAAAATACAATAAGGGGGGCACCCTGCTCGCGTGATGAATGCAAGAGGGCTTTTAGGTATGCTGAATATCTGAATAGTGAATGAATCCTCCCAATCCTAGAGGTTGGGATATTTATAGTCACCTTCCATGGGCCAAGTTGTTGGTGAAGAACTGATTCCAACCCAACATTCCGTGAGAAAACGAAACACATCACGATAGATTGTCAATTCATTAGGAGAAGATCTTATCAGAAGACATTACAACGAGCTTTATGAATTCAAATAACCAATTGGTAGTAATCACTAAGCTATTTAGAGGTCCTCAGATTGATTACAAAGAAAGCTTGATGCATTTGATTTATATGCTCCAGTTTAAGACGAAGTGTTAGAATTACAGTAAATGGGTAATTATAGAGTCACACCAATTAGGAATTTATAAATCCTTGTTTTTATTATTGTATTATGTAATTAGTTTGGGCCAAACACACACTATAAACAATTAGTATGAGCCACATATTTTTTATAATCTCAACTGCCAGAAATTCTAGACACTTTAGAGAGATGTAAGAAGAAAAGGATAGCTCAAAAACTTAACCTGCCACTTGGCACAGTAACGCATAAGAAATGCTCCTCTCAAATTTTGAGCACTGTTTGTTCTTCCATCGATTCCAGGATGCAGAATGTATTTCCAAAGTGTGTGTCACTAGACATCTTGGGCTATTTGATGCCATAGGTGTGTTTAAATTTCTGATCTCCCAAGTAGATGCTGCAGCCAGAATACAAAACACACAAGGATAAAATTAGTCAATGATTAAGCCCAAAATACAAACGTCAGTGGCTATATCTTCTCTATGTTGCTTTTAAAAATATTGTAACTTCATATTTATACGACTGACTGCAGCTTCTGAATGAGCACAAATACCAAGCACCACTCTACAAGTCAATTCCTAGGATTTAATGCAAAAAAAGTGTCATCTTACGATTAATTTTTGCCCGTCGATAACCAGATCTTGGAGGCTTGTTCTTATGAATAGCTGGAAATTGCAAGATTGCTGCATCGATAAAATACATGGAGCACTTCAGCATATATTTTCAGGCAAGTCGAAATACAGCATGATTTCAACTAAACAGAAAAAAAATCCAATAATCACTGATAAAATGGTAATGACTCATATTGTAAATGTTTCAACAGCCACCATAGCAATACCAGATTTTTATACTTAAAAACTGATGACAAGTTTGTACAGCACTAAGTAACATGGGTGCCATGCATTGAAAGCATGATACATGAAATTCACTTTTGTAGTATTATTGTATTTCGATGAGTATTGTTCTAAATAATACAAATAGGTGGGTGTACAACATCATATAAACAATGTTAGTTGTCCTATTTATTATGATTCCTTGCATACAATGAATAGCACGTACACGTAAACACACACATACAAACATACTTACATGCAGGTTCACTCATATGCTCTCACATTTTCCTTTTTATCATCCTAGTATCAGAACCTAGTTTGTTAATACTCAATGGCCCCACTCCATTGGAGTTTTTTATAAATAAATAAATAAAAAATCTGCGTTTCTTCTCTTGTCTCCTATCTCCATGTCCTTTTTGAATGTTTCTCTTTTTGGCCCATGTCTCCAACAAAATTCCCTTCATCTCACAGCTGATATATACCTTAGACATCGTTGGTTGCCACAATTTCCAACAAACAGCCGATTGGTCCGCGTTGCAACCCCAAGACCTCGCCATCCCACCTCAAAGTTCCATCATGGTTTGAGCACAGATAGTCTGCCGCTACTGTTTGTCATGCATAGAAGCACATTCAGAAGATAAGTCTCTAACCCCTGCTAAACGCGCAGCTCCAGAGAAATGCGCTGACATTCCACAACCAAGTTTGATCGCAGCATGGTTGACTACATAGGTGCACGCCTCACACTCAAGACTAAACATCTAAAATGTGGACAAATGCAAGTGGACGGATAACAGAATTCTTAACAGAGAGCTTAGAGTTTGGGAGGTTTCACTGATGACACTCATTTGTGATAACCGTGTTGCACTCAATATTGCGTCAATTCCAATATTTTGTTGGAGGACTGCGCGCATTGAGATAAATCGCCAATTCTATTAGAGAAATTATATGTAGACATTGTCAATAAATTCTGGCTTCTTGCCCTCCTTTCATTGTATTCACTTGTATATATAATACAATCATCATTACAGATATTAATAACTAATAACACCTAATTCCTAATTTATACAGCTTAAATAGGAATTATAATATATACAATTATTATTAGACTGATTCTAAACATCACATTAAAGGAAATAATATCATTGACTAACATCCCCCCTCAAATTGATGCGGCTGATCAAGAAGCATCAATTTGCACAGTAGAAATTGGTGGCGGGGACGAGGAACAGCTTTCGTAAATATATCTGCAAGTTGAAGTTGTGAGCTGACATGAGGAAGAGATATAGCATGATCATCGAGAGCCTCGCGAATGGAGTGGCAGTCTACCTCAATATGCTTACTGCGCTCATGAAAAACCGGCTTAGCAGCAAGCTGAATGGCACTAGTGTTGTCAGCATAGAGAGGTGTCGGAGTTCCCTGAGGAATGCCAAGTTCGGCCAACAAACCGCGAAGCCAAATAATCTCAGAGCAAGCTGTAGACATGGCTCGATATTCCGACTCAGTGGATGACTTGGAGACTCGAGCTTGCTTTTTACTCTTCCAAGAAATCAAAGCAGAACCAAGAAACATACACCAACCAGAAACAGACCTCCTAGTGTCTGGACAACCCGCCCAATCCGCATCACTATAGGCCAATAAATTAAGAGACGAATTGGAAGGAAAAAATAAGCCTCGATTAGAGGTGCCTTTCAAGTAACGGATGATACGACGAACAGCAGTCAAGTGAAGGTGGCGAGGAGTGTGCATGAATTGACTAACTTGTTGTACAGCAAAAGAAATATCTGGACGTGTAATAGTCAAATAGTTAAGACTACCCACCAATTGGCGATACTTCAAAGGATCAGGCAAGATATCACCTTCGTCACGATGGTATTTAACGTTTACTTCAAGAGGAGTATCCACTGGGGCAGCGGAGTGAAGGTCAGCCATAACTATTAAATCTTCAGTATATTTGTGTTGATTGACAAAAATCCCCTTGGAGTTAGAGTGAACCTCCAAGCCCAAGAAGTAATGAAGATAACCTAGATCTTTCATATGAAAGGCAGCTTGGAGTTGCTCTTTAAGTTTATGAATAGATGATTGATCAGATCCTGTAATGATCATGTCATCAACATAAATAAGAAGAAGAACAATGCCAGCATCCGAGTGATGAATAAATAAAGAAGTATCATAATGACTCTGGGTAAAAGAGAATCCAATAAGAGTTGATCGAAATTTCTCAAACCATGCCCGAGGAGCTTGTCGCAAGCCATATAAGGAACGATTTAGTTTGCATACACCAGCAGAAGAGGAAAACAGGCCTGGAGGAGGAGTCATATAGATATCTTCGGCCAAGTCACTGTGAAGGAAGGCATTCTTCACATCCATTTGATGAAGGGGCCATCGTTTAGAAGCTGCAATAGAAAGGATAGTTCTAACTGTAGTCATTTTAGCTACAGGTGCAAAGGTCTCGTCGTAATCCACTCCATATTCTTGTTTGTTGCCTAAGGCAACAAGTCGAGCTTTGAAACGATCAACGGAGCCATCTGAATTGAGTTTCACAGAATATACCCATTTGCAACCAATGGGTTTAGTAGTAGGTGGACAAGGAACAATATCCCAAGTATAATTCTCTTGAAGTGCTTGCAACTCTTCTTGCATTGCCTTTACCCACCGTGAGTCTTTAGCTGCCTGTGAATAACATGTAGGAACAGATATACCAGATAAAGTGGCAGTAAGAGACATAGATTCATCTCCATACCTTTTCGGTGGACGAGATATACGGCTGGATCTTCGTGGTTCCATTGGTGGAGGATCAGGCGACGGTTCAGTGTCGAGAGGAGCCGTAAGAAGCTTTCGTCTAACAAAGACATGCCCTGGCTTAAAACGTTCTATAGGGCGAGTTACCTCCAAAAAATTAGGGAGTGAAACAAAACCAGGAGAGTCCGAGGAAATAGAAGGAAAAAAATATTGATATTCAAAGAAAACCACATTCCTAGAGACGCGGAAGCGCTGGGAAGCTGCGTCATAACAAAGGAAACCTTTCTGAGTAGGAGCATAACCCATAAAGGCACACCTTACAGATTGGGCACCCAATTTGTGACGTTCCGAAGGTGGTAAGTGAACAAAACACACACAACCAAAAGTGTGAAGATCATGATAATCAGGTTCTATGTTATTTAGACGAAAGAAAGGGGAATCAAAGTCAAGAACCTGAGAAGGAAGGCGGTTGATCAAGTACACCGCCGTTGACAAGGCTTCAACCCAAAACTGAGATGGAACAGAACCTTGAAGAAGGAGTGCGCGGGTGACATCAAGTAAGTGTCGATTCTTCCGCTCAGCAACTCCATTTTGTTGAGGCGTATAAGGACAAGAACGCTGGGAAATAATACCTTTTGCTTGCAAAAACTCTTGAAATTCTCGAGAAACATACTCCCCACCAGAATCTGTACGTAGACATTTGATGCCTATATGAAATTGATTCTCAATATATGCCAAAAATTTCTTAAACATGCTAAAAACCTCAGATTTAGAGCGGAGAAAATATATCCATGTAAATCTACTGCAGTCATCAATAAATGTGACAAAGTATTTATATTTCGAATGAGATAATACCGGTGATATGCCCCAAACGTCACTATGAATAAGATCAAAACATCTATCAGCATGATGCACATTAGATGGAAAGGGAAGAGTTTTGCTTTTGGCAAGTTTGCACACGGAACAATCAAAAGAGGAATTAGAAATTGAACTTTTATTATTCAATAGTTTATTTTTCAATAAATGCGACAAAACAGTAAAATTTGGATGGCCTAACTTTCTATGCCAATCCTCAGACTTATTTGGTCCACTACTACAAGCAAAAGATAAAATTTTAGGCATGGAAAATTGGATAGGAAATAATCTGCCCACTTTAGGCCCCCTCGCGATCACTTTCCCCGAAACCTGATCCTGCACAGAACAACCATCACGAGAAAAATTAACATTACAATTATCATCAACCAATTGCCCAACCGAAATTAAATTCGAAACAAGTCCAGGAGAAACAAACACATCTCGGAATGAGGAATTAATGTCTCCAACAGCGGAAATAGATAGAGTATTTCCATCGGCGATTTTAATGTTTTGGGTGCCATTGTAAGTGTGAACATTATGCAAATTTTGCAAGGAACCCGTCATATGATTAGAAGCGCCAGAATCAATAAACCAAGGTTGAGCAACAACATTTGCAGAATGAGCCACAACATTAGGCTTACCTTGAATGCCTAAGGCAGAAAGAGCAGTCAATACCATTTGTTGGACATCTTGTGCAGTCAAAACAGTAGACGCTGAAGCTGGAGGAGCGGAAGATTGAGCCACGGAAGGAGTAGCAACATGAAATGCTTGCACCGATTTCTTCTCGGGTCTAGTCGGGCATTCTTTGATGATGTGACCTTGTTGTTTGCAATAGTTACAAAATTTCTTATTGCAATTACGCGCGATATGACCAAACTGTTTGCAGGAAAAACATTGGACTTGTCCCATATGACGGCCTTTCCCTTTAATCTGGGCAGAATAGGCAACAGAAACAGCATCAGCAGTGGAGTTGTCATGTGACATGGCCCCTTGAGTCAATAGACGCTGCTCCTCGCGAAGAAGTTCGCCAAGACACACGTCTAACGTAGGAAGTGGACTTCGATTCAGCAAAGATGCACGCACTGCTTCAAATTCAGGTTGAAGTTTCATAAGAAATTGATCTCGCTTGCTAACCTCGTAAATTTTTTGAACAGCAGCGAGCGAGTCAGCAGAAACATCGGCATGTAAAATAGCCGAATGTTCAACCCACAGATTAAGAAATCCAGAATAATAGTCTTGAATCGAAAGATTTCCTTGACGGTAATTTGCAATGTCGAGCTCCAACTGAAACCTTTTAGCGGCATTGTCTTGATTGTAAACGCGTTTCAGATAGTCCCACATTTCCTTAGAAGTAGAAAAGGAACGCAGATTGTTAATCATTTGAGGGTCAATCGAAGCTAGAATCCAAGTTATGATCTGAGCGTCCTTTGTTTGCCATGCTGCCAAAGCAGCATCGGCACTGGGTGCAGAAGAGGTGCCATCTATATGGCCCCACAAGCCTTTACCTTTCACAAACATCTTGAGTTGGAACTCCCACGCTGCATAATTTTTGCCGGTAAAACGAACACAGAAAATCTCCTTTTCTTTTTCTGTCAACATGATGAATAGCACAACAAACCACAAAAAAACAGAGAACCCGCTAATAGCAAGAACGAGAGGGAAACAAAAGACCGAGATGGCAAAACAAGGGCGAACGAAAAGCGGACAAGGCAAAAAAACAAACCCAAACAAGGGCTGAAACAGACCGGGAACCAAGAACACGAAAGACCAAGATTGTTACCAACAAAAGACTCGTGATACCATGTCAATAAATTCTGGCTTCTTGCCCTCCTTTCATTGTATTCACTTGTATATATAATACAATCATCATTACAGCTATTAATAACTAATAACACCTAATTCCTAATTTATACAGCTTAAATAGGAATTATAATATATACAATTATTATTAGGCTGATTCTAAACATCACATTAAAGGAAATAATATCATTGACTAACAGACATCATAAATAGCTTTGTTAGTTCAAAATTCAAATGATCAATTGACATATGTTTTCACCAAATCCTTGAGGGTTTCTCATATATACTCTATGTGTAACAAGCTTGGTGCGAACGATCATTTATATGATCTAAACAGAGAGAGAGGGTTTGAAATAACGTGGAAAGGGTAGTTATTGTCGTACAACATCAAGTGAATATAATCAAGGATAATATTTATATTTATTATACACACAAGTATGATGTGTAATGCACACAGATGCATTCCCGTGCTTTCTCATTTTCATCTTTCTCAACAAGTATTCTGCAAGAGTCCCCATTTCTTAAAAATTCAACCGGAAAATGAAGAACATAACACTACCGTACGAGCAAAGAAAGTAAATGACCATATTCTTACTGTATGCTCCGTCTTGTCCACGAAACCATTGCCTAGAAAAGACAAAATCCTGCTTTGGATGCCACCTGAGTTATGTTTAAAAGGTAATTAATGAATAATATTTCAAAAAGTAAAAGATGGAAAAACAAATTAATAACATAATAGGAGAGAAGACAAAGTGAGGAAATTGTAGCTATTTCGTAACCAAAATTTCATCACAGCTAACTATAGCAAGGACCGATCCTAAAACACAAAGACATAACCAATAAGTTATCGCAGGGCTAATATGAAGAATTCTACATGACAGAAGTCAAAGTTAATAGAAAAAACAAGTTAGCCTTAGCTAGTGAATACAAATTTTCATCAATGAAAATTCAATACTTTGTATACACAAATGGGAAATGATAGAAATTTAAATTTTACAGAACAGAACAGAACCTCCTATTACAGAAATCCAGGTGCAATTATGTTATGATTTTTAAAAAGGTTAACATCAATAGATTACCGGGATAGATACTTTGGATCATATGTCCCGTAAACAACGTCATAATGTCCATCATAAGAATCTACAGGCTCTAAGTCACAAACTAACATATCCCACCTGCAAAAAATATAATTTTTGAAGAGATTAAAAGCCAATCTAGTTCAGGAAAATATTTTTCTGCTTTTGTTGTGTTGTGCGTATTCATTGATATTTATAAAAACATTTATTGTTCTCAATTTTTTCTTGTTTTCAAATATTGTATAGGAAATGGTGAAACAAATTTATGAAAATAGGAAAAAGTAAAACGAAATGACATTTTTGTAATTATTAGTGAAAATAAGAAATGGAAACAGAAACAGTAAACAGTAGGCATTTTTTCGAAACCACATAGACCCTAATTTTTTTGAAACCACAATGACTATTAAAAGTTACAAAAAAGTCAATCCATATTTAGAGGCTACATACTCATATCTTTTCTGTTGTTCAATATTGAAAAGCACTTCAAAAACAGTATCTGCAGTTGCATCAATAACACCAACAGACTTTGCAAGGACGCCCTTACCATTCTACAAAGAAGAAAAAAGTAACACATCAGAAATTAGTTATATCATGAAACAAAGCACTAATCTCTAGTATTATTTTAAATGTGACAGAAACATATCGAAGATTTTATACAATACTTTTCTAGTAACATCGTGGAAACATAAAAGTCACTTCATTCTCTGCTTACAAGACAACAATATACACAAAAATGTACTTTTAATAGTCACTTTTGTATGGTATAACTATGAGAAAATACCGCTATTTGGAAACTCTCACGGTCACTTAATTCCACAATTTCTTCTTTTTTATCAAAAGAGATAGTAAGTTTTTTTTTTATGTTGTTGATTATAAATATCAACTTGTTTAGAGCAGTACATTATGAGAGAATACAAAGAAAATGCTACTGCCAAGGATTGAACCCTAGAACAACAACCTACACCCATCTAGCTCAACTAGCAGATACCAGTTGAGCAACAACCTACACTCATCTTCCTATTATGAACTAGCACAAGTTCATAATAGGAAGAAAAGAAAACAATTTTAGAGTTAATCTTTCACGAGTCCCAAAAAAAGATTGAGGGAATTTTAGAATAGTCAAAAATAAAAAAAAATCTTCTAGTTTAATTACAAAGGACTTTACTAGCAAGAAGAAATGCTGGAGTTTCTAAAACCCAACCAACTACAGTAGAAATGAATATAATGAATACTTGAGGGGGAACAGCTGATATGTCTTAACTCCTGAACCAGAAGCTCATTCTTTTGAAGTCCTTTAGCAACATAAAACTATAAAGTGAGTTTGATCAGGAAACCTGTTTGATTTCCTATAAATGGCTATTGATCCTGACTTGCCGGTAATTAGCCATCTATGTTATATTATAACTACGAATGATAGTTGTTGAAACGTACACTGATGCACCAGAATAAATCTTTTTTTCAGAACTTATGCTGTTCAGGTTTCACAAACAAAATATTGACTGAGAGAAATAAGTAGTGGGTAATACATGAATCGGCAACAAGACAACTATTATACTCTTATAACTTCTGTTAAAATGACAGACACGAGTGGAAAGCTGACGAGTTTTCAAGATATGTTTAATAATATGTATCACCCAGGAGCCTCCCCCACCCAAATAAGGGAACTTTATACATACCTTGTGATCAGAAACATCCTCAAAAATTCTAATTCCTGAAACCACAAACAAAAAGTATCTAGAAGGATAAGGATAATATCCAACAATTTTTTTTTTTTTTATAACAAAACTAATATGAACAAGAACTACGGGTAGGAAAAAAAGAAAAATCATAAGAAAAAGCATCATTGTGAGTCTTAAGAGAGTCTAACAACCAAATCGTGCAGCAAAAAGACAAATCATATACAACTACTCAAGCATCCATGTCCCAAGTAAAATAATGATTTTCTTCCTTTGTAGAGTTTCTTTTAACTTTCTTTTCTCTTTCCATATTGTTAAGAAATGTGGTTGGGCCTAACTCAACCCTACAAAACCGGTTGGTAAGGTGAGGATTACCCTCACTTATAAACACATGTTCATGCCATATATTGTCCGATGTGGGACTCTTAACACACCCCCTCACGCTCAGGACTAGACAATTGAGCGTGGAAATAAATGGTGGGTGGCCCGATAGCGGAAACCATAGAAGGTGGCCCACAGGATCTTAAACGAGGCTCTTGATACCATGTTAAGAAATGTGGTTGGGCCTAACTCAACCCTACAAAACCGGTTGGTAAGGTGAGGATTACCCACACTTATAAACACATGTTCATGTCATATATTGTCCGATGTGGGACTCTTAACACATATAAATGCAATTTTTCTGTAATGAAAACAAAAAAAGAAAAGAGTAAAAGAGATGGGAAAATACCCTCCAAAGTTTTTCCCATTGAATTGTTTGATTACCCGGAGAATAATATTATTAAGTGTACTGACCTTTACATCATCATCTATTAAGACCATGTAGTTGAAATAATCATGATAAATTAAATGCCCTTTAATTACACATTTGCAATCTCAACTTATACTAACTAAAAAAGAGCATTTATAATAGTTTCTGGATGCCTTTAAATTAAAATATTTTATCAGTATTAAGAAATCACTAAAAAGGAAAGGGGTATTAGAGCAATAAACTGCCACTGGCTAGTATTAGGCTACAAAATAGTGTATGTTTATGACAAGAAAAATACCAGCCACAGTAAGAACACATTTCCATTGATGTGCTTCAACTGTGTCTCCATTATCCCCTTCAAACCCGTCTGCCCTACGAGCCAACTTTGATGATTGCCGTAACAGTGTCTCTGGGCCTTTCAGAAAGATAGAACGAGAGTAAGTTAAGAGAAACAGAAACAAGAGTTTAAAAAAATAATGCAGCAACTCCAGAAAATAGCAATCAGAAAAGAAACCTGGGATTCCATACATAAATATAAATAACATAGAATCAGAACCACATTTTCACAACCATCACTCCATAATTTCAGACCACAATGACTAAGAAGCATTGTGGAACACATTATTCAATATATAAATTATAAAAACAATGCCTCAAAAGCAATCCATGATTAATATCATTGATCAAACAAATTTTTTACCTTGGCCAATTCTTATTAGCTTCTTTAATCCATGGGCATACCGCCTCACTCTAGGCCGATGTCCTTCAAGATTGATCCTTCCAAAACATAAAGAGCAGTGATATGTAAATTTATGACAAATCATCTAATAAAAGGACAACCTAAAAGGCAGAACATCTAATAATGCACCCAACAACTATTCAGGTATTTTGTTAAGCATAACTCACAAGTCACAAATATATTAATCTGAACAAAAATATATAATTGTATGCAATATTCCTTGAAATTATTTAAAGTTATCGTTGTTCATGGATTTCATAAGTAAAAAAAAGGAAAAAAAGAAGAAAAGGACAGACAATTTAAG
This sequence comes from Lathyrus tuberosus, assembly GCA_022829125.1. Classification (NCBI taxonomy): domain Eukaryota; kingdom Viridiplantae; phylum Streptophyta; class Magnoliopsida; order Fabales; family Fabaceae; genus Lathyrus; species Lathyrus tuberosus. The sequence continues at coordinate 3,377,106 of JALAZF010000092.1, read as the reverse complement.
GGGCCAAAAGCATTGCAATTCTCTGCTAACATGATACAAAAACCATTATTAATCATTTATCAATTACCATTGTTAATAAGACCATTTGACTAATACTACTATATCGCATATTAGCATGATGCACTAAAGATTGAAGGAAACAAAGCATACTCGGCCTCCATGTTTAGTATGTCTCTGGCACTACCACCTTTGGACAATTCATACTCAGCCTGAAACGAGCATATGTCCAATAAATTAAATTCATACGAAAATTATGGTAAATACCTTATAGTTTCATGACATCTCAGTTCTTTACACAAATGGAAAAGCTATAGAAAATTTCGAAACAGGAACTTCAATTCAAACCCCCTTCCCCAGAAATAGACTTCCAATCTCAATCAGGCTAGGAAGGTAGCAATTACAAGCATGCCTTCCTCTAGTTATTTTATCATACCTGTTGCTTGGCATGATCAAATGCTTCTATCCATCCCCGGGCCTCCCCAGCTGTAGCACAGGCAATCTTGATGAAAATGAACAAGAAAAATAGTTAATTAAATGCTGAAAAATAAGGAAATAACTATAAAACCCACGGCAATGGGGGTTCATTAAATTCTAAAAAATCAGCTTCCAACATATGCAGATACATTTGTGTGTTAGAACGATTGTTCAATCAAGAAACTGTATCAAACCTTTAAACGGAAAATTCAAGGGCAAGTTTATATTATAAATTTTAAATCTAGGAACTTAGTTAACCATCTTGATGGCACTCCTCGCAGCAAGGGTGGTAATAAATTTGAGGGCTAGTTTATGTTATCAATTTTAATCTCTGTGATAACATCAAGGGATAATTAAAAATAAGGAACTCTAGTTGTAAGTTTTTACTAAGAAGGAAAAATAACAGCTTGAAGTGGTTATTCACCAAAATTTTATGTTGCACTTAAATTGGCTTAAGGAAACACTCTTGAGCGGCTATTGTTTCTTCATAAGTACTAATATCAGACATTTCTTGTTTTGGAACTGTCCATAAATTTTATATGATGCTGTGGAATTTGGCACATCCTTTTTAGCAAGACTATGAGTTAAAAAACCTTAACGCAAGCATTGACTTGGCTTTGCCACAAGGTGTTTTCAATGATTTCCAAATCCCTGCAACTATATGTAAAGTCCACCTACATGGGTCTCAGTCTACAAGGTGAGACTCGTTATGGTTTTTGCACTTAGAGCATGCAGGGAACTTAACAAATTACAACACATGCATTTAACCTGAAAATGTAACAGGGTAAGTATTGTAAAACAGTCTTAGTTAAAAAATCTTATGCACATAAAGCTTTGGAAGGGTGCAGTTAGGATGGAAATAGGCTAGGTCAAGTAAGACTTTGCAATGCCCAAGTCTGGCCTAACCAAAAAATTCAAGGCCCAAGTCTCGTCTAACCCAAAAATTCAAGGTCGAATTCTAGCCTATTACCTATCATAAGCTTATTTTTGAAAATCTGATATGGCTTGTAAGTTTACTTAAAAGCCTATTTCATACTAACGTCTTCAAATGAGTAATATGACATATGTTTAACTAGTCTAATGAGCTAATAGGTCACCGAGATTAAGTTATATTTTGCGATTTAACATGATATTTAGAGAGTATGACTCTACATGACAACCTATTTCAATTCTATTTTATAATAATACATTTAAACGTGTCAAAAATTAATGTAAGATAATATGCTTAGCCTAATGAAAATGTTTTGGTAAAAAAAAAAGATTAAATTGATTAATGCAAAATACAAATTCTAATATGATAAGAATAGTTATAAAAGTAAATTATTGATATTTACTTAAGTAGGCCGGCCTTGTGGCCCGTTTTTTTAGCTAAATAGGCTTTTTAAAAAGCTTTAGCCTTATTTATTTTCTTGAAAAAAAGATATGACCTGGCTTAGGCCTGAAGTAGGCTCGGGTGTAGGGCCCCTATCAGTCAGTCAGGCTTGTTTCCACCCCTAGGTTCGGTGTTTTTTTCTAAACAAAGGTTGAAAGAAACCTCGAGATTTCTTAAAATTATTATCATGACTTGGCAGCTACTTTTACAATAGAACCTTATGCTTTGGTTTTATATGTAGTAGAGTGAAACAAGTTACAAGATGATCAATGTTGAATTCTTCCAAACTGTTTTACCTGTTAAAAAGCATGCTGCATGGCAATATGCTTTCAATCACTATAGAGTATTATTAGATTAAGGAACTCAAAACTATAACTTACTTCTCCCTTTCTGGCCTCGTCTAATCGATTGTAAAACCGTAAAACATAAAGATCCTGGGGAAGAAAAAAAAAAAAAAAAAAAAACTTAGCGTCCATCAAAAATATAAATTAAATGAAACAAGTACACTCAAACCACAATATATCGTTATGACTTCAACCACAAACAGAATATTCCATTTTCATCAAAACCAAAGTCAGTTAAATTTAGTAACCACATAGATTCGTATGCAAGAACTTTACCCCATCATTGACCTTCCGGCGACCTAGCTCCTCCACCATTAGTGTGGGCCCTACAACCCCTTTCCTAATAGGTTTCTGCACATACGAAAATTTTAACAGTAAGCATTCAACTGTTATAAAAAAACAGATAATTAAAAAACAAAAACAGACAACTAACTAACAAGTGAAGTGGAACTACTACAAATTTACAACCCGCATTTAAAAGATTATTATTGAAACTAACAACATGTCTGTTCAATTATTATCAAAGGCGCGTATCCGTCGTGTCCGGTGGCTATGTATGTCTCTACATCGATATCATATTTAAATATTTGGTATAACAAACTAATGACAAAGCTCCTCTAAAGTGAGAAATTCACTTTAAAATATTAAAGTGAGTAACATCAACCATCTATAAACAAATCAAAAGTAGTTATTATATGCACATGCATACTAATAAATTACAATTGGTTCAACTCTTAGATTTTCTCACTTTACAAACTATTCACTTTAGTATAGCCAAATCCACTAGCTAAATAGTGCTAGTAACTGAAACCGATTTTCGTCATAAATAGTAGAATTAGGAAGTAATTAGCATTTAATCGTGACCTAACACGGAACACTCTTCGGAATTAGTAATTACTACCTCTGTTAATTAACAGCATGCAATAATAAAGTAGCTTAAAGAAAGAGAAGAAACCTACAATGGCGTGGTTTTCATGAGGATCGCGCTTGTACATGGAAACATACTTTCCCCTAATGAAAAGGAATCGGAGATGACAATACTCACGACCAATGGAATTCACTCCCAAGTGATAAACCCAACCGAAAAACTCGAAAATTCCTCTTTCTTTATCTTCGCCGGCACCTCGCTCCGATCCTCCGCTACCTGATTTGTTCAGCTCCGAAGCTGTTGCGTCGTCCATCGCACGACGCAGTTGAGTCTTACTCAGTTATTTCTGTGCGTTCTGCAGCTACTGCTTGCTATTGTGAAACGTGAAATGTGGAAATTTCTACAACAATGAATTGAATAATGGTTGATTCAAACTTGTCCTTTTTTTTTGTGTATTAATTACTGTCTTTACTTTGTGGGGACCCACTTTAGGTTGAGAATAGTGAGGTCCGACTGGTTTAGGTTGAGCTGATCGTCAAAGGGGTTGTTATTTGTTAATTGTCATTAGGAGATGCTAACACGTTAGATCGCACTTGCACTAATTCATTAGGTGGGAGCTTGCCACCTGGGAAAGCTTTGTTTTTATGTGTATTTTGTCTTTTTTTGGTATTGTCATCACTTTTAAAAGTTTTTTAAATTGTTTCAAGATTATTATGAAGTTTGGATCGGGGATAGTGGCAAATGAAATTGTTATCGAGGAAAAAAGAGAGAAGTGATTTTTTTTAAAATGAATTTTGAAAAGGTGTACGAGTTAGTGAATTGGAATTTTCTATTTTGCGTGATGAAAAAATGGGTTTCGTGAGAAGTGGAGGAATTGAATTTCAGAATGTTTATCATTTGCATCAGTGTTGGTGTTAGTTAATGGAAGCTCTACTAAAGAGTTTAAGATGGATCGAGGGCTCAAGCAAGGAGATTCTCTCTTTCCTTTCTTACTTTTAATGGAAGCATAAGGATTTAATTTATTGATGAAGAAAACTGAGGAATCATGGAAGTTTTTGGGATATGGATTTAAGGTGGAAGAGTGTCGTTTTCACGTCTCTAATATGCAGACGGCACCATGATTATAAATGAAAAACGGTGGATCAATGTTCAATCGATAAAGGCGATTTTGCTTCTTTTTGATGCAAGGGCCAGATTAAAAGTAAATTTACGGAAGAGATCGATTGTTAGGATTAAGGATGGCAAAACAACATGTACTCGTAAGTACCTGCGGGGAAAATCTGCCAGGGTTGGATAACTTATTGGCTATCCACGGATAAAATAAATGGATATTTAATTATTCGTTTCTTTACGGACACAAATATGAATTTGATGATACTTATACTGATTGCGACTTTATGAGTCTATCGGATTATGTAACTGCAAGTATACAGTCTATCGCGTAGTTTTAAAAGAAATTGAACCCACAAAGACTAATAATCAATTTATTGTTATTTATTGATATTGTGTAAAGCAACTACTAATGAATTTTTGGCTTGGAACGAGAATAAAAACTAAAACTAAAATAAAATTAAGAAATATATCATACAAGAGAGACCGGAATGTGGATTTCGTGCACCTTGGGGACTCTATAATTCATTGGCGTTAGTTTGCTGTTAAATTGTTTTCAATAGAAAATACCAGTTTAAAAACCTTATCTCACACTCTCTCGCGTTATTGATTAAAGTTACACTCTTTAACCATGAGATTTTGCTTTCGCTCGCCTATTTGAATCAAAAAGTATTTTTTGAAAACTAAATAAGTCCTAATTGATGCCTAAAGCGCTCTCGCCGTATTTAGGATCATTGCCCAATTTTCACTATTCGGTTCAATCCTCACACTCTCGCGTTATCGGCTCGAACATTTATTGTTTTCACTCTCGTGCAAAACCATTTGAATTAAAATTGAAAATTAAAGCAAAAAAAAAAATTATGAAAAGTTAACGCCAATTTTATTACGGAGTCCCTTCGGAACGACGGTCCTCACAGACCGGACTCAAAGAGGTTTAGCCGGACATGCTTTGAAACTTAAACATATAAATCATGATAATTGAATTTAAGGACAACATGTTAAACAAATTAAAATGCGATAAACAGAAATATAAAGCAATGATATAAGAAACCTGTAAAAACTTGAATTAACGTTGCGGAAAACTTTGAGTACAACAGATGGAAACCAAATAAACTTCAATAATGCTGGCAGTATTATGATCTAAGCGTACAATAACAGAACTTAAGACTAATGATGTGATAACCTCTCAATGTAAAAGATTATCACTTTGAATGTAAATATTTGCTTAAAACTAAATCCACAGAGCTTCCGCGCATAAACTTGGATTCTCAAAACCTATGAAAACTGATCTTATATAGAGGTACACTGCTGCTAACTGCGTTCAAATTCGCAAAGAAGTCGTGGAGAAAATGTAGGGAAGTGGGGAAGAATGGGCCAAATTCAGTTTTCAAGTTTTGCTGAGTCTGCGCATCCATGGCGAACGCCATGGGCTTAAGTTGGATGTGACGTGGCTGAGGTGCATGGCGAATGCCATGAGATGGTGGCGAACTCCATACACCAGAAAACTACAGATTCTGCCAAAAACTCCCTTTTTTTTGTTATTTTCATTGTTTTCTTGCAATGACACTCTATACTCGACAAGTACCTGAAATGCAAACATAACACGACATAATAGTACGAAAACATGATAAAAAGACACTAAATAACATGTGAATCGGGTCGGAATATACGATACGTTTTCACGTTATCACATACCTGCGAGTATCTATATCCGTTAATAATTACCAAAATTACTTGAATATTAATTTATTTAATCTAAAATTATTATTATTATTATTATTATTATTATTATTATTATGTTGAATCTAATAGAATTATTTGATAAAAGAATAAATAAAATAAATGTAATGTATTTTGTTTATTATTATATAGTATTAAATTTGAAACTATTGTTTTGTCTTTAAAATGGATAGAATTTATTATATTTTATTTAAAAAAATATTTAAATAATAGTATCTGATCTTTCCGGTTGATCAGAACCTGAATTGGGCCAGAGACTTCGTCTTCGATGCTGGAATCCAAGGAGGAGGGGATGTACCTACAAGGCACTCTGATGCCAAAGTAAGAATCGGGAGAGAAGAAGGCAAGTACAAAGTATGAATGTCTTAGGGTGATTTTTGGATACCTGACCCTCTTAAAGGAGAGGGTATTTATAATGCCCTCAGCGTTTGGCCATTGGTCCCTATTTTCGGGCATAGATATTCGCTCCTTAAAAATAGGTAACTGCCAGAAACTAGCTGTTGTGACGGGCAGACATGCTCGGAACTAGTCGTTGCTTCAAACAGGGGCGTGGTTGCGGACAAGCGCGTTGTGGTCGTTCCTAGATGGTTAAACCATGTGTGACGGGCAGAGATGTAATGAAGGACAGCTGATCTTGAGGGTCAGCTGGCCAGGCCTCCTCGGCTGAGGAGCAGAAGAAAAAGTGCTTTCATTTGCCCTCAATTGGCAGGGTTTAGGCTATTGAGTCGTTCTGGATGTAGAAGTGGATTGGGTCATACCTAGCCATTGGGCCAGTTCGGAATATGAGCCCCCTAAGTCGTTGCTCTTGAGCATAGGTGTGATGACTTAAGGGTGGCCCGTGATCCCGAAAAGGAGTAAGCATGGTCGACGCTTGTTACTGAGGCGGGGGCGTTTCGTGGTGCTCGAGGATACATGTGCCCGAGGAACCCGAAATATTGTTCTGCGTGTCTGGCGAGCAGGGAGTCCAACGGTCGATGGGACTTGAAGAGATGGAGTGTCACTTATGCATCGAGCCACGTGCCACAATTAATGTGTAATGATGGCTATGTTATGGTTATAATGATGCCCCTACGCCTTCCTAGTCACGTGTGTGCTCGTGCACGTGCTTCTGACCCGTCTATAAATAGAGGGAGGAAACGTTCATTATCACTTTTTGCTTCTCTCTCTTTTTCTGCTGTCGCCGTCGTTCACCGCCGCAACACAGTCGTACGAGTACCGACCAAGCTTCTCCGACCACAATTTATTTCTTTTCGTCCACGTAAGTTTCTGATTCTTCTTTGTTTTACGCAAGCTTTAGTCTCATTTTGCTTAGATTTGCATGCGGTTAGGACGAAAAACTGGGTAGGTGCATTCCGGCGGATGTTGGTATGTAGCGGTGGTTGAACCATTTTCTGCCGTCGGCGGAGTGTTAGAAACTTAGGTTTTTCTGTTGATTTTGACGCTGTTGCGACGACGAATGAGTTTGTCGTCAATGGAACTTATGAAGTTTTCGGTGTACTTATAAGTTTTTCGGTGGATCTTCAATGGAATTCTGGGTAAAGTGTCGGGGAGGATCTCCCCGTGAGGGTTTAAGGGATTGCCATGGAGAATCTCATCGTACCTTCGTTGTACTGTTTGAGTAAGGGCTTAGGTCAAGGATGTTGTCCTCGGGCCTTCGCGCGTCCTTTCACTTGACTAGCGGTAGAAGGGTGGATTTGATTTTGCCATCGAATTCACTTTTGTTCTCTGCTTTTTTAGGTAAAGGAGATGTCTGGAAATACCGAGGATGAGGTTATGCTCGAGCAGGAGCTATCCGATGAGAGCTCTTCGGGGGATGACAGATCTGAGGAAACCGCTCCCAGGAGTCCCTTGGAGGAATGGATTGCCTCCGAGCCTCTGGAGGATGCCTCCGAGCCTCTGGAGGATGCCTCACTCTTTGCCTTCTATACTCAGGATGTCTTCACAATGGTGGGGGATGAGTAAGATTGGGAGGTCCATTTTCCTAGGGAGGATGATCAGATATGCTCGGCTTACGACGCCGAGCATTTTCCCATGCTCGGCTTCAGGTGGCAGTTTTCGATCATCTAGACTTAGCGCCCTCTCAGCTCCATCCGAACTTGATTGCCTTTATCCGAGTATTCGAGATTACCTGCGAATACTTGAAGATTAGAGCCATTATCCCCCTCTTCTTCACTGTCTTCCACCTCCAACGCCAGGTCGTGCGAGGGCAGTTTGGATGGGTTTTCCTGAAGTAGGGGAGGAAGCTGTTCAAATCCTTTTCAGAGTCCATCAGGACATTCAAGGAAATGTACTATGTAGTGGAGCCAGTGTCGGAGAGGGCCAAAGACTCTTCGTTTCTCTGGGAGATCTTTACAGATGAAAACGGGGAGCCCCTTTGCAACGAGCAAGGCAGGGTGAGAGGGCGTCAGGCGCAGAAATTCCGTTTCTCCTAGAGCAAGGACCAATTCACCAGGGAAACCGAGGAGTATCTTGCCAGGTCAGTCATGTTGGAGGATGATGACCTGGTTAGCTATAACAAGCTGATGGTCTTTGTTGATAGTTTCTGCCCTGATTAGTGCATGACCAGGGGCAGGGATATTATTCTTGAAGATGACTGGGGGCCCAAAGTAGAGGCCTGATATATTAACACCAAGGAGCTCCTCGACTGCGGTACGCGCAGAGATGCTCTAGAACTTTTCGGTAGCCATTTTTCTTTTCAACTTGTCCCGTTTTGTTGTTTTTCATTTACAAACATGTGCCCGTTATTTTGCAGGCAAGATGTCCACGACTCAAGAACGTTTGGTAAAAACTGCGGCGACCAAGGTCAAGCAAGGGAGAAAAGTCGGCAAAAGTCGCCTTGACGAGCAGGTAGTCCCGCCTCCGACGAGATCGGGGACCTCTTCATCTGTCGCAGCTACCGTCCAGACTTCCTCGTTGTCAGTGACTTTGAGACACAAGCGTTTCCAGGCAAAAGATGTCCTCGACCTGACCGGCGAACAGGAGAAAAGCAAGTACGAGCTGCTCCCATGCTTCCACAAGAGGGATTTCTTCGAAGACTTCTCCCTTACACTCCATCGGTCAGAGTCTTTGGCGCTCTAGGAGCTCGATCGTCCGGGAAAGAGGGCGTTGCTGGCCTAGGACGTTGTTGTCCTAATGAGGGACTTGGGCATGGCGGTGGTCTATACAGAGGAAAGGGTCCTATAGGAAGTGAAGCTGAAGAAGACTCAAGCTGTCAACGCGATTCTGGAGGAGAGGCTGAAGGTTGCGGAGGAGGAGGCGAAGAAATTCAAGGAGGAGTTGGCCCATGTTACCGAGGAGTGGGATACCTTGGCTGCGGAGAAGAAAGCCTCGGAGGATATGGTTGCTGCTTTACCAGCTGTCGTGGCTCCTGCCGAGGACGAGAGCGATGAGGTGAAGAGTCTGAAGATTCGTACCAAGCTTGTCGCCCGGATCAACCAGGCCGAGGAGGACTGCTTGGGGGCCGCTGAGGGGGCCTTCAATAATGCGCTGGAGCAACTGAAAGTTGTGAACCCTGGGGTTAAGCTGGTTACCGCGGGGACAGGGTTCCCCCACAACATGGCAGACGACCAGATCGTCATTCCCGATTTCCTCATGTTGTGCGAGGAGAACAAGCAGCCTGCCCACGAGGAGCCGCAGCCAAATGTCGGTTGATTTTTTGTTTTGTCTTTCCGGCCTGCGTGTCGTATGTTGTAATTTCTTTGGATAGGGCTTGGCCCCTTTATGTATTTTTAAAACAATTTTGGCCTTCGTGGTCGTATCTTTGTCTCTGGATAGGGGTGTGGTCCCTTTTTATGTAATATCCTTACAATCCCGGTCCTTGTGGCTATTTTATTTTTTTTATATGTGATTTTGGCCTTGGTGGTCGCTTGTGTATGATTTATTTCAGATATTTGTGCGTGTATGTTTTTACTCTACTTGATTTCGCCTAGTGTCACGCGCTGCTCGTAGTGAGTACCCGTTTGTATGGGTTATTTTCATGAATGGTTTTTTACTGTGTTTTGGGGTTTACTCGACAAAAATTTATTCGCCAGTGAGGGGGACTGGTCGAAAGGCCTGGGTAGTTTCCGGACAAAGAGAGCAGAGCTCAGGTCACGTTTGTGGCCTGAGTTCTACGGCGTGAACTTCCCATCGCGAGCTGGGCGTTCTGCCTTTCGTGGTATGGTGGTGACGGCGGGCTCAGTCGTGGGACCGTTGTCAAACAGGGGTTTTGCTCGTTCCAGAGTAAAAGCCTGCCTTGATTGATTTTAGTATGCAGCGCTTGTACCGGGGCCCGCACTTCTGGTCGGTACATTATGCTCGTCGTTTTGACGGAGCACGCCGACTGTTGTGGCCTTAGCTGTAATATTGTTTTAGTTTTTTGGCGTTCCATGGTCGAGCGAGTTCTTCTCCGTCGAGGTGTTCTAGGTAGTAGGCCTCATTTTTCGTTTTCACTCGAACACGATAGGGTCCCTCCCAGTTTGCAGCGAGTTTTCCTTCGCGAGAATCTTTGTGATTTATCCTCAGGACGAGACTGCCTACTTGGAAGTCTCATCGTAAGACTTTAGCGTTATGACTTATTGCGATTTTTTGTTTTAACGAGGCCTCACGGAGGGCTGCTCCTAATCGGACTTCTTCGACGAGGTCGAGCTCCTCCCTCAGTGCCTCGTTGTTCGCCTCCTCGTCCAGGAGAGCTTCAGTCCGCCTAGAGGGCATGTGTATTTCGATAGGGATCACCGCCTCAGTCCCGTATAGTAATCGGAAAGGGGTTTCCCCGGTTGTCGAGTGGGGCGTGGTTCGGTAGGCCCAGTGCACGCTGTGCAGCTCCTTGACCCACTATTTTTTGGTTTCGTCCTGTCTTCATTTGAGACCTCGCAAGATTACCTTGTTCGCTGCTTCGACTTGCCCGTTCGTCTGCGGATGCTCGACGGACGCGAAGTGTTGTTTGGTGCCCAGTTTGGCAAAGAATTCTTCGAAATTTTTGTCCGTGAACTGTGTCCTATTGTCCGTGAAGATTGCCTGGGAAATGCCGAAGCGGGCAAAAATGTTTCGCTTGTAGAAACGAAGTATGTTTTGGGCATTTATTTTGGCTAGATCCTCTGCTTCTATCCACTATGTAAAATAATCCACAACCACTATCAGGTATTTATTCTGATTTGGTCCTACGATGAACGGTCCTTGGATGTCCAAGCCCCACCATGCGAAGGGCCACGGGGAGGACATTGTTTTGAGCTCGTTGGGGGTGCCAGGTGCATGTCCTCGTGATGTTGGCATTTGTCACATTTTTTTACATGCTCCTCCGTGTCATGTTGCATGGTCGACCAATACTATCCTGCTCGTAGAGCTCTCCTGGCGAGGGAACTTCCTCCAAGGTGCTGGCGTTGATTTCTTCGTGGATTTCGCGCAGGATGTGGGCGACCATGTTTTCCTCGATACATTTGACGACACAAATTTATACCGTATTTTTAGGCTCACATTGCGCTTTTTTAGTCCGTATTTTTATCGAGTCTTGTTGTTATTACTTCCTTTTTTTATCATGTTTTATGTTTGCAGGAATAATAATCGAGACCCCGGAAGAATCGGAGAAAAGAAGCAAAAGAAGGAGAAAATCCAGCAAAGCAGAAAATATTGCAGAACCGGCTGATATGGCATTCGCCATGCCCTCATGGTGTTCGCCATTGCCTCCTGATGGCGTTCTTTGTTGATTCCAGAGCATGGAGTTCGCCATGCCCCCATGGCGTTCGTCGTACAGACGCGGGAGCAGTTCTTCACTGCAGAATCAGTTTCTAGCAGTTTGGAGGAGTTTTCTAACTCCCTTTCCCTCCAGAATTCGAACGGAGCAGTTACTAAGCCTGATATTCTATAAATAGGACCCTTAGGAGCAGTTTTCAGTGTCGTAAATTGTATGCGGAAGCGCTGTCGAAATTGTATTAAATTTTAAGCATAAATTACTTTAAAAAGCAACAATAACTCACATCGAGGGATTGTTGCAAATTGTATTTCTCTTTTACTTCTGTTGTACCATTTCGGATTGAAGAATTAATCGAAGTTCATTTCCTTTTCGTAAGATTTACTTTACCGCATTTTATTTTCAAGCTTGTTTACTTTACGGCATTCTTACTTTAATTGTCATTTTTAAATCACTTAACATGTTAAATTCAGAATCTATGTGTTTAAAATTGGTAGACTTAGGATTAAGTATGTCTGAGTAAGTTATTAGAGGCCGTTATGTGAGGACCGTCGTATTTGGCGGGACTCCGTAGAAATAATAGGTGTGATATTATAGAATGCATGTTATTATGGCTTTAATTTCCAAGTTCGAACTGTTATGACCTTGTGATTGGACTTGGACTTTGGACTTAGATCTAGGATCCTTGCCCTATGCTCTTGGAGTTTTGATTTGAGACCATGGACCCTTTGTGTTACCTTTGTCTGTTTGTTGAGAAATTTTTTGTGTGCAGTGTTGATACTTTGACATTGTGAAAATCATCTAATGCATGACTCTCCTAATTGGCTTTTAAACCTTGGGAAGACCTTACTTTGACTTTGTTATGGTTTAACTTGGGACTTCCTCTGATGCTTTAATTCACCTGGTTATTTTGCTCGTGGTTTAAATCCAAAAGGAAGAGTAATGCTCATGCTGACTTGTTGTCAAGTTTTTGCTCCTTGCGTGGTTAGATCATTCATTCTTTTGTTTTTATTTCGTGTTTTAGGGTAGTCACTTCATCTCCTCCCTCATTCTTCAATTTTAAAAATCTTCTCCCTTTTTCAAAATCTTCTTGTTTTCAAACTATAACCTCTTTCACAATAAACCTTGACTTTTGTCAAGTGATTTTTCAAACTTAATTTTCTTTAATAAATGCTAATCAACTTTAAGCATACTTTGACCATTTCAAAAAGACTTTAAAAAAACACTTAAATTCATTCAAACTTTTGCGCCTTTGTGCAATTTTTCATTTAAAACTTTTCATAAAGTTTAGACATGAGTCATTTTCATAGTCAAGATGTAATTCTCCTATTCCCCATAGTATTAAAGATGTTGACATTTTCCACTTAGACGTTGAGTGATAGACTTGATTTTTATCCAAGCAAAAATCCTCCATCTCAAGGTGATGCAAATATTGTTTTCTTATACTTGTGGGCAACTAGTTGTAGTTTTCTCCTTAAAATGACAAATTGTCTTTTCATTTAAAATGAACCAAACAAATCCATTTTGTTATTTGTACCACGAACTACGGGGTTTTGATCCTATATTGCACTTTGTGGGTACGTAGGCGTGAGGCTCAAGAAGTCTCTCCAAACATAAAAATCTTTAAAAACTATTTCTTCTCTCATCTACCCAATCTCATTTCAAACAAAAAAATTTCAAACCAAAAAGCGTAGATATTTCAAAGGGTTCCTATAGAGTACTATAGATGTTTTGGGTGCTAACACATTTCCATTGTGTAACCAACCCCCTTACCCTATCTCTGTTTATTTGTTATTGTTTTAGAACTTGTTTAGGTTTTGTTCGCTCTTTTTCCTTTCCTTTTGGATAAAATAAAAGTGCGGCGGTGATGTTGAGTACAATCAAATGTAAGTATTTAGTTTTATCGTATCCACAGGGATTGGAGCGATATCCAAACCGTTCAATATTTTCTATGATTCTAAGCACAAGTTTCAAGATGTTTGATTGATAAGTTGCAAAAAGTAAACACGTATAATAAATGATGATAGTTTTCAGAGGAATAGACTTGTTGGGAATTGGTGCTCATCCACTGATTCAATATGCATATCACGAATCAGTTATACATAATTTAAGCATGTTTCGATATTGTCATGTATCGCTTACAAACAAAGTTTATATCTAAACTTTGATGAGATTTATACCTTATGGTTTAATCGACGATTTCTCAGTCTATTAAACAATACGGTAGCATTAAGATTCGATACTTTTTGTGAATATTAAACCTAAATCTATGTCTAGCATTTAGGGTTTAATAGATGTTATCTTAGATCAAGATTATAATCGTATTTGTCAATATCAATTCAATCCATGAAATAAACAATGAAACAAAGATAACATCAATAATGATTTATACATAAATTACATATAACACCATGATCAATGAAAATACATACTGTTTCGGTGAACTACAACCAATCCTAACAAGAAAGGGATTTAGCTACTCATGGTAGCTTGATACAAAATGGAGGAATTGAGATGAATCAGCATCAACGACGATTTCCTGACTCTTGATGCGTCTCCAGCTCGTATCCTCACTTTCCCTCTCTTACTATCTATTACAAACTACCTAATACCAAACTGTATTAAAATAATATGAGATATTTGAATGCATTGCCTTTGATCTCCTTTTATAGTGTTTTTGGCCGCCTGAGTTTCGCTATGTGAACTCCCTTTTCTTCTCCATTAAGATTTGAACTTTCAAACCGCCTTTCAGGGACCGCCATACTTCACTATGCGAAGTAAAGTTTGCTATGCGAACTATTTTCGCTTCTTCTCGCTGCGTTCGCTTCAAGCGAAGTTGGGTGAGTTTGATTATGTTTCATTCTGTTTTTGCTCGCTTCAGCTTCGCATCGCGACCTTCGTTATGTGAAGGAAAGTTCACCATGCGAACTATCTGTTTCTTTCTGTTGTTGCTCGCTTCAACTTCGCATCGCAACCTTCGCATAGTTCGCATCGCGAAATTTCTAGGGTATAAATTCTTCTTGCTTGTAATTGATGTTTTCCTTTGTCATTTCCTGCAAAAACATAACCATTCAAGAGTAACATCCTTTTGGATCTTTCATTAGTCAAATTTCATCTTAAAAGTTAATGGAAGCAAGCATTTCGTTCGAGTTTTGACCAAAGATATATCAACTATTGAACTTCCATCAAATTCTCCCCAACTTAGTTTCTTGGTTGTCCTCAATCAAAAGCATGATCTTTTTCAAGAATTATTTTCAGGATTTTTCAATCACGTATTTGAAATAACACTTTGAAAAATGAATGGTTCAAATGATTACTTGTCAAGCAAGAAATATGTTCAACTGATTATAGAATCAGAGCATGATTATGGAATTAAGTTCTCGCCCACAAAATCACATCATGTGCTAAAAAATATAATGACACAACTCACTTGAATCTTTCCTAACACTCTTTTTCATAAAAAGTGATGAAGACTTTGAAGTTTGTTTTAATCATCTGGTGTGATGACTCTTATCTAATCACTTGGTCAATATCCGCGTCGATTCATGTTTTCATCCAAACAATTCAGTATTTAAGCAATTGAAAGCATAAATCACATATGACTTATGAAGGTTGTAATGTGGTCAGGTTTCATAAAGAAATGGTTTTTCTCCTAAAGCTAATTTTCTAAAAAATCTGTCCACTTTTGTAACTGGCTTTACTTGCTTCACTTATTGTTTCATCACCATCATCTTCTGTTTGTTTGTTTTTTCAATCTTTCATTTTTTTCTATGATACTAAGGTTTTTTTTTGCTTTTTGTATCTCTTTTTCTCATTTTATCTTTCTCTTATTTTTCTTTTCCTTTTGGTATCATCATCCATTTTCTCCCCAAGTTATTTCTTTTCATGAGTGAAGCTATTGATGATTTATATCATTATAATTCAGGTTGTGCAAAAAGAAATTGGGATGGATCATAACTTCACTAAGTGGTTTTCTTAGTGGTTTTTGTATTTTCAAAATTTGATCCATCCTTTGATTTTTCTGGTTCAAAGAGGGTGCACAAATGCTCACTCACTTACTGGTTGTGATGAGGATCTTTTGGGCTATAATGGTTTTTCTCAAAATCAAACAATTGCCTTGATCATCTTTATACCTTTACAACACTCAAATGGAATTTTCAGATTGAACATGAATCAACCGAGTTAAACACAAGGATTTCGCAGTTTTTGTAAACAATGGAAGTTCACCTCACTTTTCTGGTTTTTGCTAAATGATTCAAGCAAGTGTGATCAATGTAAAATGAGACATGATATGAGTTTATAAGAGATAACAAAATCCAAAATCATGCTAACATTCTACAAAGCAAGTAAACATGTACCTTGCTTGATTTTCGTCTGATTCTTATCATTACCACTCACTCTCCTTCCTTGTTGAATGCTCAAGATACTTGACTTGGACTTTGTTCAAAATATTAGAAGAAGCACTCTATGTTCATGATGAGGATAATAGGAACATAACAAGCATAACAACAAATTTTTTTCAAAACAAAATTACGGCATACCAACTGGTTAAAGGAGTATAAGTGAGTTTTACAGTGTGAACTACCGTAAAAAAATTTCATACAACTGATAAACTGATATTGCAAATGAACGTACTAAAATTGAAACCGAAACTGAAAGAACTGAAAGCTAAAATAAAATGACTTACAATGTTGGGTTGCCTCTCAACCAGCGCTTGTTTAACATCGTTAGCTCGACGCCTGTTCCGAGTAAAATCAAGGTGGTTTGTATGAATTTGTCAAAGCATCTATGCCACTATCCTTTGGCCTTTATTTGTCATTCTTTATCTTCAATTCCAGGCCTATTTCATCAGGAGCCTCAATCTTGTAATAGCCATATTCTTTGTGTTGAAACAATTTGAAATTGGCTTCTTCATTTTTGTACCTTAATTTCATCTTGCCTTCATCTACGTCAATCATCATTCGAGCTATTTTTATGAAGGGACGTCCCAAAATCAGAGGAATGTCATCATCTTCTTCAATATTTATTACCACAAAATCTGTTGGAAATAGGAATCTCTCAAGTTTGACCATTATATCCTTTATCATGCCAACTGGTTTTGTGATTTATTGGTTAGCAAGTTGTAACACCATTGTTGTCAAGTTGTAACACCATTGTTGTAAGTTCTATACCAGGATTACCGATCTTTTTAAGAACGGAAAATGGAAGAAGATTGGTGCTTGAACCAAGATCAATCAAAGCTTTATCAAAATTTATATTTTCAATGGTAACTGGTACTGTAACGTTTCCAGGATCAACATTGTTTTCTTCCTCCTTTTTCTCAAAATTTTCTTCTTGCTTTTCCACTATAATTCTCTTTTCTTTGGCGTTCTCTCCAACTTTTGTTTCATCCATTTTTCCAATCTTTGTTGTGACTGAATTGCACGTTTCTTTTGGATTGGTTTGAGTGGCGACAGAGAACGGTCCATGTTGTTGCTCATTCAACTGCTTTGCAATTTGCCCTACTTGTGTTTCAAGATTTCTGATTGATGCATCTGTATTTTTCTGGTTTGCCATGGACATCTGCATAAATTGATTTAAGGTATCTTTTATCTTTGTAAGCTTATCTGGTTGAGTGTAGCTTTGGTATTGATTCAGCCTGTTTTGAATTTGGCCATAGCTTGCGTTGTTGTTGTATGGATAACCTTGATTGATTTGGTATGGAACCTGTCTCTGCCGTTGGTTTCCCAAATAATTGACCTCTTCATTAATCGGAGGACAAAAACCGGTTGGGTGGTCTCTTGTACAAAGTTCGCACATGGCTACTTGTTGTGGTTTAGGTGCTTCGTGTAGTCGTTTGAGTTGTTGTGGAAGAGTGGATAATTGCTTGGTGAGTGTTATACCTCAAATTTGTCATACCTGTATATAGCTTTCATCTGCACATTCCATCCACTAACCATTATTCAGAAAATCCAAAAAAATCTATTACGTTTCCAGGTCGCTACAAGGATCGACTGAGATTCATTTGAGGTTTGTCAAGGCAGGGCGCATTGATGCAGATGACGTGTGGCTGAGGTGTCAGCTAAGGTTTCTGTACTAATTCAGGTCAATTGTGTGGGTCGAGATGTTAGGCTCTGTCAAGTTATCAGTTATTTCATAATTGAAGACCTTCAAGGACAGTTCGTTCATTTCCACTCTCATTTTATCCACATTATCCAAATACCATTTCCATTATTCATCTAAATAATCAATCATCCACAATTTTGATCTATCCATTTTAAGTCCATTATCCACAATATTCAATCCAGTTATCAAATGTCCATCTCTAATATCCATTTTTAAACCAAAGTGATCCATTCATTATCCAAATGTCCATTTTAAATCCATTGTCTAAAAATAACCATTATACTTCATCTCACCAAAAGCCCATACCATTTTACAAATGCAATTACCCATTTTTATCCATTCATTTCAATTTCTATTTTTTTTATACCAAAGACCATAAAAAAAAATTCATTTACTATTATCAATAAACCCATTTACAAATAATAGAGTTTGTGGCAAGAGAAAATTTACAAAAATAATAACAACTGCCAAGCCAAGCTTTAATACATCTTCATTAAGTCAAGCGAATGGCAACCACCTCCAAGGCTTCATCACATCGTTTACAGCAAAAGAGTTGAAAATGCATCGTCCACATGCCAAGCCAATTCACAACCTTACGCATCACACAATGAACCTTGCACAGACCTGTACCTTCACAAATCATACGCACCACATGACCCTACAACAGGTACGACAAAATCATGTCACTGCAAAAACAACTCTATTTGTATCAAAACGGCAACGCATAGGTGGAAACGAAAATAACAATTTCACAACGCTTACCTTATCTTTCCTATAAATCCAGCTTGCTCCTTCACTTTTTATGGGGGGAAGACCTAGCCGCCAAACCCTTCCGAATCTCCTCACTCAACCTTCATAAACCTCAACTATTAACCATAACCTACACAACCAAATTGAAACAGAACTAATACCCAGCCCTCAAATCTTCTTCACTAAACTCATCATAAATCCAAATCAACCACCGCCCAACATTCCTCTCGCAACACAGCTCAAAACTTTCACTGAAATCCACCATTAACGACCTAAACTCTTCTTCAACCTCAAACCTTGGCTTTTTTTCTTTTAAACATCATTCACCAAAACAACCTTATAACTGTCATCACACCACCATATGATAACCCAAAACCCCCACATTCAAACTCGCCACCGCCAGCAACCCGCGCTGCCACAAAACCAAGACACAAACCAAATCGTATAAACCCAGATCCGAAACAAAGAACGAGAGATGAAGAGAGAGGACAGAAATCGTGAATGAACCTGGAGAGAGAGATTGAAACAGAGATGCTTTGAGATTGATTTGAATTGGAAGGTTGGAATACGATGCGTTGTTGTGGTTGCGATTCTTTTCAACCGTGTTCTTCCTTTCCTGTGTCTACTTGCTGCTGCGTGTTACCCATTGCTCGTTTCTTTTGTTTTAAAAAGGAGCCTAATGTTTCTCTTTTGATGACAATGTTTATTCTTAAAAAAAAGGGAGTGTGGTCTATTTTAAAAGTGAGATGGCCTTGGTTTTTTTTTAAACCGAGTTTTTTTATGGTTGGTGGGTTGGTAAGCCCGTTTCTTACTCATACTACTACAAGGTCCAGCGCCACACCCCCCATATCTCCTTTCTTTTCTTTTTTTTAGTCTCTTTTTATTTGTTCTATTTTTATTAAAAAGGTTTCTAATATTTGGTTTTAGATTTGATGAAGTTTCTTGGTAAATAATATTTGATTTCCATTTCTGAATTTCTATTCCATTTTTTGGGCCAATGATATAAAAGCATCTTGATTGGTTTAACAATCTTGATCTATATGAGGCCTACTTATTTTATTTTTGATTTATTTAATTTTGTTTCAATACATTATTTCTACTCATTTATTTTGGGTCAATGAAAACCAAACATCGATTGATTTATCGATCTCTCGACTAAATCTCGATAAAGGTGAGACCTTTATTCTTTGTATTCATATTTTCGATTTAATTTCTTAATTGTCACTTTATATTTCTTTTATTTTCATTTTGGTCAATGAAAGTCAAAAGTCAACAATTTATCGATTTTCTCGAATAAATTCCGATTAAGACGAGACCAATTTTATGTCGATATTATACCTTGTTAATATTATCTCGATTATATTATCGTTCATTCTTATTCATATCCATATCATATTCATATTCATGCTTATCTAACCATTTTCATTTGTTCAAACGCTTACTTCCCGATTAAAATACTCAACACATATTCAAACCATTTTTTCTTAATCAAATCGCGAAAGAACTGAATTCTTGAGGTCTAGCACCTCTTGGCACTAGTGCACAAAAGATTTTTTACATCGGGCGAAAAACACATTTTACATCGGGTTTGAGTCCGATGTAAAGCCAAGCGATGTAGTAAATCAAAGACATTTTACATCGGGCAATAGTCCGATGTGAAAAATACACCTACTACATCGGTTGACTGTTACGTCTGATGTGAAATATGGGTTTAACTTTATTTTTTTTTAAATAAATGCACATTTAACATCGGTTGCATATCTGGCCCGATGTAAAATGTAGGATTTTACATCAGTTGTCTTTCTGGCTCGATGTAAAATGTAGGTTTTTACATCGGTTTCCTTTCTGGCCTGATGTAAAATGTATGTTTTTACATCGGTTGCTCATAAAGCATCCTGTGAAGTTTGGCATCCAACAACATTACGCGTAACTGACAAAAGGCAATTTCAATTGCCAATCGGTCGCTCAAGACACCACAATACAATTTAATATTATAGAAAAGAAAAAGAAAATACATAAAATATATGGATTCCTTTTTAAGAGAGATAAAGCAAACTTCAACGGTATGCTATGTCACGCTCAGCTGTTGGTGGCTCTCACGTAAGATGGGAACTATAGAATTTAATTGTTGGGATGGCCTTAAGTCAAACCCAGTGGTTGTATAGGGTGAAGAAAAGAAAAAATCTTGGTTATTACAGTTACACAATCAATAATCCCTTGAAAAACATTAACAATAGCAAACATAGTTAAAAGTGCTACTACTCTTTACCATGCCAATTTTTACAACTGTAAACAATTTAGAATATGAACAAACATTTTTCTTTTTCTTTATTTTTTTTTTCTAGTAACGAACTAAAACTTACAGGGTCCAGTGAAGTTTGGGTATATTACAAGAATAGGTAGTAGTAGTACTGCTACTAGACGTCTTGACACTTAGTAACAACCATAGGTTACCTTCTGACACTTACAAAACCTTAGTAAGGAAAACATTGCAAAACGTATTGATCCGCCAAATGGATGGGGAACACAAACCATAGATGGGCATAGGATTAAGCATTTTGCTCCTGAAGCTGCAGGAAATTACTTCTGCACTTGATTCTAAGATGAAGCTGGTTGCTGTTGATTTTGTCCTTTGGGAGAGATCTTGGCAGCCATGAAACGTAAATCATTGGCAATCTCTGTAAATGAAGGTATTTCTGATGGTTCTGAAGACCAGCACCTCTCCATCACCACTCTCCATTCTGGATCACAAGATTCTGGAACTAGAGGTCGCAAAGTGTTGTTCACAATGCCACCTGAATTATGTTTATAAAAAAACCACAACTCAATAACCAAATGCGTATAATCGGAATCTATATAGTATGGACTCAGCCTTTTGATTACCTATGATGGCCCCATAGTGCAAATCAGCATATGGCTCTTCTCCAGTGAGCAGTTTCCTCATGACAATACCAAATGAGAACACATCAACCTGAGAGAACAAATATTAGAACAAAACTAGTTGACTTAGAGAACGACAAAATGTGTAGGAAGCATTAAATAAATCAATGTTTAAAATAAGTAAAAAAATAAACCTTTTCTGAAACAAGGCTACTACTCCTATTCAGCAGTTCAGGTGTCATCCAAGGTAGGGTTCCTCTAACACCAACGAATATTAGAGTCTGGCATTTTACTTTGGACAAGCCCAAGTCCCCAACCTGGTATCAGAACCAATGTGTGAATAACAGAAATATGGAACACATATTCAGTTTGCTCTGCCACAAAAGTAACACTGTCATCGGAATTTCATAAACATCTATAAGGAACAACACAACAGCTGAGAAATTCATACATAGACTCCTATATACAATGAGTATAATGTAATTAATTAATCATGGATATCTATTTTAGAACAAACCACAACGGTTGGGAATATTATAGTAAAATCGAGAATCAGAATTTCTATATTATGAATCATGGATCAAATCCTATTACGAATAGTACAATGCATCACCAATAAAGTTATGACATTTTGAAGTTAAAAGGAAAATTATATAAACATCAAAATAATTCACGATTCATGTCAAAAATCAAATAAAAAAGTGGTTATCTATACAAAGTTGACAAGATAAAAGTTGTTGGCAACACTAAGTTTAGGTAGTGATTCACTAGAGAGAGTCATAATTCATTATATCAGGATTTCAGATGAGAGACGTGTCCAAAATAGAGAAATTCATATATGTTTATTGAGGTACGAGTCGCGTGTATCATAAGATATTAATAGCCGTGAGAGGGAGTTCTAAACATATACAAAAATAATAATGAGTTTTGTCAGACAAACCCCGACAGGTTTAATGCTTTCAGGATCGACTCATGCACCTTCTGGTCCTATTGTAACACAATAAATCCAAAGAGAAAAAAATCAGAATCTAACACAAATTAAACCAACCACTCAATCAAAAGCATGCAATTCAAGTGTTTTGATGAAAAATTCAGTTAATAAAAGCCTAAAATAAATTAATAGAACTAAATAAATATAGTTCCAGCATTCGTAGAAGACAACCATAGAAACGAGTTTCAAAAGACTATTGAAGCACTTACTTTCAATAGCAAAGGAATGTGCCAAATGCTTGGAACATCATGGAGAGTAAGTACATTTGATAACTGCATATACAAACATGTTTTTAAGATTATTAGTATATTTTTAAGACTTTTTGAAATAAATGAAGTCAAAGTGAAAACGGGTTGACGTCATATTACCGGCACATGACAAAATTGAGCAAGTTTTGCCTTAGTACTGCTGTCAAGTTCCTGGTGAAAAAAAAGAAGTGAAATATTGATTCTTTAATCATCAAAACGTTAAACAATCATAATAATGAAAAGAGAAATAAGGACAATAGACGTACACCTTTGAACAGCGACACGCAAGAAGATTAGGGAATAAACCTAATCCTCTAAGTTGACGAACACTGTGTTGAGTTGGCTTTGTTTTCTGCAGATTAAAACTTCATATAAGTGTTTGATCATGCCACTCGTAAAGATGCAACAAACAAAGTTCCACTCGGTTTATTTAGAGACTGGATCGTAAATAGAAACTTTTGATTTGATACAATCACTCCATGAATAAAGTTTATTTCTTATTGGAAATTTGAAATAATATTGCAAACTGACCACATATTTGACAACGTACCTATTCGCCAACAACATTGAGAATAGGAACCAAACTGACATGAACCAAACAAAAGTTCCCAGGGCCTACAAAATTTATAAAAAAATTAAATTTATTCGCTCAAGTATAGAAAAAATTAAATCGGCTAATGTAAATTAGTAGGAGGTATTAGGCATGACAAGCATTACCTACATTGTATGAAAATTAGCCAAGTGCTTCGATAAAAGGCATAGACTCAATATCGCATGCATTAAAGAAAAATCATTTCAATCAATTTAGTAAAATAAAGGCTTCACAACAATATATTACTATTTCTTCTCGTTATTTACAAAATAGAAACCATTTTGAATTTCTTCTTTTACCACCTGTTTTTTCCTTAAATTAAAATATAGAAAAGTTTGAATGGATAAAGGAATTATATTATAATTTATAATTATAATAATAATACTAAAAGTAAAGTTTAACTTACCGATAGTTCCACCCAATTCGATGACACAAACATCAGCAGGTCCTTCTTTTCCATCAACCAGTATCTTCGCTACACGCTCTATCCACTCTTGGATGGCATCCGTGATATGCAGAACAACCTACAAATAAAGCAAATACAAATTGAAAACTAAGGCACCAACCACCATTAAAAAAACTTCAAAGAAGAAAAATCAAAATGATTAACAGACCTGAACAGTCTTTCCAAGATAATCTCCTCTTCTCTCCTTCTCAATAATAGACTAAACATTCAAATAAAAATCCATTAATACATCAGGCATGGCTAGTTAAAAACCACTATAAGAAATGCACGTAAAGGTTGTTCGTCTGTTCACCTGATAAATTTTTCCAGTAGTGATATTATTATCGCGGGTCAATTTGATGTCCAAGAAACGTTCATAGTTACCAAGATCAAGGTCAACCTTCAAAACATACAAAAAAAAAAAAATTAAAATTGCAAACTAAAAATTAGAGTCAAACCACCTAAGTGAACAAACAAAAGATAAATTTGTCTGTACTTCCATGTAAAATGACAAAAAATGGAAAGAGTGAGCAAGAGGGGGAAAAAACAGCACAAGCAGATTCACAAAGATGGCTGATGACATGTCACTATGAATATAAACTAGTAATTTGCATTATTAAGATAGAAAAAAAATATCTTTTTACCTCACCGCCATCATCTAAGACATACACTTCTCCCTGTCCAAAAGGAGACATTGTCCCCGCATCAGTATTCAGGTAGGGATCTACAAATGAAAAATAAATTTAATTTGAACAAAATTAAAACAAGAATAGGTACTTTACATATCACACAAAGAAAACCCCATTTTTGTTCAACAAGAGTTCCAATCAAACCAAACCTCGTGTAACCAAGGAACGGTTATCTATCCATTGAGTCTATCAATTAAATGGTAATATCATAGATAAATACATGGGATTCAAAGTTCGGGAGAGAAGGAAAAGTTAAATTTCCACAAAGTTGGTCATTTTACTTTTCAAAGTTTAAACTAAAGAGTTTATGAAAGGAAGACTCTCACCTTTTAGGAGCTTGCGGAAAGCGCGATAGTGACGGAGGTGCACACGGTGGTTCGTGCTGACGACAGCTCACGGTGGGTGCATTCCAGCAAAGGGCGTTCGACTTCCTGCAGAGTATCTCTACCAAATGTAAAGAAACAAATCCCTCAATATTGAAACAACAACTAAATACTTATAATGTTTTCAATCATTAATAAAAAAAATTTAAAAGAACAACAGGCAAAAAAAGATATGAGATACACAAGAATAACCCTGTTCAGAACCAGCTTGAAAATCAGAACAACATACACATACATATGGCTACCAATATTGAAACTACAACAACATCATGCGCACCTCATTGTGCAAATTCATCACGAATCATGAATAATCAACAATAGTGTAACAATAGTGAATCATGAACAAGAAACAACAAGGAATACTTTTAATCATGCCAAAAGAAGCTAGAAATCAAAATTTACCGAAGGCAGAACTGATGTAAGTGTTGTCGCAAATTGGTTGGGGTGAAATCGAGTCGTTGTCGTTGAAGTGTGATGCTGTGAAATTATCGCTACAGAATTGCGTTCGCGGTTGTTTAGAACAGAGTTGTTGTTGTTGTTAAATCGAAATCGTGCAGGAGTTGTATTGTTGTTGAATCTTGTGAATCGCAAACTGTTGTTGTTGGTGCTTGTTTCTGTTGTCGTGATTCACCAGAAATACAAGGTGTTTGTATTGAGTCAGAAAGCTGAGGTATCGTTGTTGCTGCGGTCGTTGTGCACGAAAGATGACTGTGATTCAAGGTTGCGAAGGCGTAGTTGTGTCGGCGTTGATACGAAAAGATTGTCGCCAAACAAAGATGTTGAAGTTGTTGTTGCAAGAGCTCGTCGGAAAATGGCGGAGGGAGTTTCGAATTCGGTGCTAAAGAAGGATTGATGAAGGCGGCAAACGGTCGATGTAGACTCGAAAGGGATGGTGGTAACTTTGCCGACTGAAAAAACGGAGGGATTGTTGTATGAGAGGAAAAAGGAGGATGAGGGTTAGAATGAAAGGGTTTTATGATTTTAAATCGGAGACGGTTGACAGTGGTTTGTGGTGGCGGATCGTAGGTGGTGGTGAGGTGAACTGTTGTGTGGTTTGAAGAGTATGATGAGCGATGGTTGGGTTAATAGTACTGAAGATATGAGGTGGAGGGAGGCAAACTAGAGGTTTAAGGGTTTAGAAGAAAAAATGGCGGAGGGAAGCGAAGACAAAATGCTGCATTTTTGCGCTAGGATTTTAGTATGGAGTTTTCACGGTTGCAAAGAGGCCCGATGCAAAGACCCACTTTTTCATATCGGGTTTAAATTCAAGACCGATGTGAAATCCCTTATAACAAGACTTTATATTATTTACGAAACAACTATCTTGTTATTTTTTCATCAGTAAACTTTTCACATCGGGTACAAATACAGGTCCGATGTGAAATCCTTTATAACAAAATTTTATATTATTTACAAAATTGCCATCGCGCTATTTTCACATCATTGACAATAAATGTCTGATGTAAAATCCCCAAATCAAATATTTTTCACTTCATATTGTTATGAAATCTGATGTAAAATCATTTGACAAATATTTTTCACATCATATATCTTAAAATCTGATGTAAAATCATTTAACCAAATGTCTTATTTTTAGTAGTGTAGGTTCTTGAGTGACCACCATTGGGGCGCACGCCTTAGGTGGTGATTACTCGACCTTTCGCTCCTAAAACACTCGTCTTAACTATTTGGACAAAGGAGTACCATTGGAGTCTAGCATTCCACGTGGTACTTTCGTTGTTCATCAAATAATATCTCGTAAATTAATCGAATGAAAAAGGTGTCGTTAGGATCTAGCATCCCAATAATGCCCCGATTAATTGGTTGCGAGGCCGACGTCTCGTTTATCGAATAATCGTCATTCTCCCTAAAACGTTTAACAAATCAAACCATTTCCAAACCAATTCTCGACTCGTCGTCGAGCCACTCTTCAAAATATTCTCGTAAGTCGAGTGCCTTTTGCCTCGTCGTCAAATGCACACTTGCATATTTCGTAGGTTTTGTTACTAGGAGCACCCCTAGGGACTAGTATCGATCCTCACCTCTTTTCTCAACCAATTCGATCCAATCTTTTTTCAAACCGTTTTCTTAATCAACTAACGAAAGGAGAAGATTCTTGGAATCTAGCATTCCTTGGATCTTCGAATGAATAGCTCTCGAGGCACACCCTTGGGTTGTTGTTTATTCAACCTTTCGTCTTAAAACACTTAATCCCTATCAAACATTTTCGCAATCAACTCACGAAAGAACTGAGTTCTTGGAGTCTAGCATTCCTTGGATTCTTGAGTGAATGCTCTTGAGGCACGCCCCTTGGGTTGTATGTCATTCAATCTTTTGTCTCCTAAAATTCAAACCCTAACCCCTCTTTTCGTGGGCGTACCACGAACTACGACTGCTCTGATTCTTTATTCTCGTCCGAGTAAAGATACATAGGCACAAGATTGCGATGATCTTGGCAAGCACACTTTTTCTTTTCTCCCCGTTTCCACACTACCATCTTTTTCTGTCAAACCCCGTAGTCGAACTACGATTGCTCTGATTCCTCATTCTCGTTCGAATGAGCATACGTAGGCCCGAGGTCGCGATGATCTTGCCAAGCACCCTATCCTAAAACCACCTTGTTTCCCCTTGGTATCTTTTCCCTTTATCTTACCGTTTCACGTTTACCGTTGAGAAGAAAACAAACAAGCTTAGCTAACATTTCTCACAAATTGAACTAAGAGATTCACGTTGAGTACAACGGACGTGAGGGGGTGTGCATACCTTCCCCTCACGTAACCGACTCCCGAACCCAGAATGTGGTTGCGACGACCACGTTCTTATCCTTTCTCTTTAAAGGTTTTCTCGATATTTTCCTTTCCCTATTTTTGGGATAAATAAAGTTCGGTGGCGACTCTGTCGAACCGTTTTCCGTGCCTTTCGCGCGAGGGTCGTATTTTCGATGAATTTTCGAGGTGCGACAGATGACGACTCTGCTGGGGACATTTGCTCCATGCAAGAGAGAGTCAAGCCTATCTTAGAGCGATTTGTGAGGAGCGTTGTCTTTGTTTGCATGTTTTTTTTCTCGCTTACGTATTTGTTCTCTTATTGCTTTCTCCTATTGTTCTTGGCTGTTGGATCTTGGGATGATATCATGAGTAAAGCTCTACACCCGAGCTTTGGTAAAAGCAGAGAGAACACATAGTTTAGAATTGGATGTCGAGTAGTGTTAGTCCCCAAGGACTCGCTCCTTGCGTGCCTAGCATGAAAGCTCCCCTAGAGTAGACCTTTTCGTAGATCCTGTTGTAACGCAGCTAGCCTGTTGCACGACTTGATTCATGAAGGGTTCGTGACTCTATGAACCACTCTTAGAACCAAGTTCTATATTGGTGGTCATGTAGTGTTAGTCTCCAAGGACTCGCTCCTTGCGTGCCTAGCATGAAAACCCCGCTCAGGGGAGACCTTGTCGTCATTATCGTCGTAATACAGCTAGCCTGTTGCGTGACATTGATGCGATTTGTGTCCGTAATCCTGGGAACCTTATCTGTCAACGTAGAAACTATCCCGTGAGTGGGTTTGTGGGTAAGAACCTAGAACTTTCCTCATATAGCCTACCTATAAGGTTTCTTTGATCAGAAGCTTTGGTCATCTACCCGTGAACGGCCAACCTCAGAACTGTTTGAACCTGTGATCTGCGATCCTGGATTTTGCATCTTGCATTGCATCTCATGTCATTGCATTGCATCTGTTATGCATCTTGCATTGCATTTTCAACCTCAGAATCTCACTTCAACTTCCTTCCTTCTCCAGTAAATCAAGCTGATTCCTCGACACCAGTACGCAACTCGAGCCAATACTAGACGAATGATGGAACAGATCCAGCAAGAACAAGCCGCTTTCAGAGAAGAGTTGGACTCTATCAAGGGAAAGATCGACCAGATTCTTAAAGCCATCATGATGGCCAGAAAGGAGGAAGAACTGCGTGAAGCCGCTGCTGCCAACAACAATGCACCCGTTCAAGGATCAACCTCAAGGCTCTCTGTTCCTGTTCCCATCCCTATTACTTATGGGATACCAATGGACTTCGCTCCTACCACATCTCAACCACTTCCAACATCTGGAGTCACTGTTGGTGCTATTCCGCAAGCCCAACCTGTCGTCACTCAGATTCCTATTCCTCATGCTGAAGAAAATCTGGTAGATCAGTATGATGAGGTCCAGAACTACCATGCTGCTATCCCAATTGTTAATCCTACTGCTGCTCAGGATTCTGAAGCCATCAAGATGTGCCGTGATCTAGCTGAGAAACTCCGAGTTATGGAGGGGCGCAACTCAAAATCTCTG
The DNA here is from genome assembly GCA_022829125.1 of Lathyrus tuberosus. Classification (NCBI taxonomy): domain Eukaryota; kingdom Viridiplantae; phylum Streptophyta; class Magnoliopsida; order Fabales; family Fabaceae; genus Lathyrus; species Lathyrus tuberosus. The sequence continues at coordinate 3,348,127 of JALAZF010000092.1, read as the reverse complement.
AATGCTCTGGATATGTGCTTGGTGCCAGATGTTGTTATTCCTCCCAAGTTCAAAGTGTAAGAATTCCCAAAGTACAAAGGTCTCAGTTGTCCCCACATGCATCTAAGGATGTACTGCCGCAAGATGGCTGCCTATGCCAAAGACGAAAATCTGATGATCCATTGCTTCCAAGACAGCTTGTCTGGGGCATCTCTTGAGTGGTATATGCAGCTGGAGCGTAGCAATGTGCGCACTTGGGATGATCTAGCTGATGCATTTGTCAAGCAATACAAATATAACACTGACCTTGCTCCGAATCGTACTCAACTTCAGAGTATGGCTCAAAAAGACAACGAATCCTTTAAGGAGTACGCGCAACGCTGGAGAGAGCTGGCCGTAAGAGTGCATCCACCACTTATTGACCGTGAACTAATTGACATCTTCATGGGTACTTTGCAAGGCCAATACTATGAGAAGTTGATTGGTAATGTTTCTGCCGGATTCTCTGATTTGGTAATTGTCGGTGAGAGAATTGAAGAAGGTCTGAAGAGCGGAAAGATCCAAGGAGGTTCTAGTAGCCAGTCTCAAGCCAAGAAACCTTTCAACAATGGATACAAGAAAAAAGAGGGTGAAACAAATGTTGTCTCTGCTCAGAAAGGGCAAGCTCCACAAGCTCCCGCTCCAATGCCTTATCAAATCCCTTACTTCCAGTATCTGTATGTTGCTGCTGCGTAATATGCTCTGATGCCTTATCAGCCAATAGTTTAAGTTGTTCAAGCTCCAATGCCTCAATAACAGACTCCTCTGCAACAGTCATACAACCAACAAGGGTATCAGTATCCTCCTCAACATCAACAACAGAGAGCTGCTCAACAACGTCAGCCTAATCAACAAAGGACAAGGAGGCCAGATAGAGACTTTGATCGTCTGCCAACATCATATGCTCAGATCTTTGCTCAATTGATGGAAAAGAGGGTTGTTACTCCGAGAGACTTGGCTCCTCCAACTGTCATTCCTCCAGATTATGATGCTAATGCTCATTGCGAGTTTCATAAGGGTGCTCCAGGGCATATGATCGAGAACTGCAGAGCTTTCAAACACAAGGTGCAAGACATGATCGACTCAAAGTTTCTCACGTTCAATGGGAGGGCTCCAAACGTCATAAAAAACCCTCTGCCGCCGCCAAACTAGTGCCAACATCATGTCAAGTCAAGTTTATTCCCCGAAGAAGGCAGTTATGTTGTCATCCCGTCATTTGCATTCTTGTTATTTTGTCTTTATTTGTTTAAGTACTGTATGCTTTGAACATTGCCTTTCATATTTAGTTTATTAATGTAGTAATTATGCATGTTTTGAATCAGTTATGTCGTATTCACTCATTCTTTCCATTTACTGCAAATCACTAGCACATTTATATCCATTTCACTCTCTTTATCAACTGTTGTTTTAGCAATGATTGGAGGGAGGATGATGAAAGCGAAATACCCATAATTACAAAGTGTATGCTTTCGGATAGAGTCTCGCCGATGATGTACAGGCATTGTTTCAACCCCCAAAACACTGGAGAGACAAGGAGTTAATCCCTAGTAAACCACTTCGAGCCTAGAAGTAGTAGTTTTCTTCAGATCTATAAAACCTTACACTTAACCTGGGGCAGGGTAGTGTTCAGTTAATCCAACTACGCACTCGAATCACAAAGTAAAATCCAAAGACATGATAGTTGTTCATAAAAAAACCCATGACTTGGCAGTCACAATCCTCCAACAAAATCAAAACCAAAAACAAAAAAAAAATAAAAGCCTGCTAAGTCAAGCACCTCAAAAGAGACTTAGGCAAAAATCAAGGCTACCCTGATGGACTCGAAAAGCGAAACCAGTCCATGCAAAAGATAGGGATCAAAAATCAAAAGAGGCCCTCAAATCCTCAACAAAAATAAAATAAGATCTAGTGACCACCATATCAAAACCAAAGGGTCGCTGACATCCATAAAAAACAAAATAAGGTGACTGCCATTTCAAGCATACCTTGAACCGTCAACCCTTTTGGAAGACAAACATATGCAGAATTAACTGAACGTAGGACTGGAGTTTATCACGAAGAAGGGGTGGGTACAAATCATACTTTGAGCCTTATATCCTTTGTTTCATAACCACAAACCAGACCACGTTACAACCCTCGAAAGACCTAATTGAGGTGAGGTTTATTCTGAAAGCATACTATTACAAGGTTGCGTAAACTGACTCCCCATATTTGCTAATCTTCAGCATTGGTGCCATTCTCCCTGCTATATCTTTCACACCATCAAAATCAGCACACGTTTGGGCTAACCGTCCATTCGTCTCACTTTCACGACACTCGAATAAACGACTCTTTTTCAAACTTGCATGAGCATTGTATTAAGATTACCATTTGTGAATGTGCAATTTTAACTGCAAATCAGTGCTAGACATTCAAGATAACTCCAACAAGGGGCAATCAAAGAAGAACTTGAACTTTTAGCGGTGCCGACCCGAAGCAAGACCCCCTCAAACCCTCAAGCTGGGGCAAATCCTTCAACAGCTCAATCAGGGGCAAGCTACCTCAAAGCACATCAAAGTTCATCTTCCAAAGATCAGACCACTTCAGAACTGGTTAATCAGGGGCAGACCATTACCATGTTCAGACTGGGGCAAGACTCATTACAGCAAGCAACCCTGATCATCAAGCACAGAGTTGTGGTCCTCTCAGAAACGAGCTCACAACTTGAGGCTTCGAGAGCATCTTCGTCTGCATCAATCATGGTGTCTTCAACGAACTAAGTGCCGAGGAAATCAAATCCCTCCCACCGCCCAAAAGTCCAATCCGCATTGGCAACTACCAAAAGTCCACCATATTGGCACCCTTCCAAAACATATCCAATCACCCGTCTGCAATCATACGCATCATATGCATCGCATTCGACATCATAAACATCATATGCATCATATACATACCCAAAAACCAATCACACTTCCCCAACACTTGCATTTTCGTGCGTTAGCATTTGCGTTGCATATCATTACAGAATCAAGCATTCATACATGTGTGAGATCCAGGGTCAATCTCGAGACTGCAAGATGATCTTCAGCCCAGGCAGGGGCATCTTCATCAAATCTGTGGACGTTCTTCACAAAGTTATTCCAAGACGATCTCCAGCCCAGTCAGGGGCATCTTCTTCAAGTTCATGGGCATCCCCCATGAGGTCTTCAACCTTCTGTTGATGAAGTTGTGATTCTCCAAGCAAGTCAGTGGACATTCTTCATTGAGTTGTGTTTCTCAACCTTTTGTTGCTGAGGTCGTCATCCTCATCCCAACCAATAAACATTCCTCCGAGTCAGTGGGCGTTCCTCATTGAATATTTTCTTCAAGTCGAACTACGACTGTCCTGATTCTTTATTCTCGTCCGAGTAAAGATACGTAGGCACAAGATTGCGTAGATCTTGGCGGGTTACCTTCTCCATTTTTCACTGTTTCCCTTTCCTGTTCGTGGGCTCTCCTCATTGATTTCTTTACTTCAACCTTTTGTTGATGTCTCCAAATAAATCTCATCATATCCCCAGCAAACTTGACCTTTTGTCAATTGCCTTACTATCATCCTTTTGGTGATAGCCAAACCCAATCAACTCAATTCAACCTTCATCCTTTTGACGTTGGTCCTCACAAATAAGAAGTTCCTATCATCTTTTTTGTGGTAGTAGCTTGTTTTGATCCGTCATCCTTTTGGTGTTGCCGATCCATAAACCCTTGGTCTGTGTGTCATCCTTTTGGTGAGTGACAGCCTGTGTGTGTGTGTGCCCTATTATCCTTTTGGTAATAGCAGGCTATGTGTGTGCCCTATTATCCTTTTGGTAGTAGCAGGCTGTGTTGTGTGCCATACCATCCTTTTGGTAGTAGCAGGCTATGTTGTATGCCATACTATCCTTTTGGTAGTAGCAGGCTGTGTTGTGTGCCCTATTATCTCGTCGGTAATAGCAGGCGTTGACCTCATTTTCATCCTTTTAGTGGAAGGGTCAGTGTGCGTGTGTGCCCTATTATCTCGTCGGTAATAGCAGGCTTTGACCTCATTTTTCATCCTTTTGGTGGAAGGGTCTCTGTGTGCGTGTGTGCCCTATTATCCCGTCGGTAATAGCAGGCTTTGACCTAATTTCTATCCTTTTGGTGGAAGGGTCTGTGTGTGTGCCCTATTATCTCGTCGGTAATAGCAGGCTTTGACCTCATTTTCATCCTTTTGGTGGAAGGGTCTGTGTGTGTGTGTGCCCTATTATCCTTTTGATAATAGCAGGTTGTGTTGTGTGCCATACTATCCTTTTGGTAGTAGCAGGCGTTGATCTCATTTTCATCCTTTTGGTGGAAGGGTCTGTGTGTGAGTGCCCTATTATCCTATTGGTAATGGCAGGCTGTGTGTGTGTGCCATATTATCTCGTCGGTAATAGCAGGCTTTGACCTCATTTCCATCCTTTTGGTGGAAGGGTCTGTGTGGGTGTGTGCCCTATTATCTCGTCGGTAATAGCAGGCGTTGACCTCATTTTCATCCTTTTGGTGGAAGGGTCTGTGTGTGTGTGCCCTATTATCTCGTCGGTAATAGCAGGCGTTGACCTCATTTCCATCCTTTTGGTGGAAGGGTCTGTGTGTGTGTGTGTGTGTGTGTGTGCCCTATTATCTCATAGTTAATAGCAGGCTTTTGACCTCATTTTTATCCTTTTGGTGGAAGGGTCTGTGTGTGTGCCCTATTATCTCATCTGTAATAGCAGGCGTTGACCTCATTTTCATCCTTTTGGTGGAAGGGTTTGTGTGTGTGTGTGCCCTATTATCCTTTTGGTAATAGCAAGCGTTGACCTCATCTTCATCCTTTTGGTGGAAGGGTCTGTGTGTGTGTGCCCTATTATCCTTTTGGTAATAGCAGGCTTTGACCTCGTTTCCATCCTTTTGGTGGAAGGGTCTGTGTGTGTGTGTGCCCTATTATCCTTTTGGTAATAGCAGGCTGTGTTGTGTGCCATACTATTCTTTTGGTAGTAGCAGGCTTTGACCTCATTTCCATCCTTTTGGTGGAAGGGCATGTGTGTGTGTGTGCCATATTATCCTTTTGGTAATAGCAGGTTGTGTTGTGTGCCATACTATCCTTTTGGTAGTAGCAGGTTGTGTGTGTGCCCTATTATCCTTTTGGTAGTAGTAGGCTGTCTGTGTGCCTTATTATCCTTTTGATAATAGCAGGCGTTGACCTCATTTTCATCCTTTTGGTGGAAGGGTCTGTGTGCGTGTGTGCCCTATTATCTCGTCGGTAATAGCAGGCGTTGACCTCATTTCCATCCTTTTGGTGGAAGGGTCTGTGTGTGTGTGTGTGCCCTATTATCTCGTCGGTAATAGCAGGCGTTGACCTCGTTTTCCATCCTTTTGGTAGAAGGGTCTGTGTGCGTGTGTGCCCTATTATCTCGTCGGCAATAGCAGGTTTTGACCTCGTTTTCCATCCTTTTGGTGGAAGGGTCTGTGTGTGTGCCCTATTATCCTTTTGGTAATAGCAGGCTTTGACCTCGTTTTCATCCTTTTGGTGAAAGAGTCTGTGTGCGTGTGTGTGTTCACTATCATCCTTTTGGTGATAGGTCTGTCATCCTTTTGGTGTCAGGTTTCTTGTATTCCAACTTCTCAATCCTTTTCTTTCTTTCAGACAAATTTGTGGTCTTTTTATATCTAATTGACTTATACCCCGATAGAACGAACACCATGGCAGTTCATCTTACCAGGTTTAAGCTAATTAGATAGGGGCATCTGTTATACCTCAAATTTGTCCTACCTGTATATAGCTTTCATCTGCACATTCCATCCACTAACCATTATTCAGAAAATCCAAAAAAATCTGTTACGTTTCCAGGTCGCTGCAAGGATCGACTGAGATTCATTTGAGGTTTGTCAAGGCAGGGCGCATTGATGCAGATGACGTGTGGCTGAGGTGTCAGTTAAGGTTTCTGTACTAATTCAGGTCAATTGTGTGGGTCGAGATGTTAGGCTCTGTCAAGTTATCAGTTATTTCACAATTGAAGACCATCAAGGACAATTCGTTCATTTCCACTCTCATTTTATCCATATTATCCAAATATCATTTCCACTATTCATCTAAATAATCAATCATCCACAATTTTGATCTATCCATTTTAAGTCCATTATCCACAATATTCAATCCAGTTATCAAATGTCCATCTCTAATATCCATTTTTAAACCAAAGTGATCCATTCATTATCCAAATGTCCATTTTAAATCCATTGTCTAAAAAAAACCATTCTACAATAACCATTATACTTCATCTCACCAAAAGCCCATACCATTTTACAAATGCAATTACCCATTTTTATCCATTCATTTCAATTTCTATTTTTTCTTATACCAAAGACCATGAAAAAAAATTCATTTACTATTATCAATAAACCCATTTACAAATAATAGAGTTTGTGGCAAGAGAAAATTTACAAAAATAATAACAACTGCCAAGCCAAGCTTCAATACATCTTCATTAAGTCAAGCGAATGGCAACCACCTTAAAGGCTTCATCACATCGTTTACAGCAAAGGAGTTGAAAAAACATCGTCCACATGCCAAGCCAACTCACAACCTTACGCAACACACAATGAACCTTGCACCGACCTATACCTTCACAAATCATACGCACCACATGACCCTACAACAGGTACGACAAAATCACGTCACTGCAAAAACGACTCTATTTGTATCAAAACGGCAACGCATAGGTGGAAACGAAAATAACAATTTCACAACGCTTACCTTATCTTTCCTATAAATCCAGCTTGCTCCTTCACTCTTTATGGGGGGAAGACCTAGCCGCCAAACCCTTCCGAATCTCCTCACTCAACCTTCATAAACCTCAACCATTAACCATAACTTACACAACCAAATTGAAACATAACTAATACACAGCCCTCAAATCTTCTTCACTAAACTCATCATAAATCCAAATCAACCACCGCCCAACATTCCTCTCGCAACACAGCTCAAAACTTTCACTGAAATCCACCATTAACGACCTAAACTCTTCTTCAACTTCAAACCTTGGCTTTTTTTTCTTTCAAACATCATTCACCAAAACAACCTTATAACTGTCATCACACCACCATATGATAACCCAAAACCCCCACATCCAAACTCGTCACCGCCAACAACCCGCACTGCCACAAAACCAAGACACAAACCAAATCGTATAAACCCAGATCCGAAACAAAGAACGAGAGATGAAGAGAGAAGGATAGAAATCGTGAACGAACCTGGAGAGAGAGATTGAAACAGAGATGCTTTGAGATTGATTTGAATTGGAAGGTTGGAATACGATGCGTTGTTGTGGTTGTGATTCTTTTCAACCGTGTTCTTCCTTTCCTGTGTCTACTTGCTGCCGCGTGTTACCCATTGCTCGTTTCTTTTGTTTTAAAAAGGAGCCTAATGTTTCTCTTTTTGATGACAATGTTTATTCTTAAAAAAAAAGGGAGTGTGGTCTATTTTAAAAGTGAGATGGGCTTGGTTTTTTTTTAAACCGAGTTTTTTTATGGTTGGTGGGCTGGTAAGCCCGTTTCTTACTCATACTACTACAAGGTCCAGCGCCACACCCCCCATATCTCCTTTTTTTTTTTTTTTTTAGTCTCTTTTTATTTGTTCTATTTTTATTAAAAAGGTTTCTAATATTTGGTTTTAGATTTGATGAAGTTTCTTGGTAAATAATATTTGATTTCTATTTCTGAATTTCTATTCCATATTTTGGGCCAATGATATAAAAGCATCTTGATTTGTTTAACAATCTTGATCTATATGAGGCCTACTTATTTTATTTTTGATTTATTTATTTTTATTTCAATACATTATTTCTACTCATTTATTTTGGGTCAATGAAAACCAAACATCGATTGATTTATCGATCTCTCGACTAAATCTCGATAAAGGTGAGACCTTTATTCTTTGTATTCATATTTTTGATTTAATTTCTTAATTGTCACTTTATATTTCTTTTATTTTCATTTTGGTCAATGAAAGTCAAAAGTCAACAATTTATCGATTTTCTCGAATAAATTCCGATTAAGACGAGACCAATTTTATGTCGATATTATACCTTGTTAATATTATCTCGATTATATTATCGTTCATTCTTATTCATATCCATATCATATTCATATTCATGCTTATCTAACCATTTTCATTTGTTCAAACGCTTACTTCCCGATTAAAATACTCAACACATATTCAAACCATTTTTTCTTAATCAAATCGCGAAAGAACTGAATTCTTGAGGTCTAGCACCTCTTGGGTTCTTGAGTGACCACCATTGGGGCGCACGCCTTAGGTGGTGATTACTCGACCTTTCGCTCCTAAAACACTCGACTTAACTATTTGGACAAAGGAGTACCATTGGAGTCTAGTATCCCACGTGGTACTTTCGTTGTTCATCAAACAATATCTCGTAAATTAATCGAATGAAAAAGGTGTCGTTAGGATCTAGCATCCCAATAATGCCCCGATTAATTGGTTGCGAGGCCGACGTCTCATTTATCGAATAATCGTCATTCTCCCTAAAACGTTTAACAAATCAAACCATTTCCAAACCAATTCTCGACTCGTCGTCGAGCCACTCTTCAAAATATTCTCGTAAGTCGAGTGCCTTTTACCTCGTCGTCAAATGTACACTTACATATTTCGTAGGTTTTGTTACTAGGAGCACCCCTATGGACTAGTATCGATCCTCACCTCTTTTCTCAACCAATTCGATCCAATCTTTTTTCAAACCGTTTTCTTAATCAACTAACGAAAGGAGGAGATTCTTGGAATCTAGTATTCCTTAGATCTTCGAATGAATAGCTCTCGAGGCACGCCCTTGGGTTGTTGTTCATTCAACCTTTCGTCTTAAAACACTTAATCCCTATCAAACATTTTCGCAATCAACTCACGAAAGAACTGAGTTCTTGGAGTCTAGCATTCCTTGGATTCTTGAGTGAATGCTCTTGAGGCACGTCCCTTGGGTTGTATGTCATTCAATCTTTCGTCTCCTAAAATTCAAACCCTAACCCCTCTTTTCGTGGGCGTACCACGAACTACGACTGCTTTGATTCTTTATTCTCGTCCGAGTAAAGATACGTAGGCACAAGATTGCGATGATCTTGGCGGGCACACTTTTTCTTTTCTCCCTGTTTCCACACTACCATCTTTTTCTGTCAAACCCCATAGTCGAACTACTATTGCTTTGATTCCTCATTCTCGTTCGAATGAGCATACGTATGCCCGAGGTCGCGATGATCTTGCCAAGCACCCTATCCTAAAATCACCTCATTTCCCCTTGGTATCTTTTCCCTTTATCTTACCTTTGAGAAGAAAACAAACAAGCTTAGCTAACATTCCTCACAAATCGAACTAAGAGGTTCCCGTTGAGTACAACGGACGTGAGGGGGTGCGCGTACCTTCCCCTCACGTAACCGACTCCCGAACCCAGAATGTGGTTGCGACGACCACATTCTTATCCTTTCTCTTTAAAGGGTTTCTCGATATTTTCCTTTCCCTATTTTTGGGATAAATAAAGTTCGGTGGCGACTCTGTCGAACCGTTTTCTGCGCATTTCGCGCGAGGGTCGTATTTTCGATGAATTTTCGAGGTGCGACAGTGAGTTCTTCCACAGTTTGAGTGAGGAGCTTATTTTGTACCAAGATTGCATTGTTTGTATCCAACTCAAGAATTCCAGGTTTCTTTTGTGTGGTTCCTCGATTATGTTGGACTTGATGATCGATGAGAGCCATTCAGTTGATAATTGAAACTGTTCTTCTGCACTTTTTGCCAATAAAGAACCATCAGCTGTTGCGTCAAGTAAAAGCTTTGGTTGGGGTTGCAATCCATTGCGGAAGATGTGAACTTGTGTAAGACTGTCAAAACCATGATTCAGACATTTCCGTAGCATGGATTTGTACTGTTTCCAAGCTTCACATAGAGTTTCATTTGCAGATTGAGCAAACACAACAATGGATGTTTTTGCATCCATGAACCGGTTTTGAGGGAAGAATCTGTTAAGAAATTTTTTTCCAAGACATTCCAGTTCGTCATGGTTTCGGTAGGTTGGTCAAGATACCAATCTTTTGCTTTACCGATCAAAGAATGTGGGAATAACCTCATAAATACTGCTTCTTCTTCAGCTTCGGGTGCATCTAATGTACCGGCCAGTTTATAGAACTTTCTGAGGTGGGAGTATGGATCTTCATGATCCAAACCTGCAAAAGGGTTAGTGTAAATAATCTGCAGTAGCCCCGTTTTCATTTCAGCTTGTCGGTTATTTGGAGTGTTGGTGAGACGAGCTAATCGTCTTGGACTGCTCCGACAAGGTCCACCGTTGACAATTTCAGTCATTGTTTCTTTTGTAAGATTTGTTGAGGAAGTTGATGCGGAAGCTCCTTTGTGATTTTTCTTCTTGGATGGTTGTTTCTGTTTCTTCTTCTTTCTTTTGTTCTTTCAATCTCGGGATAAAAAAAAAGCTTTGCCTCGAAGCATAAACAGAAGTTTCACAGCCTATCCAACACTTGAACAAACGTTGCGAAAAACAAATATATACAATATATAACAACTTAGAAGTATAGAAACTATTGCGATGTTTTAATATCTTAAACGCCAATTGTAGCGTGCGATTTTTGTTGGTGACGCGACCACCTTACAACAATGGTTGGAATTTAGTGCTACTTTCTGATTTCTTATTTATCCTATGAAGCTGGAAAGGAAATGGAAGATATCTAAAACTAACCTTGCACGCAAATGTTTTCTTTAACAAATGCCAAGAGATTGGGGGGTCCGGGGTCAGATTATACAAAGGGCAGTTGTTAATTACCTAGCGTATATATGGTTATCCATAGATTTTCTTTAGCATGTTTCTCTATTATCTACTTACTGGTGTTTATCTGTTATAGGTTGGGAGTTTCTCCTTTGGGAGTGTTGAGAGAGCATTTTTGTTGTTTTCGGGTTTTTCAATGTTTTTGGTAAGGTACTGGACCTAAGGTTTTTTATTGGTGTGCTCGCTAAGATTTCACAATCTTATGCCTACGTATTCCCGTAAAGATAACAGGGAAATCAGAGCCATCGTAGTTCCTCCTATTCTATGGGAGGAAAGATGTTTGGTGTCTTGTTTAAAGCCCAAGATTGAAGCTAGATGAGTATTTGTGTCTTGTTCAAAGCCCAAGATTGAAGCTAGAAGTTTTGATTGAGAGAGAATTTGTCATCTCTAAAGGGAGATATCTCACTTATTCATCACAGTGTTGAGGGATTGGTTATAAAGGGGAATTACTTTAACTGGAATGTATGGAATCCAACAATACCATAATTTCCTTTTATAAGGGAATTATCCTGAAGGAGGAAACTTTAACTCAGTGTAGAGCAATGCCATTTTTCCTTAGGAGTCTTTCATGCTAAGAGATGGACATTGAATTGGATGTAAATAATCCAGAGGCTTGCCACTTATAGCAATTAGATGAAAGATGAAGTTTACCAGGATAAAGAGGGACTACAATTTGGATTTTGAATTAACAAGTGTGCCACTTACAACAATTATCTGGGATTAGGGTTTGTTTGATTGTCTGTTTTGATGTGTGATGTACAAAGAAATGTCTTCCTACATAGAGAACTCTTGATTTCCTCTTAGGGGATGTTGGTTTTTATGTGCTTTGATCAAAGCCCAAGGTTGAAGCTAAAAGGTTGACTCTGTTTAAGGAGTTTTATATCTGTCTTATACAAAGCCCAAGATTGAGGTTGAAAAGAATTGACTCTTCCGGGGAAAGTTTTGGTCTGTCTTGTACAAAGCCCAAGATTGAGGCTAAAAGAAATGACTCCGCTGGGGAGGGGTTTTATCTGTTTTCTACAAAGCCCAAGATTGAGGCTAAAAGTTATTGACTCAATTGGAAAATATTTTGTCTGTCTTGTACAAAGCCCAAGATTGAGGCTAAATCTGCTGAGGGAAAATCTTTATACAAAGCCTAAGAGGAGGTTAATTGGGAAGTTTCTTATATGAAGCCTAAGAGGAGGCTAACTTCTGCTGAGGATTATTGAGATCCAAAGACAGGTCTAAGTTGGGGAATCAACTCTTGCTGAGGAGTGAAGAAGAGTTGAAATATCAGATGCCTTGAGGTTCTGATTTTTCTGAGGGTTTATTGGTGGCAATTTGACCCTAGCTTGAGGAATTTAGAATGAGGGTTTAAAGATGGAGTTTTAAAAACCTATGGAGGTTCTAACTCTGTTGGAGATTGATGAAGTGATCAGGGTTTTTTCTCGTGCTTTTAGGAAACTTGAAGGTTTCTTTGAGATCCAAGAGGAGATGAAACTTTCCAAGTCTACTGGTATGAAAAAGGTTAACTCTTAGTTAGAGGATGATCTTTGTATGATTCCCAAGAGGAGGCTGATGTTTTAAGGGATGAGAATCAACCCTAAACTGGTCTGATGTTCTGACTCTCTGGAGGATTGAACTAGCAAAAGATGACTAGGTTTTGTCCTATACCTGTAGGAGGTCTTCGGGTCATTGTACTAAGCCCAAGAGGAGGCTGAGAACTTCTAAGAAGCCTGAGGGTCCTTGTACAAAGCCCAAAAGGAGGTTAGGGATGCTTTTAGGAAGCCTTTGGGTCCAAGCCTAAGAAAAGTTCAAGAAAGGTTTCACCGGGAATAATCCTTTCTTTAGTGAACAGTTCTAGGGTTTGAAGAAATTCAAGAGAGGTTTCACTGGGAATTAATCCTCTTTGGGGAAATGAATTTCTTGTACAAATATTTCTAAGTAGTGACAGTATTGAGAAAAGTTTCACCGGGAATAATGCCTTTCTCTGTTCCATATTGTATAAGCCCAAAAGGAGGCAAGACTGTATCTGGAATTTCCTACGGGGAACTAGTTTTGACTGTATTGAAAGAGTAACCACTGGTTTGACCTAAATCTAGACCTAACTGCTGGGGAAAACTCTAAGCAAGTATATACAAGCATATACAGATGAAATATATAAACAAGTATATATTGAAAAGATAGTGGAACTTACAGTTGTGCAAGCCCAAGCATAGTAACTACAGCTGTATGGTTAGTCATTCAAGAAATTAAAGTAAGTTTTGATAAAAAACTTTGAATTTGAATCTAAATCAAAGAGGAAAGTTGTTTTAAGAGGAATTTTGGGGCTTATACTCAAGGAGAGGTGTAGATGAATTCTTTTGAAAAGGCGACGATCGCGTCGTGGTTTTGAAAATCACAGAGGGACTTATATAATGACTGAGGCCCAAATTATTTGTATTTACAAAGAGAACGGGTCTTACACTCTATTAGAGGCCCAAAAGTTTATTTTTATACAAGAGATGGGACTTATAGCTCAAGGAGAGGCCCAGATGAAAGACAGTGATTGCACCATTATTTTGACAATTGTACTGGGACTTATACAATGACAGAGGCCCATATTATTTATGTACAAAGGGAGTTGGGTCTTACACTCTATTAGAGGCCCACAAGTGTTTGAAAAAGAAGAAAAAAATAGGACTTACAACCAAAAGGAGGCCCAGATGAAAATTGTTTTGAAAACGGCGATCGCGCTGAGATTTTTGAAATCGTATCGAGACTTATACAATGACCGAGGCCTAAAAAGGTTTATTTACAAAGGGATGAGACTTACACTATACCAAGAGGCCCAATAGTTTTTTTTTGAAAAAGAAGAGAGAATGGGACTTATAACTCAGAGAGAGACCCAGATGAAAAACAGCGATCGCACCGTTGTTTTTGAAAATCGTATCGGGACTTATACAATGACTGAGGCCTAAAAATTTGTGTGTGACAGGGGATGGGTCTTACACTCTATTAGAGGCCCAAGAATATTTTGAAAAATGTTTGTGAGGGTGAAAATAATCAAAACCCTAATTTGATTGAAAAATACATTTTAATTTGAATAAAAATCATTTAAAATGATCAAAATTACCAAACATGTGTGAAAAATAAGTTGTGATCTTGGATAAGTGTTTGAAAAATCATGTTTTATCCATTGAATGATTTGAAAATCATTTGAATTTGACAAATCAAGAGAAAGAATTTATTTAAAAATGTTTAAAAATAATTAAAAAGGAATTCTTTTCAAAAATTCAAAATATATTAAATAAATAATATCTTTTTGATTTTTTTGTGGAATAAAATACTTTAACATTTTTAAAACTTAAAAAAAAAAGACCAATAAAAATTGATAAAAAATGAGAGAGAAATTAATTTTTGAAATCATTTAAGAAAATAATATGAAAAAAGAAGTGAAATTGGACAAGTGATAAAAATTTGTCATTGGTGGGGATTGAACCCACGACCTCTCACCCACACACAAGCAAAACACGCTCTTGCCAACTGAGCCAACGTGTGCTGGTGATATTGAAACACAACCAACCAACACATAATATATGATAAATGCATGGTAAATTCAAAATTTAGCGCGAAGAACTTTTTCTTCAACCTCTAGCCGGATTTGCAAAATCCATGCTATCTCACTCAATACATAATGAAATAGGATGATGTAAACATGAAAATCACTCGTTTTTAAACAAGGAACACGATGGTGGAATTTAATTTCGTTTATTTTAAGTATAGTGGAAGTTATTACATGATGATCAGATGAACTCTAAAAAATGCAAAAAACTATGTAAAATCCTATACATATAAGATAAATAGTAATTGTTTGAGGATTAATGATCTATGAACATCCAGAAACATGTTGGTAACTTGAAACAACATTTATGATGAATGTAGTATGGAGTTTGAAAGTTCAAGGCTTACCTCTGCAAGAAGGAATCGAATTCTGTTGAAGAGGTTTTACAAAAGTGAAACAATGATCTGGGTAGCATCCTTAGGCCTCAAGGAGTGTGTTGCAACTTTTAGAATGTTTTGAAACTCTTTAGATAAGCTGGCTCGATTCTGACTGCAGTTGGACCAAGTGAGAAATGGAGATGGTGATCCTAATGTTTTAGAAGTGTGAGGAGTGTTTGATCAGCTCATATATGATGTATGGGATGTGTTAGAATAATTGGTTGTGATGGAATTGCTCTCTAATGAAAAATTCGTTAGTGACTTGCAAATGAAGGCATTTCTGGTGTGAGAGTGAGAGAGAGATTTTGAGTAAGGCAAGTGTTCTGAGGCTTTGGTTTACTCAAACTGATCATAATTGATGTCTATTTATAGTGCAACAAGTTTGTTCTGGCGTCAATAGTGAATGGAGGCTTGGACAATCCCTTGGCCAATGGTGATCAAATGGAATCTCAAGTCTCCTCTAGCCATTGACTTGAGGTTAGAGCACAGGCTATGAGTCCTTTGGTTCAGAGATAAGGCTTGACTCATCTTGGAAAACATTGTTTTGATGCATGTCACCTCTATGCATTCATTCAATGCTTCTTGACAACTTGAAAATTTTGAATAAGAATCTTGAATTTCCACATGCCTAAATGATAGCTCTTGGACTTGTGAGGCTTGTGGATTAGAGATACTTGCTTGGATGATATTCTTATATGTTTTCAGAAGTGTGACAAGGCTTAAGTTTGCACAATTTAGCCAGCTCGAGCAAAAATGCACAAAACTGCCTTGTACAAGACAGTTTGAAAGTGTCATTTTGGGATGATCATATATCCTTGCTCAAATTAAGTTATGGAAGGATCATGTACTTTTTAGAAAGCCCTCATATGGTACAATCTATGAGTGATCATAGTTTATCTTGAAACTATTTGAATCCAATTGAAAAATCCTCATGAACATTGATGTTCAAGGCTGAAAACTTAGACAGTTTTTTTACTAAGTGTTAAATCTTTGATTTTTCACCACTTTGATCCATCCACAACCAAAAATCCATGAAGAATTAGAGTTTTATGTAGTTGAAGCTTTTGTAGAATGTAGGAAGACCTACAAATCAGGCTTTGGATAACTCAAAATGGCTGCTTGGATCAAAAGTTATGGTCCTTGGAAGTTGGTACCAAAACCATCCAAATTTAGTAACTTAGAAATTTTTTCAATTTTTCAAGGTTACCCCTTTTACAAGTTATCATGATTTCTTGGTCAACTCTTGTTCAAATGACATTATAAATCATATTTTATGAGAATATGAGTTATAAGTATCATTTTTGCCTAAAAAGTCATGTTTTGACTTTTGGCTCCGGAGCGTGTCGGTGCGAAAAAACCCTAATTCCCGACTTTTGAGGAATGTATTCTCTGAGGGTAAGCCAACTTTGCAAATAGACTCCTAGGGTTATTTTGAGCACATTGAGTCACATTTTGAAGCCTTGGCTCATCCCCCTATGAAAATTTCACTCTGGAGGTCTCAGTCGACCAAAACCCTAATTTGGTAACACTGGGTGTTTCGAAGCTCAATCCACTTGGAATGTTGCAACCTTGTGCTTGATTCCTGATATGAGAGACCTATTTATCCTTCATGGATGTTTGATAGGTTAGACAAGTTGAAGATCATCTCATTTCTTGATTGATCTTTTGTCTAAATGTTTTGAGAGGGCTCAAAACCCTAATTCTTGATTGTAGTGAATGCTCAACAATCCTTGAGGAGATTGATGAGGTATGATGGCACATCCATATTATGGTAATGATTTGGACAATGATGGAAAATATTGGTGGTCAAAATTTGGGGTATGACAGATGCCCTTATTTAATCTTCTTGGACCCGAAGGTGTGAATGGCGAAGGTATTCGGGGGTGCAAGAGGATTAAATATCGGAATACCCGAAATTTTGACTGTGGCTATGAATGGCAGTTTACTCGTCCATATTATTTTTCTAAGCAATGTTACTTAGAAAAGGGTAAAACTTCCCCTCGATCCTAGTCTTCAGCCACGGAACTGGTCTTAGTTTCTTATGAAATAAACTTCCCCTCGATCCTGGTCTTCAGCCCTGGAACTGGTCTCAATTTCTTTTGAAATAAACTTCCCCTCAATCTTGGTCTTCAGCCACGAAACTGGTCTCAGTTTCTTTTGAAATAAACTTCCCCTCGATCCTGGTCTGCAGCCACAGAACTAGTTTTAGTTTCTTCTTGTCGAGTTTCTTTTCTTGACAAGGAATGCTATCCGTTGTAGCGGTTTTCGTCAAACTTCTCGCCGAGTCTTACTGGGGAGACGCCATTTGATGGAAAAACTTGATTTCAGACTTGCTGGAGAAACCCAATCGTCTGAATTATAGAGGTGTGCAAACTTCTCTGTTGGAGATGCCATTTGTTGACTCTATTGGGGAAAATGAGTCTCTTGAGAGACTGTTTTTTGCTTGGGGATATTACATCATACTTTTCTTCGAGATCCTTTTGGAGAAATGCCATGTGATGTGATCCAATTTTGAGGTGCCGATGACTCCATTGAAAACAATTTTTTTGGGGAGAAACCATCGTATTGCCAAGAGTCTTCAGTTGAGAGGCTTTCTCTGGGGATTTTCTTTAATCCGGGAAAGCGAAGAAATATCATCTCCAATGGTGAAGAGTGATGTTCCAAAGGTGTCTGTCGAATGTTTTCTTGCCTTTCAGAGGTTTAAGTTATCAAAGTTGTTGAGGACAGACTCCAATCCAGAAATAAATTGGGAGAGATTGCTCAGACGATACATTTCCGAACGAGGAAAGAATTGACAACTTTTGGTGAGAGTACTTTTATCACTTGGGGTTGAGTATGACCAAAATGATAGTAATGCAATATAAATATGTATATGAATCAATTATGCATGATGTATGTATATTTATGCTGACAAAACAGACGCGACGTACAGACTGGTGAATGAACACGACTGGATACTTGGCCACTACGGGGGATGAAAAGTATCATTGGTTCAAGATAACAATCCTGTCTTGCTTAGGAGAGATATACCCTATTGGGGAAGAATCATTAATTGGTCTTCAGAGGTAAGAACTCTGTCGGGGATATCAGATGGGACATTACATCTGAAATGGTTGATCCTTCATTCAGGTGTACTGGTTTAGAAGAAGTACTTTGATTCTGTGCTTTGAGGTTTAATTACTTCAGGAGAAGCCATCGATGTTCCTTTTTGTGTTCAGTAATAAAAAAGAATTTCCATCTTTATTTTAAAAGCAGAAGAAAATTTGACAAGTAAATTCATTTTTTTTCAAGAATCGTTGATCATGTTAAAAATGGCATTCTGTAAAGCAAAATAAATGAGAATTGCAAACAAAAGCACTAGGGCTCAAATTTTATTGGTAGAATGGTAATCAGCCAAGTGCGTGATCCCATAGAGCATTACAAAGTTTAGAAAATGGTAATTTATGAGAAAAGGGGTTACATTGAAACATAATAACCGCTATCCTCCTACCAACTTTGAATTCTGGACATCCTGAGCTTCTGTTGAAGATGACCTTGACTGAAGTCTTTCGACATGTGGTGTTACCACTGGGGACTTAACCTTGTCGGGCGTAGTTACTTGCCATGAATCCATACCTTTTTTCCTGGATTGTCTCTTGAGGTTTCCAATCCATTAGGATGATTTTTTTTGCTTATGTCTCTAATTTTTGCCTGGACCGCCCTTTCGTGTTTTCAATCCATCGAGATGTTTTTTTTATTTAGGCGGAGTATTTCTTGACTACATCAACATTTGTGGGGTAGGCAAACTCCTCTCCATCCATGGTTGCGAGTCTCAAGGCGCCGCCTGAGAAGGCTTTCTTGACCATATAAGGGTCGTTATAATTCAAAGTCGTCATTCTTTTTTCTTCGATTAGGTTCAGTTCATCGTGCCTGCTTTGACACTATTCAGCCTCTGTTAGCTTGACTTCCATCAATACCCTGATTGATGGTATCTCGACTTCTATGGGTAGCACTACTTCCATGCCATATACTAGAGAGAAAGGGGTTGCCCCTGTTAAAGTTTGGACAGATGTGCGATAACCGTGGAGAGCATAGGGTAGCATCTCGTGCCAGTCTTTGTAGGTTACAACCATCTTTTGAACGATCTTCTTGATGTTCTTGTTAGCCGCATCTACCGCTCCATTCATCTTAGGCCGGTAGGGAGATGAGTTATGGTGTTCAATCTTGAACTCAACACACAACTCTTTCATCATCTTGTTGTTCAAGTTAGATCCATTATCCATAATGATCTGGCTTGGAACATCATAACGGCAGATGAGATTGTTCTTGACAAATTGGACCACCACTTGTCGGGTCACATTGGTGTATGACACTGCTTTGACATATTTGGTGAAGTAGTTAATGGCTACAAGGATGAACCTATGTCCATTTGTAGCTTTGGGTTCAATCATGTCGATTCCTCATATAGAAAAAGGCCATGGAGAAGAAAGAACCTTGAGATGCGTTGGTGGTACATGGATTTTGTCTGTGTAATCAGACACTTGTGACACATTCTCATGTACTTGTAGCAATCGGATTCCATTGTTAGCCAATAATATCTTGTTCTCAGAATTTTTCTTGCCATTGTGTGTCCATAGGCATGAGTTCCAAAGGACCCTTCGTGAATCTCTTTCATCAACATGTTTGCTTCTTGTCTGTCTATGCATCTGAGCAAAACCATGTCGAAGTTTCTCTTATAGAGTGTATCACCGTTTAGGAAGAAGTGGCCAGCCAGTCTCTTGAGAGTCTTCCTGTCTTTTCTGGATGCCCCAGGTGGGTACTCTTGTTTTTTAAGGAAGCACTTGATATCGTGATACCAAGGTTTGTCATCTATGACTACTTCAATTATGAAAATGTAAGCGGGCCTTTCAAGGCGCATTATGTCAATGTTAGGTATGTCGTTTCATTGACCTACACTAATCATGGAAGAGAGAGTGGCTAGTGCATCAGCCATGTGATTTTCTTCACGAGGAATGTGATGAAACTCGATTCTGTTGAAGAATGGTAACAACCTTATCGCGCAATCTTTGTAAGGAATCAATCCTTATTAGTATGTATTCGACTCTCCTTTAATCTGATTGATAACCAGGGTTGAGTTTCCATACACATCCAAGTTCTTTATCCTTAAGTCAATTACTTCTTCGAGACCCATGATACAAGCTTCGTATTCGGTCTCATTGTTTGTGCATTTGAATGTTAGTCGGGCGGTGAAAGGAATATGGGTACCCTGAAGTGTTACTATGATTGCCCCAATTTCGTTTCCATAGGTGTTGACAGCTCTGTCAAAAATTAATCTCTATCGGGAACTTGGTTCTGACCCTTCACTGGGTAGCGATTCATCGCAATCTTTCATTTTCAAGTACATGACATCTTCGCCTGGGAAGTCAAATCCGACTGATTCTTGATCGTCAATCGGTTAATGATCCAAATGATCGGCTAAAATACTTCCTTTGACGGCTTTCTGAGCATGATACTCGATGTCGTATTCTGATAACAACATCTGCCAACGGGAAATCCTTCCTGTGAGAGCAGGTTTTTCAAAGACATACTTGATCGGATCCATTTCGGAGATTAACTAAGTAGTGTGACAAATCATGTACTGGAGAAGACGTTTGGCTGCCCAAGCCAGAGCGCAATAAGTTTTCTCGAGCATAGTGTACCGAGTTTCACAGTCCGTGAACTTCTTGCTTAAATAGTAAATGGCAGACTCTTTTCTTTTTGTTTTGTCTTGTTGGCCAAGTACACTACCCATGGAGTCTTCCAAGACTGTTAGGTAGATGATCAGTGGTCTTCCTTCCACTAGAGGAGATAGAATAGGTGGATTCAACAGATATTCTTTGATGCTGTCAAAAGCCTTTTGGCAGTCTTCCGTCCATACACAGCTTTGATTCTTTCTGAGTAGTTTGAAGATCAGCGCGCATGTCGCGGTCATGAGGGATATGAATCTTGAGATGTAATTTAGATGTCCCAAAAATCGTCTGACCTATTTTTCAATCTTTGGAGAAGGCATTTCTTGAATGACCTTGACCTTGTCAGGGTCAACCTCGGTTCCTTTTTGGCTGACGATGAATCATAAGAGTTTTCCCAATCGGACACTGAATGTGCATTTATTGGGATTCAAACGGAGTTTGAATTTTCTCAGACGCTCGAATAATTTTGACAAGTGTGTCACATGTTCTTCTTTTGTTTTAGATTTGGCAATCATGTTATCTACGTACACTTCAATCTCTTTGTGCATCATATCGTGAAATAGAGTTGTCATGGCCCTTTGATAGGTTGCCCCTGCATTCTTTAGACCAAACGAAATTACCTTGTAACAAAAGGTGCCCCATTGGGTGATGAATGAAGTTTTCTCCATATCTTCCGGCGCCATTTTGATTTGATTATAGCCCGAGAATCCATCCATGAAGGAGAAGACTTTGAATTTTGTTGTGTTGTCTACTAGCATGTCAATGTGTGGCAAGGGGAAGTCATCCTTTGGACTTGCTTTGTTCAGATCCCTGTAGTCTACACACATTCTGACTTTTTCGTCCTTTTTCGGAATTGGCACTATGTTGGCGAACCATTGAGGGTATTCTGAGGTGGCAAGAAAACCCGCGTCGATCTGTTTCTGCACTTCCTCTTTAATTTTGATGGCCATATCAGGATGAGTCCTTCTCAGTCTTTGTTTTACTAGCGGACATTCTATTTTTAGTGGCAAATGATGTTCCACGATGCTGGTATCCAACCCTGGCATGTCCTGGTAGGACGAAGCAAATACATCTGGAAACTCTTTTAGAAGTTTTATCAAGTCTTCTTTGACTGTTGGACTGAGCAGTGCTCCAATCTCAACTTCTTTCTTTTTTTCCTCTAAACCCAAATTGACCGTTTCCAACGGCTTTTTGTGAGGCTCAATAGACCTTTCCTCTTGTCTGAGTAATCGGGAGATTTCTTCTGGAATTTCCTCGTCCTCTTCTTCTTCAGCCTCAAATACCGGGAATTCAAAGTTGGGAGAAGGTATTTGATCATATGTTTCAATGGGGTTTAAAACAAGCAATCTGCATGACATGATGATTCGTTTTTTAGCAAAGACAGAGAGAATGCAAAAGTGTGTGTAGTGTATTTTCTGAAAAAATGCTTGTTTTTATTTTGGGCCGTTTTTAGGATTACCATTTTCTGAAAAACGAAAAGTGAAAACAACAATAAATGCGGGAATGACATTATTTATTCATGATTTGTCGATTCTTGAAACACAACCCTATAAAACAAAACTCTGTCGCTTTGGACGAAGCAAAGAGGGATATTTACAGAAAAGTGATCCCTATTAAAACATCAGTTCCACCCGGGCAAGGTGAAAGGTTAAAACAAAGATGCCAATTACTTAGACTTATGGACGATTTTCGGGACATCGACAGCGACCCAATGGCGATGAACTCCTCTGTGAATCACAAAGTCTGGTACTTTCCTTCTTGGGTTGTCTTCAGAAACAACACTGATTTTTGGCGGAGTAGGATCATTGGAGTCTTCTTCCTATTCATAGTTATCATAAACGAACTCTTCTGTTGCATCTTCCATAGTGTTTTCACTCTCATAAGGATCTCCCCATCTAGTTGGCTGGATGTCCTCATATCTGATACGAGAGCTTTCAGGAGCGGTGTATTTAACTAGGAAGTCATACTTACCACTCGGTTGTCCTAAGGTGTCCCATACTTTTGTGGGAATAAATGAGTCATCCTCCTCAATGAAATTAACCTCAGGAAAAGCATAGTTAATGAATTCTTGTCCTGCAATCTTTGCAGATTCATCACCATGGTGTCAGACATTTTCGGAATGTCTTGAGTAATGATCCTATGACTTGGTGGGGACGTGGGCATTCTTTTCAATATTACTCAGTTGATAGGCACCGTCCGGCTGACTCTTTTGCCCCAAGTCCTCCGTGTATGGCTTCCAGATAGGCAAGTCATCCAGGGGATCATAATACTCATAGTCGAAGTTGTCTTTCATTAGATCATCTTCCTCTAATGAATTGGGTGGAGCACGACATCCTTCAGGATTATAATCTCCATAGATCATCCGGACGTCTGATCTCGGTATATATTTCGGGCTCTGCTTTGGAAAACTGAATGGCATGTGCGCTTCTTTCTGAGACATATAACTGTTATTATTGAGATAAGACTTCCACTCCTCATCCGTATCGGAGGAGTCGTTCCCATCAATGGTGTGTATTTCTTGAGACACTGGGTGGAGGAAGCCTCCACTGTGGAAGAAATCCCAAATGGGATGAAAACTTTCGTCCTTCTTAGTAGTCTGGGTACAGGTTGAAGAGAAACCAAGACCTTTCTTTGCCTTGTTATTAGTAGGAATTATAATATGTCCCTATCCTTTTGTGTCATTACTCTTGATTACTTTGAGAGGGTCCTTGTATGAGGAAATCGATTTCGCTTTTTCTGGTCGATTCTCATTGCTCACCGAGAGTGCTTAGAATTGAGTTCCAACAACCTCTTTCGGTTCTACAAAGGAGAATGATGATAAGTTGCTCACGATTAAGGCTTGCTCTCGCAGACTGTGACTAACTTGTCATTCTTGACGAACTTCAGCATTTGGTGAAGTGTCGAAGTGACTGCCCTAGCTTCGTGTATCCAAGGTCTTCCTAATAAATAGTTGTATGCTGCCTGGATGTCCATGACCTGGAAAGTGACTTGGAAAGTGTGAGGACCGATGGTTATGGGAAGATCAACTTCGTCGATAACTGTTTTTCTGGATCTGTCGAAGGCTTTGACGATGATCTCACTTCCTTTCATCAGGGCTCCTTGAAACGATAGTCGTACCAAAGTTGATTTCGGCATAACATTCAAAGATGACCCATTGTCCACCAATACGCTGGCTAAAGCATCGTCTTGGTAGTTGACTGTAATGTTAAGCGCCATATTATGATTTTTGCCTTCTTCCGGCAATTCTTCATCACTGAATCCTAAGTTGTTACAAGAAGTGATGTTGGAGATGATGCTGTCAAATTGTCCTACTGTCACATCTTGTTCCATGAAGGCTTGCTCTAAGACTTTATGTAGAGCTTCCCTGTGAGCTTCTGAACTAAGCAGGAGAGATAACACAGAGATTCGAGATGGTGTTTGCAACAATTTGTCCACAATGTTGTACTCGCTTTTCTAGATGAGCTTCAACATCTCATCGTTGTTCTTTATAAGTTCTGGATTACTGGATTGACCGACTTATTGATTTAGAACTTCCGTTTGAGGTTCCTTTTCTTTGGCAGGTTCTCCAACTCCTCTGTTGAAGATACGACCGCTCCGGGTAACTCAACTGATGTCGGCAATGTTCACGACGGAGGGTAATTGAATTTCCTTTCCATTTTTGATGGTCGTTGCACTGTACTTGTAAGGGATATCCTTCTCTGATTTGTACGATATTGGTCCTGATAGGTAGATAACCACATGATCTTTTTGGTTATTCTGACCATCGTAGACATCCTCGATTGGTTCTTGATTGAGAATTCTTCTACTGTCAAGAGAGACTTTTGACTCGTTGAGCAGAGGAATTATGGCACAAACGTCTTTGGTTATTCCATGACCAGAGATTATGACAGATCTTTTGCTTTGACCAGGGAGGTAGTCTTGTATCATGTTAATCGACCCAGAACTCGAACATGGTCGAATCTCTTTTCGGTCTAACTGATTTTGGAGGGCTGCTCGAACGAGATAACATCCTTGGTTATTTTTCGAGCATACTCTACATCGCTCATAATTGTGCGGTGGTACCCGACCATACTCGCTTTGTACGCAGTGCATCTTTACTAGATCTGTTTCCATTGAGCAAATATCATGACTTTGATGTCTATCAGTATTCCCATCAGTCATGCTAATCCATTGTGTAGCTTCATCCAAGTAGATTGGAAGCCACCAGTGGTCCAACAAATGTTGAAGGGTTCTTTGTACAAGCGCACACCCTTGGCCGTCTTCACGACATTCTTCACAGTCTTGATAATCATGTGAAGCTAGAAAATCGAGCCTGACCTGTTTAGCATGTAATTCCACTAGACTGGTATTCATCAAGCGTATGTCAAAGATCTGAACCATATTGACTTGATGGTTATTTCTTTCACGGTAGTCTTGGATCCACCCGAGATCCATCTGACGTTGGAGGGCCTCTTGTATAAAAGGGCATCCCTGTTTATTTGTTGAGCAGACTGGACAAGCGCTATAATCCTGCCATGGCAGATTATAATACTGACTTTGTCTCGAATGCATCGCCACTAAGTTGATGTTCATTGCATGGATGTCGTGGTTCTGAACGATGTTGGGATGTGCATGGGCTATGTTTACTTCACGAATCCTGTGATCCTGAATCCAGCCCAAATCCATTTGTACTTGCAGAACTGTTTGTACTATGGCACACCCTTGATTATCTTTAGAGAAGACACTACACTGATGATAGTTGTGAGAGGGTACGTGGCAATACCCACTCTGTTTGCAATTCATTTTCACCAGATTGGTTCCTAATAGGAGTACATCCTGAATTTGATAACTGCGACTAGATTCTTCCTATATTAAATTCACTGCAGTCTTCTTATGTTGTGGCAACGGGTTCGTCTGAACATTCGGATTAGTATCTTTGAAAGATAAGATCTCGTTCCTGACAAGCTTCTGTACATCAGACTTGAAGCTGAGACAATTCTCAATGTTGTGCCCCGTTCCTCCTTGATGGTAAGGGCAAGTTTGATCCGCTTTGAACCAAAAAGGTGGATTTTTTGGTACTGTAAGAGGAGTCTTGGTTTGGACGTGCCCCTTGGCCAGTAGAAGTGGAAATAGTTCTACGTACAACATCAGTATAGGGTCAAACCCTGATGGCCGTGTCGTACGATTGTTGTTGTTGTACTATGGACGAGCCTGCTGAAAAGGTTGTTGCGGCCTTTGCTGATACTGTTGTTGACTTGGTTGGCTCTGAGCAACCTGAGGTTGATAAGACGGAGCTGGCACTAGGTTGATATCGGGAGTTACCGCCGCTACTGGTTGATACCTTTGCCTTTGCTTTCCCAGAGAGATATTACTGATATCTTGCTCTTTCTTCTTTTGGAAAGCACTGCCATATCTCTTAGCACTGATAGATGGCTCTGCATCTTTGACCAATCATCCTTCTCCGACCGCTTCTTCAAGGCGTACTCCCATGTTCACCATTTCAGTGAAGTCACTGGGAGCACTGGCGACTATTCGGTCGTAATAGAACTAGCTTAAGGTTTTCAAAAAGATCTTGGTCATCTCCTTTTCCTTAAGAGGGGGACAGATCTGGGCGGAGATTTCACACAATCTCTGAGCATACTCTTTAAAATTTCTCTGTCCTTTTGTGAGATTGCTCTGAGCTGATCCCTATCCGGTGCTGTAACACCATTTTCTACCCCACAATTATACACGACAAATTACACAAATTATCAGAGTAAAATCAGAATCACCTCAAAGGGTGCACATTTCTCATTAACTTCAAATTTACAAAATTGCTCCGTAAACAACGGGTTTTCCTCAAAATAACTCAAAAGCCTTCAAAGGGCACCAGAACCACCATAACCACAAAAATCCCACAAAGGGTTTATTAAAATAAACCATAGTCATCAAATAATCAATAAAATAACAGCCAAATAAAACTCAACATGGTTCGACTCAACGACTCAACCCGATGTTATACTATCAGAGCAACACCCTCTACATCGACCAAAAGCAAATAATACTTCAAAAGTTCCTCGAAGCATCCACGGCTAATCCTGATCACCTGCACGTTACCCACGTGGAGACAATATTCAAACAAGCAGAGTGAGTAATACAATTCATTATAATCAATATAAAATAGGATATGCATAAAATTGGCATCATCATCATATACGGCATCATCAGAGTCATCACAGGCAAACATCGAAGCATGACATCATAAATAACAATAATATGCCACATAAATGCAATGCACAACAAGACTCATGCATGTGGTACCAATCGTCACAGACTCACAGTTTATGGACACTTAGGCCATCACCCTCCAAAGATCCTCGTCATTAGGATCGGTTCCACACAAGAACCAGAGCACGTCATAAACCACTTCGCATCCACACAATGGGATGGAAGCCACAATAGACCGAAGTCTAACATCATCATCACTGGACTGGAGTCCTAACATCATCACTGAAATGCTATGAATGCATGATGCACAACGTCATAATCATCATCATCAATAAAGTCATTACGTGCATCATCATTCATCAGAATCTCGTATTCGTCATATCGTCATTTATTCATCAAAACATCATGCATCATCATCTTATAATCATCAATATATCTCATGGTAATTCACATCACTATTTAATCATCAAACATCAGGTATAAATAGCTCATAATCATCAATACACTCGTGGTAATTCATATCATCACTTAATCATCATACATCATATATAAACAACTCATAATCATCAATATACATCACAGTAAATCATATCATCAAATATTCCCTCAAAACATCATGAAATCATCATCTCAATATCATCAATAACATCATCGTTCAGCAATCACAACTTCATAACACCACTAATTCAACAATGACATTTATCATACGTATATCGTCACAATTAACCTCAACTCCTGATAGTTTAGACAATTGAAAAATACTCCATACTGCTCTTTTGGTTTCACTAAAATGTAGTTCATCATGTTAGCTTTCCAACGCTTCGAAAGGGACCTCAATCGGACTTACGGATCAAAAGTTATGATCAAAACCATATTTGGACCCAAAGCTGCCTGGCTATGACGGAACTGCATGGCGACTGCCGTAAGCCTTATGGCGCTCGTCGTTTACCTACAGAATGCAGATTTTGCATTTTTCATCATTGGAGGCCTTCCGGACCTCCGATTTTGAATCCGTAAAAAGTCTCTGTTTCGTAATTCAAAATCCTACGACTGTAAAACATTTATAATAGCATATGACACTTTTTTTAGGGATACAACCATCATATTATCAATAATTTCTACATCTCATTCCATCAATTCTCCCCTATTCATCAAAACCCATCATAAACCCCAAAAACCTATACAATTCCAACCCCAATTCACCCCAAAACACTCCCAAAATAGTCCTGAAACACCAAGGCAATAAAAGGCATAAAACCTACGACTATTAGGTCGGTTAATTTCACTATCCTAACTCAAAATCACCTAAACCTTCGCAAACTCTCAAGGTTCCCATAAACCCCATAAATCCCGTTCTCATACAAGATCCCACATATCATCAGAGAAGGTTTTGCCTCGAAGACTTATTTTTTACCCGAATCAATTCATCCCTTAATAATCCATCATCGATCCTCAGAAATACCTCTAAATCATCAATAACGCATAAGCCCTTCAAAAACCCCAAAAACCTCAAAATCCACTTTAAACACATCACTTCCTATATTGAAAACAATGAAAGACAATACTCCCCATACCTTAGATTGTCGATTCAGAGCTTTCTCTACCGATTCTTCGGAAACCTTCTCGAATCCTCGCATTTCCTTCTTTCCCCAGAGCTCTGCACTTTTCCCTTCTTTTCACGATCTAACCAAATGAATCATATTCTTCCCAATTCCTTTTTGTTAAACCCTTGGGCTTCCAAAATGGGCTTTCCCAAAAATACTCTCACTAATCCTCCTCAAAAGTCCATCTTGCCCTTAATTCCTCTAATATTATTTTAAATTAATAATAATACTAATATATTCATATTATATACTATTATTTAATTAAATAACCAAAACTCCACAAAATTCCACACAATGCCCAAAACACCAAAATTCACCAAAAATCGCGAATATTATATTTAAATAAATTAAATAAATATTCTAATAAATTTGGGATGTTACAACTCTCCCCCACTTAAAGAATTTTCGCCCTCGAAAATTACCTCAAGGAAACAGAGTCGGATATGACTCCCTCATCTGATCTTCACATTTCCTAGTCCAACTTTCGCCATCTGATCCACCCCACAACACCTTCACCAAAGTTATGTCTTTACCCCGCAGTTGCTTCATCTCTCGACCGTCAATCCGCACAGGTAAAGCTTCCACTGTCAGATTATCCCTCACTTGTACATCATCCATCTGAATCACATGCAACAGATCCAGAATGTACTTCCTCAACTGAGACACATGGAACACGTCGTGCAAATTCGCAAGTGACGGCGGTAAAGCATTTCGAAAGGCTACCTCTCCTATCCTCTGCAAAATTTGATATGGATCAACAAAACGTGGAGTGAGCTTCCTAGACTTCAAAGCTCGACCCACACCAGTCAGTGGCGTCACCCTCAAAAACACGTGATCTCCCTCTTGGAATTCAAGTGTCTTCCTCCCCTTATCATGATAGCTCTTCTGGCGACTCTGCGACGCTCTCATCCTTTCTTGGATCATCTTAGTCTTCTCGGTCGTCTCTTGCACAATCTCAGGTCCGAGTACAACACTCTCACCTGATTCATACCAACACAATGGAGTCCTACACCTCCTCTCATACAAAGCTTCACAGGGAGCCATTCCAATACTAGCATGAAAATTGTTATTGTACGTGAACTCAATCAATGGCAAATGGCTATCCTAAGATCCTCCATGATTTAACACACAAGCTCTCAGCAAATCCTCTAAGGATTGGATAGTCCTTTCTATTTGACCGTCCATTTGCGGATGATAGGCATAACTCATCCTCAATTTAGTACCCAGAGCATCTTGTAAACTCTTCCAGAACCTCGATGTAAATCTCGAATCTCTATCCGACACAATACTCGAAGGTATCCCATGTAACTTCACAATCTCCTCAATGTACATCTCGGCTAACTTCTGCAATAGAATGATTAATCTTCATCGGCAAGAAATGAGCTAATTTAGTTAATCTATCCACAATCACCCAATAGAATCATTCCCTCTCTCCGTCTTTGGCAATCCCACCACAAAATCCATGGAAATACTATCGCACTTCCATTCTGGAATTCTCAACGGCTGCATCATACCTAAAGGCTTCTGATGCTCAATCTTTGACTTCTGACAAGTCAAACACGCATAAACAAACTCCGCAACATCCTTCTTCATACCCGTCCACCAAAACAACTTCTTCAAATCTTGGTACATCTTCGTAGCACTGGGATAAACACTCAATCTACTTCGATGTCCTTCCTCAAGAATGCTCTTCTTAATTCCTGGAACATCTTGAACACACACCCTGTCTCTGAACATCATCACACCGTTCTCGTCGATTCGGAATTCCCTTCTGTTACCTTGGTTGATCAAAGTCAACTGGTCAACTAACTTCAAGTCAGATTGTTGTCCCACTCTGATCTCTTCCAGGGTACCACTAGTCAACTTCAACATTCCCAACTTCACACTGTCAGGAGTCTCTTCACACACCAAACTCAAATCTCAGAATTGCTCAATTAATTCCAACTCTTTCACCATAAGCATTGACATATGCAATGACTTCGTGCTCAATGCATCAGCCACTACATTTGCTTTGCCCGGATGACAACTCAAGTCAAAATCAAAATCCTTCAACAGCTCTAACCACCTTCTCTGCCTCATATTTAATTCTTTCTGATCAAATAAGTACTTCAGACTTTTATGATCACTGAACACTTCAAACTTAGAGCCAAACAGATAATGCCTCCAAATTTTCAACACAAACACCACGGCAGCCAATTCTAAGTCATGGGTAGGATAATTCCTCTCATGAACTCGCAATTGTCTCAAAGCATAGGCAACAACTTGTCCATTCTGCATCAATACTCCACCAAGACCCATCTTCGACGCATCACAATACACCGCAAA
Organism: Lathyrus tuberosus; assembly: GCA_022829125.1. Lineage (NCBI taxonomy): Eukaryota > Viridiplantae > Streptophyta > Magnoliopsida > Fabales > Fabaceae > Lathyrus > Lathyrus tuberosus. Next base: position 3,317,497 of record JALAZF010000092.1, on the reverse strand, counting down.
AGATTCACTCGGATTAGGTAAAATCAGCACTAGAGCGGTCGTTAGTCTCTTCTTCAATTCCATAAAACTCTCTTCGTAAGCTACATCCCACACAAACGATTGACCTGTTCGAGTCAACTGAGTCAAAGATAATGCCAACTTAGAAAAGCCCTCAATAAACTTGCAGTAATAACCCGCCAATCCCAGAAAACTTTGTATCTCAGTAGCAGACTTCAGAGTCTCCCATTGCAACACAACGTCAATCTTGGAAGGATCTACAGCAATTCCACCACTTGAAATCACATGGCCAAGAAAACTCACTTCCTTCAACCGGAACTCACACTTTGACAGCTTTGCATACAACTTCTTTTCCTTCAATACTTGCAACACAGTTCTCAAATGCTCAGCATGCTCTTCTTCAGACTTAGAATATATCAGGATGTCATCAATGAAAACCACCACAAACTGATCCAGATACTCATGAAAGATCCGATTCATATACTACATGAACACCACACCTCATCCTGAAAGCTATCTTCGAAATATCAGCAGGCTTAACACGAATCTGATGATAACCAGACCTCAAATCAATCTTGCTAAAACACAAGCGTCCACTAATTGATCCATCAAATCATCAGTCATCGGAAGTGGATACTTATCCTTGATTGTCAATTTATTCAACTATCTATAATCCACACACAATCTCATGGTACCATCTTTCTTCTTCACCGACAACACAGGAGCACCCACAGAGAAACACTCAGTCGAACAAACTTCATCCCAAGCAACTCTTCCAATTGCTTCTTCAATTCTTCTAACTCAGTTGTAAACATCCGGTAAGGAGCCATTGACACCAGACTCATACCTGGTATCAAATCCGCCACAACTTCTACCTCACGCTCTGGAGGCTAATCACTTACGTCATCAGGAAACACTTCCGAAATTTCACAAACAAAAGCAAAACACCAACTTCTCCACCATCACTAATACTCAAAGTTGCCCTCAACATAACATTTCAGCACCATCCTGCATCGAATCATCAAAACAATCTGTAAGCACTTGGCTTAGCTCCAAACCATTCACTGCACACACTACTTAAGCTTGCAAGACACGTATATCCCATCCAAAACGATCCCGCCTATTATCAACAAGAGATTAAGAGTGACCAGTTCCTCAATTTGTCAATAACAGCCGACTATCATGAGGCGGTACAAACTATCTTACCAAACTATTGTAGCGTCCAACACCACTCTTAGTCATCGCTCCACACTTGAAGCATCTTGGAGAAGCACCATCTTCTCCCCCACTTGTTTCATTCCCAACCTGCAAATGGAAAACAAAACCAGCATTGACAGTGTTTTCACACACATGTCGCACACTAGGGACTAGACAACATTAGACAACCTGGCCGGACGGATCGACCTGCTCTGATACCACTAATGTAACACCCTTTTCTACCCCACAATTATACACGACAAATTACACAAATTATCAGAGTAAAATCAGAATCACCTCAAAGGGTGCACATTTCTCATTAACTTCAAATTTACAAAATTACTCCGTAAACAACGGGGTTTCCTCAAAATAACGCAAAAGCCTTCAAAGGGCACCCGAACCACCATAACCACAAAAATCCCATAAAAGGGTTTATTAAAATAAACCATAGTCGTCAAATAATCAATAAAATAACAGCCAAATAAAACTCAACATGGTTCGACTCAACGACCCAACCTGATGATACACTATCAGAGCAAGACCCTCTACATCGACCAAAACAAATAATACTTCAAAAGTTCCTCGAAGCATCCACGGCTAATCCTGATCACATGCACGTTACCCACATGGAGGCAACATTCAAACAGGCAGGGTGAGTAATACAATTCATTATAATCAATATAAAATAGGATAACATAAAATTGGCGTCATCATCGTATACAACATCATCAGAGTCATCACAGGCAAACATCAAAGCACGACATCATAAACCACAACATTATGCCACATAAATGCAATGCACAACAAGACTCATGCATGTGGTACCAATCGTCACAGTTGATGGACACTTAGGCCATCACCCTCCAAAGATCCCCGTCATTAGGATCGGTTCCACACAAGAACCGGAGCACGTCATAAACCACTTCACATCCACACAATGGGATGGAAGCCACAATAAACCGAAGTCTAACATTATCATCACTGGACCGAATTCCTAACATCATCACTGAAATGCTATGAATGCATGATGCACAACGTCATAATCATCATCATCAATAAAGTCATTACGTGCATCATCATTCATCAAAATCTTATATTTGTAATATCGTCATTTATTCATCAAAACATGATGCATCATCATATTATAATAATCAATATAGCTCATGGTAATTCACATCAGTATTTAATCATCAAACATCAGGTATAAACAGCTCATAATCATCAATACACTCGTGGTAATTCATATCATCACTTAATCATCATACATCATATATAAACAACTCATAATCATCAATATACATCAGAGTAAATCATATCATCAAAAATTCCCTCAAAATATCACGAAATCATCATCTCAATATCATCAATAACATCATGGTTAAGCAATCACAACTTCATAACACCACTAATTCAACAACGACACCTATCATACGTATATCGTCACAATTAACCTCAATTCCTAATAGTTTAGACAATTTAAAAATACTCCATACTGCTCTTTTGGTTTCACTAAAATGTAGTTTATCGCGTTAGCTTTCCAACGTTTCGAACAGGACCTCAATCGGACTTACGGATAAAAAGTTATGATCAAAACCGTATATGGACCCAAAGTTGCATGGCGACCGCCATAAGCCTTATGGCGCTCGCCGTTTACCTACAGAATGCAGATTTTGCATTTTTCATCGTTGGAGGCCTTCCGGGCCTCCGATTTCGATTCCGTAAAAAGTCTCGGTTTCGGAATTCAAAATCCTACGACTGTATAACATTTATAATATCATATGACACTTATTTTAGGGATACAACCATCATATTATCAACAATTTCTACATCTCATTCCATCAATTCTCCCCTATTCATCAAAACCCATTATAAACCCCAAAAACCTATACGATTCCAACCTCAATTCATCCCAAAACACTCCCAAAAACAGTCCTGAAACACCAAGGCAATCAAAGGAATAAAACCTACGACTATTAGGTCGGTTAATTTCACTATCCTAACTCAAAATCACCTAAACCTTCACAAACTCTCAAGGTTCCCATAAACCCCATAAATCCCGTTCTCATACAAGATCCCACATATCATCAAAGAAGGTTTTGCCTCGAAGACTTATTTTTTTCCCGAATCAATTCAACCCTTAATAATCCATCATCGATCCTCAAAAATACCTCTAAATCATCAATACCTCATAAACCCTTCAAAAACCGCAAAAACCGCAAAAACCTCAAAATCCACTTTAAACACATCACTTCCTATATTGAAAACAATGAAAGGTAATACTCCTCATACCTTAGATTATCGATTCGGAGCTTTCTCTACCGATTCTTCGGAAACCTTCTTGAATCCTCGCATTTCCTTCTTTCCTCAGAGCTCTGCAATTTTCCCTTCTTTTCTCGATTTAACCAAATGAATCTTATTCTTCCCAATTCCTTTTTGTTAAACCCTTGGGCTTCCAAAATGGGCTTTCCCAATAATACCCTCACTAATCCTCCTCAAAAGTCCATCCTGCCCTTAATTCCTCTAATATTATTTTAAATTAATAATAATACTAATATATTTATATTATATACTATTATTTAATTAAATAACCAAAACTCCACAAAATTCCACACAATGCCCAAAACACCAAAATTCACCAAAAATCACGAATATTATATTTAACTAAATTAAATAAATATTCTAATAAATTTGGGGTGTTACAGGTGCCATGTCCAAATTGTATTTATACTGTTGAACGAAGGCAACACCGAGATCTCTGAAAGTACTGATCTTGGTGCAGTTTAAGCCCATGTACCATTTGAGTGTGGCACCGGTTAAACTGTCTTGGAAGTAATGGATCAGTAGCTGTTGATTTTCTGTCTGGGTTGACATTTTTTTAGCGTACATCACCAAATGACTTTGAGGGCAAGAGTTGCCTTTGTATTTTTCAAAGTCAGGCACCTTTAATTTGTGCGGTATTTTCACATTTAGGACCAAACAGAGGTCTGCGGCGTCCTTTCCGAATAAGTCTTGACCGCAAATGGCATGTAGTTCCTTGTGCATCTTCAAGAATTGTTCCTGGAACTCATTCATCCTTTCGTACATGTCTTCGTTTCCACCAGAAATCGCTTGCGGAATATGTCCTTCCGGGACAGTGTGTACTACTGATTGTGGTATAGACATTATAGTGGTGACTCTTGGCACTTCTATGCCCTAAAGTTTGCAACCTTCAGGAGTTGCTTTCGTAACCCTTGCATCTTCACTTTCCCGAAGTATGTAACCTTCAGGTCCAGTGGTTTCTGTTATGGCTTCTGGGTCTTCAGTGACCGGTGGGATATATCCTTCAGGTATAAAGTTGAGAGGCATGCCCCAGGGGCGACCTTTAGGCATGTTGTACCGATGATGACTCTCATGTGTCTCCATAATGGGTGTAGATGTGATCTCTAAGATTACAGTCTTTTGATGCCGCTGCTCTTGAGCTGTTGCCAGCGATTGCATGTCGCTGTGAAGTTTTTCCAAACTTTCCTTCAGAGAGTCGATTTCTTCTCTCAGCTCTCTGTTCTCTTCCTCGAGATCGTCCATTTTTTTTTGTCGATTGGCCTGAGTATTATATGAGTGAGACATTTTGACTCTAGAATTGTGACACATACGTGAGACTCAAAGATAAAAAATGTGTTATGTGAGAATGATGAATGATATGCAAAGACATAATTTTTAGTTTTTGTTTTATTCAAAAAGAAACTTTAACAAATAGATTGCAAATATCACACAGTAGGGGGAGACCCCTTTTATTGAATTCGAAAGATTGCAGTATTTTACAAGGAAAAGTACAATATTTTACAAAGTGCTGTAAGGAAAATGTCTAAGCTCATGGATCCTGAGTCCTCTCTGAAGAGAGCTCAGATGTCGGTTCCGATATTTTCCGTTTCTTTGACCGGGGTTCTTCAGCTGTCATCAGGTTGTCAGTCCTTTGCTAAGTGAAAGGAGCGAGCAAATTTCTTCGGTCTTCCTAACCCTCTATAGCATGTTGTTCTAATATCTCAATCAGAGCATCCTTCTCCTTTAATAGTTCCTGAATCTTGGTACATTCTAAATTGAGGATTTAGTATTTGTTCTTCCAAGAGCTCTTTTCATGTTGAACTTTGTTGAGAGCAACCTGGAGTTTTTCCACATCAGACATGAAATAAAGGACAAATTCCTTTAATGGAAAAACTTCTTGGCGAGGGTAAGGCATCCTCAGCTTGAGGGTTTTAGTTTGCACCCAGTGGAGATAAGGTTCCATGGAGGTACAGTTTGGTCTTCCCAGAGACTCTCTGCCTTTCTTGTGAATATGTTGCCAGGCATGCACTATTTTCTTCTTTAGTGCTCTGTCATTTTCTCCTTCCTTGAAGAAAAGACCTTTCAGATGAACATTATGTGGGATATTCTTCATCGGGTATCCGAGTTGACAGCGAGCTAGAATCAGATGATGGTTGATTCCTCATTTAGTTCCAATGAGGGATACGTTAGGGAAATTTCCACATCTGTCTATGATCTCTATCCCTTCGTAAATCCTATTATACCAATCTATGTCAGAATTGGTAAGAGACATAATCCTTTGTGACCAACGTAGAGTATTCTTGTGATCCCAAAAAGCAGCAGACTTGGGCAAGTGGGAAATGAACCATTTGTAGAGTAAGGGTACGCAATATGTGATCATTATTCCGCTGTACAAATTCCTTAAGTGTATAGAATGATAAGCATCTGCGAGCAAGGTTGGTACGGGGTTTCTTATCAAGAATATCTTAACAGCATTGGTATCAACGAAGTTGTCGATGTTTGAAAAGAGGAATAACCCATATATGAGCAGAACAAAGACGTCTTTGAAGGCAGTTACGTTTCCTACACTAGCAAAGTATAGAGCTTTCTCCATCAGGAATTTGGCCGGTAAACCCTAGATTCCTCCTTTAATGGTTATGTGAGTCCTAACTTCTAACTCATCCAAAGAGATTGCTCTTGCAATGGTTTGTTCCTTTGGAATTTCTTCCAGTCCAGAAAATGGAGCTTGGTCAGTGATAGGTAAATCAATCAGATGGGAGTACTCTTCCAATGTTGGTGCTAGTTGGTAATCCGAGAAAGTGAAGTAGTGGTAAACTGGATCGTAGAACTGTATCAGCGTAGACAGGATTCCTTCAACCATGTTGACCCTTAACAGAGACAACAGTCATCCGTGCTTAGCTCTGAAAGCCTCAGGATTGGTAATCATCCTTGCCAATTTCCTTAAGTCTTCTAGTTTCGGAGCCTTGAAGGTGTACTTGTACGTCTTTCTTCTACTGAAATCCGTAACGCAACCTCTGATATTTGCAATTATTGTTTTAGTTTTTTTTTTAAAAAACAGTTTTTTTTCTTGTTTGAAAGAGTTTTTTAAATGGATGCATAATGCAACACACAAAAACATTTGAAAACAGGGGTTTAAGGGTTCAACGTCACGAGCATGGAGTCATGGCTCTACACATCCCCAAAGGTTGTACTATTTTGGTCAATTTTTGTACCTGTGGAACGGGTTCTAAGGTTCCCAAAGTCATTGACCCCTCCTAGGGATATAAACAGCAAGCTGATTCACTCGAGCGAGCTGTAATATCCTAGGATGAATCTCATTTGAGTGTAGTATCGTGTATCAACTATTCCCGATAGTCACCGCACTACCAAATGGTCATATGGTTAATGCCTACAAAATTCTCAGGGTTATGGGTACCGCACTGGAAAAGACAATGCTTTCACGACAATCGGTCGTTCAACATTTATACTTCTGCAAGGGTACCTCGACTGATTCGGTGGACTGCCAAGTTAGCTTGGTCAGGATTCACTCCCTATAAGCGTTTCCTGGATATGCCACCACTTATCTTAATGTTCTCTCAAACTTTCCACATGCGTATAAATCACATTCCCGTTTGACAGAAAATTAAACACGGGTATCAAGTTGTATAACAGTAAATGATATATATATATATATATATATATATATATATATATATATAGTATAGAAAATGCTAAACAAAGCCTAGTCCTCTTAGGAATTCTAATCCTAAAGATTCCCCAGCAGAGTCGCCATTTTTCTATAGCGAGCGATTTTTATCGGTGACGCGACCACCTTAACGCAATGGTTGGAATTGGGTGCTACTTTATGATTTCTTATTTATTCTATGAAGATGGAAAGGAAAGAGAAGATATCTAAAACTAACCTTGCACGCAAATGTTTTGTTTAACAAATACTAAGAGATTGGGGGGTCCGGGGTCAGATTATACAAAGGGTTGTTGTCAATTACCTAGCGTATATATGGTTATCCATAGATTTTCTTTAGCATGTTTCTCTATTATCTACTTACTGGTGTTTATCTGTTATAGGTTGGGAAAGTTTCTCCTTTGGGAGTGTTGAGAGAGCATTTTTGTTGTTTTCTAGTTTTTCAATGTTTTTGGTAAGGTACTGGACCTAAGGTTTTTTATTGGTGTGCTCGCTAAGATTTCACAATCTTATGCCTACGTATTCCCGTAAAGATAACAGGGAAATCAGAGCCATCATAGTTCCTCCTATTCTATGGGAGGAAAGATGTTTGGTGTCTTGTTTAAAGCCCAAGATTGAAGCTAGATGAGTATTTGTGTCTTGTTCAAAGCCCAATATTGAAGTAGAAGTTTTGACTGAGAGAGAATTTGTCATCTCTAAAGGGAGATATCTCACTTATTCATCACAGTGTTGAGGGATTAGTTATAAAGGGGAATTAATTTAACTGGAATGCGTGGAATCCAGCAATGCCATAATTTCCTTTTATAAGGGAATTGTCCTAAAGGAGGAAACTTTAACTCAGTGTAGAGCAATGCCATTTTTCCTTAGGAGTCTTTCATGCTAAGAGAGGGACATTGGCTTGGATGTAAATAATCCAGAGGCTTACCACTTATAACAATTAGATGAAAGATGAAGTTTACCAGGATAAAGAGGGACTACAACTTGGATTTTTGAATTAACAAGTGTGTTACTTACAACAATTATCTGGGATTAGGGTTTGTTTGATTGTCTGTTTTGATGTGTGATGTACAAAGAAATGTCTTCCTACAGAGAGAACTCTTGATTTCCTCTGAGGGGATGTTGGTTTTTATGTGCCTTGATCAAAGCCCAAGGTTGAAGCTAAAAGGTTGACTCTGTTTAAGGAATTTTATATATGTCTTGTACAAAGCCCAAGATTGAGGCTGAAAAGAATTGACTCTTCCGGAGAAAGTTTTGGTCTGTCTTGTACAAAGCCCAAGATTAAAGCTAAAAGAAATGACTCCACTGGGGAGTGTCATACCCCAAATTTTGACCACCAAGATTTCCCATCATTGTGTAAATCATCATCACAATATGGATGAACCGTCATGCCTCATCAATCTCCTCAAAGATGGTTTAGCATTCATTACAATCAAAGATTAGGGTTTTGAGCCATATCAGAGCATTTAGACAAGGATCAATCAAGAAATTACATGATCTTCAACTTGTCTAATCTCTCAAACACCCACAATGGATCAAGAGGACTCCCACATCAAGAATCAAGCACAAGGTTGCAGCATTCCAAGTGGATCAAGCTTCAGGATCGCCAGTGTCACCAAATTAGGGTTTTGGTCAACCAAGGCCTCCAGATGAAAATTTCCATCTGGGCATGAGCCAATGCCTCAATATTTGGTCCATTAAGCTCAAAGGAATCTCAAGAGCCCATCCACAATGGCAAAATCACCTTGAGGGTCCATCTATCAAGAAATCAAGAATTAGGGTTTTGACCTAATTCAACCCTTGAGTTAACTTGTGAAGTGAGGCCTGGCTTGAAGCTTCAAAATGAACTTCAAAGACCTCAAATACATCATATTGACATTTTTACAAGATGTGATTAACTCAAAGAGCTCAAATCATGAGCCACAAGAACTCAAAACCATCTGATCACAAATTAGGGTTTCTGATGGAAAAAGTCAAACCTACCAATGACTATTGGCCTACCCTTTATCTCAAACCTTGGGGAGGGGTCCAAGACATTCCTAAATACCCTTGAAGGCCATCCATGAAATATAATTGAGCCCAAAGATTGATTTCACAAAAGGATCACAAAGTCAAAATTTCATCTACTGAAAAAGTCAACTGTACAAAAATCCAAGTTTGACTTTTTGGATTTTTGGCCAACCAAGGTTCCTTAACCCTAAAACAATGCTAATATGTGATTTGAATCATCATTCATCAAGGAAAATCAAAGAAAGTGAGTTAACTTGTAAAGGGGGTAACCATAAAAAACTTAGAATTTTTCTAAGTTATGGAACAAAGTGGCTAGGGTACCAACTTCCAAGGACCATAACTTGAGATCCATGCAACCATTTTGGGTGATCCAAAGCTGGATTTGTAGCTCTTGCTACACTTTACAAAAGCTTCAACTACATCAAACTCCAATTCCTCATGGATTTTAAGTTATGGAGTGATCAAAATGGCCAAAAACATGAAAATGACATTTTTCCAACACATAGTGAAATTTTCACTAAGTCAGAATCTGCCTTACTTTTTCCAAAATGTAGGGACATTTTTCACCTTGATCCAAGTCAAACCAGATCTAGGGGTGAACATCAAAGTTAAAGTATGCCATAAGGGCTTTCCAACAAGTACCAGATCATCTCCAAATTCAATTTGAGCAGGGAGATACAACCCTTGAAACATGGCATCATGAACTGGTTTTACAAGGTAGAATTGTGCACATTTACTCGATTTGTCCAAATCTGATAACTCTAAGCCTTGTTATCAATTTAGACACATCATAGGATCAAATCCAAGGGGGATGATCTGATCTCCAAGCCTCCCAAGTCCAAGAATCTACATTAGGCTTGTCATCCCTAGAAAGGCTACAAAGATGCCAAGACTCCAGTTTTGTTTCCAAGCATTCAATGGATACACCAAGGTGGCATGAACTGAGCCTATTCCAACTGAATTCAGTCAAGACTTATCTCTGAACCAAAGCTACAAAGCCTGTGCCTTAACCTCAAGTCAATGGCTAGAGGAGACTTGAGATTCCTTTTGCATAACATTGGCAAAAGGCCTGCTGCAGTTGCCATTCACTATTGCTTGCAAAACAAACTTGCTCTACTATAAATAGAACTCATTTGTGCTCAGTTTGAGTACACCAAAGCAATACAACACTTGCTTTCCTCAAAATCCCTTTCTCTAGGCCAAAATACATTCTTTTGCAAGGTATCTATGAGTTTTTGAGTTAGAGAGCAATTCCATCACAGCTCATGATCCAAACACCTCTAATATGTTGTATCTAAGCTGTTCAAACTCTCATTTGTGACCTGAAACACCAAAATTACAAAGCCCACTTCCAAAACCTCAAAATTGGACTTTTTTGCATTTTTCAAGCCATGTCTTGATTCAGTCACTTTCAAAACCAGATAAAACCTTAAACACACTTCAAATATCATCCTTGAACTGTCTCAGTTGGTCCCCCTCATCTGGAACACCATTTGAGAGAGTTGCCATATTGGTCACTTTTGCCCCTTTGTTCCTAAGGATTCTAGTTGGTTCTGATCATTCTAAAAGCTTCTAAGGGATCAATTGAGAGTATCTAAAGCATCACATTACTTCTGGCACAAGGAACTTGGCAGATAGCATAAAAAGCTCCAAGAGGTAAGTGCATGACAACTTGAACTCTTTGAATTATGCCTTGCTTTGAAGTCCACTGATCATAAACATCTTATACATGTTGTATATGTTGTGTTTGAACTAATTCATCATGTAATTCTTGCCTGTACCATAAGGTAGCATAGAAAATGCAAATGGTGGCCTATTTCAAAAGCACTATTGGGTTTTAAAATGGGGACCTCATATGAAAAAACTAAGGGCAACATTGGATTCCTTGTGAAATTCTAGGCAGGATAGACCTAAATTTTGTCCCAATCCATGGAGAAATGAGAGAGTTACAGCCTTCACGTTTTGGCCCAAGAACTTTCCTTGCCTTGCCTTGGCCAGGCCTGAAAATTGGTATCCCATATGTATTTATGGGGTGGTTTTGATACACGGATGTATCACCACCCCAGTGGTTGCGCGCACATGTGTTTGGCTTGGAGGTCAGGGGTTTGAATCCCCCTCGCCCCAGACCCTTTTTTTATCACTTTTCCACTTTTTATATTTTTCATATTATTTTCTTAAATGATTTGAAAAATTAATTTCTCTCTCAATTTTAATTATTTTTTATAGGTTCTTTTTGCAAAAAATCACAAAAAATGTTAAAATATTTTATTCCACAAAAAAATCAAATTTATATTATTTATTTAATATAGTTGATATTTTTGTAAATAAATTCTTTTTTAATTGTTTTTAAACATTTCAAAAAGAAATTCTCATCTTGGAAATCAACACCAAATGAGTTTTAATTCATCTTGTGATTAAAAAATCATTTTTCAAACCTCAACCAAAAATAACAAGTTGTTTATTCAAACTTATTTGGTGTTTTTATCATTTTAATTAATTTTCTCTGAATAATTACTTTAAAGAATGATGAAATTAGGGTTTCTTTGATTTTCACCCTAACAAATCTTTTTTCAAACATCTCTGGGCCTCCTGGTAGAGTGTAAGTCCCATCCCTCTGGAAATATGATAATTTTTTGGGCCTTAGACATTGTATAAGTCGCTCTGCATTTTCAAAAATCTAGGCGCGATCGCCATTTCAAAACGAAAATCATCTGGGCCTCCCCTCGTGTTGTAAGTCCCATCTTTCTTTTTCAAAACATCTTTGGGCTTCTCCTTGAGTTGTAAGACCCAACCCTTGTAAATAAAAACCTTTTTGGGCCTCAGTCTTTATATAAGCCCCGATATGATCTTCAAAACAACGGTGCGATCACTGTTAAACCTTGGGCCTCTCCTTAAGTATAACCCCCAACAATCTTTTCAAAAACAACTTCTCTTTTGATTTAGGTTCAAATATACAGTTGTTATCAAAACTTTCTTTAATTTCTTTGAACAAATAACCCTACAGCATGGAAGCTTGCTCACCTGTAAGTTTTAACAACTTTCATTTACTTGCTTTCATATATATAACTGTATTGTGGGAAGCTGCTCCCCTGTAAGTCCTTCTTTCATATCCTTTTAAATACTTGTCATATATCAACTGTATATATACTAGTATAGTTATTTAGAGTTTTCCCCGGTAACTAGGTCTAGAACTAAGTAAAGCCAGTTGGTCACTCTTAAATACAGTCAAAACTAGATCCCCATAGGATTTCCAGATACAGTCTTGCCTTCTCTTGGGCTTAAACAATATGGAACAAAGAGAAAGGCAGTATTCTCGCTAAACCTTTTCTCAGACTGTCACTATTAGAACTTGTCAAAGAAATTCAGTTTCCCCAGAGAGGATTAATTCCCGGCGAAACTTCTCATGAGTTTCTTCAAACCATAGAACTGTTCACTAAAGAAAAGATTATTCTCGGTGAAAATTTTCTTGAACTCTTCTTAAGTTTGGACCCACAGGGTTCCTAAAAGCATCCCCGTCTCCTCTTCGGCTTTGTACAAGGACCCTCCGGCTCCTTAGAAGTTCTCATGCCTTCTCTTGGGCTTAATACAAGGACCCTGAAGACCTCTTAAAGGTATAAGATAGAACTTAGTCATCCTTTGCTAGAGCAGTCTTTCTAGTGTCAAAACATCAAACTATTTAGGGTTGATTCTCATCCCTTAAAACACCTGCCTCCTCTTAGGCATCATACAAAGATAAACTCTTCCATACCAATAGACTTGGACAGTCTAAATCTCCTCTTGAGTCTCCAAGACATTCTCAAGTTCCCTACAAACATAGGAGAAACCCCGGTCATTCTGGATCAATCTCCAAAGGAGTTAAAACCCTTGGGTTCAAAAACCCAGTCTCTCTCCTAGAAATCCCCCAACCAGGGTCAGTTTATAATCGGTAGAACACTATCCCAAATCAGAATCTCAAGGTCTCTGATACCTTAACTCTTCTGTAATCCTTAGCAAGAGTTGATTCCCTATTTGGACCTGCTTGGGGATCTCAATAATCCCCAGCAAAGCTAGCCTCCTCTTAGGCTTTGTATAATGATCCTTCCTTAGCAAAGACAACCTCCTCTTGGGCTTTGTACAATGATTCTCCCCAGCTGAGCTAACCCTTTTAGACTCTCTTGTTAAGTCAATCACTTTTTCAGACTCTCTTGTTGAGTCAATCACCTTTCAACACTCTCTTGTTGAGTCAACCCTTTTAGCCTCAATCTTGGGCTTTGTACAGGACAGATAAAAATACTCTCTTGTTGAGTCAATCTTTTCCAGCCTCCTTTTAGGCTCGGTATAAGGATTTCTCCTAGCAAAAGTTAGCCTCCTCTTAGGCTTTGTATAATGATTTCTCCAGCTTGTTCAGCCACAATCCTGGGCTTTGTACAGGACAAATAAAAGCACTCTCTTGTTGAGTCAAACCCCTTTTAGCCTCAATCTTGGGCTTTGTACAAGACATATTTCTTCATAACCTTCTCTTAAGCTAGGACAAATATCTTCCCCAGCGGAGTCAATTCCTCCCAGCCTTCTTTTAGGCTATGAGAAATAATACCCTAAGCAGAGTCAATCCTCTTTTCAGCCTCAATCTTGGGCTTTATACAAGACAGATAATACTCTCCCATAGAGTCAAACTCATTTCAGCCTCTATCTTGGGCTTTGTACGAGATACCTAAAATATACTTAGCCGAGTCAGTAAAGTCTCCGTTTAGCCTTAATATTGGGCTTTATACAAGACATATAAAGATTTCTTTCCCACAGAGTCGGTTTCTTTTTAGCCTCAATCTTGGGCTTTGTACAAGACACGTACAAACCCTCCCCGGCGGAGTCAAAATCCTTTTTAGCTTCCATCTTGGGCTTTGTACAAGACAGACAGAAGATTTTCTCTGGAAAAGTCAAACTTTTAGCCTCCTCTTAGGCTTTGTATAATGATATCCCCTAAAAGAGTCAGTCTCTTTTAGCCTCAATCTTGGGCGTTGTACAAGACAGATAAACATTCTCTTGTTGAGTCAGTCTATCCCAGCCTCCTCTTAGGCTTTGTATAAGGACTTCCCTAGGGGAGTCAATCAACTTCTTAGCTTCAAACTTGGGCTTTGATCAAGGCACACAAAAATCAACAATCCCCTCTGAGGAAATCAAAATCTCCCTGCAGGAAGTCATCTCTCTGTTTATGACTCTTCAAAATAGAAAATAAAAACAAACCTTAATCCCAGATAACTGTTGTAAGAGGCACACTTGTTGATTGAAATATCCAAGTTGTCGTCCATCTTTTATCCTGGTAAATCCTCTCTTTTACCTAATTGCTGTAAGCAGCAAGCCTCTGGATTATTTACATCCATGCCACTGTCCCTCTCTTAGCATGAGAAATTCCTCCTTCAGGACAAATCCCTTATAAAGGAAATTATGGCATTGCTGGATTTACATATCCCAGTTAAAGTAATCCTCCTTTATAAACAGTCACCCAACAACTGTGATAAACAGACGAAATGTCTCCCTTTAGAGATGACAAATTATCTCTCAGTCAAACCTTTTTAGCTTCAATCTTGGGCTTTGAACAAGACACAAATACTCAACCTTTTAGCTTCAATCTTGGCTTTGAACAAGACACCAAAAAAATATATTTTCCTCCCTTAGAATAGGAGGAACTACGATTGCTTTGATTTCCCTGTTTCATTTAAACGAGAATACGTAGGCATAAGATTGCGAAATCTTAGCGAGCATACTAAACAAAAACTCCAGGTCCAGTACCTTCACACATCAATCAAACATTAGGCCCGGTACCTTATAAAAAACATCGAGAAAATCCGAACATCAATAAAGACTCGCTCTCTCTCTCTCTCTCTCTCTCTCTCTCTCTCTCTCATATTTCCCAAGAAACTTTCCCAACCCATTAACGGATAAACACCATCAAGTAAAAAGCAGAACCTAAAACTAACATCCTGTGGATAACCAAATATAGGATGGGTAATTGACAACTCCCCATTGTATAACCTGACCCCGAACTCCCCGAATCTCTTTAAGCGTTTGTTCAATTAAACATTCGTGTGCAAGATTAGTTTTAGATAGCTTCCCTTTCCCTTCCAGCTTCATGGGATAAATAAGAAATCAGAAAGTAGCAACCCCCTTTTCTTCATTGAGGAGAAAACCCAAATTCTGCAATAAGGTGGTTGCGTCACCGACAAAAATCACGCGCTACAGTAAAATAGCGACTCTGTTGGGGAGTCATTGTATGATCTATTTTACCTTAGTCATCATCGTCCCCATTTTCCAACATGAAAATGGCAACTCTGCTGGGGAGTCATTGTATGATCTATTTTAGTCATCATCGTCCCTATTTTCCAACAGGAAAATGGCGATTCTACTGGGGAGTCATTGTATGATCTATTTTACCTTAGTCATCATCGTCCCCATTTTCCTACAGTAAAATGGCGACTCTGCTGGGGATACCCATTTGTCTGTATAGGACTAGGATTATAGCTCTTAAGAGGTCTAGGATGTTAGTTTTAGGAATAAATATATATCGCTTTCCCTACTTGATATCCGTGTTTATTTTTTGCTAATGGGACTGCGGTTGATGCCACATCTGGAAAGTTTGAGTGATACCTAAGATAAGTGATGACATAGACGGGGGTGGGGGGGGGGGGGGTCTTATAGGGAGTGATTCCCGAATAAGCGATCTTGGTAGACCATCGAATAAGTGGAGATACCCTTTGCGGATTCAATGTCTAAGCGACTTCGGTTGTTGAAAGCAGATTGTTCGATTGTGGTATCCATGAAACCGAGGATTTTGTAGGCTCAGACCATATGACTATTTTGTAGTGCGAAAGCTATCGGAAATAGTTGTCACGCGATACTACCCTCATTTGAGATTACCCTAAGATACTACAGCTCGCTCGGGTGAACCAGCGTGCTGTTGTTATCCCAAGGGGGGTCAATGATTTTGAGGACAGGTACAAAAATTCACCAGTACAATCTTTGGGAATGGGTAGAGCCATGACTCCATGCTCGTGACGCTGAACCTTTGAACCCATGTTTTTTCTATGTTTTTGTGTGCTGCATTCATGCATTCATTTCATTAAAAAAAACTTTAAACAAAGAAAAAATCTTCTCTTCTACTCTTTTTTTTTTCAAATTAAACTAAGACAATGATTCCAAATATCAGAGAAAAAGATTGCATTATGGATTTCGGTAGAAGGAAGACTCACAAGTACACCTTCAAGATTCCAAAACTAGAGGATTTAAGAGGGTTGGCAAGGATGATCACCAACCCTGATGCTTTCAGAGCTAATTACGGAGGACTGCTGTCTCTGTTAAGGGTCCATGTAATTGAAGGAATACTGTCTACGCTGATTCAGTTCTACGATCCGGTTTATCACCGTTTCACATTCTCAGATTATCAACTAGCACCAACACTGAAGGAGTACTCTCACCTGACTGATTTACCCATCACTGACCAAGCTCCCTTTTCTGGGCTGGAAGAGATTCCAAAGGATCAAACCATTGCAAGAGCAATCTATTTGGATGAGTCAGAAGTCAGGACTCACATGACCATTAAGGGCAGAATCCAAGGTTTACCAGCCAAGTTTTTGGTAAAGAAAGCTTTATACTTTGCTAGTATAGGGAACGTGACTGCTTTCGAGAGCATCTTTGTCTTGCTCATCTACGGGTTATTTCTGTTTCCCAACATTGATAACTTCGTTGATACCGATGCCATTAAGATATTTTTGATTGGAAACCCTGTACCGACCCTGCTCGCAGATGCTTATCATTCTGTGCACTTAAGGAATTTGTACAGTAGAGGAATGATCACATGCTGTGTACCCTTGCTATACAAATGGTTCACTTCCCATTTACCCAAGTCTGCTGCTTTTTAGGATCATAAGAGTACTCTACGTTGGTCACAGAGAATCATGTCTCTTACTAACTCTGACATCGATTGGTATAATCAGATCTATGACGGGATAAGAATCATTGACCGTTGTGGAAATTTTCCTAATGTACCCCTCATAGGAACTAAAGGAGGAATCAACTATCATCCAGTTTTAGTTCGTCGTCAATTCGGATACCCGATGAGACATATCCCGCGTAATGTTCATCTAGAAGGTCTTTTCTTCAAGGAAGGAGAAAATGACAGGGCACTAAAGACAGAAATAGTGCATGCCTGGAAATATGTTCATAGGAAAGGAAGAGAGTCTCTAGGAAAACCAGACTGTGTCTCTGGAACCTTATCTCCACTGGGTACAAACTAGAGCTCTCAAGCTGAGGATGTCTTACCCTCGTCAGGAAGTTCTTCCGTTAAAGGAATCTGTCCTTTATTTCATGTCTGATACAGAAAAACTCCAAGTCACTCTCAATAAAGTTTAACGGGAAAAGAAATCTTGGAAGAACAAGTACTGCATTCTTAATGTGGAGTGTGCCAAAATACTGCAACTGTTAAAAGAAAAAGATGCTCTGATCGAGATTTTAGAGCAACATGTTGTAGAGAATCAAGACGACCAAAGGAATTTGCTCACTCCTTTCACTTGGTAAAAGGATGGCAGCCCGACAATGGCTCAAGAGCCCCGGTCAAAGAAAAGGAAAATACCAGAACCAGCACCTGAGCCCGAAATTTCCTTTTACAACACTTTGTAAATTACTGTATTTCCATTTCCGCAATCTTTGAATTCAATAAAACGAGGTTTCCCCACTGTATGATATTTGTAATCCAATTGTTGAAGTTTCGTTTGATTAAACAAAAAATATTATTAATATAATTATTGCATATCATTCATCATTCTCACATAACACATTCTTCTTACCTACGAATCTCACGTCTGTGTCTCGATTCTAGAGTCAAGCTGTCTCATTCGTACAATACTCGGGCCAATCGACAAAAGAAAATGGATGATCTTGAGGAAGAAAACAGAGAGTTGAGAGAAGAAATCGACACTCTGAAAGAAGATATGAGAAAACTTCACAGTGACATGCAATCTCTGGCAGCAGCTCAGATACAACAACAAAGGACTATGATCTCAGAGATCACATCTACGCTCATAGTGGAAAATTATGATCCTCAGTACAAGATGCCTAAAGATCGTCCCTGGGGCATGCCACTCAACTATATCCCGAAAGGATATATTCCGCCGATCACGGAAGATCCGGAAACTGCAGCAGGAACCGCTGGGCCTGAAGGTTACAAACTTCGGGAAAGCGAAGAGGCGAGGGGCATGACAGCAGCTCCTGAAGGTTACAAACTTCGGGATAGGGAAGCACTAAGAGTCACTGTCGTAATGACTATACCACCACCCGTGGTACACACTGTCCCAGAAGGACAGATTCCAGAGATACCTTCTGGTGGAAATGAAAGTATGTACGACAGAATGAATGAGTTCCAGGAAAAATTCTTGGAAATGCAAAAGGAACTGCATGCCATTCGCGGTCAGGATCTATTCGGAAAAGATGCCGCAGACCTTTGTTTGGTCCCCAATGTGAAAATTCCACACAAATTCAAGGTGCCCGAATTTGAAAAATACAAGGGTAACTCTTGCCCTCAAAGTTATTTGGTGATGTACGCTCGAAAGATGTCTACTCAGACAGAAAACCAACAGCTACTGATCCATTATTTTCAATATAGTTTAACCGGTGCCGCACTCAAATGGTACATGGGTTTAAACCGCACTAAGATCACCACTTTCAGAGATCTTGGAGCTGCCTTCGTTCAGCAGTATAAGTATAACCTGGACATGGTACCAGACAGAGATAAACTCAGAGCCATGTCGCAGAAGGATAAAGAAAACTTTAAGGAATATGCTCAGAGATGGCGTGAAATTGTCGCCCAGATTTGTCCACCTCTTGAGGAAAAAGAGATGACGAAGATCTTCTTGAAAACCTTGAGCTCATTTTACTACGACCGAATGGTCGCCAGTGCGCCCAGCGACTTTACTGAAATGGTAAACATGGGAATACGTCTTGAGGAAGTAGTCCGAGAAGGACGTCTCGTCAAAGATACGGGACCATCAAGCAGTACCAAAAGATATGGTAGTGCTTTCCCTAAGAATAAAGAGCAGGATATTGGTAATATCTCTCTCGAAAAGCAAAGGCGACGGTACCAACCAGTAGCAGCTGTAACTCCTGCTATCAACCCTGCGCCTGTTCCAACGTATCAACCTCAGGTTGCTCAGAGCTAACCAAATCAACAACAATATCAGCAAAGGACACAACAGCCTCTTCAGCAGGCTCGTCCATCGTACAACAATAACCGTACAACGCGACCACTAGGGTTCGACCCTATACCAATGTTGTACGCAGAACTGTTTCCACTACTACTGGTCAAGGGGCACGTCCAAACCAGGTCTCCTCTTGCGATACCGGAGAATCCATCTTTTTGTTTCAAGGCAGATCAGGCTTGCCCTTACCATCAAGGAGGACCAGGGCATAACATAGAAAACTGTCTCAGCTTTAAATCTGATGTGCAAAAGCTTGTCAGGAGCGGGGTCTTATCCTTCAAGGATACAAATCCAAACTTTCAGACGAACTCGTTGCCTCAACACGAGAAAGTTGCAGTAAATTTGATAGAGGAAGAGTCTAACCATAACTATCAAATTCATGATGTACTCTTATTGGGAACCAACCTGGTCAACATGCATTGCAGATAGAGCAAGTACGGTCATGTACCATTTCATAACTATCACCAGTGTGATATCTGCTCTAAAGACAATCAAGGATGTTCTGGGGTGCAATCAGCTCTACAGGAACAGATAGATCTCGGTTGGATCTAAGGTCACCGAATCCATGAGGTCAACATGACTTATACAAATTCCAACATCGTTCAAAACCACGACATCCGTGCGATGAATGTCAACTTGGTGGCAATGCACTCAAGGCAAAGCCAACATCATAATTTGCCATGGCACGATTACGATTCATGTCTGATTTGCTCGGTAAACAATCAGGGATGCTCTTTTGTACAAGAGGCCATCCAGCACCAGATGGATCCAGGATTACCGTGATAGAAGTCATTATCAAGTTAATATGATTCAAATCTTTGATATTCGCTTGATGAATACCAGCTTGGTGGAATTACACGCTAAGCAAGTCCATCTCGGTTTTCTAACTTCGTATGATTATCAAAAATGTAAAGTATGTCGTGAAAGTGACCAAGGATATGCACTTATTCAAAGAACGCTTCAACACTTGTTGAACCAGTGGTGGCTTCCGATCTATATGGACGAAGCTACACATCAGATCAGTATGACTGACGGGAACCCTACTAGGCATCAAAGTCAGGATGTTTGATCAATGGAAATAGATCTAGTAAGGTTACACTGCATACAAAGTGGACGTGGCCAAGTACCACCACACAACTATGAGCACTGTAGAGTTTGCTCAGAGAATAACCAAGGATGTTACCTCGTGTGGGAAGCCCTTCAAAGTCAGTTAGACCACAAAGAGGTTCAACCATGTTTAAGCTTTGGTCCGATCAACATAATGTCAGACTATCTTCCCGATCGAGGCAAAGAAGTTGTCTTAATCCCTAAACAAGAAGTGGCCAGAGATGTATGCGCCATAATCCCTTTACTCCATGAATCAAGGGCTCCTCTTAATAGCAGAAAGATTCTCAACCTCGAACCAATTGAGGCCGGCTATGATGGTCAGAAAAATCAAAAGGCTCATGTAGTTATCTATCTGCCAGGACCAGTACCGTACAAATCCGATAAGGCTATCCCTTACAAATACGGTGCAACAACAATTGAGAATGGGAAGGAAACTCCATTACCCTCCGTCGTGAATATTACAGACATCAGTCGAGTGACATGGAGCGGTCGGATCTTCAACAGAGAAGATGGAGAACCCAGCAAAGAAAAGGAACCTCAGACAGAAGTTCCCAGTCAACCAGTCGGTCAATCTAGTAATCCCGACCTTTTAAAGAACAACGATGAGATGCTGAAGCTCATCCAAAAGAGTGAGTACAACATTGTTGATCAACTGTTGCAAAATCCTTCAAAAATCTCCGTGTTATCTCTTTACTCAGTTCTGTGGCTCATAGGGAAGCTCTACAGAAAGTCTTAGAGCAAGCCTTTGTGGAACAAGATGTGACGATAAGACAATTCGACAACATCATCTCCAACATCACTTCCTGCAACAACTTAGGATTTAGTGATGAGGAACTGCCGGAAGAGGGCCAAAATCACAACATGGCGCTAAATATTACAGTTAACTGCCAGGATGATGCTTTAGCCAGCGTACTGGTAGACATCAGATCAGCTCTGAATGTTATGCCAAAATCTACTCTAATGCGACTATCATTTCAAGGATCGCCGATGAGAGGCAGTGAGGTCATCGTCAAAGCATTTAACGGATCCCGAAAAATAGTTATCGGCGAAGTCGACCTTCCCATAACTATTGGTCCTCACACTTTCCAAGTCACTTTCCAGGTCATGGACATTCGGGCAGCATACAACTGTTTGTTAGGAAGACCTTGGATACACGAGGCTGGGCCAGTCACTTCGACACTTCACCAAAAGCTGAAGTTTGTCAAGAACGACCAACTAGTCACAGTCTGTGGAGAGCAAGCCTTGATCGTGAGCAACTTATCGTCATCCACTTGTGTTGAACCAGAAGAGGTTGTAGGAACCCAGTTCCAAGCACTTTCGATAAGCAATGACAATCAATCAGAAAGAGGAACGTCGATTTCCTCGTACAAAGATGCTCTCGAAGTGATCAAAAGTAACAATGCAAAAGGATGGGGATGGCTTATCATTCCTACTAATAACAAAATAAAGAAGGGTCTTGGTTTTTCTTCAACCTGTACCCAGACTACTACTAACGATGAAAGTCTTCATCCCATTCAGAACTTCTTCCACAGTGGAGGTTTCCTTCACCCGGTGTCTCAAGAAGTACATACCCTCAACGAGGGTGATTCCTCCGATACAGATGAAGAGTGGAAGTCCTATCTTAATGAGGACGGTTATATGTCTCAAGGAGAGGTGCATATGCCATTTTGCTATCCCGCACAGAGTCTGAGATATATACCGAGGTCAGATGTCAAGATGATATACAGAGACTGTGATCCGGAAGGATGTCGTGCTCCACCAAACTTATTAGAGGAGGACACTCTGATGAAAGACAACTTTGACCATGACTATTATGGCCCAATGGATGGCCTTCCTATCTGGCAGCCGTACCCAGGAGACTTGGGGCAAAAGAGTCAGTCGAACGATGCATATCAGCTGAGCATCATTGAAAAGAATACCTGTGTCCCCACCGGATCATGGGATCATTACTCAGGGTATTCTGAAGATATCCCATACAACGATGAATTTGCAAAGAGCGCATGACAAGAGTTCTTTAACTAAGCTTTTCCCGAGGTCAACGTCATCGAGAGGGATGACTCCTCTAGTTCCAAAGAAGTGTGGGATACCTTAGGACAACCGAGTGGCAAATACGACTTCATGGTCAAGTACATTGCTCCTGAAAGCTCTCGTATCAGGCTCAAAGACATCCAGCCAACTGGATGGGGAGATCCGCCTGAGAGTGAAAACACTGTGCAAGATATATCCTCCTACGACAACTCTGCCTGGGAGACAGATTCCAACGATCCTGCTCCACCAGAAATCAGCGTTATTTCTGAAGACAAGCCAAGAAGGAAGGTACCATACTTTGTGATGCACCGAGGAGTTCGCCGCCAATGGGTCGCTGTCGATGTCCCGAAAGTCATTCATAAGTCTAAGTAATTGCCATCTTTGTCTTAACCTTTCACCTTGCCCAGGTGAAACGGATGTTTTGATAGGGCTCACTTTCTGTAAATGTATCTCTTCGCTTTGCCCAAAGCGGCACAGTTTTTTTTATAGGGCTGTAGTTTCAAGAATCGACCAGATCATAAATAAAATAACGTCGTTCTGTAATTCCCGCATTTATTGCTGTTTTCTCTTTTCGTTTTTTCAGGAAATGGTAATCCTAAAAACAACTCAAATAATAAAAACAAGCATTTTTCAGAAAATACACAACACACAGTCTTGTATTCTCTCTATCTCTTCTAAAAACAATCATCACGTCATGCAGATTGCTTGTTTTAAACCCATCGAAACATACGATCCAATGCCTTCTCCCAACTTTGAATTCTTGGTATTTGAGGCTGAAGAAGAAAATGACGAAGAAATTCCAGAAGAGATTTCCCGATTACTCAGACAAGAGGAAAGGTCCATCGAACCTCACAAAGAGCCGTTGGAAACGGTCAACTTGGGTTCAGAAGAAGAGAGAAAAGAAGTCAAGATTGGGGCACTGCTCAGTCCAACTGTCAAAGAAGGTTTGATAAAGCTTTTCAAAGAATTTCCCGATGTATTCGCTTGGTCCTATCAGGATATGTCAGGGTTGGATACCAGCATCGTGGAACATCATCTACCGTTGAGATCAGAATGTACGCCGATAAAACAAAGACTAAGACAGACTCATCCGGACATGGCCATCAAAATCAAAGAAGAAGTACAAAAACAGATTGACACGTGTTTCCTCTCCACATCAAAATATCCTCAATGGTTAGCCAACATAGTACCAGTTCCGAAAAAGGACGGAAATGTCAGAATGTGTGTAGACTACAGGGATTTGAACAAGGCCAGTCCAAAGGATGACTTTCCCTTACCGCTCATAGACATACTGGTAGACAGTACAGCGAAGTTCAAAGTATTCTCCTTCATGGATGGAGTCTCGGGCTATAATCAGATAAAAATGGTGCCTAAAGATATGGATAAAACTTCATTCATCACCCCATGGGGCACTTTTTATTACAAGGTAATGCCGTTCGGTCTGAAGAACGCCGGGGCAACCTATCAAAGGGCCATGACTACTCTGTTTCATGACATGATACACAAAGAAATCGAAGTGTATGTAGATGATATGATTGCCAAATCTAAGACAGAAGAGGAGCATGTGACCCGCCTGTCAAAACTATTCGAGCGTCTGAGAAAGTACAAACTCTGCTTGAATCCCAACAAGTGCACATTCGGTGTCTGTTCAGGGAAACTTTTAGGATTCATCGTCAGCCAGAAAGGAATCGAGGTTGATCCTGACAAGGTCAAGGCCATTCAAGAAATTCCTTCTCCAAAAACTGAAAAACAAGTCAGGGGATTCCTGGGACGTTTGAATTACATTTCCAGATTTATATTCCTTATGACCGCGATATGCGCGCCAATCTTCAAATTACTAAAAAAGAATCAGGATTGCGTATGGACAGCAGACTACCAAATCGCCTTCGACAGTATAAAAAGTATCTGTTGAATCCACCTATCCTGCCACCTCCAGCAGAAGGAAGACCGCTGATCATCTATTTAACATTCTTGGAAGACTCAATGGGTTGTGTACTTGGCCAACAAGACGAAACGAAGAGAAAAGAATCTGCCATCTATTATTTAAGCAAGAAATTCACTGACTGTGAGAGTCGGTACACTATGCTTGAGAAAACTTATTGTGCTCTGACTTGGGCAGCCAAACGTCTTCGCCAGTACATGATTTGTCACACTACTTGGTTAATCTCCGAAATGGATCAAATCAAGTACGTCTTTGAAAAGCCAGCTCTCACGGGAAGGATTTCCCGTTGGCAGATGTTGTTATCAGAATACGACATCGAGTACCATGCTCAGAAAGCCGTCAGAGGAAGTATTTTAGCCGATTATTTGGCTCATCAACCGATTGACGATCAAGAATCAGTCTAATTTGACTTCCCAAACGAAGATATCATGTACTTGAAAATGAAAGATTGCGATGAACCATTACCCAGTGAAGGGCCATAACCAGGTTCCCAATGGGGACTAATCTTTGACGGAGCTGTTAATCATTAGGGTAATCATCATAACACCTCAGGGTACCCGCATTCCTTTCACTGCCCGACTGACATTCAAGTGTACAAATAACAAGGCCAAATACGAAGTTTGTATCATGGGTCTAGAAGAAGCGATCGACTTAAGAATTAAAAACTTGGATGTATATGGTGACTCAAGCCTAGTTATCAATCAAATCAAAGGAGATTGGAACACATACCAATCAGGACTGATTCCTTATAAAGACTATGCGAGAAGGTTGTTACCATTCTTCAACAGAATCGAGTTTCACCATATCCCTCATGAAGAGAATCACATGGCTGATGCATTAGCCACTCTCTCTTCCATGATTAGTGTAGGTCAATGGAACGACGTACCTAAGATCGACATAATACGCCTTGAGCGGCCCGCTTACATCTTCGCAATCGAAGCAGTCATAGACGACAAACCTTGGTATCATGATATCAAATGCTTTCTTCAGAAATAAGAGTACCCACCTAGGGCATCAAGAAAAGACAGAAAGACCCTCAGAAGGCTGGCTGGAAGCTTCTTCCTGAGCGGTGATACACTCTATAAGAGAAATTTTGACATGGTCTTGCTCCGATGCGTAGACAAACCAGAAGCAGACATGCTAATGAAAGAGATTCACGAAGGATCCTTTGGCACTCATGCCAATGGACACATAATGGCGAGAAAAATTATGAGAGCAGGGTACTACTGATTGGCCATGGAATCTGATTGCTACAAGTATATGAGAAGGTGTCACAAGTGTCAGATATACTCAGACAAAATCCATGTACCGCCAACACATCTCAAAGTTCTTTCTTCCCCATGGCCTTTTTCCATATGGGGAATCGACATGATTGGCATGATCGAACCCAAGGCTTCAAACGAACATCAGTTCATCCTAGTAGTCGTTGATTACTTCACCAAGTGGGTCGAAGTAACGTCATACGCCAATGTGACCCGACAGGTGGTAGTCCGTTTCATAAAAAACAATCTCATATGCCGTTATGGTGTTCCGATCCAGATCATTACTGATAATGGATCCAACTTGAACAATAAAATGATGAAAGAGTTGTGTGCTGAGTTCAAGATCGAACACCATAACTCATCTCCCTACCGACCTAAAATGAATGGAACGGTAGAAGCAGCTAACAAAAACATCAAAAAGATCGTTCTAAAGATGGTTGTAACCTACAAAGACTGGCACGAGATGCTACCCTTTGCTCTTCACAGTTATCGCACATCTGTCCGTGCTTCAACAGGGGCAACCCCTTTCTCTCTAGTGTATGGCATGGGAGCAGTGCTCCCCATAGAAGTAGAGATTTCATCAATCCGGGTATTGATGGAAGCTAAGCTAACAAAAGCTGAATGGTGTCAAAGTCGACACGATGAACTGATTCGTGCTCAAGAAGATACAATCATTTCTCACCGATTCCCGGGGCAAATGGACTCCGAATTATGATGGCCCCTAGATGGTCAAGAAAGCTTTCTCAGGTGGTGCCTTGAGACTCGCAACCATGGATGGAGAAGAGTTTGCCTACCCCACAAATGTTGATGTAGTCAAGAAATACTTCGCCTAAATAAAAAAAAAAGAAACGTCTCGGTGGATTGAAAACTGTCATACCCCAAATTTTGACCACTAAGATTTCCCATCATTGTGCAAATCATCGGCACAATATGGATGTACCTTTGTACCTCATTAGTCTCCCCAAAGGTGGGTGAGCATTCACTACAAACAGGATTTAGGGTTTCAAGCCCTCGCAGAGCTCTTAGACAAAGGATCAATCAAGGAATGACATGATCTTCAACTTGTCTAGCCTCTCAAATATCCACAATGGATCAAGAGGACTCCCACTTCAAGGATTAAGCACAAGGCTGCTCCCTTCTAGGTGGATCAAGCCTCAGGATCGCCAGTGTCACCAAATTAGGGTTTGGTCGACTAGGGCCTCCAGATGGAAATTTTCCTCTGGGCATGAGCCAATGCTTCAAAGCATGACCTAAAATTCTCCATGGAACATCATAAACCCCATCATCAAGTCAATTTAGCCTCAGGGGATGCATACATCAAAAATCAAGAATTAGGGTTTCTTGACCTAATTCACCCCTAAGTTGACTTTTGGGACAAATCATGAGCCAAGACCTCAAGACATGATTTGAGGGTCTCCAACATACCACGTTGATCCATTTGCAACAATGGATTGACCCAAGAAGCTTGAGCAACAAGTTTCAATTTCATCTGAACCACAGTTGGGGTTTCGCGGGAAAAGTCAATTGTAGCTTTGACTTTTGACCAGGACATGCTCCCAAGCCGTGGGACACGATTAAATACACCCTATAACACCCATGGAACATGTCCATCAATTTTGATTTAGGTCAAGGACATGATTTCCTGAAGAATCGCACAGTTTGGAATTCATCTGATAAAAAGTCAACTGTGCACAAAAGTCAAACTTTGACTTTTTGAGATTTTTCATAAAAATGGTTTTTTAACCCTAAAATGATGTTAATGTGTGATTGGAATCATCATTCATCAAGAAAAATCAAAGAAAGTGGGATAACTTGTAAAAGGGGTAACCATAAAAACTTAGAAATTTTTCTAAGTTATGAAAAAAAGTGGCAAGGGTACCAACTTTGGAGGATCATAACTCCTAAACCACAAAGCCATTTTTCCTCATAGAAAAGATGGATTTGTAGCCCTCATTACCCTCTACAAAAACTTCAACTAGACCTAAGTCCAATTCATTAAGGATTTTGAGTTATGCTTGGATCAAAATGGCTAAAAACTTAAAATTGACATTTTTCAGCACTTAGCCAAAATCTGCCTTGTAATTTCAGCACAATGTCCCAACTTCAAGGCTATTTTTCTCCATGATCCAAGTTGAACCAGGTCTAGGGCCAAACATCAAAGTTGAAGTACGTCATCTAAGCTTTCCGAAAAGTCCTAGAACGTCCATGTAGCATACTCGAGCAGGGAGTTATGGATCTTACAAAAGGGCTTGCTGAAGCTGAATTTTTCAAGGCAGATTTGCATATTTTTTGTGGCACACGAATTTTCAAGCCTTGTCATCAGTTTGGACACATCTAAGGATCAAATCCAAGTGGGATGATCTGATCCATGAACCTCCCAAGTCCAAGGAACAAAGAAAAGCATGCCAAAGCCTAGAAATCCCTAAAAGAGGGACAAAACTCCAATTTTGGTTTGGAGCATTTAATGGATGCTTAGAGGTGGCATGTACTGAGCCATTCTCATCTGAAATCAGTCAAGACTTATCCAAGACCAAGGGAACCAGCAGCCTGTGCCCTAACCTCTAGTCAATGGCTAGAGGAGACTTGCATTTTCATTGGCCAACATTGGCCAAACCTCTGCTGCAGCCACCATTCACTGTGGATCCCAAAACAAACTTGCTCCACTATAAATAGAGCTCATTTGTGCTCAGTTTGAGTACACCAAAGCCATCAAACAGATACTTTCCTCAAATTCTCTCTTTCACTCCAAAATGCCTTCTTTAGTAAGGAAATTCTGAGTTTTTGAGCTAGAGAGCAATTCCACTCAAACTAATCACACACACACCTCATATATATCATATGTAAGCTGTGCAAACCATCAAAAGTGACCTGTAATCACAACATCACAAAGTCACCTCTCAAAACCTCAAAATGGCACTTTTTGCATTTTTCAAGCCATGTCTTGATTCAGTCACTTTCCAAGCCAGATAAAACCTCAAACACACTCTAAATATCATCCTTGAACTGTCTCAAATGGTGCCACACATCTGGAACACCATTTGAGAGAGTTGGCATTTTGGCCGTTTTTGACCATTTCGCGAGAAAGTGCACAAACTTGCTCCAGAGGTTTCCAGCCGATTCCAACCATCCTAAAAGCTTCTAAGAGGTCATTTGAGGTTGTCCAAAGCATCAAATCATTTCTGGAACAAAGCACTTGGTAGGTTGCCCAAAATCTCCAAAAAAGAGGTAAAATTCACAACTTGAATTCTTTGAATCATGCTTTCCTTTGTTGTCTACATACATGCATCATATTGAACAATTCTTGAGGCAAAAATGTAGTCCTTAATGTGTATGTTGTGATCCTCCCACTGTTTGCATTTTGACATGTTTTTATGTGGAATTTTGGTTGTTTTGAAATCATATCTAGTTCTGTTTTTTTTTCATTGATGTGTTTTATACATTAAGTTTTAGTTTGCATGAGTAACACCATTGGATTCCTTGCGAAAAATCGGTCAAGATAGGTTTTTACGGATTTCAATTCCGATGAAAATTGAGAGAGTTACGCGCGTTGGAAATTTTACGCGAAACGACGTCGAATTAACAATAGCGGTTCTGTTTTTTTCGCTTTGTACATTGAGTTTCCGGGTGCGTGAATAATACCATTGGATTCCTTGCGAAAAATCGGTCAAGATAGGTTTTTACGGATTTCAATTCCGATGAAAATTAAGAGAGTTACGCGCGTTGGAAATTTTACGCGAAACGACGTTGAAAACAACGTGCAGTTTTGGTTTTTTAATTTCTGCATTTTGTGTGTTTAGTTTCCGTGTGCGTGAGTGACACCATTGGATTCCTTGCGAAAAATCGGTCAAGATAGGCTCTTGCGGATCTTGATTCGGTTAAAAATCGAGAGAGTTACGCGTGTTGGAAATTCGACGCGGAACGATGTTTTTAAACGTAGCAGCTCTGGTTTTTTTATCGCTGCGTTTTGTACGTTGAGTTTCGGCGTGCGTGTGCAATACTATTGGATTCCTTGCGAAAAATAGGTCAGGATAGGCTCTTGCGGATCTTGATTCGGTTAAAAATCGAGAGAGTTACGCGTATTGGAAATTCGACGCGAAACGATGTTTTTAAACGATAGCAGTTTTTGTTTTTTAATTTTTGCATTTTGTGTGTCGATTTTCCGTGTGCGTGAGTAATACCATTGGATTCCTTGCGAAAAATCGGTCAGGATAGGCTCTTGCGGATCTTGATTCGGTTAAAAATCGAGAGAGTTACGCGTGTTGGAAATTCTACGCGGAACAATGTTTTCAAAACGATAGCAGTTTTGGTTTTAATTTCTGCGTTTTATACGTCAATTTTCCATGTGCGTGAGTAATACCATCGGATTCCTTGCGAAAAATCGGTCAGGATAGGCTCTTCCGGATCTTAATTCCGATAAAAATTGAGAGAGTTATGAGTGTTTGAAATTTGATAAAAACGTGTTAAAAATTAAAGTTTCGGTACTCGTTTTTACCCCAAAAGAAATGTCGGAGATGATATTTTGATATCTTTCCTCTTTTTCTTACTTTTTATTTTTAAAACTCAACCAATTTTTTTCATATAGCAAAAAATCATCATTTTCCAATTCATACCCCATAATATTTTAATCCACAAAAAAAAAAAAAAAGTATTATTTTTAATATATTTAAAAATAGTGTTTTAAATTGTTTTAAATGCTTTTAAAATGATTTCTTTTTTTTCTTGATTTTTAAAACCAAAATGATTTTAAATATTTATGTTGATAAAATATTTTTTTTCATAAATTTTAATCATTATTTAATGATTTTATTTGATATTTTTATCATTTTTTTCTTAATTTTTCTTGGAAAAATGCCTAAAAAATGAAGTTGGGGTTTTCTTTGATTTTCACCCTAACAAATCTTTTTTTAAATTCTTTGGGTCTCTATTAGAGTGTAAGACCCAATCCCCTTTTAACCAAAACAATTTTGGGCCTCACTTATTGTATAAGTCCCTATGCGTTAAAAGAAAACTTCGGCGCGATCGCCATTTTCAAACGAAAATCAACTGGGCTTCTCTTTGAGCTGTAAGTCCCATTTCTTTTCATTTTTTAACACTTAGGCCTCTATTAGAGTGTAAGACCCGACCCCTTTTTAACTAAACAATTTTGGGCCTCAGCTATTGTATAAGTCCCGATACGTTAAAAATCTCGGCGCGATCGCCATTTTCAAACTGAAAATATTTTGGGCCTCTCCCTGAGGTGTAAGCCCCATCTTTTGTACAAAAATACACTTTGGGCCTCTAATAGAGTGTAAGACCCAACCCCTCTTTTTTTTTATATTTTCTCATTTTTCATATTGTTTTTTAATGATTTGGAAAATTAATAACTCCCTCAATTTTGATTATTTTTTATTGGTTCTTTTTCTGAAAAATCACAAAAATAGTAAAATATTTTATTCTACAAAAAAAAAAAATTATATTATTTATTTAATATAGTTGGTATTTTTGTGAATAAATTCATTTTTAATTGTTTTTAAGCATTTTAAAAGTGAATATTCATCTTGAAAATAAAGACTATGGGCCTCCCCTCGTGTTGTAAGCCCCATTTCTTTTCTTTAAACTCTTTGGGCCTCTAATAGAGTGTAAGACCCAATCCCTTTGTAAATATCAAAATTTTGGGCCTCAGTCACTTGTATAAGTCCCACGGTGTTTCCAAAACCTTGGCGCGATCGTCGCCCTTTTCAAAATTAACCATTGGGCCTACCCTCGAGTAGTAAGACCCATTTCTTTTCTTAAACTCACTTGGGCCTCTTGAGAGAGTGTAAGACCCAACCCATTTGTACAGAAAACCTTTCTTGGGCCTCAGTCACTTGTATAAGTCCCTCTGTACAAATTCAACAGTGCGCTCACTGATAAAACCCTGGGCCTCTCCTTGAGCTGTAAGCCCCAAATCTTTTTATTTCAAAGCACTTTCTCCTTTGATTTTGAATATACTGTTGTTTTCAATCTTTCTTTGTTAAACAACTAACCAAACAGCATGGAAGCTCTACAACCGAGTAAGTGTTTACCCACTTTCATTTACCGCTTTCATATATATAACTGTATTGTGGGGCAGTTTCGCTGTAAGTCTCCTTTCATAAACTCATATATATAACTGTATTGTGGGGCTGTTTCGCTGTAAGTCTTCTTTCATAAACTCATATCAACTGTGTAATAATAGTATAGATATTTAGAGTTTCCCTGGCAACTACGTCTAGAACTAGGTGACGCCGTTTCGTTTATTCGTAGAAATAGGCAACTAGATCCCCAATAGGATCACCAGATACAGTCTTCTCTTCGGCTGTCCTCATTAGGAATTGTCAAGAAACTCTACTCCCCAAGATGAATGTCTTCTCCGTGAATGGCATCTTTGAGTTTCTTCCAAATTCTCGAACTTTCCTGACTTGGTCTATTCCTTGTGAATAGCTTGCCTTGAATTTCTCGGGGTTTGGGGACCCACGGGCTTCTTAAAAGCATCGGCCTCCTCTTGGGCATTATACAAGGACCCACAGGCTTCCTAAAAGCAACCCCGCCTCCTCTTGGGCTTCGTACAAGGAACCTACAGCTTCTTAGAAGTATTCACAACCTCCTCTTAGGCTTCGTATAATGATCTCTTCCTCCGGGAATGATAGCCTCCTCTTGGGCTTCGTACAAGGACCCGTCGGCTTCTTAAAAGTTTCCACCCTCCTCTTGGGCTTCGTACAAATTGTCCCGACGACCTCCTAGAGGTATAGGAACAGAACTTAATCATCTCCATAGAACAGTCATTTCATAGAGTCTACTACTGTTTCTCAAAACACAATATAAAAGATAAAACTCTAGACACGGACAGTCTAACTTCCTTGAGTCTCAAAGACATTCTCAAGTGACCCCTTCGTTAAATAGGAAGGAAACCCGTAGACTCGGACAGTCTCAATACCCTTTGGATTTCCCGTTTCCTCAAAGAGAAGGAAATATCCCTGATCCTCAAATCAAATCCCTGAGTACAGTGTTACTCATATAAGAACTGATTTTCTCTTTTGAAATCAATATATTGGACCTGTCACTTAACTGAAACAGTTACCATAGCCTCTTCTTGGGCTTTGTTCAATGATTCTTCCCAGCGAAGCAAACGTTTAGCCTCCATCCCGGGCTTCGTACGAGATACCAAAATTCTCCCCAGCGGAGTCAAACAACGTTTAACCTCTCTCTCGGGCTTTGTACGAGACACATAAGAGACTCCCTCGTTGAGTCAATCACCCTTTTCGCCTCCGTCTCGGGCTTCGTATGAGATACAAAAAAGGCTCTTTTGTTGAGCCAGTCAAACTTTTAGCCTCCATCTCGGGCTTCGTACGAGATACAAAAAACACTCTCTTGTTGAGTATAAAAGATTCTCCTGTTGAGTCAACCCTTTTAGCCTCTCTCTCGGGCTTCGTACGAGACACATAAAAACTCCCTCTTGTTGGGCCAATAGCCTCCTCTTAGGCTTTGTATAAGAAAACCACTGGTTGATCCAATCAACCTTTTAGCATCAAAGCTGTGCCTCGTTCACAGTACACAAACATCAACAACTCCTTTCCCTTCATATAATCGCTGTAAGCGGCAAGCCTCTGGATCATCTACATCCATGCCACTGTCCCTCTTTTAGCATGAGAAATTCCTAAGGAAAGATGGCATTGCTCTACACTGAGTTAAAGTCTTCTCCTTCAGGTTAAAATCCCCTATAAAGGAAATTATGGCATTACTAGGATCCGCGTATCCCGGTTAAAGTAATTCTCCTTTATAACCAGTCACTCAACAGTTGTGACAGACAAACCCTTCTTTAGAGATGACAAATTCTCTCTAAAGTCGAGGTCCTTCAGCTTCACGTCTTGGGCTTTGAACAAGACACAAATAGACTTTTCAGCTTCACATCTTGGGCTTTAAACAAGATACAAATCACCTTTCGCTTCACGTCTTGGGCTTTAAATAAGACACCAAAAACACCTATTTCCTCCCATAGACTAGGAGGAACTACGAACGCTCTGATTTCCCTGTTTCGGTAAACGGGAATACGTAGGCATAAGATCGAAAGAAAATATCTTAGCGGGCACACTAAACAAAAAACCCAAATCCCATATCTCCATCAATCAAAAGCAGTAATTCAAAAGCATCAGTCCTAACATCCTAATCCTTGTTCCCCGCTAGAAAGTCCTAGAAAGAAAGAAAATCGTATTGGCAAAAATACAAATAACCAGTACAAAGGCCCCCCACATTGATAGCATCCGTAACCTAACAGACCGCTGTTTAAACTCAGTATGCAAAGCAGGGTTAATTGGAGACATCTATTTCCCTTCCTTATTCAGCTCACAATAGGATAAAAAATGAATCGACCTGTAGTTTAAGCTCAACCGCAGAGAGCGACCAGCGCTTAAGAACCGCGTCCAAAATCGCTCGCTACAAAAACCCGAAAGGGCGGTCCAGGCAAAAATTAGAGACATAATAAAAAATCATCCCGATGGATTGGAAATCTCAAAGTACAATCCAGGCAAAAGTTAGGGATAAATGGCAAGTAACTACGTTCAACGAGGTTAAATCCAGCAGTAGTTATGCCATCCATCAGGAAAACTCCAGTCAAGGTCATCTTCGACAGAAGCTCAGGATGTCCAGAATTCAAAGTTGGTAGAAGGATAACGGTCGTTATGTTTCGATGTAGCCCTTTCCCCTTAAATTACAATTTTCTAACTTTGTAAATACTCTATGGAATCACCCGTTTGGTTGATTTCCATCCTATCAATAAAATTTGGCCTTAGTGCTTTTATTTGCAATTCTTATTTGTTTTAGCTTTACAAAACGACATTTTAACATGATTAACAATTCTTGAAATAATAAAAAAAGAATTTACTTGTCAACACTTTTCTGCGTTTAAAATAAAGATGGCAATTTCTTTTGACTGTTGAACATCAAAAGAACATCGATCGCTACTCTAAAGGCGATTAAGCTTCAAAGTGCAGAATCAAAGTACTCCTTCTAAACCAGTACGCCTGAACGAAGGATCAACTATATCAGATGTGATTTTCCCATCTGATATCCCTAACAGAGTTCTTACCTCCTAAGTTCGAGCAACGTTTTTCCCCGCGGGAGCTACTTTTTCCTAAGCAAGGCAGAATTGCTATCTTGAACCAGTGATACTTTTCATCCCCCGCAGTGGCCGAGTATCCAATCGTGTTCATCCACTAGTCTGTATGCCGCGTCAATTTTGTCAGCATATACATACATACATCATGCATTATTGGTTCACATTCATATTCATATTGCATCATTATCACTCTGGTCAGTCTTATCCCCTAGTGATAAAAGTACTCTCAATCGAGTTGTCAGTTATTCCCTTGTTAGGACATGTTTTGTCTGAACCATCTCTCTCCTCCAGTGTATTTCTGGATTAGAGCCGGTCCTCGACCACTTTGATAACTTGAACCTCTGAAAAAGAAAGAAGACATTTGACAAACATCACTCTTCTCCATTAAAGATGATATCTTCGCTTTCCTGGATTAAGGAAAATCCCCAGAGAAAGCCTTGCAACTAAAGACTCTCAGCAACACGTTGATTTTTCTCTCCAAGAGAGTCAATGTTAATGAAGTCATCAGCACCTTAAAATTGGATTGCATCACATGGCATTTCTCCGAGAAGATATCGAGGAAAAGTATGATGTAATATCCCTAAGCAGGAAACAACCTCTCAAGAGACTCGTTTCCCCCAGTAGAGTCAACAAATGGCGTCTCCAACAGAGAATTTTGTATAACTCTACAGCTCAGACGAATGGGTTCCCCAACAAGTCTGACATCAAAATTTTTTCTCGTCAAATGGCATCTCCCCAGGAAAATTTGGCGAGAAGCTTGAGGAAAACTGCTAACAAAATAGCGTCCCTTGTCAAGAAAGTTTATTGACAAAAGAAACTAGGACCAGTTCCTTGGCTGAAGACCAGCATCGAGGGGAAGTTTATTTTAGAAACTGAGACCAGTTCCTTGGCTGAAGACCAGGATCGAGGGGAAGTTTATTTTAGAAACTGAGACCAGTTCCATGGCTGAAGACCAGGATCGAGGGGAAGTTTTCACCCTTTTCTAAGCATCATTGCCTAGCAAAAGAAGATGGATGAGCAAACCGCTATTCATAACCACCGTCAAAATTTCGGGTATTCCGATATATAATCCTCTTGCACCCTGAATGCCCGAATACCTTCGCCATTCACACCTTCGGGTCCAAGAAAATTAAATAGGGGCATCTTTCATACCCCAAATTTTGACCACCAAGAATTTCCATCATTGTGCAAACATCATCACAATATGGATGAACCATCATGCCTCATCAATCTCCTCAAAGATGGTTGAGCATTCACTACAATCAAAGATTAGGGTTTTGAGCCCTCTTAGAGCATTTAGACAAGGATCAATCAAGAAATGGCATAATTTTTAACTTGTCTAGTCTCTCAAACACCCACAATGGATCAAGAGGACTCCCACATCAATAATCAAGCACAAGATTGCAGCATTCCAAATGGATCAAGCCTCAGGATCGCCAGTGTCACCAAATTAGGGTTTTGGTCGACCAAGGCCTCAAGATGAAAATTTCCATATGGGCATGAGCCAATGCCTCAATATTTGGTCCATTAAGCTCAAAGGAGTCTCAAGAGCCCATCCACAATGGCAAAATCACCTTGAGGGTCCATCTATCAAGAAATCAGGAATTAGGGTTTTGACCTAATTTAACCCTTGAGTTAACTTGTGAAGTGAGGCATGGCTTGAAGCTTTAAAATGAACTTCAAAGATCTCAAATACATCATATTGACATATTTACAAGATGTGATTAACTCAAAGAGCTCAAATCGTAAGCCACAAGAACTCAAAACCATCTGATCACAAATTAGGGTTTCTGATGGAAAAAGTCAACCCTACCCTTGACTGTTGGCCTACCCTTGATCTCAAACCTTGAGGAGGGGTCCAAGACATTCCTAAATACCCTTCTAGGCCATCCATGAAATTTAATTGAGCCCAAAGATTGATTTCACAAGAGGATCACAAAGTCAAAATTTCATCTGCTGAAAAATTCAACTGTACAAAAATCCAAGTTTGACTTTTTGGATTTTTGGTCAACCAAGGTTCCTTAACCCTAAAACAATGTTAATATGTGATTTGAATCCTCATTCATCAAGAAAAATCAAAGAAAGTGAGTTAACTTGTAAAGGGGGTAACCATAAAAAAGTTAGAATTTTTCTAAGTTATGGAACAAAGTGGCTAGGGTACCAACTTCCAAGGACCATAACTTGAGATCCAAGCAACCATTTTGGGTGATCCAAACCTGGATTTTTAGGTCTTGCTACACTCTACAAAAGCTTCAACTACATCAAACTCCAATTCCTCATGAATTTTAAGTTATAGAGTGATCAAAATGGCTAAAAACATGAAAATGACATTTTTCCAACACTTAGTGAAATTTTCACTAAGTCAGAATTTGCCTTACTTTTTACAAAATGTAGGGAAATTTTTCACCTTGATTCAAGTCAAACCAGGTCTAGGGGTGAACACCAAAGTTAAAGTATGCCATAAAGGCTTCCAACAAGTACCAGATCATCTCTAAATTCAATTTGAGCAGGGAGATACAGCCCTTGACACATGGCATCATGAACTGGTTTTACAAGGCAGAATTGTGCACATTTGCTCGATTTGTCCAAATCTGATAACTCCAAGCTTTGTCATTAATTTGGACACATCAGAGGATCAAATCCAAGGGGGATGATCTGATCTCCAAGTCTCCCAAGTCCAAGAATCTACATTAGGCTTGTCATCCCTAAAAAGGCTACAAAGATGCCAAGACTCCAATTTTGTTTCCAAGCATTCAATGGATACACCAAGGTGGCATGAACTGAGCCTATTCCAACTGAATTCAGTCAAGACTTATCTCAGAACCAAAGCTACAAAGCATGTGCCCTAACCTCAAGTCAATGGCTAGAGGAGACTTGAGATTCCTTTTGCATAACATTGGCCAAAGGTCTGCTGCAATTGCCATTCACTATTGCTTGCAAAACAAACTTGCTCTACTATAAATAAAGCTCATTTGTGCTCAGTTTAAGTACACCAAAGCACTACAACACTTGCTTTCCTGAAAATCCCTTTCTATAGGCCAAAATGCCTTCTTTTGCAAGGTATCTCTGAGTTTTTGAGTTAGAGAGCAATTCCATCACATCTCATGATCCAAACACCTCTAATATGTTGTATCTAAGCTGTTCAAACTCTCATTTGTGACCTGAAACACCAAAATCACAAAGTCCACTTCCAAAACCTCAAAATTGGACTTTTTTGCATTTTTCAAGCCATGTCTTGATTCAGTCACTTTCAAAACCAGATAAAACCTCAAACACACT
Organism: Lathyrus tuberosus; assembly: GCA_022829125.1. Classification (NCBI taxonomy): domain Eukaryota; kingdom Viridiplantae; phylum Streptophyta; class Magnoliopsida; order Fabales; family Fabaceae; genus Lathyrus; species Lathyrus tuberosus. The sequence continues at coordinate 3,279,363 of JALAZF010000092.1, read as the reverse complement.
TCAAATATCATCCTTGAACTGTCTCAATTGGTTCCCCTCATCTGGAACACCATTTGAAAGAGTTGTCATATTGGTCACTTTTGCCCCTTTTCCAAGAAAGAGCTCAAACTTGTTCCTAAGGATTCCAGCTGGTTCTGATCATTCTAAAAGCTTCTAAGGGATCAATTAAGAGGGTCCAAAGCATCAAATTACTTCTGGCATAAGGAACTTGGTAGATATCACAAAAAGCTCCAAGAGGTAAGTGCATGATAACTTGAACTCTTTGAATTATGCCTTGCTTTGAAGTCCATTGATCATAAACATCTCATACATGTTGTATATGTTGTGTTTGAACCAATACATCATGTAATTCTTTCCTGTACCATGAGGTAGCATAGAAAATGCAAATGGTGGCCTATTTCAAAACCACTATCGGGTTTTAAAATGGGGACCTCATCTGAGAAAACTAAGGGCACCATGGATTCCTTGTGAAATTCTAGGCAGGATAGACCTAAATTTTGTCCCAATCCATGGAGAAATGAGAGCGTTACAACCTTCAAGTTTTGGCCCAAGAATTTGCCTTGGCCAGGCCTGAAAATTTGGTTTTGATTTCTTAAATGATTTGAAAAATTAATTTCTCTCTCAATTTTAATTATTTTTTATTGGTTCTTTTTGCAAAAAATCACAAAAATGTTAAAATATTTTATTCCACAAAAATATTAAATTTATATTATTTATTTAATATAGTTGATATTTTTGTAAATAAATTCATTTTTAATTGTTTTTAAACATTTCAAAAAGGAATTATCATCTTGGAAATCAAAACCAAATGAGTTTTAATTCATCTTGTGATTAAAACATCGTTTTTCAAACCTCAACCAAAAATCAGAAGTTGTTTATTCAAACTTATTTGGTGTTTTTATCATTTTAATTAATTTTCTATGAATAATTACTTTAAAGAATGATGAAATTAGGGTTTCTTTGATTTTCACCCTAACAAATCTTTTTTCAAACATCTCTGGGCCTCCTGGTAGAGTGTAAGTCCCATCCCTCTGTAAATAAAATAATTTTTGGGGCCTCATACATTGGATAAATCCCTCTGCATTTTCAAAAATCTCGGCGCGATCGCCATTTCAAAACGAAAATCATCTAGGTCTCCCCTCGTGTTGTAAGTCCCATCTTTCTTTTTCAAAACATCTTTGGGCTTCTCCTTGAGTTGTAAGACCCAACCCTTGTAAATAAAAACCTTTTTGGGCCTCATTCGTTGTATAACCCCCGATACGATCTTCAAAACAACAGTGCGATCACTGTTAAACCTTGGGCCTCTCCTTGAGTATAAGCCCCAACAATATTTTCAAAAACAACTTGTCTTTTGATTTAGATTCAAATATACAGTTATTATCAAAACTTTCTTTAATTTCTTTGAACAACTAACCATACAGCATGGAAGCTTGCTCACCTGTAAGTTTTTACATCTTTCATTTACTTGCTTTCATATATATAACTGTATTATGGGAAGCTACTCCCCTGTAAGTCCTTCTTTCATATCCTTTTAAATACTTGTCATATATCAACTGTATATATACTAGTATAGTTATTTAGAGTTTTCCCCGACAACTAGGTCTAGAACTAAGTAAAGCCAGTTGGTCACTCTTAAATACAGTCAAAACTAGATCCCCATAGGATTTTGAGATATAGTCTTGCCTTCTCTTAGGCTTAAACAATATGGAACAAAGAGAAAGGCAGTATTCTCGGTGAGCCTTTTCTCATACTGTCACTATTAGAACTTGTCAAAGAAATTCAGTTTCACCAGAGAGGATTAATTCCCGGTGAAACTTCTCTTGAGTTTCTTCAAACCATAGAACTGTTCACTAAAGAAAAGATTATTCTCGGTGAAACTTTTCTTGAACTCTTCTTAAGTTTGGACCCACAGGCTTCCTAAAAGCATCCCTGCCTCCTCTTGGACTTTGTACAAGGACCCTCAGGCTTCTTAGAAGTTCTCATGCCTTCTCTTGGGCTTAATACAAGGACCCTGAAGACCTCTTAAAGGTATAAGACAGAACTTAGTCATCCTTTGCTAGAGAAGTCTTTCCAATTTCAAAACATCAAACCATTTAGGGTTGATTCTCATCCCTTAAAATACCTGCCTCCTCTTGGGCATCATACAAAGATAAACTCTTCCATACCATTAGACTTGGACAGTCTAAATCTCCTCTTGAGTCTCCAAGACATTCTCAAGTTCCCTACAAACATAGGATAAACCCCGGTCATTCTGGATCAATCTCCAAAGGAGTTAAAACCCTTGGGTTCAAAAACCCAGTCTCTCTCCTAAAAATCCCCCAACCAGTGTCAGTTTATCATCGGTAGAACACTATCCCAAATCAGAACCTCAAGGTCTCTGATACCTCAACTCTTCTGTAATCCTCAGCAAGAGTTGATTCCCTATTTGGACCTGCTTGGGGATCTCAATAATCCCCAGCAAAGTTAGCCTCCTCTTAGGCTTTGTATAATGATCCTTCCTCAGCAAAGACTGCCTCCTCTTGGGCTTTGTACAATGATTCTCCCCAGCTGAGCTAACCCTTTCAGACTCTCTTGTTGAGTCAATCACTTTTTCATACTCTCTTGTTGAGTCAATCACCTTTCAGCACTCTCTTGTTGAGTCAACCCTTTTAGCCTCAATCTTGGGCTTTGTACAAGACAGATAAAAACACTCTCTTGTTGAGTCAATATTTTCCAGCCTCCTTTTAGGCTCGGTATAAGGATTCCCCCTAGCAAAAGTTAGCCTCCTCTTAGGCTTTGTATAATGATTTCTCCAGCTTGTTCAGCAACAATCCTGGGCTTTGTACAGGACAGATAAAAGCACTCTCTTGTTGAGTCAAACCCCTTTTAGCCTCAATCTTGGGCTTTGTACAAGACATAATTCTTCATAACCATCTCTTAAGCTAGGGACAAATATCTTCCCCAGCGGAGTCAATTCCTCCCAGCCTTCTTTTAGGCTATGAGAAATAATACCCAAAGCAGAGTCAATCCTCTTTTCAGCCTCAATCTTGGGCTTTATACAAGACAGATAATACTCTCCCATAGAGTCAAACTCATTTTAGCCTCTATCTTGGGCTTTGTACGAGATACCTAAAATATACTTAACCGAGTCAGTAAAGTCTCCGTTTAGCCTCAATCTTGGGCTTTATACAAGACATATAAAGATTTCTTTCCCACAGAGTCGGTTTCTTTTCAGCCTCAATCTTGGGCTTTGTACAAGACACGTACAAACCCTCCCCGGCGGAGTCAAAATCCTTTTTAGCTTCCATCTTGGGCTTTGAACAAGACAGACATAATATTTTCTCCGGAAAAGTCAAACTTTTAGCCTCCTCTTAGGATTTGTATAATGATATCCCCCAAAAGAGTCAGTCTCTTTTAGCCTCAATCTTGGGCGTTGTACAAGACAGATAAATACTCTCTTGTTGAGTCAGTCTATCCCAGCCTCCTCTTAGGCTTTGTATAAGGACTTCCCTATGGGAGTCAATCAACCTCTTAGCTTCAATCTTGAGCTTTGATCAAGGCACACAAAAATCAACAATCCCCTCAGAGGAAATCAAAATCTCTATGCAGGAAGTCATCTCTCTGTTTATCACTCTTCAAAACAGAAAATAAAAACAAACCTTAATCCCAGATAACTGTTGTAAGGGGCACACTTGTTGATTCAAATATCCAAGCTGTCGTCCATCTTTTATCCTGGTAAATCCTCTCTTTCATCTAATTGATGTAAGCGGCAAGCCTCTGGATTATTTACATCCACGCCACTGTCCCTTTCTTAGCATGAGAAATTCCTAAGGAAAAATGGCATTGCTCTAGACTGAGTTAAAGTTTTCCCTTCAGGACAAATCCCCTATAAAGGAAATTATGGCATTGATGGATTCACATATCCCAGTTAATGTAATCCTCCTTTATAAACATTCACCCAACAACTGTGATAAACAGATGAAATGTCTCCCTTTAGAGATGATAAATTATCTCTCAGTCAAACCTTTTTAGCTTCAATCTTGGGCTTTGAACAAGACACAAATACTCAACGTTTTAGCTTCAATATTGGGTTTTGAACAAGACACCAAAACATTATATTTTCCTCCCTTAGAATAGGAGGAACTACGATTGCTCTGATTTCCCTGTTTCGTTTAAACGGGAATACGTAAGCATAAGATTGCGAAATCTTAGCGAGCATACTAAACAAAAACTCTAGGTCCAGTACCTTCACACATCAATCAAACATTAGGTCTGGTACCTTATCAAAAACATCGGGAAAACCCGAACATCAACAAAGACTCACTCTCTCTCTCATATTTTCCAAGAAACTTTCCCAACCCATTAACGGATAAACACCATCAAGTACAAAGCAGAACCTAAAACTAACATCCTGTGGATAACCACATATAGGATGGGCAATTGATAACTCCCAATTGTATAACCTGACCCCGAACTCCCCGAATCTCTTTAAGCGTTTGTTCAGTTAAACATTCGCGTGCAAGGTTAGTTTTAGCTAGCTTCCCTTTCCCTTCCAGCTTCATGGGATAAATAAAAAATCAGAAAGTAGCAACCCCCTCCTCTTCATTGAGGAGAAAACCCAAATTTCGCAATAAGGTGGTCGCGTCACCGACAAAAATCGTGCGCTATAGGGAGGGGTTTTATCTGTCTTGTACAAACCCCAAGATTGAGGCTAAAAGTTATTGACTCAGCTGGAAAATATTTTGTATGTCTTGAACAAAGCCCAAGATTAAGGCTAAATCTGCTGAGGGAAAATCATTATACAAAGCCTAAGAGGAGGCTAGTTGGGGAGTTTTTTATATGAAGCCTAAGAAAAGGCTAACTTCTGCTGAGGATTATTGAGATCCAGAGACAGGTCAAAGTTGGGGAATCAACTCTTGCTGAGGAGTGAAGAAGAGTTGAAATATCAGATGCCTTGAGGTTCTGATTTTTCTGAGGGCTTATTGGTGGTAATTTGACCCTAGCGTGGGGAATTTAGAATGAGGGTTTAAAGATGGAGTTTTAAAAACCTATGGAGGATCTAACTCTGGTAGAGATTGATGAAGTGATCAGGGTTTTTTCCTATGCTTTTAGGAAACTTGAAGGTTTCTTTGAGATCCAAGAGGAGATGAGACTTTCCAAGTCTACTGGTATGAAAAGGTTAACTCTTAGTTAGAGGATGATCTTTGTATGATGCCCAAGAGGAGGCTGATGTTTTAAGGGATGAGAATCATCCCTAAACTGGTCTGATGTTCTGACTCTCTAGAGGATTGAACTAGCAAAAGATGACTAGGTTTTGTCCTATACCTATAGGAGGTCTTCGGGTCCTTGTACTAAGCCCAAGAGGAGGTTGAGAACTTCTAAGAAGCCTGAGGGTCCTTGTACAAAGCCCAAGAGGAGGTTGGGAATGCTTTTAGGAAGCCTTTGGGTCAAAGCCTAAGAAAAGTTCAAGAAAGGTTTCACCGGGAATAATCCTTTCTTTAGTGAACAGTTCTAGGGTTTGAAGAAATTCAAGAGAGGTTTCACCGGGAATTAATCCTCTCCGGGGAAAGGAATTTCTTGTACAAATATTTCTAAGTAGTGACAGTCTTGAGAAAAGTTTCACCGGGAATAATTCCTATCTCTGTTCCATATTGTATAAGCCCAAGAAGAGGCAAGACTGTATCTGGAATTTCCTACGGGGAACTAGTTTTGACTGTATTGAAAGAGTAACCACTGACTTGACCTAAATCTAGACCTAATTGCTGGGAAAAACTCTAAGCAAGTATATACAAGCATATACATATGAAATATATAAACAAGTATATATTGAAAAGATAGTGGAACTTACAGTTGTGCAAGTCCAAGTATAGTAACTACAGCTGTATGGTTAGTCATTCAAGAAATTGAAGAAAGTTTTGATAAAAAACTTTGAATTTGAATTTGAATCTAAATCAAAGAGGAAAGTTATTTTAAAAGGAAGTTTGGGGCTTATACTCAAGGAGAGGTGTAGATGAATTCTTTTGAAAAGGCGACGATCGCGTCGTAGTTTTGAAAATCACAGAGGGACTTATACAATGACTGAGGCCCAAATTATTTGTATTTACAAAGAGAATGGGTCTTACACTCTATTAGAGGCCCACAAGTTTATTTTTATATAAGAGATGGGACTTATAGCTCAAGGAGAGGTCCAGATGAAAGACAATGATCGCACCGTTATTTTGACAACTGTACTGGGACTTATACAATGACTGAGGCCCAAATTATTTATGTACAAAGGGGGTTGGGTCTTACACTCTATTAGAGGCCCAAAAGTGTTTGAAAAAGAAGAAAAAAATTGGACTTACAACCAAAGGGAGGCTCAGATGAAAACTGTTTTGAAAACGGCGATCGCGCCGAGATTTTTGAAATCGTATCGGGACTTATACAATGACTGAGGCCCAAAAAGGTTTATTTACAAAGGGATGGGACTTACACTCTACCAAGAGGCCCAAGATTTTTTTTAGAAAAAGAAGAGAGAATGAGACTTATAACTCAGATAGAGGCCCAGATGAAAAACAGCGATCGCATCGTTGTTTTTGAAAATCGTATCGGGACTTCTACAATGACTGAGGCCCAAAAATTTGTGTGTGACAAGGGATGGGTCTTACACTCTATTAGAGGCCCAAGAATGTTTTGAAAAATGTTTGTGAGGGTGAAAATAATCAAAACCCTAATTTGATTGAAAAATACATTTTAATTTGAATAAAAATCATTTAAAATGATCAAAATTACCAAACATGTGTGAAAAATAAGTTGTGATCTTGGATAAGTGTTTGAAAAATCATGTTTTATCCATAGAATGATTTGAAAATGATTTGAATTTGACAAATCAAGAGAAATAATTTATTTTAAAATGTTTAAAAACAATTAAAAAGGAATTCTTTTCAAAATTCAAAATATATTAAATAAAAGCTTAAATAATGTTTTTGTCCCTGTAAGTTGGCGAGTTTTTGGTTTTCGTCCCTATATCTTTTTTTTCGGGTTTAGTCCCTATATCTTACTTTTTGTTGGTGTTTAGTCCCTAAAGCCAAAATCTGCAGGAAAATCCAAAGGTTTCCGGCGGATTTTCCTAAAAACCAAAATCCGCAGGAAACCTCTGTAGGGACCAAACACCAACAAAAAGTAAGATATAGGGACTAAAACCGAAAAAAAAAGATACAGGGACGAAAACCAAAAACTCGCCAACTTACAGGGACAAAAACATTATTTAAGCCTTAAATAAATAATATCTTTTTTATTTTTTTGTGAAATAAAATACTTTAACATTTTTGTAACTTTTTAAAAAAGACCAATAAAAAATGATAAAAAAATGAGAGATGTTATAAAACTAAATAAAATTACATAGAGATCAAAGAGAGGAAGAGAAGAGAGAAAGTGATATTATATTATCTTCTTCAAAAGTACATTTTATGTTGTAATATGGACCTTATTTATAAGGCCTAAGGGAGATGGAAAGTCACAAATATTAATGGGGAATATGAATATAAAAAGAAGAATAAGAATGGACTTCCACATTTATTTTTATTCATAACACTCCCTCTTGGATGTCCATTAAGGATATGCCTCGTTAAAACCTTACTAGAAAAAACCCAGTGGGAAAAAATCTAGTGAAGGAAAAAGAGTACAATATCCTTTTATTTCTCCCCCTCAGCTGAACAATCATTTCTTCGATGAAGACCAATCTTTTGTATTAGTTGATTAAAAATTCTACTTGGGATTGACTTTGTGAAAAGGTCTGCAAGATTATCACATGAACAGATTTGTTGGATGCTTATATCACCACTCTTTTGAAGATCATGAGTAAAAAAAACTTTGCACAATTGTGTTTTGTCCGGTCTCTTTTAATGTAACCATCTTTCAATTGTGCGATGCATGCAGTATTATCTTCATATATGGTCGTTGTATTTAATGTCTCGGAAGATAAACCACAGGTATTTTGGGTGTGCTGAATTAAGGATCTCAACCAAATGCATTCTCAACTTGCCTCATTTAATGCTAAAAGTTCTGCATGATTAGATGATGTTGCTGCTATGGTTTGTTTGACTAATCTCCATGAAATAGTTGTACCCCCACATGTAAATAAATAACCTGTTTGTGATCTACCATTATGAGGATCTGACAGGTAACCTGCATCTGCATAACCTGTTAATTCAAATCTTGATACTTTGTTATAAAACAAACCCATATCTATTGTACCTCTAAGGTAACGGAGTATATGTTTGACTCCGTTCCAATGTCTTCCTGTAGGTGAAAAACTATATCTTGATAATATATTGACAGCAAATGATATATCACGACGTGTATAATTAGCAAGGTACATTAGTACTCCAATTGCACTGAGATATGGTACTTCAGGACCAAGCAATTCTTCATCCTTTTCTCGAGGTCTGAAAGGAAATTTCTCCACATCTAATGATCTAACAACCATTGGAGTAGACAACGGGTGACATTTGTCCATATATAAGCATTTTAACGCTTTTTCTATATAGCCTTCTTGATGTACAAATATTCCTTTGTCCAAATGTTCAATTTACAAACCTAGACATAATTTTGTCTTTCCTAAGTCCTTCATCTCAAACTCTTTCTTTAAACAATTCATAGCTTTTGGAAGCTCTCCAGGAGTTCCAATAATATTTATGTCATCCACATAAATAACATTATTGCAAATTCCTTTCCTGATCTTTTTATAAAAATACAAGGACGAATGGAGTTATTTGTATATCCCTCTCTAAGCAAATATTCACTGAGACGATTATACCATATTCGTCCAGATTGTTTCAGCCCATAGAGAGACTTGTTCAATCTTATGGAGTAGCTTTCTCAAGATTCAGATTTGTGTGTATCTAGTATATTGAACCCTTCAGGGAGTTACATGTAAATTTTACTATCAAGTGAACCATATAGATAAGTTGTTACAACATCCATCATGTGCAAATTGAGCCCTTCATGTGCTACAAACCTAAATAAATATCAAAAATTGAATTGCATCCACTACAGGTGGATATGTTTCATCAAGATAAATTTTAGGTCTTTGTGAAAATTCTTGAGCAACAAATCAAACTTTATACCATTCTCATTTTGCTTTTTCACAAAAACTCATTTATATTCAATTGATTTCACATCTTGAGGTGTTCGAACTACAGGTCCAAAATCGAGTCACTTGTAAAGTGAGTTTAATTTTTCTTCAATTGAATATGTTCATATTGGCCAATTTTCACTTTGTCTACAATCTTTGATAGACTTTGACTCATGATCCTCGTTATCATTTATCATCTTTAGCGCTATATTATACACAAAGAGATTGTCAATATTGACTTTATTTTGGTTCCATCATATTCCATTCATGACATAATTTATCGAGATCTCTTAATTTTCATAAATTTCAGGTACCTGGTTAGTTCTTTTGGAACTCAAAATTAAATTATGTCAAAGTGCTCTTAGAGTTTTCATATCCTCACTTGGGTCATCTTTAACTTTAGTTTCTTTTCTTGGTAGAGGACTTTTAACATCGGAACCGACTTTTCTACCACGCTTCAGGCGCAACTATAACTCATTTGCAATATTATATTGTCCAATATTAGAATCCACCTTGAGTGGAATATTAGCAGCTAATAATTTGTTCCATAAACTTTGCAAATGAATTGTGTTTTGAACTTCGAGGATCAAAATGTTATTATAATATTTTATTTTAAATTGTTAATTTGAACTTCTGGTTCACACTTTCAGCTGCTTATTCTCTCCCCCTAATATTGAGAAAATTAATTTATCAATTGATAATCAGCCTACTGGGCTTCAAATAAGTATTCACTTATTGGATCAAGGTATATCCTCAAGTACGGGATTCATATAAAATACCATTTTTCAAAATTCTTTCAAAACTCATATTATCGTACTAAATTGGAGCAATTGAATATTTACAACACATCCAAAAGTTTACATAGATGAGGTATAATAGGTTATTAACCTAAAATAATTTGTAAGTTAAGGGGAGAATCATCTTATATTAACTTGTTGGCTTAATGCGAATAAATATCTTAATATCATACTTTGTGTGTTTCAAATATCTAGTTTAGAATTGATGATCTCACAAGTATCAAATATATAACTAACTTTAGACGTCTAAAGAATGGATCTTCAAGTCCATTTTTTATGAGCATGTTCTTCAAGATGTTCAATATTAATTTTAGTAATATATGTGATACTTATCAAGGAATTTCTGAAAAATCCAGAAAACAAGATCTTAGTCTAATTAGTTGAGAAAATAATTTCACAAACTTCTAGCTGTGAATAGACATATGCACGATCTTTTAGTCGATGCAACAATTAATGTCATAAAAACTCAATTTCTCAAATTTTCCTTTAGGAACACACAAATTTTATTGGCCTTGAAGAAACTTCTGGTTCTTCAAAACTAGTTCTCACATCATAATACATCTGAGATGACCCAACCGATTTTGCCAACAACACACTTAAGTGTGATTTGTAAACATCTGGTTTACCATAATACATATGATTCTATTATTCTATTTGTTTCAATCTCTAGTAAATATAAAATAATTTGTATTTTTATTATATTGTTCTAAAATTTAGGACACACTTACTATTAAAATGATTCATACAAATAAAATATAATAATATTTTAATAGAAGAAAATTAAATATAGTGATTAATTTAAAACAAAATTAACAATAAAATATACACATGATATAAATCATAAATTGTTACTATTTTACTACTTTTTCTTCATTTGTTTATAAATATATTATTATTATTATTTTTATTTTGACAAAGGTACTAATATCATCTCACAACACAATCTTACGTAGCATGAGTGTGTGGGGAAAAAACCCTTACCTTGTGTGCTTCCTAACTTTTGATATTCGACAACATATTGGACAATCAAGCGCTTAGTGCTCCCTTTTCCTTAAGAAGTTTCGGAACATAGAAATGTTCAAGAGAGAGTGATAATTTTATTTGGGTATTTTTTTTCTTTTCACATGTGAGATATGGGATGAGATTGTGAGTATTTATAAGAGTGGAAATTGAAAAAAAAAGAGGAATATGAGTGTCTCCTAATAAAAAAGGCACTAGAGAAAATAAATTAATTAGCTAAGAGTTTTATGATAGTGGAATGTGGATATTATTATTTTATTAAATTAATTCAATATCATTCATTTCAACTATCCAATTTCTAGCATTCATAATGCACTCAATTAAGAATTTATTATTCCACTCACAAATGCTTAACGTTATTTCTCATGCTATGCATTCTTTTGTCTTTACCACTCATAATTATCCACTCATCATTCATATAATAATAACATATGCACTTTTAAGTCATTCAAACATAAAGTAGAAAATAATAAGACACATGTTCTTGTTTTTCTTTAGACTATTGAATATATTGATTCAAATTTAATTTATAAAATGCTACTAACAATAACACATATGTTTTAAATTTTAGATTATTTTTTTTTTCCTTAAACTAATAAATTATTTATTCATTTTTGTTTTGGCTATATCAAAATAATTTGATTATAGTATAAATAAGAGGTAATTAAGAATATAAACAAAGTTCTTTGTAACTGTAAGAATATAAAATTTTCTGTATCTATTAAGTGAAGAATTAGAGAGACGGACTACTTGAATGTAATTATTTCCGTTATCAATAGAAAATAAATTATTATCAACTTATAATAAAATAAACCACCTATTGAATAATATAAAATATAATTATCGAATGATTTCAAAGTACACAAAAATACAACAATTCAACTCTTCTAAACACACTTAGTGTCAACAACTAACAATTTTGTTACCCTTCTTTTTCTTATAATCTAATTCATAAATCTCTCACAACAATTATACAAGAAACTTTTCATAATTAAATATATAAAAAATCACTTCTTTAAAATTAAAATTTCTAAATTTTCATTCAAAAATAAATATGTTCAATAATAACCAAAATATATTTAAATCAGATAACATACTAAAAGCTATGTATATAATATATATTTTTCAATCTTAATAAATTTACATTTATTAATATTATTCATGCAATCCTTTTGTGATTGTCAATTTTTCTAAGATCCATGAAAATTGTCATTGATACTTTTCTGATCAATGGAGACAGAATAATCATTTTCTTATCAATCATCAAGGGATAACCATTATTTGATGAATGGAGAAAAGTAATTCATTCTTTGAACAATCCTCTAGGGATCCTTTCTAAATATATAATTTTTCGAGAGTTAGATCATAGATCTTCAAACAATTATAAAGATAAACAGTTTTCGTGCAATCCTCCGGGGATGCATTATAAGTTCTTCAAGAACTATATACATTATTATTTTTCAATCATTCATAGATCTTGATTAGTTCTGCAGGAACTATATAATAAATTATTATTTTGCTATCCTTCAGGGATGCTTGGTAAGTTCTTCAGGAATTGCATAAATGATTTGTTACAAATAATGATCTAAAAATTATAATCATCCTTCTGAGATGCATTAAAATTATTTGTGTCATTCTTCTAGAATAACAATCTTTTGGCAACTTTTATATCACATACTCAAATTTTTTTTTATTTCCATGATTCTAAACAAATTATGGTTTAAGATTAATTTGAGATGGAAGCAAAAGAATCATACCTGAGAGCTTCGTGCTGATAACGTGTTATAAAACTAAATAAAATTACATAGAGATCAAAGAGAGGAAGAGAAGAGAGAAACTGATATTATATTATCTTCTTCAAAAGTACATTTTATGTTGTAATATGGACCTTATTTATAAGGCCTAAGGGAGATGGAAAGTCACAAATATTAATGGGGAATATGAATATAAAAAGACGAATAAGAATGGACATCCACATTTATTTTTATTCATAACAAGAGAGAAATTAATTTTTGAAATCATTTAAGAAAATAATATGATAAAAGAAGTGAAATTGGACAAGTGATAAAAATTTGTCATGGGTGGGGATTGAACCTACGACCTCTCACCTACACACAAGCAAAACACGCTCTTGCCAACTGAGCCAGCGTGTGCTAGTGATATTGAAACACAACCAACACATAATATATGATAAATGCATGGTAAATTCAAATTTTTGCGCGAAGAACTTCATCTTCAACCTCTAGCCGGATTTGCAAAATCCATGCTATCTCACTCAATACGTAATGAAATGGGATGATCTAAACATGAAAATCACTCATTTTTAAACAAGGAACACGATGGTGGCATTTAATTTCATTTATTTTAAGTATAGTGGAAGTTATTACGTGATGGTCAGATGAACCCTAAAAAATGCAAAAACTATATGAAATCCTATACACATAAGATAAATAGTAATTGTTTGAGGGTTAATGATCTATGAACATCCAGAAACATGTTGGTAACTTGAAACAACATTTATGATGCATGTAGTATGGAGTTTGAGAGTTCAAGGCTTACCTCTGCAAGGAGGAATCGAATTCTGTTGTAGAGGTGTTATAGAAGTGAAACGATGATCTGGATAGCTTCCTTAGACCTTAAGGATTATGTTGCAACCTTTAGAATGTTTTGAAACTCTTTGGATAAGTTGGCTCGATTCTGACTGCAGTTGGACCAAGTGAGAAATGGAGATGGTGATCCTGATGTTTTAGAAGTGTGAGTAGTGTTTGATCAGCTCATATATGATGTATGGGATGTGTTAGAACAATTGGTTGTGATGGAATTGCTATCTAATGAAAAATTCGATAGTGACTTGCAAATGAAGGCATTTCTGGTGTAAGAGAGATATTTTTAGTAAGGCAAGTGTTCTGAGGCTTTGGTGAACTCAAACTGATCATAATTGATGTCTATTTATAGTGCAACAAGTTTGTTTTGGCATCAATAATGAATAGAGGCTTGGATAGTCCCTTGGCCAATGGTGATCAAATGGAATCTCAAGTCTCCTCTAGCCATTGACTTGAGGTTAGGGCACAGACTATGAGTCCTTTGGTTCAGAGATAAGGCTTGACTCATCTTAGATAACATTGTCTTGATGCATGCGACCTCTATGCATTCATTTAATGCTTCTTGACAACTTTGAAAATTTTGAATAAGAATCTTGAATTTCCACATGCCTAAATGATAGATCTTGGACTTGTGAGGCTTGTGGATTAGAGATACTTGCTTGGATGATATTCTTATATGCTTTCAGAAGTGTGACAAGGCTTAAGTTTGCATAATTTGGCCAGCTCGAGCAAAAATGCACAAAACTGCCTTGTACAAGACAGTTTGAAAGTGTCATTTTGGGATGATCATATCTCCTTGCTCAAATTGAGTTATGGAAGGCTCATGTACTTTTTATAAAGCCCTCATATGGTACAATCCATGTGTAATAATAGTTTATCTTGAAACTATTTGAATCCAATTGAAAAATTGATGTTCAAGGCTGAAAACTTAGACAGTTTTTTTTACTAAGTGTTAAATCTTTGATTTTTCACCACTTTGATCCATCCACAACCAAAAATCCATGAAGAATTAGAGTTTTATGTAGTTGAAGCTTTTGTATAATGTAGGAAGACCTACAAATCAGGCTTTGGATCACTCAAAATGGTTGTTTGGATCAAAAGTTATGGTCCTTGGAAGTTGGTACCAAAACCATCCAAATTTAGTAACTTAGAAATTTTTTCAATTTTTCAAGATTACCCCTTTTACAAGTTATCATGATTTTGTTGATCAATTCCTGTTCAAATGACATTATAAATCATATTTTATGAGAATATGAGTCATAAGGATCATTTTTGCCTAAAAAGTCATGTTTTGGCTTTTGGCTCCAGAGCGGTTCGGTGCGGAAAAACCCTAATTCCCGACTTTTGAGGAATGCATTCTCTGAGGGTAAGTCAACTTTGCAAATGGACTCCTAGGGTTATTTTGAGCACATTGAGTCACATTTTGAATCCTTGGCTCATTCCCCTATGAAAATTTCACTCTGGAGGTCTCAGTCGACCAAAACCTAATTTGGTGACACTGGGTGTTTCGAAGCTCAATCCACTTGGAATGTTGCAACCTTGTGCTTGATTCCTGATATGAGAGACCTCTTGATCCTTCATGGATGTTTGAGAGGTTAGACAAGTTGAAGATCATGTCATTTCTTGATTGATCTTTTGTCTAAATGTTCTGAGAGGGCTCAAAACCCTAATTCTTGATTGTAGTGAATGATCAACAATCCTTGAGGAGATTGATGAGGTATGATGGCACATCCATATTGTGGTAATGATTTGCACAATGATGGGAAATCTTGGTGGTCAAAATTTGGGGTATGACACCAATCCCCGGCAACGGCGCCAATTTGATGTTGAGTACAATCAAATGTAAGTATTTAGTTTTATCGTATCCACAGGGATTAGAGCGATATCAAAATCATTCCATATTTTATATGATTCTAAGCACAAGTTTCAAGATGTTTGATTGATAAGTTGCGAAAAGTAAACATGTATAATAAATGAAGATAGTTTTCAGAGGAGTAGACTTGTTGAAAATTGGTGTTCACCCACCGATTCAATATGCATATCACGAATCAGTTATACACAATTTAAGCATGTTTCGATATTGTCACGTATCGCTTACAAATAAAGTTTATGTCTAAACTTTGATGAGATTTCTACCTTATGGTTTAATCGACGATTTCTCAGTCTATTAAACAATACGGTAGCATTAAGATTCGATACTTTTTGTGAATATTAAACCTAAATCCATGTCTAGCATTTAGGGTTTAATAGATGTTATCTTAGATCAAGATTAAAATCATATTTGTCAATGAAAACAGAGATAACATCAATAATGATTCATACATAAATTACATATAACGCCATGATCAATGAAAATACATACTGTTTCGGTGAACTACAACCAATCCCAACAAGAAAGGGATTTAGCTACTCATGCTAGCTTGATACAAAATGGAGGAATTGAGATGAATCAGCATCAACGACGATTTCCCGACTCTTGATGCATCTCCAGCTCGTATCCTCACTTTCCCTCTCTTACTATCTATTACAAACTACCTAATACCAAAATGTATTAAAATAATATGAGATATTTGAATGCATTGCCTTTGATCTCCTTTTATAGTGTTTTTGGCCGCCTGAGTTCGCATAGCGAGAGAAAGTTCGCTATGCGAGCTCCCTTTTCTTCTCCATTAAGATTTGAACTTTCAAACCGCCTTTCAGGGACCGCCATACTTCGCTATGCGAAGTAAAGTTCGCTATGCGAACTATTCTCGGTTCTTCTCGCTGCGTTCGCTTCAAGCGAAGTTGGGTGAGTTTGATTCTGTTTGATTCTGTTTTTGCTTGCTTCAGCTTTGCATCGCGACCTTCGTTATGCGAAGGAAAGTTCGTTATGTGAACTATCTGTTTCTTTCTGTTGTTGCTCGCTTCAACTTCGCATCGCGACCTTCGTTATGCGAAGGAAAGTTTGCATCGCGAAAGTTCCAGGGCAGAAATTCTTCTTGCTTGTAACTGATGTTTTCCTTTGTCATTTCCTGCAAAAACATAACCATTCAAGAGTAACATCCTTTTGGATCTTTTGTTAGTCAAATTTCATCTTAAAAGTTAATGGAAGCAAGCATTTCATTCGAGTTTTGACAAAAGATATATCAACTATTGAACTTCCATTAGACGGCGACTCTCGTTTTATAAGTTAAGTTAATCAATAATTTACACTCATAATTTTTACCGCTACATAGCGGGAGACTAGTATTTGTGTCCATGGGTACCCATTGTTATCCTAGTTGGTGCAAAATGAATCTATTCTAAACTGCAAAATAGATTCTTTACCCCTAAATTATCTTGGCCTCCAAATTGGGGCAGAACCAAATCGGGAAGAAACTTGGAATCAAATAATTAATACACTAAAATTGAGATTAAACAAATGGAAGAACAAAAATTTGTCTGTTGGTGTCCGAATTGTAATTCTAAAATCAGTCTTCTATGCGATCTCAGTTTACTTTCTCTCATTTTCAAGGCTCCTACAAGTATCGTCTCTAAATTATAATGTATTTTTAATCATTTATGGGGGACGGGTGCGAGGAAGCGAGAAAATTAGTTGGGTAAAATAGGAGAAGGTATGTAGGTCGATTGAAGAAAAGGGGTTGTGGATTAGAGGCTTGAGTTACATTATCATGAAAATGAGAGTGGAAAGAGGCGATACCCTCAAAAGTGTTTTGTGTCGGTTTGGAGACTTCTCCAAAATAGAATCCCAACAAAAGATAATTTAACTAGAAGATGAGTCATATCTCACAGTCAGGGATGATGTGTAAGTGAGTGTGGGGGATAATAGTTAGTCTCTCACATTTTCTTTGAGTGTCCAATTTTCGCAAGTGTGTGGAGTTCCATATGTAATTGGTTTGGAGTGATTATTGCTTTACATAATGATGGTTGGCAGCATTTGGTGTAATTCAAAATTCAGTTGTAGGAAGGAATTTCGTTATCATCTAAAATGGAGGTGATTTGCTTCGCTTGCGTTTGGAACATTTTGAAATCTCGGAACAATGAACCTTCTAAAATAAGGAAAATCACAGAGAAAACCTAGTTGAAGAAACAAAAAATTTGACCTGTAGGTGGCTTAAGATTAAATCAAAATCGACATCAGACGAAAAATATATGTGGTTCCTGAATCCTAAGGCGTGTATAGGCATCACATATACTTGAATTCATTATTCCCTTTGCGCTGATTCAAATTTGGCACGTAATCGCAATGGTCGGAAGTTTTGAAATAGAATATGGTGTCAATCTTGATTTTTTTTCCGCATTGTGCCTATGTTTTTAATCTGAGGAATCGATTATGTTGGTGATGATGCAATAATTTGTTGTTATGTTCTTGTATTGAGGTCATGTACATTTATGGTTTTCTTGCTTCTAATTCAAGTGATGGTTTAGTGTTGGGAGGTTTCTGTTCTCAGATTGTTGGTTTTGGTTTAAATTTCGGGTTCAAGTGTTAGTTGAGGCAATGTTGTTTCCTGTGTATTTTTTAAGTCTTGGTTGGGTGGTGTAAGTATTGCCAAGTCATCTGATATGGTGTTAAGTTTGTCTTCTTTTCTTGATATGTTGTAACAGACTATTTAAGACATTTCTTATGCTTGTTTTCTTTTAATATAATGTGGTATTTTTGTTGGTTAAAAAATTAAGAATTTTGGATTCATTGAACATAAGATGGGAGTGGAGATATTTTATTTATTGTTTTGATGTCTTACAATGTGACATAATAATATATGTTTTTTTTAAATGGCAATGGAGTGAAATTGGACAGAAATTTATTTGATTGTTTGAGTATTTGATATAAAAAAAATCTATTATTATTTTTATTTAAAATATAATATTATTATTCTATGAAATAGATTATTTTTTAGAAAATATAAAAGTATTATTACTAAAAATATTATTATGTGGATTATTGTGCAGAATTTATTGTAAAATTGAAAGATTCAATCATATCAAGACATTTTCGTTGATAATAATGATGTATGAGATCAAGAACAATAATTATCATAATAAATTATTTCAAATAACAAAATAAGTGTAGGCAAATTCACAACGCGCCTTTGATAAAATGTATATACTATGTGAGAGATAGCAATGTTGCGATATACTATAATTTCAAAATTTGTTATAAGAGATTACAAATGAGTTGCAAAAAAGTAGTCTTTTAAATTTCCAGGAATAAACCATATTTTATAATATTTTAAAATCATAATGAGGCAAATATTCAAG
The DNA here is from genome assembly GCA_022829125.1 of Lathyrus tuberosus. NCBI lineage: Eukaryota > Viridiplantae > Streptophyta > Magnoliopsida > Fabales > Fabaceae > Lathyrus > Lathyrus tuberosus. Next base: position 3,260,611 of record JALAZF010000092.1, on the reverse strand, counting down.
CTCATTCCACAAACTATCTCAAGTCACTCATGTGCCAACTAAATCATTAAAAAGCCAATACATTGACCATTGACCTAGTCAACCATTGGTTGTTGGTCGAGTCAACTTGTTGACTGTTGACTTGTCACTCCTGTTTATAGTTGAGCACTCAGTTTGTTGATTATTGATCGAGTGTTATTTTTATCAAAGTCAATTACGTTAATAAAAGTTATCCTTCTCATAACTCGAGTTTTTACGGCATACTTCCACAAATTACTACCTTGACTCAAAACAATTCGTGATGTCAATTTAACCATTAACTGCATTGTTGATATCTCCAAGTTGAATAATTATTCAACAACTTTGATCAAGTCCAAGTTGCTAGGTTGAATATGATAGTAGAATGGTCTAGAAGATGGGGTTGAATAGACCTTCCCCTATTAAAAATTGCTTCAATTTTTTTTTCCAAAAAAATGAGTTTTAAAATTGCGCAGGAGCGAAAGTTTTTTAAATATGTGTTATGGACTAATTGCACGATTTTCTCACTTAACAAAAACTATAATGAAAATTAGAATGATGAAATCATTAACGAATAATGTGTCAATTAATCAAATTCATTCACAACAAGATGTTTGAACAAAATTTTATTAATTGAATTAAGAAACTAATATTACAATGTTGTACATATATAATCACCATAAAGAATGTTTATCAGACAATATCGAACACTTGCCTAAGTTTAAACATTAAAACATTATGAACAGTAAACCTAAAAAGTCAAGAATTAAAATTGAACATTTAGAAGACTTGATTACTAAAATAACAATTAAATCGACAGGCATAAAAGTCAAGGATACCCTATGAGCCTTAATTTTAGTCTCCCCTTTTTTATGTTTGGAAACTTTCACTGGGATTGATTCGGCATGATCAAAGTATCATCAAGGGTTTATGTGTTATCTACTCCCCAAAAACATTGCATCATACCATAACTACATTAAACACATAAAACAGATAATGACACATACGTTGATTTAAAAAAGATAATGACACATGTAGCTCATCCCACTTTGACAAAATCAAAAAGAGATTTGGATTAAAGAGCCTATAGCTCAAACAATTAGCACAAAGCATAATCTGTTAGAGAATAAGCACAAATAAATTCAGAGGATATACAATGTATAGAAAAACAAATCAAAGACACAACAATTTTCTAAACATGTCAAATGCTACAGAACCGTAAAAGAATATGAGCAACGCCAAAATTCAGTTATTAACACACAATATGGAAGAATACACATCAATAGATGCATATGACTCCAAAAAGATGCTTGAATGCACATAAAAAGAAAATGCACTAAACAAGATTTTAAATGCAATAACGGAGTCATATAACAACTACAAAATAAGAAAATGAACAACATAGAAAATATCATCACAAAAATTTAGACAAATCAGATAAGAAACAACTAACTAGAGATAAGGTTTGAAGAGTGATAAGTGCAAAATGTACCTATTTTTGTATATATGTTTTGTTGCACTTATCAATGCTTTGAGGTAAATATCGTGCGAATAAAACCAGAAATGTTTATAAATACGTTTACTTTACGTTTTAGTGTATATAATGCGTATCGTGTAAATATCAACAAGTTTAATTGATTTTCTCACATTTTTGCAGGTATTCAATCAAGGATATCTTGCCATTGTTGTATAGAGCATTGAATAAGATTTCCAACATTTCGAACCGGGCGAAAAACGGAGTTACGGTTCAAAAGTTACGAATAAAACAGTGCAGAATTTTTGTGCTGTTCTGGTGTGCGGCGCCCCTGCAGCGCCGGGCGGTAGAAAAAAATTGAAAAATGAATTTCCAGTAGCTTTCTATGATTTTTGGCTAGCGCCGAGCGTCCAAAACACCGTCGAGCGGTACTGGACGGAAAAAAACACCATATAAGGTCCAAAAATTCATTTTTTAGGTTATGGTTTTGGGGTTTTGTGATCCTAACTCCATCAAACTTCATTTTTCATAGGATTAGCTTGAAAACAACATGGAAGCTTGCATACGGATGAACCGAGGTGGATTTCTAATCGACCAGCTCTGACAATCCGTGAAGTGTTTGGTTCATTTCTCTTCTTCTTTGTGTTTTTCTTCTATGTTGGGTTGTTGTATATGTATCTACTATGAACTCATGTATATTTGTCGCCCATGGCGTTGTATAAAACTTGCTTTACAAATATTTATTGGTGATTGTCTCTGATTTTTGCTTTATGCGCGGGGTTTGAGTTGCGTTAGAGATAATCCTTGCAAACTTCGATTAGGGATGATTATCTGTTAGTTTATGGACTCTAGAGATAGATTTAAGAGCTAACAATCTTCAATAGGCGTCGAAGCTTAATGCCTTCCGTGTTTCAAGGCTTCGCTCGCGAGAGTGACGAAGAGAGTGACACGGTTATTATCTCAACTTTGCGTTAGACATAACCTTTGTTGTGAGCGATGCTGGGTGATATTGAGGAGTATTGTAGGTGGAGTATAACTGGTCGGTAAGTTTAAGTTTGTGAGGAGTGATTTATATGCATTGTCGGACGAGTTATTCTCTCTGAAGAATGATTTCTTTTGGTTTTAATGTTTACTTTTATGTTTTCTTGTTTGAAACTATTTTAATCCAAACTCATAAACGCGAGAGACTGTCGAACGACATTCTTTCCCTCGAACCGATCTCTGTGGACACGACATAAATCCCGGAGGGAATTCTTCCGAAAATAAATTATTTTTGCTGCTTGCCCTATTCTGCATTCAATGAAATGGCGCCGTTGTCGGGGATTGGTTTTGATATTGAATCGCATTGCGATAGTTTCTTTGTTTTTGAGTTTTGTATATATCGTATATATTGTCTGTTTCCATTATGTTTGTTCAAGTGTTGAATACATTTTGTTCCCGTAACATTTGTTTAAGTGTTTGATTAGGACGCTTGCTTTTGGTTGCGCGGTGAGACATCAGCATGGCATGAATGAAGGAAGTTTCTAATTAAGCACCGTAAAGGCGTCGAGCTTACGACATAAAACAAGCATGTTTTATAGTTTTTCTTTTCGAATGTTTTTGGTTGTTGTTTGCTCACAGATTTTGATTGACTTATTTGAGGATGCTTTTGTGATTTTCCAAGTTGGTTCGTTTCAACTTGCATATGTTTGGTAATGAATTTGTTAAGTTTTGTACACGTCCGAGGTATGTGTTTATCGCTTTCTTGAGTTTAGCATATTCATGATACTTAGGCATTTTACAAACTTCCATGCCATTCATTCTTTTGTATACTTGTTCTTATTGTGAATCACTTTAGTTCCCACCCTTTTTGTGAGGTAGCTTTCCATTGTTCATATATGCTCGGAGAACCAACATTCTTGTTCTAACTGGATTTTATTATGTTGAATCTTTTATTTGTGTTGATTATATGAATGCATGAAAAGGACCAAGGCAATTGTTTCATTTTGAGCACAGCCACCTTAGCCAAATAGTCAATTCACCTTGTGAGCGTGTGATCATTTGTAACCCCTTTGAGCTTTTTGATCCATGTTTTTATTTGAACTTAATGCTTGTCTATGAGTATTTAGTTCACTTATTTTTGAATGGATTTTGTTTTTTCTTGGACCTCAATTTTGTGTTGTTGTATGGATTTTTTCCTTGCCTTAGAAAGTAGGGAGTATTCACATGATGGTGCGATTGAATTCAAGTTGGGGAGAGGAAGATTGTGTACTCATTGGTTGGATTCTATGCGGATTGAAAAAGAAAAAAAAAAGAGAAAAAGAAAGAAAAAAAAGAAGAAAAAGAAAAATCCTTGAAAAAGGAAACAAAAAGAGTTTCAATAATTGTGCTAAATAAGTATTGTGTTTTGTGTAGCACTTGGCATTTTGGAAGAAGTTGGTTGAAATTTTGTGTGTGAATCTTTGTGAGTTTTCACTCCCTTAGGTTTAGGCAAGTTTTTGTTTCAATTACCTTTAGAAATTGCCCCTTGTTTGTTTACCCGACCACGTTACAACCTTGAAAGTCCTTGTGATTCTTGCCTTTGTATGTTCAATATGAATTTGTGGATGTATGCATAATTTAGTCTTTTGTTTCCAAGATTGTTGTGTGAGTGTAAAGTACCTCATTTTGTGTTTTTCATCTACCGATGATTGTTTTTACTAGGTGTGATTCACTTTGGAACTTGTGTTGTTTTAGAATTTTTGGTATGATTTTTGTATTTTGCATTTGTTTCGTGACTATGTTGTCGTCATAGTTTAGTGGTAGGTATTTACTTTTTGTGTGTACCGTTTTCATTTGAACCATTCATTCGTTTCCCTTTTTCAAAACCTGTTGATTCGTCTTTCTTTGGATATCGCTTTTGTGTTTTCAAGTTTGTTTGATTCTTGTTTGTGGACAAACAAGTATGTAAGTTGGGGAGAGTTGATAAGTGCAAAATGTACCTATTTTTGTATATATGTTTTGTTGCACTTATCAATGCTTTGTGGTAAATATCGTGCGAATAAAACCCGATTTGTTTATAAATACGTTTACTTTACGCTTTAATGTATATATTGCGTATCGTGTAAATATCAACGAGTTTAATTGATTTTCTCTCATTTTTACAGGTATTCAATCAAGGATATCTTGCCATTGTTGTATAGAGCATTGAATAAGCTTTACAACGCTTCGAACCGGGCGAAAAACGGAGTTACGGTTCAAAAGTTACGAATAAAACAGTGCAGTATTTTTCTGCTGTTCTGGTGTGCTGCGCCCCTGCAGCGCCGGGCGGTAGAAAAAAATTTGAAAAATGAATTTCCAGTAGCTTTCTATGATTTTTGGCTAGCGCCGGGCACCCAAAACACCGTCGGGCGGTACTGGACGGAAAAAAACACCATATAAGGTCCAAAAACTCATTTTTTAGGTTATGGATTTGGGGTTTTGTGATCCCAACTCCATCAAACTTCATTTTTCATAGGATTAGCTTGAAAACAACATGGAAGATTGCATACGGATTGACCGGGGTGGATTTCTCATCGATCGGCTCTGAATATCCGTGAAGTGTTTGGTTCATTTCTCTTCTTCTTTGTGTTTTTCTTCTATGTTGAGTTGTTGTATATGTATCTACTATGAACTCATGTATATTTGTCGCCCATGGCGTTGTATAAAACTTGCTTTACAAATCTTTATTGGTGATTGTCTCTGATATTTGCTTTATGCGCGGGGTTTGAGTTGCGTTAGAGATAATCCTCGCAAACTTCGATTAGGGATGATTATCTGTTAGTTTATGGACTCTAGAGATAGATTTAAGAGCTAACAACTTCAATAGGCGTCGAAGCTTAATGCCTTTCGTGTTTCGAGGCTTCACTCGCGAGAGTGACGAAGAGAGTGACACGGTTATTATCTCAACTTTGCGTTAGACATAACCTTTGTTGTAAGCGATGCTGGGTGATATTGAGGAGTATTGTAGGTGGAGTATAACTGGTCGGTATGTTTAAGTTTGTGAGGAGTGATTTATATACATTGTCGGACGAGTTTTTCTCTCTGAAGAATGATTTCTTTTTGTTTTACTGTTTACTTTTATGTTTTCTTGTTTGAAACTATTTTAATTCAAACTCATAAACGCGAGAGACTGTCGAACGACATTCTTTCCCTCGAACCGATCTCTGTGGACACGACATAAATCCCGGAGGGAATTCTTCCGAAAATAAATTATTTTTGCTGCTTGCCCTATTCTGCATTCAATGAAATGGCGTCGTTGTCGGGGATTGGTTTTGATATTGAATCGCATTGCGATAGTTTCTTTGTTTTTGAGTTTTGTATATATCGTATATATTGTCTGTTTCCATTATGTTTGTTCAAGTGTTGTATACATTTTGTTCCCGTAACGTTTGTTTAAGTGTTTGGTTAGGACGCTTGCTTTTGGTTGCGCGGTGAGACATCACCATGGCATGAATGAAGGAAGTTTCTAATTAAGCACCGTAAAGGCGTCGAGCTTACGACGTAAAACAAGCATGTTTTATAGTTTTTCTTTTCGAATGTTTTTGGTTGTTGTTTGCTCACAGATTTTGATTGACTTATTTGAGGATGCTTTTGTGATTTTCCAAGTTGGTTCGTTTCAACTTGCATATGTTTGGTAATGAATTTGTTAAGTTTTGTACACGTCCGAGGTATGTGTTTATCGCTTTCTTGAGTTTAGCATATTCATGATACTTAGGCATTTTACAAACTTCCATGCCATTCATTCTTTTGTATACTTGTTCTTATTGTGAATCACTTTAGTTCCCACCCTTTTTGTGAGGTAGCTTTCCATTGTTCATATATGCTCGGAGAACCAACATTCTTGTTCTAACTGGATTTTATTATGTTGAATCTTTTATTTGTGTTGATTATATGAATGCATGAAAAGGACCAAGGCAATTGTTTCATTTTGAGCACAACCACCTTAGCCAAATAGTCAATTCACCTTGTGAGCGTGTGATCATTTGTAACCCCTTTGAACTTTTTGATCCATGTTTTTATTTGAACTTAATGCTTGTCTATGAGTATTTAGTTCACTTATTTTTGAATGGATTTTGTTTTTTCTTGGACCTCAATTTTGTGTTGTTGTATGGAATTTTTCCTTGCCTTAGAAAGTAGGGAGTATTCACATGATGGTGCGGTTGAATTCAAGTTTGGGAGAGGATGATTGTGTACTCATTGGTTGGATTCTATGCGGATTGAAAAAGAAAAAGAAAAAGAGAAAAAGAAAGAAAAAAAAGAAAAATCCTTGAAAAAGGAAACAAAAAGAGTTTCAATAATTGTGCTAAATAAGTATTGTGTTTTGTGTAGCACTTGGCATTTTGGAAGAAGTTGGTTGAAATTTTGTGTGTGAATCTTTTTGAGTTTTCACTCCCTTAGGTTTAGGCAAGTTTTTGTTTCAATTACCTTTAGAAATTGCCCCTTGTTTATTTACCCGACCACGTTACAACCTTGAAAGTCCTTGTGATTCTTGCCTTTGTATGTTCAATATGAATTTGTGGATGTATGCATAATTTAGTCTTTTGTTTTCAAGATTGTTGTGTGAGTGTAAAGTACCTCATTTTGTGTTTTTTCATCTACCGATGATTGTTTTTACTAGGTGTGATTCACTTTGGAACTTGTGTTGTTTTAGAATTTTTGGTATGATTTTTGTATTTTGCATTTGTTTCGTGACTATGTTGTCGTCATAGTTTAGTGGTAGGTATTTACTTTTTGTGTGTACCGTTTTCATTTGAACCATTCATTCGTTTCCTTTTTTCAAAACCTGTTGATTCGTCTTTCTTTGGATATCGCTTTTGTGTTTTCAAGTTTGTTTGATTCTTGTTTGTGGACAAACAAGTATGTAAGTTGGGGAGAGTTGATAAGTGCAAAATGTACCTATTTTAGTATATATGTTTTGTTGCACTTATCAATGCTTTGTGGTAAATATCGTGCGAATAAAACCCGATTTGTTTATAAATACGTTTACTTTACGCTTTAATGTATATATTGCGTATCGTGTAAATATCAACGAGTTTAATTGATTTTCTCTCATTTTTGCAGGTATTCAATCAAGGATATCTTGCCATTGTTGTATAGAGCATTGAATAAGCTTTACGACGCTTCGAACCGGGCGAAAAACGGAGTTACGGTTCAAAAGTTACGAATAAAACAGTGCAGAATTTTTCTGCTGTTCTGGTGTGCTGCGCCCCTGCAGCGCCGGGCGGTAGAAAAAAATTTGAAAAATGAATTTCCAGTAGCTTTCTATGATTTTTGGCTAGCGTCGGGCGCCCAAAACACCGTCGGGCGGTACTGGACGGAGAAAAACACCATATAAGGTCCAAAAACTCATTTTTTAGGTTATGGTTTTTGGGTTTTGTGATCCCAACTCCATCAAACTTCATTTTTCATAGGATTAGCTTGAAAACAACATGGAAGCTTGCATACGGATGAACCGGGGTGGATTTCTCATCGATCGGCTCTGACAATCCGTGAAGTGTTTGGTTCATTTCTCTTCTTCTTTGTGTTTTTCTTCTATGTTGAGTTGTTGTATATGTATCTACTATGAACTCATGTATATTTGTCGCCCATGGCATTGTATAAAACTTGCTTTACAAATCTTTATTGGTGATTGTCTCTGATATTTGCTTTATGCGCGGGGTTTGAGTTGCGTTAGAGATAATCCTCGCAAACTTCGATTAGGGATGATTATCTGTTAGTTTATGGACTCTAGAGATAGATTTAAGAGCTAACAATCTTCAATAGGCGTCGAAGCTTAATGCCTTCCGTGTTTCGAGGCTTCGCTCGCGAGAGTGACGAAGAGAGTGACACGGTTATTATCTCAACTTTGCGTTAGACATAACCTTTGTTGTGAGCGATGATGGGTGATATTGAGGAGTATTGTAGGTGGAGTATAACTGTTCGGTAAGTTTAAGTTTGTGAGGAGTGATTTATATGCATTGTCGGACGAGTTTTTCTCTCTGAAGAATGATTTCTTTTTGTTTTAATGTTTACTTTTATGTTTTCTTGTTTGAAACTATTTTAATCCAAACTCATAAACGCGAGAGACTGTCGAACGACATTCTTTCCCTCGAACCGATCTCTGTGGACACGACATAAATCCCGGAGGGAATTCTTCCGAAAATTAATTATTTTTGCTGCTTGCCCTATTCTGCATTCAATGAAATGGCGCCGTTGTCGGGGATTGGTTTTGATATTGAATCGCATTGCGATAGTTTCTTTGTTTTTGAGTTTTGTATATATCGTATATATTGTCTGTTTCCATTATGTTTGTTCAAGTGTTGTATACATTTTGTTCCCGTAACGTTTGTTTAAGTGTTTGGTTAGGACGCTTGCTTTTGGTTGCGCGGTGAGACATCACCATGGCATGAATGAAGGAAGTTTCTAATTAAGCACCGTAAAGGCGTCGAGCTTACGACGTAAAACAAGCATGTTTTATAGTTTTTCTTTTCGAATGTTTTTGGTTGTTGTTTGCTCACAGATTTTGATTGACTTATTTGAGGATGCTTTTGTGATTTTCCAAGTTGGTTCGTTTCAACTTGCATATGTTTGGTAATGAATTTGTTAAGTTTTGTACACGTCCGAGGTATGTGTTTATCGCTTTCTTGAGTTTAGCATATTCATGATACTTAGGCATTTTACAAACTTCCATGCCATTCATTCTTTTGTATACTTGTTCTTATTGTGAATCACTTTAGTTCCCACCCTTTTTGTGAGGTAGCTTTCCATTGTTCATATATGCTCGGAGAACCAACATTCTTGTTCTAACTGGATTTTATTATGTTGAATCTTTTATTTGTGTTGATTATATGAATGCATGAAAAGGACTAAGGCAATTGTTTCATTTTGAGCACAACCACCTTAGCCAAATAGTCAATTCACCTTGTGAGCGTGTGATCATTTGTAACCCCTTTGAGCTTTTTGATCCATGTTTTTATTTGAACTTAATGCTTGTCTATGAGTATTTAGTTCACTTATTTTAGAATGGATTTTGTTTTTTCTTGGACCTCAATTTTGTGTTGTTGTATGGAATTTTTCCTTGCCTTAGAAAGTAGGGAGTATTCACATGATGGTGCGGTTGAATTCAAGTTTGGGAGAGGATGATTGTGTACTCATTGGTTGGATTCTATGCGGATTGAAAAAGAAAAAAAAAAGAGAAAAAGAAAGAAAAAAAAGAAAAATCCTTGAAAAAGGAAACAAAAAGAGTTTCAATAATTGTGCTAAATAAGTATTGTGTTTTGTGTAGCACTTGGCATTTTGGAAGAAGTTGGTTGAAATTTTGTGTGTGAATCTTTGTGAGTTTTCACTCCCTTAGGTTTAGGCAAGTTTTTGTTTCAATTACCTTTAGAAATTGCCCCTTGTTTATTTACCCGACCACGTTACAACCTTGAAAGTCCTTGTGATTCTTGCCTTTGTATGTTCAATATGAATTTGTGGATGTATGCATAATTTAGTCTTTTGTTTTCAAGATTGTTGTGTGAGTGTAAAGTACCTCATTTTGTGTTTTTCATCTACCGATGATTGTTTTTACTAGGTGTGATTCACTTTGGAACTTGTGTTGCTTTAGAATTTTTGGTATGATTTTTGTATTTTGCATTTGTTTCGTGACTATGTTGTCGTCATAGTTTAGTGGTAGGTATTTACTTTTTGTGTGTACCGTTTTCATTTGAACCATTCATTCGTTTCCCTTTTTCAAAACCTGTTGATTCGTCTTTCTTTGGATATCGCTTTTGTGTTTTCAAGTTTGTTTGATTCTTGTTTGTGGACAAACAAGTATGTATGTTGGGGAGAGTTGATAAGTGCAAAATGTACCTATTTTTGTATATATGTTTTGTTGCACTTATCAATGCTTTGTGGTAAATATCGTGCGAATAAAACCCGATTTGTTTATAAATACGTTTACTTTACGCTTTAATGTATATATTGCGTATCGTGTAAATATCAACGAGTTTAATTGATTTTCTCTCATTTTTGCAGGTATTCAATCAAGGATATCTTGCCATTGTTGTATAGAGCATTGAATAAGCTTTACAACGCTTCGAACCGGGCGAAAAACAGAGTTACGGTTCAAAAGTTACGAATAAAACAGTGCAGAATTTTTCTGCTGTTCTGGTGTGCTGCGCCCCTGCAGCGCCGGGCGGTAGAAAAAAATTTGAAAAATGAATTTCCCGTAGCTTTCTATGATTTTTGGCTAGCGCCGGGCACCCAAAACACCGTCGGGCGGTACTGGACGGAAAAAACACCATATAAGGTCCAAAAACTCATTTTTTAGGTTATGGTTTTGGGGTTTTGTGATCCCAACTCCATCAAACTTCATTTTTCATAGGATTAGCTTGAAAACAACATGGAAGATTGCATACGGATGAACCGGGGTGGATTTCTCATCGATCGGCTCTGAATATCCGTGAAGTGTTTGGTTCATTTCTCTTCTTCTTTATGTTTTTCTTCTATGTTGAGTTATTGTATATGTATCTACTATGAACTCATGTATATTTGTCGCCCATGGCGTTGTATAAAACTTGCTTTACAAATATTTATTGGTGATTGTCTCTGATATTTGCTTTATGCGCGGGGTTTGAGTTGCGTTAGAGATAATCCTCGCAAACTTCGATTAGGGATGATTATCTGTTAGTTTATGGACTCTAGAGATAGATTTAAGCGCTAACAATCTTCAATAGGCGTCGAAGCTTAATGCCTTCCGTGTTTCGAGGCTTCGCTCGCGAGAGTGACGAAGAGAGTGACACGGTTATTATCTCAACTTTGCGTTAGACATAACCTTTGTTGTGAGCGATGATGAGTGATATTGAGGAGTATTGTAGGTGGAGTATAACTGGTCGGTAAGTTTAAGTTTGTGAGGAGTGATTTATATGCATTGTCGGACGAGTTTTTCTCTCTGAAGAATGATTTCTTTTTGTTTTAATGTTTACTTTTATGTTTTCTTGTTTGAAACTATTTTAATCCAAACTCATAAACGCGAGAGACTGTCGAACGACATTCTTTCCCTCGAACCGATCTCTGTGGACACGACATAAATCCCGGAGGGAATTCTTCCGAAAATAAATTATTTTTGCTGCTTGCCCTATTCTGCATTCAATGAAATGGCGCCGTTGTCGGGGATTGGTTTTGATATTGAATCGCATTGCGATAGTTTCTTTGTTTTTGAGTTTTGTATATATCGTATATATTGTCTGTTTCCATTATGTTTGTTCAAGTGTTGTATACATTTTGTTCCCGTAACGTTTGTTTAAGTGTTTGGTTAGGACGCTTGCTTTTGGTTGCGCGGTGAGACATCACCATGGCATGAATGAAGGAAGTTTCTAATTAAGCACCGTAAAGGCGTCGAGCTTACGACGTAAAACAAGCATGTTTTATAGTTTTTCTTTTCGAATGTTTTTGGTTGTTGTTTGCTCACAGATTTTGATTGACTTATTTGAGGATGCTTTTGTGATTTTCCAAGTTGGTTCGTTTCAACTTGCATATGTTTGGTAATGAATTTGTTAAGTTTTGTACACGTCCGAGGTATGTGTTTATCGCTTTCTTGAGTTTAGCATATTCATGATACTTAGGCATTTTACAAACTTCCATGCCATTCATTCTTTTGTATACTTGTTCTTATTGTGAATCACTTTAGTTCCCACCCTTTTTGTGAGGTAGCTTTCCATTGTTCATATATGCTCGGAGAACCAACATTCTTGTTCTAACTGGATTTTATTATGTTGAATCTTTTATTTGTGTTGATTATATGAATGCATGAAAAGGACCAAGGCAATTGTTTCATTTTGAGCACAACCACCTTAGCCAAATAGTCAATTCACCTTGTGAGCGTGTGATCATTTGTAACCCCTTTGAGCTTTTTGATCCATGTTTTTATTTGAACTTAATGCTTGTCTATGAGTATTTAGTTCACTTATTTTTGAATGGATTTTTTTTTTCTTGGACCTCAATTTTGTGTTGTTGTATGGAATTTTTCCTTGCCTTAGAAAGTAGGGAGTATTCACATGATGGTGCGGTTGAATTCAAGTTTGGGAGAGGATGATTGTGTACTCATTGGTTGGATTCTATGCGGATTGAAAAAGAAAAAAAAAAGAGAAAAAGAAAGAAAAAAAAAAGAAAAATCCTTGAAAAAGGAAACAAAAAGAGTTTCAATAATTGTGCTAAATAAGTATTGTGATTTGTGTAGCACTTGGCATTTTGGAAGAAGTTGGTTGAAATTTTGTGTGTGAATCTTTGTGAGTTTTCACTCCCTTAGGTTTAGGCAAGTTTTTGTTTCAATTACCTTTAGAAATTGCCCCTTGTTTGTTTACCCGACCACGTTACAACCTTGAAAGTCCTTGTGATTCTTGCCTTTGTATGTTCAATATGAATTTGTGGATGTATGCATAATTTAGTCTTTTGTTTTCAAGATTGTTGTGTGAGTGTAAAGTACCTCATTTTGTGTTTTTCATCTACCGATGATTGTTTTTACTAGGTGTGATTCACTTTGGAACTTGTGTTGTTTTAGAATTTTTGGTATGATTTTTGTATTTTGCATTTGTTTCGTGACTATGTTGTCGTCATAGTTTAGTGGTAGGTATTTACTTTTTGTGTGTACCGTTTTCATTTGAACCATTCATTCGTTTCCCTTTTTCAAAACCTGTTAATTCGTCTTTCTTTGGATATCGCTTTTGTGTTTTCAAGTTTGTTTGATTCTTGTTTGTGGACAAACAAGTATGTAAGTTGGGGAGAGTTGATAAGTGCAAAATGTACCTATTTTTGTATATATGTTTTGTTGCACTTATCAATGCTTTGTGGTAAATATCGTGCGAATAAAACCCGATTTGTTTATAAATACGTTTACTTTACGCTTTAATGTATATATTGCGTATCGTGTAAATATCAACGATTTTAATTGATTTTCTCTCATTTTTGCAGGTATTCAATCAAGGATATCTTGCCATTGTTGTATAGAGCATTGAATAAGCTTTACAACGCTTCGAACCGGGCGAAAAACGGAGTTACGGTTCAAAAGTTACGAATAAAACAGTGCAGAATTTTTCTGCTGTTCTGGTGTGCTGCGCCCCTGCAGCGCCGGGCGGTAGAAAAAAATTTGAAAAATGAATTTCCAGTAGCTTTCTATGATTTTTGGCTAGCGTCGGGCGCCCAAAACACCGTCGGGTGGTACTGGACGGAGAAAAACACCATATAAGGTCCAAAAACTCATTTTTTAGGTTATGGTTTTTGGGTTTTGTGATCCCAACTCCATCAAACTTCATTTTTCATAGGATTAGCTTGAAAACAACATGGAAGCTTGCATACGGATGAACCGGGGTGGATTTCTCATCGATCGGCTCTGACAATCCGTGAAGTGTTTAGTTCATTTCTCTTCTTCTTTGTGTTTTTCTTCTATGTTGAGTTGTTGTATATGTATCTACTATGAACTCATGTATATTTGTCGCCCATGGCATTGTATAAAACTTGCTTTACAAATCTTTATTGGTGATTGTCTCTGATATTTGCTTTATGCGCGGGGTTTGAGTTGCGTTAGAGATAATCCTCGCAAACTTCGATTAGGGATGATTATCTGTTAGTTTATGGACTCTAGAGATAGATTTAAGAGCTAACAATCTTCAATAGGCGTCGAAGCTTAATGCCTTCCGTGTTTCGAGGCTTCGCTCGCGAGAGTGACGAAGAGAGTGACACGGTTATTATCTCAACTTTGCGTTAGACATAACCTTTGTTGTGAGCGATGATGGGTGATATTGAGGAGTATTGTAGGTGGAGTATAACTGTTCGGTAAGTTTAAGTTTGTGAGGAGTGATTTATATGCATTGTCGGACGAGTTTTTCTCTCTGAAGAATGATTTCTTTTTGTTTTAATGTTTACTTTTATGTTTTCTTGTTTGAAACTATTTTAATCCAAACTCATAAACGCGAGAGACTGTCGAACGACATTCTTTCCCTCGAACCGATCTCTGTGGACACGACATAAATCCCGGAGGGAATTCTTCCGAAAATTAATTATTTTTGCTGCTTGCCCTATTCTGCATTCAATGAAATGGCGCCGTTGTCGGGGATTGGTTTTGATATTGAATCGCATTGCGATAGTTTCTTTGTTTTTGAGTTTTGTATATATCGTATATATTGTCTGTTTCCATTATGTTTGTTCAAGTGTTGTATACATTTTGTTCCCGTAACGTTTGTTTAAGTGTTTGGTTAGGACGCTTGCTTTTGGTTGCGCGGTGAGACATCACCATGGCATGAATGAAGGAAGTTTCTAATTAAGCACCGTAAAGGCGTCGAGCTTACGACGTAAAACAAGCATGTTTTATAGTTTTTCTTTTCGAATGTTTTTGGTTGTTGTTTGCTCACAGATTTTGATTGACTTATTTGAGGATGCTTTTGTGATTTTCCAAGTTGGTTCGTTTCAACTTGCATATGTTTGGTAATGAATTTGTTAAGTTTTGTACACGTCCGAGGTATGTGTTTATCGCTTTCTTGAGTTTAGCATATTCATGATACTTAGGCATTTTACAAACTTCCATGCCATTCATTCTTTTGTATACTTGTTCTTATTGTGAATCACTTTAGTTCCCACCCTTTTTGTGAGGTAGCTTTCCATTGTTCATATATGCTCGGAGAACCAACATTCTTGTTCTAACTGGATTTTATTATGTTGAATCTTTTATTTGTGTTGATTATATGAATGCATGAAAAGGACCAAGGCAATTGTTTCATTTTGAGCACAACCACCTTAGCCAAATAGTCAATTCACCTTGTGAGCGTGTGATCATTTGTAACCCCTTTGAGCTTTTTGATCCATGTTTTTATTTGAACTTAATGCTTGTCTATGAGTATTTAGTTCACTTATTTTTGAATGGATTTTGTTTTTTCTTGGACCTCAATTTTGTGTTGTTGTATTGAATTTTTCCTTGCCTTAGAAAGTAGGGAGTATTCACATGATGGTGCGGTTGAATTCAAGTTTGGGAGAGGATGATTGTGTACTCATTGGTTGGATTCTATGCGGATTGAAAAAGAAAAAAAAAAGAGAAAAAGAAAGAAAAAAAAGAAAAATCCTTGAAAAAGGAAACAAAAAGAGTTTCAATAATTGTGCTAAATAAGTATTGTGTTTTGTGTAGCACTTGGCATTTTGGAAGAAGTTGGTTGAAATTTTGTGTGTGAATCTTTGTGAGTTTTCACTCCCTTAGGTTTAGGCAAGTTTTTGTTTCAATTACCTTTAGAAATTGCCCCTTGTTTGTTTACCCGACCACGTTACAACCTTGAAAGTCCTTGTGATTCTTGCCTTTGTATGTTCAATATGAATTTGTGGATGTATGCATAATTTAGTCTTTTGTTTTCAAGATTGTTGTGTGAGTGTAAAGTACCTCATTTTGTGTTTTTCATCTACCGATGATTGTTTTTACTAGGTGTGATTCACTTTGGAACTTGTGTTGCTTTAGAATTTTTGGTATGATTTTTGTATTTTGCATTTGTTTCGTGACTATGTTGTCGTCATAGTTTAGTGGTAGGTATTTACTTTTTGTGTGTACCGTTTTCATTTGAACCATTCATTCGTTTCCCTTTTTCAAAACCTGTTGATTCGTCTTTCTTTGGATATCGCTTTTGTGTTTTCAAGTTTGTTTGATTCTTGTTTGTGGACAAACAAGTATGTAAGTTGGGGAGAGTTGATAAGTGCAAAATGTACCTATTTTTGTATATATGTTTTGTTGCACTTATCAATGCTTTGTGGTAAATATCGTGCGAATAAAACCCGATTTGTTTATAAATACGTTTACTTTACGTTTTAATGTATATATTGCGTATCGTGTAAATATCAAGGAGTTTAATTGATTTTCTCTCATTTTTGCAGGTATTCAATCAAGGATATCTTGCCATTGTTGTATAGAGCATTGAATAAGCTTTACAACGCTTCGAATCGGGCGAAAAACGGAGTTACGGTTCAAAAGTTACGAATAAAACAGTGCAGAATTTTTCTGCTGTTCTGGTGTGCTGCGCCCCTGCAGCGACGGGCGGTGCAGGGGCCGTAGAAAAAATTTTAAAAATGAATTTCCAGTAGCTTTCTATGATTTTTGGCTAGCGCCGGGCGCCCAAAACACCGTCGGGCGGTACTGGACAGAAAAAAACACCATATAAGGTCCAAAAACTCATTGTTTAGGTTATGGTTTTGGGGTTTTGTGATCCCAACTCCATCAAACTTCATTTTTCATAGGATTAGCTTGAAAACAACATGGAAGCTTGCATACGGATGAACCGGGGTGGATTTCTCATCGATCGGCTCTGACAATCCGTGAAGTGTTTGGTTCATTTCTCTTCTTCTTTGTGTTTTTCTTCTATGTTGAGTTGTTGTATATGTATCTACTATGAACTCATGTATATTTGTCGCCTATGGGTTGTATAAAACTTGCCTTACAAATCTTTATTGGTGATTGTCTCTGATTTTTGCTTTATGGGCGGGGTTTGAGTTGCGTTAGAGATAATCCTCGCAAACTTCGATTAGGGATGATTATCTGTTAGTTTATGGCCTCTAGAGATAGATTTAAGAGCTAACAATCTTCAATAGGTGTCGAAGCTTAATGCCTTCCGTGTTTCGAGGCTTCGCTCGCGAAAGTGACGAAGAGAGTGACACGGTTATTATCTCAACTTTGCGTTAGACATAACCTTTGTTGTGAGCGATGCTGGGTGATATTGAGGAGTATTTTAGGTGGAGTATAACTGGTCGGTAAGTTTAAGTTTGTGAGGAGTGATTTATATGCATTGTCGGACGAGTTTTTCTCTCTGAAGAATGATTTCTCTTTGTTTTAATGTTTACTTTTATGTTTTCTTGTTTGAAACTATTTTAATCCAAACTCATAAACGCGAGAGACTGTCGAACGACATTCTTTCCCTCGAACCGATCTCTGTGGACACGACATAAATCCCGGAGGGAATTCTTCCGAAAATAAATTATTTTTGTTGCTTTCCCTATTCTGCATTCAATGAAATGACGCCGTTGTCGGGGATTGGTTTTGATATTGAATCGCATTGCGATAGTTTCTTTGTTTTTGAGTTTTGTATATATCGTATATATTGTCTGTTTCCATTATGTTTGTTCAACTGTTGTATACATTTTGTTCCCGTAACGTTTGTTTAAGTGTTTGGTTAGGACGCTTGCTTTTGGTTGCGCGGTGAGACATCACCATGGCATGAATGAAGGAAGTTTCTAATTAATCACCGTAAAGGCGTCGAGCTTACGACGTAAAACAAGCATGATTTATAGTTTTTCTTTTCGAATGTTTTTGGTTGTTGTTTGCTCACAGATTTTGATTGACTTATTTGAGGATGCTTTTGTGATTTTCCAAGTTGGTTCGTTTCAACTTGCATATGTTTGGTAATGAATTTGTTAAGTTTTGTACACGTCCGAGGTATGTGTTTATCGCTTTCTTGAGTTTAGCATATTCATGATACTTAGGCATTTTACAAACTTCCATGCCATTCATTCTTTTGCATACTTGTTCTTATTGTGAATCACTTTAGTTCCCACCCTTTTTGTGAGGTAGCTTTCCATTGTTCATATATGCTCGGAGAACCAACATTCTTGTTCTAACTGGATTTTATTATGTTGAATCTTTTATTTGTGTTGATTATATGAATGCATGAAAAGGACCAAGGCAATTGTTTCATTTTGAGCACAACCACCTTAGCCAAATAGTCAATTCACCTTGTGAGCGTGTGATCATTTGTAACCCCTTTGAGCTTTTTGATCCATGTTTTTATTTGAACTTAATGTTTGTCTATGAGTATTTAGTTCACTTATTTTTGAATGGATTTTGTTTTTTCTTGGACCTCAATTTTGTGTTGTTGTATGGATTTTTTCCTTGCCTTAGAAAGTAGGGAGTATTCACATGATGGTGCGGTTGAATTCAAGTTGGGGAGAGGATGATTGTGTACTCATTGGTTGGATTCTATGCGGATTGAAAAAGAAAAAAAAGAGAAAAAGAGAGAAAAAAAGAAGAAAAAGAAAAATCCTTGAAAAAGGAAACAAAAAGAGTTTCAATAATTGTATTAAATAAGTATTGTGTTTTGTGTAGCACTTGGCATTTTGGAAGAAGTTGGTTGAAATTTTGTGTGTGAATCTTTGTGAGTTTTCACTCCCTTAGGTTTAGGCAAGTTTTTGTTTCAATTACCTTTAGAAATTGCCCCTTGTTTGTTTACCCGACCACGTTACAACCTTGAAAGTCCTTGTGATTCTTGCCTTTGTATGTTCAATATGAATTTGTGGATGTATGCATAATTTAGTCTTTTGTTTTCAATATTGTTGTGTGAGTGTAAAGTACCTCATTTTGTGTTTTTCATCTACCGATGATTGTTTTTACTAGGTGTGATTCACTTTGGAACTTGTGTTGTTTTAGAATTTTTGGTATGATTTTTGTATTTTGCATTTGTTTCGTGACTATGTTGTCGTCATAGTTTAGTGGTAAGTATTTACTTTTTGTGTGTACCGTTTTCATTTGAACCATTCATTCGTTTCCCTTTTTCAAAACCTGTTGATTCGTCTTTCTTTGGATATCGCTTTTGTGTTTTCAAGTTTGTTGATTCTTGTTTGTGGACAAACAAGTATGTAAGTTGGGGAGAGTTGATAAGTGCAAAATGTACCTATTTTTGTATATATGTTTTGTTGCACTTATCAATGCTTTGTGGTAAATATCGTGCGAATAAAACCCGATTTGTTTATAAATACGTTTACTTTACGTTTTAATGTATATATTGCGTATCGTGTAAATATCAAGGAGTTTAATTGATTTTCTCTCATTTTTGCAGGTATTCAATCAAGGATATCTTGCCATTGTTGTATAGAGCATTGAATAAAACAGTGCAGAATTTTTCTGCTGTTCTGGTGTGCTGCGCCCCTGCAGCGACGGGCGGTGCAGGGGCCGTAGAAAAAATTTTAAAAATGAATTTCCAGTAGGTTTCTATGATTTTTGGCTAGCGTCGGGCGCCCAAAACACCGTCGGGCGGTACTGGACAGAAAAAAACACCATATAAGGTCCAAAAACTCATTTTTTAGGTTATGGTTTTGGGGTTTTGTGATCCCAACTCCATCAAACTTCATTTTTCATAGGATTAGCTTGAAAACAACATGGAAGCTTGCATACGGATGAACCGGGGTGGATTTCTCATCGATCGGCTCTGACAATTCGTGAAGTGTTTGGTTCATTTCTCTTCTTCTTTGTGTTTTTTTCTATGTTGAGTTGTTGTATATGTATCTACTATGAACTCATGTATATTTGTCGCCCATGGCGTTGTATAAAACTTGCTTTACAAATCTTTATTGGTGTTTGTCTCTGATTTTTGCTTTATGCGCGGGGTTTGAGTTGCGTTAGAGATAATCCTCGCAAACTTCGATTAGGGATGATTATCTGTTAGTTTATGGACTCTAGAGATAGATTTAAGAGCTAACAATCTTCAATAGGCGTCGAAGCTTAATGCCTTCCGTGTTTCGAGGCTTCGCTCGCGAGAGTGACGAAGAGAGTGGCACAGTTGTTATCTCAACTTTGCGTTAGACATAACCTTTGTTGTGAGCGATGCTGGGTGATATTGAGGAGTATTGTAGGTGGAGTATAACTGGTCGGTAAGTTTAAGTTTGTTAGGAGTGATTTATATGCATTGCCGGACGAGTTTTTCTCTCTGAAGAATGATTTTTTTTGTTTTAATGTTTACTTTTATGTTTTCTTGTTTGAAACTATTTTAATCCAAACTCATAAACGCGAGAGACTGTCGAACGCCATTCTTTCCCTCGAACCAATCTCTGTGGACACAACATAAATCCCGGAGGGAATTCTTCCGAAAATAAATTATTTTTGCTGCTTGCCCTATTCTGCATTCAACAGAGAGATCATACGATTCATACTAATAGAGTTGATATTCAACGTAACTTGCTACGCGAAAAATTGTTAGTGCATAAGAAAATATATGTAAAAAAATAAATAATAATATAATCAAAGCATATTCAAAACAAGATGGGTTAAGGATCCCCAATTCCTTATGGATTTTGTGCTCTACAGATAATGGTTTTATAAAAATATCAGTAAGTTGATCTTTAGTATCCACATATTCAAAAATCACATCATATTTTCCCACGTGATCACTGATAAAATGGTGTCTAATCTCAATATTCTTAGTGCATGAATTTAAAATTGAATTCTTAGTAAGACTAATCGCACTAGTGTTATCACACTTAATTGGAACACAACCAAGTTTTAAATCATACTCTAGTAGTTGTTACTTTATCCAAAAGACTTGTGCACAACAGTTACCATCGACTACATATTTGGTCTCGGCGGTAGAAAGATCAATGCTTTTTAGGTGAGAAAATGGGGATTGAATGGTGTAGAAGGGGTTGAATAGACCATTCCTATTAAACCATTTTCAAAAATGCTTTACTCACATAAAATTAGAGTTCTGTAAACAAAAACATAAGTGGCAGACGAAAGCAAAATATAGCGGGTGGATTCAAAGATTATATGTTTCAATGTCAATCTAATATACACAATTTAATCAATATTAAACATGACTAATGTGAATGAAGTTGATTTGAAAAGAAATTCAATTTCATCATAATACAAATTTTTTGCATAGCCCAAAATTAAAATATATCAAAGTTTGATTAATCTAAAATTAACGTTTTACAGTTATAATCAAGGAATAAAGCAATTATTAAACTATATGCATCACAATCCTAAACTTCTATGATAAAGAACTATAAGCAATATTAAAAACCTATATGACATTCTTAAAAATGAACAAATTAAAGCATGCGAAAAACATATAGAAAATTAAAAATATAGGGAGAAGAAGAATTGTACATCAGATGTTTAGTGGTTTACCTCATTCGTCCTTACTAGAGCTTATTCATTCTTCAATGATTTTAGGATTGAAAATGATACGCTCTTCCACTTTTTGCAAGATTAAGTGGGTTGTGGTGGTTTGGATGATGTGGTCGTTGTAATGGGTGGAGACGGTGGAGAATCTTCGATGTCACCATCAATGGTTGTCATCGTTGAAGAAAATTAGAGTGATGATGAAATACTTAGATAGAAAATGTAAGAGATAGTGAAGTAAAAAGAGAGAAAGAAAATGATCAAATAAGGTTATCTGATGAGAGAATATGCAAGAATAAAAGTTGAGGATAAGAATGAAATATGTTGAGTCAGTAATAGAAAGCTGATACGCGAAGACAAGAAAGATAAGGGTAATCAGAGTAATCTTACTCTCTAATACCATGTTGACACCTGTGCAACAAAAATTGGTTCCTCATAATGATGGACCCAGAAAAAACAAAAAACAAATAAACTTGAAGAATTATTATTCAATCATTGAAAGCATACTTATTGAACTCAATGTTTATATATGCCCAATAAACTTAAGAAAGTTAGAGTAAAATCAGCTAACAAACCTTACAAAAACAACTATACCAAAGACCCAAAGATTGATAAAAATAAATGGGGCTATGTTGTAACATATAGGCTAAACACATTTTTCGCCCCTTATCTTATACTAAGAGTCCAGTTTGATTCCTTAATTTTAAAAAAAACTACTTTGATTCCTCAATTTTTCAAAAGGCATCACGTTAGTCATTTTTGTCCATTTTGTTAGTCAAAGTGAATTCTCAAGACCATGTGGCACTGGCATGGAATGCCACGTGGCTTAGACAAATTTTGCAACGGAGAAATCTGTCACTAAATTTTTTTTCTAGATTTTGATTAGGATTCTTCATCTTCTTGCTCAATTTTGCTTGATGCAAAATCTATCATTTTCATGCTGCAAAATCAACATCCTCCATGAAAATTCGATAACCTAACTTCAACTTTAGTCCCAATTCAATGAACATTGATAAAACTTTTTTTCACTACCATAGTGCTTTTTGTAAGAGCATCTCTCCAACCTCTACGCCACCTTCAAGGAAGGTTCGAATGAAGGAGGGGGAATGGTGTAGAAATGGTTTAATGGCGGTTTAGTTGACGGTAACTTGTGGTGAGAAAGGAAGGGGTTTTGTGTTGTTTAAGGGTGGTGAGGTTATGACACGGTGGTGGTGAAGCTATGACACGATGGTGGTGAAGGTGCAGATCGGAAAAAAGGTTGATGTTATATTTTGAACGACTGTTGTTGAAGAAACATAACATCACAAAATCAATGGCTCCGATCTGCACCTTGGAGTCTTTCTAATGGCTCCCCTTGTATGTCCATGCATTAACACACACACATACACACACACACACACACACATATATATATATATATATATATATATATATATATCCCTTTTATAAGGTTTTCAACATTTCTTTCCAAGACTAAAATGCCCTCCTAGTTCCTTCACCCCACAGCCAACACCACCTTCTTTTTATAATTACTATCATTCAACAACCATCACTACCCCAATTTCTTCTTCAACCAAAATCATCACTTCAAACACCATCATCATTCAAAAATCTCCATAATCCAAAACCAATTAAACAAATAAAAAATTATCAAAATAACAAAACCAGAATAAAATCTTAAATTCCAAATCACAACAACTTAAAAGTTTCATAAAAATGAAAAAATCATTCAAACACAACAAGGAAAACAGAGAAAAGCGAGAAGAAAATGAAGCAAAAATGTGACACCGCTATTTATGCCAGAAATACAACCTCACAATCGTGACCGCGTCGTCTTCCTTCGGAGAACCTCGACAATTGCGCAGCCACCCTCACAACCAAATTCCAGCCACCAAAACCTCATTGTCGTCGTTGTATATTTCGGTTACAGATTATGGCCGGAGCAACACACATTTCTCTTCGTTCGTCATCAACTTTGTCATGGGTTTTGCTGTTTGAGAAAGAGAGGAGTGAAGAATAGAAAGAGGTATTATTCCATGCTGTTTGTATATGTAATTTTTATTTCTCGTACTGTTTTCGTTTTGAAGTTACTGAAAGAGTAAAGAAGTTTTATTTTTTTTGTGTTATTATGGCGTCACCAAATGTCGACTTTTGAATGGAAAGGTCATTTTTTTTTTTTTTGATTGGCTGACCATCATGGAAATCAAGTGGCGCACTGCTCCCTATAGTCCAACCAGATTTTTAGTTTTTTTTAGTTTAATTATTTTTTATTTTCTTTATTATTAAATTATGTTTCATAATGGTTAACTTGGGCTTTAGGTCTATATTGTTTTCTTTACACCCCATGTCCAAGTTTTACACCCATTTCATTATTGTTTAGTCTTTTTGTTGTTCTTTCGATTTTGTTCATTTAGTATTTAATTGATTTTACTTTTTGGTTAGTTTATATATCGTTGGTTTAATTGATTAATTGTTGCCTCGATTTTTATCGCATTGTGATTTCAGAATTAAAATCCAATTTAACTTTCGAGAACTGTTTGGATGCATATACTCGGCTGGAAGGCTTCTTATAAGAGTGATTCATACATGAATCTACTCTAAGTTAGTTTAGAGCTAAATTCAGTTGACTTAATATCTAGGTTTTTTTTCAGTCCCGTGGCTTAATCTTGGGTCTTATTACAACGAGTTCGGTTTATTTCGGCCTTGTGGCTTACTCTTGGTCCTTCTTATAATGAGTTTGGTTTATTTCGGTCTTGTGACTTACTATTGGGCCTTGTTACAATGAGCTATTTTCTTTTGTGTGTTTGCATTTACTTGTTTGATAGCTTGCACTTTAATCGTTTCATTATATTCCCTATTTGTCAAGTGTATCCTCCACCCTTTGTTTGTAATTGTTATTTATTTTCGTCGCTTTTATTTCCATTATCTAGATAATAGATAATTGAACATAACACAAAAAAACATAAAATCAATCCTTTCAAAAAGAACATAAATAGACACTCGATCCATCATCGAGTATTTTTATCAAATAAAACCACTTCAATCCATTTCCAATATCTCTAAATTCCTCAAACATTCCACATTTAAATCAGTTTTCAAACCCTTTAATCACTTCAAAACTTTTTTTCTTCATAAACACAAATAAAAAACTTGATCCAACGTCAAGTTTCTTTTCTCAAGCAATTCAAATAACTAACCATTTTTAACTTCAAATCATTTTCTTAATAAAATAGAAAGAAAAAGATTACCTGGGTGAAAGGTCCAGTTGTAGTCTCGAATGCTAGGCCCAAGTTGTAAGAGCTTGTAAGCCATAAGTGTTCGTCTTCCCTTCAAAACACTTGTAAATATTCAAACCATTTTCATAATAAAATTGAAAGAAAAAGATCACCTGGGTGAAAGGTTCAGACGCAGTCCCAAGTATTAGACACAAGTTGTAAGACCTTGCAAGTCATAAATACCCGTCTTTCAAACCCTGAAATACTTCAAATGCATTCAAACCTTTTTTCCTATTGGCATAACACAAAACCTTTTTGAAAATGAAAGACATTTTGTATTAAGATGATGCAAAACAATGCTTCATCCACAATCGTTGAGTTGAGATAAGTGATGTTCTCCCGTGAATCTCGATTTGTAAATCCATTTAATGTGATGCAAACACCCGCTCCTCGCCTATTTTAGGCAAAAAAAAAAAAAATCGTCGATTAATACAAGATAGCTTTCGCTAAAATCGACCAACAAACAAACATTTTCTACCCAAAACTACGTAAGCCTTGAGTTCTCTATTGCACTTGAAGATACGTAGGAGCGAGATTCAAAGTCTCGCCAGACATCCTAATAAAAAATAAACATTTTAGTCCTACTCTTATTTCTTTCAATAACTCGAAAAGCCGAACATTTCAAAGCTAACACTAACGCGCACAACTAATCAAACGGTTCCCGTTGAGTACAACGGACGTGAGGGGTGATAACACATTCCCCTTGTGTAATCGACTTCCGAACCCTGATTTAGTTGTGGCGACCAATATCATTGTCGTTCTTTTTTTGTTTTGTCAATATTCCCCCTTTTCTCTTTAGGAATAAATAAAGTTTGGTGGCGACTCTATTAAGTGCATCTCGCGAGCGTGCGATTGTGTTTCGCGAGGACGTATTCTTATTTTTTGAGGTACGGCACATATGAGATGAAATCGAATTAAATGATTGATCAGTAATCACGAATTGGTTAAAATAAATTATTCCATGTGGAAAAAAAGTAATTAATCAGTACGACTAATTTGAGAAATTTTATATTTTTTATGGGTTTAGTGATGAAGATAAATAACAAAAATTAAAAACCCAGAAAAAAAGTGTTAATAATTGATCTTTCGGTTGCTAAATCGACCACGAAAAATACAGGTTACACGTTATCAAAAAATTGACATTGTTCGTGAAATTTGGACAGAAAAGATTACCCTAATACTTTTTTAAAAATTGAGATATCCAAATAAATTTCTTAAAAATTAAAGAACCAAACAGAATCTTAAACTGAATCCCAAATATAAAATAAGAAATAGAAAAAAAAAACATTTAGCATATAATTTTGTTAAATCAATTTTATTTAAGCAAGACTCATTAACAATTTTGCTAAAATATAAATTTAGAACCAATAAATATATTTCAATGATACTTATGAATATAGTTTTTATTAATTAATGAAAATTGATTCAATTGACAAAGAATAAAAAAATAATCACACGAAAAATTCTGAGTTCAATTCTTATCTATATGAAGATACGAGTAATTTTATCAATATTATAATCACTTAAAGGGAAGACAAGAGAGACATCTGCCTTGAGCATCACATTATTTTAGGCCCAAGTTTTTAATTGTAACTTAATTAATATTAACATACAAATACTGGTGCTTGAATGAGTAATTATTTTATTTTATTTTATTTAATAAGGTAAAGAATTTCTAAGTTGTTACACACCATGAATTTAACAGCAATACATTTTATAACAATGTCATGATATCTAAAGATGCCACAATTTTAAAATTATTAGAAGATGAATTTTTAAAATATTGTCATATATTTAATATAATTACTATTTTAGAAGTAATATATGACCACGGTGGATAAAACTATTATATATGATAATGTAATTTTATGTTTATTAATTCTTGAAATAATGAGTTTTCGGTACCTTGGATGGTTATACAACTATTAAAAAATAAATAAGATTTAAAGACAGGAGGATATCGTTCAAAAGCAAGAAATTGGAAAAAACCGCCGTCTGTGGGAATCGAACCCACGACCACGTGGTTAAAAGCCACGCGCTCTACCAGCTGAGCTAAGACGGCTGTGTATGCATTTTTGAATTTAAGTTTTAATTTCAACTTTACATACAGTTTGGTATCATGATTAGACAAAATTGATTTAAATATTAAGACTTTATTTGAAATTTAAAAGCAAATGTTAACGCATATATATATATATGAGGATACTTGTTTGTAAACTAAAATGTAATGGTTTATTATTAAAAATTATATGTATTAAACTTAATTACAATTTTAATTTGTTTATTTTAATTAATTTACAATATTAGTTCCTTTATTTAAAATTTAAATAGTTTTAGTCTTTTTTATATTTATAAAAGTTTTAAATAAAGAAATCAAAACAAAAACTTTTATTATTAATTGATTTTATAATACATAAACTCATATTGAATCGCTATTAAATCAAATTTAATTTTATTCACAATTTAAATTAGAATTAAATTCAATGTACATAATTTTCTTTGAAAAATATTAATTAAAATAAAAAACACCTTCGAGTATGATCACTATTATTTTATTTTATTTTATTAAAAACACATGCACATTCTATTTTACCTTGATCCTTATCTTTTAGAGATGTTTTCTCCAAGATATATGCACAATCTACAACATCCACTTCTACCGATTTGGGGTTACCCTAGTCAAATGTAAAATTCACTGATTTTTCTATAGACATGGTTCTTTTATTGAGAATTCTAAAAGTCTTACTGAAAGTGGAATATCTTAAAAATAAACCTTCATTGGCTTTGGCGTCAAATTTTCCAAGATTATCCTTCTCGTTATTGAGAACAAAATATTTGCTTTCGAACACATGAACTTGAGAAATATTAAGCTTCCTTCCTCAAAGTGTGTCTACTTTAGAATTTGTATTATCAAGACCTGATTCATTACACAACAAGCTGAGTATATGTCAAATGTTCCTTATGCTTTTGATGTTGGTTATATGTTATGGTCTATATTATACTAGATTTGGCACAAGTTGTGATTCAAGTTTGTAAGTTTATGTCAAAACCAGGAAGACGTCATTGGGAAACACTTAAATGTATTTTCATGTACTTGAAAGGTACAACGAGTCATGATATCATAACAATGAGCAAGGTGAATTTTCAGTTACAGGATATGTTGATTTAGACTATGTTGGTGGTGTACGTGATAAAAGGTATACAACATGATACATATTTACTTTAGTACGAAGACCTATTTATTGGAAATCAATAGTTAAATCCATAGTGGTCATGTTGACAACTAAAGTAGATTAAATGACCACATTTGAAGTTGTCAAAAAAGCTTTATGGCTTACATGATTGGTGACATAATTGGGTGTTGAGCAAGGTGAAGTTTGGTTACATTGTGATAACGAGAGTGTCATTTATTTGGAAAACAATCAAGTGGATCATGTCAGGACAAAGCATATTGATGTGAACTTTTACAAGATCATATATTTACTTGCATCTCGACAAATATAACTCGAAAATGTTCATACTTCGGAGAATTCAGATGAAATGTTGATCAAGCCTGTCATCAATGATAAGTTTAAGCATTGCTAAAGAATTATTGTGCATTTTCGAATAACATCGACCTAAAAATCCATTTACTGTGCTATTATGATTGAGAGAATCATATATTTATCTCAATATAATAGAATGAGACTAATTTTGAAGTCTTATTAGAATATGCCATATATCACGATGTGCACAAGAATATATAACAATAAAAAGAGTTTAATTGGTGTGCACTTACAATGTAAAGAAATTTTACACTATTTGTTAATCTTAATCATCAAGTCTTAAATCATATTTGACTTTTCTTTTAATTGCATCTAAGTAATGTTCATAGATGATTGTGATGAGACTAACAATGTAATTTTTTACATTTAAAGTGCATAACAATTAATCTCATATAAAAATAATAATTCAAAATTTAAATATTATATAATTGTGTACACATGAACTTACACTGATTTTAATTGAATAAATATGATTAGGTTGGTCAAAGTAAATTCCTACAAGAAAATGCTAGTGTACAACATAATACATATAGCAAATGAAATGAAATGAAATAGGAATCCAAATCTATTTAAAACACAAAGAATCTAGGATTCCCTATTCCATACGTATCTTGTAAAAGGTTCAGAGGATAACTGTTTGGTAAAAATACCAACAAGCTAATTTTTCGTATCCATACATTCAAAAATAACACCCCCTTTTTTAACACGTTCCCTAAGGAAATGGTGCCATATTTCTATATGTTTAGTACGCAAATGAAGTATAGGATTCTCAGTGAGGCTTATCGCGTTAATATCATTGTATTTGATTGGAATGTAACATGGCTTTAAGTTGTAATCTAATAGTTGTTGATTTAGACATAAGACATGTGCACAACAACTACCAACGACTACATATTCAGCCTCGACGGTAGAAATAGCAACATTATATTGTTTCTTACTGTGCCAAAAAACCAAACAATTTCTAAACATATGACAGGTACCACTAGTGTTTTTCCTATCTGACTTACAGCCAGAAAAACCAGAATAAAAAAAACCTACTAAGCTACATTCGCTACCAGTGGGAAACCAAAGACTGTGATTCCCTAAGTGACACCTGAAATCTAGCACACATACACACACTACACATTAATATTTGGCTTACTCGTGGTTAACTAGATTAAGGATCCTATTATACCTCTGTATCTGGTAATGTTGATCTCTACACCATTCTCTTCTTTGTTATCAACATGTTTGACGCCATGAGGGTTGAGATGCTCTTTGAATTTTGCATATCAAACTTCTTTAGAATCTCTAAGAATTACTTCATTTGACTTATGAAAATTCCATCTTCGGCTTGCTTGATTTGTAATTCAAGGAAGTAGGTAAGCTCTCCATTAGAGACATTTCAAATTATCCTACAATATACTAGCAAACATATTGCAAAGAGATTCATTAGTGGCGCCAAATATAATATCATAAATGTAAATTATAGAAAATACTTTGATGCATCGAAAGCACTAGTTAGATGCATGTGATTTTTTTTTAGATGAAGAATGATGATTTCTTAGCAAGTGTACCGATAGTGTCAGAGTAATACTAAAAAGTTTAGTCTCCAAAAGGATTGATATTTAACAAAACTACGATTTTACAAATAATGAAAGTAACTATTGAGGGGTTCGAGTTTTAATGCAAAAAAGTAATTTTGTTTTAAATTCAATATGAGAAAAGCGACTAAGTTTTACCGTGAATCCCTTATTTATCCCATGTTGGTGTTTAGTGCATTAGATGAATGGTAAAGTCGTTATATTTTTATGGTGAATTAACAAAGCCATTATATCCAATCCCTTTATGTATAGCTCACTAATTTCTACTAGTACTTCCTATCCCTATTTGGTCGGCGAAAGTGAAATTAGGTGTTATTACGGTGCGTAACCTCGAAAGCCACTACTAGTGGTCTCCTATCCCTATTCAACCAACGAATGTAGATTAATTATTCTAGTTTAGACTCATAGGCTTAGGGTCAATAATCCCTACTCGTATAAGTTCATATTATCAGCGCGTCCACAAATAATAAACATTAAGAATAAGGATAATTGAATAGAAAATATAAATTCAATTATTCATAAAACATCAAACTAAACATATAATCCAACATGTTCAAAACAAGTTCGTTAGGCAAAATCTAATCTAGAGTAATATAGCTACTCATAATAATACAATCAAATATCAAGAATTGATAAGATGGTTACATGTGAAATTTTTGAAAAGTTTTACCTTCAATATCTTCCAATGCTCTCAAAACTTCCTTCATGGGACTCCTTGCCATCACTTTAGAGTAAAAAACGTAGAACCCTTGAAAATATGACAAAAATCCCCTTTTAAAGTTGCCACAACGTGTTAGAAAAGCCCAAAATAAAGGCCCATTACACCCATGATGATAATTATTGCGCATGCGATGACTTCTTTTATGCCCACAATGGAGCACGAGAAATCCAGTAGCTTTTCATCCTTTTGTGCCCTTTTTCCACCAATTTTTTTACTAAGTCCATATTTTCTCTACACGTTGTCATTCTAAGCACTTCTTTGACACTATTGCTTCATATTGGCTCCATGTTTGACTGAAATAACTCCAAATTCTCGTCGAAAACATGTAATGCAGAGTGTCATCACAACCCCAAACTTAATTTGTTGCTTGTCCTCAATTAACTTGTCTGCAACACCACATTTCAACAGAAAACCGCAGTGCTACTATAACCAATGAACATCACCTTTCCGTATATTTTGTTACGTGATCATTGTAACACCCAAAATTTATTAGAATATTTATTTAATTTATTTAAATATAATATTTGTGAATGTTCGGTGAATTTTGGTGGTTTGTGTCGATGTCAGTATTTCGGTGGAGTTTTGGTTATTTTAATTAAATAATAGTATATAATATGAATATATTAGTATTATTATTAATTTAAAATAATATTGGAGAAATTAAGGGCAAGATGGACTTTTGAGGAGGATTAGTGAGGGTATTATGGGGAAAGCCCATTTTGGAGAGCCCAAGGATTTAACAAAAAGGATTTGGGAAGGAATAAGATTCATTTAGTTGGAACGTGAAAATAAGGAGAAAGTGCAGAGCTCTGAGAAAAAAGGAAAAGGCGAGGATTCGTGAAGGTTTCCAAAGGCTCAATAGAGAAAAGCTCCGGATCGACAATCTAAGGTATGGGGAGTATTACCTTTCATTTTTTTTTCAATATAGGAGTTATGTGTTTAAAATGAATCTTGAGGTTTTTTGGGTTTTTGAAGGGTTTATGAGTTATTGATGATTTAGAGGTATTTCTGAGGATCGAGGATGGATTATTAAGGGTTAAATTGATTTGGGAAAAAATAAGCCTTCGAGGCAAAACCTTTTGATGATATGTGGGATCTTGTATGAGGAAGGGATTTATGGGGTTTATGGGAACCTTGAGAGTTTGTGAAGGTTTAGGTGATTTTGAGTTAGGATAGAAGGATTAATCGACCTAAATGTCGTGAGTTTTACACCTTTGATCTGCCATGATGCCTGGGGAATGTTTTGAGGATGTTTTGGGTGAACTGAGGTTGAATTCGTAGGGTATTTTAGGCATGTGGTGCTACTGATGTGTAGCAGCGATTGACTGCAATCGCTAGTTCGCAAAATAAATAGATCATTCGCAAGGCGAATGTTTGCCCAGACTCGCAAAGCGAGCAGCGCAACGAATGCGCGATGATTTTGTTGGTGAATACTGGGAACTCTCTGGTTTTGTGTGGGACTTGGGGGATTCGCTGGAGCTCACAAAGCGAACATCCCAGCGAATGTGTTCGCACAGCGAACTCCTGCTGTTCGCAAAATTTGTTTATGATTTCTGTGATGTTCTGATGTTTGACACTGTGATTTTTCTGATGGTTTACTGTGATGTTACTGATGATTATGAGATGATGATTTGTGATGTTTTGATGAGTATATGGTGACATGATTAACATGAAGTTTGGTGAATGATGATGCACATAATGATATTTTTTATGATGTTGATTATTGACGTTGTGTATCATGCATTCATAGCATATTCTGGTGATGATGTTAGGACTTCGGTCCAGTGATGATGATGTTAGACTTCGGTCTATTTGTGGCTTCCATCCCATTGTGTGGATGTGAAGTGGTTTATGACGTACTCCGGTTCTTTTGTGGAACCGATCCCATTTGACAGGGATCTCTGGAGGGTGATGGCCTAAGTGTCCATCGATTGTGACGATTGGTACCACATGTATGAGTTCTGTTGTGCATTGCATTTATGTGGCATTTGTTGTGATTCATGATGACGTGTTTTGATGTTTGCCTTGTGATGACTCTGATGATGTTGTATATGTTGATGACGCCATTTTTATGCATATCTTATTTTATATTGATTATAATGAATTGTATTACTCAACCCGCCTGTTTGAATGTTACCTCCACATAGGTAACGTGCAAGTGATTAGGATTAGCCGTGGATGCTTCGAAGAACTTTTGAAGTATTATTTGCTTTTGGTCGATGTAGAGGGTCTTGCTCTGATAGTGTAACATCGGGTTGGTTCGTTGAGTCGAACCATGTTGAGTTTTATTTGGCTGTTATTTTGTTGTTATTTTGATGATTATGGTTTTATTTCAAAAACCCTTTTGTGGGATTTTTGTGGTTATGGTGGTTCTGCTACCCTTTGAAGGCATTTTGAGTTATTTTGAGGAAAACCCGTTGTTTACGGAGCAATTTTGTTGATTTGAATTTATTGAGAAATGTGCTCTCTTTGAGGTGATTCTGATTTTACTATGATTTTATGTTTATTCCGCTGCGATACTTGTGGGGTAGAAAAGGGTGTTACATTAGTGGTATCAGAGCAGGTCGATCCGTCTGGCCAGGTTTTTACGTGATGTCAGTCCCCTGTCGGTCGACAAGTGTGTGTACACTGTCGATGTTTTAGTTCTTCTAACCTTGTTGGTGGTGTGTAGGATGGCTGGAAGAAATGATTGTGCTATTGCTGATGCTTTGGAATCAGTTGCTAATGTGGTGGCGCAACTCAATCCGAATGGTGGAGTTCCAGATGAGTTTTGTGCTTTGGGGGAGTTCAAGAAGAACAATCCGCCGGAGTTTGAGGGTACTCATGATCCAGCAAGTACACACAAGTGGCTGAAGGCGACCGAGTAGATTTTCCAAGGGATGGGATGTACTGACGCGCAACAAGTTCAGTTTGGAACTCATATGTTGTCGGAAGAGGCTGAAGATTGGTGGGATAACACCCGTCAGAGACTGGAAGATGTTGGCACTGTGATAACCTGGGCTGTGTTTAAGCAGGAATTTCTGGGAAAGTATTATCCAAAGGATGCTCGTGGTAAGAGAGAGGTGGAATTCCTTGAGCTGAAGCAAGGATATATGACTGTTGCAGAGTATGCTGCGAAGTTCGAGAAGTTGGTGAAGTTCTGTCCTCACTACAACCGTGCTGATGCTGAGATGTCCAAGTGCCTCAAGTTCGAGAATGGGCTGAGACCAGAGATTAAGTAAGGTATTAGGTATCAACAGATCTGCAGGTATGCTGAGTTGGTGGACAGGAGCAGAATCTACGATGAGGATAGCCGAGCTCGATCTGCTCACTACAAGCAGTTGAGTGAGAAGAAAAGGCAGTATATGGGGAAACCTTATACGACTTCAACGGACAAGGGGAAGCAGAAGGCTTCAGAGGGGAAAAAGATAAGTGAGGGAGCAGCTCCCGCTTCTGGGAAGTGTTATAGGTGTGACGAGCAAGGTCACCGTGCTGATGTTTGTACTAATTATGTGTTGAGGTGCTACAGGTGTGGTAAGAAGGGTCATAGAGCTAATGATTGCAAGGATGATGGTCTAACTTGTTTCAATTATGGTGAGAAGGGTCACATCAGTACCAAGTGTCAAAAACCGAAGAAGACGGATACTGCTGCTCAGACCAGTGGCAGAGTGTTTACTTTGAGCGGTGCAGAAGTGTCAGAGAAGGACAACCTGATTCGAGGTACTTGTTTTATTAATGATACTGAGTTGGTTGCTATGATTGATACTGGTGCTACTCATTCTTTTATCTCGCTTGAATGTGCTAATAGATTGAGTTTGAAGTTGTCTGATATGAATGGTACTATGCTATTAGAGACTTCTGCTAATGGTTCTGTTACTACTACTTTTGTGTGTTTGAGATGTCCTTTGACGATTTTTGGGAAGAGTTTTGTGATGAATTTGGTGTGTTTACACTTGCACCAAATCGATGTAATCCTTGGAATAAACTGGTTGGAGTTCAACCATGTTTATATCATTTGTTATACTAAGACTGAGGAGTTTCCTGAGTTTTGTGATAGTGGAGAGTTGATGTTCCTGTCTGCTAAGCAAGTAGGCGAGCTTATGGAAGATGAAGCCTTGGTGTTTGCAATGTTTGCATCGTTGCAGATTGATCGTGAAGCTGCGAGTGTGGAGTTGCCTGTTGTATGTGAATTTCCATATGTGTTTCCAGATGACATCAGTGATTTACCTCCAGAGCGTGAAGTAGAGTTTGCAGTGGACTTAAAACCAGGTACGAGTCCAGTGTCAATGGCTCCTTATCGGATGTCAGCTTCTGAGTTGAGTGAATTGAAGAAACAACTAGAAGAATTGCTCGAGAAGAGGTTTGTTCGACCAATTGTTTCTCCGTGGGGTGCTCCTGTGTTGTTAGTGAAGAAGAAAGATTGAAGTATGAGGTTGTGTGTTGATTATCGACAGTTGAATAAAGTGACTATCAAGAATAAGTATCCACTTCTGAGAATCGACGACTTAATGGATCAGTTAGTAGGTGCCCGTGTGTTTAGCAAGATTGATTTGAGGTCTGGTTATCATCAGATTCGTGTTAAGTCTGACGACATTCCGAAGACAGCTTTCAGGACGAGGTATGGTCACTATGAATACACTGTGATGCCATTTGGTGTGTCTAATACACCTGGTGTGTTCATGGAGTATATGAACCGTATTTTTCATGAGTATTTGGATCAGTTCGTGGTGGTTTTTATTGATGATATTATGATATATTCTAAGTCTAAAGAAGAGCATGCTGAGCATTTGAGAACTGTGTTGCAAGTATTGAAGGAAAAGAAGTTGTATGCAAAGCTGTCAAAGTGTGAGTTTTGGTTGAAGGAAGTGAGTTTCCTTGGCCATGTGATTTCGAGTGGTGGAATTGTTGTAGATCCTTCCGAGATTGATGTTGTGTTACAGTGGGAGACTCCGAAGTCTGCTACTGAGATACGAAGTTTTCTGGGATTGGTGGGTTATTACCGCAAGTTTATCGAGGGCTTTTCTAAGTTGGCGTTACCTTTGACTCAGTTGACTTGAAAGGGTCAAGCTTTTATGTAGGATGTAGCTTGCGAAGAGAGTTTTGTGGAATTGAAGAAGAGGTTGACGACTGCTCTGGTGTTGATTTTGCCTAATCAGAGTGAATCTTTTGTGGTGTATTGTGATGCGTCGAAGATGGGTCTTGCTGGAGTGCTGATGCAGAATGGTCAAGTTGTTGCCTACGCTCCGAGATAATTGCGAGTTCATGAGAGGAATTATCCTACACATGACTTGGAATTGGAAGCTGTGGTGTTTGTGTTGAAAATTTAGAGACATTATATGTTTGGCTCTAGTTTGAAATGTTCAGTGATCATAAAAGTCTGAAGTACTTATTTGATCAGAAAGAATTGAATATGAGGCAGAGAAGGTGGTTAGAGCTGTTGAAGGATTTCGATTCTGATTTGAGTTATCATCCGGGCAAAGCAAATGTAATGGCCGATGCATTGAGCAGAAAGTCATTGCATATGTCGGTGTTTATGGTGAAAGAATTGGAATTAATTGAGCAATTCCGGTATTTGAGTTTGGTGTGTGAAGAGACCCCTGACAGTGTGAAGTTGGGAATGTTGAAGTTGACTAGTGGTATTCTGGAAGAGATCAGAGTGGGACAACGATCTGACTTGAAGTTTGTTGACCAGTTGACTTTGATCAACCAAGGTAACGGAGGAGAATTCCGAATTGATGAGAATGGTGTGATGATGTTCAGAGATAGGGTGTGTGTTCCAGATGTCCCAGATATTAAAAAGATCATTCTCGAGGAAGGACACCGAAGTAGGTTGAGTATTCATCCCGGTGCTACGAAGATGTACCAGGATTTGAAAAAACTGTTTTGGTGGCCAGGTATGAAGAAGGATGTTGCGGAGTTTGTTTATGCGTGTTTGACTTGTCAGAAGTCAAAAATTGAGCATCAGAAGCCTTTAGGTATGATGCAGCCGTTGAGGATTCCAGAATGGAAATGAGATAGTATTTCCATGGATTTTGTGTCAGGATTGCCGAGGAC
Source organism: Lathyrus tuberosus (assembly GCA_022829125.1). Classification (NCBI taxonomy): domain Eukaryota; kingdom Viridiplantae; phylum Streptophyta; class Magnoliopsida; order Fabales; family Fabaceae; genus Lathyrus; species Lathyrus tuberosus. Next base: position 3,224,113 of record JALAZF010000092.1, on the reverse strand, counting down.
TGCTAAGGGAAATGATTCCATTTGGGTGATTGTGGATAGATTAACTAAATCAGCTAATTTCTTGCCGATGAAGATTAATCATTCTATGCAGAAGTTGGTCGGGATGTATATTGAGGAGATTGTGAAGTTACATGGGATACCTTCGAGTATTGTGCCGGATAGAGATCTGAGATTTACATCGAGGTTCTGAAAGAGCTTGCAAGAGGCTTTGTGTACTAAGTTGAGAATGAGTTCTGCCTATCATCCGCAGACGGACGGTCAGACAAAAAGGACTATCCAATCTTTAGAGGATTTACTGAGGACTTGTGTGTTGGATCATGGAGGATCTTGGGATAGCCATTTACCATTAATTGAGTTCACTTACAATAATAGTTTTCATGCTAGTATTAGAATGGCGCCCTATGAGGCTTTGTATGGGAGAAGGTGTAGAACTCCGTTGTGTTGGTATGAATCAGGCGAGAGTGCTGTACTCGGACCTGAGATTGTGCAAGAGACGACCGAGAAGATTAAGATGATCCAAAAAAGGATGAGTGCGTCGTAGAGTCGCCAGAAGAGCTATCATGATAAGAGGAGGAAGACACTTGAATTCCAAGAGGGAGATCACGTGTTTTTGAGGGTGACGCCAGTGACTGGTGTGGGTCGAGCTTTAAAGTCTAGGAAGCTCACTCCATGTTTCGTTGGTCCGTATCAAATCTCGCAGAGGATAGGAGAGGTAGCCTATAGAATTGCTTTACCGCCGTCACTTGTGAATTTCCATGACGTGTTCCATGCGTCTCATTTGAGGAAGTACATCTCGGATCCGTCGCATGTGATTCAGATGGATGATGTACAAGTGAGGGATAATCTGACGATGGAAGCTTTACCGGTGCGGATTGACGATCGAGAGATGAAGCAACTGCGGGGTAAAGACATAAATTTGGTGAAGATGTTGTGGGGCGGACCAGCTGGCGAAAGTTGGACTTGGGAACGCGAAGATCAGATGAGGGAGTCGTATCCGACTCTATTTCTTTGAGGTAATTTTCGAGGGCAAAAATTCTGTAAGTGGGGGAGAGTTGTAACACCCCAAATTTATTAGAATATTTATTTAATTTATTTAAATATAATATTTGTGAATGTTCAGTGAATTGGTGGTTTGTGTCGATGTCAGTATTTCGGTGGAGTTTTCGTTATTTTAATTAAATAATAGTATATAATATGAATATATTAGTATTATTATTAATTTAAAATAATATTGGAGGAATTAAGGACAAGATGGACTTTTGAGGAGGATTAGTGATGGTATTATGGGGAAAGCCCATTTTGGAGAGCCCAAGGATTTAATAAAAAGGAATTGGGAAGGAATATGTTTCATTTAGTTGGAACGTGAAAATAAGGAGAAAGTGCAGAGCTCTGAGGATAAAGGAAAAGGCGAGGATTCGTGAAGGTTTCCAAAGGCTCAATAGAGAAAAGCTCCGGATCGACAATCTAAGGTATGGGGAGTATTACCTTTCATTGTTTTCAATATAGGAGTGACGTGTTTAAAATAAATCTTGAGGTTTTTAGGGTTTTTGAAGGGTTTATGAGTTATTGATGATTTAGAGGTATTTCTGAGGATCGAGGATGGATTATTAAGGGTTGAATTGATTTGGGCAAAAATAAGCCTTCGAGGAAAAACCTTTTGATGATATGTGGGATCTTGTATGAGGAAGGGATTTATGGGGTTTATGGGAACCTTGAGAGTTTGTGAAGGTTTAGGTGATTTTGAGTTAGGATAGAAGGATTAATCGACCTAAATGTCGTGAGTTTTATACCTTTGATCTGCCATGATGCCTGGGGAATATTTTGGGGATGTTTTGGGATAACTGAGGTTGAATTCGTAGGGTATTTTAGGTCTGTGGTGCTACTAATGTGTAGCAGCTTCGCAAAGCGAACAGATCATTCGCAAGGCGAATGTTCGCCCAGACTCGCAAAGCGAGGAGCGTAGCGAATGCGCGATGATTTTGTTGGTGAATACCGGGAACTCTCTGGTTTTGTGTGGGATTTAGGGGATTCGCTGGAGCTCGTAAAGCGAACATCCCAGCGAATGTGTTCGCACAACAAACTCAGTATCGAACTCCTGCTATTCACGAAATTTGTTTATGATTTCTGTGATGTTTGACGTTGTGATTTTTCTGATGGTTTACTGTGATGTTACTGATGATTACGAGATGATGATTTGTGATGTTTCGATGAGTATATGATGACATGATTAACATGAAGTTTAGTGAATGATGATGCACATAATGATATTTTTGATGATGATGATTATTGACGTTGTGTATCATGCATTCATAGCATATTCTGGTGATGATGTTAGGACTTTGGTCCAGTGATGATGATGTTAGACTTCGGTCTATTTGTGGCTTCCATCTCATTGTGTGTATGTGAAGTGGTTTATGACGTGCTCCGGTTCTTGCGTGGAACCGATCCTATTTGACGGGGATCTCTGGAGGGTGATGCCCTAAGTGTCCATCGATTGCAATGATTGGTACCACATGCATGAGTTCTGTTGTGCATTGCATTTATGTGGCATTTGTTTCGATTTATGATGACGTGTTTTGATGTTTGCCTTGTGATGACTCTGACGATGTTGTATATGATGATGACGCCATTTTTATGCATATCTTATTTTATATTGATTATAATGAATTGTATTACTCACCCTGCCTGTTTGAATGTTGCCTCCACGTGGGTAACGTGCAGGTGATCAGGATTAGCCGTGGATGCTTCGAGGAACTTTTGAAGTCTTATTTGCTCTTGGTCGATGTAGAGGGTCTTGCTCTGATAGTGTAACATGTTGTTGGGTCGTTGAGTCGAACCATGTTGAGTTTTATTTGGCTGTTATTTTGATGATTATGGTTTTGTTCAAAAACCCTTTTGTGGGATTTTTGTGGTTATGGTGGTTCTGCTGCCCTTTGAAGGCATTTTGAGTTATTTTGAGGAAAACCCGTTGTTTACGGAGTAATTTTGTTGATTTGAATTTATTGAGAAATGTGCACCCTTCGAGGTGATTCTGATTTTACTATGATTTTATGTTTATTCCGCTGCGATACTTGTGGGGTAGAAAAAGGTGTTACAATCATCATTTCCGCTTTAAACTTCAGTCATGAAAATTCGGAAAAATACATTCAACATACCAAGTACTCAACTTTTCTCTTTTCTCACCATTAAATAATCAATCCAACATATTTCACTCAAATCGATAGGGTATTCTCTCAATCAACGTGCAAAAATATTTTATATTGAATTTGAAAATTTCCTAATAAAGTCTATCAAAGTAATCAAAACACACACTATATGAGGACTTTCTTGGTTGTAACGAAACTCATGTTCATGTAGGATAATTTGGGAAAAGTAGGCTTAAACCTTTGGAATTAGGTACCTAGTTCTCCCTCTTTTATCACATTAACTTTTTTCCTGATTTATCAATATTAGAGATTTACATATTTATGGTTCTTATTATTCTCTTTCTCTTATTTTTTTAAGAAGTTGTTTTAACTTCTTGATTTTTTTTCTCAAATATTTTAATCTTTCAAGTCCAATGGCTAATAATTAAGGCTATGTCACCTAAATAAAGGGCTTAGGCTCAAAGTTGTTAGCAAGGGATATAAGAGTTTCATACAGGTTGGCTTTAAAAAGGCTTAGAGTTTATCGCAAACAATGGTCTCTGTGTGTGTTTATTAAATCAATAAACTAAATCAGAACTAGTTCAAACTCTATAAAATAGCAATTGCACAGATACGCTCAATGAAAGGAATTGTAAACAATGGAAATTCTTTTAGGCTCAAACCTTACTAGCTGAGGTATTTGGAGATTGAGTATAAGTCCATTGATTTTCTTTTTCTTCCTCAACTTTCAATCCGCAAGATAACTTCTATGATGATCAACTTCTATCAAGTGCTTCTTTTTTTTGTTCATCTATTCATTGGTAATGTTGCAAATTATAAATATGAAAGAAACAAACAGTTGTAAACTCATTCATTATGGCAAACATAAGATAAGTAGTATAAAGGGGAAGAGTATTTATAAGTAGTTATTACTCTTTGTTGGATCTTACTAGAATTTAGAATTTTGCTAAAAAGAAATAAAGTTTATAAATGCTCCTTTTTCACATGTTTTTAAAGCGGAAAAGATCTTACATTTCATTCATTGTGTTATTGGAGTCTCTTTTTTGTATGGCACATTCTTCTCTCATATGTTCTCTCCTTCTTACTTGGTCTTGGTCTTGATTTTTGAAACAATTCTCCATGTCTTCAGCGCTTGCAAAGCATGCCCTTAAGTTTGTAGCAGGCATGTGATTTTATTGTTTGTCGTAGAAGTCTTGGAATATTGGTGCAAATCTGGGTGGTTCAGCATATAAGGTGGGTGGAAGTTTTGTTGCCCGCCTTGTTATGCCCATTGTATGTGCTTCTATTCTCCTTTGAAATTTAGATGTTTGCGGATCAGGATGCATTGCCACTCCTTGTTGTTGCTCTTCTAGCACGTAAAATTATTTATTAGCTCCCTCTTGGTTGTTATCTTGACCTTGTTGGCCTCATATCTACTGTTGGTGTGCTTCAAATTTTCTCATGGCACTCGAGGAGGTAATAGGTGCCTCGAGAACCAGTTTCTTGTTATCTAGATGAGTGGGCACTCCGGCTAACCTGCACAAATCATTAATAAGACAAAAATTTCCACAAGCTCATTGTGGTGAGGGTTGAGGATTTGAGGTTGATGCTCGAGAAACCCAGCTTCTTTTTGGAGCCATGATAACTGTAACAACACAAACACAAGAAAAATATGCAAGAAAATAGAAGATAAAATAGTAGGATTAGTAAAGATTTAGGTTAAAAGGAGCATAGAATGATTAGTGTGAGAAAAAGTGTATTAGAATGCACTATTTATAGGCTTCACTGCCTTGCATTGTGCCCATGGTGCAACCCATCGCCCACACAATGGTAATGGACAACCCCAATGGCTAGATCCAAAGGCCAGAGCCAATGACTAGTTTTTCAACGTCTTTATCGCGCCCATGATATTTCTTATCGCCCCCGCGATACCCTGCCAATGTGCTCACGATAGCTAGAGATGATTCGAGAAAAAATTTCTCTTTTCTTATTATTTCTTTCCATTATTTCATCTATTCTTTTTCCCACTTTCACCATTTTTCCTCCTATAACCAGCTACTTTGGTGGAAGTTTTCTTTAGAGTAAAACACTACACTCTTCTATTAAATAAACAGTTTCACTTATACCTTTTCCTTTTTTCTTGATAGAAACTCTCCTTCATGAATTTAACATATTTAGGCATCTATACTAATATTACATGAAACGAGATACTTAATTGGGGTTTGACAAACATTTCTTTGAACCAATTGAAAAGTCATTCTTCTTCTTCTTCTTCTTCTTCTACGTTCGTCAGCCTCTCCAAGATGCATTTTCTGTATTTTTTCATGAAACAGAGCCCGACTCTCACTCCCTCTCACATTTTTATTCATTCACACAACAACATACAATGATACATTACATGAATACAACTTTCTAAGCTACTTCTAAGCTATAACAACATAGTATTATTTACTTTACATCAATATTCACAAAAAATAAAAACTACAAACATAAATATTTTGATAAACCTACACTATCAAGAAAGCATGCATAAACTAATGATTTTGAAATGAAAGAGAAACACTTACAAACTCCATTAAGCAATTTGAAAAAGAGGAAGTTTTTTTTAGCTGAAATGAAGGTAATGGGGTTGGATATGGAGGGGTGATTGTTGTTGTTGTGAGGGAGATTATGAATAGTATGGTGGTGGTGTGTTTTGGTGGTTTTGGTTTGTTTTTTTTTCTTCTAGTTTTTGTGGCTAAGTTTGAACTCTCTAAACCTCACTTTTGAAAGTCTCCAACCTCTCTTTCAAGAGCACTTGAGTTAGTTTATATAATGACCACTTAGGGTTTTCATCTTTAGGGTTTTTGCTTGCTCTTAAGTGAGAGAAGTATCCAAATTATGGAGCAAACTAAATCACGCTTTCTTGTCTGACGAGTAATGTTGTTTGCATGCAAATGATAATATGACAAAAAGTGGCAAAGAGAAAGGTTGGTGAAGTTTACTCCAAAAGGGAAAACATGGAAGAATAGTGGAATCTTTGTCTTTTTTTGATTTTTTTTTAATTTGAAAAAAATAATAAAAATGATAATATTATAAAATGAAATTAGTAAATAAAACATTTTTTGTATTTTCCTTTTAATTTCAAAAATGGTGAAAATAAGTTAAATAACCAATTTTTTGTTGTTGATAAAAATACACTAAAAGTGAGATAAATCGCAAAGTTAATTTTTTTAAGAGTCCATGTGAATAGGATTCTCAATTTGTCTCTTTATTTATTCTTTTAAGATAAACACATAAAAACTAAACCCTAGACAAAAAACCCAGATAAAATTGGGGTGCTACAACTGCTCATACTTAATTATTTTTTACTTAGAGAATATGAATGCCGAGAGTATTCATATATCACTACTACAAAAAACGCTTGTTACCTCGGACGCGAAATGCATAATACCTCGGCTATAGAAGCGAGGTAATGGGGGGCGATATGATAACTCGCAACTTATCACCTCAATGTTATTAAACCCAAGAGGTAAAGTTAAATGCACATGGGTTCGAACCCCATCAACAACACTTTTATCATTTTCAAAACTACCGTATATTTCATCTCAGTTTATCTTGAAAACTGAGGGGTTAAATAATTTTTTTTAAATTGTTTCCTTGTTTACCCATAATATTACATTATTTAAAATAAAAGTCAAATTCCCTAAAAAACAAGGTAAAAATCAAATTCCCTGGAGATTTATACTTTAGATTTTTAAATTATTGAATGTTGGGGAATATCAAATGTTGGGTGCAAGGTTTGTCTCTTCGGATCTTGCATGCATTTGATTCTGAAGTAAAATAAAATAAGGGTTAGATAAATAAAATCAATATTCAAATATATGATTTTGTATTTAAATAAATATTTAAGAAAACAAACATTAAACTTAAGTAATTTTCCGCTCTTGCAATCCATCTTAGAGAACTTTTCGAAACATCTATATGCTTCAAGCGCTTCATGTTTCATTTAGGTTAGATTTTCAATATTCAACATGCTTTTATAACGGACGTCCCTTAGGTTTCACGCGAATTACTAATGGCAGATTCTTGAGCGTTGATAAACATTAAATGGACGACAAAGATTTGTTTAAGGACGAATGGTAAAAAAACTCTTAACTGTCCCCTCAGCCAAGAAGAAAACCGAGGTGAATACACTATTTTTTTAAAATTACATTATTTATACATAATATTACAAATACATTATAAAATCTTTTTCCCAATGCGATTTTTTATTTTCTGCACTTGTAATCCATCGCATAGATCTGTAGTAGCAACTCATGATAGAAATGGACGGAGATGACTATAAAACCGAGGTTTTGTTTTAACTATTACCTCGATTTTAAAGAAAATCGAGGTATTTTTTCTTTTATTTTTATTTTTTAAATACATTGTTTACACAAAACATAAAAAAACATTGTTTACAACAAATCTTATGTGATATCCAGATTTTGTTGGATACCTATTAAAACAAATATTTTTGAAACAAGAATGAATTTCTGCACTTGCAATCTATCAACTGAGTATTCTTCAAAGGTTGAGCTAGTTCCCTTCTTTGTTAGTTAAGCTTCATTCTCTATTTAACTTGAAGCAAACATGATTTTATGAACTTGCAATCTATCAACTAAGTTCTTTTCAAAGGTTGAGCTCACTTCATTGTTGATTAAGCTTCTTTTTTTAGGTAACTTGAAGCAAGAATGTTTTATGCACTTGCAATCTATCAACGGAGTAGCTTTCTTTAACTGAGGGTTATTCCAAAAAAATAGAATAACGACAACATCAACACCATTATGTGAGATAGATTGCAAGGGCATAAAATATTTTGTTCAAGACACAAGAACACTGAAGATTTTTCTGTCTTGTAATCCATCTCAAAGAATGATGCTTGCGAGTTTGAGGCGGCTTCATATAAGTAAGAATTAGGGTAAAATATGTTTAACGAGTGCTTTTATAGTGAAATCTTATTATTTTATACCTCGATTAAATAGAAAGCCGAAGGGTTAGAATATTTTGTTTACACTTATAAATAAATAAAATCATAAACTGCGATAGTTGGGAATTGAAGCTTGTACTGAGTTATTTTTTCACCTCGGTTATTTTAAAAATCGAGGGAATTTATGTTTTTTTTAAATAATAAAAAATAGCGCGCCTTGACTTTATACCTCAATTTCTATTGTTCGAGGTGAAAGCTTCGTCATGAAAAACGTTATTTGTTGTAGTGTATATTTTGTGAAAGACAATTAAGTATGAAGGACCCGAATTTTGTCATTCGATGAGCGGAAAGACAATAAATGATAGAAATCTTGAAAGATTGCCTTCATTTTGGAATGATAATCTCCAACGTAGGGGTTGATGCCTATATCGCTAAAGTTAAAAATGGAGACTCCCTGGGGATTAGCTGTGAAATATTTATGGAAAAGCTCCATTTGGGGAGGTTTTCAGGAGGAACTCACCTGGGAGAACACTTCCTAGGGACACTTTGAGAAAAGTCCTACTAGGAGAAATCTCACTTGGGAGCTGTGACTGGCTTCACTGGGAAAGAGTTAAAATATTTGCCCTTAGTTGGAAAGGCTTTTCTGTTCAGCCGATATGCTAAAGGTTTATCCCGATTGAGAAAGACACACCAGAGATATAGATTGAGAATTTGTCTTATGATTGAAAAGTTGATATTTAGCTTTTACTGGAGAGAAAGTGGTTTAAATGATCAGTTCCAATGGTGATTATACTTTTGGAGATATTTTAAAATATTAGTACGCCACTGGAAGTTAGGGGTTTCAGTAAACGCCAAACGAGGTTGGGCTTTAAGTGGCCATAAGAGCATTGGGATTTGAAATTTTAATTATGTTTTGGATGAGCACTGGACCCTAAAATGCCAGATGAGCATTGGGCATTGAAAATTAAAAAATTGAGTTACACACGAGCATCATACTCTGAAATGCCAGATGATCATTAGGCATTAAAAATTAAATGATTGAGTTCTGGACGAGCACCAGACTTTGAAATTCCAGGCGAGCACCGAGCATTAAAAATTAAATGATTGAATTTTGGACGAGCACCGAACTCTATTGGACATTGGAAATTAAATGATTGAGTTTCACACAAGCACTAGAATGTGAAATTCCAGACGAACATAAGACATTAAAAATTAAATAATTGAGTTTCAGATGAACATCGGACTCTGAAATGTCACACGGGCATTGAAAAAAATTTGAGTCCGGATGAACACCGAACTCTGAAATGCTAAACGAGCATTAAACATCAAAAATTAAAAGTGGAATTTCATAAGAGCACCGGAATCTAAAATGCCAGACGAGCATTGGGCATTGAAAATTAAATAATTGAGTTTTGAATGAGCTCCAGACTCTGAAATGCCATACGGGCACTAGGCATTTAAAATTGAATAATTGAGTTCCAGACGAGCACCAGACTCTAAAATTCCAGACGAACAATGGGCCTTAAAATTTAAAAATGGAGTTTCGGGAGAGCACCAGACTCTGAGATGCTAGACGGGCAATGGGCAGTGAAAATTAAATAAATAAGTTTTGAAGTGCCAAGAGAGGTTAGCCTTTGAGGTGTCAAGAAAGGTTGGGCTTTGAGGTGCCAATGTCGCCGAGCATTGAGGTGACGAACGAGGCTGGTCTTTGATGTGCCAATGTCGCTGGGCATTGAGGTGCCAAGCGAGGTTGGGCTTTAAAGTGTCAATGTCATTGGGCATTAAGGTGTCGAACGACATTGGTATTTGATATATTTAAATGGTATAGTTTCGATGATGTTTGGTCTCTAAGAATATGGGCAAGCACCACACATAACTTATGTTATGCATGAAAATTGAATGGGATATGATTTAATGCATTATGTTTGATGCATGAAGTGTGATGAATGATCAATGCCTGTAATGTGTTGGTTTTAGGGCGTACAAATAAAGATTGGACTTTTGGCAGGTGTGGCAAGTAAGGTTGGGTTTTGTAGGACGTGCCAAGCAAGGTTAGGCTATGGTAAGTACCAATGAAAATTGGACCCCCCCCCCCCCCCAAAATTTATTTGTGAGATGACTTGAAGACTTCGGGAAGCACACATATGACATGCAATGGATAAATACATTTTATTTTGCGAGAATTTCGCACCTAAAGGGAAAGTACTTATCAGAAAATTGTGCTAACTCCAACTCTAAACGCTCACTTTGAAATCATATAGCCCAAGTGGTTGCTAAGACATTATGGGACTTGTTTGGGAACCTTGGTATGTGGAAAGAACTTGCCCCTCATTTATCTAACTTATCTGCCCTAGTCTATTGGGTCTTGAAATAGTTTCCCCAACATGAGTTTTGAAGTGTTCCGCCATGATATGATTTTGTAGTAGTTTCCCACAATACGACCACTTGTAAATAATCATATTCTACAACTGATTGCACGTTGTTGGAATTACCTTCATGCAGAATTCTGACTTGCAAATAAATTTGTCTATTCACGATGGTAATTTTAATGCAATGTTCATGCAAGTTTTAAAAAAGATGTTATTGGGATAATATTGTGACATGTGATGGATGAATCGATAGTCAAAAACCAATGTTGGATTCAATTTAAAATATGCTTTGAATATGATTAGAAAATATTTTTGGAGTCAATTTATTCTACCACGATTTTTCATAGTAATGCTCTTAATTAAAATTTGCTTCAATTAGGTCTTTTGAGTGTTGTAATATGGCTTGGTTCACGATTTTAGAACAAAAGGATTAAGGCTAAAAATTCAACTTTAACCCTTCATTATTTCTCCTTCTAGTTATCTCAGTTTCTATATTTAATTAACCAAACACATGCGTTCAATTTTCAAGAGATCAATGATGGTTATAAACGTGATAGATGAAAGAAAGATATAGTGGCTAATGCAATTTTCTTTTTTGAATGGAGGTCATCTATTTTGCTTTTGATCAAATATTTTTGATGACCTCTTACATTTTTTTGATTCTTCCACGTCTCATTTTTCTTTTTTTTTTCTTTTTTGTGGAATAATTTTCTACAAAATTGGTTCTCTGGTTTGATGTTTTGTGAAATTCTGGCATTGCAGTCAATAGATGTCCTAACACATGTCAAGACATTGTTCTAAATAAACATTTAAACAAAGAAGCATAACACCAGACTGATACCTTGAATATCAGAACTGCAGAAACACACAGATGTTACGACATCTGATCCAACATGTTTATCATGAACACTAACAGAATATGTAAATCTGCATAATGATAAAAGACACAACAATTTTTAACCCAGTTTGGTGCAATTCACCTACATCTGGGGGATACCAATCCAGGAAAAAGACTCCACTATCTGTAGAATTATTACAAAGCTAAACTCCCCCGTTTACAACTTTATATCCTAATCTCTTCCCAATGAAGACTTTATCAAAGAACACCCTCTTTGATACGAGATACCCCACTCACTTCCCTTAATCACAAACTGTGATATCTACATCATCCCTATCAATACAGAATTTTGTCAAGCTTTCTTGACCAACACGCTAACTTGGATTTGATTAAAAGCTTCATCCAAGAACAATACACAATCCAATAACTCAAGTCTTATGGATATGTGCAGTACCTATGTCTTCCACACTGTATCAAACCGATACAGAGGGAGACTCACAACCTAGAGTCTACGACTCTCAAAACCCTAAACCCTTATTTTTACACAAGAGAACTAGGTTACAATTATTACATACAAGGTACATCTAAACCCTAGACCTAAGTCTTCTATTTATAGTCTTCTGCTATCTTGAATTTTCTAATCTTCTGTTTATTTCTTCCTTGATCCATGTTTTGATTGCTCCTTAAATCTTGCAACAGATTTAGAAGCATCCTTCAATATCAGATCAAGATGTCGAGACATCCGTTAGGACATCATGTCTTACCAAACTTCTTTCATCAGACTTCTTCATGTTTAAACATATCTTTTGACATTCTGTTCTTCCAAAAATTTGCTCAAATAAGCAGAGCTTTCAATCTCCCCCTTTTGACAAATTTTTGGTTAAAACTCCCTTGGCCAGAAAAAGAAAGTTCGGCGTTTGGTCGATATGATTGGAACACTTCTGAGACTTTTTCTTACCCCTGAAATTCCTAGCTGTATGTTGGTGTACATGAGGAAGAGTACATAACCCACTCCCCCTCAAACCAGTACTTGCCACAGAGGGATACATCTTCCTCTTAAGGGGCATAAGAGAGCCCATAAGAATGTCCAGTTGTATCGTGCGTAACATTGAGTCCATAGAGCATGTAACTCAGGTCACAAGACACAACCTGCTTCCTAACTCAGATCACAAGGCACAAAGGGAAAAACTCAGATAGAATGTTAGAACTTCCTCTCCAACATCCTTGCAAAACAACTGCAAGGATGCACCAGATGTGTGTTGAAAGACCCATCCCCACACATCCATTCTCCCCTTTTTTAGCCAAAAATTAATACAGTTCCATATCCATATGTTACTTATCCAAATACGAATGAAAGACATGATGAATCAACCCACATCCTGGAATTCCACAAACAGATGCACTTTTTAAATACCTAAACGGTTTCTCTAGAGAACCACGGTTCAACGAAGTTACCGCTGAACAATTCAATGGAGAAATAAATTTAATTAGGTAAATTCAACATTAATAACTGTGCACCGCCCAACTAGGATAAGACTATTTCAACTTTTAAGAGTAACCGTCCAAAAAGAACACTTGTATCAAGACACATGTTACCCATGCCTTCTCTAGGAAGCACTCTTCACCGTTCAAAACATCCAGTTAGGACCCACCCTCAGGTCTTAAATAATGTTCTGACATTTTGTCAGGCTTGTTTAGTCCATCATAGTCACCATCCTTTTGACGAGTCCTAAGAATAATCCTTTTAAACAGAAGAAAAATAGAACTGACCAAGATGTTAAGAGATTTCTTCAAACATCTCCCAGTTAACACTCAAGATACTTATATTGACACTTTTAATGATGTAATTAACTTTATACTATCAAGTCCCCCACGACCTTGCAACAGTAATGTCAAGACATCCTTCTTAACACCTTATCACATCTTGCTTGACCCCCCCCCCCCCCCAAACAAACTGAATTCAGAACTGCACCCTTGCAGTAATACTTCTTAGATCAAGGAGCAACTCCCCCTATCTAAGATGACCAGTGCTCCTTCAATGAACACTTTGTAGATGAATGGAAAACATAAGATGCATCTTCATGTCTTCAAGAGTGCACCTTCTATCCAACCTACCTGCTGAACACAATCATCAACTGCACTTATTGCTTCTTTTGACAAGAACCAATAATCACTCACACATGAACACCATCATGCTTGCCGTGAGGTCACATTAGGATTACCATCCTAAATTAACAAACTCTTGGATTAAGATCAAAGCTCCATTGATCCCCCTCTTCTTGAACCCATCTATACACCACGAATTCCTCTTGAATTCTCATGTACAGACCTCCATGTTCCTTGAGATAAAATCCAATTGATCTGGAATGATCCACACTCCTCAAAGAGATACCATATCTCTTAGTTTGTTATCTTCTTAACAATGTCAGATATCGTATACATGCTCAAGAAATCTTCAGCCCATTTGCTCCACAAGCACCAAACTGATCTATTTCAAGCATGTCCCATTCACATCAGACTTCCAAGACAATCATTTACCTATCATTCTCCCGTATGATTAGATAAATACCTCTTAGATAAGATGTGAGTGTCAAGTTCTACACTCAGAACTTAGTATCCTACTCCAAGGATAACCAACCCAGAAAATGTTCTAACATCAGTTAGGACATCCTTCACACATCACAGACACCACACACCATGGTTCTTGATATGCTCCACCACTGGACTTACTATCTGCATAGTAATCCATCTGAAGATCTTCAAACAACACTGCACCACCAGCTTGAACAAGAACTCCAGATAACCAAGAGAGAAATAAACTCTCATCCACCAAAAGAAGGTATCTTTCATAAACTGAGAACTTCTGCCACAAGCTCCAAGAATCATCACCTCCAGTCGTTTTCAACCAACTACCCTTATGCCGAAGAGTAATTAGTTCCAAGCACCCTGCTTGAATGCACACTATAAAACCAACTAAATGCCACCTTTTGATTGATCTCACTCTTCTTCAGAACTACCACAAGATACACTGATCCACCAATGAAATCTGATCTTCAAGTCACATGAATTACTTGCTCCATAGCAAGACATCTTGGATCCACCAAGCCTCTAGTCATGTAACATCTTCTCAATCCACAGCTCCCGCAAACTGCATGAGATAGACCTTTTTGAAGCATCCATAACTTCCATTCTCCTGTAGATCACATTATCTTAAGCTGATGTGCCACATCACCAGCTGAGACTCTGATGTTAAGCTAAATGTCAGAACATTCTGATACGACATTCAGCTGCTGAATTCAGCTTCTCCTTCTGCCACTTAGAAGAACCTCCTCCCTTTAACAGAACAAGAGTTCCATGCTCTCATAAACTTGATTCAACAACCAAGTTTGAGTAGACAACCTCCATCCTGTTTAGACTTATCACAAATATTTCCTTCAAGCTCACACCTTGATGAATAACTGTTTTGAAACTCCAAAGACTTCACACCTGCCACGTCTGAATCTTCAGAAGATAAAGTAGTCCTAGACTACATTGTATCCATACCAAAGAATGCCACTTTCCTTAGTAGAGCAGCCTGTAGAAAGTCAGAGATAACTACCACTTAGCCTTGACCTTCAAAATGAGCAAGATCCCATGCTCCTTGGTACCTAGATCAGAAATAAACTGATCCAAGCTGTGCTACCACCAGATGCTTCTAGTAACAACTTCAACACACTTGTTGCACTCCAATACTCTTAGATCAGAAATAAAGTGATCCAAGAACAATCCATCAAGATTATGATGTCATCATCTTCATTTTCAACAACACCATTGTCCAGACCAGTTTCTTGCCAGGAAACTCTCCAGAGATCACATGCTTCTATCACACTAGACTGAAGCCGATTCTTAGGTCGACACCCAAGACCAAAACAGATGCTAAAGCTCATGCATTACCCCTCCCATGATTATGCATAAACTCTGATGATGAGAGGTTCCAACATCTTGTTGAACATCAGTAATCTTGACTTTCAAGGATAATCAATTAAATACTTGTGAATTCCACAAATAGCAATTGATCTTAAATCCTTGTCCAATAATCCTGTTTCACTGTTGTAGCTAAGCTCCAGCATATCACTACATGAACACTTATCAAGTATTCAATCTTTTGCAAGTTTCTTCTTTGACAACAAAATGTTGAGATACCAAGGCTGCCACCCTTGACTCAAGTAACTAAGATTCTCTCTAAAGGAACCCTATTTACCTCTACAATTCTGAAAACTCCTATTAGATTGGATCCACCCTTAGGATTAAGAGAGATGAATCCCTCCTTGTTGTTTTGGATAGTGAAAATAAATCACCTCCACTTTCTTTAGGTTGTGTTTCATAGAAACACCTTCTAGTCAGAAGAATAACTAGAAGACTCTAGATGCACGACTGAGACGCCTTTATGAGTGGACTTTGGAGAATTCTTAAGTATCTTTGACAACCTAGCCGATTAATAATTTATCAAACTCCCAGAGTAAGAACTTGATAAACCTATACTCAACTCCTCTCCTCTTCGATTGACTTCAAACTGCACCATGGAACCATGCTTCCAAGTAACAAGTCACCATAACAGACATCTTCCAACAACTCTTTCCATTCCATCGCTCCCGACTTTGGAATAAAAAGATGCAGATATCTTCATATATAGAGGACGACGATTGAGACCTTCCACAATCTATATTCAGCAACAACTCCAGAATCCCATAATTCTAGAGCTCTTCCATCAGAAACATATGCAGCGAAACCACCAAGGAACAAATTCTGCTTGCCCTAATAAGATGTTAGAACATCTTATAAGAGACCCCAACAAGAGAACTAGCCACTTCTCCTGCAGTTGTTGTAAAACCTCCTCAGTAACATGAATAACCACCAGGTTGTTACCTTCGATCCAGAACATCCATCCCATCCATTAATACCCTTGAGTATGTCTGAGTTGATTGATCTGATCTTCAAAACTCGTCCTTGTTTAAATCCCAGAAAGTATCTCCCAAAGATCTCATCCAGAAACAGACGGGATGCCTCCTCTGATACCAATTGAAATTCTGGCATTGCAGACAATAGATGTCCTAACACATGTCAAGACATTGTTCTAAATAAACATTTAAACAAAGAAGCATAACACCAGACTGATACCTTGAATATCAGAACTGCAGAAACACACAGATGTTACGACATCTGATCCAACATGTTTATCATGAACACTAACAGAATATGTAAATCTGCATAATGATAAAAGACACAACAATTTTTAACCCAGTTTGGTGCAATTCACCTACATCTGGGGGATACCAATCCAGGAAAAAGACTCC
Source organism: Lathyrus tuberosus (assembly GCA_022829125.1). Classification (NCBI taxonomy): domain Eukaryota; kingdom Viridiplantae; phylum Streptophyta; class Magnoliopsida; order Fabales; family Fabaceae; genus Lathyrus; species Lathyrus tuberosus. The sequence continues at coordinate 3,207,497 of JALAZF010000092.1, read as the reverse complement.
ACTATCTGTAGAATTATTACAAAGCTAAACTCCCCCGTTTACAACTTTATATCCTAATCTCTTCCCAATGAAGACTTTATCAAAGAACACCCTCTTTGATACGAGATACCCCACTCACTTCCCTTAATCACAAACTGTGATATCTACATCATCCCTATCAATACAGAATTTTGTCAAGCTTTCTTGACCAACACGCTAACTTGGATTTGATTAAAAGCTTCATCCAAGAACAATACACAATCCAATACCTCAAGGCTTATGGATATGTGCAGTACCTATGTCTTCCACACTGTATCAAACCAATACGAAGGGAGACTTACAACCTAGAGTCTACGACTCTCAAAACCCTAAACCCTTATTTTTATACAAGAGAACTAGGTTACAATTGTTACATACAAGGTACATCTAAACCCTAGACCTAAGTCTTCTATTTATAGCCTTATGCTATCTTGGGCTTCCTAATCTTCTGTTTATTTCTTCCTTGATCCATGTTTTGATTGCTCCTTAAACCTTGCAACAGATTTAGAAATATCCTTCAATATCAGATCAAGATGTCGAGACATCCGTTAGGACATCATGTCTGACCAGTCTTCTTTCATCAGACTTCTTCATGTTTAAACATATCTTTTGACATTCTGTTCTTCCAAAAATTTGCTCAAATCAGCAGAGCTTTCATTTTGAAAGAGTCATTATGATATTGAGTGAGAGACAAATCACTCTAATCTTTGAACTTTCATGACTTTCGTTGCCACTACATTATGAGTGTGGTAAATAAGGTAAGGTTTGATGTCTTGTTTGGAGTGTATGGAATGATTCTCTTAAATTTTGAATGCATAGCCAAGTTAATAAAAAAAATACCATGCTACTGGTTAAGATTGAGGTTTTTTTGATAAAGAAAGAAAACCAACTTCCAGGCTCAAGGGGGGGGGGGGGGTGACTAGGGATTAAATCTCCTTAAATCCTTAGTGTTTGGGAAGTGAAACAATGCCTTACATCATCAATAAATTTTTATTAAAAAGCATACTGTATCATTTTTTTGGTATTTTATTTACATCATCCCTCATCTAATATTTAAAAAAGCGATTTGATGAGTAAAAGGTAAGGTGAAGAACATGGATATTATGATATATTTTGTGTGTGAGAAATGGAATGAATGAATATAAAAAGTAAGCGCGAAAGGATTAACTCAAATAAATGCTTGATCATTCATTAATCTTACCATTCATTGAACATTAGTATTTAAAAGCGAGATAGTATTCAATAATTAAAGAAATTACAAAAACGACTGAACTAGCCAAATGACCACTCATGCTAGTGATATACATCTCCTTCTTGATTCATTTTTCTCATTGCTCCCTCAAAGGTTGAGGTCGACATGCTCATCGAAGTCTTGCTCTTCAGACTGCTCGTTGGATGTGGCATCTTTGAACAGGTTTTGCTCCTCGATAAGATTCAAATTTTCTTTTCCTTTTTGTGGACTCCATTACCACCTCATAAATCTCCTCACTGAGTTGCCCCATAGCAAAAACTTGGCCGTTATGGATCAATTTGTTGGCTCCCAAGATGTCAGTGATGTTAGGCTCAAAGACTTTAACACTTTCTTTGTAAACAAGAATTTCAATGGGTTTTATGGATCCCTCGCCTTCGAAATTGCATGGTTCCATAATCAAAATGTCTATATTTAGGCCATCCTCTTTGAAGGTCAACGAAATTGCATCGATCATCCTTTGCACTTTTGCCTTAAAATCCCAACATTTTTCAACAAGTGCCCAAACGTCTCAACATAATACTCACATTTAGCATTGAAATCACACCCTTTTGGAAATGGTGGCTTCAAATACTTAAGTTGTTTGGTAACTATCAATGACTCCTGGTTTAAGAGATGTAATATCTGACCGTATGTTACAATGATTGGATTAAAACGAAAATGTTTTCCTTCTTGTTTATTCCCTGGCTCATACTGATTTGGGCTTTGTGCCTAATTCCATTGACTCTGCTGAGGGATAGACTATGGCCATTACTAAAGAGGCCCGAGAGGCAAAGGTTGCAGATACAAAAATGTCTCACCACACAAACATATAGAGAAAGACGTTGAAGGCGACGATTGTTGCAAATTTAGGGGACAAGAAGATTCTGATGACAAAAGGTAAGAGCTTTCGATGCAATTGGCTGGTAGCGAGGGATGCTCGTGAGGAAGACCATACATTGGGAAATGGGTGGTCTCGCATTGGTCTGTCGTGGACCTGGGGTGAAACTGGATAAAGGTAGATGAGCAATCGTTTCTGCTGCAGCAGTTGGTGAAAGGTTTTATACTCTCTTTGCTAAAGCTTGCAGTGCTTCTAAGACCTGCCCCGTCTGTCTTTTCAACTGGTTGACATCCCTTCTTAACATTTCTTGTCCTCGTTCAAGTTTATCCATAATTCTCAAAGAGTTTTTCCGAGTTCTAAGCGAGTGTCATAGGATCTACTTTATTTAGTTGATTTTATGATGACACAAATGTGTCATACCCCAAATTTTGACCACAATATTTCCCATCATTGTGAGGATCATCACCACAATATGGATGTGCCATCATACCTCATCAATCTCCTTAAAGATTGTTGAGCATTCACTACAATCAAGAATTAGGGTTTTGAACCCTCTCAGAGCACTTAGACAAAGGATCAATATAGAAATGACATGATCTTCAACTTGTATAACCTCTCAAAACATCCATAAAGGATCAAGAGGACTCTCACATCAAGAATCAAGCACAAGATTGCAACATTCCAAGTGGATCAAGCCTCAAGATCGTCAGTGTCACCAAATCAGGGTTTTTGTCAACCAGGGCCTCCAGATGAAAATTTTCATTTGGACATGAGCCAATACTTAAAAACATGACCCAAAATGCTCAAAGGGACCTCATGGACCCAATCTTCAAGTCAAATTAGCATCAGGGGGAGCATTCATCAAAAGTCAGGAATTAGGGTTTCTTGACCTAATTCACCCCTGAGTGGACTTTTGAGGCAAGACATGAGCGAAGACCTAAAGACATGATTTCAGGGCCTCAAATACACCACATTGATCCATTTACAACAATGGATTAATCCAAGAAGCTTAATTCACAAGTTTCAATTTCATCTGGACCACAATTAGGGTTTTGAAGGAAAAGTCAACTGTGTCTTTGACTTTTGACTAAGACATGTTCCCAAACCTTGGGACATGATTCAAGACACCCTAAAACACCTATGGAATCCACCCGTTAAGTTTGAATTAAGTTAAGAACTTGATTGCATAGAGGATCACACAGTTTGAAATTCATCTGACAAAAAGTCAACCATGCCTAAAATCAAGTTTGACTTTTTGGAATTTTTCTCAAATATGGCTCCCCTAAGTAAAAAACAATGTTAATGTATGGTTTTGATCATCATTCATCAAGAAAAATCAAGAAAGGTGAGGTTACTTGCAAAAGGGGCTACCTTGATAAACTTAAAATTTTCCAAGTTATGGAACAAAATGGGTTTGGTACCAACTTTGCAAGGTCATAACTCCCAAACCCTAAGGCCTTTTTCTTCCATCCAAAGCTCAAATGAAAGTTCACATGGCATACTTCAAAAATGTCAACTACATAAAATTCCAAATCCTCATGGATTATGAGTTATGGATTGATCAAAATCACAAAAAGTGAAAATGACCGCTTTTTCCAACACTTAGTGAAATTTTCAAGAAGTCAGAATCTGTTTCATTTTTTACCAACTTTGAGGTCATTTTTCATCATGATCCAAGCTGAACCAGGTCTATTTGTGAACATCAAAATTAAAGTATGTCATGAGAGCTTTCCAAAGAATACAAGAACTCCTATTGATTCAACTTAATCAAAGAGTTATAAACCTCACAACATGCCTTGCTCAAACTGATTTCCTAGACAAAATTGTGCATTACTTGTGGCACACGATTCTTGAGTCCAATTTTGGTGACTATGCAAGACTGATCCCCATCCAAATTCAACAAGAATCTCAGTCAATCATGAAAAACTTGCAAGCTTGGACCCTAAGGCAAGAATCTCATCCTTTAGCATGTGATCATTCAAGTTTCAAATCCAAAACTCCAAGTTTGTCATTTGGCATTGATGTGGAGCATAGAGCTATCATGAACCAAGTCATATCAGTCCAATTGAGTCAAGATTAACTCAAAACTCAGAAGACCTAGAACTACAAAGATGAGCTCAGTCAATGGCCAAGTTAAGACTTGGTACCTTGGCATTTAAGAAAGTGATACATGGGCATATCCATTGGATAATATAGTGATCCCTCATCCAACATTATTCCTTCAAAAACAAAACTCATCTCCTATAAATAGAGGTCATTTCTGATGTTTCAAACAACACCAAAACAATACCAAATCCATGTTTTCTCACTCTCCCTCTCTTACTTCAATTTCAAGTCACATTGAAGCAATTTCGGAATTCTTGAAACCAGATCAAAAACCACTCAAATAATCATCCTAACACATCATAAATCATCCATTGGAGGTGTTCAAACCTTCATCCACATTGCACAACCTCAAAATCAAAAAGTCAACCTCCAAAACCTCAAATTTTGACTTTTCTGCATTTTACAAGCCATGTCTTGATTCAGTCACTTTCAAAACCAAACAAAGCTTCAAACACACTCCAAATATTATCCTCAAACTGTCCCAACAGGTTTCCCTCAACTGTAACACCATTTGAGTGAGTTACCATTTTGGTCATTTTTGCCACTTTTGCAAGAAAGAGCCAACTCCTGTTCCTGAGGTTTCCAGCTGGTCTTGATCATCCTAAAAGCTTCTAAGGGATCAATCAAGAGTGTCTAAAGCATTGGATTACTTATGGCACAAGGATCTTGACAGTTAGCACAAGGAGCTTCAAGAGGTAAGTGCATCACAACTTGACCTCTTAAAATATGCATTGCTTTGATGTCCATTGATCATAAACATGTCATATATATCCAATGTGTCGTGTTTGAACCAATTTATCATGTTATTGTTGCTTGTATGATAAGACAGCATAGAACTTGCAAATCTTGGCCTATTTTGAAACCACTATCGGGTTTTAAAATAGAAGCATCTATAGAAAATTATAAAGCACCATTGGATTCCTCATGAAATTCTAGGTAGGATCCATCTATATTTTGTCCAATTTCGTGGAGAAATAAGGGAGATATGATCCCTCTTGCAAAACTTGAAAACTTGGGCAAGCTAGCCATGGCGCCCTTGTTGCTTGGCCTTGCCATAAGGCATTTTAGCCTTATCAATTTATGAATGGGGGTGATACAATGGATGTATCACCACCCCAGTGGTAAGGGCGCGCTTGTGTTTGGTTGGAGGTCATGGGTTCAAGACCCACCCAGACCATTTTGCTATTTCTCTTATATTTTTCTATTTTTCATATTTTTTTATGGTTTTTATTAATTAATTCCAAAATTAATTTCTCTCTCAATTTTAATTATTTTTTATTGGTTCTTTTTTTGAAAATTCACAAAAATGATAAAATATTTTATTCTACAAAAATCTCACAAAAATATTATTTATTTTTATATATTTGATATTTTTGTAAAGAATTATTTTTTATTTGTTTTTAGGCATTTAAAAATATTTCTTTCTCTTGATTTTTTCAAATTCAAATGATTTTCAAATCATTCTATGAATGAAACATGATTTTTCAAACATTAATCCAAGATCACAACTTGTTTTTCACACATGTTTGATAACTTTGATCATTTTAATTGAATTTTTTCAATTAAAATACATTTTTAAAATCAAATTAGGGTTTTGATTATTTTTCACCCTTATAAATCTTTTTCAAAACACTTTTGGGCCTCTTGATAGAGTTTAAGTCCCATCCCTTTGTAAATAAACCATTTTGGGCCTTAGTCATTGTATAAGTCCCGATACGTTTTAAAAAAATCTCGGCGCGATCACCGTTTTTAAAACAATTTTCATCTGGGCCTCCCTTTGGTTATAAGTCCCATTTTTCTTCTTTTTCAAACACTTTTTGGCTTCTAATAGAGTGTAAGACCCATCCCCCTTTGTACATAAATAATTTGGGCCTCAACCATTGTATAAGTCCCAGTACAATTTTCAAAATAACGGTGCGATCACTGTTTTTCATCTGGGTATCTCCGTGAGTTATAAGCCCCATCTTTTGTATAAAAATAAACATTTGGGCCTCTAATAGAGTGTAAGACCCAACCTCTTTTGTAAATACAATAAATTTAAGGCTCAGTCATTATATAAGTCCATCTGTGGTTTTCAAAACTACGACGTGATCGTCGCCTTTTCGAAAGAGATCATCTGGGTCTCTCCTTGAGTATAAGCCCCAAAATTCCTTTTACCATAAACTTTCCTATTAATTTAGATTCAAATTCATAGTTGTTATCAAAACTTTCTTCAATTTCTTAAATAACTAACCATACAGTTGTGGTTACTATGCTGAAGCTTGCACGACTGTAAGTTATACCCTTTTCCTACATACTTGTTATATACATTTCATCTTTATATATATGCTTATATATATACCTGCTTAGAGTTTCCCCCAGCAACTAGGTCTAGGCTTAGATCAAACCAGTGGTTACTCTTTCAACACAGTCAAAACTAGTTCCCCATAGGAAATTCCAGATACAGTCTTGCCTCCTCTTGGGCTTATACAATATGGAACAGAGAAAGACATTATTCCCGGTGAAACTTTTCTCAAGACTGTCACTACTTAGAAATATTTGTACATGAAATTCATTTCCCCAGAGAGGATTAATTCTCGGTGAAACCTATCTTGAATTTCTTCAAACCCTAGAACTGTTCACTAAAGAAATAATTATTCTCGGTGAAACCTTTCTTGAACTTTTCTTAGGTTTGGACCCACGGGCTTCCTAAAAGCTTCCCCGGCCTCCTCTTAGGCTTTGTACAAGGACCCTCAGGCTTCTTAGAAGTTCTCAGCCTCCTCTTGGGCTTAGTACGAGGACCCAAAGACCTCCTACAGGTATAGGACATAACCTAGACATCTTTTGCTAGTTCAATCCTTCAGAGATTCAGAACATCAGACCAGTTTAGGGTTGATCCCCATCCTTTAAAACATCAGCCTCCTCTTGGGCTTCATACAAGTAGACTTGGACAGTCTCAGCCTCCTCTTGGGCATCATACAAAGATCAACCTCTTCATACCAGTAGACTTGGAAAGTCTCATCTCCTCTTGGATCTCAAAGAAACGCTTAATTTTCCTAAAAGCATAGGAAAAACCCTGATCATTGCATCTCCTCTTAGAAGTTCTCATCTCCACTCAGTAAGATTTCTCATCCTTTTCCTCTCAACTCATGCGTATTCTGGATATGTGATTGTTGTTTTTAAGTTGCTTGATCATTTATGAACATGATTATGTGCTTATTGTGTTGTTCTGAGCAATTTAAGTTTGCATGCTCGTTTCTTTTTCTCTTTGATTCATCATGAAAATGTGTTTGTTTTTTAAAATGGATGGTAGATTCATGATCTACGTGAAATTCTGGTTAAGATGGTGGTGTTTTGGTGTATTTCTGGGTGGTTGGGAGGAGCTCCGGCGGTGGTTGGCCGGAGAAGACGACCGGAGCTAGGACTCCGACGTTTGAAGGTTTAAGGTGATGATGTGGCCATTGGCACTTTTTTTTAAATTCAAATTAGATGAGTTGGTTAGATCCTGGCCGAGTGATCTGCTGCGTGGATGCCACCTGAATTAATGAGGCTGACTGGGCATGCCACGCAACCTTTATTTGTTTATTTCTGACTCTTATTGGATTGGGCCCTATGCATTTCTGCTATTCACACATCACCATTCTGAGCCCATGCACGTGTAAACTGGGTCTCTTGTGTATCTGAAATTGCTTATGCATCCCCCTGTTTCATTATTTTTTTTTTATTTTACTTCTTTTCCATTTTCCATCTCATTTTATTTTTAATTGATAAAACCTTTTTAAAAAATCAACAAAATTATGTTTCTGATTGTTTGGCATGTTGAGATAATTTTCATTTTTTTAATTTTATTTTTCCTTTAATTTTTCTATTTTATTTTGAATTAAATTGTGAAATGCTTTTACATGTTTACCCTTGAACTAGGGTTTAGGTTTTGATGCCATGTGCTTGCCTGCTTGATCTAATATTTTGGCCATGCTTTGATATATGAATTATGAGTGTTTGAATGATATTTTTGTGCCTTTATTGTTAATTCTTGGATGATTCTAATATGGCTTTTGATGCTCCTCGATTGTTGCTCGATTAGCTTGGCATGTGTGATGTTTTGATCCATTTGGTGGTGCAATTTTGTGATTCTTGTTGATATCTTTTGAAAATTCATTCTTGATGGATATACCATGAGTTTGAGAATTTATTTGGATTTTTTCAAGTCATTTTTCTATTTTTGGTTGATGCTTACATGTAGCTTGAACATTGATTGATATGTTTTGGATACTTGACCTAGTTTGGATCTTTTTGACCCCTTGTGCTTAAGTGAAGCTTGAAATGATTATTTGATGTGATCATGGACTGTCTTGGATTGTTTGTGGATTTGTAATAATTCTCATTTAATCATTTTCCTATTTGTGTTTTATTTTCCAAGTTGACTATGTTTTGGCCTTACTTCTTAGATGCTGTGAACTAGTCTCTTTGTGATGCTTTCTCATATTATCTAATGAATGCTTGGTGATTCTTGTTTGCTTTGAATAATATGTGTGAGGTTCTGATCCTATTGATATGGTGTCCATTGAGTGACCTTTTCTCATTTCTTGCCTCACATGATCTTTTGTTGCTTGCATGAATGACTTAAGTGATTGTTTGCATAGTTTTGTTGAATGCTTTGAAGTTGATCCTTGATGATTATTCTTGCCATTCATGAGTTGTTGTTTGGATTGATATACATAACTATGATACTGCCTTGCTTAAGTTCATGCCTTAATCCCACATATTTGTCCTTTTGAGGTGTGCCTTACTTGATCTTTTTGTGAACAAATGCTTGTTTATGTTTAAGATGCATGCTTTGAACTCTCTTGCTCTTGCTTTGATCATTAACATGAGATGAATGTGACATGACTTGCTTGCTGCCCCATTTTCTTTCTTATATCATGTGATATCACTTCACTTTGTTTGATGGTTGATTATGCTTCTTGTTTGGTTTTAAGTCATTGGTGTGTTCATTAGTGCATTGTCTTGTCTAATTGTTTTGACTTCCATTCTTGAAGTTTGATTTGAAGTGTATACATGTGGTGTTGGTTCTGGTCTTGAATGATTAGAGATGATGTTTTCATTGCTCATTACTTGTGTTCATCTCATCTCTTGAGTTACTTAATGTTGCATCTTCTCCTTCATCTCTTACTTCTTTCTTCTCCCTCGAATCTTAAGACTTGTTTAAGTCTTAGATTCGCTTTTGCATGTTCCCTTAGGATTCCCTAGTCCAACTTAATTTTTGATTAAGCTTGGAGTAGGATAGACATTAGGAGCTAATCCATGTATGCTAACATTAGGTAGAATTCCCATTCTTACCTCAACTATAGGGCCACCATTGCATGATAACTTCTAGGATGGAGATCCCTTAGTGTTTTTCTTTCAACTTTGAGTCTTCTCTTCTCATCTCAAAAAACAAGTCTAAAACACTTAATAAATACAACGAGCATTGTGTGCCATGAGCCTTAAGTACATGGGAAATGAAGATGAGGAGTCTCCCTTCACTTTTCTAGAGTGTTTAGCATACATCCCATTGGGGGAGACCACGCGACGCATTCGCTCCTATGTCATAGACTTTAGTGCAATGTGAGTTTCAGACTAAGTTTAATCCACTTCTGTCTAAAAAACACAAACCAAGTTCAAATCATTTTTATCCTTCGGGATTGTTGGGTTTCAAATCATTTTCATAAAAGAGCCCGTCGCTCATAAAAAACACTCATCGACTCGTATGTCGAACTACGACCGCTCTGATTTCCTCTTTATCGTCTGATTGAGGATACGTAGGCACAGGACGACGATGTCTTGGCGAGCAACCTCCCCATTTAGTGCGTAGTCTGTCGAACTACGTCGACTCTAATTCTTCGTTCTTCCACGAAGATACGTAGGCATAGGATTGTGATGATCCTTGCGAGTCCGTTTTCGTTTTTCCCTTTCCCGTTTCCGTTTAGCAGTAGGCTTTAGATGACTCACCCTTTGATTAGACAACAAGCGTGGATCCCATCGAGTACGATGAACGCGTGGGGGTGCTAATACCTTCTCCTCGCGTAACCGACTCCCGAACCCGGACTATGGTTGCGATGGCCATGTCTTCTCCCTTTTGAGATTTCTTTGATCGTTTCCTTTCCCTGCGTCGGGATAAATAACGTTCGGTGGCGACTCTTCTGTTCTGTTTTTCCGCCGGTTGTTTTTCACAGTTGCGACAGTTGGCGACTCTACTGGGGACTCTGGTTCCCTATGCGAGTCAATCCTAGCGCTTGTCTGTTTATATTTCATTGGGTGTTTACTATTGTGCAATATTTGTTGTATATTACTGTATTTTACTGCATTTATCACATTTGATTATTGTTATCATATTGCTCTACTGCTGTTGTGTTGTTGGGTGGGTTGGTTCCATGAGAGATAAGCCCAATACCCAGGCTTGAGTATACACCTAGGATTAGAGTGGAAATTAGTGTGACTTGTGTGGCATCTGGCCAGACTTAGTATACACGAAAATTCCACATCCAGACGAGGTTTTCTTTGGTAATGTTCTATCCTATGTGTTGGGGCAGACGATAGAATATAACCTAGAGAGCTGTCGACTTTGGCGACCATTCTCGAGAACTCAGTTGAGGTACTCCTCCCAAGAAGTAATAATGGCAGACCAGAAAGGGCAAACCCATTATGCTTCTTGATCCGAGGACCCGAGGCTGAGAACTTTCTATAGGATGACCTTGTTGAGGGGAATCAGTTGAGGCCTCCTCGATTGGTGATGATGCCAAACCAGAAATAGTGACCGTATCATCATTTCTCGACCTGAGAGTCCGTGACGCTGAGGATCCTCGGTTTTAGAACCCACATGTGAGAGGGCTGGGTGTTTACAGGTTTACAAGTAACTTTGACCTCCAACCTACCCGGTATTCTGGTTTTCTTGTCATTGTGGACTTATCATCCTGGTATCCTGGTATTCTGATTGGTCTGTTATTTTGGATTTCTGGGTTTCTGGTATTCTGGTCAGAGTGGAATATGGGTCTTATTCAGTCAATAGTACAATAGCAATGCAGAGCTTTGTGGATACCTTGATCCCATGTGTGCATCTGCATCATCATTTTTGCATTCTAACATGTTTGTTTATTTTCAGGGATTGCATCCTATCCTTGATTCCGATTTCTGAAGATTGTCAGAGATGAGTACTGAAAAAAAGAATATCACAGTGTACAAGTTCCCGAAACCTACTTTGGATTTTGTTCTCAAGTTGATGGCTATGGCAGATCCCGGTGTTTTAGCAGACTTCAGGGAAGATTATGGGAAGATTTTGAATTTTGTCCGCAACATCACTTAGTATGAGTTTAGGGCTCTACACACTCTAGTGCAATTCTGTGACCCTCCACTGCACTATTTCTTATTTCCTGATTATATTCTAGTTCCGACATTGGAGGAGTTTGCTCTTATATTGGGTGTCTCTATCAAGGAGGAAGTGTCTTTCTATTATTCCGATGAGGTTCCTAATCTAGAAAAGGTCGCTGCTGCTCTGTACTTGGATCAGTCTCTATTGGAAAGTAATGTCACTAGTAAAGGAGATTGTAAAGGGTTTCATATGAAGTTCCTGGTTAGTCAAGCTGATATGTATGCTAAGGCTAGAAGTTGGACCGTCTTCAATGCAATCTTGGCCCTGTGTGTTTATGGGATTGTCTTATTCCCAAATGTGAATGATTTTGTGGATATGCACGCTGTCAAGATATTCATCATGAAGAATTCGGTACCTACTTTGCTTGGTGATTTGTACCACTCGTTGCATTATAAGAATGAAAAGAGGAGAGGAGGGCCCATTTCTTGTTGTGCGCCAATTTTCTATAAGTGGTTTGCTAATCGTCTTCCTAAGTCTAGGGCATTTGTGGACACTCGAGGGATGTTAGAATAGTCTAAAAGGATGATGGGTCTAAGAGCAGATAATCTGGTATGGGTCAATCGTGATTTGTTGGGCAAAGAGATCGTCATTAGTTGTGGAAATTTCCTGAACGTGCCTCTGATAGAAAGAAAAGGGGGAATCAATTACAACCATATTCTTGCTGTCAGGCAATTCGGGTACGCCTTGAGAGAACCACCAAAAGAGGAGGATGTTCGGGAATCCCTATTTTTAACTGGGGAAGTTAACCCAGGTTTGCTGAAGGAAGCCGTAGATGCTTGGGAAAATGTTCATAAGAAAGGGAAAGATTCTTTTGGGAAGAGCAACAACATAACCTTTCCTCCATATGAAGAGTGGATACAGAAGAGGGTAGAAAATGAGCTCCTACCTTTCTCCATAGAGCCATCTTCATATCCCCTAATGATTGAACAACCCACTACGATCGAGATGGAGAAATATAACAAGCTGTGGGCTGAGAAAGAAGACTTGGTAAAGAAAATAATGAATTGAAGAGAGAGATCAGTCGGTTGAAACATGATCGAAATAAAGCTATCTACACTGCTAAGGTGAAGACAGAACTTCTGGCCAAGAGGGAGGAAGAGTTAGCTGAAGATATCGCAGTCAGGCAACGAGTAGGCCAAGATTTGAGAAGTGCTCATGACATGCTTCAGTCCAAGAAGGAAGAACTGACAAGAGCCCTGGTTAGAATTAAAAAGTTCGATGATCATCGAGACCCGCAATGGCTGCTAACAAGCAAAAGGAAGACGAGTTTCTAGATCAGATCGAGAGGTTGAAGATGAAGCTTAGAAAGAAAGAGAAAGAAACCAGGACAGAGATATTTCAGAGGCAAACAACTAAAGAGCAACTCAATGTAGCCTTGTCAGCCATAGAAGAGCTTAAGATTCGAGCAGAGGTGAAGAAACCAAGAGGTGAGGGTCCTAGACTGGAAGATGTTTTTGGTGAAGATGCCTGGGAAGAGCGATGTCAGTACTTGGAAGAAGTCTTGCACAAGCGTGATATTCTTATTCAGGAATTGATTGAGAGGCCGAAGCATCCCAATACAAGAGAGCTCTTCAGAGAGGTGCAAGCTTGTTGTGAGGAGCGAGAAAATTGGAAAAGGCTGACCATGGTGGACTTTGATGATATGCCTTAGTTTTCTTTTCTGTTGTATTTGATCACCGCCAGGCTTGTTGGTTGGGATCCTTGATTATTGTATCCAGACATCTTTCTTTATTTTGGGATGTATGTGTTGTCAAATGGTTATTCTCTGGCTTTCTAATGTATGAGCAAATATTGTGGTATTCCGTTCCGTCTTGTTGCTTATTATTAAATTGGAATCAAGGGGTGGATCACCCTGTGAATGCTTAAACATGTCATTTGCATTTGCATTTTCATACTCATGTGTATAACATGTGTTTCTGTTTGGGTTCCTTATCTCTGCCTGATGTTTCTTAGTAGGATTGCTGAATTTCGCACTCACCGCTACGCTACTCGCAACAATCAACGAAGAGTCATGGATTAGGTTTAAGCTGAGCTCTAGGAAGTCCGCAATCGCATGAATCAGTTTATGGACATGATGCATAACGTTGCCCAAGGCCAAGAGCAATTGAGGACTCTTGTTCAACCCTTGATAGCACAGGTGGACGAAGAAGGAATTGTTCATGGAGGTATTCCGACTCCTGTTGTTCCTCCGGGCGAAGGTGGTAATGGTGTTGTCCATGTTGTTCCTCCGGGCAGAGGTTTTCCCACTCCTAATGTTGTTATTCCTCCGGGCGGAAGAGCAGCTGTTGAGATCCCTGCAATGGTTGGAGGTGGTAATAGTGTGTATACAGAGTATGGCGTTGTGGGCCATCATTGGATGGAAGATCAGCAAGATGATGTTTTTTCTATGCAAGGTGGGGATGCTGGCCACCCATCTGATGCTGACAGAAAATTCAAAATGGTTGAGGAAAGGATGAGGGCTTACGAGAGTCAGAACTCGTTGGGTCTGGATATGGATGATTTGGGATTGGTTCCTGGTGTGAAGGTCCCTCTTAAGTTCAAGGTGCCTACCTTTGACAAATATACTGGAGTTACATGCCCTAAGACTCATGTTAGGGCCTATTACATGAAGATGTCTACCTACTCGGAGGACGAGAAGCTGTTAATGTATTTTGTTGAGTCCCTGCTTTTGAGGTTGGCATTAATTTTGGTAAAACTAACTTAGGGGAAAGATGTTGGACAAGACGTCCTAACATGTTGAACTTACTGCAGGTGAAGATCTTAGACAAGATGTCCCATCAGGAGGATTCGACATCTTTGTCTGTTACAGTTTTGTACTAACTGTTTGTGGTAACAAGTGTGATTGGAATTTGACTAGGATTCCAAGTGACACCTGAGATTGTGGAATCAGAGATTCTGATTCTAAATGGATTTGCGGTTTCTGTGTGAAGGAGACATTTTTGGTAACTTGGGATTGAAGAAAGAATTAGGTCCCTAATTCTGAGGGAGATATCTGTTGCGCTTTTGAAGCCTAAGTCCAGCTGTGGTTTACAATATAAATAGGTTAGAGTTAACCTAGTTTGGTGTGGATTAGTCCAGCTGTTTTAGAAGTACTAGGGTTTGTACTTTTTGTGAGCCTCTCGTGTATTGTGTGAATACTTGAGAATGACTGTTTATTGAGTTGTAATATTTTCAGTCACTACTGTGATTGGAAGGGAATTGAGAAGGGTCTCATACCTAGGAGAGTCTTAGGTAGAAATCTAGGAAGGGTAGTTTTTAGGTGCTAAGTTGTAAACGTTGGAGTTTAGCTTTGAACCAATTCTACTTAGTGATTTCATTCCTGGCTTGGTAGCCCCCAGACGTAGGTGTTTTTGTTTACCAAACTGGGTTAATAATTTCTGGTGTTGTTTACTTTCTCCTGTTTACGTTTATTCTTCCTTAGATCCTTGTAAGAAGTAGAGATCAAGTGTCACGACATCTTGTCTGACATCTTCGTGATCTGCTTAACTAGAATTTCAATTGGTATCAGAGCAGGCATCCTACTCTGTATCTGGGTGAGATTCAGGAACGATACTTTCTGGTTCGATGGATAAAGAAGGAGGAATTCTAAATAGACCGCCAATACTGGATAGTTCCAATTATGATTATTGGAAAGTTCGCATGGTGGCGTTTATCAAGTCTATGGATGGAAAGGCTTGGAAGTCTGTGATTAAGGGGTGAGATCCACCAAAAATCAAAGATAAAGATGGGAAGCTCACTGAGGAGCTGAAACCTGAAGAAGATTGGGATGATGAAGATGATAAGCTTGCTCAAGGAAACTCCAAAGCCTTGAATGCCTTGTTCAACGGGGTGGACAAGAACATCTTCAGACTCATCAAGAATTGCACTGCTGCAAAGAATGTGTGGGAAATCTTGAAGACTGCTCATGAAGGTACCTCTCGTGTCAAATCCTCAAGACTTCAGCTTCTCACTACTAAGTTTGAGAACTTGAGGATGAGAGAAGATGAAAGTATACATGACTTTCATATGAATATTGTTGATATTGCCAACACATCTAGTGATCTTGGAGAGAAAATTCCTGAAGCCAAGTTGGTCAGGAAAATTCTAAGATCTCTCCCCAAGAGGTTTGATATGAAAGTGACGGCTATTGAAGAAGCTCAAGACATTAATACCATGAAGGTAGATGAGCTTATGGGATCACTACAAACCTTTGAGATGGCAATTAGTGAAAAGGATGAAAAGAAGAAAAGTCTTGCTCTAGTGACCAACCAAGAGGAGGGAGACACCAAAGAGGATTTGTCCAAAGCTGTAGGGTTCCTGGAAAAACAGTTTCATCAACTGGCAAAGCAATTGGATGAGAAGTCTAAGACAAATGTCAAGGCTCAAACTTCTGACATCTACAGATCAATAAATTTTGGAAGAATACCTAGCTATGATAGGCATCCCAACCGAGGTAAGGGAATTAAGTGTCTTGAATGTGAAGGGTTTGGACACACCAAATGGGAGTGCCCTACCTTCCTCAAGAAAGATAAGAAAGGTCTCCATACATCCTGGTCAGAAGATGATTCTACTAGTGACGAGGGATCACCAAAGCAAGTATCTGCACTCACAGGAGTGTTTGACACTCAAGTAGGGCCAGTCATTGGAAATCTATCCCATGATACCTTGGTCAATTTTTACAGGGAGCTGTACACAAGAAGTGTAGAAATCTACCAATTTGGAGAAGATCAACAGAAGATTATCATGCTTCTTGAGATTGAAAGATTGAAGCATCTTGGCATCATATCTGATCTTCAAGAGGAAATTGCCTTGCTAGAATCCAAACTCGACAATGATGGAATGATCAACAACAGATCTGATAAGATACTGCAGGTTGGAAGAAATACTGAAAGTGCCAAAAATCTTAACTGCACCAATAAAGAATTGTCAAGAAAGAAAAGAAATTAAAAAAGGGGGAAGATGTTCAACCAAGTGTCACAACATCATCACAGACATCAGAGAAGACAAGACTGGAAATGTCATTACTGTGGCAAATATGGCCACATTAAACGATACTGCTACAAGCTACATAGATATCCTAAGGGTAGGTTCATTAAAAAGAAAAAAAAGATCCGAGCATGAATCTGTGGCTCTAATAGCTCATTCTTCACAAAAAAAGTACACGGGAGAAAAGTGGTACTTTGATAGTGGATGTTCAAGACACATGACTGGTGCCAAGAACTATCTAGTGGATATAAAGGCTCATTCCTCCAACTATGTCACCTTTGGAGATGGATCCAAAGGAATGATTAAAGGGGTTGGGAGAATGGTTCAAACTGGAAACCCTAGACTTGACAATGTGTTGTATGTAAAAGGGCTAACTGCGAATCTTATTAGTATCAGTCAACTCTGTGATCAAGGCCTGAAGGTTAACTTTACAAAATCTGAATGCCTGGTTGTAAATGCTAAAAATATAGTTCTCATGAAGGGCGTCAGATCAACAGATAACTGCTATGTTTGGACTCATTTACTGATAGAGCTCTTCCAAATGATAATCAAGAAGCATCAGCAAGGTCTCTCAGAATTAAACCTTGGTCAATGGAAAATTAAAGAGTTAACTAAAGCGACATATCGAAAGACTATCTCAAGAGTACAAGACCTTCCTTATAAGACAGTTATGAGAGATGATCTGGAGGGAAGAAGATGTGCTTTTGTGGCCACCATTGACTCAGCAACAAGGGACAATGTCACAAAGGATGTCGTGACATTTTCTCATAATAACCTGAGTACTCTTGATATCCTTAAAAATAAGCTTGGAAAACTAAAAGACAAATTGGGGCTTTATCTTACGTGGGGCCTAAACAGATTAACCAGGAAGGACGCTAGTCAGGAATGTGCAAGTTCTCCACAAATTAAAGGAGGGTTTCAAAAGAGATTAATTCAAATCGACACAAACTGCGCTAAACTTACTTTCGTCTACTCAGCAACCACGATTCCATAGTACGAAGAAAAATCCAACCTTGTTCTTACCATGATGTCGCACCAACAAAGAGGAATTAAAGAAATTTCTACATCTCCCGCTGCTAGATCAATATCCGGAAAAATGTCAATTGAAGATGCAATTGATGTCGTTCCTCTGTTGATGGTGCCATGCAAGCCTAAGAAATTTCCTGTACGAAAAGCTAAAATCTTCCTTGCAGGTAATACGTCTAAATCTATTAACCCTCATTTTTTATCCAAGAAGTAAGAAAGCAATTGATGTTGAGACTGATAAGAGATTAAGAAAACTAGTTGCTAAGGAACTGAATATAAAATGCAAAGTGAATACTGATAGAAATGCACCCGTCACATTGGCTCCTAGTAAGGAACAAGTGGGTGATAAAATTACAAATGAAGGGATTGAGTCTAGCAACAAAAAGGGTGGACTTGAACAAAAAACGCCTTTATCCCTAACAAAGTCATTAGAACAGACACCGGAGAACATCACGGTAGAGAGAAAAGATATAGAAACCAACCTGGATAAATCTTCTTCTGATGATGAAATCATTGCTAATGTTGTCAAAAAGCTGAAAACAAGAAAAAGGAAAAATAGGGATACTGAAAACAAGGCTGACAAAAGAAGCAATAAAATTGCTGTTGGACCGCATAAATCTTGGAGCAAGGTTACAATTGTGTCTAATAAAAGAAAGGTGGTGTCGGACACTGAGTTAGACTATGTTGTCACAGATGATAGTCAGGACATGACACACACAAAGGCTCCAAGTTCAAAGAAACAAATTGTCAGCATTACCAAGGCCCCTCTAGACAATATCTCTTTTCACGCACCTGAGTATGTTCACAGATGGCCATATGTGTACCAGAGAAGGGTGGCACTGGAAAGAGAACTTGGAAATAATGCTTTAGAGTGTCTTGAGGTAATGAAACTGATCAATGATGCAGGGCTGAAAAGGACAGTGACCAAGCTTGGAAAATGTTATGAAAAGCTTGTGAAAGAATTCATTGTGAACATTCCTGATAATTACAGTGATACAAACAACAGGATAGTATATGTCAGAGGAAATGCTGTGACATTTTCTCCCAGAATGATAAATAAGTTTTTAGAAAGATCTGAAGGTTCTGAACCTGAATGTGAAGATACTGATGACCAAGTCTGCAAAGAGCTTACTTGCAACAATGTTGAGCAGTGGCCTAAGAATGGAAAGCTTCCAGTTGGGAAGTTGAGTGTGAAGTATGCAATTCTGCATAGAATTGGCACCATAAATTGGATACCTACCAATCATACTTCAACCATTTCTGTCAGTCTAGGAAGATTTGTCTATATGATAGGCAAAGGAAGACAGTTTGACTTTGGAACCCACATCTTCAATCAAATTGTTAAACAGTCTACATCAACTGCTGTAAAACTTCCTATATGCTACCCTTCGCTTATCTGTGGGATAATTATGGATCAGTACCCAAAAGCTCTAGACTCTACAGATCAAGCAATGAAAAGAGCATCTCCCTTAACTCTGCACTACAAACTGTTCACTGGTAAGCATGCTCCAGACATTGTCTTAACATCCACTCCAACATTAATAGCTACAATCTCAGAAGAGGACACCATTGATCAGCTGAAATCCACCTGCAAAGAGCTTGATGATATCATCAGGACAAGCACTTCCAGAAAAGGAAAGCTCGAGAGATTGATACAAGCTCTGGCTGCTAAGCAAAACAAAGACACTGTAATCAATGCTGAAGATTCTGACAAGGGTGATGAAGAAAACAGTGGTGCAGAAGAGGAAGATGCTGAAAATGGTGCAGGAGAAGAAGAGGATGAGGAGGAGACTGAAGATGACCTCTGAGAGTTGTCTTCACTTTAATTTTTTTTTTGTTTTATTGTGTGTTTTGTTTTTCTTTTGGTTGTGTAAGGGCTGACTGCCCAGGATTTTTTTTTTATTTCTGTTGGGTGTGTATTTTTATTACTCTGGACTGGTTATTGGTTTTTGAGTTAGTCCTTCTACCTTTGTCATATTGTGGCTAAAAAGGGGGAGAATTACTAACATCACTAACCACTGCTGACTGCTGATTGTCTACTAACCACTGAGGGGGAGTAGATTTGAACTGATTGAGGGGGAGACATGTTGTGATTCCGCTGCTGCTCTGATAGTGGTCTCCCTTATATGTTTCTGCAGGTTAATGAAAGTTAGTTTTACAACAGATGTCCTAACACATTTCAAGAGATTGTGTTACATAGTCATTTAAACTCAGAGGCGTAACAACAGACTGATACCTTGAATATCAGAACTGCACACTCACAGATGTCACGACATCTGATCCAACATGTTTATTATAAACCCTAATAGAAAACTTAAATCTGCAGAATGATAAAGAACACAGTAATTGTTAACCCTGTTCGTTGCAACTCACCTACATCTGGGGGATACCAATCCAGGAAGAAGACTCCACTATCTGTAAACTGTTACAAAGTTAAACTCCCCCGTTTACAACTTCATACATAACATCTACCCAATGAACATCTTTACCAAGGTTAAACTCAAACGTTTAGAACCCTGATATGAGATACCCCAATCACTTCCCTTAATCACCAACTGTGATTTCTACATTATCCCTATCAATACAGAAATCTGTCAAGCATTCTTGACAAACAAGCTAACTCGGATTTACTTAAAAGCTTCATCCAAGAACAATACACAATCCAATACCTCAAGGCTTATGGATCTGTCCGACACCTATATCTACCACAGTGTATCAATTGATACAAATGGAGACTTACAACTAGAGAGCCAACGACTCTCAAAACCATAAACCATTGTTTCTTACGCACGAAAAGCAAGGTTACAAAAGGCGTACTAAGACATACAAAAACCTAGGTCTAAGTTTTCTATTTATAGTGTCTTCTGCAGTCCTGGGCTTCAATCTTCAGTTCTTGATCCATGCTCTAATTGCTTCCTTAATTCTTGGACCAGACAAAATAGTATGATGTATCAGTTTAAGATGTAAGGACATTCGTTAGGACATCATGTCTTCTACATGTTGGAACACTTCATTTTGCGCCTTGTTTTTACCAAAAATTTGCTCAAATCTGCAGAGCCTTTAATCTCCCCCTTTTAACAAATTTTTGGTTAAAACTCCTTTGGTAGAAAAAGAAAGACCAGGCGCTTGGTATATATGATTGGAACCCATCTAAGACTTTTTCTTACCCCTGAAAATTCCTAGCTGTATGTTGGTGTACATGAGGAAGAGTATATGACTCTCTCCCCCTTAAACCAGTACTTGCCACGAAAGGATGAATCTTCCTCTTGAGGGGCATAAGAGAACTCACAAGAAGATCTAGAAAGAGCTTAAGAAGAAATAGTTGTATCATTTGTAACACTGAGTTCACAGGGAATGTAACTCAGATCATAAGACACAACCTGTTTCATAACTCAGATCACAAGGCATAAAGGGAAAGACTCTGATAGAATGTTAGAACATCCTCTCCATCATCCTTGCAAGACAACCACCAGAGATGTATGTTGAAAGACTCACCCACACATCCTTTCTCCCCCTTTTTAGCCAAAAATTGACAAAAGAAGCCAATGCAGTTCTATATCCATATGTTACTTATCCAAACACGAATGAACGACATGATGAAACAACCCACACTCTAGACTACCTCAAACAGATGCACTCTTTAAATACCTAAACACTTTCTCTAGATAATCACGGTCCAAAGAAGTTACCGCTGAACAATTCAAAGAGCAATAAATTTAGGTAGGTGAATTCAACATTAATAACTGTGCACTGCCGAACTAAGATAAGACTGTTCAAACTTTTAAGAGTAACCGTCCAAAAAAAAGGATCACTTGTAACAAAACACATGTTACTCATGCCTTCTCTTTAGGAAGCACTCCCCACCATCCAACATAGTCAGATAAGACTCATATTTAGGTCTTAAATAATATCCTGACATTTTGTCAGTCTTGTTTAGTCCATCTGAATCACAGTCTTTATCCTTTGATAAGTCCCAAGAATAATCCTTTAAACCAGAAGATGAATAGAGTTGGCCAAGATGTTAAGACATTTCTTCAAACATCTCCCAATTAACATCCAGAGATTTATGTATTGAAAAAAACTTCACAATTTTATGATTATAGTCTGCAGAGAAAAATAAATTCCCCCAGACTCAACCAATGATTCTTAAGCATCCAATAAGAACCATTTAACATGCACTGCCAAGTTTCCCACAACTTGCAACAATACAACAATGTCAAGACATCCTCCTTGACATCTCAGCTTGCTTGACACACAAATGCAAACTGGAACTTCAACTGCATCCTTGCAGTAAATCATCTTAGATCAAGAAGCATCTCCCCCTATCTAAGGTAACCAGTGCTCCTCCACAGAACACCTAAGCTAATGAATGGAAAACATAAGACGCATCTTCATGTCTTCAAGAACGTACCCTCTGTTAAACTTACGAGCTGAACACAGTCATCAACTCTCTTATTGCTTCCTCTGACAAGAAACAATAATCACTCACACATGATCACCATCATGCTACCCGTGAGGAAATGTATACTAACCATAACAAACTCTTGGCTTGAGATCAAAGTCTCGTTGATCCCCCCATCCTGCAACCATCTACACACCACATGAACTCCTCTTGAATTCTCATGTATAGACCTCCAGCTGCTTGAGGCACAAGCCAATTGAATCAGAATGCTTCACATTCCTCAAAGAGACGCACAGGGCCCCTTAGTTTGTTATAACGATGTCAGCCATCGTATACATGCTCCAGAACTTCACAGCTGCTAAACTGATCCACTACTAGCATAACTTGCAGCCAGGGCAACATCACCTTCACAAGATTTTCCACTGACCTTACCCAGCCAGCAATAGAGATAGAACCCCACAATCCAAGAAAGTCATTCCTTATAATTCTCCCGTATAATAACCTGAAATACTTCTGATTTTATGGTGAATATCCACTTCTGAACGCATCAGAAACCAGACCTTCATACAATCAACCCATGATCCACTTCAGTCTTCCAAAACATTTACATCAATCTTCCAAGACAGTTCTTCTACTCCATCATTCTCCCGTATGACAATGTAGATACTTCTTAGACACGATGCAAGTAACCAGTTCCTCACAGAACCTGAAATCCTCCCCCAAGGATAACCAACCCAAAGATGTTCTAACAGCAGTTATGACATCTTCCACATATCACAGACACCACACACCATGGCTCTTGATATGCTTCACCACTGGACTTACTATCAACATAGTAATCCACACTAAAGATCTTCACACAACACTGTGCCACCAGCTTGAACAAATAAAACTTCAGAAACCCAGAGAGAAATAAACTCTCATCCACCAAAGAAGGTATGCTTCCATCCTCAACCCAGAACTTCTGCCACAAGCTCCCAGAAAATCAGAACCTCCTTACAATTTCAACTAACTACTCTTCTGCACAAGAGCAATCAGTTTCAAGCATCCTGCACGAATGCACATTGTGAAATCAACCAAATGCCACTTTTTGATTGACCTAACTCATCTTCAGAACTCCTACAAGATACACTGATCCACTAATGAAATCAGACCTCTAAGTCACATGAACTACTTGCCCCATAGCAAGATATCTTGGATCCACCAAGCCTCTTAGTCATGTAACATCTTCCCATCCACAACTCCCTTAAACTGCATGAGATAGATCTTTTTGAAGAATCTATAACGTTTATTCTCCTGTAGATCACCTTATCTTAAGCCGATGTGCCACATCACCAGTTGAGACTTCTGATGTTAAGCTAGATGTCAGAACATTCTGATATGACATCTAACTGTTGAATTCAGCTCATCCTTCTGCCACTTATAAGAACCTCCTCCCTTTGCAGAACAAGAGTTCCATGCTCTCATAGACTTGATTCAACAATCAAGTTTGAGTAGACAACCTCCATCTAACTTTGAAACTCCAAAGACTTCAAACCTGCCACGTCTGAATCTTCAGAAAATAAGTAGTCCAAGACTACCCCATATCCATACCAAAGAATGCCACTTCCCTTAGTAGAGCCGTTAGTAGAAAGCCAGAGATAACTGCCACTTATCCTCAACCTTCACAAACAGAGCAAGATCCATGCTCCAAAGCACCTAGATCAGAAATAAGCTGATCCAAGCTGTAATCATCAAGATTATGATGTCTCCATCTTCATCTTCAACAGCATCAAATGTCGTGACATCTGTGAGTATGCAGTTCTGATATTCAAGGTATCAGTCTGTTGTTGCACCTCTGAGTTTAAATGATTATGCAGCACAATGTCTTGACATGTGTTAGGACATATGCTGTCTGTAAAGGCCAGAATTTCAATTGGTATCAGAGCAGGCATCCTATCTGGTTCTGGATGAGATCTTTGGGAGATACTTTTTGGCATTTAAACAAGGAGGAGTTTTGAAGATCAGATCAATCAACTCAGACATACTAAAGGGTATTAATGGATGAGATGGATGTTCTGGATCGAAGTGAGCAACCCAGAGGTTGCTCATGTAGCTGAGGAGATTCTACATCAACTACAGGAGAAATTGCTAGTTCTCTTGTTGGTGTGTCTTATAGCACGTTATGACATCTTATTAGGGCAAACATGATCTGTTCATTGGTGGTTTCGCTGCATGTGTTTCTGATGGAAGAACTCTAGAATTATGGGATTCTGGAGTTGTTACTGAAGACAGTTAGTGGAATGTCTCAATCGTCGGCCTCTATATTTGAAGATATCTTCATTATTTTATTCCAAAGTCGAGAGGGACGGAGTGAAAGGAGTTGTGGTTGGATATCTGGTATGATGACTTGGTACTTGGAAGCTTGGTTTCTTGGTACAGTTGAAGTCAGTTGAAGAGGAGAGGAGTTGAGTTAAGTTTATCAGGTTCTTGCTCTAGGAGTTTGATAAATTATTGGTCGGCTAGGCTGTCAAAGATACTTGAGAATTCTCTCAATTCCACTCATAAAGGCATCTCAGTCGTGTATCTGGAGTCTTCTAGTTACTCTTCTGACTAGAAGGTGTTTCTTTGAAACACAATCTGAAGAAAGTGGAGGTGATTTATTTTCACCATCCAAAAACAGCAAGGAAAGATTCATCTCTCTTGACCCTAAGAGTAGATCCAATCGGATTAAAGAATTGTTGTGGTAAATAAGATTTGTTCAGAGAAAGTCTTAGTTACTTGAGTCAAGGGTGGCAGCCTTGGTATCTCAACATTTTCCTTTGAAGAAGATACTTGCAAAAAGATTAAATACTTTATAAGTGTTCATGACATGATCTGGTGGAGCTCATCTATAGCAGTGAAGAAGGGTTATTGAACAAGGATTTAAGATCAATTGCTATTTGTGGAATCCACAAGTATTTAATTGATTATCCTTGAAAGTCAAGATTTATGATGTTCAACAAGATGTTGGAACATCTCATCATCAGAGTTTGTGCAGAATCATGGGAGGGCTACTGCATACGCTTTAGCATCTGTTTTAATCTTAGGTGGTGACCTAAGAAGTGTCTTCAGTTGGGTGTGACAGAAGCACGTGTTCTCTGGAGAGTTTCCTGGCAAGAAACTAGTCTGGACCTTGATGCTGTTGAAAATGAAGATGAAGACATCATAATCTTGATGGTTACAACATGGATCAGTTTGTTTCTGATCTAGGTGCTTTGGAGCATGGATCTTGCTCTGTTTGTGAAGGTCGAGGATAAGTGGCAGTTATTTCTGGCTTTCTAATGACGGCTCTACTAAGGGAAGTGGCATTCTTTGGTATTGCTATGGGGTAGTCTTGGACTACTTATTTTCTGAAGATTCAGACATGGCAGGTTTAAAGTCTTTGGAGTTTCAAAGCAGGATGGAGGTTGTCTACTCAAACTTGGTTGTTGAATAAAGTCTATAAAAGCATGAAACTCTTATTTTGCGAAGGGAGGAGGTTCTTCTAAGTGGCAGAAGGAGGAGCTGAATTCAACAGTTGGATGTCACATCAGAGTGTTCTGACAGCTAACTTAACATCAGAAGTCTTAGCTGGTGATGTGGCACATCAGCTTAAGATAAGTTGATCTACAGGAGAATGGAAGTTATGGATTCTTTAAAAAGGTCTATCTCATGCAGTTTGCGGGAGCTGTGGATGGGAAGATGTTACATGACTAAGAGGCTTGGTGGATCCAAGATGTCTTGCTATGGAGCAAGTAGTTCATGTGACTTGAAGGTCTGATTTCATTAGTGGATCAGTGTATCTTGTGGGAGTTCTTAATGTGAGTGAAGTCAATCAAAAAGTGGCATTTGGTTGATTTCACAATATGCATTCAAGCAGGATGCTTGAAACTGATTGCTCTTGTGCAGAAGAGTAGTTAGTTGAAATTGTAAGGAGGTTCTGATTCTCTGGGAGCTTGTGGCAGAAGTTCTGGGTTGAGGATGGAAGCATACCTTGTTTGGTGGATGAGAGTTTATTTCTCTCTGGGTTTCTGAAGTTTTCTTTGTTCAAGCTGATGGCGCAGTGTTGTGTGAAGATCTTCAGTGTGGATTACTATGCTGATAGTAAGTCCAGTGGTGGAGCATATCAAGAGCCATGGTTTGTGGTGTCTGTGATGTGTGGAAGATATCATAACTATTGTTAGAACATCTTTGGGTTGGTTATCCTTGGTGAAGGATTTCAGGTTCTGTGAGAAACTGGTTACTTGCACCGTGTCTAAGAAGTATCTACATTGTCATACGGGAGAATGATGGAGTAGAAGAATTGTCTTGGAAGATTGATGTAAGTGTGGAAGACTGAAGTGGATCATGGGTTGATGGCACGAAGGTCTGGTTTCTGATGCGTTTAGAAGTGGATATTCACCATAAAATCAAAAGTATTCCAGGTTATCATACGGGAGAATGATAAGGAATGACTATCTTGGATTGTGGGGTGTCTATCTCTATTGTTGGCTGGGTAAGGTCAGTGGAAAATCTTGCGAAGGGGATGTTGCCCTGGCTGCAAGTCATGCTAGTAGTGGATCGGTTTAGCAGCTGTGAAGTTCTGGAGCATGCATACGATAGCTAACATCGTTATAACAAACTAAGGGGCCCTGTGCATCTCTTTGAGGAATGTGTAGCATTCTGATTTAATTGGTTTGTGCCTCAAGTAGCTGGAGGTCTATACATGAGATTTCAAGAGGAGTTTGTGTGGTGTGTAGATGGTTGCAGAATGGGGGGATCAATGGGACTTTGATCTCAAGCCAAGAGTTTGTTATGGCAGGTATACATTTCCTCACGGGTAGCATGATGGTGATCATGTGTGAGTGATTATTGTTTCTTGTCAGAGGAAGCAATAAGAGAGTTGATGATTATGTTCAGCTGGTAAGTTGAACTGAGGGTGCGCTCTTGAAGACATGAAGATGCGTCTTATGTTTTCCATTCATTAGCTTAGGCGTTCTGAGGAGGAGCACTGGTTACCTTAGATAGGGGGAGATGCTTCTTGATCTAAGATGAAGTACTGCGAGGATGCAGTTGAAGTTCCAGTTTGCATTTGTGCGTCAAGCAAGCTGAGATGTCAAGGAGGATGTCTTGACATTGTTGTATTGTTGCAAGTTGTGGGAAACTTGGCAGTGCATGTTAAATGGTTCTTATTGGATGCTTAAGAATCATTGTTGAGTCTGAGGGAATTTATTTTTCTCTGCAGACTGTGATCATATTTTTGTGAAGAAATCTCTGCCTTGTCAAATCAGAAGAAGAATCTAGGGATAATAGATAATGTCTGACATGATGTTAGGACATTGTTATAAAACATGTGTGCATATAATAGGTTCTTTGGCCGGCGTTCTTAAAAGAAGAAACAGTCAAAGCAGTCTTGGTCAGTATGGTACTGGTGGAGTTATTGCCTTCGATTAATGATCCTTTGAATTGACTAGCGTTATTTTCTGTGGATCGTTACTTTCTTAGAAAATGGCTCAGCTATAAATAGGACTGCTTTGATTTTCTTTAGTCTCAATACTCTCCTTGGGGTGTGTAATACCCCAAATTTTGACCACTTAGATTTCCCATCATTGTGAAAATCATCATCACAATATGGATGAACCATCATGCTTCATCAGTCTCCCCAAAGATGGGTGAGCATCCAATACAATCAAAATTAGGGTTTCAAGTCCTCTCTGAGTGCTTAGACAAAGGATCAATCAAGAAATGACATGATCTTCAACTTGTCTAATCTCTCAAACATCCACAATGGATCCAAAAGGACTCCCACTTCAAGGATTAAGCACAAGGCTGCTCCCTTCTAGGTGGATCAAGTCTCAAGATCGACAGTGTCACCAAATTAAGGTTTTGGTCGACCAGGGCCTCCAGATGGAAATTTTCATCTGGGCACAAGGCAATGATCCAAAACATGACCTAATATACTTCATGGAACCTCATGAACCCATGCACCAAGTCAATTTTGCCTCAGGGGATGCATTCATCAAAAATTAGGAATTAGGGTTTCTTGACCTAATTCACCCCTAAGTTGACTTTTGGGACAAACCATGAGCCAAGACCTCAAGACATGATTTGAGGGTCTCTAATACACCATATTGATCCATTTGGAACAATGGATTGATCCAAGAAGCTTGAGCAACAAGTTTCATTTTCATCTGCACCACAATTAGGGTTTTAAGGGAAAAGTCAACTGTAACTTTGACTTTTGACCAAGACATGCTCCCAAATCCTAATACATGATTGAATATACCCTATGACACCCATGGAACATGTCCATCAAGTTTGATTTAGGTCAAGGACATGATTTCCTGAAGAATTGCACAGTTTGGGATTCATCTGATAAAAAGTCAACTGTGCACAAAAGTCAACTTTGACTTTTTGAGATTTTTCACCAAAATGGATTTTTAACCCTAAAATGATGTTAATGTATGATTTGAATCATCATTCATCAAGAAAAATCAAGAAAAGTGAGATAACTTGTAAAAGGGGTAACCATAAAACTTAGAAAATTGTCTAAGTTAAAAATAAAGTGGCAAAGGTACCAACTTTGGAGGAACATAACTCCTAAACCACAAGGCCATTTTTTCTCATCCAAAGATGGATTTGTAGCCCTCATTATCACCTACAAAAACTTCAACTACAAGTCATTCCAATTCATTAAGGATTTTGATTTATGGAGTGATCAAAGTGGCTGAAAAGTGAAAAAGTCACTTTTTCCAACACTTAGTGAAATTTTCACTAAGTCAGAATTCTGCTTCACTTTTTGCCAAATGTAGGGGGATTTTTCACTTGGAATCAAAAGAGATCAAAACCAAACTTGTTCAAACAGTTGTTGTATCATGTAAGAGCTTTCCAAAATGGCCAAGAGCATTGCCAAATTCAACCTACATCATGAGATACAACATTGGCAAGTTGCCTTGCTGAAATCTGTCAAAGCAAGGCAGAATTTGCATTTTGGCTCGATTTGCCAAAATCAGCCAATTGCAATTGCTCCAATCCACTTGGACACCTCAGAGGATTGAATCCAAAGGGGACAATCACTGAGCCAAGCCTCCAAGGTCCAAGGAACAAGGAATAACATGTTGAACCTAGAGTTGCCAAAATAGGGACAAGACTTCAAATTTGGAATGAGGCATTCAATGGAACCATCAAGGTGGTATGGACTGAGCCATTCTCATCTGAAATCAGTCAAGACTTATCCAAGACCAAGGGGACCAAAGCTCTGTGCCCTAACCTCTAGTCAATGGCTAGAGGAGACTTTCATTTCCATTGGCCAACATTGAGGGAACCTACTTACCAACTGCCATGCACTATTCCTTACAAAACAAACTTGCTCTACTATAAATAGAGCTCAATTGTGGTCAGTTTAAGTACACCAAAGCCATCTAACAGATGCTTTCCTCAAAATCTCTTTCTCTTGGCAAAAATGCCTTTCTTAGCAAGGTAGCTATCGGGTTTTGAGTTTGAGAGCAATTCTGCACAAACCAATCACTCACACACCTCACATACATCACATATGAGCTGATCAAACACTCACATAACTTCTGAAACATCAATTTCACAAAATCACTTGCCATCCACACAAGTTTGAAGTGAAGTTGCAGCTGAGATGCCATGAACTGATCCAGTCCATTTCAATTCAATCCAAGTGTTCAAACAGAATCCATAGGGTGTAGGGAAGCTGTTCAGATCATCACAACTTGTCTGTAACACCTCCAACTCAAAATCACATCTGCTCTTGCTGTCACGACTTGGAGGTAAGCACATACTTGGTCATCTCCCAATCTATGCATATTTCCTCGCACAATAATTTGGCCATATGTTCATAATCATGCATGGAATATTTTCCCTCAATTAATTGCATTATTTAAATCGTGTATAAAAAATCCTAGCCTTCATGCAGAAATTAGGGTTCTTGAGGTTTCTTCGTGATTTCTTGTTATATGTTTAATTTAAATGAAATTAAAGTACATAGACATGATCGTGAGGTTAATACGAGCATAATGATATGTGGATTGCATGATATGATTACGTATTCATGGAGATTGGATAGAAAATGCAAATCAGCCAAACCCAGAAAACGCGCGTGTTCTTGCTTGTGTTCTTGGCGCCATTTTCAGATTTTCAAATATTTGAATTTTGTGATTTTGTTTAATTGATTCAAAAATTAATTTCTCTCTGAGTTTTAATGATTTTGAGTTGATTCTTTTTTTAATAATTCACAAAAATGTTAAAATATTTTATTTTATCAAAAAATCCCAAAAATATTATTTATTTCATATAATTGATATTTTTGTAAAGAATTAATATTTTGATTGTTTTTGGCATTTTAAATATTTTTTCTATATTGATTTTGCAACTTTTAATGCTTTCTAATTATTTTGTAGGTCAATACTTAATTTTTGAAGCATTAATCCAAGATCACAATTTGTTTTCCATGTGTTAAACAATTTTTGATCATTTTAATTGAATTTTTATTCAATTAAATACATTTTTGAAAACAAATTAGGGTTTTGGATTAATTCAACCCTCAAAAATCATTTTCAAAACACTTTGGGCCTCTATTAGAGTGTAAGACCCAATCCTTTTTTTGACCAAATCATCTTTGGGCCTCACTTATTGTATAAGTCCCGATACCGTCAAAAAACAAACGGCGCGATCGTCGCCTTTTCAAAAATCATCCGGGCCTACCCTCGAGTAGTAAGACCCATTTCTTTTTCTTTAAAACTTTTTGGGCCTCTTGAGAGAGTGTAAGACCCATCCCCCCTTGTACAAAAACTTTTTGGGCCTCACTCATTGTATAAGTCCCTCTGTACAAGTAAACGGCGCGATCGTCGCCCGTTTAAAAATAAAAACCATCTGGGCCTACCCTCGTGTTATAAGCCCCACTCTTTTTCTTTAAACCTTTTTGGGCCTCTTGAGAGAGTGTAAGACCCATCCCTTTGTACAGAAAACCTTTTCGGGCCCCAGTCACTTGTATAAGTCCCGCTGTACAAAGTCAAACAGTGCGCTCACTGATAAAACCCTGGGCCTCTCCTTGAGCTGTAAGCCCCAAATCTTTCTTTTTCAAAGCACTTTCTCCTTTGATTTTGAATATACTGTTGTTTTTAATCTTTCTTTGTTGAACAACTAACCAAACAGCATGGAAGCACTACAACCGAGTAAGTGGTTATCGCTTTCATTTATTGCTTTCATATTATAAACTGTATTGTGGGGCTGCTCACTGTAAGTCTCCTTTCATAAACTCATATCTACTGTGTAATAATAGTATAGATATTTCGAGTTTCCCCGGCAACTACGTCTAGAACTAAGTGACGCCGTTTCATTTATTCGTAGAAATAGACGCCTAGATCCCCAATAGGAGCACCAGATACAGTCTTCTCTTCGGCTGTCCTCCTTAGGAATCGTCAAGAAGCTCTACTCCCCAAGATGAATGTATTCTCCGTGAATGGCATCTTTGAGTTTCTTCCAAATTCTCGAACTTTCCTGACTTGATCTATTCCTTGTGGATAGCTTGCCTTGAATGTCTCGGGGTTTGGGTACCCACTACGGTCATAATCTTGGACCTTAACTAAGGAACCCTCTTTAAAAGCTAAAAGTCGCTGGATAGTAAACCTCGTACGTTTACCAGTGGTTTTTATCTTTAAAAGAGTTATCTCTCCTAATGGAAAGGTGATGATAGACCCACGGGCTTCTTAAAAGCATCGGCCTCCTCTTGGGCATTATTCAAGGACCCTACGGCTTCTTAGAAGTATTCACAGCCTCCTCTTAGGCTTCATATAATGATCTCTTCCTCCGGGAATGATAGCCTCCTCTTGGGATTCGTACAAGGACCCGTCGGCTTCTTAAAAGATTCCAGCCTCCTCTTGGGCTTCGTACAAATTGTCCCGACGACCTCCTAGAGGTATAGGAACAGAACCTAGTCATCCTCATAGAACAGTCCTTTCATAGAGTCTACTACTGTTTCTCGAAGCATAATACAAAAGATAAAACTCTAGACTTGGACAGTCTAACTTCCTTGAGTCTCAAAGACATTCTCAAGCACCTTTCATTAAATAGGAAGGAAACCCGCAGACTCGGATAGTCTCAATACCCTTTGGATTTCCCGTTTCCTCAAAGAAAAGGAAATATCCCTAATCCTCAAATTAAATCCCTGTGTACAGTGTTACTCATATAAGAACTGATTTTCTCTTTTAAATCAGTATATTGGATTTGTCACTCAACTGAAACAGTTACAATAGCCTCCATCTAGGGCTTCGTACGAGATACCAAAATTCTCCCCAGTGGAGTCAAAACAACCTTTTAGCCTCTCTCTCAGGCTTTGTATGAGACACAAAAGATTCCCTCGTTGAGTCAATCACCCCTTTTTTTGCCTCCATCTCGGGCCTCGTACGAGATATAAATCCCTTAAGCAAGAGTCGAACTCTTTGCTAGCCTCCTCTTAGGCTTTGTATAACAATATGCCCCACTGGGTCAAAAACTTTTAGCCTCTCTCTCTCGGGCTTTGTACGAGACACAAAATAGCCTCCTCTTAGGCTTTGTATAATGATTTTCCTAGCGGAAATTAGCCTCCTCTTAGGTTTTGTATAAGAAAACCACTGGTTGATCCAATCAACCTTTTAGCATCAAAGATGTGCCTCGTTCACAGTACACAAACATCAACAACTCCTTTCCCTTCATCTAATCGCTGTAAGCGGCAAGCCTCTGGATCATCTATATCCATGCCACTGTCCCTCTTTTAGCATGAGAAATTCCTAAGGAAAGATGGCATTGCTCTACACTGAGTTAAAGTCTTCTCCTTCAGGTTAAAACCCTTTCTTCGGAAATTATGGCATTGCTCGGATCCGCGTATCCCAGTTAAAGTAATTCTCCTTCTCCCCTCTTTAGAGATGACAAATTCTCTCTAAAGTCGAGGTCTTTTAGCTTCACATCTTGGGCTTTGAACAAGATACAAATCACCTTTCGCTTCACGTCTTGGGCTTTGAACAAGACACCAAAAACCAATTTCCTCCCATAGAATAGGAGGAACTACAAACGCTCTGATTTCTCTGTTTCGGTAAACGGGAATACGTAGGCATAAGATCGAAAGAAAAGATCTTAGCGAGCGCAATCAACAAAAAACCCAAATCCCATATCTCCATCAATTAAAAGCAGTAATTCAAAAGCATCAGTCCTAACATCCTAATCCTTATTCCCCGCCAGAAACCCTTTGCCTAGGAAAAAGAAAGAAAGAACCGTATTGGCGAAATACGAATAACCAGTACAAAGGCCCCCCCACATTGATAGCATCCGTAACCTAACAGACCGCTGTTTAAACTCAGTATGCAAGCAGGGTTAATTGGAGACATCTATTTCCCTTCCTTATTCAGCTCACAATAGGATAAAAAATGAATCGACCTGTAGTTTTAAGCTCAACCGCAGAGAGCGACCAGCGCTTAAGAACCGCGTCCAAAATCGCTCGCTACAGAAAAGTGGCGCCCACCGTGGGGCCGATTCTTTCTTACAATTTAAACCTTGGGTAAGTCATTTTCATGGCGGTGGCCGCCAACAGAAAAGTGGCGCCCACCGTGGGGCAAGTTTTTATTTCTGTCTGTTTTCCTTGTAAAATGGCGACTCTGCTGGGGAGTCTCCTTTTCTGCCTTAGGGGATCATCCCCGTTTTCTACGGAAAATGGGAACTCTACCAAAGAGAAAGATTGACCTATGTTAGTCCATCTCTTAGGCAGGGAACCACAGATTGGGGCTTCCGTCGGGGAACCCATTCCTGTCAGGAACTTAAGAATCGTAGCTTTATAAGTCTAGGATGATTAGGACAAATATATATACTGCTTTTCCTAATTGCTATACGTGTTTATTTTTCTGCTACTGGGAATGCATGTGATGCCGCATGTGGTGAGATTGAGTATACACTTAAGAAAAGCCAGTCTTTTTCGTAGTGCGGAAGCTATCGGAAATAGCTGTTACGCGATACTACCCTCATTTGAGGCTGGTGATCTATTCTCGGTGAATAGCACTTACTCTAAGATTGCACACAACTCGCTGGCGATCCGCTTGTTGTCTGCCTTCCTGGGAGGAGCTGATGATAATGAGTACAGGTACAAAAATCACCCTAGTATAAACCTTTGGGGATGGGTAGAGCCTTGACTTCATGACAACGACCCTCTGACCCCATGTTTTTTCTATGTTTTTGTGTGCTGCATTCATGCATCCATTTAATAAAACATTAAAACATTCAAAAAACTTTCTCTTCTAGTCTCTCTGTTTTTCAAATTAAACTAAGACTGTGATTGCAAATATCAGAGAAAAAGATTGTATTAATGGATTTTGGTAGAAGGAGAACTCACCAGTATACCTTCAAGGTTCCAAAACTAGGGGATTTGAGAAAGTTAGCGAGGATGATCGTTAACCCAGAGGCTTTCAGAGCCAAGCACGGTGGTTTGCTACCACTGTTAAGAGTCCATGTGATTAAGGGGATCATGGACGCGCTCATTCAGTTCTACGATCCAGTTTATCATTGTTTCACATTCCCGGATTACCAGCTATCACCAACGCTGGAGGAGTATTCTCATCTGACTGATTTACATATCACAGATCGAGCTCCATTTTCTGGACTGGAAGAAATTCCAAAGAATCAGACTATTGCAAGAGCAATTCATTTGGACGAGTCTGAGGTCAGGACTCACATGATTACTAAGGGTGGCACCCAAGGTTTGCCAGCCCAGTTCTTGACAAAGAAAGCTCTATACTTTGCCAGTATAGGGAACGAGACTGCTTTTGAAAGCATCTTTGTCTTGCTCACCTACGGGTTATTTTTGTTTCCCAACATCAATAACTTCGTCGATATCAACGCTATTAAGGTTTTTCTCATTGGAAACCCTGTGCCGACTTTGCTCGCAGATGCGTATCATTTTGTACACTTAGGAAATTTGTACAGCGGAGGGGAGATCACATGCTGTGTACCTTTGCTCTACAAATGGTTTATCTCTCACTTGCCCAAGTCAGCTGCTTTTTGGGATTGCAAGAGTGTCTTACGTTGGTCGCAGAAGATCATGTCTCTCACCAGTTCCGATATAGATTGGTGTAATAGGATTTATGAGGGAATCAGAATCATTGACCTTTGTGGAAACTTCCCCAGCGTACCCCTCATAGGAACTAAAGGAGGAATCAACTATCATCCGATATTAGTCCTTCGTCAATTTGGATACCCGATGAGACACATCCCACTGGGTGTTCATCTGGAAGGTCTTTTCTTCAAAGAAGGAGAAAACGACAGAGCACTAAAGATGGAAATAGTGCAAGCTTGGAAACAGGTTCATAAGAAAGGACGAGAGTCTCTGGGAAAACCGGACTGTGTCTCGGTGGAGCCTTATCTCCATTGGGTACAAACTAGAGCTCTCAAGCTAAAGATGCCTTATCCTCGTTACGGAATTCTTCCGCCGAGGGAAATTGTCATGTATTTCATGACGGAAACTGAAAGGCTTCAGGTTACTCTCAACAAAGTTCAAAAGGAAAGAAGGTCTTGGAAGAACAAGTACCGCACCCTCGACGTAGAGTGTATCCAAATACAGCAATTACTGAAAGAGAAAGATGCTCTGATTGAAATTTTGGAGCAGCATGCTGTAGAGAATCAAGATGACCAAAGGAATTTGCTCACTCCTTTCACCTGGCAAAGGAATGACAACCCGACAACGGCCCAAGCGCCCCGGTCAAAGAAAAGGAAAGTACCAGAGTTAGCACCCGGTTTCTCCTCAGAGAGGACTCGGGACCCATTAGTTTAGGTTTCTGTTTCGGCACTTTGTAATCTACTATATTTCCATTTTTGTAATCCTTTGAATTTCAATAAAAAGGGGTTTCCCCACTGTTTGATATTTGCAATCTAATTGTCGAATTTTATTTTAATTAAACCTAAAAATAATTAATATAATCATTGCATTCATCATTCTCACATCGCGTATTCTCCTTACCTACGAATCTCACGTTTGTGTCTCGATTCTAGAGTTAAACTGTCTCATTCGTATAATACTCGGGCCAATTGTCAGAAAAAGATGGATGATCTTGAGGAAGAAAACAGAGAGTTGAAAGAAGAGATCGACACTCTGAGAGAGGACATGAGAAAGCTTCGTAACGACATGCAAGCCATGGCAGAAGCTCAGCTACAAAGAACTGTGATCTCAGAGATCACCTCAACGCCCATCATAGAAAAGTATGATCCTAGGTATCAGATACCGAAAGATCGTCCTTGGGGCATGCCTGTTAACTATATCCCGGAAGGATATGTTCCGCCGATCACTGAAGATCAGGGAATCGCAATAGAAGCCGCTGGGCCTGAAGGTTACAAACTTCGGGAAAGCGAAGATGCCGGGGGCATACTCAAGACTCCTGAAGGTTACAAACTTCGGGAGGCGCCAATACTTACTGCCGTAGTCACGGTACCACCCCCTGTGGTGCGCACTGTCCCGGAAGGACAGATTCCGCCAACACCTTCTGGTAAGAAGGAAACTATGTTTGACAGAATGGATGAATTCCAGGAGCAGTTCTTGGAAATGCAGAAAGAGCTGCAAGCCATTCGTGGTCAGGATCTATTTGGAAAGGACGCCGCAGACCTCTGTTTGGTCCCAAATGTGAAAGTCCCGCACAAGTTCCAAGTGCCCGACTTTGAAAAATACAAGGGTAACTCTTGCCCTCAGAGCCATCTGGTGATGTACGCTCGGCGGATGTCAGCTCAGACGGAGAATCAAGACCTGCTGATTCATTACTTTCAGGATAGTTTAACCGGTGCCGCACTCAAATGGTACATGGGTTTAAACCGTTCCATGATCAGTACTTTCAGAGATCTTGGCACTGCCTTCGTCCAACAATACAAATACAATTTGGACATGGCACCCGACAGAGATCAACTCAGATCAATGTCGCAAAAGGACAAGGAAACCTTTAAGGAGTATGCTCAAAGGTGGCGTGAAATTGCCGCTCAAATTTGTCCACCTCTTGAGGAAAAAGAGATGACAAAAATCTTCTTAAATACCTTAAGCTCATTTTACTATGACCGAATGGTTCCCAGTGCGCCCAGTGATTTCATCGAAATGGTCGGCATGGGTGTACGTCTTGAGGAAGCCGTCCGAGAAGGACGTTTGGTAAAAGACACTGGATCAACGAGCGGTACTAAAAAATATGGTAGTGTTCTCCCTAAGAAAAAAGAGCAAGATATTGGGAATATCTCTCTCAGAAGCAAAGGCGTCGTTATCAGCCAGTAGCAGTTGTTACTCCTGCTATCGGCCCCGCGCCTGTTCCTATGTATCAACCTCAGGTTGCGCAGAGCCAACCTGACCAACAAAGGACACAACAGCCTCTTCAGCAGGCTCGTTCTCCATATAACAACAACCGTACAACACGGCCACCAGGATTTGATCCTATACCTGTAACGTACGCAGAACTGTTTCCGTTACTGCTGGCTAAGGGGCACATTCAGACTAAGTCTCCCCTTTCAGTTCCGGAAAATCCGCCTTTCTGGTTTAAGGTAGATCAAACATGCCCTTATCATCAAGGAGGTTCAGGGCATAACATTGAGACTTGTCTCAATTTCAAATCCGACGTGCAAAAGCTTGTTAGGAGCGGGCTCTTATCTTTCAAAGATACGAATCCTAATGTTCTTACGAACCCGCTGCCTCAACATGAGAAAGCTGCAGTCAATCTGATTGAGAAAGAGACTAACAATGTCTATCAAATTCACGATGTACTCTTATTGGGGACCGATCTGGTCAAGATGCATTGTAGACAGAGTGGATATGGCCATGTGCCACCTCATAACTATCACCAGTGTGATATCTGCTCTAAAGATAACCAAGGATGTTCTGTAGTGCAAGCAGCTCTGCAGGAACAGATGGATCTCGGATGGATCCAAGAGCACCGAGTTCGTGGAGTTAACATGGTCTCTACGAATTCCAACGTCATTCAAAACCACGACATCCGTGTGATGAATGTCAACTTGGTGGCGATGCACTCAAGGCAAAGCCAGTATCATAATCTGCCGCGGCACGATTACAGTTCCTGTCTGATTTGCTCGGTAAACAAACAGGGATGCTCTTTCATACAAGAGGCCCTCCAGCGTCAGATGGATCTTGGATGGATCCAAGACTACCATGATAGGAACTCCTATCAAATCAATATGGTTCAGGTCTTCGATATCCGCGTGATGAATACCAACCTGGTAGAGTTACATGCTGAGCAGGTCCGACTCGGATTCTTAATATCACATGACTATCAAAATTGTAAAGCGGGTTGCGAAAACGATCGAGGTTGTACCCTTGTCCAGGAGGCACTTCAGCACTTGTTAAATCACTGGTGGATGCCAATCTATATGGACGAAGATACTCAGCAGATTAGTATCAATAACAGGAATCCTACTCGTCGTCAAAGTCAGGATGTCCGATCAATGGAAGATAACCTAGTGAGGTTGCATTGCATTCAAAGTGGGCGTGGCCAGGTGCCACCACACAACTATGACAGTTGTAGCGTCTGTTCGGAAAGTAACCAAGGGTGTTACCTTGTGAGAGCAGCTCTTCAGGGTCAGATCGATCACGGAGAAATTCATCCATATCCGGGTTATGGACCCATCATTTGGTCGCCGAACTACCTTGCCGATCAGGTTGAGGATGTTGTCACGATCTCTGGTCATCACCAGATCAGGGATGTTTTTGCCATCATTCCTCTACTTGACGAATCTAGAGTTCCCAACCGGGAACGGATCGAGGTTACTTATGACGGTCAGAAAAATCAGAAGGTTCCCATAGTCATCTATTTACCGGGACCATTACCGTATGAATCAGCTAAGGCGATCCCTTACAAATACGGTGCAACAACAATCGAGAATGGAAAGGAAATTCCATTACCCTCCGTCGTGAATATTGCAGACATCAGTCGTGTAACACGGAGCGGCCGAATCTTCAACCGAGGAGTTGGAGAATCCAACAAAGAAAAGGAACTTCCGGCGGAAATTCCTGATCCACCAGTCAGTCAATCTAGTAATCCCGACTTTTCAAAAGACAAAGATGAGATGCTAAAGCTCATCCAAAGGAGTGAATATAACATTGTTGATCAACTGTTACAAACTCCTTTAAAGATCTCAGTATTATCACTGTTACTCAGTTCAGAAGCACACAGAGAGGCTCTACAGAAAGTCTTGGAGCAAGCCTTTGTGGAATAGGATGTAACAATCAGACAATTCGATAGCATTGTCTCTAACATCACTTCCTGCAATAATTTGGGATTTAGTGATGAGGAATTACCTGAAGGGGGTCGTCGTCATAACATGGCGCTCAACATTACGGTTAACTGCCAGGGCGATGCTTTAGCCAACGTACTGGTAGACACAGGGTCAGCCCTGAATGTTATGCCGAAGTCCACTTTGATGCAATTATCATTTAAGGGCCCTCCGATGAGAGTCAGCGAGGTCGTCGTCAAAGCATTCGACGGATCCAGAAAAATAGTTATCGGCGAAGTTGATCTTCCCATAACTATTGGTCCTCACACTTTCCAAATCACTTTCCAGGTCATGGACATCCGGGAAACATACAGTTGTTTATTAGGAAGACCTTGGATACATCAGGCTGGAGCGGTTACTTCAACCCTCCACCAAAAGCTAAAGTTCGTCAAGAACGATCAACTTGTCACGGTTTGTGGGGAACAAGCCTTGCTTGTGAGCAACTTATCATCATCTACTTGTGTGGAACCCGAGGAGGTTATTGGAACTCAGTTCCAAGCACTATCAGTGAGCAAGAACGATCAATCCGAAGAAGGAACTTCAATTTCTTCATACAAGGATACTATCAAAGCGGTCGAGAGTACCGATACGACAGGATGGGGACGGCTTGTCATTCCTATTGACAATAAAACAAAGAAGGGTCTTGGTTTTTCTGCAACCTGTACCCAGACAGCCGCCAACGATGAAAATCTTCATCCCCTTCAAAACTTCTTCCACAGTGGAGGTTTTCTTCACCCAGTGTCTCAGACAGTTCATGCTATCAATGAGGAAGATCCCTCTGGCACAGATGAAGAATGGAAGTCCTATCTTAACAAGGACGGTTATATGTCTCAGGAAGAGGTGCCTATGCCTTTTTGCTTTCCTACAGAAAGTCCGAGATTTATACCAAGATCAGATGTCGAAATGATCTACAGAGATTGTGATCCGGAAGGATGCCGTGCT
Source organism: Lathyrus tuberosus (assembly GCA_022829125.1). NCBI lineage: Eukaryota > Viridiplantae > Streptophyta > Magnoliopsida > Fabales > Fabaceae > Lathyrus > Lathyrus tuberosus. The sequence goes on along the minus strand of JALAZF010000092.1, from coordinate 3,167,311 downwards.
CCACCAAATTCATTAGAGGAAGACACTCTGATGAAAGAAAACTTTGATCGCAATTACTATGGCCCGATGGATGGTCTGCCAATGTGGCAACCTTACCTAGGAAACTTGGGGCAAGAGAGTCAGCCGAGCAATGAAAATCAGCTGAGCATCATTGAACAGAATACCTGTGTCCCCGCCATGCCATGGGATCAACACTCAGGTCATCCGGAAGCTACTCAACATGAAGATGAATTCGCAACGTTTGCAGGACTAGAATTCATCAACTATGCTTTTCCCGAGGTCAACGTCATCGAGAGGGATGACTTCTCCAGTTCCAAAGAAGTTTGGGACACTTTGGGACAACCAAGTGGAAAATACGACTTTATGGTCAAGTACACCGCTCCCGAAAGCTCTCGTTTCAGGCTCGAAGATATCCAGTCAACTGGATGGGGAGATACAGCTGAGAGCACCAATGCTATGCAAAATGCAACAGGGGAATCCTCCTACGACAATTCTGCCTGGGAGACAGATTTCAACGATCCTACTCCACCAGAAATCAGCGTTATTTCTGAAGACAAATCAAGGAAGGTGCCAGACTTTGTGATTCACCAAGGAGTTCACCGCCAATGGGTTGCTGTCGAGGTTCCGAAGGTCGGTCGCCAGTCAAAGTAATTGCCATATTTAACCTTTCACCCTGCCCAGGTGAAACAGATGTTTTGATAGGGCTCGCTTTCTGTAAATTTCCCTCTTCGCTTTGCCCGAAGCGAGTGAGTTTTGTTTTATAGGGCTGTAGTTTCAAGATTCGACTTGTTCATTAATAAAATAACGTCGTTTTGTAATTCCCGCATTATTTGTTGTTTTCTCTTTTTGCTTTTTCAGAAAATGGTAATCCTAAAAAACATTCAATAATAAAAACAAGCAGTAAAATAAATACACTGCACACACTTACATTTTCTCTATCTCTTCTAAACACGAATCATCACGTCATGCAGATTGCTTGTTTTATACCCCGTTGAAACATATGATCCGATGCCTTCTTCCAACTTTGAGTTCCCGGTATTCGAGGCTGAAGAAGAAGTTGACAACGAAATTCCAGAAGAGATCTCCCGACTACTCAGACAAGAGGAAAGGTCCATTGAACCTCATAAAGAGCCGTTGGAAACGGTAAACTTGGGTTCAGAAAAAGAGAGAAAAGAAATCAGGATCGGAGCACTGCTCAGTCCAACTGCTAGAGAGGGTTTGATAAAGCTTCTCAAAGAATTCCCCGATGTATTCGCTTGGTCCTATCAGGATATGCCAGGGTTGGATACCAGCATTGTGGAACATCACTTACCACTAAGATCGGAATATCCTCCAGTAAAGCAAAGGTTGAGACGCACTCACCCGGACATGGCCATCAAAATCAAAGAGGAGGTACAGAAACAGATCGACGCGGGTTTCCTCGCTACATCTGAATATCCTCAATGGTTAGCCAACATCGTACCCGTTCCCAAAAAGGACGGAAAGGTCAGAATGTGTGTTGATTACAGAGATCTAAACAAGGCAAGTCCAAAGGACGACTTTCCTTTACCACACATTGACATGCTGGTTGACAGCACAGCAAAGTTCAAAGTATTCTCCTTCATGGATGGATTCTCGGGCTATAACCAGATCAAAATGGCGCCGAAAGACATGGAGAAAACTTCGTTCATTACCCCATGGGGTACCTTTTGTTACAAGGTAATGCCGTTCGGTTTGAAGAATGTCGGGGCAACCTATCAAAGGGCCATGACTACTTTGTTTCATGACATGATACACAAAGAAATCGAGGTATATGTCGATGATTTGATTGCAAAATCAAGAACAGAGGATGAGCACGTTGAACATCTGTCAAAATTGTTCGAACGTCTAAGAAAATTCAAGCTCCGCTTGAATCCCAACAAGTGCACCTTCGGTGTCCGTTCGGGGAAATTACTAGGGTTCATCGTCAGCCAGAAAGGAATTGAGGTTGATCCTGACAAGGTCAAGGCCATTCAAGAAATGCCTTCTCCGAAAACTGAAAAACAAGTCAGAGGATTCCTGGGACGTTTGAACTACATCTCCAGATTCATATTCCTTATGACCGCGACATGTGCGCTGATTTTCAAATTACTCAAAAAGAACCAGGATTGCGTTTGGTCAGAAGATTGCCAAACCGCCTTCGACAGTATCAAGGAATATCTGTTGAATCCTCCGATCCTATCACCTCCAGTGGAAGGAAGACCACTGATCATTTACCTCACAGTTCTAGAGGACTCAATGGGATGTGTACTTGGCCAACAAGACGAAACTAAAAGGAAAGAGTCTGCCATTTACTATCTAAGCAAGAAATTCACCGACTGCGAGACTCGGTACACGATGCTTGAGAAAACTTGCTGTGCTTTGGCTTGGGCAGCCAAACGTCTTCGCCAGTACATGATTCGTCATACTACTTGGTTGATCTCCGAAATGGATCCAATCAAGTACGTTTTCGAAAAACCTGCTCTCACGGAAAGGATTGCCCGTTGGCAGATGTTACTATCAGAATATGACATAGAGTACCACGCTCAGAAAGCCATTAAAGGAAGTATTTTAGCCAATCATTTGGCTCATCAACCGATTGACGATCAAGAATCAATCGAGTTTGACTTCCCAGACGAAGATGTCATGTATCTAAAAATGAAAGACTGCGATGAACCGCTACCCAGTGAAGGGCCAGAACCAGGTTCCCAGTGGGGACTCATCTTTGACGGAGCAGTTAACCATTATGGAAACGGAATTGGGGCAATCATTGTTACCCCTCAGGGTTCCCACATTCCTTTCACTGCCAGACTTACGTTCAAATGTACGAACAACGAGGCCGAATACGAAGCTTGTATTATGGGTCTCGAAGAAGCGATTGATTTAAGGATCAAAAACTTGGACGTATACGACGACTCAGCTCTGGTTATTAACCAGATAAAAGGAGATTGGAACACATACCAATCAGGATTGATTCCTTACAAAGACTATGCAAGAAGGTTGTTACCCTTCTTCAACAGAGACGACTTTCATCACATCCCTCGTGATGAGAATCACATGGCTGATGCATTAGCCACTCTCTCTTCCATGATTAGTGCAGGTCGATGGAATGACCTACCTAAGATCGACATAATACGCCTTGAAAGGCCCGCTTACATCTTCATGATTGAAGCAGTCATAGACGACAGACCTTGGTATCACGATATCAAATGCTTCCTTCAGAAACAAGAGTACCCATCTGGGGCACTCAGAAAAGACAGGAAAACCCTCAGAAGATTGGCTGGAAACTTCTTCCTGAGCGGTGACACTCTTTATAAGAGAAATTTTGACATGGTTTTGCTCCGATGTGTCGACAGACCAGAAGCAGACATGCTCATGAAAGAAATTCATGAAGGATCCTTTGGCACTCATGCCAACGGACACACGATGGCGAGAAAAATTCTCAGGGCCGGGTATTATTGGTTGACCATGGAATCCGACTGCTACAAGTACATGAGGAGGTGTCACAAGTGTCAGATATACTCCGACAAAATTCATGTACCGCCATCACATCTCAAAGTTCTTTCTTCCCCGTGGCCATTTTCCATATGGGGAATTGATATGATTGGTATGATTGAGCCCAAGGCTTCAAACGGACATCGGTTCATCCTGGTAGCCATTGACTATTTCACCAAGTGGGTCGAAGCAGCGTCATTCGCCAATGTAACCCGACAAGTGGCGGTCCGATTTATCAAAAACAATATCATCTGCCGTTATGGTGTTCCAAGCGAGATCATTACTGATAATGGATCTAACTTGAACAATAAGATGATGAAAGAGTTGTGTGCAGAGTTCAAGATCGAACACCATAACTCATCTCCCTACCGACCCAAGATGAACGGAGCGGTAGAAGCGGCTAACAAGAACATCAAGAAGATCGTTCAAAAGATGGTTGTAACCTATAAAGACTGGCACGAGATGTTACCTTTTGCTCTTCATGGTTATCGCACATCTGTCCGTACTTCAACAGGGGCTACCCCTTTCTCTCTAGTATATGGCATGGAGACAGTGCTTCCCATAGAAGTAGAGATCCCGTCAATCAGGGTATTGATGGAAGCTCAGCTCACCGAAGCTGAATGGTGTCGAAGTCGACATGACGAACTGAACCTGATCGAAGAGAAGAGAATCACGGCACTATGCCACGGTCAGTTGTATCAACAGAGAATGAAAAGGGCGTTCGACAAAAAAGTCCGACCTCGTGTCTTCAGAAAAGGAGACCTCGTGCTCAAGAAGATACAATCATTTCTCACTGACTCTCGGGGCAAATGGACCCCAAATTATGATGGCCCCTATGTGGTCACGAAAGCTTTCTCAGGCGGCGCCTTGAGACTTGCAACCATGGACGGAGAGGAATTTGCCTACCCCACGAATGTTGATGTAGTCAAGAAATACTTCGCCTAAACTAAAAAAAAAATGTCTCGGTGGATTGAAAACCCGAAAGGGCTGTCCAGGCAAAAGTTAGAGACATGTAAAAAAAAAGAATCATCCCGATGGATTGGAAATCTCATAGTACAATCCAGGCAAAAATTAGGGATAATGGCAAGTAACTATGTTCAACAGAGGTAAGTCCCTCAGCAGCAGTTACAACATCATCTATCGGAGGAAATCTCCAGTCAAAGGTCATCTTCGACGGAAGCTCAGGATGCCCCGAATTCAAAGTTGGTAGAAGGATAGTGGTCGTTATGTTTCAACGTAGCCCTTTTCCCTGTAAATTACCATTTTCTAACTTTGTATATACTCTTTGGAATCACGCGTTTGGCTGATCTCCATCTTATCAATAAAATTTGAGCCTTTGTGCTTTTGTTTGTAATTCTTAACTTGTTTTAGCTTTACAGAACGACGTTGTTTAAACTTAATCAGCGATTCTCGAAATAAAACAAAAATGAATTTACTTGTTAAAACTTTTTTTGCTTTTAAATTAAAGATGGCATTTCTTTTGACTGTTGAACATCAGAAGAACATCGATTGCTTCTCCCGAAGTAAGCGAACTTCAAAGTGCAGAATCAAAGTACTCCTTCTAAGCCAGTATGCCTGAATGAAGGGATCAACTGTGTCAGATACCTTGTTTCGTCTGACATGCCTCGGCCGAGTTCTCATCTCCTAAGCCCGATCAACATAGCTCCCCGCGTGGACTATTTCTCCTAAGCAAGGTGAAATTGCTATTTTGAACCTACGGTACTTCTTCGCCCCGCGATGGCCGAGTATCCAATTGTGTTCATCCATTAGTCTGTATGTCGCGGCAGTTTTGTCAGCATAAACATACATACTTCATGCATTTTTGATTTGCATTTACATTTCATATTGCATCGTTATCACTCTAGTCGGTCTTGTCCCCTAGTGATAAACAGTTTCCTCAATCGAGTTTGTCAGTTCTTTCCTCGTCAGGAAGTGTTGCGTCTGCACAATCTCGCCACCAGTGTATCTTTAGATCAGAGTCGGCACTTGGCCACTTTGATAACTTGAACCTCTGAAAGATCAGAGAACCTTCAACAGATGTCACTCTTCGCCATTGAAGATGATATCCTCGCTTTCCCGGATTAAGGAAAATCCCCAGAGAAAGCCTCTTAAACAGAGATTCGGCAGTACATCAGTGTTTCTCCGAAAAGCCGCTGATGAGAAGGTCATTGGCACCTCAAAATTGGACTCCATCATATGGCGTTTCTCCGGGAAGATCCCGAGAAAAGTATGATGAAAGATCCCAAGCAAAAACAGTCTCTCAAGAGACTCGCTTTCCCCAGTAGAGTCGACAAATGGCGTCTCCAAAACAGAGAAGTTTGTGTACCTCTACAACTCAGACGACTGGGTTCCCCAGCAAGTCTGACATCAAAACTTTTTCCACTCAAATGGTATCTCCCCAGGAAAATTCGGCGAGAAGTTTGAGGGAAAGCCGCTACGAATAACGTCCCTTGTCAGTAAAGTTTATTGACCAAAAGAAACTAAGACTAGTTCCTTGGTAAGAAACCAGGATCGAGGGGAAGTTCAAATCAGAAACTAAGACCAGTTCCTTGGTAAGAAACCAGGATCGAGGGGAAGTTCAAATCAGAAACTAAGACCAGTTCCTTGGTAAGAAACCAGGATCGAGGGGAAGTTCAAATCAGAAACTAAGACCAGTTCCTTGGTAAGAAACTAGGATCGAGGGGAAGTTTAAATCAGAAACTGAGACCAGTTCCTTGGTAGGAAACCAAGAACGAGGGGAGGTTTATTTCAAAAGAAAACTGAGACCAGTTCCTTGGCTGAAGACCAGGATCGAGGGGAAGTTTACCTTTTCTAAGCATCATTGCTTAGCTAAAGAAGATGAATGCGTAAGCTACCATTCATAACCACCATCTAAATTTCGGGTATTCCGATATTTAATCCTCTTGCACCCCGAATGCCCGAATCCCTTCGTCATTCACACCTTCGGGTCCAAGAAAATTAAATAGGGGCATCTGTAATACCCCAAATTTTGACCACTTAGATTTCCCATCATTGTGAAAATCATCATCACAATATGGATGAACCATCATGCTTCATCAGTCTCCCCAAAGATGGGTGGGCATCCAATACAATCAAAATTAGGGTTTCAAGCCCTCTCTGAGTGCTTAGACAAAGGATCAATCAAGAAATGACATGATCTTCAACTTGATAATCTCTCAAACATCCACAATGGATCCAAAAGGACTCCCACTTCAAGGATTAAGCACAAGGCTGCTCCCTTCTAGGTGGATCAAGTCTCAAGATCGACAGTGTCACCAAATTAGGGTTTTGGTCGACCAGGGCCTCCAGATGGAAATTTTCATCTGGGCACAAGGCAATGATCCAAAACATGACCTAATATACTTCATGGAACCTCATGAACCCATGCACCAAGTCAATTTTGCCTCAGGGGATGCATTCATCAAAAATCAGGAATTAGGGTTTCTTGACCTAATTCACCCCTAAGTTGACTTTTGGGACAAACCATGAGCCAAGACCTCAAGACATGATTTGAGGGTCTCTAATACACCATATTGATCCATTTGAAACAATGGATTGATCCAAGAAGCTTGAGCAACAAGTTTCATTTTCATCTGCACCACAATTAGGGTTTATGGGAAAAGTCAACTGTAACTTTGACTTTTGACCAAGACATGCTCCCAAACCCTAATACATGATTGAATATACCCTATGACACCCATGGAACATGTCCATCAAGTTTTATTTAGGTCAAGGACATGATTTCCTGAAGAATTGCACAGTTTGGAATTCATCTGATAAAAAGTCAACTGTGCACAAAAGTCAACTTTGACTTTTTGAGATTTTTCACCAAAATGGATTTTTAACCCTAAAATGATGTTAATGTATGATTTGAATCATCATTCATCAAGAAAAATCAAGAAAAGTGAGATAACTTGTAAAAGGGGTAACCATAAAACTTAGAAAATTTTCTAAGTTAAAAATAAAGTGGCAAAGGTACCAACTTTGGAGGACCATAACTCCTAAACCACAAGGCCATTTTTTCTCATCCAAAGATTGATTTGTAGCCCTCATTATCACCTACAAAAACTTCAACTACAAGTCATTCCAATTCATTAAGGATTTTGAGTTATGGAGTGATCAAAGTGGCTGAAAAGTAAAAAAGTCACTTTTTCCAACACTTAGTGAAATTTTCACTAAGTCAGAATTCTGCTTCACTTTTTGCCAAATGTAGGGGGATTTTTCACTTGGAATCAAAAGAGATCAAAACCAAACTTGTTCAAACAGTTGTTGTATCATGTAAGAGCTTTCCAAAATGGCCAAGAACATTGCCAAATTCAACCTACATCATGAGATACAACATTGGCAAGTTGCCTTGCTGAAATCTGTCAAAGCAAGGCAGAATTTGCATTTTGGCTCGATTTACCAAAATCAGCCAATTGCAATTGCTCCAATCCACTTGGACACCTCAGAGGATTGAATCCAAAGGGGACAATCACTGAGCCAAGCCTCCAAGGTCCAAGGAACAAGGAATAGCATCTTGAACCTAGAGTTGCCAAAATAGGGACAAGACTTCAAATTTGGAATGAGGCATTCAATGGAACCATCAAGGTGGCATGGACTGAGCCATTCTCATCTTAAATCAGTCAAGACTTATCCAAGACCAAGGGGACCAAAGCTCTGTGCCCTAACCTCTAGTCAATGGCTAGAGGAGACTTTCATTTCCATTGGCCAACATTGAGGGAACCTACTTACCAGCTGCCATGCACTATTCCTTGCAAAACAAACTTGCTCTACTATAAATAGAGCTCAATTGTGGTCAGTTTAAGTACACCAAAGCCATCTAACAGATGCTTTCCTCAAAATCTCTTTCTCTTGGCAAAAATGTCTTTCTTAGCAAGGTAGCTATCGGGTTTTGAGTTTGAGAGCGATTCTGCACAAACCAATCACTCACACACCTCACATACATCACATATGAGCTGATCAAACACTCACATAACTTCTGAAACATCAATTTCACAAAATCACTTGCCATCCACACAAGTTTGAAGTGAAGTTGCAGCTGAGATGCCATGAACTGATCCAGTCCATTTCAATTCAATCCAAGTGTTCAAACACAATCCATAGGGTGTAGGGAAGCTGTTCAGATCATCACAACTTGTCTGTAACACCTCCAACTCAAAATCACATCTGCTCTTGCTGTCACGACTTGGAGGTAAGCACATACTTGGTCATCTCTCAATCTATGCATATTTCCTCGCACAATAATTTGGCCATATGTTCATAATCATGCATGGAATGTTTTCCCTCAATTAATTGCATTGTTTGAATCGTGTATCAAAAATCCTAGCCTTCATGCAGAAATTAGGGTTCTTGAGGTTTCTTCGTGATTTCTTGTTGTATGTTTAATTTAAATGAAATTAAAGTACATAGACATGATTGTGAGGTTAATACGAGCATAATGATATGTGGATTGCATGATATGATTACGTATTCATGGAGATTGGATAGAAAATGCAAATCAGCCAAACCCAGAAAACGCGCGTGTTCTTGCTTGTGTTCTTGGCGCCATTTTCAGATTTTCAAATATTTGAATTTTGTGATTTTGTTTAATTGATTCAAAAATTAATTTCTCTCTGAGTTTTAATGATTTTGAGTTGATTCTTTTTTTAATAATTCACAAAAATGTTAAAATATTTTATTTTATCAAAAAATCCCCAAAATATTATTTATTTCATATAATTGATATTTTTGTAAAGAATTAATATTTTGATTGTTTTTGGCATTTTAAATATTTTTTCTACATTGATTTTGCAACTTTTAATGTTTTCTAATTATTTTGTAGGTCAATACTTAATTTTTGAAGCATTAATCCAAGATCACAATTTGTTTTCCATGTGTTAAACAATTTTTGATCATTTTAATTGAATTTTTATTCAATTAAATACATTTTTGAAAACAAATTAGGGTTTTGGATTAATTCAACCCTCAAAAATCATTTTCAAAACACTTTGGGCCTCTATTAGAGTGTAAGACCCAATCCTTTTTTTGACCAAATCATCTTTGGGCCTCACTTATTGTATAAGTCCCGATACCGTCAAAAAATAAACTGCGCGATCGTCGCCTTTTCAAAAATCATCCGGGCCTACCCTCGAGTAGTAAGACCCATTTCTTTTTCTTTAAAACTTTTTGGGCCTCTTGAGAGAGTGTAAGACCCATCCCCCCTGTACAAAAACTTTTTGGGCCTCACTCATTGTATAAGTCCCTCTGTACAAGTAAACGGCGCGATCGTCGCCCGTTTAAAAATAAAAACCATCTGGGCCTACCCTCATGTTATAAGCCCCACTCTTTTTCTTTAAACCTTTTTGGGCCTCTTGAGAGAGTGTAAGACCCATCCCTTTGTACAGAAAACCTTTTCGGGCCCCAGTCACTTGTATAAGTCCCGCTGTACAAAGTCAAACAGTGCGCTCACTGATAAAACCCTGGGCCTCTCCTTGAGCTGTAAGCCCCAAATCTTTCTTTTTCAAAGCACTTTCTCCTTTGATTTTGAATATACTGTTGTTTTTAATCTTTCTTTGTTGAACAACTAACCAAACAGCATGGAAGCACTACAACCGAGTAAGTGGTTATCGCTTTCATTTACTGTTTTCATATTATAAACTGTATTGTGGGGCTGCTCACTGTAAGTCTCCTTTCATAAACTCATATCTACTGTGTAATAATAGTATAGATATTTCGAGTTTCCCCGGCAACTACGTCTAGAACTAAGTGACGCTGTTTCATTTATTCGTAGAAATAGACGCCTAGATCCCCAATAGGAGCACCAGATACAGTCTTCTCTTCGGCTGTCCTCCTTAGGAATCGTCAAGAAGCTCTACTCCCCAAGATGAATGTATTCTCCGTGAATGGCATCTTTGAGTTTCTTCCAAATTCTCGAACTTTCCTGACTTGATCTATTCCTTGTGGATAGCTTGCCTTGAATGTCTCGGGGTTTGGGTACCCACTACGGTCATAATCTTGGACCTTAACTAAGGAACCCTCTTTAAAAGCTAAAAGTCGCTGGATAGTAAACCTCATACGTTTACCAGTGGTTTTCATTTTTAAAAGAGTTATCTCTCCTAATGGAAAGGAGATGATAGACCCACGGGCTTCTTAAAAGCATCGGCCTCCTCTTGGGCATTATTCAAGGACCCTACGGCTTCTTAGAAGTATTCACAGCCTCCTCTTAGGCTTCATATAATGATCTCTTCCTCCGGGAATGATAGCCTCCTCTTGGGCTTCGTACAAGGACCCGTCGGCTTCTTAAAAGATTCCAGCCTCCTCTTGGGCTTCGTACAAATTGTCCCGACGACCTCCTAGAGGTATAGGAACAGAACCTAGTCATCCTCATAGAACAGTCCTTTCATAGAGTCTACTACTGTTTCTCGAAGCATAGTACAAAAGATAAAACTCTAGACTTGGACAGTCTAACTTCCTTGAGTCTCAAAGACATTCTTAAGCACCCTTCGTTAAATAGGAAGGAAACCCGCAGACTCGGATAGTCTCAATACCCTTTGGATTTTCCGTTTCCTCAAAGAAAAGGAAATATCCCTGATCCTCAAATTAAATCCCTGTGTACAGTGTTACTCATATAAGAACTGATTTTCTCTTTTAAATCAGTATATTGGATCTGTCACTCAACTGAAACAGTTACAATAGCCTCCATCTAGGGCTTCGTACGAGATACCAAAATTCTCCCCAGTGGAGTCAAAACAACCTTTTAGCCTCTCTCTCAGGCTTTGTATGAGACACAAAAGATTCCCTCGTTGAGTCAATCACCCCTTTTTTTGCCTCCATCTCGGGCCTCGTACGAGATATAAATCCCTTAAGCAAGAGTCGAACTCTTTGCTAGCCTCCTCTTAGGCTTTGTATAACGATATGCCCCACTGGGTCAAAAACTTTTAGCCTCTCTCTCGGGCTTTGTACGAGACACAAAATAGCCTCCTCTTAGGCTTTGTATAATGATTTTCCTAGCGGAAATTAGCCTCCTCTTAGGCTTTGTATAAGAAAACCACTGGTTGATCCAATCAACCTTTTAGCATCAAAGTTGTGCCTCGTTCATGGTACACAAACATCAACAACTCCTTTCCCTTCATCTAATCGCTGTAAGCGGCAAGCCTCTGGATCATCTATATCCATGCCACTGTCCCTCTTTTAGCATGAGAAATTCCTAAGGAAAGATGGCATTGCTCTACACTGAGTTAAAATCTTCTCCTTCAGGTTAAAACCCTTTCTTCGGAAATTATGGCATTGCTCGGATCCGCGTATCCTAGTTAAAGTAATTCTCCTTCTCCCCTCTTTAGAGATGACAAATTCTCTCTAAAGTCGAGGTCTTTTAGCTTCACATCTTGGGCTTTGAACAAGATACAAATCACCTTTCGCTTCACGTCTTGGGCTTTGAACAAGACACCAAAAACCAATTTCCTCCCATAGAATAGGAGGAACTACGAACGCTCTGATTTCCCTGTTTCGGTAAACGGGAATACGTAGGCATAAGATCGAAAGAAAAGATCTTAGCGAGCGCAATCAACAAAAAACCCAAATCCCATATCTCCATCAATTAAAAGCAGTAATTCAAAAGCATCAGTCCTAACATCCTAATCCTTATTCCCCGACAGAAACCCTTTGCCTAGGAAAAAGAAAGAAAGAACCGTATTGGCGAAATACGAATAACCAGTACAAAGGCCCCCCCACATTGATAGCATCCATAACCTAACAGACCGCTGTTTAAACTCAGTATGCAAGCAGGGTTAATTGGAGACATCTATTTCCCTTCCTTATTCAGCTCACAATAGGATAAAAAATTAATCGACCTGTAGTTTTAAGCTCAACCGCAGAGAGCGACCAACGCTTAAGAACCGCGTCCAAAATCGCTCGCTACAGGTTGGAGGCAGATGAGGTTCTTCAAAATCTGGGTATGTTGCGTCTAGGTTTGGGGTTGTCTTGGTCACTTTTGCCAAGTTTTGGCTAAAAAGGGGGATAATGGTTTTCTGATGCTGTCTGGGTTTGGGTACATTCCTGCAGTTGGTTTGCAAGAATGTTGGTTAAGATGTTCTGACATCTTAACAATTTTATTTTCCTTGTGTCTTGTGATATGAGTTGTGAAGCAGGTTGTGTCTTGTGACCTGAGTTACGCAATCTATGTTCTCAGTGTTACGAAGCCTACAACCGCTGTTGCTTTTCTCGAGGAGTCTTCTGGTTCCCAAGACCTTGTCGCAACTGCGAAAAAACAACCGGCGAGAAAACTATAACAAAAGAGTCGCCATCGAACGTTATTTATCCCGACGCAGGGAAAGGAAACGACAGAAGAAAACCTAAAAGAGGGAAAGACATGGTCATCGCAACCATAGTCCGGGTTCGGGAGCTGGTTACGCGAGGGGAAGGTATTAGCACCCCCACGCGTCCATCGTACTCGATGGGATCCACGCTTGTTGTCTAATCAAAGGGTGAGTTATCCTAAAGTCTACGGCTAAACAGAAAACATGGAAGGGGGAGCAAAGGCGGACTCGCAAGGATTATCGCAATCCAATACCTACGTATCTTCGTGGACGAATGAAGAATCAGAGTCAACGTAGTTCGACAGACTACGCACTAAAAGGGGGGAGGTTGCTCGCCAAGACATCGCCGTCTTGTGCCTACGTATCCTCAATCTAACCAGAGAGAGGAAATCAGAGCAGTTGTAGTTCGACCTAACGAGGTCTTAGTGTTTTTTATGAGCGACGTTAAGTTCGCGTCCGACAGTTAGGGTCGATGCCTGTTTGCGACTTGAACGGAAATAACGTGCTCTTTTCTGAAAATGGTTTGAAACTCAGTTAATCTCGAAGGATAAAAAAGGGTTTGAATTTGTTTTGTGTTTTTTAGACAGAAGTGGATTGAAGTTAGTTCGTAACTTGCATTGCACCGAAGTCTATGACGTAGGAACGAATGCATAGCAAATCGTCCCAAGATGGGACGTCCACTAAATACTCTAGAAAAAGGAGAGGAAACCCCTCATTTCTCATTTCCCACATACAAGGCTCATGCGCAATACACGTTACCTTTATTAAGTGTCTTAGAATTGTTATGAGATGAGAAGAGAAGACTCAAGTCTAAAAGAAAACGCTACGGGAATTCTATCCTAATGTTGTCATGCAAAGATGGCCCTAAGGTTGAGGTAAGAGGGGAAGATTCTACCTAATGTTAGCATGCATGGTTTGAATCCTAATGTCTATCCTATTCAAAGCTTAATCAAAGATTAAGTTGGACTAGGAAGCCTAAGGGAGCAAGCAAGAGCAAGGCAAAAACCAAAGAAATAAACCAAAAACAGCGGCTACAACAGCGCTCCAGCACCTGCACAGCGGTAAAATCCAGCACATACACCAAACAACATTCAACAACTCAAGTTTCCAGCACAAAACGGGTGTAAAAAGCAACAGGCAGCAAAGGTATACAATTGACAGCATGTTAAATAATTCAGAACAACAGCTGTAAAAAGCAGGGCAGCATGCAAAACATCTAAACAAATACCCAATCAATGCTCCAAGCAAGCAACAATTGCACACAAGCATACATATCTAGACAATTTGAGCATATGAATTGCAAGTATCAATAATGAACAACAATGATCATGTTAACAAGTCAAGAACAAGTATTCTCAACAAAGTTGCACAACTCGAACATTGATCAAAACATCATGCATAAGCAACCACGGAAACAAACAACAATCACGCATCACAAGTCCAGCAAGTTGAGCATTAATCAAGAATTAACATAATTCAAATGTGTGTGCATCATGTTTATTGCATCAATTAATTAACAACGTAAACATAAACATTCATCGATGAAAACCAAGAATCGCGTGTCGAAGAATCGTGTTCATGCAATGGTGTGAGGTGATACAACTCAAGAATGATCCACAAATCATCAACATATTAATCCATGAAGTTTAGACATGCAAAGGATCTCAAACAAACAAGAAAATGCAAGAAAATCACATTCTGCAGCAGTGGTAACCGGTTATCAGATATGCTGTAACCGGTTACTCAGTTCAAAATAGACAAAAATTACGCAGAAAACAACAGGGTAACCGGTTAGCAGATATGCTGTAACCGGTTACTCTGCAACAGAATTCAAAAAAACAGTTTCCAAAATCACTTTTCAGCAGCTTATCACTTCTCCAATCACCTGCATGTTAGGGCATCTCAATATGCACGAAAATTACATCTCAAAATCTACAAACACACATCAATCAACCAGCAACAACAATCAAATCCACAAACCAATGGATCAAACACAACAAACTCAAGATCTACATCATGAACAAGCAAAATAAGCTAAAGTGAAAAGTTGATCTGAAATTCACCAACCTACAAAGCTGAGAATTGCTTTGGTGAGTGTTGATAAGCTGCAAATGTTGAATCCAAGCTAGAAAACCAGAGATCCAATGCTATCTTCACCAAAAAATGAAAAATAAATGCAATGTGATGAACTTGCTTCAAGCTTCACCAAAAAATCACTTCCAAGAACTTAAATCCAGAAGCAAAACAACAGCAAAACCAGAATTCCTTCAAGAATTAGTGAATGGATGAAGGTTTAGTTCCAAGATCAACAAATTTTAATGCAAAATTTGTTGAACTTTGATGATGGAACTTTGAGTGAGGGTTTTGGAATGAGAGAAAAGTTGAAAGAAATTGGAGTGAGATGTGTAGAAAAATTCAGAAAATGGATCAAAGTTATGTGAGGTTTGGAATGAATTGATTTAAATAGAAGCTAGGTTAGGAATTCAAATGTGGTTTGGAGTGTGGGTTAATGAGTGGAATGGAGATTAGGAATGGAATTTAAAAATAAAATGTGGAATTAGAGTGGAAAATGATGGAAGGAATTTGAATTTTGGGTGGAAAATGATGAAAATAAAGCAATTCTAGATCCTTCCCACACATGCACAAGCCAAGCACATGATCACAAATGATGCAAACTTAATTTTTTTTCAAGTTGCGCCCAGAGTAACCGATTATCACATATGCTGTAACCGGTTACTTAGTTCAAGGAGCCTGAAAATGTGCAGAAAAACAAAGGAGTAACCGGTTATCAGATATGCTGTAACCGGTTACTCAACTCAAATTTTGAATTTTGGCGCCTTTTGGAGGGAAACTTGGAAAAGTGACATCTGACAGCTGTTTTGAACCCCGTTAAGCCTCTGAAACTCAAAACTTGATATTGCTACTGAGTAACACCTGAAATGAAACAAAAATTTTTGCTAACACCTCAGAATATCCTGTTGAATTAATAATGTCTGATACTGGATCGCTTGATAAAAAATGACTGCCAGAGCTTCTGATTATCAAAACGTCTAATGAGCAAAACAAAAAGCTCAAAAGACCTTGAAAGCTATCTGCTTGGCTCTGAATACTGCTGAACATCATACTGGAATTGATAACGCCATGAGCTGTTGGAAAATACCTTAATCCCATGCCCAAAAGAAACATGCCAATGCAAAATGACGATGCGAATGAAATGAAACCTAAGCCAGTTAGAGTTAGAAACAAGGGGGCAAATTTTGGGGTGCTACAGCTGCCCCTATTCAATCAACTTGGACCTGAAAGGGTGATAGAAACGGCTTTCAGACATTTTAGGTCCATAGAGATTGAATACCGAAAGAACCCAAAAATTTGCAAACTGTGGGGATAATGAAATAGAGTGTTTGCCAGCCGAAGATGGACTATGCTGGGAAGGTAAGACCGGCCGAAGGCGGGCTAACCAACAAAAGAATACGAGGACGGTCGAAGGCGAACTCGAAAGGAAAGACCAAGCCGAAGGTGGATTTACCAACAAAATAATACGAGGACGGCCGAAGGCGAACTCGAAAGGAAAGACCAAGCCGAAGGTGGACTTTCAAACAAAGGATACGAGGACGGCCAAAGGCGAACTCGAAAGGAAATACCAAGCCGAAGGTGGACTTTTAAACAAAGGATACGAGGACGGCCGAAGGCGAACTCGAAAGGAAAGACCAAGTTGAAGGTGGACTTTCAAACAAAGGATACGAGGACGGCCGAAGGCGGACTCGAAAGGAAAGACCAAGCTGAAGGTGGACTTTCAAACAAAGGATACGAGGACGGCCGAAGGCAAAATCGAAAGGAAAGACCAAGCCGAAGCTGGACTTTCAAATAAAGGATACGAGGACGGCCAAAGGTGAACTTGAAAGGAAAGACCAAGCTAAAGGTAGACTTACCAACAAAAGATACGAGGACAGCCGAAGGCGAACTCGAAAGGAAAGACCAAGCTGAAGGTGAACTTTCAAACAAAGGATATGAGGACGGCCGAAGGAGAACTCAAAAGGAAATACCAAGCTAAAGGTGGACTTTCAAACAAAGGATACGAAGACGGCCGAAGGCGAACTTGAAAAAGAAGACCGGCTGAAGGCGGACTAACCAACAAAAGGTATGAGGACGACCAAAGGTGGACTTTCAAATAAAGCATACGAGGACGGCCGAAGGCGAACTCGAAAGGAAAGACCAAGCCGAAGGTGGACTTACCAACAAAAGAAAACGAGGACGGCTGAAGGCAAACTCAAAAGGAAAGACCAAGCCGAAGGTGGACTTTCAAACAAAGGATACGAGGACGGCCGAAGGTGAACTCGAAAGGAAAGACCAAGCCGAAGGTGGACTTCGCTGGGGATAACATGACAGCCAAGGGTAAAAGTAATAATTTTACGACCCTCGAATTTATCTGGAATCAAAATTGGGGGAAAAGAGAAGTCTAAACAGACAACTCTGCAGGGGTGTACCAGAATGTACAACAATATGAAGGACGAATCCACTGGAGATCTCACTGGGGATAAAGTAAAACAAAAATCTCCTGAGTTATGCCATTTCTACTGAGGAAAATTCTGGCAACAAATATCAAACCTGGCTTATGCTTCAAATGCCTATGTTTGAATTTTTCTATGGCGTAATGCTCCATACGAAATGGAAATGCTACACGTTTGGGAGGATGTCATGCAAACGAGGCTTATACAATGCAAAAGGAGCGCTCCAGCGAAATAAATGCTGAAGGAGAAGGCAACTCCATCGGGGATAATAAAATAAATTGTCCTCTGAGTCTGAAAACTCTGCTGAGAAGGATCACATTGAACAACTCCTTTGATCAACAACTTTTGCTGGAGATGAAATCCAAAAGAACATCCACTCTGCTGGGGATTATATATAACTCTTTGAAAAAGGAAACCAGGGCCTGAATCGGAAGACTACCAAATATCACTTGGACTTAAAACCTGTTGGGGATGTCAACCATCGCTGACCAAACCTTCTGCAAATACTACCACCAAACTCTGCTTGGGGAGACAAATCACAAATACTAGACCTGCTGGGGACACCATTGAACTTAATTCGTTGCTGGGGAAATGACTTCGCCCTTATCCTGCTGAGGGTTGGATCATGTCGTTGCTGGTGAAAACACGTTTCCTGACTGGCCAAGACGAGTAGACACCAAGACTCTGTGGGGAAGACAAAATATTTGTCCCGGGAATACATTCCACAAATCTCCTACAGTAATAAAACAACATCCAGCCTAGAGCAATCCACTTTAAATGCTGGCTGGGGAACAATCTTCTGTACTCTGACTGGGGAAAGTGGCAGTCTGATGAGGATGATGAAACCTCAATGCTAGGGAGAATAACTCTGCAGGGGAGAAAAAATCAACGAAACCTGTCGAGGGATATCATTGAGCTTAACCTACTGTTGGAGGAAAGATTTTACCCTGCTGGGGATTAGAGCATGCAGTTGCTGACGGAAATACACTTCCTGACCTGCTGAGGAAAGTGAGTACCAGACTCTGTGGGGAAAATAAAGTCTTTTCAGAGACATCCAACACATCTCCTGCTGGAGATACAACAACATCCACCTTGGAGCAATCGAATTCTGACTGCTTACTGGGGAATAATAAACCAACCATGACTTTGGCTGGGGACACAATCCTCTGTACTCTTGCTGGGGAGAATAAGTTTTGCTGAGGATGATGAAATTTCAGGGCTTGGGGAGGAAAACTCTACTGGGGAAAACAATTTTGTTACCCTGCAAACACAGAACAACAGAATATTTCGTATGCAAAAAATGGCTACCTCGGTTACCATCCACAATGTCCGTTGCCTAAGCAATTTCCATTATTTTCCATTATGCTCCGCAAAGCTTAACGTTTTCACATGCAATGTTTATCAAAGTATCTGACATTTTCACAAACAAAGCAGTAAAAATAAAAACATAAATGGAAAACTCTTTGAGTGAAATGAAAATTTCATTGAATGAATTGGCCTGTGAATATGCATTTACAACTGGAAGCAATTCCTGAAAAGAGGTAATTGCGCAAAAGTAAAAAGAAAATATACATGTTGGCAATGTGGGAAACAAATATCCACCATGATTCAATTCATCTATGACCCGTATGCCTTTGCTTATCCACAGATGCTTTGACCTTCGAAGAGACTGACTGGACTGATTCCTTTCCTTCGAAATTCCCAAGTGTCAAAAGTGATTACAAATCGAACGCAGACCGCAGCCTCTCGCTTTAAAATCCCTAACTTTTGCCTGAATTTCCCTTTTCGGGTTTTCAATCCACCAGGATACCCATTTTTGCCAAAGGTGCCTTTTCAGGTTTTCAACTTTGTGGGTTTATTCTTCTTTTTTCCTTTTTATCCCTAATTTTTGCCCGAACCTTTTTCTTTTTATGGTTCGCCGGGATGCCCTTTTTTGCCTGGATCTTCTTTTTACGTCCAATGGGTCTCTTTTATGCGAAGTATTTTTTTACTGCATCTGCGTTCACAAGGGACGTAAAGTCTTCGCCATCCATTGTTGAGAGTAATAAGGCTCCACCAGAGAAAAGCTTTCTTACTACATATGGCCCTTCGTAGTTTGGAGTCCATTTGCCCCTGTGATCTATCTGAAGAGGGAGGATCATTTTCAAAACAAATTCACCTGTCTGAAAACACCGTGGATGCACCTTCTGATCAAAGGCTTTATTCATCCTGCTCTGATATAACCGGCCATGTGCAATGGCTGCCAATCTCTTCTCTTCAATGAGGCCCAGCTGATTCAATCGGGAACACACCCATTCAACTTTATTGAGCTTCACATCTACCAAAATTCTCAACGAAGGAATCTCAACCTCTAATGGTAGGACTGCCTCCATACCATATACCAGTGAGAAAGGAGTTGCCCCGGTTGATGTACGTACCGAAGTACGATAACCGTGCAAAGCATAAGGCAACATCTCATGCCAGTCTTTATACGTTACCACCATCTTCTGCACAATCTTCTTGATATTCTTATTCCCTGCCTCAAAAGCCCCATTCATCTTCGGACGATAGGGAGAAGAATTGTGATGTTCAATCTTAAAGCTCTGACATAGCTCCTTCATCATCTTATTATTCAAATTCGAACCATTATCAGTAATGATTCTCTCTGGGACCCCATAATGAGAGATGATGTCCTTCTTGATAAACCGGGCTACCACATGTTTGGCGACATTGGTATACGAGGTTGCTTCCACCCACTTCCTGAAATAATTAATGGCAACCAAAATGAAACGATGCCCATTGGAAGCAGTTGGCTCAATCTTTCTAATCATATCAATGCCCCACATGGAAAAAGGCCATGGAGATGATAGTACATTCAGAGGAGTAGATGGTACGTGTTCCTTGTCGGCATAAATCTGACATTTATGGCACTTCTGGGCGTATTTGAAATAATCGGACTCCATAGTCATCCTGTAATACCCTGCTCTCAACAATTTTCTAGCCATAGCATGCCCATTGGCATGGGTACCGAAAGAACCTTCATGAACCTCTTCCATTAACAGGCATGCCTCGTGTTCATCAACACAACATAGCAAGACCATGTCAAAGTTCCTCTTATACAACACATCATCTTCATTCATAAAGAAGTTTCCTGCCAACCTCCTCCGAGTTTTCTTATCCTTGGTAGATGCCCTAGCTGGGTACTCTTGACTCTTGAGAAAACACTTGATGTCATGATACCAAGGTTTTCCATTTGATACATCTTCAACTGCAAACACAAAAGCTGGTCTATCTAGACGCATGATTCTGATTGACGGTGTTTCATTCCATCAATTCACATGATACATCGAGGTCAACGTTGCCAACGCATCTGCCATCTGATTTTCCAATTGGGGTATATGATGAAATTCAACCCTATCAAAGAACGGTAACAACCTTCTGGCATAGTTGTTGTAAGGCACCAGATTTGCCTAACGAGTTTCCCATTCTCCTTTAATCTGATTAACTACCAACGCAGAATCGCCATATACATCGAGGTTCTTGATTCTCAAATCAATTGCTTCTTCTAACCCCATGATGCATGCTTCATACTCCGCCTCATTGTTGGTGCATATGAACGTTAATCGGGCGGTGAAGGGTATGTGAGAACCCCTTGGAGTTGTAATGATTACCCCGATTCTGTTACCATATGAGTTACAGCCCCATCAAAGACTAGCTTCCATTGAGATCCAATGTCGGGTCCTTCGTCAGGCAAAGGTTCTTCATAGTCTTTCATCTTCAGAAACATAATATGCTCATCTGGAAATTCAAACTTCATCGGTTGATAATCCTCGATCAGTTGTTTGGCAAAATATTCTAACAGAACACTTCCCTTAATGGCTTTTTAGGAAACATATTGAATATCGTATTCTGTCAAAACCATCTGCCAACGGGTTATTCTCCCAGAAAGTGCCTGCTTTTCAAACACGTACTTAATCGGATCCATCTTTAAAATCAACAGGGTTATGTGGTTTAACATATACTACCTCAAACGCTTAGCTACCCAAGCGAGTGCACAACATGTTTTTTCCAGCATTGAGTACCTCGACTCACAATCAATGAACTTTTTACTCAGGTAGTAGATGGCATGTTCTTTTCTACCTGACTCGTTGTGTTGACCGAGCACACACCCCATTGAGTTCTCAAGAACCGTGAGATACATAATCAATGGCCTTCCTGGCACTGGCGGCATGAGGACAGGAGGTTCCTGCAAATACTCTTTTATCTTTTCAAATTCCTTTTGACAATTTTCATTCCACCTGACCTCTTGATCTTTTCTTAACAACTTGAATATCGGTTCACATGTGGCTGTAAGATGAGAGATGAATCTAGCAATGTAGTTTAATCTCCCCAAGAAACCACATACCTCTTTTTCTGTTCTCGGTCCGTGCATTTCCTGTATGGCTTTTACTTTAGCAGGATCAACCTCGATACCTCTTTCACTAATAATAAAACCCAGCAATTTTCCAGATCTCACCCTGAAGGTGCATTTGTTCGGATTCAACCTCAGTTTGAACTTCCTCAACCTTTCAAATAGCTTCTGCAAATTCACCAGATGTTCTTCCTTCATTTGTGACTTCACAATCATGTCATCAACATAGACTTCAATCTCTTTGTGAATCATATCATGAAAGAGAGTCACCATTGCCTGTTGATAGGTTGCCCCAGCATTCTTCAATCCAAAGGGCATCACCTTGTAGCAAAACGTTCCCCACGGTGTTATGAACGTAGTCTTCTCCATGTCCTCTGGGGCCATCTTGATTTGGTTATACCCAGAGAAACCATCCATGAAGGAAAATACAGAGTATTGAGCAGTGTTGTCCACTAACACGTCAATGTGGGGAAGCGGGAAATCATCTTTTGGGCTTGCTCTATTCAAATCTCTGTAATCAACACACATCCTGACCTTTCCATCCTTCTTAGGTACAGGCACGATATTAGCAACCCACGGAGGATAATTCGTCACAGCAAGAAAACCAGCGTCCAACTGTTTCTGAACCTCTTCCTTGATTTTAACGGCTATATCCGGTTTCGTCCTTCTCAATTTCTACTTGACCGGCGTACAACCTTCTTTAAGTGGCAACTGATGTACCATAATATCAGTGTCAAGCACAGGCATGTCTTGGTAAGACCAGGCGAAGATATCCACATACTCTCGAAGCATCTCAATCAATCTTCCCTTAACATTGTCTTCCAAAGCAGCCCCAAAGGCAATTACTCTTAACGGGTCACTTGGATGACTCTCTCGGAAGACCAGTTTCATTGGCTCCGACCAGGAGTGCAGAGGCGGATCCATTCATCCATGTCACAATCACTATCCCCCTCATCATCAACAACATTAACCCGATTAAAGAACACTCCAGCACTTGTGAATTGAATTGGGCTAGCATACTTGGGAGGCTCTTGAGCTCGTCGGGGTGGCTTATACCCCAACCCATAAGTATTTTGCTTCATATGAACATCAATGACCTGGCCCCACTTTGGGAACTGCCAGCTTTAACTACGACACGTGCATCTTTGAAAGAAGACATCGAAACTTCTGGCTGATTTACCACTTCGGGTTTATTTACCACCTCAGGCGTACTGACTACTCTTGGAGGTTCCTCAGGAATTTTCACAGCCTCAAAGGCTTGGCATAAAGTCTCATGTATTTCACCATCTACCTCCACATACTTGAAGGTCGATAGGTGAATCACCATGATGTCTTCTTCACCACAGACTATCACAACGTGGCCATCCACCATGTATTTCAGCTTTTGATGCAACATTGACGTTACTGCCCCAGCGCTATGGATCCAGGGGCGACCCAATAAACAACTATAGGCAGGCTGAATATCCATGATGTAGAAAATGGCTTCAAAATTTTCAGGGCCCACTTTGATCGGCAATACAATTTCTCCGAAGACAGACCTCTTGGAACCATCGAAACCACGCACCACCAAGTCACTCGACGTGTAAATTAGCCCACGAGTATCTAACTTCATCAGAGCCTTCTTTGGCAACACATTTAAGGATGACCCAGTATCAACTAAAACATGTGACATTAAGGAGCCTCGACATTCCACTGAAATATGTAGAGCATTGTTGTGATTCCTCCCAGCTGGAGTCAGATCTAGGTTTGTGAACCCTAAGCTATTACCAACATTCACGTGAGCCATAACCCCTTCTAGCTGATTAACAGATATTTCTTGAGGTACATAGGCTGTGTACAAAACCTTCAGCAATGCATTCTGGTGCGCCTCGGAGCACAACAGCAGAGATAGGATGGATATTTTGGATGGCGTCTGATGCAACTGATCAACAATTTTGTAATCACTTTTCCTGATTAATCTCATAAACTCTTCCACATTTTCTAAGAAAGAGTTGTCAACTTGTTTTATTGCAGAATCATTCACGACCTGCTTCTGTACAGAATCGTTCATCACCTGTTTTCCTTTATCCTGTTTGGAACTGCCAACCTGATTGTCTGACAGAATAAAGACTCTGCCACTTCTGGTGATAGCCCCTACGTCAATAGTAGTGCCAACCTCAGAGCTCACAGCCGAGGTTCCTACCAATTCTTGTTTCTTTCCATCAACAAATACCTCAGCCCCATAGTTCCACGGGACAGCTTTGGTACTTTCATACGGGACAGGCCCAGGATTTGTAATGATGACCGGCGCTGGTCTCGCTGGTGCTGATATGGTCATTGTTTTGAAAGGAATTGTTATAGTGGCAACATCATTCTCCTTGTCAGTAGTTTTTCTCTGCTTATCACATCTGTCAAACTATAACGGCCCTTCATCACAACCGTTTGATTGGAGCACACATTCTGAACAGCCCTCATCATAACCAGGGAACACCCCTCCCTTCAGCAACCTTTCCTTCACCACACACAAGGGAGTCTTCAACTCGTTCACGTCTAAAATCAAGTTCAAGGATTCCTTATCTTCAATAACGGCATTAACCCTTGGCCCACCGTGATTCGGCATCGGGTTCTGAATGACATTTGGGGTGTCATTGGAGAAATTAATGGCTTTTGAGTCCACCAAATCTTGGACCTTATGCTTAAAAGCTTTACAGTCCTCAATATGGTGCCTTGGCGCTCTAGAGTGAAATTCACAGTGGGCATTGGCGTCATAACCGGGAGGTGGATTACCGGTAATGGGGGCCAGAGTCCTCTTTTGGATCAATTATAATTGTAGCAAATGTTGAAATAATTGGGAGTAAGGCAAAGGTGGAGTATCAAAATGCCTACTCTGTTTAGGCTTGTCCTGGTGTCTGCGAGGAGCCTGATTTTGCTGCTGAGGCACTGCATGTTGTTGAGGTGCTGCAGGAATAGTTACAGAAGCCACCTGCTGGTTAGAGTTCTGACGATGTCTTCCTTTACCACGGTATGACGAAATAGAATTTGTGTCTCCTTCTTTTTTCTTGTAATTACCAGCATTCGGCTTTTTCCCTCCTCCAGATGAGGATCCATCATTGACCATTTTTTTCCCAGTTTTAATCCCGCTTTCAACCTTTTCTCCGACTAAAACCAAGTCAGCAAATCCACCAGTCATACAGCTTACTAATCGGTCATAATACGGCCCCTGAAGAGTGGCCATGAACATGTCAACCATCTCCTGCTTCACCATGGGAGGCTGGACTCTAGCTGCCAATTCACGCAACCTCTGGGCGTACTCCTTAAAACTCTCATTATTTTTCTATGACAAACTTTGCAATTGTGTTATGTTGGGAGCCATGTCGGTATTGTACTGATATTGCTTGACAAAAGCTTCAACTAGCTCGCGCCAGTTACGAATATGGAATCTCTCTAACTGCATATACCATTCCAAAGATGCCCCAGATAGGCTATCCTGGAAAAGTGCATCAATAATTTCTCATCATCAGAATAGGCAACCATCTTTCTAGCATAAGCCCTGACATGAATCTTCGGGCAAGTGACATCGTTATACTTCTCGAAAGTAGGTACCTGAAACTTGTGAGGGATCCTAACACCGGGGACCAGTCCCAAGTCTTCCATATCCAATCCCAGGGAATTCTGATTCTCAAACGCTTTCAACTTCTCCTCAATCAATCGGAATCTTTTATCACTATCAGGTTGGGGGCCAGCATCCCCACCTGGCAGAAAGAAGACATCATCTTATTGATCATCATAGCGACGACCGTGCACTGTACAAACACTGTTGCCTCCTCCCACTATAGAAGGAATCGCAACATTCTCTCCTCTACCCGGAGGGTGACAACAGAAGGGACAGGAACACCTCCGCCCGGAGGACCAACAGGAATACCATTACCATCCACACCTCCGCCCAGAGGAATGACACCATTGTGAAGGCCACCATGAAGGATACCGTCTTCATCAACTCTTGCGACCAGAGGCTGGACCAGATTCCTTAACTGCTCTTGACCTTGAGCAACACCTTGCATTAACTCCATAAACTGAGCCAAGCGAGCTTGCATCACAATCATCTCAGCTTGTCTTTGTTCCATGGCTTTTCGTTGATTCTGTCTGGTAGAGTATCGGTGAATACGTTGATCAGCAATCCTATCTGAAGAAAAGAACAAGATGAGAAAACCAGAGACAAACACCTGTTATGCACAATGATTATGAATATGCAAATGCAAATGCAAATGAACATGTTTGAATATTCGCAGGGCGATCCACCCCTTGATTCCAGTTTAATAACAAGATAGAATGGAACTTCTACTTATATATTAAGAAAACCAAAGGATAATCATTTGTCAACAATTACAGCCCATGATACAGATAGAGGTCTGATAATCAAAGATCCCAACCAACAAGCCTGGCGGTGATCCAAACACGATAAAAGAGAAAGAGAAAACTATGGCATGTCATCGAAATCCACAAGTGTCAATCCTCCCCAGCCATTATGCTTTTTGCTCCACTCTTGCGCTTCTTTGAATAACTTCTTGGTTTCGGGATGCCTCGGTCTCTGAATCAACTCCTGAATGAGGATATCTCTTCTGTGCATGATCCCTTTCAAGTATCGGCAGTGCAACTCCCAAGCATCTTCTTTGAAAATTCCATCCATGCTGGGACCCTCATTTCTAGGTCTCTTCACTTCTGCTTGAATCTTCAGCTCCTCTATAGTAGCTATGGCCTCATTGAGTTGATCTTCGACTGCTCATTTCTGGAATGTCCCTGATAGGATCTCTTCATCTTTCTTTTTGAGCTTCAATTTCAAACTCTCAATCTGCTCCAGAAACTTTTCTTCTTTCTGCTTGTTGGCAGTCATTGCAGTGTTTCGGTAAGAGTTGAACTTGTGAATTTTTGACAATGCTTTGGCCAAGTCTTCCTTCTTAGACTTGAGAACCCTGCTAATACCCTTTAGAGCTTACCCTACCTTCTTTCTGGCCGTGACCTCGTCAGCTAGCTCCTTTTCCTTCTTGGCGAGAAGTTCTGTCTTCATCTTGGCAACATGGACAGCTTCACCTCGCTCGTGCTTCAGCTGATAGATCTCTCTCTGTAGCTCACTATTCTCTTCTCGCAACTTCTCCTTCTCAGCCCACAATTTGTTAAACTTCTCTATCTCAACTGTGGTGGGAGGCTCAATCATTAGTAGATACAACGGCGGCTCTATTGAGAACGGCAGGAGCTTTTCTTCTGCTCTCCTCCGAATCCACTCCACATACAGAGAGAAAGCTCTGTTGTTACACTTTCCAAAAGAGGTATTTCCTTTCTTATGAATCTGTCCCCAAGCAATCACAGCTCTCTTCAACATCTCTTGGTCTTCAGTACCATTGAAGAACAGGGACTCTCTAATATCTTGATCTTCAGGGGGAACTCTCAATGCATACCCAAACTGCCTGATAGTGAGTGAAGGTTATAATTAATTCCGCCTTTCCTCCCCACAAAAGGTACGTTTGGGAACTCTCCACAGTTGAAAATTAGCTCTATTCCCAGCAAACTGTGATTAAGCCAAACGATATTATCAGCAGTCAATCCCATCAACTTCTTGGACCACTTCAAAGAACCCTCCGTATCCACAAATGCCCCAGTCTGAGGAAGATGACTCAAAAACCATATAGATTGGAGTGGCGCGCAACAGCTTACACTCCTTCCTCGCCTATTCTCGTTCTTGTAGTGGACTGAATGGTATACATCACCAAGAAGAGTAGGTACAGGATTTCTCAAGATAAAGATCCGAACCGCGTGCATATCAACAAGAACGGGGATGTTAGGGAATAAGACAATTCCATAAATGCAAAGAGCTAGTATAGCGTTGAAAGCGGACCAACTTCTCGCCTTAGCATATAAGCTAGCTTGATCAAACAGAAACTTCAAAGGGAAACCTTTAAATCCTTGCTTGTCAACAATATTATTACTCAGAATGGATTCTCCAATGTGAAGAGCAGCTGCCATTTCTTCCAGGCCTGGATGTTCTTCAGAAAAAAAAGGTATCTTCGGCTTGATGGAGATTCCCAAAATAAATGAGAACTCTTCCAAGGTTGGAGCCAATATATAATCCGGGAAAGTGAAACAGCGCAAAGGAGGGTCATAGAATTGCAGGAGCGTATGAATGACATCACGCTCGTTCTTTGAGATATTACGGACAACCTCCAATATCTTCCCATATTCATCTTTGAACTCAGTGCGGACCCCAGGATCAGTCATGCTAATCATTTTGTGAACCAAATTCAGAGTTGGGTCTAGGAACGTGTACGCTACATTCTTCTTCCTCTGAGCATCCATGACAGGAAAACTTCAACAACCGGAATCAAGGGTAAGATGCAAGCCCTGAAAAATGTCAAACATGTTAGAATGCAAGATAATGCCAATGCAAACATGGGATCAAGGTATCCAACTGCTCTGAATATCTGCTGTGCTGTTAACTGATCACAGACCACAAACCCAGAAGCCCAAAATATCAGAACATCAGATCACTGAGATAACTAGAAAACCAGGTAGATAACTACACACTAACGAGAAACTCAGAAAACCAGGTAGGTTGAAGGTTAAGGTCACCTGCAAACCTACAAACATCCATCCCCTCTCACATGTGGGTTCTAGAAAATTGAGGATCCTCAGCGTCAGATTCTCGATTTGAGAAGCAATAGTACATTCATCCCTCGGGGTACAATATTATCGCCAAACAAAGAGGTTGTCCACTGATTCCCCCAAAAATAAGGCCATCCTATGTGTCGCGGTCGGCTAAAAATTGGAGTCGCCATCATATTTTATAAGGAAAATAAATGATAAACCTAAAATCCTATTCCTAAGGGTAGAGATTCCTAAGGTTCGGGAGTCAGTTAAGTGAGGGAAAGGTGTTAGGCACCCCTCACTTCCATTGTACTCAATGGGATCCTCCTTAAGTTTTAGGGTATGTTTGTTTGTTGTCTAACTTTTTATTTATTTACAAAAGAAACCTAAGTTTTTTATTATTATACTTGCTAGGGTGTACAACCCTATGCCTACGTACCTTCGATTTTGAAGGATCAGAGTAATTGTAGTTCACCTCCCCTATTCCTACCCCCTAATCCTATTCCTAACCCTAATCCCAAACTTAATCCACTATTTATACTTTTGGATAAAGAGTTTTCTATCCCCATATCTATTATTTATACTTTTAGATAATGAGTTCTATCCCTTAATCCATTATTTATACTCCTAGATAAGGAGTTCTATCCCTTAATCTATTATTTATACTCCTAGATAAGGAGTTTTATCCCTTAATCTATTGTTTATAGTAATAGATAAGGAGTTCTATCCCTTAATCTATTATGTATACTCCTAAATAAAGAGTTTTATCCCTTAATCTATTATTTATACTCCTAGATAAGGAGTTTTATCCCTTAAATCCCAATCCGTTTATTTATACTCTCGGAGGAAGAGTTTTATCCCAAAATCCTTATCCGTTGTTTATACTATCGGAGGGAGAGTTCTATCCCAAAATCCCTTATCCTTTATTTAGACTCTCGGACAAAGAGTTTTATCCCTGAAAAATCCCTTATCCATTGTTTATACTCTCGGATGGAGAGTTTTATCCCAAAATCCCTTATCCCTTGGCCTATATTTATACTCTTGAAACCTAAGAGTGTTATCCCTAAATCCCATCCATTGTTTAGACTCTTGGACAAAGAGTTTTACCCCAAGTTTTTAAATTCCTACAAAAATCCTTTTATACCCTTTATATTTAAAAAAGGTAAATCCCTAAAATTCCATAGAATTTAGTAAAAAAATAATAAATCTCAAAAAGCCATTATGCTAAAAAATAGCAAAATTAATCCCTAAATTATTCCAATTCAAAAAAAGATAATTGCTTAATTCAACATACTCCCAAAAATAAAAGAATTTAATCGCAAAAAAACAAAATTAAATTAAACT
Source organism: Lathyrus tuberosus (assembly GCA_022829125.1). Taxonomy (NCBI): domain Eukaryota; kingdom Viridiplantae; phylum Streptophyta; class Magnoliopsida; order Fabales; family Fabaceae; genus Lathyrus; species Lathyrus tuberosus. The sequence goes on along the minus strand of JALAZF010000092.1, from coordinate 3,137,666 downwards.
TTAATTTGATATCCTCATCCCCAAAATCAATATTTCAATCCAATTTTAAAATCCCAAAAATATAAATTTCCCTTGTAACAAATCATACAAATTTTTAATAAATTCAATTCCCAAAATGTCATCCCAAGAAAAACCATAAATAAAATCCTAAAAATTATTCCTATTTAAAATATAAATAAATTATTTATATTATAAAACCCAAAATTAAGAAAAATTCCCAAAAAAATCCAAAATAAACCCTAAAACTCTTAAATACATTTTCTCCTAGAAATAAATAAAAAAGAAACAAATAAAAAACTCAAATTCTTCGCAACTATGTCATCCCAAAAATTCAGGAATAAAATCTCACTTATAAAACTTTATTCCTATTTAAAAATACAAATCATTTTAAATAAAAAATGAAAAAAGTCCCAAATATTATATATATAAAACCCAAAATAATTCCTAAAATTCCTAACTAAGCTTCCTCTAATAATAATCCTAAAAAATCCTAATTAAAATATTTAATCCCTAATTAATAATTAAATTAAAGAACTAATTTAATTAATTAAATTGACCCAGGGGAGGTGCATTCTCCACTACATATTATTGTTGTCAAATAAATCTATTTGGACTCTTATAGAATTTGACATAAAAAATTGATAAACTTGTTTGGTTTGAGAAAGGATCACGTTGATCCTACTACTTAAAAACTGCAACTTTTTTCACAACAATATGAATCAGTCAAAACATTAATTATTTTTTGTATTTGTGTTATATTAATTAACAACAGAAGAATTCTTACCATAAAATATTAACTAATTTTAACAACATACACCCTGATTAAACAATAACTTAATTGCCAAAATCCTTAAAAAAGGAGTGCATTATAGATCGAAGACAGAGAAAGTGGCATTTCATCTCCTTCATAGAAACGCATCCCTCTCCCCCTTGTTTCAACCTTTTTCATCTCAGATCCCTTGAAATCTCTTCACAACCCAACAACAAAAATTCAAGAAGACACGAAACAAGCGGAAAAGTGGCGGCGGCAAAGTGTGCATCGCCGGCGGAGGGTGAAGGTCGCGGTGGTAATAGATTCCGACCGCGGGTTTGTACAGCGGTCGCAGTGGGTTTCACGGTTGCGATCTGAGGTGCTTGGGTCGGAGGGGTTTTCCGGCGGAATAAATATGTGGTGTTCGTGCGAGGTGCAACCGCCGGGGTTAGGTTCGACCTCAGTTTTTTATCTTCGATTCCTCGATTCTAATCGAATTTCGACTTAATGTTCTCGGCTGAGATTTCAAGTGTGTTTCATGATTGATTTCGGATTCGGTTGTGATTCGATTTCGGTTCTGGGTTGTTTCATTGTTATTTAATTTCTACACAAACTTGAATTTTAGTTTGAAAGTATGTTGCTTGAGGATTATGTTTTATTCAGAGAGTTTGGTTTATGAAAAAAACTTGTGAATGTGGTTATGTTTCATATTTACAGTGAAAGCAGGAATTTTATTTTTGGGAGTTATTGTTATTGATTTGTGGTTTAAAAAATTACAGGTTACTGGTGTTGTTGGAGTTTAAAACAAGGTTTTAATCAGACTTCAATTTTAAACTAACATTAGGATAAATGTTACCAAACTATGCATTATGTATAATCATGGAAAAGGATGGACCAATACCGGACTCGGAATGACAAATTCAAAGCATATTTTCTCACGATTGGGCACTGTAGCCATGTGCTTAGGATTAGTACAAGCAATTCCCAGCACATTTGTAAGTTGTAACTATGACCGAACCTTCTAGTTTTGTAATGCCAAAGTTAACTATCCTATTCTAAAAAATGTTACCTTAGAATATATCTATAACTCACGGATCATTCATGTTTAAACAAAATATTTTTTATAATAGATTTTATAATTCTTTAGCATGAAAAATGATGTTCTTATCACTGCTGTGAAACTACTCCTCATCCTATATATATCATCCACCTTATGTTGATTTCAAGAATCTAAAATAGTGATACAATTATTATGTTTCAAACTGGGTATACCGATCTGAAAACAAATCTCAAAACTGCTAGAAATTTACAGGTAATTTAAAAACTATATGAAATAGAATTGATTTTCTTGCTAGCAAATAAAATTTAAACCCAAAAATAGCAAATAAAATTTAAACCCCAGAACTGTTATGGTGATACTTATCAGACATTAAACAAAAAGTAACATATCACAAAATAATTAAAGTGGTGAGGTGGAACTAACCTACGGGATCGAGGTTTATCCCGGTGAGCAAAATAAATAAGTTTTTTTAGCTTTCTCCCTTCCTTTCTTTATGCAATTGATTCCTTTCCCTCAACTCCTGTATTTCCGTTTTATTTCCGTTTTGTCTTTGATCTGATCTTCTTCTTTTCTTGAACGAGTGATGAAGGCTTAGGGTTTGATTGTTGTTGTTCTTCGATGTGGAGAACAACAACGGTTAGATAGTGTTTTTGTAAAATCGTGGAGAAGTAGGTTTTTTCTCAAAAATAGAATTTGTGGTCTATATGTACGTGAATGGTTTTGAGTAGTGTGAATGCCCCCATGATTGTAAAAAATGTTCCTATTTATATTAAAAATTAGGTTTTAAACATTAAATTAAATAATTAAGAAATAAGTAAAAAAAATCAATGTTAATATTTTCTATCCAAAAATAATGATTTTATGCAACAAATAAAATATTTTGTGTTTAATGCATTTTTTAATTAGGAAAAAATTTCCAAGATAAAATAGATCATAAAATTAAAGATTAAAAATAGCAATAAAACTAATGAAAAATAAACTCCCCTTTTTATTATTTTTTGACTTTTTAAATTACTCATATTAATTATTTCCTAAAATGAAAATATTAACCTAAAAATGGATTGATCTAAAAAGAACAAAATCTCTAAATATTTTTTTGTGTATTTTTTTATATTAACAATCAATTTAAATGAAATGTTAAATGAAATTGAATCACTGTCCTTAAATAAAATGTGAACATAATTTTTCCAAATATTTTTTATTTTAGGATTTTTTGACCATTTTTTTAATAAGAAGGTGAAAATTTGAAAATTAATTATTTTTTAAAAATGTCTTTTCAAGAAAACGAAAATTAATTAAAATTGGTTTTAAAAATGCAGTTTGTGACCTTTAAAATAATAAAAGCAAACAAACAAGGCTAAAAAAAATGTATACGGGATTCGAACCCACAAACTCACACCTAACCATTACAGACGCCAACCAATTGGACTAACTTGACACTTTTGATTTTATTTCCATTTTTAAAGTACTAAAAAAAACTAGTGGTCAAAATTTAGGGTACGACACTATGTAAGTTCCCAGCTTCGGGTCCTCGGATCAAGAAGTATAATGGGTTTGCCATTTCTGGTCTGCCATTACTACCTATTGGGAGGAGTGCCTCTACTGAGTCCTCGGGGAAATGGTTGCCAGAGTCGACAGCTCTCTAGATCAACACCCCGAAATGCGCAAGACGCGCACGTCGGAATATCTCCCAAGAAAACCTCGTCTGGATGTGAATTTCGTGAACACCAAACGTACCAAGATGGCGCATAGGTCCCACTACTTTCCACTCTAGTCCTAGGTGTATACTCAAGCCTGTGTATTGGGCTTATCCCTCGTGAATCCAACCCACCCAACAGCACAGCAGCAGCAGAACAGCAAGACAACAGTAATCAAATGCAGTAAATGCGGTAAAATACAGTAATACAGTAATATACAACAAAATAAAACACAACAATAAACACCCAATGAAATAAAAACAAACAAGCGCTAGGATTGACTCGCTTAGGGAACCAGTTTCCCCAGCAGAGTCTCTAGCTGTGGCAACTACGAAAAAACAACCGGCGAGAAAACTATAATAGAAGAGTCGCCACCGAACGTTATTTATCCCAACGCAGGGAAAGGAAACAATCGAAGAAAACCTGAAAGAGGGAAAGACTTGGTCATCGCAACCATAGTCTGGGTTCGGGAGTCGGTTACGCGAGGGGAAGGTATTAGCACCCCCACGCGTCCATCGTACTTGATGGGATCCACGCTTGTTGTCTAATCAAAAGGTGAGTTATCCTAAATTCTACGGCTAAACAGAAAATGGGGGAGGGGGAAGCAAAGACGGACTCGCAAGGATTATCGCAATCCAATGCCTACGTATCTTCATGGACGAACGAAGAATCAGAGTCAACGTAGTTCGACGAACTACACACTAAAAGGGGGGAGGTTGCTCGCTAAGACATCGTCGTCTTGTGCCTACGTATCCTCAATCTAACCAGAGAGAGGAAATCAGAGCAGTCATAGTTTGACCTAACGAGGTCTTAGTGTTTTTTTATGAGCGACGTTAAGTTCGCGTCCGGCAGTTAGGGTCGATGCATGTTTGCGACTTGAACGAAAATAACGTGCTCTTTTCTGAAAATGGTTTGAAACTCAGTTAATCCCGAAGGATAAAAAAGGGTTTGAATTTGTTTTGTGTTTTTTAGACAGAAGTGGATTGAAGTTAGTTCATAACTTACATTGCACCGAAGTCTATGACGTAGGAACGAATGCATAACAAATCGTCCCAAGATAGGACGTCCACTAAACACTCTAGAAAAAGGAGAGGAAACCCCTCATTTCTCATGTGTGCATAGATAAATATTGTTCAAGGTACCAAGGGAAGATATGTTCTTAATATTACCATCACTCAAGCTATAAAGGTTTCTTAGGCCTCAAGGCATCCTAACATGTCCATCACCTCATCAAATGATTGAAATTGGCAAGAGGTTTGAAGTGGCTCACACTCTCATATCTGTTGATCATCAAGCTAGGGTTGTGAACATCTTGGAATGTGGCATCTCTTTGGGCAAGGATTTGGAAACTTTTTCATCATCTTATCTCACACATCATCTTTGTTTAAAGAATTCTACATCATGATAAGAGGAATTAAGGTTTTGAAGATGTGCGCTCATCTCCTAGATTGTGAGGGCCAAAATTAGGGTTTGTGATAAAATTAGTTCATTTCTGATTCTTTGAGCAAGACTTGATTCCATGGCCTCCTATATGTTCTCAAGTGTCTAGGTATAGAATATTGATCATCAATTTGAATCAGAGGGCTATCAATTGATCAGATGATTGAGAATCAGTAAAATCGGGGATAAAGTCAACTGGGCAGTGAAAAAGTCAACTCCTGACTTTTTTGGGGTCAACTTTGTGTTTTTCAAGTCAAATATGATCAATGGGTGAGATTTGATCAAGGATTGTTCAAGGAATTATCAAAAATCAAGAATTTGAAAAGGTTGCCATTTTTGGAAAATTAGGTTTTTAGAAAGTTACTATTTTTGGAAAGTTCTCATGTTTGTTTAACAACTTTCAAGGCCAATTTCCTCCATGATCCAAGCTCCATTTTGAAATCTTGTCCACATGAAAGTTGTAGGTTGTAATTCAAGCTTTCCATTGATGTAAAGAATGCTCCATTTGGATGTTTGAATCAAGAGTTATAGTTTCTTAAAGTTCAAGGTTTCAATTTGTGATTATGGTTAAAAACTTATAATTTTTCTAAGTGTTTTGGCATATTTGGTGGACACAACTTCAAGTCATAATTTCACATGGTTCCAAGCCCTATTTCATTTGATAATTAACATAGAAATTGTTCTATATGGTTCCTACTTTATGGTGGTATCAAGATCAAACCATTTGGAGCCATGGTCATTGAGTAATCTTCATTCAAAGTGGACCTCATGCACTTGTGCAACACCATTCATGTTATGGTTTCATGGCATGTCATGATTCTGATTTTGGCAGCATGCTTCTTTATGCCATCATGTTCACGCATTACATCACCAATTTGTGCCAAAAATGTTTAAACATTCCATAATATGCAATGCATACCTCATGTGTTATTTTTGCCATAGATGGAAAGTTGAAATTGTACAAACTTTGCATCCCACCCTCTCTTCTCACGTGCAATCCCACTCCATGCTTCCCTCATGATCTTTTCACTCACAAAAGGCACACTCAAAACCTCCCTCCAAACCTGAAACAACCCTAAACCCGTGCCAACACCATGTGCACCTATTTTTCACATTTTTCATTGCCAAACCTAAAGAACAAACTCTAAGCCATGTCGCTTCGTGCCAACCCTAAAAACACATCATATAAAACCAACAAACTCCAAACCTGGGGGTCATTCTCTTCATTTTTCAGATCTAAGCATCAAAATCCTCTCAATTTTCTCATCTTCGAGTTCTTCAATTTATGGGATATTTTTGCATTTTCTTGGCTGAATCATCATCCATCAAGCATTATCTTGCTTCTGTTTTCAAATATCTTGGCTGAATCATCATCCATCACTATTTGGAGCTCTGCAACTTCTAGAATTCTTCATTGTTAGCTTGGATCTGGTAGAGGAATTACAATGGCATTCTGAGTGAATTGAGCTTCGATCTGTAATCTACAAGGTTCAAGGAAGTGTTTTGCAGCTTTTGGTGATCTAACTTGAAGTATTGAAGAGGCAGTGGACCATCTCTACTCAGTAAGCTTTCTCATCTTTTTCCTCTCAACTCATGCGTATTCTGGACATGTGATTGTTGTTTCTAAGTTGCTTGATCATTTCTGGACATGATTATGTGCTTATTGTGTTGTTCTGAGCAATTTAAGTTTGCATGCTCATTTCTTTTTCTCTTCGATTCATCATGAAAACGTGTTTGTTTTTTAAAATGGATGGTAGATTCATGATGTACGTGAAATTCTGGTTAAGATGGTGGTGTTTTGGTGCATTTCTGGGTGGTTGGGAGGAGCTCCAGCGGTAGTTGGCCGGAGAAGACGACCGGAGTTAAGGCTCCGGCGTCTGAAGGTTAAAGGTGAAGATGTGGCCATTGGCGCCTTTTTTTTAAAATTCAAATGAGATGAGTTGGTTAGATCCTGGCTGTGTGATCTACTGCGTGGATGCCACCTCAATTAATGAGGCTGGCTGGGCATGCCACACAGCCTTTATTTGTTTATTTTTTACTCTTATTAGATTGGACCCTATGCATTTCTGCTATTCACACACCACCATTCTGAGCCCATGCACGCGTAAATTGGGTATCTTGTGTATCTGAAATTGCTTATGCACCCCCCTGTTTCATTATTTTCTTTTTATTTTACTTCTTTTCCATTTTCCATCTCATTTTATTTTTAATTGATAAAACCTTTTCAAAAAAATCAACAAAAATATGTTTCTAATTTTTTTGGCATGTTGAGATAATTTTCATTTTTTTAATTTTATTTTTCCTTTAATTTTTCTATTTTATTTTGAATTAAATTGTGAAGTGCTTTTACATGTTTACCCCTGAACCAGGGTTTAGGTTTTGATGCCATGTGCTTGCCGTCTTGATCTAATATTTTGGCCATGCTTTGACATATGAATGATGAGTGTTTGAATGCTATTTTGGTGCCTTGATTGTTAATTCTTGGATGATTCTTATATGGTTTTTGATGCTCCTCGATTGTTGCTCGATTAGCTTGGCATGTGTGATGTTTTGATCCATTTTGGTGGTGTAATTTTGTGATTCTTGTTGAAATTTTTTGCACATTCATTCTTGATGGATATACCATGATTTTGAGAATTTATTTGGATTTTTTCAAGGCATGTTTCTATTTTTGGTTGATGCTTACATGTAGCTTGAACATTGATTGATATGTTTTGGATACTTGACCTAGTTTGGATCTTTTTGACCCCTTGTGCTTAAGTGAATCTTGAAATGATTATCTGATGTGATCATGTACTGTCTTGGCTTGTTTATGGATTTAGAATCATTCTCATTTAATCATTTTCCTATTTGTGGTTGATTTTCCAAGTTGACTATGTTTTGGCCTTACTTCTTGGATGTTGTGAACTAGTCTCTTTGTGATGCTTTCTCATATGATCTAATGAATGCTTGGTGATTCTTGTTTGCTTTGAATAACATGTGTGAGGTTCTGATCCTCTTGATATGGTGTCCATTGAGTGACCTTTTCTCATTTCTTTCCTCACATGATCTTTTGTTGCTTGCATGAATGACTTAAGTGATTGTTTGCCTAGTTTGTTGCATGCTTTGAAGTTGATTCTTGATGATTCTTCTTGCCATTCATGAGTTGATGTTTGGATTTATATACATGACCATGCTACTACCTTGCTTGAGTTCATGCCTTAATCCCACTTGTTTGTCCTTTTGAGGTGTGCCTTACTTGATCTTTTTGTGAACAAATGCTTGTTTATGTTTATGATGCATGCTTTGAACTCTCTTGCTCTTACTTTGATCATTAACATGAGATGAATGTTACATGACTTGTTTTCTGCCCCATTTTGGTTCTCATGTCATTTTATATCACTTCACTTTGTTTGATGGTTGATTATGCTTCTTGTTTGGTTTTAAGTCATTGGTGTGTTCATTAGTGCATTGTCTTGCCTAATTGTTTTGACTTCCATTCTTGAAGTTTGATTTGAAGTGTATACATGTGGTGTTGGTACTGGTCTTGAATGATTATAGATGATGTTTTCATTGCTCATTACATGTGTTCATCTCATCTCTTGAGTTACTTAATGTTGCATCTTCTCCTTTATCTCTTACTTCTTTCTTCTCCCTCGAATCTTATGACTTGTTTAAGTCTTAGATTTGTTTTTGCATGTTGCCTTAGGATTCCCTAGTCTAACTTAATTTTCAATTAAGCTTGAAGTAGGATAGACATTAGGAGCTAATCCAGGTATGCTAACATTAGGTATAATTTCCTTTCTTACCTCAACCATAGGGCCACCTTTACATGATAACTTCTAGGATGAAGATCCCTTAGTTTTTTTCTTTCAACTTGGAGTCTTCTCATCTCATCTCAAAAAACAAGTCCAAAACACTTAAAAAATACAATGAGCATTGTGCGCCATGAGCCTTAAGTACATGGGAAATGAAGAATGAGGGGTATCCCTTCACTTTCCTAGAGTGTTTAGCATACGTCCCATTGGGGGCGACCATGAGACGCATTCGCTCCTATGTCATAGACTTTAGTGCAATGTGAGTTTCAGACTAACTTCAATCCACTTCTTTCTAAAAAACACAAACCAAGTTCAAATCATTTTTATCCTTTGGGATTGTTGGGTTTCAAATCATTTTCAGAAAAGAGCTCGTCGCTCATAAAAAACACTCATCGACTCGTATGTCGAACTACGACCACTCTGATTTCCTCTTTCTCGTCCGATTGAGGATACGTAGGCACAAGACGACGATGTCTTGGTGAGTAACCTCCCCCTTTAGTGTGTAGTCTGTCAAACTACGTCGACTCTGATTCTTTATTTGTCCACGAAGATACGTAGGCATATGATTGCGACGATCCTTGTGAGTCCGTTTTCGTTTTTCCCTTTCCCATTTTCGTTTAGCTGTAGGCTTTAGATGACTCACCCTTTGATTAGACAACAAGTGTAGATCCCATCGAGTACGATGGACGTGTGGGGGTGCTAATACCTTCCCCTCGCGTAACCGACTCCCGAACCCGGACTATGGTTGTGATGGACATGTCTTCTCCCTTTTGAGGTTTCTTCGATCGTTTCCTTTCCATGTGTCGGGATAAATAACGTTCGGTGGCGACTCTTCTGTTCTATTTTTCCGCCGGTTGTTTTTCGCAGTTGCGACAAAGAGCCCTAATCAAAGAAAAGGAAAATACAGGAACCGGCATCTGAGCTCTCTTCAGAGAGAACTCAGGATCCATGAGCTTAGGCATTTTCCTTACAACACTTTGTAAAATTCTGTACTTTTCTTTGTAAAATATTGCAATCTTTCGAATTCAATAAAAAGGGTCTCCGCCCCCACTGTATGATATTTGCAATCTATTTGTTGAAGTTTCTTTTTTATTAAAACAAAAACTAAAAATATGTCTTTGCATATCATTCATCATTCTCACGTAACGCATTTTTCTTATCTTTGAGTCTCACGTATGTTTCACAATTCTAGAGTCAAACTGTCTCACTCATACAATACTCGGGCCAATCGACAAAAGAAAATGGACGATCTCGAGGAAGAGAACAGAGAGCTGAGAGAAGAAATTGACGTTCTGAAGGAAATTTTGGAAAAACTTCACAGTGAAATCCAATCCCTGGCAGCAGCTCAGGAGCAGCGGCATCAAAAGACTATAATCTCAGAGATCACATCTACGCCCATAATGGAGACTGTAACACGGTGGTTTGAACTGACTTTTAAAATGTTGCGGTAAGCAAGAGTCGCCACCGACTTTTATTTTATCCAATAAAGAAAGGAATAAAAGAACAGGAAAGACCTTTTTAAAATATTTTGAATTCGGGGGGTAAGTTATACAAAAGGAAGGTACGAGCACCTTTTGTATCCATGGTTATCCATGGGCTCTTAATTGCTTAGCTCACTTTACTTTGTTTAAAAATAGTGTAGTGTGTGATTAGAAAATATTTTCGTAAAGACTTTAACTTTGTAATGATCCTCGTATGGGTTTATACAAAGTGTTTAGCTTTGAAAAAATGTTTGCAAAGATGTGAGGTGTAAAGAGTGTTTTGAAAGGAGTGAGTAAGCATTTAAGAGTTACTACCCTAAGTTGTAGGTCTTTCTTGTTGTTTCTTTCCTTTAGGGGTAAGACTGTCCTTACTATTAGTGAGTAAGTAGTCTTTACCTTGGATGTTAAAGGGGCGAGTGTAGGGTCATCGTATGGTCATAGAAGGCAACTCGTAGGGGTATCTTAGCAATTCGAAGGGACTATCATCATTTTTTTTATAGGGTCATCGAGGGACTAGATCACTTATTCGTAGGCAACTTCGAAGGGACTGTGATCTTTATATCGAAGGGACTATGATGATGTTTTTATCTCGTAGGCAACTTTGCTAAGATACCTCTACGCTCGAGGGACTTGACCATGTTTTGAAGGCAACCAAGAGGGGGAACCCTAAGAGGTGCTGATGGCAATCATATAGTGATCGACTTATGTGTGTGAATAAAGTGTGTTGATTTAGTCATCTTGAATTAACGTTGTCTATCGTTCGATTTTTATTTCCGTATATTCTTTTTCACTCCCTATAATTACTAACCACACAGTTAATATTTACGGAATTTAAAAGCGGAAATAGAAATCCAACGCTATTACATCATGGGGAGGGGGATACATGTTTGAAAACCGGGGGAAATGCGGAAAAGAAAAAGTCCTAAGCTATTACATGGCTTCGGGAGATATACATAATTGGAAAAATAGTACGGGGAAATAAATCTAATTATTACATATTTATGCACCTATACATTATTCTAATAAAAATAAATGATAATAGAATAAAGCCGAAAAGAATAAAAGTGAAGTAAGAAATATCGGAAACTTCGATTAAAAACGGTTAATTGAAATTTTGTTAAAGAGAGAAAAAAAAACATTTAATGACTTTTTCAATTTAAGCTAAAAAAACAAATTGTATTATTTTTTTGGATTTAATAAAAAAAATTAATTTTATTAAAGTCTTATTAGTTAAAAAAAAGGTTAGCTAATTAAAGTTAATTAAAATAATTATTAAAGATTAAAAATAAAAAATATAAAAAAAGAGAGAAATAAGAGAAAGAGGAGAAAATTATGAAGAAAAAGAGGAAAAAGGAAAGGAAGGCGCTGGGATTTGAACCCAGTCCCTCAAGGCAAATCGCTGAGGCCTCCACCACTGGGACATGCGCGTGCTTGTGTTATATGAACGAAACAAATAGAATAAATATTAAAAACACGTCAACTTCAATCAGCGAACCAGATCGCGCCACCTCATCATCTTCTTCGTTGTCCTGGCTGCGATTTTTGCTACGAAACAGCTGCGGATTGGCTACAATTTTGCTACGATTTCCATTTGTAGCTAAAATCTGCAGAAATTTCAACTTCAAAAAACGCAAATTAAATGAATAAATCATACATATTCCTACTTATTAAGGTCCTATGAGTTCAATGGTATAATTTTTAGGGCCTGAAAGTGCTTGTGTAAGGAGCTTCGAAGAAGATCCGTTTCTTGCCCTAACCATGGCAACTCACGCAACCTGCGGCTAAGCTTAACAAAAAGATATTAAAACAAACTAAATGATGTTTATGAACATGGTTATATATGAGAAATAGCTTAATGCATCATGAAATACGAAAAACAAAATTTTTAAAGTGTGGGAGGCGGCCATGGTTGAGAGCCCATACTCTGCACGTTTTCAACCTTCAAAAGGAGTGGAATGAGCTCCTGGGATTGTTTTGAGATGATTTGGACGTGAAAAAGTCGTGAAAACTTGCTATGAAGTGTTTTTATGATTTGCCCTGATTTGCCTCTTTTTGAAATATTTCTAGGGTTGTTTGATGTGATTTTTCGTGGCCTTAGGTTTGGATATGGTTATGTATTTATAGGAGAGGAATTAGGTCAATAATATCAGATCCAATCCATGTGTATTCATGTTTGAATATTTGATTAAAAAATCAAATGCAAACTTTCTATTTTGGCCAAAATTTGTCTTCAAAACCTTCCTTGCTTGTTTTGCACGAAATTGGACATAATCAATCATCTTAAACATCAAATATTTGATCCCAAAATAATTTTGGAATCAAAGATTTGATTTTTTTTATGATTTATTTTAATTAAAATTGAATTTAAATGATTAAAATTCAATATAATATAAAATAAATAATAAAAATCAGAAAATATGATCAATGGGTTGTGAATGGTCTCATATTTGAGTTTGGGTTGAAATATTATGGGCCCATTTGAAGAAAACTTGAGTTTTGGCCTTTTTTGTTTCATACACCTCCTCAAAATTGCCCAACTTTAACAATGCATAACTTTCTCAATTTTTATCATTTTGATGCGTTCTTGGACTTTATAGAAACCTCAAGATGTCCTATAACCAACCCTTTTGGTCCCATGTCAATTTGATCTTCCATGTTCAAGTTATGAGCTTTTGAAAAAGGTTGACTTTTGTTGACTTTCAAAATGACCTATAATGTCTTGGCTCATATCTCCCGAATGAAGCATTTCTGGACTTGGCTTGTGAGACACAAAGTTGTAGGGAATTAAATTTCCTTCAATATGGGCTTTGGTTGAGGAATTTTTGATGAAATATGTGGAAGTTATGCCTAGTCAAAGTACAGTTGACTTTTCCTACAAAAACCCTAATTTAGTAACTCCCGATTCTTGATGATTCTGTGGTTTCCTTGATGAATCATGATCAACCCTTGATCAAAAGATGAATTTCACCCCATAATCTTGATGTTGACCAAAGATCTTGAGGTTTGACTTTGTGTTGACCACAGTTGACTTTTTGACCAAGTTAACTGATTTTTGACTGTCTGAGCATCTGACTGACCAAACTTGTAAGGAAAGTCTTGAAACTAGTTATGAGGATTCTTTGAAGTGTATGGGACACCATGAAGTCCTTTTGAATCTTTAGAAGTCCAATCTACTTTGAGAAGTACACAACCCTAGTTGGATTTATTGCTTAGGAGGAGGCTTTGTCTGATGAAACTTTTGAGTACCCTTGAGCAACTGAAGATCTTATGAATCACTAGGAGACCTCTTGAGGCATATTGTCTTGAATATGTGAGGGCAAATTTTGGGGTACAACAGCTGCCCCCTTTCAATCTTCTTAAACCTGAGGAGTAAGATTGGTATTCGTGCCGATCGGGATCTGAAGGTGGAAGAGGATTGAACAATAAGAACCCGAAAATTTGCACTCGCCGGTGCGCCCTGTTGGTTGATCGTATTGCTTGAATGGGCTTAAAAGATGCCATTCGAAGTGTATGACAGGATGGAGATGGGCTTATAGATGCCATCCAAAGTAACTGTTGATAGGAATAGCAGAATGAGTCTAGGTTTGACTGTATCTGAAGAATATACTAGAATGAGTCTGTGTCCAACTGTATTTAGCAGACGTGCTGGGAAATGCCAGAATGATTCTTATGCCTTGAATGTATCTGTATGATGTTCTAGAATGAGTCTACCTCTTGACTGTATCTATAAGGAGACCAGAATGAGTCTTTGCCTGACTGTATCTGGGAGTCGTATTAGAATGATTCTACGCCTGACTGTATCAGAAAAATTAGTATTAGAATGAGTCTTCGACCGACTGTATCTAAAAGATGTAATGGGATAAGTATCAGAATGAATCTGTGTCCTTGATTGTATCTGAACTGTGTCTAGAAGATGTACTGGAATGAGTATCTCCTGACCGTATCCAAAGGAGTATCAGAATGAATCTTTGACTGATTGTATCTGAAAGATGATAAACCGTTGACAATACTTGTCCGTTTGAGAACTAACCTGAAAAAAATGAGTTAGTTTTGTGCAATGTCATGATATATGTAATGCATTGCGTAATAACGCTCCTAAACTAAATGAGAATGTTATATGCGTTTTGTATGCGTATACTATGATGTATTGTGAATGATATATGGGTATGAAATGTCGTTGAAGGTAGCGGTGGCTTTGAATAGTAAAGTCTGATTGGGGAAAATAAATCCTTGACTGTTGTTGGGAATGGAGAAAATAAATCTTCAGATCCTGTTTGGAATGACTCTACTGGGGATTCATACTTTCCGTTTGGGAATATTCCGCTGGGGATCTTTGACTTCCGCTTGGGGATAGAAGTATTCTGTCAGGAGAGTCGGTAGTCTGTGGTTCTTTTACTGTAGAAATTGATTGTATGCATTCTGACTGGGAATAAAAGAGATGGATAATTCTCCGATGCACTATCTGACCAGGTTTCAGACACGAGTGTCAACTCTTCTGGGAATAACATCCTGGAACGAATTTTGCTGGGGAATTGAATTCTGTATACTACATAGAGGGAATAAACACCGATGGGGATTAGAATTTCATAGGCTGCGTTGAGGAAATTTCTGCTGTATGCTGGGGAATTGATCAACTTCTTTATCTGCTAGGGGATCTATGATCAAGCCAAGCTGCCTATCGAAGATATGGAAGTGAATCGCTGGAAGATGCCCCAATTTCTGTCTGAGGGCATACTAATTCTGTAGGGGAATATATCTCTGTTGGGGATGAGCTTGTGAAGATAGCTTAATAGAGATAATTCCATGGAGAGGGCTCTGTGGGGATATTTCCATGAACTGGCTCTGTGGGGGTTCGTGGACATCTTGAACACTATCCCAACTCCTAGAATCCTTAGTAAATGTTATTCCTGTTTTCATGTATATATATTTTTTGGTAAACATCAATCATATTCAAGTGCATATGTTCATTCAAAGTACCCATTGGACGTTTATACAAACAAAACAGGGAAAATAAAAGCAATTTTTGAATTTGAAAATAGACTTGTATTGATTTTGAAATTGGCCTATAAACAAGCAGTTTTGTACAAGGAGACAGAAATCCTAGTAAGAGGAAATTGTCGTAAAATTGGAAAGGTACAAAGTGATAAACAAAGTAAAACAACTATGTGGAAATGATCCCATTGAGTTTCAACTCTGCTATTGCCACTGTATCTTCAAGCATCTCATCCCTTGCTGTCGGAAGAAAGATGACTGGATTGATCTGCACCGTTCGAACTTGATAAAACTAAGCTGGAAGCAGATAAGTGATTCAACGGGACATAGTCGTATGCTTTAATCCCTAAATTTTACCTGGACCGCCTTTACAGGTTTTCAGTCCACCGGGATACCCTTTTTTGCCCAAGCCGCCTTTTCAGGTTTTCGACTTGCCGGGTGTACAGTTCTTTTGTATATAGATCCCTAATTTTTTCCCGAACCCTTTTGGTTCGTCGGGATGCCCTTATTTTTGCCTAGGCCAGTCAACCTAGCGGGTCTCTTTTTATGCGTAGTATCTTTTGACTATGTCCGCGTTCACGGGGTGCGGGAAATCTTCACCGTCCATAGTAGTAAGCATCATAGCACCGCCAGAAAATATTTTCTTGATTACAAATGGACCTTCATATGTGGGAGTCCATTTGCCCCTGGGATCACCCTGTGGTAGTATGATACACTTTATTACCAAATCACCTGCCTGGTATAATTGGTGCTTGACTTTCTTGTTAAAGGCCTTGATCATACGCTTCTGATACATCTGGCCATGACAGACATCCGCAAGCCTCTTCTCATCAATCAAATTTATCTGATCGAGTCGAGTCTGAACCCATTCATCTTCGTCTAAGCCTGCATCTTGTATAATCCTTAGGGAAGGGATCTGAACTTCAATAGGTAAAACTGCCTCCATACCATAGACTAAAGAGAAAGGGGTTGCCCCTGTTGAGGTACGCACTGAGGTGCGATAACCATGAAGAGCAAATGGTAACATCTCATGCCAATCTTTGTATGTCACCGTCATCTTTTGCAAGATCTTCTTAATATTCTTGTTGGCAGCTTCCACTGCGCCATTCATCTTTGGTCGATATGGAGAAGAATTGTGATGCTTAATCTTGAACTGCGTGCAGAGTTCAGTGATCATAGTATTGTTCAGATTAATACCATTGTCTGTGATAATCCTTTCAGGGATGCCATATCGACAGATAAGGTTATGCTTGATGAACCGAGCTACAACATTCTTGGTAACAGAAGCGAACGAGGTTGCTTCCACCCACTTCGTAAAGTAATCGATAGTAACAAGGATGAAACGATGTCCATTGGAAGCGGTAGGTTTAATCTCTCCTATCATATCAATGCCCCATATTGCAAAAGGCCAAGGAGCAGTCAGAACATTCAATGGAACCGGGGGTACATGTACTTTGTCAGCATAGATCTGACACTTGTGACAAGTTTTAGAGTGATGACGGCAATCAGTTTCCATGGTAGACCAGTAGTAACCTGCTCTCAAAATTTTCTTGGCCATTGTATGCCCACTGGAGTGAGTGCCAAAAATTCCGTCATGCATCTCTTCCATAATCTTTTCTGCTTCCTTCTTGTCTACACAGTGAAGCAAGGTTGAATCGTGGTTGCGTTTGTATAAAATTCCGTTACTCAGAAAGAACTTAGCAGAGAACCTCCTTAGAAACTTCCTGTCATTGGTAGATGCCCCTTCAGGATATTCCTGAGTTTCAAGATATCTTTTCACTTCGTGGAACCAAGGTTTCTCTTCTACCCCATCAATATCAACTTCATAACAGTATGCTAGCTCATCTAGTATATCAATAGTAATCCTAGGAGCCTCGTTGTCCCATCTGACTTTGAACATAGATGACATGGTAGCTAACGCGTCTGCCAACTGATTCTCTTCTCGTGGAATATACTCAAAAGTGATTTCTTCAAAGTATGGAATCAAAGTCAACACATGTTCTCGGTAAGGAATGAGATTTGGATGCTTCGTGTCCCATTCTCCTTTAATCTGACTGATCACTAGGGCTGAGTCCCCATATACATTCAAGAATTTGATCCTCATATCAATGGCAGCTTTGATACCCATGATGCATGCTTCATATTTAGCCATATTGTTGGTACAGTGAAAGCAAAGTCTAGCAGTAAACGGTGTATAGCAACCCTTAAGAGAGATAATTACAGCACCAATACCATTGCCGAGTGCGTTAGAAGCTCCATCAAAAACCATAGTCCATCGGGATCCTAGTTCAGGTCCTTCATATGGTCCAGGTTCTTCATAATCAGTAACAAGCATAATATTCTCATCTGGGAACTCAAAATTCATAGACTGATAGTCGTCCACCGCTTGATAAGCCAAATGATCAGCTAGTACACTTCCTTTGATTGCTTTCTGCGTGGTGTACTGGATGTCGTATTCTGTCAAGACCATCTGCCATCTTGTTATTCGTCCGAAGAGAGCAGGTTTCTCAAATATGTATTTGATAGGATCCATCTTAGAGATCAATAAAGTGGTATGAGTCAACATATACTGTCTTAGTCGGCGAGCAGCCCATGCCAAAGCGCAACAAGTTTTCTCAAGCAGTGAATATCTTGTTTCACAGTCGGTAAACTTTTTGCTAAGGTAGTATATTGCATGCTTTTTTCGACCAGACTCGTCATGTTGCCCCAACACACACCCCATTGAATTCTCTAGCACTGTTAAGTACATGATTAGAGGTCTTCCTTCAACTAGCGGCATCATAATCGGAGGTTCTTGGAGATACTCCTTGATCTTATCAAAAGCTATCTGACATTCGTCGTTCCACTTCACTACTTGATCTTTTCTCAGTAATTTGAAGATTGGCTCACAAGTAGCGGTCAAATGGGAGATAAATCTGGAAATATAGTTCAAACGTCCCAAGAAACCTCTGACTTCTCTCTCAGTACGGGGAGCGGGCATATCTTGTATAGCTTTTACCTTTGCAGGGTCGACTTCAATACCTTTACCACTGACGACGAAACCCAAAAGTTTACCGGATCTAACGCCAAAGGTGCATTTGTTTGGATTTAATCTCAACTTGTACTTCTTCAACCTCTTAAACAGCTTGTATAGGTGGTCAAGGTGCTCTTCTTCATTCTGAGATTTGGCTATCATATCATCAACATATACCTCTATCTCGTGATGGATCATATCATGGAATAAAGCAACCATAGCGCGCTGGTATGTTGCCCCTGCGTTCTTCAAACCAAATGGCATTACCTTGTAACAAAAGGTGCTCCACTGCGTAACGAATGTAGTCTTCTCCATGTCTTCAGGTGCCATCTTGATTTGATTATAACCTGAGAAACCATCCATGAATGAGAATATCTTGTGCTGAGCAGTGTTGTCTACCATAACGTCAATATGTGGGAGAGGAAAGTCATCTTTGGGACTTGCCCTGTTCAGATCCCTGTAGTCCACACACATACGAACTTTACCATCCTTCTTAGGCACTGGTACCACATTCGCAACCCACTGAGGATATGATGTGACAGCTAGAAAACCCGCATTGAATTGCTTCATAACCTCGGCTTTGATCTTTTCAGACATCTCAGGGCGCATACGACGAACCTTCTGCTTTATTGGAGGACAACCTTCCTTCATCGGTAAATGGTGAACCACGATATCAGTATCAAGTCCTGGCATATCTTCGTAAGACCAAGCGAAAATCTCAACATAATCACGTAGCATCTGAATCAGTCTTTTCTTGACACGGTCTTCTAATCCAGCACCTATTTTGATTTCTTTCTTATCCTCCTCAGTACCTAGATTTATGACCTCGACTGGCTCTTCGTGTGGTTGTATGATATTTTCTTCTTTCTCTAATAGTCTAGCAAGCTCTCCAAGCACTTCACAATCTTCCTCACCTTCGTCCTCGGCTTGGTAGATCGGATTTTCGAAGTCATAATTGACAATAGCAGAACCGTTATCAATGGGATCCAGAGTGGATGTGGATCTGCAATTTATCGCGTGGGTGTGTGTAAGAACACATAGCTATTTTGATGAATATAAAGTAAAAGAAAAGACAAAGAGCGCAAAATTTGAATGCAATACGTCCATTGATTTATTGAATGAAAATATGCGATGAAATGACAACCCTAACAAATTGGCCATTGTGCCCCGGGCAAGGCACAAGGCTTAACAGTTTTATTGTTCAAATTAACAAAACCAAACTTCAAAAATAAGAAAAACAGAAAATATCATTTACTCCTGACTAAAGGAGATAGGAATAATGTCTTCAGTCTTCCAATTGTTGAGCCCACTGCCAATGGTAGGAAAGATCCAACTGTCTAGATAACAGTCACTATCAGCATCCTCCACAGCATTGACCTGATCTTTATGAACTCCTTTGCTGGTAATGCGAATAGCACGAGCACGACGTACAGCCTTCTGAGCCTTTGAAGTGAAGCCCAAACCAAATTTGTCAGACTTGTAAGGGATGTCAGGAAGCTGACCTCAAATGGTACAACCACCTTCTTCAACCACAGCTCTAACATCCTTTAGGGAAACCATTGTAGGAGGCACTCTAGTAACCTTGGGAACAGTAGGAACTGGTTTAGCAATAGGAGCAGTCTGAGGAGCCAATTCAAATGCTTGACAAGGAGTCTCGAGGAATTCGCCATCCATCTCAACATACTTGAAGGTATTCAAATGACTAACCATATACTCTTCTTCACCATAGACGGTGACAATCTTGCCTTTCACGGGATACTTCAGCTTCTGATGTAAGGTAGAAGTCACAGCGCCGACCCCATGTATCCAAGGGCGCCCAAGAAGACAGGAATAGGCAGGACGAATGTCCATTACATAGAAAGTAGAAACAAAGACTTGAGAACCCACTCTGATTGGAAGATCAACCTCTCCATGCACTAATCTCTTTGAACCATCAAAAGCTCTCACCACAACATCACTGGGTCTCAGCACAACCCCTTCACAGTCAAGTTTGTCTAGAGCAATCTTCGGCAATACGTTCAATGAGGAACCCGTGTCCACCAGTACATGAGATAGAGTAGTGCCCCTACACTCAATGGAGACATGCAGGGCCTTATTGTGGTTCCTTCCGGCAGGAGTTAGATCAGCTTCAGAAAATCCTAGACCATTATCAGTTGTCAGGCTAGCGACACAATTTTCAAACTGGTCAACAGAGATTTCCTGCGGCACATGCGCAGATTTCAAAAACTTCACCAAAGCCTTAGCATGGGCCTCGGAGCACAACAACAGAGATAGCATAGAGATCTTGGAGGGGGTGTGCCCCAACTGTTCAACAACATTGTAATCACTCTTACGGATAATTTTTAGCACTTCCTCCATTTCTTTGGAGGGATCTTCGATAATAGTTTCACCCGGGGTCTTCGTTTGGGCAGGCTCAACCACCGGTTCTTTGTCTCGAGTCTCAGTAATTGATTTGGAGGCAGAGATACGAATTGGAGTAGTAACAGTCTTCGGAGAGATTTCTGGGGAGAAAACTCTTCCACTTCGGGTAACCTTACTAGTCCCGACGATATTGTCGACATCAGGATCAGTAACTTCAGTAGTTTCATCAGTCAAAGGCTCTTGCTTGACACCATGAATGTAAACATCCGCATCATACTTCCAAGGGATAGCCTTGCTAGAGGAATATGGAAACGGGCCGGGCGTAGTAATAATCAGGGGAGCCACTCTAGGCTCGACA
Source organism: Lathyrus tuberosus (assembly GCA_022829125.1). Classification (NCBI taxonomy): domain Eukaryota; kingdom Viridiplantae; phylum Streptophyta; class Magnoliopsida; order Fabales; family Fabaceae; genus Lathyrus; species Lathyrus tuberosus. Next base: position 3,116,716 of record JALAZF010000092.1, on the reverse strand, counting down.
GTAATCTTCACAGGAACTTTAGAGGTGATCCTCACAGGAGTTTTGGAATTAGTAACCACAGATACGTCCTCAAACTTTAGACCTCGGGACAAATTTTCACATAAGCTCTCCATAGAAGGAATCTTCTCAAACAGTATAGTACGGTCGTCCATCAAACGCTGAATGCCCTCTTTCAGCTTCACACAATCATTGGATTGAGACGCACAATAATGACAATTTTCAACGCAGCCCGAAAATAAACCGGCTTGCAGCAACTTCTTCTTAACAATTGATAGAGGAGTAGTCAAGTCAACCACAGTAGCAGCATAAAAACCATCATCAATAGCACTAACGGTGTTGTCATGATTTGGCATAGGAGCGGTAATCACATTAGGAGTCTCAGGGGGATCAAACTCAATCTCCTTGGCATCAATCATGTCTTGAATCTTATTCTTCAGCGCCCAACAGCTGTTCGTATCATGTCCAGGACTATTAGAATGATATGCACACCTTGCATCGGGATTATAGCTAGGAGCGGAAGTATTAGGATTCCTAGGAGGATCCCTCAAAGTAACCAACTCTGCCTTCAACATAAGCTCCAGCGCCTGATCCAATGACATGTTGATCTTTGTAAACTGTCTCCTGGGTGTATCCTGCTTACGCTGACTAACTTGTTGTTGTTGTGGCGCCGGTGCAGAGATCAGAACTGCCCCAATAGATTGGTTGCGACCTTTCTGGCTGTGTATAGCATTAGATTCCTTCTTCCCATTATGTGGCTTCTTTGTAGTGTTTGCAGATGTAGCTACTTGTATTTTACCACTTCGAATTCCATTTTCAACACGTTCTCCTGTCAATATCAGCCCGGTGAACCCGGATGACGAGCTTCCAAGTAGATGACTATAGAAAGGACCGGTTAATGTGCTCATGAACATGTCAATCAATTCTCTGTCAGCTAAAGGGGGTTGAACTCTGCTTGCGAGATCTCTCCACTTCTGTGCATACTCTTTAAAGCTTTCCTCAGAACCCATTGACATACTCTATAGTTCATTCGGGTTGCCGCCAGATCAGAATTGTACTGGTATTGTTTGTAGAAAGCTGCAGCCAAATCTTCCCATGTATGAATGTTGGTACTTTCGAGTTGATAGTACCATTCCAATTGTGCTCCAGACAAACTCTCTTGAAAGAAATGCACCCACAATTTCTTGTCAGCAGTGTGTGGTTGAATCTTTCGGACATATGATCTCAAATGCAGCTTCGGACAAGAAACACCATCATACTTAGCAAAAGTGGGAATTGTGAACTTAGGAGGAATGACAACCTCTGAGACTAGACCAAAATCCTCAAAATTCAAGCCGGGCACCTTATGGATTTCCATAGCTTTCAGACGTTCTTCTAATAGCTTATACTTCTTGTCAGCAAGAGGGTATTGTTCATCCAAATAATCTTCTTCCTCTCCATCAGAATATTTGTCAGAACCATAACTGCTTTTTTCCTCAGTTTTAACACTTTGACCATCTTCATCCTGTTCATCATCTTGATCAACTGGGATCCCAATTTCCTTGACCTGTTTAACCGGACCTCTGAATCTCCTCCCCAGGTTGATGACGCCAGTTGATTTTCTTGCTTTCTTCTTCTTCTTGGTCAGAAGTGCTTTCAGTTCTTCTTTCCCCTTGGACAAGTTCAGGATCAGCTCTTGGAACTGGGCGTTCTGGGCCTGGAGATCTTTGACGGTTTGCTCGAGAGCCATTTCTTTTGTAATAAACAGGGAGAAGGTAAGAGACCTGTCTTAGAAACCTGCTATGCAATGATTATGAGATGTAGATGCATATGCAATGATTTCAAGGACTTTAGAGTTTATCTTTGCAAACAGAAACAAAAGGAAAACTTTTATTAGTAAACTCGAAATTCATTTTTTTTAATGCCTCTTGGGCTACAATGAAAGGAAATTTCAAAAAGCAAATTTAAAAACGCCTAAGGCCTAGGATTCAAGACTCAAGTCTCCCACGGGCGCTTCCTCTTTGTGCCGATGTAAGCATTGATGCTCTGCTCCTCATGAAGTAATTTCGTCAACTCCAACACCTTCTTCTCACTAGCATATAACTGAGTCTCAAAGGTGTCTCTTTCTTCTTTCATCTGAACCCAGGATTTCTGCAGCTCTTCAAGGTCGGTAGGCATGTCTGGATGGAGAATGACTTGAGGAACATCTCCCTCAAACTCAGGGTCAACAATCACTGGTCTGACAGCTGGATATGGCATAATAAGATCTCGAGCACGAGTGCGTACCCATCTGAGGTAAGGCTCCAAAGGAATAGAGTTCTTCTGTCCCAAGGTTCTGCTTTCAATCTTATACACATTATTCCATGCGCGTATAAACCTTTGACGGTAACCTTGAGGATCATCTTCATAATCGAACACAATACCCTGAATAAGCATGTCATGAGGACCATTCCTTCGAGCATAACCAAACTGGCGCAAGGCTAGTGAAGGATTATAGGTGATGCCTCCCCTAATGCCAAGGAGTGGTACATTAGGGAATTCCCCACAATGATTAATAAGAGTGAAGTCTTCAAGAGATCGGGCACACCAATAGATATCTGAATGGGAGAGTGACATTATCCTTTGAGACCACTGCAACCTTTGTTCATTCTTCAATACTGACCGGGGAAGGTGCGAAATAAACCACCTGGATAGTAAGGGTACGCAACACATGAGAGTCCCTCGCTCCTTGATAGTAGGAGTGTGAAGCGAGTGCAGAATATCTCCGAGCAAGGTAGGTACCGGGTTATGAGTCAGAAATATTTTGATAGCGTGCACGTCTATGAGTTGGTCTGGATTAGGGAACAACACCAACCCATAGATCAGCAAAGCCAATACCTCTTCAAAAGCATGGTAACTCATAGCTCTTAGGAACAATTGAGCCTTCTCAATCAGGAACTTAGAAAGAAACCCTTTGACTCCACTCCTTGTTTCCCAATTAGACAAAATGTCTAACCTCTTCAGATGTAAAGCAACTGCAATGACTTCAGGCTTTGGAACATTTTCTAGACCGGTAAAAGGCATCTGATCGAGGATAGGTATTCCAAGTAACTTAGAGAACTCTTCCATCGTGGGCACCAATTGGTAATCCGGGAAGGTGAAACAGTGGTGCTTAGGATCGAAGAATTGGAATAGGACTCTCATCATGTCTTCTTCAAAACCTGAGGTAACTAAGTCGAGTAGAAAACCATGCCTTTTGGTGAATTGAGAACCCTCGGGAACTTTTGAGACCAATTCTTTAAGCTGGGAAGGAACCCTTACAAAGTTGACTCGGATGAAATTTCTAGGAACGGAAGCCATGACCTGCAATCACGAATAAAGATAAATTCCTTGGTCCTTGAAATGGTTAGTGAAAATGATATGTTATGATGTTATGATGTTATGTACATGTTAATAGTAAATAAGTGGCACACACAAACAAGTCATACAAGAGCCTTAGGTTTAAAGGCTTGTATGAAGTCCATAGGTAAGTACCCTTCCCCACTGAGGTTTAGTTGGCTCAACCTGTCCTAGAATAGTAACCGGGTTCTAAAGGACTCATATCACGGATCTTTCTCAAAGGCTTTATTTTAGTGCGACACTCAAGTGGCCGACCAAAACATCCCGAAAGTCTGATCTCAATGAGCGTAGTCTCGAGTATCAACAAACTTTGGTCTAAATCCAAAGCCGACCATCTCACTACCTTCTAATGGCCAAAGATGAGTTAACTAGGGTTCTAAAGACTGTGACCATCATATCAACCATATCGGTACATGCCGTACAGTCTCCATGATCTATTGTCACTTACCTAAGGAATCACTAGGTCCGGGTGTAGGACCTTTCACACAAGTAAACCCAAAACAAGGCCCATTGAAAATAAAGCACATAAGTCAAACAATTTTAAGCAAGTGGTAAAGTGATCTAACTCTAAGGTAACCCCTCTTTAAAATAGTCCCCAGCAGAGTCGCCAGTTCTGTAACACGATGGTTTGAACTGACTTTTAAAATGTTTCGGTAAGCAAGAGTCGCCACCGACTTTTATTTTATCCAATAAAGAAAGGAATAAAAGAACAGGAAAGACCTTTTTAAAAGATTTTGAGTTCGGGGGGTAAGTTATACAAAAGGAAGGTACGAGCACCTTTTGTATCCATGGTTATCCATGGGCTCTTAATTGCTTAGCTCACTTTACTTTGTTTAAAAATAGTGTAGTGTGTGATTAGAAAATATTTTCGTAAAGACTTTAACTTTGTAATGATCCTCGTATGGGTTTATACAAAGTGTTTAGCTTTGAAAAAAAGTTTGCAAAGATGTGAGGTGTAAAGAGTGTTTTGAAAGGAGTGAGTAAGCATTTAAGAGTTACTACCCTAAGTTGTAGGTCTTTCTTGTTGTTTCTTTCCTTTAGGGGTAAGACTGTCCTTACTATTAGTGAGTAAGTAGTCTTTACCTTGGATGTTAAAGGGGCGAGTGTAGGGTCATTGTATGGTCATAGAAGGCAACTCGTAGGGGTATCTTAGCAATTCGAAGGGACTATCATCATTTTTTTTGTAGGGTCATCGAGGGACTAGATCACTTATTCGTAGGCAACTTTGAAGGGATTGTGATCTTTATATCGAAGGGACTATGATGATGTTTTTATCTCGTAGGCAACTTTGCTAAGATACCTCTACGCTCGAGGGACTTGAGCATGTTTTGAAGGCAACCAAGAGGGGGAACCCTAAGAGGTGCTGATGGCGATCATATAATGATCGACTTACGTGTGTGAATAAAGTGTGTTGATTTAGTCATCTTGAATTAACGTTGTCTATCGTTCGATTTTTATTTGCGTATATTCTTTTTCACTCCCTATAATTACTAACCACACAGTTAATATTTACGGAATTTAAAAGCGGAAATAGAAATCCTACGCTATTACATCATGGGGAGGGGGATACATGTTTGAAAACCGGGGGAAATGCGGAAAAGAAAAAGTCCTAAGCTATTACATGGCTTCGGGAGATATACATAATTGGAAAAATAGTACGGGGAAATAAATCTAATTATTACATATTTATGCACCTATACATTATTCTAATAAAAATAAATGATAACAGAATAAAGTCGAAAAGAATAAAAGTGAAGTAAGAAATATCGGAAACTTCGATTAAAAACGGTTAATTGAAATTTTGTTAAAGAGAGAAAAAAAATACATTTAATGACTTTTTCAATTTAAGCTAAAAAAAAAAATTGTATTATTTTTTTGGATTTAATAAAAAAATTAATTTTATTAAAGTCTTATTAGTTAAAAAAAATGGTTAGCTAATTAAAGTTAATTAAAATAATTATTAAAGATTAAAAATATAAAATATAAAAAAAGAGAGAAATAAGAGAAAGAGGAGAAAATTATGAAGAAAAAGAGGAAAAAGGAAAGGAAGGCGCTGGGATTTGAACCCAGGCCCTTAAGGCAAATCGCTGAGGCCTCCACCACTGGGACATGCGCGTGCTTGTGTTATATGAACGAAACAAATAGAATAAATATTAAAAACACGTCAACTTCAATCAGCGAACCAGATCGCGCCACCTCATCATCTTCTTCGTTGTCCTGGCTGCGATTTTTGCTACGAAACAGCTGCGGATTGGCTACAATTTTGCTACGATTTCCATTTGTAGCTAAAATCTGCAGAAATTTCAACTTCAAAAAACGCAAATTAAATGAATAAATCATACATATTCCTACTTATTAAGGTCCTATGAGTTCAATGGTATAATTTTTAGGGCTTGAAAGTGCTTGTGTAAGGAGCTTCGAAGAAGATCCGTTTCTTGCCCTAACCTTGGCAACTCACGCAACCTGCGGCTAAGCTTAACAAAAAGATATTAAAACAAACTAAATGATGTTTATGAACATGGTTATATATGAGAAATAGCTTAATGCATCATGAAATACGAAAAACAAAATTTTTAAAGTGTGGGAGGCGGTCATGGTTGAGAGCCCATACTCTGCAGGTTTTCAACCTTCAAAAGGAGTGGAATGAGCTCCTGGGATTGTTTTGAGATGATTTGGACGTGAAAAAGTCGTGAAAACTTGCTATGAAGTGTTTTTATGATTTGCCCTGATTTGCCTCTTTTTGAAATATTTCTAGGGTTGTTTGATGTGATTTTTCGTGGCCTTAGGTTTGGATATGGTTATGTATTTATAGGAGAGGAATTAGGTCAATAATATCAGATCCAATCCATGTGTATTCATGTTTGAATATTTGATTAAAAAATCAAATGCAAACTTTCTATTTTGGCCAAAATTTGTCTTCAAAACCTTCCTTGCTTGTTTTGCACGAAATTGGACATAATCAATCATCTTAAACATCAAATATTTGATCCCAAAATAATTTTGGAATCAAAGATTTGATTTTTTTATGATTTATTTTAATTAAAATTGAATTTAAATGATTAAAATTCAATATAATATAAAATAAATAATAAAAATCAGAAAATATGATCAATGGGTTGTGAATGGTCTCATATTTGAGTTTGGGTTGAAATATTATGGGCCCATTTGAAGAAAACTTGAGTTTTGGCCTTTTTTGTTTCATACACCTCCTCAAAATTGCCCAACTTTAACAATGCATAACTTTCTCAATTTTTATCATTTTGATGCGTTCTTGGACTTTCTAGAAACCTCAAGATGTCCTATAACCAACCCTTTTGGTCCCATGTCAATTTGATTTTCCATGTTCAAGTTATGAGCTTTTGAAAAAGGTTGACTTTTGTTGACTTTCAAAATGACCTATAATGTCTTAGCTCATATCTCCCGAATGAAGCATTTCTGGACTTGGCTTATGAGACACAAAGTTGTAGGGAATTAAATTTCCTTCAAGATAGGCTTTGGTTGAGGAATTTTTGATGAAATATGTGGAAGTTATGCCTGGTCAAAGTACAGTTGACTTTTCCTACAAAAACCCTAATTTAGTAACTCCCGATTCTTGATGATTCTGAGGTTTCCTTGATGAATCATGATCAACCCTCGATCAAAAGATGAATTTCACCCCATAATCTTGATGTTGACCAAAGATCTTGAGGTTTGACTTTGTGTTGACCACAGTTGACTTTTTGACCAAGTTAACTGATTTTTGACTGTCTGAGCATCTGACTGACCAAACTTGTAAGGAAAGTCTTGAAACTAGTTATGAGGATTCTTTGAAGTGTATGGGACACCATGAAGTCCTTTTGAAGCTTTAGAAGTCCAATCTACTTTGAGAAGTACACAACCCTAGTTGGATTTATTGCTTAGGAGGAGGCTTTGTCCGATGAAACTTTTGAGTACCCTTGAGCAACTGAAGATCTTATGAATCACTAGGAGACCTCTTGAGGCATATTGTCTTGAATATGTGAGGGAAAATTTTGGGGTACAACAGAGACACATGAGAATCATCCTCGGTACAAGATACCTGAAGGTCTCCCCTGGGGTATGCCTCTCAACTTTATACTTGAAGGATATATCCCACCGGTCACTGAAGACCCAGAAGCCGTAGTAGGAACCGCTGGACCTGAAGGTTACAAACTTTGGGAAAGTGAAGATGCAAGGGTTACGGTAGAAACTCCTGAAGGTTACAAACTTTAGGGCATTGAAGCGCTGAGAGTCACCGCTATAATGTCTATACCACAATCAGTGGTACACACTGTCTCGGAAGGACAGATTCCGTAAACAATTTCTGGTGGAAACGAAGACATGCACGAAAGGATGAATGAGTTCCAGGAATAATTCTTGGAAATGCAAAAGGAACTACATGCCATTCGCGGTCATGACTTATTCGGAAAGGACGCCGCTGACCTCTGTTTGGTCCCTAATGTAAAAATACCGCCCAAATTCAAGGTGTCTGACTTTGAAAAATACAAAGGCAACTCTTGCCCTAAAAGTCATTTGGTGATGTACGCTCGAAAAATGTCTACTCAGACAGAAAACCAACAGCTACTGATCCATTACTTCCAAGACAGTTTAACCGATGCCGCACTCAAATGGTACATGGGTTTAAACCGCACCAAGATCAGTACTTTCAGAGATCTCGGGGCAGCCTTCGTTCAACAGTATAAATACAATTTGGACATGGCACCGGATAGGGATCAACTCAGAGCAATGTCACAGACAGACAAAGAAACTCTTAAAGAGTATGCTCAGAGATGGCGTGAAATTTCCATCCATATCTGTCCCCCTCTTGAGGAAAAGGAGATGACCAAGATCTTTTTGAAAACCTTAAGCTCGTTCTATTACGACTGAATGGTCGCCAGTGCGCCCGGTGACTTCACTGAAATGGTGAACATGGGAGTGCGCCTTAAAGAAGCAGTCCGAGAAGGACGATTGGTCAACGTTGCAGAGCCATCTGGCAATACCAAGAGATACGGTAGTACTTTCTAAAATAAGAAAGAGCGGGATATCAGTAATATCTCTCTGGGAAAGCAAAGGCGAAGGTATCAACCAATAGCGGAAGTAACTCCCGCTATCAACCCAGCGCCAGCTCCGACTTATCAACCTCAGGTTGCTCAAAGCCAACCAAATCAACAACAGTATCAGCAAAGGACGCAACAGCCTTTTCAGCAGGCTCGTCCACAGTACAACAACAACAATCGTACGACACGACCATCAGGGTTCGACCCTGTATCGATGTTGTACGCATACCTATTTCCACTTCTACTGGCCAAGGGGCACCTCCAAACTAGGACTCCTCTTACAATACCAGAAAATCAGCCTTTTTGGTTTACAGCGGATTAAACTTGCCCTTACTATCAAGAAGGATCGGGGCACAACATTGAGAATTATCTCAGCTTCAAGTCTGATGTACAGAAGCTTGTCAGGAACGGGATCTTATCTTTCAAAGATACAAATCCGAATGTTCAGACGAACCCGTTACCGCAACATGAGAAGACTGCAGTGAATTTAATAGAGGAATAATTTAGCTATAGTTATTAAATTCAAGATGTTCTCCTATTAGGAACCAATCTGGTGAGGATGCATTGCATACAGAGCGAGTACGGTCATGTGTCGTCTCACAATTATCACCAGTGTGATATCTGCTCGAAGAACAATAAGGCGTGTTCCGTAGTGCAAGCAGCTCTACAAGAACAAATGGATCTGGGCTGGATTCAGGATCACAGGATTCGTGAGGTAAACATGGCCCATGCACATCCCAACATTGTTCAGAACCACAACATTCTTGCTATAAACGTCAATTTGGTGGCTATGCATTCAAGGCAAAGTCAATACTATAATCTGCCACGACACGATTACAGCACTTGTCCAGTCTGCTCTATAAATAATCAGGGATGCTCTTTTGTACAATAGGCCCTCCAACGTCAGATGGATCTCGGATGGATCCAAGACTACCGTGAAAGAAATAACCATCAAGTCAATATGGTTCAGATCTTTGACATACACTTGATGAATGCCAGTCTAGTGGAATTACATGCTAAACAGGTTAGGCTCGGTTTTTTGGCTTCACATGATTATCAAGACTGTGAAGAATATTGTAAAGACGACCAAGGGTGTGCACTCGTACAAAGAATACTTCAACATATGTTGGACCACTGGTGGCTTCCAATCTACTTGGATGAAGCTACACAACAGATTAGCATGACTAACGAGAATCATTGTAGACATCAAAGTCATGATATCCGCTCAATGGAAACATATCTAGTAAAGATGCACTGCATACAAAGCGGGTGTGGTCGGGTACCACCGCATAATTATAAGCGCTGTAGAGTGTGCTCGGAAAATAACCAAGGATGTTATCTCGTGCGAGCAGCTCTCCAAAATTAGTTAGTACAAAAGGAGATTCGACCATGTTCAAGTTCTGGGTCGATCAATATGATACAAGACTACCTCCCTGGTCAAAACAAAGACATTTTTGTAATCTCCAAACATGGAATAACCAAGGACGTTTGCGCCATAATTCCTCTACTCAATTGATCAAGAATCCCTCTTGATGATAGAAAAGTTCCCAACCAGGAACTGATTGAGGTTGCCTATAACGGCCAGAGAAATCAAAAATCTCATGTGGTTATCTACCTGCCAGGACCAATACCGTATAAGTCGGATAAGGCTGTCCCCTACAAGTACAATGCAACGACCATCGAAAATGGAAAGGAAACTCCATTACCCTCCGTCATGAACATTGCCGACATCAGTTGAGTCACTCGGAGCGGTCGGATCTTCAACAGAGGAGTTGGAGAACCTGCCAAAGAAAAGGAACCTCAAGCGGAAGTTCCCAATCAACAAGTCGGTCAATCCAGTAATCCAGAACTTGTAAAAAACAATGATGAGATGTTGAAGCTCATCCAGAAAAGCGAGTACAACATTGTAGACCAATTGTTTCAAACTTCGTCTCGAATCTCTGTACTGTCTCTCCTACTTAGTTCCGAAGCTCATAGGGAAGCTCTGCAGAAAGTCTTAGAACAAGCCTTTGTGGAACAAGATGTGACAGTAGGATAATTTGACAGCATCATCTCCAACATCACTTCCTGCAACAACTTAGGGTTCAGTGATGAAGAACTGCCGGAAGAAGGCAAGAATCATAATATAGCGCTTAACATTACAGTCAACTGCCAAGACGATGATTTAGCCAGCGTATTGGTAGACACAGGCTCATCTTTGAATGTTATGCCAAAATCAACTCTGATACGACTATCGTTTCAAGGAGCTCCGATGAGAGGCAGTGAGGTCATCGTCAAAGCCTTTGACGGATCTAGAAAAATAGTTATCGGCGAAGTCGATCTTCCCATAACCATCGGCCCTCACACTTTCCAAGTCACTTTCCAGGTCATGGATATCCGGGCAGCATACATCTATTTATTAGGAAAACCTTGGATACAAGAAGTTGGGGCAGTCACTTCGACACTTCACCAGAAGCTGAAGTTCGTCAAGAACGACAAGTTAGTGACAGTATGTGGAGAGCAGGCCTTAATCGTGAGCAAATTATCATCATTCTCCTGTGTAGAACTGGAGGAGGTTGTTGGAACTCTGTTCCAATCACTCTTGGTGAGCAATGAGAATCGACCACAAAAAGGGACATCAATTTCCTCATACAAGGACGCTCTCGAAGTGATCAAGAGTAATGAAACAAAGGGATGGGGGCAGATTGTAATTCCTACTGATAGCAAGACAAAGAAAGGTCTTAGTTTCTCTTCAACCTGTACCCAGACTACAAAGAAGGACGAAAGTTTTCGTCCCATTCAGGATTTCTTCCACATCGGAGGTTTCCTCCACCCAATGTCTCAAGAAGTACACACCATCAATGAGAGCGACTCCTCCGATACGGATGAGGAGTGGAAGTCTTATCTCAATAGTAACGAGTATATGTCTCAGGAAGAAGCGCACATGCCATTCTGTTTTCCAAAGCAGAGCCCGAGGTATATACCGAGATCGGACGTTCGAATAATCTATGGAGATTGTGATCCTGAAGGATGTCGTGCTCCACCTAACTTATTAGAAGAAGATCTAATGAAAGACAACTTCGACCAAGATTATTATGATCCCCTAGATGACTTTCCTGTCTGGAAGTCGTACGCAAAAGGCTTGGGGCAAAAGAGTCAGTCGAACGATGCCTATCAGCTGAGTAATATTGAAAAGAATACTCACGTCCCCACCCAGTCCTGGGATCATTACTCAGGATATTCCGAAGATAACCAGCACCATGATGATGAGTATGCAAAGATTGCCAGACAAGATTTCATCAACTACACTTTTCCTGAGGTCAACGTCATTAAGGAAGATGACTCGTCCACTCCTACAGAAATATGGGACACTTTAGGGCAGCCGAGTGGCAAGTACGACTTCTTAGTCAAGTACACTGCTCCTGAAAGCTCTCGTATCAGATACGAGGACATCCAGCCAACTGGACGGGGAGATCCTCTTGAGAGTGAAAACACTAGGGAAGATACAACAGAAGAGTTCGATTATGACAATTCTGCTTGGGAGGAAGACTCCAATGATCCTACTCCGCCAGAAATCAGCGTTGTTTCTGAAGACAAACCAAGAAGAAAGATACCAGACTTTGTGATCCACAGAGGAGTTCGTTGCCAATGGGTTGCTGTCGATGTCCTGAAAGTCGTCCATAAGTCTAAGTAATTGTTGTCTTTGTTTTAACCTTTCACCATGCCCAAGTGAAACTGATGTTTTTATAGGGCTCACTTTTCTGTAAATGTCCCTCTTCGCTTCGCCCAAAGCGACAGAGTTTTGTTTTATAGGGTTGTGTTTCAAGAATCGGCAAATCATGAATAAATAATGACATTCTGAATTTCCGCATTTATTGTTGTTTTCACTTTTCATTTTTTAGAAAATGGTAATCCTAAAAACAACCCAAAATAAAAACAAGCATTTTTTCAGAAAATACACTGCACACACTCTTGCATTCTCTCTGTCTTTGCTAAAAAACGAATCATCACGTCATGCAGATTGCTTGTTTTAAACCCCATTGAAACATACGATCCAATGCCTTCTCCCAACTTTGAATTCTCGGTATTTGAAGCTGAAGAAGAAGAGGGTGAAGAAATCCCTGAAGAGATCTCCCAATTACTCAGACAAGAGGAAATGTCTATTGAGCCTCACAAAGAGCTGTTGGAAATAGTCAATTTGGGTTCAAAGGAAGAAAGGAAAGAAGTTAAGATTTGAGCACTGCTCGGTCCAACTGTCAGAGAAGACTTGATAAAACTTCTCAAAGAGTTTCCAGATGTATTTGCTTGGTCCTATCAGGACATGCCAGGGTTGGATACCAGCATCGTGGAACATCACTTACCACTGAAAACCGAGTGTCCTCCGATAAAACAAAGACTGAGAATGACTCATCCGGATATGGCCATCAAAATTAAAGAGGAAGTGCATAAACAGATCGACTCCGGTTTCCTTGCCACCTCAGAATATCCTCAATGGCTAGCTAACATAGTGCTAGTTCTGAAAAGAGGACGGAAAAGTTAGAATGTGTGTAGACTACCGGGATCTGAACAAAACAAGTTCAAAGGATGACTTCCCCTTGCCACACATTGACATGCTGGTAGACAACACCGCAAAATTCAAAGTCTTCTCCTTCATGGATGGATTCTCGGGCTATAATCAAATCAAAATGGCGCCGGAAGATATGGAGAAAACTTCATTCATCACCCCATGGGGCACTTTTTATTGCAAAGTAATGTCGTTTGTTCTAAAGAATGCGGGGGCAACCTATCAAAGGGTCGTGACAACTCTGTTTCACGACATGATGCACAAAGAGATTGAGGTGTATGTCGATGACATGATTTCCAAATCTAAAACAGAAGAAAAGCATGTAGAACAACTATCAAAGTTATTCGAGTGTCTGAGGAAATACAAACTCCGCTTGAATCCCAATTAATGCACGTTCGATGTTCACTCAGGAAAACTCTTAGGGTTCATCGTCATCCAGAAAGGAATTGAGGTTGATCCTAACAAGGTCAAGGCCATTCAAGAAATGCTTTCACCAAAGACTGAAAAACAAGTCAGAGGATTTTTGGGACGTCTGAATTACATCTCAAGGTTCATATTCCTTATGACCGCGACATGCGTGCCGATCTTCAAACTACTCAGAAAGAATCAAAGCTGTGTATGGACAGAAGATTGCCAAAAAGCTTTCGACAAAACCAAAGAATATATGTTGAATCCACCAATTTTGTATCCTCCAGTGGAGGGAAGACCACTGATCATATACCTAACAGTCTTGGAAGACTCCATGGGTTGTGTACTTGGCCAACAAGACGAGACAAAAAGAAAAGAGTCTGCCATTTACTACTTAAGCAAGAAATTCACAAACTGTGACAATCGGTACACTATGCTCGAGAAAACTTGCTATGCTCTGGCTTGGGCAGCCAAACGTCTTCGCCAGTACATGATTTATCACACTACTTGGTTAATCTCCGAAATGGATCCAATCAAGTACGTCTTCGAAAAGCCTGCTCTCATGGGAAGGATCGTCCGTTGGTAGATATTGTTATCAGAATACGACATTGAGTATCATGCTCAGAAAGCCGTCAAAGGGAGTATTTTAGCCGATCATTTGGCTCACCAATCGATTGACGACCAGGAATCAGTCAGATTTGACTTCCTAGACGAAGATGTCATATAATTGAAAATGAAAGATTGCGATGAACCGCTACCCAGTGAAGGGCCAGAACCAGGTTCCCAATGGGGACTAATATTCGACGGAGCTGTCAACACTTACGGAAACGGAATTGGGTCAATCATCGTGACACCTCAGGGTACCCATATTCCTTTCACCACCATATTAACATTCAAATGTACAAACAACGAGGCCGAATACGAAGCTTGTATCATGGGTCTCGAAGAAGCTATTGACTTAAGGATTAAGAATTTGGATGTATAGGGAGACTCAACCCTGGTTATCAATCAGATCAAAGGAGAGTGGAACACATACCAATCAGGACTGATTCTTTACAAAGATTACGCGAGAAGGTTGTTACCATTCTTCAACAGAATCGAGTTTCATTACATCACATGGCTGATGCACTAGCCACTCTCTCCTCTATGATTAGTGTAAGTCAATGGAACGACGTACCCAAGATTGACATAATGCGCCTTGAAATGCCCGCTTACATCTTCGCAATGGAAGCAGTCATTGATGACAAACCCTGGTATCATGATATCAAGTTCTTCCTTAAAAAACAAGAGTACCCACCTGGGTCATTGAGAAAAGATAGGAAGACTCTCAGAAGACTGGTTGGAAACTTCTTCCTGAACGATGATACACTTTACAAAAGAAACTTTGACATGGTTTTACTCAGATGCATAGACAAACAAGAAGCAAACATGTTGATGAAAGAGATTCACAAAGGGTCCTTTGGCACTCATGCCAATGGACACACAATGGCAAGCAAAATTCTGAGAGCAGGATATTATTGGCTGACGATGGAATTCGATTGCTACAAGTACATGAGGAGGTGTTATAAGTGTCAGATATACGCAGATAAAATCCATGTACCGCCAACGAATCTCAAAGTTCTTTCTTCTCCATGGCCTTTTCTGTACGGGGAATCGACATGATTGGCATGATCGAACCTAAGGCTTCGAACGGACATCGGTTCATCCTGGTAGCCATTGACTACTTCACCAAGTGGGTCGAAGCAGTGTCATACACCAATATAACCAGACAAGTAGTGGTTCGATTTATCAAGAATAATCTCATTTGTCGTTATGGTGTTCCAAGCCAGATCATTACTGATAATGGATCCAACTTGAACAACAAGATAATGAATGAGTTGTGTGCTGAGTTCAAGATCGAACACCATAACTCATCTCCCTACCGACCTAAGAAGAACGGAGCGGTATAAGCGGCTAACAAGAACATTAATAAAATCGTTCAAAAGATGGGTGTAACCTACAAAGACTGGCACGAGATGCTACCTTTTGCTCTTCATGGTTATCGCACATCTGTCCGCACCTCAACAGGGGTAACCCCTTTCTCTCTAGTATATGGCATGGAGGCAGTGCTCCCCATAGAAGTAGAGATCCCATCAATCCGGGTATCGATGGAAGCCAAGCTAACAGAAGCTGAATAGTGTCAAAGCCGACACGATGAACTGAACCTGATCGAAGAAAAACAAATAACGGATCTATGCCATGGTCAGTTGTATCAGCAAAGAATGAAGAAAGCGTTTGACAAAAAGGTCTGACCCCGTGTCTTCAGGAAAGAAGACCTTGTGCTCAAAAAGATACAATCATTTCTCACTGATTCTCGGGGTAAATGGACTCCGAATTATGACAGGCCCTATGTGGTCAATAAAGCCTTCTTAGGTGGTGCCTTGAGACTCGCAACCATGGATGGAGAGGAATTTACCTACCCCACGAGTGTTGATGTAGTCATGAAATACTTCGCCTAAATGATAAAAAAATGATATAAAAAGATGTCTCGGTGGATTGAAAACCTGAAAGGGCGGTCCAGGCAAAAATTAGAGACACAAGCAAAAATCATCCTGATGGATTGGAAACCTCAAAAGACAATCCAGGAAAAAGTTAGGGATTCCTGGCAAGTAACTACGTCCGACAAGGTTAAATACCCAGCGGTAACACCATCTATCGAAAGATTTCAGTCCAGGTCATCTTCGACAGATGCTCAGAATGTCCAGAATTCAAAATTGGTAGAAGGATAGCGGTCATTATGTTTCAATGTAGCCCTTTTCCATTAAATTACCATTTTCTAAACTTTGTAATGCTCTATGGGGTCACGCATTTGGCTGATTACCATTCTATCAATAAAATTTAAGCCCTAGTGCTTTTGTTTGCAATTCTCATTCATTTTGCTTTACAGAATGACATTTTAACATGATCAACGATTCTTGAAAAAAAATGAATTTAATTTTCAAATTTTCTTCTGCTTTTAAAATAAGAATGACAATTCTTTTTTACTACTGAACACAAAAAAGAACATCAATGGCTTCTCTGGAAGTGATTAAACCTCAAAATGCAGAATCAAAGTACTCCTTCTAAACCAGTACACCTGAGTAAAGGATCAACTGTTTCAGATGAAGTGTCCCATTTGATATCCCCGACAGAGTTATTACCTCTAAAGACCAATTAATGGTTCTTTCTCCCCCAACGAGGTCTACCTCTCCTAAGCAGGACATGATTGATATCACTAAACCAATGATACTTTTCATCCCCCGCAGTGGTCGAGTATCCTGTCGTGTTGATTCACTAGTCTGTATGTCACATCTGTTTTGTCAGCATAAACATACATACATCATGCATAATTAATTCATATTCATACATATGTTGCATTAATATCACTCTGGTCAGTCTCATTCCCCAAGTGATAAAAGTCCTCTCACCGATAGCGTTGTCAGTTCTGTTCCCGTCCGAAAAGTGCCGCCTAAGCAATCTCTCCCCAGTTTATTTTTGGATTGGAGACTATCCTTGACCACTTGGATAACTTGAACCTCTGAAAGACAAGAAGATATTCAATAAACACCTCTGGTACATCTCTCTCTTCACCATTGAAGATGATATTTTTGCTTTCCCAGATTAAAGAAAATCCCCAGAGAAAACATCTTAACCGAAGACTCTCAGCAATACATCGGTTTTTCTCCCAAGAAAGGCGATGTTAATGAAGTCATCCGCACGTCAAAATTGGATTGCATCACATGGCATGTCTCCGAAAAGGTATCGAAGAAAAGTATGATGTAATATCCCCAAGCAAAAAGAAGTCTCTCAAGAGACTCGTTTTCCCCCAGTAGAGTCAACAGATGGCATCTCCAACGGAGAAGTTTGCACACTTCTACAGTTCAGACAAATAGGTTTCCCCAACAAGTCTGACCTCAAACTTTTTTCAATCAAATGGCATCCCCCCAGTAAGACTCGGTGGGAAATTTGATGAAGACCGCTATGACGGATAATATTCCTTGTCAAGTAAAGAAACTCGACAAGAAGAAACTGAGACCAGTTCTGTGGTTGAAGACCAAGATCGAGGGGAAGTTTATTTCAAGAAGAAACTAAGACCAGTTTCGTGGCTGAAAACCAGGATCGAGGGGAAGTTTATTTAAGAAACTAAGACCAGTTTCGTGGCTGAAGACCAGGATCGATGGGAAGTTTATTTCAAAAAGAAACTTAGACCAGTTTCGAGGCTGAAAACCAGGATCGAGGGGAAGTTTATTTAAGAAACTAAGGCCAGTTCCATGGCTGAAGACCAGGATCGAGGGGGATTTTATTTCAAAAGAAACCGAGACCAGTTCCATGACGGCAGGCCAGGATCGAGGGGAAGTTTATTTCAAAAGAAACTGAGACCAGTTCCGTGGCAGAAGGACAAGATCGAGGGGAAGTTTTACCCTTTTCTAAGTAACATTGCTTAGTAAAAGAAGATGGATGAGCAAACCTCAATTCATAACCATAGTCAAATTTTTGGGTATTCCGATATTTAATCCTCTTGCACCCTGAATGTCCGAATATCTCCGCCATTCACACCTTCGGGTCCAACAAGATTAAATAGGGGCATCTGTCATACCCCAAATTTTGACCACAAGATTTCCCATCATTGTGAGAATCATCACCACAATATGGATGTACCATCATACCTCATCAATCTCCTTAAAGGTTGTTGAGCATTCACTACTATCAAGAATTAGGGTTTTGAGCCCTCTCAGAGCACTTAAACAAAGGATCAATAAAGAAATGACATGATCTTCAACTTGTCTAACCTCTCAAAACATCCATAAAGGATCAAGAGGACCCCCACATCAAGAATCAGGCACAAGATTGCAACATTCCAAGTGGATCAAGCCTCAAGATCGCCAGTGTCCCCAAATCAGGGTTTTGGTCGACCAGTGCCTCTAGATGAAAAATTTCATCTGGGCATGAGCCAATACTTCAAAACATGACCCAAATGCTCAAAGGGACCTTATGGACCCAATCATCAAGTCAAATTAGCATCAGGGGGAGCATTCATCAAAAGTCAGGAATTAGGGTTTCTTGACCTAATTCACCCCTGAGTGGACTTTTGAGGCAAGACATGAGCCAAGACCTCAAGACATGATTTGAGGGCCTCAAATACACCACATTTATCCATTTACAATAATGGATTGATCCAAGAAGCTTGATTCACAAGTTTCAATTTCATCTGGACCACAATTAGGGTTTTGAAGAAAAAGTCAACTGTGTCTTTGAATTTTGACCAAGACATGTTCCCAAACCTTGAGACATGATTCAAGATACCCTAAAACACCTATGAAATCCATCCATTAGGTTTGAATTAGGTCAAGAACTTGATTTCATAGAGGATCACACAGTTTGAAATTCATCTAACAAAAAGTCAACTGTGCCTAAAATCAAGTTTGACTTTTTGGAAATTTTCACAAATATGGCTCCCCTAAGTCAAAAACAATGTTAATGTATGATTTTGATCATCATTCATCAAGAAAAATCAAGAAAAGTGAGGTTTCTTGCAAAAGGGGCTACCTTGAGAAACTTAAAATTTTCTAAGTTAGGGAACAAAATGGGTTTGATACCAACTTTGCAAGGTCAAAACTCCCAAACCCTAAGGCATTTTTCTTCCATCCAAAGCTTAAATGAAAGTTCACATGGCATACTTCAAAAGTGTAAACTACATCAAATTCTAACTCCTCATGGATTTTGAGTTATGGATTGATCAAAATCACAAAAAGTGAAAATGACCACTTTTTCCAACACTTAGTGAAAATTTCAAGAAGTCAGAATCTGTTTCATTTTTTACCAACTTTGAGGTCATTTTTCATCATGATCCAAGCTGAACCAGGTCCATTTGTGAACATCAAAGTTAAAGTATGACATGAGAGCTTTCCAAAGAATACAAGAACTCCCATTGATTCAACTTAATCAAGGAGTTATAAACCTCACAACATGCCTTGCTTAAACTGATTTCCAAGACAAAATTGTGCATTACTTGTGGCACATGATTCTTGAGTCCATGGTGACTATACAAGACTGATCCCCATCCAAATTCAACAAGAATCTCAGTCAATCATGAAAAACCTGCAAGCTTAGACCCTAAGGCAAGAATCCCATCCTTTGGCATGTGATCATTCAAGTTTCAAATCCAAAACTCCAAGTTTGTCATTTGGCATTGATGTGGAGCATAGAGTTGTCATGAACCAAGCTATATCAGTCCAATTGAGTCAAGATTGACTCAAAACTCAGAAGACCTAGAGCTACAAAGATCAGCTCAGTCAATGGCCAAGTGAAGACTTGGTACCTTGGCATTTAAGAAAGTGATACATGGGCATATCCATTGGATAATAGAGTGATCCCTCATCCAACACTATTCCTTCAAAAAAAACTCCTCTCCTATAAATAGAGGTCATTTCTAATGTTTCAAACCACACCAAAACAATACCAAAGCCTTGTTTTCTCACTCTCCCTCTCTTACTTCAATTTCAAGTCACATTGAAGCAATTTGGGATTTCTTGAAACCAGAGCAAAAACTACTCAAATAACCATTGGAGGTGTTCAAACCTTCATCCACATTGAATAACCTCAAAATCAGAAAGTCAACCTCCAAAACCTCAAATTTTAACTTTTCTGCATTTTACAAGCCATGTCTTGATTCAATCACTTTCAAAACCAAACAAAGCTTCAAACACACTCTAAATATCATCCTCAAATTGTCCCAACAGGTTTCCCTCAACTGTAACACCATTTGAGTGAGTTACCATTTTGGTCATTTTTGCCACTTTTGCAAGAAAGAGCCAACTCTTGTTCCCGAGGTTTCCAACTGGTTTTGATCATCCTAAAAGCTTATAAGGGATCAATCAAGAGTGTCTAAAGCATTTAATTACTTCTGGCATAAGGATCTTGACAGTTAGCACAAGGAGCTTCAAGAGGTACGTGCATCACAACTTGACCTCTAAAAATATGCATTGCTTTGATGTTTATTGATCATAAACATGTCATATATATATATCCAATGTGTTGTGTTTGAACCAATTTATCATACTATTATTGCTTGTATGATAAGATAGTATAGAACTTGCAAATCTTGGCCTATTTTGAAACCACTATCGTGTTTTAAAATAGAAGCATCTTTAGAAAATTCTAAAAGCACCATTGGATTCCTCATGAAATTCTAGGCAGGATCCATCTAAATTTTGTCCAATTTCATGGAGAAATGAGGCAGATATGATCCCTCTTGCAAAACTTGAAAACTTGGGCTAGCCAGCCATGGCGCCCTTGTTGCTTGGCCTGGCCAGAAGGCATTTTAGCCTTATCAATTTATGAATGGGGGTGATACAATGGATGTATCACCACCCCAGTGGTAAGGGCGCACTTGTGTTTGGTTGGAGGTCATGGGTTCAAGACCCACCTAGACCATTTTGCTATTTCTCTTATATTTTGCTATTTTTCATATTTTTTATGGTTTTTATTAATTAATTCCAAAATTAATTTCTCTCTCAATTTTAACTATTTTTGATTGGTTTCTTTTTTGAAAATTGACAAAAATGATAAAATATTTTATTCTACAAAAATCTCACAAAAATATTATTTATTTTATATATTTGGTATTTTTGTAAAGAATTATTTTTTATTTGTTTTTAGGAATTTAAAAATATTTCTTTCTCTTGATTTTTTCAAATTCAAATGATTTTCAAATCATTCTATGAATGAAACATGATTTTTCAAACATTAATCCAAGATCATAACTTGTTTTTCACACATGTTTGATAACTTTGATCATTTTAATTGAATTTTTATTCAATTAAAATACATTTTTAAAATCAAATTAGGGTTTTAATTATTTTTCACCCTTAAAAATATTTTTCAAAACACTTTTGGGCCTCTTGATAGAGTGTAAGTCCCATCCCTTTGTAAATAAACTATTTTGGGCCTCAGTCATTGTATAAGTCCCGATACGTTTTAAAAAAATATCGGCGCGATCGCCGTTTTCAAAACAATTTTCATCTGGGCCTCCCTTTGGTTATAAGTCTCATTTTTATTCTTTTTCAAACACTTTTGGGCCTCTAATAGAGTGTAAGACCCAACCCCCTTTGTACATAAATAATTTGGGCCTCAGCCATTGTATAAGTCCAAGTACAATTTTCAAAATAACGGTGCGATCGCTGTTTTTCATCTGGCCATCTCCTTGAGTTATAAGCCCTATATCTTGTATAAAAATAAACCTTTGGGCCTATAATAGAGTGTAAGACCCAACCTATTTTGTAAATACAATAAATTTGAGCCTCAGTCATTGTATAAGTCCCCCTGTGGTTTTCAAAACTACGACGTGATCGTCGCCTTTTCGAAAGAGATCATCTGGGCCTCTCCTTGAGTATAAGCCCTAAAGTTCCTTTTACCACAAACTTTCCTTTTGATTTAGATTCAAATTCATAGTTGTTATCAAAACTTTTTTCAATTTCTTAAATAACTAACCATACAGCTGTGGTTACTATGCTGGAACTTGCACGACTATAAGTTATACCCTTTTCCTACATACTTGTTATATACATTTCATCTGTATATATATATATATATGCTTGTATATACCTGCTTAGAGTTTCCCCCATCAACTAGGTCTAGGCTTAGATCAAACCAGTGGTTACTCTTTCAACACAGTCAAAACTAGTTCCCCATAGGAAATTCCAGATAGAGTCTTGCCTCCTCTTGGGCTTATACAATATGGAACAGAGAAAGACATTATTCCTGGTGAAACTTTTCTCAAGACTGTCACTACTTAGAAATATTTGTACAAGAAATTCATTTCCTCAGAGAGGATTAATTCCCAGTGAAACCTCTCTTGAATTTCTTCAAACCCTATAAATGTTCACTAAAGAAAGGATTATTCCCGGTGTAACTTTTCTTGAACTTTTCTCAGGTTTGGACCCACAGGCTTCTTAAAAGCATCCCCAGCCTCCTCTTGGACTTTGTACAAGGATCCTTAGGCTTCTTAGAAGTTCTCAGTCTCCTCTTGGGCTTAGTACAAGGACCCAAAGATCTCCTACAGGTATAGGACAAAACCTAGACATCTTTTGCTAGTTCAATCCTCCAGAGAGGCAAACATCAGACCAGTTTAGGGTTGATCCTCATCCTTTAAAACATCAGCCTCTTCTTGGGCTTCATACAAGTAGACTTGGACAGTCTCAGCCTCCTCTTGGGCATCATACAAAGATCAACCTCTTTATACCAGTAGACTTGTAAAGTCTCATCTCCTCTTGGATCTCAAAGAAACCCTCAATTTTCCTAAAAGCACAGGAAAACCCCTGATCATTTCATCAACCTCCAGCAGAGTTTAAAACCTCCAAAGGTTAAAAAAACTCAATCTTTAAGCTTTCACTCTAAATCCCAGCTAGGGTCAATTTATCATCAATAAACCCTAAATCAGAACCTCAAGGCATCTGATATTTCAACTCTTTTTCAATCCTCAGCAAGAGTTGATTCCCCAATTTGGACCTGTCTCTGAATCTCAAATAATCCTCAGTAGAAGTTAGCCCCCTCTTAGGCTTCATATAAGAAATTCCCCATCCAGCCTCCTCTTAGGCTTTGTATAATGATTTTTCCCTCAGCAGTTTTAGCCTCAATATTGGGCTTTGTACAAGACACCTATAAATATTCTCCATCTAAGTCAATAATTTTTAGCATCAATCTTGGGCTTTGTACAAGACAGATAAAATCCCTCCCCAGTGGAGTAATTTATTTTAGCCTCAATATTGGGCTTTGTACAAGACAGATAAAACTTTCCCCAGAAGAGTCAATTCTTTTCAGCCTCAATCTTGGGCTTTGTACAAGACAGAAATAAAACTCCCTAAACAGAGTCAACCTTTTAGCTTCAACCTTGGGCTTTGATCAAGGCACACAAAAATCAACACCCCTCAAAGGAAATCAAGATGTCTCTGTAGGAAGATATTTCTATGTATATCACATATCCAAAACAGACAATCAAACAAACCCTAATCCTCGATAATTGTTGTAATTGGCACACTTGTTGATTCAAAAATCCAAGCTATAGTCCCTCTTTATCCTGGTAAAACCCTTCTTTCATCTAATTGCTGTAAGTTTCAAGCCTTTGGATTATTTACATCCAAGCCAATGTCCCTCTCTTAGCATGGAAGATTCCTAAGGAGAAATGGCATTGCTCTACACTAAGTTAAATTTTATTCCTTCAGGACAAATCCCTTATAAAGGAAATTATGGCATTGCTGGATTCCATACATTCCAGTTAAAGTAATTCTCCTTTATAATCAGTTACTCAACAACTGTGATAAACAGGTGAGATATCTCCCTTTAGAGATGACAAATTCTCTCTCAATCAAACCTTTAGCTTCAATCTTGGGCTTTGAACAAGACACAAATACTCATTTAGCTTCAATCTTGGGCTTTAAACAAGACACCAAACATCTTTCCTCCCATAGAATAGGAGGAACTACAATTGCTCTGAATTCCCTGTTATCATTACGGGAATATGTAGGCATAAGATTGTGAAATCTTAGCGAGCACACATAATAAAAACTTTAGGTCCAGTACCTTACCAAAAACATCGAAAAACCTGAAAACAACAAAAATACCCTCTCAACATTCCCAAAGGAGAAACTTTCCCAATTTATAACAGATAAACACTAGTAAGTAGATGATAGAGAAACATGCTAAAGAATCTATGGATAACCATATATACGTTGGGTAATTGACAACTGCCCTTTGTATAATCTGACCCCGGATCCCCCAATCTCTTAGCATTTGTTAAAGAAAACATTTGGGTGCAAGGTTAGTTTTAGATATCTTCCATTTCCTTTCCAACTTCATAGGATTAATACGAAATCAGAAATTAGCATCCAATTCCAACCATTGCGGTAAGGTGGTCGCGTCACCGACAAAAATAGCACGCTACAAAATGAAATGAGTTTGGATGAAAACATGGAGGCATAAAATGTTATGAATGCAGATACACGACGATGTACGATTTTTGCTTTTTTTTTTGTTTTGCTTTTAGGGAATCGTTTATACTTATGATTTATTGCAAGCATCTATATATCGTGAGGGTATTGCAAAACCAAAAGTTAAGACAATCAAAAGGCCTTTTCATTCATATTGATAAATAGGGTACAAAATTACATCAGTTAACATTACAAATCTTGAAGTACATCTATTTTCCCCTTAAATCCTTCTAGCATAGTTTTACAGAATTCAACAAAATCTTAAACTTCTGCGAGAGTGTTTAAGGGATGCATTGTTGCATCGTCTTTCTTCAGGTACTGAGGGATGTCTTTAATTAATTTTTTTGCTAAACCTTCTAACTTCGAAAAAGAATTTTTCCAATGCATATTTTCATTATTTTTAGCACTTGGAAGTTCCTGCGACCTTCTACATGATTGACCAAATTCATATAGTGGTTCTCCCAATGCCTGCACCTTTCTCGGTAATATTATATAGCTTTCTCTTAATACTTGATGTACCTTCTTATCACCTTTAAATATTCAAGTGATTGCTCTAGAATCATTTGGCTTTTTGCAAGAAGCTCTTGGACTTCTTCTTTTTTATGCCTTTCTTGTCAAATACGACCCTTTTACCTATTGACCACCTCAATATGCTTTTGTTTCAAGCCATCAAGCATTTTTTTTAGTTTCTATCCCTCTGCATATGATTTCTTTCACAACTCCCTCAATTTGTGGACTCTGACCAAAGCATCATCTCGCTCTTGATTTTGCAATTTCAGTTCTGAATATGCCCCTCCTAGGCATCCTCGCACTTTGTGCACTTAATGCTCTAATACCATCAACCTTTTGTTGCTGCCTTCAATAATTTTATCTTTTTGGGTAGCTTCCTATATCAAGTTATTGTTCTTCAGAGAGGCCTTATCCAACCTAGTTTGTAACTCTTACTTTTCCTTTTCAAGTCTTAGAATAGTTGCCTTGAGTTTATCAACCTCTTCTATGGATATAGGAATCAACTAAGGTGATTTAGGTTAAGCAGAGATTTTAATGATGAAGGGTAATTTGGTTTCTTGAACCCATTCCTTTACCCATTGACAATAAGGCTCTTTCACTACATAGTTATTCTTTCCCAATTTGCTTCCTTTTTGTCACAACGCGAAAAACAACCGGCGAAAAAATAGAAGAGTCGCCACCAAAACGTTATTTATTCCAACGGAGGAAAGGAAACGATCGAAGAAACCTCAAAAGGGAGAAGACATGGTCATCGCAACCAAATCCTGGGTTCGGGAGTCGATTACGCGAGAGGGAGGTATTAGCACCCCCTCGCATCCGTTGTACTCAACGGGATCCACGCTTGTTGTTCTAATAAAAGGGTGAGTTATCTAAAGCCTGCTGCTAAACGGGAACGGAAAGGGAAAAACCAAAAGGAGACTCAATAGGACTTCGTCGTCCTAGGCCTACCTACTCCCTCGTGCAATGGGAAAGTCAGAGTCAACGTAGTTCGGAGGACTATGGGTGATGGGGGGAAGGTTGCTCGCCAAGACTTCGTCGTCTTGTGCCTACGTATCCTCATTCGGACTAGAATGAGGAAATTAGAGCAATCGTAGTTCAACCTATAAATTGTTAAGTGTTTTTTATGAGCAACGTTAAGTTCGCGTTCCAGCAGTTAGGGTCGATGCATGTTTGCATTAGAACGAAAATAACATGGCCTTTTTGAAAATGGCTTGACAAACAATCCTGAAGGATAAAATGATTTGCATTCGGTTTGTGATTTTTAACAGAAATGGATTGAATTTGTTTGAAATGCGCATCGTACTAAAGTCTATGACATATGATCGAGTACCTCGCGCTAACGATCCAAACGTCTCACGCACAAAGTACCCTAAGATGAGGTTAGAAATGCATTCGCTCATCTTTTCTCACGTGCTTAAGGCTCGTGGTGCACAATGCACATCATATTTATTAAGTGTTTTGGTTTTGTTTTGAGAAATAGAAGAGAGAGAGAGAGAGAGAGAGAGAGAGAGAGAGAGACGCGCGAAAGGTCTAAAGGAAACTCAATCCTACATGTTATCATGCAACATGACCCTAAGTTTGAGGTTGAAAGGGGTCTAACCTAATGTTATCATGCAAATGATTAGCTCCTAATGTCTATCCTACTCCAAACTTAATAAAAAATTAAGTTGGACTAGGGAATCCTAAGGGAACATGCAAAATTAAACCATAACAAAGAAAATAAACCAAAAACAGCAGCTACAACAACGCTCCAGCTCAGAACAATAGCAAATTCCAGCAAACAAGTAAGACAACCTTTAACAACACACATTTTCAAGGTAGAAACAGGTATGAAATGCAGCAGGATAGAATGAGTGCATTTAACAACATATATTTCCAGAACAGTGCAGGTGTAAAAGGCAACAAATGACCAAAACAACATTTAACAACTACTATTCAGCACAGCAGTCATGTATACCAGGGCAGCATGCAATGTATCAAAACAAATGCTCATGAATAGGCATCAAGCATGGATGATCATGTGACAACACAACATCAAGTTGAGCATGCATTAAAGTTTAATCAATCCATAATAAACATGTCCAACAATCAAGCATAACAGAGCGTCAAAAGAATTGAACATAAACATGCCTTCATCTTTAAATGAATACACATAAATTGTAAACATGAACGAACATCAAGTAAAAGCGATTAAACACAAGCAATTAAGCGTGAACAACACTTCAATGACATTGCATACTTAAGTATTCACCAAAAGCATCATGGACAATTCATCAAATCAACAATTAATCACTTGAAACAAACTCGTGTTTACGGAATCGAGGGCAAACATAAACATGAATTGTATATCCAACAAGGTTAACATCAAGAACAAGCGAGCATGATCGTACAATTGATTATGCAATATGATTATCACACCAAGAATGCAAAATAAGAGTCATGGACATATATCACGGAAACCAAATGCCGCGTGTCGAAGAATCGCATTCATACTGTAGCATGAGGTGAAACAGCTTCAAAACAATCCACAAATATGCATCATATCAATCCAAAAAGTTTAAAAGTGGAAAGGAATCAAAACACACTTGAAAATGCACAAAAATCACATTCTGTCACAGTGGTAATCGATTACCTATATATGGTTAATCAATTACTCACTTGAAATTTTCAGAAAAAACGTGAAAAAAAGATTGGCTAATCGATTACCCATATATGGTTAATCGATTACCACTGTGACAGTGGAAGAAAATCAACTTTCCAAAAGCACTTTCAGCAACAAATCACTTATCTAATCATCCAAATGAATAGGTATGCAATTGTACACGAAAAATACATCAAATATTAGCAATCAAACACTAATTCCATCAATCAAACAACAAGATCCACAACCAAATCCAACAATAGATCAATTCACATCAACAATCCAAAGATCTACATTGCAAAAGCAGTAAATAAGCTAGAATTATTTGGATATGAAGTTTACCAACCTAAAAAGCAGAGAATTGCTTTGGTTAGTGTTGTAAACGAAAATGGACAGATCAAATAAGGAAAATCCAAGATCCAATGAACTCCTAGCAAGAAACTTCAAGAACAATGCTATGTGATGAACCTGCTTCAAAGTTTCTTCAAGAAAGTGCTTCGAAACCTTGAATCTAGATCCAAATCATTTTCTACTGCAGAATTTATGTTGATGAGAGGAAACGATGAAGGTTTAGCTCTAGAATTCACAAACTCTAATGAAGCATTTGAGAATTCTAATGGAAGAGCTCTAGTGAAGGTTGAAGATGAAAAATGGAGAGTGAAAAAGTGAGAGAGAATTGAGAAAAATTCAGAAAAATAAGGGTGAATGTGTGAGGTTTGAAGCAAACTTGTTTAAATAATCCCTAGGTTAGGAATCAAAATGTGGTTTGGAGTGTGGGTTAGTGTTTGGAATGGAAATTAGGAGTGGAATTAGGAATGGAATTTTTGAATTTTTGGAGAGAAGTGAAGTTAATTTGTGAAAATGAATCAAATTTTGAACCAGTTCTAGATCCTTCTACTGATGCACATGGGAAATCACATGACCAAAATGCAATCCAAATGCTGCAGTGATGAAAAATGAAGTGTTTGGGCAAATTTCGCTTGTGTTAATCGGTTAACCATATATGGTTAATCGATTAACACATTCAAATTTTCAAATTTGGCACCACAAGGAGGGAAAGTTGGAGAATTGATCGTTGCCACTTGTTCTCAGCATAGTTAGGCCTCCGAAACTTGTCATTTGATATTGTGCCTGAATAATACCTGAAATAAACTGTGAATTTCCTTTCGCACTCAAAATAACCGGCTGGAAAAATATGGTCTGGTACTGAATCACTGAGCAAAATAAATGATGAAGCTTTTGATGCTTGCTGCTTAAAAACTTAGAATAAAAGGAAGTCTTGAGCCTCAGAAACAACTTGATCCCATGTCTCAAGAGCCAATGCCATGATATGATTAATGATGCAAATGAACAAAACTTAATCCAGTTAAGGTTAGAAACGAAAGGGCAAATTTTGAGGTGTTACAGTTGCCCCTATTCAATCAACTTGGACCTGAAGGGATGATAGCAATGGCGCTTTCAGTCATTTAAGGTAAAAGGAGATTGAATACAAAATAAACCCGAAAATTTACAGACTGTGAGGAAGGAAAGGTAATATGATTGCCAGCCGAAGGTGGACTTACAACAAAGGATACCAACCAAAAGTTGGGATAGCGATGGATACAGGATACCAACCAAAAGTTGGGATAACAAAAGATAACAGATAAATCAACAACCAACAATGGGAATTTTAACAAAAGATACCACCAATCAAAAGTTGGAATAACGCTGAATACCAACCAAAAGTTGGAATAACACGGAATACCAACCAAAAGTTAGAATAAAGAAAGAGTACCAACCAAAAGTTTGGATGAGCATAGCAGATACCAATCAAGAGTTGGAATTCAACAAAGGGTACCAACCAAAAGTTGGGATTCAACAAAAGATATCATCTAAAAGTTGGGACAAACACAGGGTACCAACCAAAAGTTAGGATACAACAAAGGATACAACCAAAAGTTGGGACAAACACAGGGTGCCAACCAAAAGTTAGGATACAACAAAGGATACCAACCTGTAGCGTCGATTTTTTGGTGACGCAACCATCTACCGCATGATTGGTGCTACTTTTTTATTTCTGTATTTATCCTATGAAGCTTGAAAGGAAGGGGAAACTATCTTAAACTAACCCTGCACGCAAGTGTTTTCTTTAACTAATGCTAAGAGATCGGGGACCGGGGTCTGTTTATAAAAGGGAAGTTATTAACACCCAGAGTATCTATAGTAATCTATGGGAACCTTCTTTTGAATATATTTATGCTATTTTTTTGAAATGCTTTCTTGTGTTTATCTGCTATGGATTGGAAAAGTTTCTCCTTTGGGAGTGTTGAGAGAATGTTTTTGTTGTTTTCGGGTTTTCTATTATTTTTGGTAAGGTACTGGACCTGAGATTTTTTTGATTTGTGTGCTCGCTAGGATTTCGCAATCTTATGCCTACGTATTCCCGCAAAGAGATTTGGGAAATCAGAGCAATCGTAGTTCCTCCTATTTCTATGGGGGAAAGATATTTGGTGTCTTGTTCAAATCCCAAGATTAAAGCTATCGGAGTATTTGTATCTTGTTCAAAGCCCAAGATTGAAGCTATCGTAGTATTTGTGTCTTGTTCAAAGCCCAAGATTGAAGCTAAAATTTGACTGAGAGAGAATTTGTCATCTCTAAAGGGAGATATCTCACATATTCATCACAGATGTTAGGTAATTGGTTATAAGGGAAATTACTTTAACTGGGATGTGTGGAATCCAGCAAAGTCATAATTTCCTTTATAAGAGAGATGTCATGAAGGAAGAAGATTTAACTCAGTGTAGAGCAATTCCACTTTTTCTTTTATGAATCTTTCATGCTAAGAGAGGGACATTGGCTTGGATGTATGAAATCCAGAGGCTTGCCACTTACAGATAATAGATGAAAGAGAAATTTTAACCATGATAAAGGAGGGACTCCATCTTGGATTTTGAATCAACAAATGTGCCACTTACAACAATTATCTGGAAAAAGGTTTTTGATTGTTTGTTTTTGAGATGTGATATATAGAAGGGGTAACTTCCTACAGAGATGAATCATGGTCTCATCTGAGGTGATGTTGATTTTTGTATGCCTTGATCAAAGCCCAAGGTTAAAGCTAAAGGAAACTAACTCCACTGGGGAGGATTTTATTTGAGTATCTTGTTTGAAGCCCAAGATGATGAAGCTGAAAAGTTTGAGTATAGAGAATTGACTCAATTAAGAAGTATGATGTTAGTCTTGTACAAAGCCCAAGATTGAGGCTGACTGGGGAAATTCTTATATGAAGCCTAAGAGGAAGCTGACTCTTGCTGAGGATTCTTGAAATCCAGGAGAATGTCTAAATTGTATTGGGGAATCCAAAGGGGGATTTACTCTTGTTGGGGAATTAGGGAAAAGTTGAAGTACCAGATGCCATGAGGCTCTGATTCTGTTAGGGATTTGTTGATGGTAAATTGACCCTGGCTGGGATTTTCAAGGTGAAAATTAAGCCTTGTTGGGGGGTCTGAGGATTTTAGAGGTGAGTTTGAAAGAAGATTATGAGGGTGATACTTTCCAAGTCTGCTTGATTGAAGCCCAAGAGGAGGCTGAGACTACCCAAGTCTCTTTGAGAGGAGGTAGACTCTGGTTGGAGAGAGAACTTTGTATGATGCCCAAGAGGATACTGAGGGTATGTAGAGATTTAGATCAGCCCTTAAATGATAAGATGTTCTGGACTTTTGACTCTCCTAGGGATTGAACTAGTAGAGATGACTAAATTATATCATATGCTTTTAGGAAGCCTTTGGGTCCTTGTACTAAGCCCAAGAGGAGGCTGTGGGGAACTTCTAAGAAGTATGTTGGTCCTTGTACTAAGCCCAAGAGGAGGCTAGGGATGCTTTTAGGAAGCATGTGGGTCCAAGTCTGAGAAGAGTTCAAGAATGGTTTCACCGGGAATAATCATTTCTTTGTTGAACAATTATAAGGTTTAAAGAAATTCAAAAAAGGTTTCACCAGGAATTAATCCTCTATGGGGAAATGAATTTCTTATATATATTTCTAAGTTTTGATAGTCTTGAGAAAAGTTTCATCGGGAATAATGCATATCTCTGTTCCATATTGAATAAAGCTCAAGAGGAGGCAGACTGTATTGAGGGAAGTTTCCTATGAGGGGACTAGTTTTGACTAAGTTAGAAGTAACCTCTGGTTTGATCTAAGTGTAGACCTAACTATTGGGGAAACTCTAGACAGATATGCACAAGTATATACATATGAGTGAATTAACAAGTATATAAACAAGTATGCATTGAATAAAAAAAATGTCGGGTCTTACACTCTGAAAAGAGGCCCAAGTGTATTGTGATTGATTGTATGATTTTAACTGTATGATTAGGGTTTTAAGAAATTGAAGAAAGTTTTGAGAAAACTTTGAGTTTGAATTTGAATTAAAAGAATTTTGTTTAAAAGAAAAGAATGTTTGGGGCTTATAACTCAAAGAGAGGCCCAAGTGGTGTAAGAGTAGTTTCATCGGGAATAATGCTCCTCTTAGTACCACTTAAAACATATAGATGATTTTGAAAACAGAGGTATTGGGCTTAAAACCTAAGGAGAGGCCCATGGAGGTTGTTTATTGTCTAAAACAAAGTTTTTGCACAAAAGATTGGGGCTTATACTCAAGGAGAGGCTCAGATGACTTATTTTGAAAATAGTGATCGCACTACGATACCGAAAGACGTTGTGGGACTTATACTACAGCAGAGACCCAAAATTTATTTATGCACATAGAGGTTTGGGTCTTACACTCTATTATAGGCCCAAAAGTGTTTGTAAAGAAGAAAAATGAGGCTTATACTCAAAGAGAGGCCCAGATGAAAAATAATGAACGCTCCGTTGTTTTGAAAATCGCACCGGGACTTATACTTTGACAGAGGCCCATGAATTATTTATTTACAAAAGGAGTTGGGTCTTACACTCTATTAGAGGCCCAAAAGTGTTTCAAATGAAGCTTGAAAAATTAAAATCAAGGGAAAACCCTAATTTTAATTAAAAATACATTTTTTAAAAAAAAATATTAAATAAAAATTGATATAAAATATCAAATATATTCAAAAACATGTTGTGAACTTTGAAAAATGTTTGAAAATAGATGTTTTAATCCACAAGATGATTTGAACTCAGTTGATTTTCAAAAATCAAGAAAAAGACTTTATTTAAAATGTTTAAAACAATTAAAAAAAGAAATTCTTTGAAAAATTCAAAAATATATCAAATATAATTTTTTTTGTGGAATTAAATGTTAAAATTTATAAATAATCTATGTTTAAAAAATCATTTGAAAAAGATTAAAACTGAGAGAGATATGACTTTTTGAAATTAATTGAAAATATTAAAAATATTTAAAAATTCAAAAATTTGAAAAAAAGCGCCAATAACACCTTCTTCTTCCTCGTGCCTCCCTCCATGTTCAGAATTGCAAAAACTCACATATCTCACTCAATACGCAATGAAAATGACTTTTGTAAACATGAAAGTTGCTCGTTTTTTAACAAGGATTTCAATGATACCAATTAATTGCATTTCTTTTAAGTGTGGAGTGAGAAGTCATGTGAAGAACAGATGAACCCTAATTTTTGCAAGAACACTATGAAACTCCATACACGATATATACAACAACTAATTGAGGGGAAACACTCTACATAAGTGCAGAAACATGTTGGTAACTTGAAAACACATTTATGATGCATGGATCATAGAGTTCAGATTTGAGGAAGCTTATCTTGCAAGTGAGAATTGAATTCTGCAGTGTAGGTGTTACAACTACAAGGCGATGATCTGGACATCTTCCTTGACCCCCAAGGATGGTGTTCCAATGATTAGAATGGATTGAAACCTTCTGGATCACTTAGCTCGGCCCTATCTGCAGCTTTGAGGAAAATTTCAGCAAATGGATAGTGACTTGGTGATTCTGATGTTACAGAAGTGTTTTGAGGTTATGGATCACTTTTATGATACTTATGTGAAGTGTTTGAATGTTTGGTTTGAGTGGAATTAGACTGGTTTGAGAATTCCAAGTTTTCACTCTTTGAGAACTTTGGATTTTGCAAGAAAAAAGATTTGTGAGAAAACAAGCATTGTGGTTGTTTTGGTGTATTTTGATCAGTCACAAATGACTTATATTTATAGTTGAGTGGACTTGTCTTGGCTGAATAGTGATATCTTGAAGATTGGCTTTGGTTCAAAAGTTTTGGCAATATGCATCACTGCCCCTCACACAAGGTACAGTAGCCTTCCACATGGCTAGCTCATATTTTGACTCAATCCACATTCCTCAGATGCTTTTATTGTTGTTTATGTGAGCATCTTGACTGAAAATAGTCCTTTTGTTGAATGTGCACTATTGCACATAAATGCCATTTTTAATTCAAGGCATAAGGTGACAAAACCCATCATTCCACTTGAGATATCCTTGACTCCTTGGTCTAACTTTGCAGGTTTGTTGTGATTCATCTGTTATACATTGAATGTGAGTGGTATTGATCCTTACACTTGACAAAAAGAATCGTGGCTAGCAAGAAATAACCAAAACTGTCTTGTAGACAGTTTGCAGCAAGGCATGTTGATCACTCCATATCTCTTTGCTCAAATGGAGTTTGATGATGTTCTTGTACTCTTTGGAAAGCTTGCACATCATACTTCAACTTTGATGTTTAACTTTGGTCTTGGATCAATGTGGATCATGGAGAAAAATGACCTCAAAGTTGGAAAAAATGCAAACAGATTTTGTCCAAAATTTCACAAAGTGTTAAAGTGAAAATCCCATGAAACCCTGACTTCATGGCTTAGTAACTCAAAATCCATGTATCTTTTGACTATGGGTCAGGGGGAAACTTTTGTAGTGTGTAATGAGAGCTTTCATTTGAGCTTTGGATGGAAGAAAATGGTTGCTTGGATCACAAGTTATGGTCTTGCAAAGTTAGGTAAAAATCATCCTTTTTCCATAACTTAGTGAAATTTTAAGTTTCTTAATATTACCCCTTTTGCAAGTAACCTCACTTTTCTTGATTTTTCTTGATGGATGTTGATCCAAAACATGAGTTAACATTGTTTTTGACTTGAAGAAGCCATGTTTGTCAAGAAATCTCAAAAGTCAAACTTGGTTTTAGGCACCGTTGACTTTTTTATCTGATGAATTTCAAACTTTGTGGCCCTCTATGCAATCAAGTCCTTGGGCTAAATCAAACTTAATTGATGGATTCCATAGGTGTTTTAGAGTGTCTTGAATCATTTCCCAAAGTTTGAGATCATGTCTTGGTCAAAAGTCAAAGGTATGGTTTACTTTTTCTCAGAAACCCTAGTTTGTGGTCCAGATGAATTTGAATCTTTATATTGCTCATGAACCAAGTTCTTTGTGTCAATTTAAACTTGTAAGAGGATCAATATAAGATATTTGGGGTCTTCAAAGCATTCCTTGAGGTCTTGGCTCATGTCTTTCTCCAAAAGTCAACTTAGGGGTGAATTAGGTCAAGAAACCCTAATTCCTAATTTTTGATGAATGCATCCCCTGAGGTTATTTTGAACTTATGATTGGATCCATGAGGTCCCTTTGAGCTTCTTGGATCATGTTTTGAAGTATTAGATCATGCCCAGGTGAAAATTTCCCTCTGGATGCCTTGGTCGACCAAAACCCTAATTTGGTGATATTATTGATCTCGAGGCTTGATCAGCTTGAAATGTTGCATTCCTATACTTGATTCTTGATGTGGGAGACCTCTTGATTCTTCATGGATGTTTGAGAGACTTGGAAAGTTAAAGATCATGTCAATTCTTGATTGATACTTTGCCTAAGTGCTCTGAGAAGGCTCAAAACTCTAATTCTTGATTGAGGTGAATGCTCAACAATCTTTGAGATGATTGATGAGGTATGAAGATACCTCTATATTGTGGTGATGATTTGAACAATGGTGGGGAATCTTGTGGTCAAAATTTAGGCTATGACACAACCAAAAGCTGGGATGCAGCAAAGGATACCAACCAAAAGTTGGAATAAAGGGTAGGTTACCAACCAAAAGTTGGGATAAAGAAAAGGTTACATACCAAAAGTTGGGATATAGGGTACCAACCAAAAGTTGGAATAACAAAGGATACCAACCAAAAGTTGGGATGCAACAAAGGATACCAACCAAGAGTTGGGATAAACAACTGGGTGCCAACCAAGAGTTGGGATAAAGGGTAGGTTACCAACCAAAAGTTGGGATAAAGGGTACCAACCCAAAGTTGGAATAACGAAGGATACCAACCAAAAGTTAGGATAAAACAAAGAATACCAACCAAAAGTTGGGATACACCAAAGGATACCAACCAAAAGTTGGGATTCAACAAAGGATACCAACCAAAAGTTGGGATAAAACAACAAAGGTTACCAACCAAAAGTTGGGATACAACAAAGAATACCAACCAAAATTTGGGATACAACAAAGAATACCAACCAAGAGTTGGGATAAACAAAGGATACCAACCAAAAGTTGGGATGCAGAAAAGAATACCAACCAAAAATTGGGAGAAACAACAGGATACCAACCAAAAGTTTGGATAAAAGGTAAGATACCAACCAAAAGTTGGCGTTTAACAGGAAGTAGAATTAACGAATTTACGACCTAAAGAGAAGATGACTCCGCCGGGGAAAAGAGAAGCCTAAACAGACAACTCTGCAAGGGGAACACAAAATAATTCCTTTGGATGGAAACAAAAACAAAACCATTGCTTGGGGAATAAAGTGAAACGATATCTGCCGAGATATACCACTTTCTGCTAGGGAAAGGTCGGGAAAAAGACGACATCAAACCTGGCTTATGCTTCGAATGCATATGTTTGAATTTTTCTATGGCGTAATGCTTCATACGAAATGGAAATGCTACACATTTTTGAGGATGTAATGCAAATATGCTTATGATATGCAAAATGACCCTCCACCGGAAGAAGTGCTGAGAAAACTAGAAACAAATCTGCTAGGGAAGACAAACTGAACTACCTCCGCTGAAGAAACCCAAATGAACTTCCATTCTGCTGAGAAGTAAGAGTAACATACATCTGTTGGGGGAACTGTCTTAGGACTCCGATGAAGAAAAGTGCCAATGACCATTGGGCTTTGAACCTGCTGGTGATATCAATCTTTGCTGACTTACCCGCTGAGGAAATCAATAACAAACTCTGCTTGGGGACGATACTGAGTTCACTCTTCTGTTGGGGAATTACCCTCTATCCTCACTTTGTTGGGGATAAGAGTACACCATTGCTGGCGAAATTACAGTTCCTGACCTGATGAGAAAAGTAGATACCAGGACTATGTGGGGAATATAAAATCTCTACCATGGGAGAGAAATCAATCAAGCCTCCTGCTGGGGTTACCAACCTGCTTGGAGAGAAAAAAATAAACCAATATTATCCTGTCTGGGACAGCAAATCCTGTTGGACACTCGCAGGGGAGCAACAAACAAACCCCTATGCTTGGATGGGGAAAGCAAACTTCTGGACTCTTGTTGGGGAGAGTAACCAGAAATCTCACCATTCTGCTAAGTGTAACACAAACCTCAGTAATCTCCGTCGGGGAGAGAAACTCTACTGGGGAGAGAGAAGATCACGTCATCCTGCAAACACATAATAACAAAATGTTCTATATGCAACATGGCAACTTTGGTTACCACCTAAAACACTTATCATTCAAGCAATTTCCATTGTTTTTAACATGCTCTGTAAAGCTTCAATGTTTTCACGTGCAATGTTTATCAAAATATCGGACGTTTTTGCAAACAAAACACTAAAAATGAACAACTTTTGAGTGAATTGTAATTTTATTGATCGAATTGGCCTGTAAATAGGCATTTACAATTTGGGAGGCAATTCCTGGTAAGAGGCAATTGCACAAAAGTGAAAAGAAAATGCACATGTCGACAATGTGGGAATAGATTTCCACCATGCTTCGATTCAGTTATGACTCGTATGTCTTCGACGCTCTCAGATGCTCTGCCATCTGAAAAGACTGACTGGACCGATTCCTATCCTTTGAAATTCCCATGTATCAAGATGTGTTAACAGATCTAACGCATACCGCAGCCCCTTGCTTTCAAATCCCTAAATTTTTCCTGGATCGTCCTTTCGGGGTTTCAATCCACCGGGATGCCCATTTTTGCCAAAGTTGCCTTTTAAGGTTTTCAACTTTGTGGGTTTATTCTTTTCTTTTTTTGTCCCTAATTTTTGCCCGAACCTTTTCTTTTTGTGGTTTGCCGGGATGCCCCTTTTTGCCCGGACCTTTCTTTTTGTGGTCCAGCGGGTCTTTTTATGCATAGTATTTTTTTTTACTGTGTCTGCGTTCATAGGGGACGTAAAATCTTCGCCATCCATAGTTGAGATTAATAAGGCTCCACCAGAGAAAACCTTTCTTACGACATATGGCCCTTCATAGTTTGGAGTCCACTTGCCCCTGTGATCTGTCTAAGGAGGAAGGATCATTTTCAAAACCAAATCGCCCGTTTGGAAGTACCGAGTATGCACTTTCTGATAAAATGTTTTCTTCATCCTGCTTTGGTATAATCGACCATTTGCAATGGTTGCTAGCCTTTTCTCTCCAATTAGGTTCAGCTAATCCAGCCTGGATCGTACCCATTCAGCCTTATCCAGCTTCACATCCGCCAAAATTCTCAAAGAAGGAATCTCAAATTCTAATGGTAGGACTGCCTCCATACCATACACCAGTGAGAAAGGAGTTGCCTCTGTTGATTTACACACCGAAGTACAATAACCGTGTAAAGCAAAAGGCAACATCTCATGCTAATCCTTGTATGTTACCACCATCTTTTGCACAATCTTCTTGATGTTCTTATTTGCTGCCTCAACAACACATTCATTTTCCGAAGATATGGAGAAGAATTATGATGTTCAATTTTAAAGCTCTGGCATAGCTCCTTCATCATCTTGTTATTCAAATTCGAACCATTATCAGTAATGATTCTCTATGGGATTCCATTGAAGCAGATGATGTCCTTCTTTATAAACCAGACGACTATTTGCTTGGCAACATTGGCAAACGAAGCTGCTTCCACCCACTTGGTGAAGTAGTCGATGGAAACCATAATAAAATGATGACCATTGGAGGACGTCGGCTCAATCTTTCCGATCATGTTAATGCCCTACATAGCAAAAAGCTAAGGAGATGCAAATACGTTCAGAGGAGTTGGCCGCACATGCACCTTATAAGCATAAATCTAGCATTTATGGCATTTTCTAGCGTACTTGAAATAATCAAACTCCATAGTCATCCAGTAATACCATGCTCTCAACAATTTTCTGGCCATGGCATGCCCATTGGCGTGAGTACCGAAAGAACCCTCGTGAACTTCTTCCATTAACAGGCCTGCCTCATGTTCATCAACACAACGTAGCAGGACCATGTTAAAGTTCCTTTTATACAACACATTGTCTTCGTTCAAAAAGAAATTGCCAGCTAGTCTCCGCAGAGTCTTCTTGTTTTTGCTGGATGCCCCTGATGGGTACTCTTGGCTTTTGAGGAAACATTTAATGTCATGAAACCATGGATTTCCATCCGACACTTCTTCAACTCCAAACACAGAGGCAGGTCTATCAAGACGTAAGATTCTGATTTTCGGAACTTCATTCCACGGATTCACCTTGTACATCGACGCTAACGTTGCCAACGCATCTGCCATCTGATTCTCAACTCGGGGTACATGATGAAAGTTAACCCCATCAAAGAATGACAATAACCTTCTGGCATAATTCTTATAGGGTACGAAGTTTGCATGGCGAATGCTCTCGCAACCCCCAGTCCCCTCACGACCAGAAGACGGGGAGACATTGTTCTTGTACCTCTCTGTCACGAGCAAAGCGGTCAGCATGGTTCTAATCCGAGAAACCCCCAACGGGCAAAAGCTGATTTAATTCACCAGTAAAGCCCTCCAAGGCCCAGAACTTAGATACCAGCAGATCAAAAAGGTCGCTCTGGCTCTCGTTACTGTGGCCAGGAGACTGCGACACTACTTCTTGGCCCACACAATCGTAGTGAGGATGGACTAACACGTGAGGCAGCTCCTCGGCCGACCTGACATGGCAGGCAGGATGCTCAAATGGTCATTCAAACTCTTCGAGTTTGACGTCCAATACGAGGGTAGGAAGGCCCAGAAGGCTCAAGTACTGGCTGACTTCGTCGCGGAGATGACCATCCCAGAACCTTCGATCGACAGATCCCAAAAATAGACGATCTACGTCGATGGAGCGTCCAGCGCTATGGGAAGCGGAGCGAGCATCATCCTAGAAAACGAGGAAGGCATCCTGATCGAGGTCTCCCTCACGCTGCCTTTCCCAACATCAAACAACCAGGCCGAATATGAGGCTTTCCTCGCCGGGCTACGACTAGCCGAGGACCTCGGCGCCAAAGAGGTAAAAATATTCACCAACTCCCAGGTCGTGGCCTCCCAGGTACGAAGAGAGTACCAAGCCAAGAACGACAACCTCATCGAATACTTGGCCTTGGTGAAAGAAATGATGAAAAAATTCACCTCGACGGAAGTGATTCACATCCCATGCGAACACAATACTTAGGCATACGTCCTATCCAAGCTCGCGAGCACAAAGAAAAAGGGCAGGAACAAGTCCGTCATCTAAGAAGTGCTTCCGCGTCCAAGCATCGAGAAATCCATTCCCACGACTGACGTGCCTACCATCGAAGACAGCCGCTGCTGGATGAACCCGGTATACGAATACCTCAGCACGGGAAAACTACCCGACGACCCCAAGGATGTTGGCGTAGTTAGGCGGCGTGCTTGCTCATATACTATCGTTGAGGACAAATTATACCGGCGGGGCTTCTCGATCCCCCTCCTCAGGTGCATCGAGGATTCTAAGGTCCCCGACATACTCTAGGAGATCCGCAAAGGGATCAATGCGCAACACCTCGGTGGACGGTCCCTAGCTCGTAAAGCATTGTGAGCAGGGTACTATTGGCCCACCTTGCAGCAAGACACTAAAGAGCACGTCAAGAATTGCGACAGGTGCCAGCAACACA
The DNA here is from genome assembly GCA_022829125.1 of Lathyrus tuberosus. Classification (NCBI taxonomy): domain Eukaryota; kingdom Viridiplantae; phylum Streptophyta; class Magnoliopsida; order Fabales; family Fabaceae; genus Lathyrus; species Lathyrus tuberosus. The sequence continues at coordinate 3,076,170 of JALAZF010000092.1, read as the reverse complement.
AGGACATGCACTTGGCCCCGTCCAATGAACTCAAAACGCTTTCATCCCCGTGGCCATTTACCTGATGGGGTATGGACATCCTCGGACCCTTCACCGTAGGGTCTTACCAAAACAAGTACTTGATTGTCGGCGTCGATTATTTCACTAAGTGGATAGAGGCCGAAGCCCTAGCTAAAATCATGGCCCACAACATACTCCATTTCTGCAAGAGGAATATACTTGCCCGGTTCGGTGTACCCCAAGTAATCGTCATCGACAACAAGACACAATTTAACGACAAGAACTTTCAGGACTTAGTTACCAAGTTGGGCACGAAGCAACACTTTACGTCGGTCGAGCACCTGCAAACAAACGGGCAAGCTGAAGCCGCGAACAGGGTAATCCTGTGAGGTCTGAAAGAAGACTGGACGACGCCAAGAAAAGGTGGGTCGAGGAGCTGCACAACATGCTTTGGGTCTATAAGACGACCCCACACTCGACTACCGAGGAAACCCCGTTCCGACTGACCTACAAAACTGAGGTGGTAATCCCAGTAGAAATAAGGGAACCCTCAAGAAGGACCGATTCTCCCCTCGACGAGGAGATGAATGATGAGGCCCTAAGGAAGGAGCTCGACCTGGTCGAAGAGATACGGTCGAGCGCGTCCCTCCATGAAGCCTCGCTCAAACAGAAGATAACTTTACGCCGTGACAACAAAGTTATCAAACGTAAATTTCATGTAGGCACCCTAGTCATACGAAGGAACCAGAAAGATTTGCGCGAAGGCAAGCTCGCCGCGAACTGGGAGGGCCCCTATCGCGTCCGCGGGAAAACGGGGACGGGGGCCTACTACCTCGAAAATCTGCATGGGGAGGAACTTGCTCGACCATGGAACGCTGAAAAACTTAAATAGTACTACAGTTAAACACTGCCCGCGACCTATTCGCGTCACAACCACAGGAGCGCACTAAGGTACGAGCGCGACTCCCTACCTCGAGACAAGAAGACAAGGGGCCACTTTGTGTGTACGCAAGGACCCTTGATCAGATAGGGACACCTCTACCGAGCTCCATCGTCGTCGTACCAACTAGGAAGAATGCCCTACTCTCGATGGGAAGTTCACGCCTCAGAGCTAAGACCTCGACCGAGCTCTTAGCATTGTCGAAGGTAGGAATACGACTCTGACCACTCGACCAGTTCCCTACACTGTCTAGGATCAACAATGTCGAGCAAAGGCCCTCAATACTTAGACAAATACGCAAATATCAAATATATAGTCAACATACAAATAGCACACACAAGATATGAAAAACAATGCATTAAAACGGGCAAAAGCTCATTGTTCGAACATTACAAAAAAGCATCACAAACCCCTGGTACGCAGGCTGGGCAAAATCCAGTTTACAAAATCACGGCACGCAGTCGAGCTAAACGATAACCAAAAGTGGCGCGTAGGCCAAACAAACTGAACAAACGAAAATAGAGCTAGACGGCTACACCCCCTCGAGTTGGTCGCCCGTCATGGTTTGGTTGTCTTCTTCCTCTTCGGTTTCAGTCGCGACCACCCGACCTTCGACCACCTGGTGGTAAGGGCCTGTTCCCTCAGTGATAAACTGGACACCAGGATTCACGAGTTGGAGCTGCTCCACAGTAGCAGCAAAACCCACCTCGACAACCCCCAGACAATCTTGCTCGAGTAGCTGAATCTTCGATACCAGGTCAGCTTGGGAAGTCAGAAGCTTCTCCTCAGCGGTCTCATCTTCAACAGGCCTGGCAGTCGCCTCCAGCTCAGCAATCCTCGCTAAGAGACTCTTCCTCTATTCTTCAGCGTCCTTCACATTCCTCTTCATCTCCCTATGAAGCTTAACCTGAGCCTTATTCTGCTTCTTGCACTCATCAAGGTCAGTAGCCAGCTTTTTCATCTCAGCCTCGACAGGCGCGAGGTTGTTCTGTAACTTGGTCAGGTCGACCGAGGGGCAGGTCTCATCGTTGAGGACCAAAGTCGTCTCAGGGACCCACATCATCGCAGCCATATCTTCAGATAAGGCTTTCCTCCTCGCGGTCCGGTCAACACCTAAGATAGCCTTGGACTCGGCAGCACTCACAGTCAGGGAGTTGGCCCTGGAGAAGAAGGCAGCATTCACACCCAAGATAGCCAACTTAGAAAAGTCCTCGATAAACTTGCAGTAATAACCCGCTAATCCCAGAAAACTTCGTGGAAATGTATAACTATGATTATACATGAATTATATGCATATTGATGTCATGCATTCATGGTGTGTCGGTGGTGATGAATCATTGCTCAGGAGGAGTGTATGTGATTCATCCGAACTCCAATGTGGAGTGTGGTGGGATAAATCGTTACCAAGTAGGGGTGTATGTGATTTATCCAGGTTCAATTGAATGAATCATGGTGATTTGGTACCACATGCATTGTGTCGTTTGTTGAGTCACATTGCATTGTCATTACCTGTTGATTGAATTAATTGAAAAGACAAGTACGTCGTGATTATGTGATTGTATGATTGACTATGAGTAACTACCATTAATATGTATTATTCACCGTTTATTATTGAATGTAGTTCTCACCCCTTTGTTGTTGTTGTGTTTGTGCTTCTTCGGAATTACAGATAATCCAGGTACTTGAGTTGCTTGGAGTGTGTGTTGCCTGTTCGAGTCGTAGGAGTCGCTCTGATACGTAACACGGGAATTTTGGGGATTTTATTAATTGTTATTTTGTATTGAATTTTGTTACGTATCTCTTTTAAATTCAATATTTTGCGGACCACGAGTTTAATGTGGAGGTTTGGAGTATGTTTGCAAGTGTGCCGTGAACTTATGAAATGATTATTCCGCTGTTTTATTTCGTTTAATGAAAAGGAATTTTGATGTTGATTTTATTGGTGTAGCATCCTACTTGTAAAAGTTGAAAACTCTGATTTTATCTGTAATATTCCTATATTTTATAAAATGGGAAAGTGGGGTGTTACATTACCCACGTGGAGGCAACATTCAAACAGGCAGGTGAGTAATCACAATTCATTATAATCAATATAAAAACAAGATATGCATAAAATGGCGTCATCATCATATACAACATCATCAGAGTCATCACAAGGCAAACATCAAAACACAACATCATAAATATCAACAAATGCCACATAAATGCAATGCACAATAAGACTCATGCATGTGGTACCAATCGTCACAATCAATGGACACTTAGGCTATCACCATCCAAAGATCCCCGTCATTAGGATTGGTTCCACACAAGAATCGAAGCACGCCATAAACCACTTCACATCCACACATGTTAATCATGTCATCATATATTCATCAACACATCACAAAATCATCGTCTCGTCATCATCAGTAACGTCATGGTAAATCATCAGAAAAGTCACAACATCAAAACACCAAGACATCACAGAATCATAAACGAAATTTCGTGAACAGCAGGCATTCGCTGCCTAGTTCGCCGTGCGAACCTGTTCGCTGGGTTGTTCACTTTGCGAGCATACCGCGAACCCCAAAACCCCACATAAAAACCAGAGAGTTCACATTCTGTCTCTCACTCGCCACCCTCATTCGCTTTGTGAATACACTCGCTGGGACATTCGCTTTGCGAGCTAGAAATCACACTTCAGAATTCATCCCAGTATTCACCAACAAAATCATCGCGCATTCGCTGTGCTGCTCGCTTTGCGAGCCTGGGGCGAGTGTTCGCTTTGCGAAGGAAACGTTCGCTTTACAATCCTGCGATTTCAGGAAATCACTGCTACGCATCAGTAGCATATTAGACCCAAAAACTCTTTCGATTTCAACCCCAATTACCCCAAAAACATACCCAAAACATCCCTATGGCATCATGGCAATCAAAGGAACAAAAACTACGACTATTAGGTCGATTAATTCCACTATCCTAACTCAAAATTATCTAAACCTTCACAAACCCTCAAGATTCTCATAAACCCCATAAATCTCTTTCTCATACAAGATCCCACATATCATCACAAAGGTTTAGCCTCGAAGGTTTATTTTTACCCGAATCAATTCAACCCTTAATAATCCATCATCGATCCTCAGAAATACCACTAAATCATCAATAACTCATAAACGCTTCAAAAACCCCAAAAACCTCAAAATCCACTTTACACTACATCGAATCTCTATATTGAAAACAATGAAAGGTAATACTCCTCATACATTAGATTGTTGATTCAGAGCTTTCTCTATTGAGTCTTTGGAAACCTTCTCGCATCCTCGCCTTTCCCTTTTTCCTCAGAGCTCTGCATTTTTCTCCTTATTTTCACGATCTAACCAAATGAATCATATTCTTCCCAATTCTTTTTGTTAAACCCTTGGGCTTCTAAAATGGGTTTTCCCCATAATACCCTCACTAATCCTCTTCAAAAGTCCATCTTGCCCTTAATTCTTCTAATATTATTTAAATTAATAATAATACTAATATAGTCATGTTATATACTATTATTTAATTAAATAACCAAAACTGCACAAAATGCCAACGTCAACACAAACCACCAAAATTCACCGAAAATTCACAAATATTATATTTAAATAAATTAAATAAATATTCTAATAAATTTGGGGTGTTACAACTCTCCTCCACTTAAAGAATTTTTGCCCTCAAAAATTACCTCAAGAAAATAGAGTCGGATACGACTCCCTCATCTGATCTTCGCGTTCCCAAGTCCAACTTTCGCCAGCTGGTCCGCCCCACATCACCTTCACCAAAGTTATGCCTTTACCCCGCAGTTGCTTCATCTCTCGACCGTCAATCTGCACAGGTAAAGCTTCCACTCTCAGGTTATCCCTCACTTATACATCAGCCATTTGAATCACATGCGACGGATCCAGAATGTAGTTCCTCAACTGAGACACATGGAACACGTCATGCAAATTCGCAAGTGACGGCGGTAAAGCAATTCCATAGGCTACCTCTCCTATCCTCTGCAAGATTTGATATGGACCAATAAAACGTGGAGTGAGCTTCCTAGACTTCAAAGCTCGACCCACACCAGTCACTGGTGTCACCCTAAAAAACACGTGATCTCCTTCTTGGAATTCAAGTGTCTTCCTCCTCTTATCATGATAGCTTTTCTGGCGACTCTACGACACTCTCATCCTTGCTTGGATCATCTTAATCTTCTCGGTCGTCTCTTGCACAATCTGAGGTCCGAGTACAACACTCTCGCCCGACTCATACCAACACAAAGGAGTCCTACACCTTCTCCCATACAAAGCTTCATAGGGCACCCATTCCATACTAGCATGAAAACTGTTATTGTACGTGAACTCAATCAACGGTAAATGGCTATCCCAAGATCCTCCGTGATCCAACACACAAGCTCTCAACAAATCTCTAAGGATTAGATAGTCCTTTCTGTCTGACCGTCCGTCTGCAGATGATAGGCATAACTCATCCTCATCTTAGTACCCAAAGCATCTTGCAAACTCTTCCAGAACCTAGATGTAAATCTTGGATCTCTATCCGACACAATGCTCGAAGGTATCCCATGTAACTTCACAATCTCCTCAATGTACATCTCGGCTAACTTCTGCATAGAATGATTAATCTTCATCGACAAGAAATGGGCCGATTTAGTTAATCTATCCATAATCAACCAAATGGAATCATTTCCCTTAGCAGTCCTCGGCAATCCCGACACAAAATCCATGGAAATGCGATTCCACTTCCATTCTGGAATGTTCAACGGCTGCATCATACCTAAAGGCTTCTGATGCTTAATCTTCAACTTCTGATAAGTCAAACACGCATAAACATACTCCGCTATATCCTTCTTCATACCTGGCCACCAAAACAGCTTCTTCAAATCCTGGTACATCTTCGTAGCACCAGGATGAATACTCAACCTACTTCGATGTCCTTCCTCAAGAATGCTCTGCTTAATATCTGGAACATCTGGAGCGCACACCCTGTCTTTGAACATCACCACACCATTCTCATCAATTCGGAATTCTCCTCCGTTACCTTGGTTGATCAAAGTCAACTGGTCAACTAACTTCAAGTCAGATTATTGTCTCACTCTGATCTCTTCCAGAATACCACTAGTCAACTTCAACATTCCCAACTTCACACTGTCAGGAGTCTCTTCACACACTAAACTCAAGTCTCGGAATTGCTTAATTAATTCCAATTCTTTCACCATAAGCATCGACATATGCAATGACTTCCTGCTCAATGCATCAACCACTACATTTGCTTTGCCCGGATGATAACTCAAGTCAAAATCGAAATCCTTCAACAGCTCTAACCACCTTCTCTGCCTCATATTCAATTCCTTCTGATCAAATAAGTACTTCAGATTTTAATGATCACTGAACACTTCAAACTTAGAGCCAAACAGATAATGTCTCCAAATCTTCAACACAAACACCACAGTGGCCAATTCCAAGTCATGTGTAGGATAATTCCTCTCATGAACTCGCAATTGTCTCGAAGCATAGGCAACAACTTGACCATTCTGCATCAGCACTCCACCAAGACCCATCTTTGACACATCACAATACACCACAAAAGATTCATTCAGATTAGGCAAAATCAACATCGAAGTGGTCATCACCCTCATCTTCAATTCCATAAAACTCTCTTTGCAAAATACATCCCACACAAAAGCTTGACCCTTTCGAGTCAACTGAGTCAAAGGTAATGCCAACTTAGAAAAACCCTCGATAAACTTGCGGTAATAACCCGCCAATCCCAGAAAACTTCGTATCTCAGTAGCAAACTTCAGAGTCTCCCACTGTAACACATCATCAATATTGAAAGGATCTACAATAATTCCACCCCTCGAAATCACATGACCAAGAAAACTCACCTCCTTTAACCAGAACTCACACTTCGACAGCTTTGCATACAACTTCTTTTCCTTCAATACTTGCAACACAGTTCTCAAATGCTCGGCATGTTCTTCTTTAGACTTAGAATATATCAGGATGTCATCAATGAAAACCACCACAAACTGATCCAGATACTCATAAAAGATCCGATTCATATACTCCATGAACACACCAGGTGCATTGGACACACCAAACGACATCACAGTGTATTCATAGTGACCATACCTCGTTCTGAAAGCTGTCTTCGAAATGTCGTCAGGTTTAACACGAATCTGATGGTAACCCGACCTCAAATAAATCTTTCTAAACACACAGGCACCTACTAACTGATCCATCAAGTAGTTGATTCTCGGAAGTGGATACTTATTCTTGATAGTCACTTTATTCAACTGCCGATAATCAACACACAACCTCATAAACCGTCCTTCTTCTTCACTAACAACACATGAGCACCCCACGGAGAAACACTTGGTCGAACAAACCTCTTCTCGAGCAATTCTTCCAGTTGTTTCTTCAATTCACTTAACTCAGAAGCGGACATCCGGTAAGGAGCCATTGACACTGGACTCGTACCTGGTACTAAGTCCACTGCAAACTCTACTTCACGTTCTGGAGACAAATCACTGATGTCATCTGAAAACACCTCTGGAAATGCAAATACAATAGGCAACTCCACATTCGCAGCTTCACGATTAATCTGCAACGATGCAAACATTGCAAACACCAAGGCTTCATCTTCCATAAGTTCGTCTACTTGCTTAGTAGACAGGAACATCAACTCCCCACCATCGCCAAACTTAGGAAACTCTACAGTCTTGTTATAACAGTTGATATGAACATGGTTGAACTCCAACCAGTTCATTCCAAGGATTACATCGATTTAGTGCAAGGGTAAACACACCAAGTCCATCACAAAATTCTTCCCAAAAATCGTTAACGGACATCTCAAACACACAAAAGTAGTAGTAACAGAACCATTAGCTGGAGTCTCTATTAGCATACTACCATTCATTTCAGACAACTTCAAACTCAATCTATTAGCATATTCAAGTGAGATAAAAGAATGAGTAGCACCAGTATCAATAATAGCAACCAACTCAACATCATTAATAAAACAAGCACCTCGAATCAAGTTGTCCTTCTCTGGCACATCGACACCACTCAAAGCAAACACTATGCCACTGGTCTGAGCAATAGTAGCCATCTTCTCTGGTTTCTGACACTTGGTACTGATGTGACCCTTCTCACCACAATTGAAATAGGTTGGACCATCATCCTTGCAATCGGTAGCTCTATGACCCTTCTTACCACACCTGTAGCACCTTAACACATTATTAGTACAAACATCAGCACGGTGACCTTGCTCGCCACACCTGTAACACTTCCCAGAAGCGGGAGCTGCTCCCCCACTTGTATTTTTCCCATCTGAAGCCTTCTGCTTCCTTTTGTCAGCTGATGTCGTATAAGGTTTCCCCCTATACTGCCCATTCTTCTCACTCAACTGCTTATAGTGAGTAGATCTAGCTCGGCTATCCTCATCATAGATTCTACTATTGTCAACCAACTCAGCATACATGCGGATCTATTGATACCCAATACCCTGCTTAATCTCTGGTCTCAGCCCATTCTCGAACTTGAGGCACTTGGACATCTCAGCATCAGCACGGTTGTAGTGAGGACAGAACTTCACCAACTTCTCGAACTTCACAACATACTCTGCAACAGTCATGTCTCCTTGCTTCAGCTTAAGGAATTCCACCTCTCACTTACCACGAGCATCCTCTGGATAATACTTTCCCAAAAACTCCTGCTTGAACACAGCCCAGGTTATCACAGTGCCAGCATCTTCCAGTCTCTGACGGGTGTTATCCCACCAATCCTCAACCTCTTCTGACAACATATGAGTTCCAAACTGAACTTGTTGCGCGTCAGTACATCTCATCCCTCGGAACATCTTCTCGATCGCCTTTAGCCACTTATGTGCACTTACTGGATCGTGAGTACCCTCAAACTTCGGCGGATTGTTCCTCTTGAACTCCCCCAAAGCATGAAACTCATATGGAACTCCACCATTCGGATTGAGTTACACCACCGCATTAGCAACTGATTCCAAAGCATCAGCAATAGCACGGTCATTTCTTCCAGCCATCCCGCACACCACCAACAAGGTTAGAAAAACTAAAACATCGACAGTGTACACACATTTATTGACCAACAGGGGACTGACATCACGTAAAAACCTGGCCGGACGGACCAACCTTCTCTGATACCACTAATGTAACACCCTTTTCTACCCCACAAATATCGTAGCAGATTAATCAAAAGTCATAGTAAAATCAGAACCAGCTCAATGGATACAAATTTCTCAATAAATTCAAAATAAAACATTTTGCTCCGTAGACAACGGGTTTCCTCAAAATAAATCAAAAGCCATCAAATAGGCAGCAGAACCACCATAACCACCATAAATCCAACATAAAAAGGTTTTAAAAAAAATAAACCATAACCTTTAAATAACAACAAAATAATAATTCAACATGGTTCGACTCAACGACCCAACCCGATGTTACACTATCAGAGCAAGACCCTCTACATCGACCAAAAGCAAATAAACTCCAAAAGTCCTCGAAGGCATCCACAACTAAGCCTGATCACCTGCATGTTACCCCCGTGGAGGCAACATTCAAACAGGCAGGGTGAGTAATCACAATTCATTATAATCAATATAAAAACAAGATATGCATAAAATGGCGTCATCATCATATACAACATCATCAGAGTCATCACAAGGCAAACATCAAAACATAACATCATAAATATCAACAAATGCCACATAAATGCAATGCACAACAAGACTCATGCATGTGGTATCAATCGTCATAATCGATGGACACTTAGGCTATCACCCTCCAAAAATCCCCGTCATTAGGATCGGTTCCACACAAGAACCGGAGCACGTCATAAACCACTTCACATCCACACAATGGGACGGAAGCCACAATAGACCAAAGTCTAACATCATCACTGAAATGCTGTGAATGCATGATACACAACGTCAATAATCATCATCATCAATAAAATCATTATGTGCATCATCATTCATCAAAATCTCATGTTAATCATTTCATCATATATTCATCAACACATCACAAAATCATCGTCTCATCATCATCAGTAACTTCATGGTAAATCATCAGAAAAGTCACAACATCAAAACACCAAGTCAACACAGAATCATAAACAAAATATTGCGAACATCAGGTGTTCGCTGCCTAGTTCGCCGTGCGAACCTGTTCGCTGGGTTGTTCGCTTTGCGAGCATCCCGCGAACCCCAAAATCCCACACAAAAACCAGAGAGTTCACATTCTATCTCTCGCTCGCCACCCTCATTCGCTTTGCGGATCCACTCGCTGGGACATTCGCTTTGCGAGCTAGAAATAACACTTTAGAATTCACCACTGTATTCACCAACAAAATCATCGCGCATTCGCTGCGCTGCTCGCTTTGCGAGTTTGGGGCGAGTGTTCCCCTTGCGAAGGAAATGTTCGCTTTGCGAATCTGCGATTTTAGGATATCGCTGCTACGCATCAGTAGCATATCAGACCCAAAAACTCTTATGATTTCAACCTCAATTACCCCAAAAACATCCCCAAAACATCCCTAAGGCATCATGGTAATCAAAGGCATAAAACCTACGACTATTAGGTCGATTAATTCCACTATCCTAACTCAAAATTACCTAAACCTTCACAAACCCTCAAGATTCCTATAAACCCCATAAATCCTTTTCTAATACAAGATCCTACATATCATCACAAAGGTTTAGCCTCGAAGGCTTATTTTTACCCGAATCAATTCAACTCTTAATAATCAATCATCGATCATCAGAAATACCCCTAAATCATCAATAACTCATAAACTTTTCAAAAACCCCAAAAACCTCAAAATCCACTTTACACTACATTGAATCTCTATATTGAAAACAATGAAAGGTAATACTCCCCATACCTTAGATTGTCGATTCAGAGCTTTCTCTATTGAGTCTTTGGAAACCTTCTCGAATCCTCACCTTTCCCTTTTTCCTCAGAGCTCTGCACTTTTCTCCTTATTTTCACGATCTAACCAAATGAATCCTATTATTCCCAATTCATTTTGTTAAACCCTTGGGCTTCTAAAATGGGTTTTACCCATAATACCCTCACTAATCCTCCTCAAAAGTCCATCTTGCCCTTAATTCTTCTAATATTATTTAAATTAATAATAATACTAATATATTCATATTATATACTATTATTTAATTAAATAACCAAAACTCCACAAAATGCCAACGTCAACACAAACCACCAAAATTCACCGAAAATTCACAAATATTATATTTAAATAAATTAAATAAATATTCTAATAAATTTGGGGTGTTACACAGACGGAGGCCCGCTTCCAAGAAGGTGAATTCGTACATGGGGAATCTCATTCCTCTGAAGCACGAGCATATTCGATGGTGTTCCCAGGGCTTGTACACCTGCCCGTTCCGAGAGGAGCCATCATAATGATCCTCGACAGTGGCGTAGACGTCTGAGTCGTTCACGACAAATAAAGAAGGGACGCCCAGAGGCTCCTCCCCGGTCCAATCATTGGGAGTTCATTTCCGAACACTGCTGGTCTGTTCTACCGGTGAGTCGGGCTCGTCATTGGTCTCAATGACCCCCTCAATCCTTGCAACCATTTTTACCTAAAAAGCATAGGAAAATGGTGAATTCGACATTTCCAGATCAAATCCACCCTTCCACCGCAAATCAAGTGAAAGGGCGAAGAAAGGAGGCTAGGAGTCGCGGTGAACATCCTCAACTAAAACCTTCCTCGGGAAACTCGTACACACGAGGAGACTCTACTCGACGCATAGTCGTAGACCCCTTCCTCGGAAGAATGGCTCCTCGGTGCGTATACTCCCTCCGGTCAAATTTCCCTGCGATTGTAAAACCCCGGATGGGCCTCCTGGTCGGGGTCATCACCGTATCAACTAGAAACCGGGGGTATGACCCCCCCGATACCATCAGCAAAGGTCCCCGAGACCTCCACCTGACATCCTCGGGACCTACATCCCAGGTCCTCAGGACCTTCATCCCACGTCCTCGAGACCCTCATCAGGTCCTCGAGTCCTTCATCCTATGACCTCGAGACGTTCATCCAAGGTCCTCGGGACCTTCATCAGGTCCTTGAGTCCTTCAACTTATCTCCTCGGGGCATTCATCCTGGGTCCCCGGGACATTCATCGAAAGCTTAAATAAGTTCCGGCGTTTTCGCCGGAAACTCCGTAGTTTCCCCGGGAACTTCATCGATTCACCGGAGGAACCACTGGGAAACACATAAAACAAAGATGATGGAGCCGGAAACATACTTGGCCATGGCGGTTGCTGAACGGTGATACGACGGACGAACGTAAATGGAAGCTGAAGAAGCGAAAGGAGAGTGGGAAAAGTTCTGAGCAGAAGAGCGAATGCGTGCAAATGGCACGGACTCGCCACCTATTTATAGTCCTGACACGGGACTCGAGGCATCCCTAGGAACTTCAGTACCCCTGCTCCTAGCCACCCTAGTAATTGATGATGCATGACACGTGGCACTTAGAGACCCCGCGTGCGTCTTCTCAGAACCCCTTCATGCCCGCGTGATGGGCGCATCCGTTTCTTTTCGTCTTCCCCACGTTGTCGGCCAAGGCACCGAACAGGGATACGCCCCCGATAAGAGGTGGCCTGTATGGCGCCTGACGGACAGACGTCCCCGCGACTCCTGCCTCATCAAACATCACCTGCTCCTGGCCACCTGCATCCTCCACTAACTCGGTGTTTCAGGCACGCGGTACCCTACTGAATGGGGGTCCCCAACGAATGGGTTGAACCTTAAGTCATTACTTCAACTCTTCGGAGCAACGACTTAGGGGGCTCCTATTCTGGACTGGGTCAAGACCTGCCCACCAGTCGGGCATACCCAACCCGACGTCACATTGAGAAGGTCTAACAAGGCCCAATCCTCCCCCTCGTTGGGCACGTTTATCACTCACCATGGTCGAACTGGTCACTACCTGGTACGGAGAGAGGATGTGCGTCTTCCCCACAGACTCCACGTGCCCCCCACGCAAGGACACGTCATCAGGCAACTACCCACCTCCTGAAGAACTGGTCAGCCCACCTTACAAAGATCACGGGGCAGTTGCTCCAGGGCGAAGACCACGTGTTGGTCTTCCCTATGCCACGTAAGCCCTGTCAGTTATTTGCATTGGGCCTAGTGATCTAACCCAGTGCAGATGATCGTTGGCCCATCACTCGAGGAACACTATAAATACCCTCTATCACTAGAGGGTCAGGTATTTTGAATCTTTACTCTCACTACTACCTTTTTGTACTTGTACTCTTTGCTCCGTCTCTTACTTTGGCATCAGAGTACCCTGCAAGTACACCCCCACCTTCTCACCACCCCCAGAGTGTAACGGAGCTCACAACGTGTTGCTGGCCACCGATCTATTCCTGATCAGGTACGATCACCACCCAACAACACAACAACAGAACAATATGATAACAGTAATCAAATACAATAATGCAGTAAAATACAGTGATATACAACAAATACAACAAATAAATGCACAAAAATAAACACCCAATGAACAGAAACACACAAGCGCTAGGATTGACTCGCATAGGGAACCAGGGTCCCCAGCAGAGTCGCCAGCTATCGCAACGCAAAAAACAACTGACCGAAAAACAGAAGAGTCGCCACCGAACGTTATTTATCTTGACGGGGGGAAAGAAAACGATTGAAGAAACCTCAAAAGGGAGAAGACATGGTCATCGTAACCAAATCCTGGGTTCGGGAGTCGATTACGCGAGAGGAAGGTATTGACACCCCCTCGCGTCCGTTGTACTCAACGGGATCGACGCTTGTTGCTCTAATAAAAGGGTGAGTTATCTAAAGCCTACTGCTAAACGGGAACGGAAAGGGAAAAACCAAAAGGAGACTCGATCGAACTTCACCGTCCTAGGCCTACGTACTCCCTCGTGCAATGGGAAAGTCAGAGTCAACGTAGTTCGGACGACCACGAGTGATGGGGGGAAGGTTGCCGCCAAGACTTCACAGTCTTGTACCTACGTATCCTCATTCAGACGAGAATGAGGAAATCAGAGCTATCGTAGTTCGACCTACCAATTGTTAGGTGTTTTTTATGAGCAACGTTAAGTTTGCGTTCCAGCAGTTAGGGTCGATGCTTGTTTGTTATGAGTTTTAAAAGAATTGGATTGACTTTGTTTGAAATGTGCATCGCACTAAAGTCTATGACATAGGATCGAGTACCTCGCGCTAACGATCGATCAAAACGTCTCGCGCACAAAGTACCCTAAGATGAGGTTAGAAATGCACCCGCTTATCTTTTCCCATGTGCTTAAGGCTCGTGGCACACAATGCAAATCATATTTATTAAGTGTTTTGATTTTGTTTTGAGAAAGAAAAGAGAGAGAGAGAGAGAGAGAGAGAGAGAGAGAGAGAGAGAGAGACGTGTTGTACCCCAAATTTTACCTCTTAGATGTCATAACATCTTGCATAGACATTTAGGATCAATCATATATGCACTGTTTAACTAACCCATATCTTGCAGTTTGTTTTTCTTATGTAGGGAATTAGGGTTTACATAGAGAAATTCAAGGCCTCCTAAGGTATCCCCTAACTCCATACAATCATCACAAAGACTCACTAGTTGTTTGGAACCAAGATCTCAAGACTTTGAATCAAGTCAAGTCAACAAAAGATCACCAAACCCAAAGTGTTTGATTAGGGTTTTAACCTGAGGAATCACTGAAGAATTTTTCCCTATCAATCAAGATTTGCTTGGTTCATCAACCATTTGAGTTACCTACATCCAAGAGGTCTCACTCAACAAGAAATCAAGGTCATCTGGCTCTCATCATGATTAGTTTGAGCCACAGTTTCACCCTGTCTCCAAATTAGGGTTTCTGTTAAGACAAGTATCATTGCCTTTGATTTTGATCAAGAGGTGCTATCAAGCCTTAGGACTTGACTCCATATGATAGAAGACATCCCTAAAGGCCATTTATGAGCTTTATATGTGAAGGAAGAAGCAAGATCATAAGAGTTTGCCCCAGTGCATTCACAGTTGAAATTAGGGTTTTGACTGAAACCCTAATCCTTGGGATTTTGATCCAAATGAAACATCCAAGGCCTCAATTCATCATAATATGCCTCATTGATGATTTAGGGTATGAGAAATTAAGCCTCAATAGTTTTCTTGCAAAGGAAGCAAGGTTTAGTTCATGAAACCTTTCCATATATGGAAATTTTCCCTCTTGTGCAAAATTGAAATGGTCATAACTTCCAAACCACACATACAAATTGAGTGACTCAAAGCCCAAATGGAAGCTCTTTCCATGAACTTCAAAGTGTTAAATATGACTTTTCTCCAAAAAATGCATGGTTTGTGAGTTATCAGACTTAGAAGCTAAACAGCCCCAAGACTCGGTGAAATTTCAGCTTGTTTTCCTTTAATTTGCACACGACTTTAACCCAGTTTTTCATAAAGTTCAAGGCCTCAACTCAAAAATATTTGGACATGAAAGTTGTAGAAGGCATTGAGGGCTTTCCAAAAATTACTAGAACTCCTCCATCCATTGAGTGAGCTGGGAGTTTCGAAGATCCAAAGTTGGGTTCCATTCCTTAAAGTTCAAGAAACCAACTTTTTAGTTTTGACTCAAACACTTCCCTAATCACCAATTTTCCTTGTTTCTGAGTTTCAATGATACATTTAACCCTAACCTCAGCCTTGGCCACGAAATTTAACTTGTTTGGCATTAAAATATGAATTAATGTCTTGTTTGTGTAAGTGGGAGGGAGAGAGAAACTTTACAAAAGCAAGGAAACATTTGTTTATTCCTTGAGCAATGGACCAATCACTTCCCAACAGTCTCTACTTAAGTATTCAGAGATCCTTGGAAGATTTTGCTCTGCAAATGCTACTTCACACGAAATGGAAAGGGCATTGTTGGCATTTTTGGCAAAATAACCATGCTTTGAATCCTCATACTTCCCCTATAAATAGCAGACCTTGTTCTTGCATTTCTCACCAAAATTTTTCACATACTCACCTTAAAACATCTGAGTTCAAAGTTCTGCAAGAGAAGAAGGAGAGGGAAGCCTACTTTGGAGCTTTGGTTGGTTCAACAAGAAAGAAGTTTGTTCATACTTTGAAGTTGTAGTGGACATATTCCACTCGGTAACATCTCCCTTTCACTTTTTATTCCTACTCATTGTTCATACTCCCATACATGTTATCATCATACCTATGTCTTGGTTGCTACTATAATATATGTCTTGTGTGTTTTTATTTTGTAACACCTCAAAATTTGCCCTCATGCTTTAGCTTTAAGTGGCTTATGTTTCATTTCATTTTTGCATAATCATCTTTGCATATCATTGGCTCTTGGCATGGGATTAGGGTATCTAAGTCCAATCCAAGGAACCTTGAGCCTCAAGTTGTCTTAATTGGTCAACCATCCCATCATATAATCAAGCTTGTCAAAAGAAACTTCAAGTGGATCACATTCTCCTAACCAGTGCAAAATTAGGGTTTTGAGAATCTTGAGTATAATACCCCCATTGAGCCAGATCTTTAAGCTTTTATCATTACCAAATGGCATATCTCATCTTTGTTTGAGAGGATACACTTCATACTTAGAGGAATTTGGATTTGGAGGATGTGTTGATTTCTCCTAGACTGAGGGTACAAAACTAGGGTTTACCATAAAATCAGTTTTTTTCTGATTTTTTTGGCAAGACTTGATTCTATGGTATTCCTCATGTCCTTAAGTGTCTAATATTGTATAATTGTCCATCAATTTGGTTTGTAAGGGTTTTAATTGATCAATTGACTGAAAATCAGGAGAATTGGGGAAAAGTCAACTGTGCAGAGGAAAAAGTCAACTACTGACTTTTTGAGGTAAATTTCATGTTTCTCATGTTCATTATGATCATTGGTGGAGATTTGATCAAGAATTATCAAGAGATTCATCAAAAATCAAGAAATGTGCAGAGTTGCCAAAAATAGTAATGAAGGGTTTCCATTTATGGCAAGTTTTTTCAAGTTGAAGGGCCATCTTTGGAGCATTCTTTCTCCATGCTCCAAGCTTCAAACTCAAAGGTTAGGGAGTCTATCAAAAGTTCACATTTCAAGCTTCAAAACCATACCCATAACACTTCCATAGGGTTAAAATTGAGAGAGATATGATTAATTAAAGTTGAGGCAAATCAAGGCAAAATGGCAAGTCATGACCAGTCAACACGCAGTAATTTCAACAAACACCTTGTGTGCAAGTTTTGTCCAAGTTCAAGGTCAAATTTCTTTATGATGGAGACTTCAATTGTAAAAATGTCCAACATCATTATTGTTCCTCTCCGTCTCCTCTTCAACTTTGGTGTTGAACTCTTTTTCATCTGATCAACCATTGGAGAGATATATGGGTTCAAAGTGGAGACCTCCAACTAATTTACCCCACGCGCACATGAGCTGGTTGAGGCAGGTTAAAATGACATGGTAGTGTAGTTGTGTACACACACCTTTATGATCGTTTTTGAGCATGTTAGAAGCTTCATTTGCAATTGTTTTGAATACCAATCTTGCTCTACTCCATGTCCTATTTTCAAAGACCCCAAGATTCATCATTCTCATTCCATGATCATGAAGATAACATGTTTCAAACTCTTCACCATGCCAACTGTTTCTTCTATACCAAGTCAACCAATTTAGTCAAGAAAGATTTTGTCCTTGTCGTTCCCATGCGCATCATGTCATTAAACATTGCCATTTTGAGACCAACACAACCTTACATCACATACTATGCTCATGTACCATGCTTTCCTCATATGTTCAAACAAGATAGAGAGGAAACTTGTATGAGAAGTTGCTGCAAGTTCAGAAATAACATCACCACCCTACATCCACTTTAATCCACACCACAAGCTGCCATAATCCTTTCCACACTTAAGCAAAACCACATAACTCGTGCCATAACAAACTTAACTCACTCCCAACTCATTTAACTAAGCTTCTAACTGTTAACCACAGTTGGTTAACAGTTAACCTCACATATATAAACACATCATAACAGAAATCATGATAATTTTGGATCATTTCTCACATTTTCAAAAAACCTCACATTTTCTCTCTGAGTTTTGCTCTCTCTCTCTCTCTCTCTCTTGTGCTCATTCTCTTTGTAAGTTATTCAATCTTTTTCAAGGTTCATCATCATCATCAAGAGATCTTGAAGCTAGTAGCATTGAATTCTCAAGTTCATCTTGTTCTCCAAGGTTCTTCATTCCAAATTCACTGATTCAAAACAGTTTATAGCCTTTATTTGGATATTTTGAAGTTCAAGAAGCAAAAGGAACCTCCTCTCTGGATTTCTTTTGAGCTAAGCAGCTTCAAAGTACAGGTTTCAGTTCAAACTCTTTACTCTCTTTATGCTCTGATTCCAATTGTTTTTGTTTAATTTGAGCTCAATAGGAGTGATGTAATCATCCGGCTAGTTGATAGGCTCTATAAGAGCATAGATTCAAATTCTAGGGCAAACTTTGTGGCTTCGGATCTCTGTGTACGTGTGTTATTTGTGATTTTTGTTGCTGGAATCTTGATCTACTAAGTGAAAGGAAGAGAATGGTGTGTGATTTGTGTGTTTTTGGTGACCTAAAATTATGTACACGGTGGAGGCACGCCGGAGAAGACGACCGGAGTCTTCTCCGGCCACCTGAAAGTTCATCTGAACTCAAGACCCTATCGCCTCTCAGTTTAAAACACAACCGTTGGATCATATGGATCTAACGCACATAAGCTTACCAGCGAATTAATGAGGATGGTGGAGGTCACGTGACTTCAATTTTCTGATTTAATTTTAATTTTGTGCTCATGTGTGTGTGGTGTGTGATTGCTTACCATGTGTCTACTTCATGTCCACCTGATTGTGTTGCTTTGTGTGATCATCATGCGCTGACTGGATCATGTGGTTCATGTTGAGTCAATCATTTGACTAATTTCCATGATATGGACCTTCTCAAAAGACGCTTGTTGGATTGGGCTCAGAATGTTATTCGCACCCTTCAATATTAAGCCCAATGCGCTTCTGAACTGAGTAATTTCTATCTGTGCATCCCCTGGCTATTTCTCTTGTTTTTTTATTTTCTTTTCCTAATTGTTTGCATTTTATTTTTTTAAAAATACTTTTGAGCATCCAAAAATTCCCAAAAAATTCATGATACATTCTTAGGCATTTAAATAATTTTGGATTATTTTTATTTCTGATTTTAGCACATTTTCCTATTTTTCCATGAATCTCCATTTAATTCTTTTTGTATGAACATCTATTCATGATACATGCTTCATTCTTGAATTGTTTGACATAGTTCCAAAGTGAATTTGCTTCTGAGACTTGACACACACTTGTATGATATCTTGATGCACTTCATTATTTTTTTGGGGACTTTACAGTCATTTTTGAATGGTGTTTGAATCCTATCTTTGTGCACTATTGTTGTGTGGCTTGAATGAACTTGTGGAGTACATTTGAACATATTTCTTAGTGATTTTTGTACCATACTTTTGGGAAATGTGTACATGCTGTTTGAACTTCATTTGACTTGCATATGGGAATTCTCTCATTCTCCTAACTTGGTTTTGTGAATTGTTTGAGTGCATCTACATATGTATGTTGTTATAGGATCATGTGCTAGGGTTTTGAAATACATTGTGTGCAATCTTATTTGGTACTTGTTGATACCTTTTGACATATGATTGTATGAACATTATAGGTCATTCGCATCAAATTATAAGTCATTGTTTGTTCATCCTTACATGACTTGTATGCACATGTTTTAACTTGAAATGTGTTGTGTAAGTGTGCATGCTCACTTGATCTTCTTTGAGCACATGTTTGTACCAACACTTGCATGATCTTAAACCATCACTCAAACATGATTCACTTCTGTTTGAAATCATCCTCAACCATATTCCATGACCTATAATTGCACATCACATGTCTCTTAAGTTCATAAATCTTTGCATGCTTGTTTGAACTTGTTTGAACCATGTTTGCTTCTAATCTTCAATGTGCTTCAACATGATACTTGTGTGAACTTTGTGCATACATTCTTGACTTCCAAATATCATTTTAAATGTCATTCACTTCTGACTTTGATGTTTACATGTGCATTTATACATGTTTACCTTTCATAAGCATTCATTGTTCATAAGTGATGCACAACTTGCATTTGCATGATTGTTTGGTACATAGTTTGCTTTTATTTGATTTCATATGGCATGTTTACATTAGTAGGATCCCTTAGCATATACCTACTGACTTTGAGTGTTCCTTAACCATTAGGACCTTTCCCTTTTGGTTTGAATTTTGTTTTCTTCTTAAGTTGTCTTCTTAAGACAACTAGTATTTGTTTGGACTAGTTTCTTTCACTTGTTCTTATTACTTGTGATGATTTTATGTTAACCTTTTGTGTAGGGGCAGAGGTAAGGTACTTGAACATGTGGATGGTTATCCATGTTCATCTCTTCTTTCATTTCTCATTTATCTTACTTCTCTTTCTCTTATGTGAATAGCATAATATAATGCTTGATTGTGTACAACTTTCTCACATCCCTTTGGGATCCTAGCTCATCCTTAATTTTTGATTAAGGTGAGGTAGGATAAGCATTAGGTAGTGCTATCCCTCTCTTCTCTTTAGACTTAGGTTCTCAAACCTTGACCGTAGGGCCACCTTTGCATGACAACATTAGGAACATCTAGATTCTCTTAGTGTTTTCTTTTCGACTTGAGTCTTTTCTTCTCATCTCATAACACTTCTAAAACACTTAATAAAATTAACGTGTATTGCGCATGAGCCTTGCATGTGGGAAGTGAGGAATGGGGGGGTTCCTCTCCTTTTTCTAGAGTGTTAGCATATGTCCTATTAGGACGATCATGCGACGCATTCGATACTACGTTATAGACTTTAGTGCAATACAAGTTACGAATTAATTCAAAACACTTCTGTCTAGGGCACAAACAAAAAAAAAACTTAAACCTTTTTCATCCTTCGGGATCGCTAAGTTTCAATCATTTTCAGGAAAGAGCATGTTATTTCCGTCTCGTCGCAAACAGGCATCGTCCCTAACTGCCGGACGCGAACTTAACGTCGCTCATAAAAAGCACCGACCTCGTTAGGTCGAACTATGACTACTCTTATTTCCTCCTTCTGGTTAGATTGAGGATACGTAGGCACAAGACGACGATGTCTTGGCGATGTCTTGGCGAGCAACCTCCCCCCTTAGTTCGTGTCCGAACTACGTTGACTCTGACTTTCCCATTGCACGAGGGAATACGTAGGCATAGGATAAGTGATGTCCTATCGAGTCACTTCGTTTCTTTGCTCTTCTCCGTTCCCGTTCCTTTTCCTTTCCAGTAGAAGTGGATCTCCAGATGACGACACCCTTTGATCGAGACAAAAAGCGTGGATCCCATCGAGTACGATGGACGCGTGGGGGTGCTAACACCTTCCCTTCGCGTAACCGACTCCCTTACCCGTTTCTCTTGGTCGCAAGACCATGTTCTTTTCCTTTCCTCAGGTTTATGCAGTGTTTCCTTTCCCTCTCTTGGGATAAATACACATTGCTGGCGACTCTGTTTTCGCGCCACTTTCCCGTTTGTACTTGGATGAATATCCCGGGAGCGACAACTAGCGACTCTGCTGGGGACAGGTTGACCTCTTGCTGGTTCATCCCCTTTGCGAGTCAATCCTAGCGCTTGTCTCTTTTTTTTCATTGGGTGTTTATCTGTGGTGCTTTATTTTGTTGTTTTTCTATTTTACTACATTATTGCTTTAATGTATTACTGTATTTACCGCATTTATTACATTGCATTTCATTATTATACTGGATTGTGTTGTGCTGTACTGGTTTTCTGTTTGTCAGGTTGGGATGTTCTGAGAGATAATCCAACTACCCAGGCTTGAGCATACACATAGGATTTAGAGTGGATAGTCGATCGCTTGCATGGTGTTATCACGTTAAGTCTTCATGAGATCCACAGCCAGACGAGGCCCATATAGGTGGTATCTGATACTGCATGTTATGCTGGCCATTAGATATCCCTATATGAGTTGTAGACTCTGGTGACCTTTCCCGAGGACTCAGTAACGACACTCCTCCCGAGATGTGATAATGGCAGACCAGAAATGACAAACCCATTACACTTCTCGATCCGAGGACCCAATGCTGGGAACTCATATAGGATATCCTTTTTTAGGGGAATCAGTTGAGGCCTCCTCGGTTGATGATGATGTCAAACCAGAAATGGTGAACGTATCATTATTTCTCGACCTGATAGCCCGTGATATTGAGGATTCTCGGTTTTCTAGTACTCACCTGTGAGAATGGTCGGGTGTCTACAGGTTTGCAGGTGACTTAGACTTCCCACATACCTGATATTCTGGTTCTTCTGGTTCATATCATTATGTTCAGATGGTTATTATTCACAGTTCAGCACTATCCACAAATATATTAATGTCACTATCCGTACAGTCCAGCACAGACACTGGACACTTTGATCACATGCCTTTGCATTGCATTTTCATATCTTAACATACATGTTTTTCCATTTCCAGGGCAATATTATACCTTCGATTCCAGTCAGGGGCTTCTTTTCTGATGGATGTTGAGAGAAAGAAAAAGAATGTCATCACCTACAAATTTCTGAAGCCAGTTTTGGGTTCTATCAGCCGTTTGAAGGCTATGGCTAGCTCAGAGGTGTTAGAAGCATTCAGAGAAAAGTACGGGCGGATTTTGTCATTTGTTTGCAACCTCAGTGAGTATGAATAGGTGGGGCTTCACACATTAATGCAATTCTACGATCCCTCTCTACGGTGCTTTGTGTTTCAGGATTATGTCTTGGTCCCTACTTTGGAAGAGTATTCGAATATCTTGGGGATCTCCATTAAGAAAGAGGTGCCATTTTTCAGTTCGAAGACAAATCCAGATTATGAGGTCGTGGCTGCTGCTCTTTATTTGAGCAAATCAACGGTGGAGGCCAATATCACCAAAAAAAGAGAATTTCGAGGGTACCTTCTGACGTACTTGACCAAGATTGCTTAGAAAGCCGCTAAAGACAAAGATTGGAATGTTTTTTGCACTGTGTTAGCTCTTTGCGCATATGGCATTATTCTGTTCCCAAATGTGCCAGAATTTATTGATATGGACGCTGTCAAAATATTCACTACTCAAAATCCAATACCCACTTTATTGGGTGATCTTTATCATTCAGTTCACAGCAGGAATGAAAAGAAAAGAGAGGGACATGTCAATTGTTGTGCGCCTTTATTCTACAAATGGTTTTCGCATAGGTTACCACATAAAGGTGCATTCGTGGATACCAAGGGTTCATTGGAATGGCGTCATAGACTGATGGGTTTGTCTACTAAAGACATCATCTGGATAGATCAGGGGTTACTCGGTGGGGATATTATTCATTGCTGTGGTTAATTCCCCAATGTTCCATTGATAGGGAGGAAGTGAGGCATCAACTATAATCCCTCTCTGGCCATTAGACAATTCGGTTATGCTCTGGAAAACCCCCTACCAAGAGAAGTGTGGAAGAGTCCTTGTACTTTCAAGTAGGTGACGATCAAGCAATAGTCCGAAAAGCTTCAGAAGCCTGGAATAGCATCCAAAGAAAAGGCAAAGGAGTTCTTGGAAAACCCAATAACCGAACTTATCCTCCTTATGAGAACTGGATAAGGAAAAGGTGGAAGATTTCTATCTGCTTTTTGATCCCGTACCTCCTTTATACCCTGAGGTTGTAGAAGAGAGGGATACAATGGCCATTGAAGAATTCAACAAATTGTAGGTTCTGGTGAAAAAGCTTAGAGTGGAGAATTCTGATTTGAGCAGCCGTCTTCAAGACACTTTACATACCAACAGGGAACTGAAATACAAAGCCCGAGATGCAGAAAAGATCTTAATAGCCAGAAAAAAAAAGATTTTGCCGACAGAGCCCGACATTACCAGAAAGTTAATATGGCAGTCGAAACTTCTGCTCAAACTTACAGGCAGACTAAGCAATCTTTGGCCGAAACAAAAGCCAAGCTCATTAAACTTCAGCAAGCATGGGATGAAGTTAGAATTGAGAATACAGAGTTGCAAGAACAGTTAAAGTCCAGAAACAATGAACTTCGGAGAGCACATGAACAACGAAGGAAGCATCGTGAAGACCTCGGTTAAAGCCAAGAGTAGTTGAAGAAGGTTAAAGACGAGTTGAAAGCTTCCAAGGAAGAACTTGAAGAGGCTATGGCAGAGATGGAAGAGCTCAAAGTACAAGTGGGTGTGAAAAGGCCTAAGGAGATGAATAATGATGAGGCTCTCTTAATGCACATGGACTCATTAGTTGAAGCTTTGAAGAAGAGGGATTTTTTGATCAAGGAAATAATTGAAAGACCAGGCCATCAGCGCACCAGAATACTCTTTGAAGAAATCAGGCATTCTAGCGAGCACTTGAAAGATTTAGAGCTAAATGATTGATAGTTCTCTTTCTATTTTTCTAATGCAGTTTTTGGTGATGTACTGTGGTTACCATCAGACTTGTTGATGGAACCACCCTTTTGATCTATTTTCAATTTATGAACTCGTTGTAGAATGCTTCGGCACACCTTGGTTTCCCTTTAATTTGAAATGACCGGTTTAGTCAGAAATGATTCCTTGGCAATGTTGATATTCACAAGCAAATTATCACAACACATTTCTTCTCCACAAAGTTCCCTCAACAAAAATATGTCCATTACTCAGCTTCTTGTGTTTAAGACTGGAATCAAGGTGTGAAATGACCTGTAAATGAAAGACGTGGCATATGCATACATTTCATAACATATCATTTTGCATAACAGGTACTCGTCCAGGGATTTTTTAACCTTTATTTGGTTGCAGGCAAAATAGATGACCAGCGGATTCATCGGTATTCTACC
Source organism: Lathyrus tuberosus (assembly GCA_022829125.1). Lineage (NCBI taxonomy): Eukaryota > Viridiplantae > Streptophyta > Magnoliopsida > Fabales > Fabaceae > Lathyrus > Lathyrus tuberosus. The sequence goes on along the minus strand of JALAZF010000092.1, from coordinate 3,051,261 downwards.
AGATCCAATCAAAAGAGAGCTATGGAACAGATGCAGGCTAAAATGGCTGCCATGCAGGCTCGCATGGCCCAATTTATGGAACTGGTGCAAGGAGTGGCACAAGGGCAAGAACAATTGAAGACCCTTGTACAACCCTTGGTGGTGAGAGTTGACGAGGATGGCGTACTACATGGTGGTCTCCAGAACGATGTCATTCCTCCTGGCGGAGGAGTCGGGGGTAATGGTATTCCTACTGGTCCTCCAGACGGGGAATTTCCCATTCCTACTGTTGTGATCCCTCCGGGCGGAGGAGAGCAGGTTGTGATTCCTTATGTCGTAGGAGGAGGAAATAGTGTATGTGTTGTTCATGGCCGCCAATATGATGACCAACAGGATGACATATTTTTTGTACATGGCGGGGATGGTGTTCCCTCTATTGTTGATGATCAGAGGACCAGGTTGATTGAGGAACAGCTGAAAGGGGTTGTAAATTAGAACTCTGTGGGTATGGATTTGGATGATCTTGGGCTGGTCCCCGGTGTTGTAATTCCACACAAGTTTCAGGTTCCCACCTTTGAGAAATACAATGGTACCACTTGCCCAAAGACTCATGTCCGGGCATACGCAAGGAAAATGGCTGCGTACTCTAGGGACGAGAAATTACTGATGCACTTCTTCCAGGATAGCCTATCTGGGGCATCGCTGGAATGGTATATGCAATTGGAGAGATGTAACGTCCGCAACTGGAGAAAACTGGTAGAGGCTTTTGTCAAGCACTATCAGTATAATACTGATATGGCTCCCAATAGGACTCAGCTGCAGAGTATGTCTCAAAAGAACAGTGAAAGCTTCAAGGAATATGCCCAGAGGTGGCGTGAGCTGGCAGCGAGGGTACAGCCTCCTATGTTGGAGAAGGAGATGCTGAATATGTTCATGGCTACTTTGTCAGGTCATTATTACGAGAAGCTGCTGCCTTGCATGTCAGGAAAGTTTGTTGATCTGATCTTGGTTGGGGAAATGTTGGAAAGCGAAATTAAAACTGGAAAGGTGTCAGGCAGTGATGGGTCTTCTTCTAGTGGAGGGAAGAAACGTTACGTGAATTACAAGAAAAAAGAGGAAGTGAATTCTGTTTCATCACATCGCGGTAAGGGAAAGTAGCGTCAGAACTATAATCAGCAGGTGGCCTCAGTAACTATCCCTGCAGCACTTCCACCGCAAGCAGCGCCTCAGCATCAAAGAAGGCTTAAGCAGAATAGGCACTTTGATACCCCACCGTTGCCTTATTCCCAATTGTTTCAACATTTGATGCAATTGCAGTTAATTCAGAAGAGGACTCTAGCTCCTATTGTTGGTGATCCACCTCCGGGTTACAATCCCAATGCCCACTGTGAATTTCATTCTGGGGCACCCGGGCACCACATTGAGGACTATAAGGCTTTTAAGCATAAAGCCCAAGATTTGGTGGATTCAAAGGCCATCAACTTTTCCAACGACGTTCCAAATGTCATCCAAAACCCAATGCCGAACCACGGTGGGCCGAGGGTTAATGTTGTTATAGAAGATGGTGAATCTTTGAATTTGGTTCTAGACGTGAATGAACTGAAGACCACTTTGTTGGTAGTGAAGGAGAGATTGCTGAAGGGTGGGGTGTTCCCCGGTTGTGATAAAAGTTGTTCAGAATGTATGGTGCAAACAAATGGTTGTGATCTGTTGAGATCAGGTATTCAAAAGCTGATTGACGAAGGTCGGTTCCAGTTTGATAGATGTGATCAGAAGAAGGAAGTTCTTGGCTGAAAGAATGATATTGCCACTATTACTATCCCTTTTAAGACGGTAACCTTTTCAGCGCCGGCAAGACCAGCGCCGATCATTATCACCACTCCTGGGCCTGTTCCGTATGAGAGCACAAAAGCTATCCCCTGGAATTATGGTGCTGAAGATTTTGTTAACGGGCAGAAGCAAGAACTGATAGGTACGTCAGTGATGAACTCCAGTGTGGAAAGTAATGATGAAGCAGGGGCTATTACCCGGAGTGGTAGAGTCTTTATCCCATCTGATGATTAGGCTGGTGGTTCTAGACCAGACAAAGGAAAGCAGGTCATGGATAATTCTGTGCAGACGCCGATAGCGAATGATTCTGCAGCAAAGCTAGTTGACAACTCATTCTTAGAGAATGTAGAAGAGTTTATGAGGCTGATTCGGAAAAGCGATTACAAAATTGTTGACCATCTGCACCAAACACCGTCTAAGATATCCATTTTATCTCTGTTATTGTGTTCGGAGGCGCATCGAAACACGCTGTTGAAGGTATTGAATGTTGTGTATGTACCCCAAGAAATCTCAGTTAATCAGCTTGAGGGGGTAGTGGCTCATGTTAATGCAGGAAATGGCTTGGGATTTACTGATGTTGATTTGACTCCAGCTGGGAGAAATCATAATAATGCTTTGCACATCTCAGTTGAGTGCCAAGGATCGTTAATGTCGCATGTGCTTGTTGACACTGGGTCATCTTTGAATGTTTTACCGAAGAAAGCACTTATGAAGTTGGACACTCGTGGGTTAATCTGCACACCAAGTGATTTGGTGGTGCGTGCATTCGATGGTTCCAAGAGATCTATCTTCGGGGAAATTGTGTTGCCAATTAAGGTTGGTCCAGAGGTTTTTGATGCTACCTTCTATATCATGGAAATTCAGCCTGCTTATAGTTGTTTACTGGGTCGTCCATGGATTCATAGTGCTGGGGCTGTGACGTCCACTTTACATAAAAAACTGAAGTACATGGTAGACAGACATGTGGTGACGGTTTGCGGAGAAGAAGATATCATGATAAGTCATCTATCTACTTTCAAGTATGTGGAGGTGGATGGCGAAATACATGAAACTTTATGTCTAGGTTTTGAAGCGGTGAAGATCTCTGAGCCTTTCAAGGAAGTCAGCCAATCTGAAGTGGTTCAGTCTGTAGTGGTATATCATCCAGAGGTCTCCATGTCTTCCTTTAAGGATGCACGGGCTGTAGTTGAAGCCAGCAGTTCGCAGAGATAGGGTCAGATTATCGAGGTCCAGAAAAAGGAGAATACTTACGGGCTGGGATATAAGCCACCCAGGCGTCCTGAGGAGCCTCCCAAGTTTTATGGTCCGATTTGATTTACCAGTGCTGGTGTGTTCTTTGACAGAGTCAATGCTATTGATGAGGAAGGGGATATCGATTGCGATATGGATAATTAGACCCGCCCCTGCATTCCAGGTTAAAGTCTTTGCAACTGGTCATCAGAGAAAGCCATTCAAGTGACCGGCCCAGTGTAATTGCCTTTGTTTTCCTGTTATGACAATCCTACGCTTTGCCCAAGGTGTGATGATTCTTGTTTGTAGGGCTTGAATATTTTGTGTGCTTTCTTTATCATTAATAAAGGACGTTTTTCACTTTCAAATATTTTGATCCCTGTTTTTCTGTTTTTACTTTTTTTACATTAGCTCACATCAAAATGGCAATGTGTTTTTGTTTGTTGCATACATAATAAACATAAATCATCAATCATGTAGGTTTCCTTGTTCAGATACCACCAATCATGATTCAGCTATGGCTCGGTATGATTTCGACAATCCCATTTATCAGGCTGAAGAATAGGCTGATGAAGATTATGACTTACCCGAGGAATTGGCCAGATTGTTGAAACCGGAGGAAAGGGTCTTGTACCTCATCAAGAGGAGATCGAGATTGTTAACTTGGGGACCGAGGACGCAAAGAAAGAAATCAAGATTGGGGTTGCTTTGGAAGACAGTGTGAAAAGAAGATTGATTGAAATGCTTCGAAAGTATGTTGATATCTTCACCTGGTCTTACCAAGACATGCCTGGGCTTGACACTGACATTGTGGTACACCGGCTGCCGCTCAGAGAAGGATGTACTCCGGTTAAGCAGAAGCTGAGAAGGACGAAACCGGAGATGTCTGTCAAGATTAAAGAAGAGGTTAAGAAACAGATAGATGTTGGATTTCTGGCTGTGACGAGTTATCCTCCATGGGTTGCTAACATTGTGCCTGTACCTAAGAAGGGCGGAAAGGCCAGGATGTATGTTGACTACAGAGATCTGAATAGAGCAAGCCCGAAAGATGATTTCCCGCTTCCTCACATTGACGTGTTAGTGGACAACACTGCTTAATACTCTGTATTTTCCTTCATGGATGGCTTCTCTGGGTATAACCAAATAAAAATGGCCCCAGAGGACATGGAAAAGACGACGTTCATAACACCGTGGGGAACATTCTGTTACAAGGTAATGCCCTTTGGATTGAAAAATGTTGGGGCAACCTATCAGCAGGCTATGGTGACTCTCTTTCATGATATGATTCACAAAGAGATCGAGGTATATGTTGATGACATGATTGCGAAGTCACAAACGGAGGAAGAGCATCTGGTGAATCTTCAGAAGCTGTTTGAAAGGCTGGTAAAGTTCAGACTGAGGTTGAATCCGAACAAGTGCACCTTCAGGGTGAGATCTGGAAAATTATTAGGGTTTATTGTCAGTGAAAAAGGTATCGAGGTTGATCCTACTAAAGTAAAAGCCATACAAGAAATGCCTGAGCCGAGAACAGAAAAAGAGGTTCGTGGTTTCTTAGGGAGATTGAACTACATTGCTAGATTCATTTCTCATCTTACAGCCATGTGTGAACCAATATTCAAATTGTTAAGAAAAGATCAAGCGGTCAGGTGGAATGAAAATTGTCAAAAGGCGTTTGAAAAAATAAAAGAATATTTGCAGGAACCTCCGGTCCTTATGTCGCAAGTGCCAGGAAGGCCATTGATCATGTATCTTACGGTTCTTGGGAATTCAATGGGGTGTGTGCTCGGTCAACACGACAAGTCAGGTAGAAAAGAGCATGCCATCTACTACCTGAGTAAAAAGTTCACTGATTGTGAGTTAAGGTACTCAATGCTGGAAAAAACATGTTGTACACTCGCTTGGGCCGCCAAGCGTTTAAGGCAGTATATGTTAAACCACACAACCATCTTGATTTTGAAGATGGACCCGATCAAGCATGTGTTTGAAAAGCAGGCGCTTTCTGGAAGAATAGCCCGTTGGCAGATGGTTCTGACAGAATACGATATTCAATATGTTTCCCAAAAGGCTATTAAGGGAAGTGTTTTGTCAGAATATCTTGCTGAACAACCAATTGAGGATTATCAACCGATGAAGTTTGAATTTCCCGATGAAGATATCATGTTTCTGAAGATGAAAGACTGTGAAGAGCCTTTGCATGATGAAGGACCTGAAATTGGATCCCAATGGAAGCTAGTCTTTGATGGAGCAGTCAACTCATATGGTAACGGAATCGGGGAAATCATTACGACTCCATAGGGTTCTCATATACCCTTCATTGCCCGATTAGCGTTCATATGCACCAACAATGAGGCGGAGTATGAAGCATGCATCATGGGGTTAGAAGAAGCAATTGATTTGAGAATCAAGAACCTCGATGTTTATGGTGATTCCGCGTTGGTGGTTAATCAGATTACAGGTGAATGGGAAACTCGTCAAGCGAATTTGGTGCCTTATAACAACTATGCCAGAAGGTTGTTACCTTTCTTTGACAGAGTCGATTTCCATCATATACCCCGGTTGGCGAATCAGATGGCAGATGCGTTGGCAACATTGTCTTTGATGTATCAGGTGAATCGTTGGAATGAAACTCCCTCAATCAGAATCATGCGTCTGGATAGACCAACTTTTGTGTTTGCGGTTGAAGGTATATCAGATGGCAAACCTTGGTATCATGATATTAAGGTTTTTCTGAAGAGTCAAGAGTATCCAGAGGGTGCGTCTGCCAAAGATAAGAAGACTCTGAGGAGGTTGGTAGGAAACTTCTTTTTGAACAAAGATGATGTATTATATAAGAGGAACTTTGACATGGTCTTGCTACGTTGTGTTGATGAACACGAGGCAAGCCTGTTAATGGAAGAAGTTCATGAGGGATCCTTTGGTACCCATGCCAATGGGCATGCTATGGCTAGAAAGCTGTTGAGAGCGGGGTATTACTGGATGACTATGGAGTCCGACTGTTTTAAATACGCCCAGAAATATCATAAATGCCAGATTTATGCCGATAAGGTGCACGTGCCGCCTACTCCTCTAAATGTGTTGTCATCACCTTGGCCCTTTGCCATGTGGGGTATTAATATGATTGGAAAGATTGAGCCGACTGCTTCCAATGGGCATCATTTTATTTTGGTTGCCATCGATTACTTCACGAAGTGGGTGGAAGCAGCCTCGTACGCCAACGTCACCAGATAAGTGGTAGTTCGATTTATCAAGAAGGACATCATATGCCGGTATGGAGTCCCGGAGAGAATCATTACTGATAATGGTTCAAATTTGAATAACAAGATGATGAAGGAGCTATGTCAGAGCTTTAAGATTGAACATCACAATTCTTCTCCCTATCGTCCAAAGATGAATGGGGCTGTTGAAGCGGCAAATAAGAACATCAAGAAGATTGTGCATAAAATGGTGGTAACGTATAAAGACTGGCATGAGATGTTGCCTTATGCTTTACACGGTTATCGTACTTCGGTGTGTATATCAACTAGGGCAACTCCTTTCTCACTGGTATATGGTATGGAAGCAGTTCTACCGGTAGAGGTTGAGATTCCTTCTTTGAGAATTCTAGCAGATGTGACGCTTGATAAAACTGAACGGGTGCGTTCCAGATTGAATCAGCTGAACCTTATAGAGGAAAAGAGATTGGCAGCCATTGCACATGGTCGGTTGTATCAGAGTAGGATGAAGAAAGCCTTTGATCAGAAAGTGCATCCTCGGTGTTTTCAGGCTGGTGAATTGGTTTTGAAAAGGATCTTTCCTCCTCAAACAGATCACAGGGGCAAGTGGACTCCAAATTACGAAGGGCCATATGTAGTAAGATAGGTTTTCTCTGGTGGAGCCTTATTACTCTCAACTATGGATGGCGAAGATTTTACGTCCCCTGTGAACGCAGACGTAGTCAAAAAATACTTTACATAAAAGAGACCCGCTGGACATAAAAAGAAGATCCAGGCAAAAAAGGGCATCTCGGCGAACCATAAAAAGAAAAGGTTCGGGCAAAAATTAGGGATAAAGAAAAGAAAAGAATGAACCCGCAAAGTTGAAAACCTAAAAGGGCAACTTTGGCAAAAAAATGGGTATCCCGGTGGATTGAAAACCCGAAAAGGGCGATCCAGGCAAAAGTTAGGAATTTGAAAGCAAGAGGCTACGGTCTGCATTCGATTTGTGAACACTTTTGATACTTGGAAATTTCGAAGGAAAGGAATCAGTCCAGTCAGTCTATTCGAAAGTCAAAGCGTCTACGGATAAACGAGCTCATATCGGGTCATAGCTGAATTGAATCATGGTGGATATTTATTCCCCACATTGCCGACATGTGTATTTTCTTTTACTTCTTTTGTGCGATTACCTCTTTTCAGGAATTGCTTCTGAATGTAAATGCCTATTTACAGGCCAATTCATTTAATAAAATTTTCATTTTCATTCAAAGAGCTTTCCATTTGTGTTTTTACTTTTACTATTTTTGTTTGTGAAAATGTCCGATATTTTTGATAAACATTGCATGCAAAAATGTTAAGCTTTGCGAAGCACATCGGAAAACAGTGGAAATTGCTCAGACAACAGTCATTAGGATGGTAATCTAGATGGCCATTTTGCATATACTGTTGATTTAGTTTGCATGGTAGCAGGATATCTCCCCAATAGAGCTATTCTCCTCAGCATTGAAAGTTCATCCTCCTCAGCGGGTTGTTGTTCTCCCCAGCCAGAGCACGGAGGATTATTTCCCCAGCTAGAGTTGTGGTTGATTTATTACTCTTCTAGCAAACAGCCAGAAGTTGATACTTCTGCATCCCTGGCAAGAGACTGATGGAATATTTTCTTTGGACAAAGATGTTATTTCCCCATAGAGTCTTGGCACCCATTTTCCTCAGCTAGTCAGGAAGTGTTTTTCACATCAGCAACGGTATAATCTAATCCCTAACAGATGAGTAAGCTTGATAGTATTCCCTAGCCGAGTTGATGTCATCAATCACCACTCCACCACTCCCTAAGCAGGTGTGCTAATAGTGGTTGATATCCCCCAGCAGGTTAAAGGTACAGATGTCTCCCAGCAGCAGGTTAAGTTCAGTAATATCCCCCAGGCAGGGTCGGTATTATTGACTTATCCCCCAAGCATAGTTTGGTGGTGATCTTCGCAGTGGTTTGTTCAACAGCGGTTGACATCCTCAGCAGGTCTTAAGTCCAATTGTTATTGGCATCCTTCAGATCCAGGTTTTGGGTTCTGTCTTCCGTAGAAGCCATGGGTAATCTCCAGCAGAGAGAATTTCTCTTTGGGTTCCATCTTCGATACTCGTTTTTATCCATCCCCAGCAGAATGGAATTTCTCTCAGAGTTTTCATCTCCAGCAGAGTTTGTGATCAAGAAGTCGTTCAGTGGAATCTTCTTCAGCAGGGTCTTTTGATTCAGAGGACAATTTAGTTTGTCATGCTCGTGGAGTTGCCTTCGTTTTCGGCATTTATTTTGCTGAGACGCCCCTTTTGCATTGCATAAGCATTCTTGCATGGCATCCTCCCAAACATGTAGCATTTCCATTGCGAATGGAGCATTACGCCATAGAAAAATTCAAACACATGCATTCAAAGCATAAGCCAAGTTTGATTTCTTTTTACCAGTTTCTTTCCCTAGCAAAAAGTGATAAACTCAGGAGTTGTTATTTGACATTACGCCGCAACCAGTGGATTCGTCCTTCTTATCCCTTATTATACTCCCCTACAGAGGTGTCTGTTTAGATTTCTCTTTTCCCCAGCAGAGTCATCTTTGTAGATATGTTGATTCTACTAATCGGTACGAGTTCCTCTTCGGCCGTCCTCGTATTCTTGGTTAGACCCCCTTCGGTCGGTCTTTCATTTTCGAGTTCCCCTTCGACCATTCTCGATATATTTTGTTGGAGTCCCCCTTTGGCCGGTCTCCCTTTCGAGTTCCCCTTCGGCTGTTCTCGTATTCTTTTGTTGGCTAGACCCCCTTCGGCCGGTCTTTCCTTTTTGAGTTCTCCTTCAGCCGTTCTCGATGTATTTTGTTGGAGTCCCCCTTCGGTCGGTCTCCTTTACGAGTTCCCCTTCGGCTGTTCTCGTATTATTTTGTTGGTTAGACCCCCTTCGGCCGGTCTTTCCTTTTCGAGTTCCCCTTCGGCCGTTCTCATATTCTTTTGTTGGTTAGACCCCCTTCGGTCGGTCTTTCCTTTCCGAGTTCCCCTTTGGCCGTTCTCGATGTATTTTGTTGGAGTCCCCCTTCGGCCGGTCTCCCCTTACGAGTTCCCCTTCGGCCGATCTCGTATTCTTTTGTTAGTTAGACCCCCTTCAGCCGGTCTTTCCTTTTCGAGTTCCCCTTCGGCCGTTCTCGGTTTATTTTGTTAGAGTCCCCCTTCGGCGGGTCTCCCTTTTCGAGTTCGCCATCGGCCGTCCTCGTATCTTTGTTTGGAAGTCCACCTTCAGCCAGTCTTTCATTTTCGAGTTCGCCTTCGGCCGTTCTTGTATCCTTTTATTGATTAGCTCACCTTCGGCCGGTCTTGTCTTCCTCCCCAGCGTAGCTCACCTTCGGCCGGTCTACCTTTGTTTGAAATTCCTCCTTCGGCTAGTATTTCTTTTCAAGTTCGCCTTCGGCCGACCTCGTGTTATTGATGGTTGTTAGCCCGCCTTTGGCCGGTCTACCTTTGTTTGAAATTTCTCCTTTGGCTGGTATTTCTTTTCAAGTTCGCCTTCGGTCATCCTCGTATTATCTTGTCCCCCCGCAGAGTCCGCCCTTGGCCGGTCTTTCTCTTCGAGTTCGCCTTCGGCCGCCCTCGTAATTGCCTTATTTCATTACCCCCACGGGTTGCAAATTTCCAGGTTATTTTGGTATTCAAACCCCGTGTGTCCTGATTGTCTGAAAGCCATTACTATCATACCCTCGGATCCAAGAAGTTTGAATAAGGGCAGCTGTAACACGTCAAAATTTGCCCTCATGCTTTAGCTTTAAGTGGCTTATGTTTCATTTCATTTTTGCATAATCATCTTTGCATATCATTGGCTCTTGGCATGGGATCAGGGTATCTAAGTCCAATCCAAGGAACCTTGAGCCTCAAGGTGTCTTAATTGGTCAACCATCCCATCATATGATCAAGCTTGTCAAAAGAAACTTCAAGTGGATCACATTCTCCTAACCAGTGAAAAATTAGGGTTTTGAGATTCTTGAGTATAATACCCCGATTGAGCTAGATCTTTAAGCTTTTATCATTACCAAATGGCATATCTCATCTTTGTTTGAGAGGATACACTTCATACTCAGAGGAATTTGGATTTGGAGGATGTGCTGATTTCTCCTAGATTGAGGGTACAAAACTAGGGTTTGCCATAAAATTAGTTTATTTCTGATTTTTTGGGCAAGACTTGATTCTATGGTATTCCTCATGTCCTTAAGTGTCTAAGATTGGAGAATTGTCCATCACTTTGGTTTGGAATGGTTTTAATTGATCAATTGACTGAAAATAAGGAGAATTGGGGAAAAGTTAACTGTGCAGAGGAAAAAGTCAACTCTTGGCTTTTTGAGGTCAATTTCATGTTTCTCATGTTCATTATGATCATTGGTGGAGATTTGATCAAGAATTATCAAGAGATTCATCAAAAATCAAGAAATGTGCAAAGTTGGCATAAATAGTAATGAAGGGTTTCCATTTATGGCAAGTTTTGTCAAGTTGAAGGGTCGTCTTTGGAGCATTCTTTCTCCATGCTCCAAGCTTCAAACTCAAAGGTTAGGGAGGCCTATCAAAAGTTCACATTTCAAGCTTCAAAACCATACCCATAACACTTCCATAGGGTTAAAATTGAGAGAGATATGATTAATTAAAGTTGAGGCAAATCAAGGCAAAATGGCAAGTCATGACCAGTCAACACGCAGTAATTTCAACAAACACCTTGTGTGCATGTTTTGTCCAAGTTCAGGATCAAATTTATTTATGATGGAGACTTCAATTGGAAAAATGTCCAACATCATTATTGTTCCTCTCCATCTCCTCTTCAACTTTGGTGTCGAACTATTTTTCATCTGATTAACCATTGGAGAGATATATGGGTTCAAAGTGGAGACCTCCAACTAATTTACCCCACGCGCACATGAGCTGGTTGAGGTAGGTTAAGATGACATGCTAGTGCAGTTGTGTACACACACCTTTATGGTCGTTTTTTAGCATGTTAAAAGCTTCATTTGCAATTCTTTTGAATACCAATCTTGCTCTACTCCATGTCCTATTTTCAAAGACCCCAAGATTCATCATTCTCATTCCATGATCATGAATATATCATGTTTCAAACTCTTCACTATGCCAACTGTTTCTTCTATACCAAGTCAACCAATTCAGTTAAGAATGGTTTTTTCCTTGTCATTCCCATGCGCATCATGTCATTAAACATTGCCATTTTGAGACCAACACAACCTTACATCACATACCATGCTCATGTACCATGCTTTCCTCCTATGTTCAAACAAGATAGAGAGGAAACTTGTATGAGAAGTTGCTGCAAGTTTAGAAATAACATCACCAACCTACATCCACTTTAATCCACACCACAAGCTGCCATAATCCTTTCCACACTTAAGCAAAACCACATAACTCGTGCCATAACAAACTTAACTCACTCCCAACTCATTTAACTAAGCTTCTAACTATTAACCATTTGTTAACCATAAATGGTTAACAGTTAACCTCATATATATAAACACATCATAACAGAAATCATGATAATTTTGGATCATTTCTCACATTTTCAAAAAAACCTCACATTTTCTCTCTCTGAGTTTTGCTCTCTCTCTCTCTCTCTCTCTCTCTCTCTCTCTCTCTCTCTCTCTCGTGCTCATTCTCTTTGTAAGTTGTTCAATCTTCTTCAAGGTTCATCATCATCATCAAGAGATCTTGAAGCTAGTAGCATTGAATTCTCAAGTTCATCTTGTTCTCCAAGGTTCTTCATTCCAAATTCACTGATTCAGAACAGTTCATAGCCTTTATTTGGCTATTTTGAAGTTCAAGAAGCAAAAGGAACCTTCTCTCTGGATTTCTTTTGTGCTGAGCAGCTTCAAAGTACAGGTTTTAGTTCAAACTCTTTACTCTCTTTATGTTCTGATTCCAATTGTTTTTGTTTGATTTGAGCTCAATAGGAGCGATGTAATCATCCGGCTAATTGATAGGCTCCATAAGAGCATAGATTCAAATTCTAGGGCAAACTTTGTGGCTTCGGATCTCTGTGTACGTGTATTATTTGTGATTTTTGTTGCTTGAATCTTGATCTACTAAGTGAAAGGAAGAGAATGGTGTGTGATTTGTGTGTTTCTGGTCACCTGAAATTCTGTACACGGTGGAGGCACGCTGGAGAAGACGACCTGAGTCTTCTCCGGCCACCTGAAAGTTCATCTGAACTCAAAACCCTATCGCCTCTCAATTTAAAATACAACCATCGGATCATGTGGATCTAACGCACATAAGCTTGCCAGCGAATTAATGAGGATGGTGGAGGTCACGTGACTTCAATTTTCTAATTTAATTTTAATTTTGTGCTCATGTGTGTGTGGTGTGTGATTTCTTACCATGTGTCTACTTCTTGTCCACCTGATTGTGTTGCTTTGTATGATCATCATGCGCTGACTGGATCATGTGGTTCATGTTGACTCAATCATTTGACTAATTTCCATGATATGGACCTTCTCAGAAGATGCTTGTTGGATTAAGCTCAGAATGTTATTCGCACCCTCCAATATTAAGCCCAATGCGCTTCTGAACTGAGTAATTGCTATCTGTGCACCCCCTGGCTATTTCTCTTGTTTTTTTATTTTCTTTTCCTAATTGTTTGCATTTTATTTTCTTATGAATACTTTTGAGCATCCAAAAATTCCCAAAAAATTCATGATGCATTCTTAGGCATTTAAATAATTTTGGATTATTTTTATTTCTGATTTTAGCACATTTTGCTATTTTTCCATGAATCTCCATTTAATTCTTTTTGTATGAACATCTATTCATGATACATGCTTCATTCTTGAATTGTTTGACATAGTTCCAAAATGAATTTGCTTATGAGACTTGACACATACTTGTATGATATCTTGATGCACTTCATTATTTTTTTGGGGACATTTACAATCATTTTTTAATGGTGTTTGAATCCTATCTTTGTGCACTATTGTTGTGTGGCTTGAATGAACTTGTGGAGTACATTTGAACATGTTTCTTAGTGATTTTTGTACCATACTTTTGGGAAATGTGTACATACTGTTTGAACTTCATTTGACTTGCATATGGGAATTCTCTCATTCTCCTAACTTGGTTTTGTGAATTGTTTGAGTGCATCTACATATGTATGTTGTTATAGGATCATGTGCTAGGGTTTTGAAATACATTGTGTGCAATCCTATTTGGTACTTGTTGAGACCTTTTGACATATGATTATATGAACATTATAGGTCATTCACATCAAATTATAGGTCATTGTTTGTTCATCTTTACATGACTTGTATGCACATGTTTTAACTTGAAATGTGTTGTGTAAGTGTGCATGCTCACTTGATCTTCTTTGAGCACATGTTTGTACCAACACTTGCATGATCTTAAACCATCACTCAAACATGATTCACTTCTGTTTGCAATCATCCTCAACCATATTCCATGACCTATAATTGCACATCACATGTCTCTTAAGTTCATAAATCTTTGCATGCTTGTTTGAACTTGTTTGAACCATGTTTGCTTCTAATCTTCAATGTGCTTCAACATGATACTTGTGTGAACTTTGTGCATACATTCTTGACTTACAAATATCATTTTAAATGTCATTCACTTCTGACTTTGATGTTTACATGTGCATTTATACATGTTTACCTTTCATAAGCATTCATTGTTCATAAGTGATGCACAACTTGCATTTGCATGATTGTTTGGTACATAGTTTGCTTTTATTTGATTTCATATGGCATGTTTACATTAGTAGGATCCCTTAGCATGTACCTACTGACTTTGAGTGTTCCTTAACCATTAGGACCTTTCCCTTTTGGTTTGAATTTTGTTTTCTTCTTAAGTTGTCTTCTTAAGACAACTAGTATTTGTTTGGACTAGTTTCTTTCACTTGTTCTTATTACTTGTGATGATTTTATGCTAACCTTTTGTGTAGGGGTAGAGGTAAGGTACTTGAACATGTGGATGGTTATCCATGTTCATCTCTTCTTTCATTTCTCATTTATCTTACTTCTCTTTCTCTTATGTGAATAGCATAATATAATGCTTGATTGTGTACAACTTTCTCACATCCCTTTGTGATCCTAGCTCATCCTTAATTTTTGATTAAGGTGAGGTAAAATAAGCATTAGGTAGTGCTATCCCTCTCTTCTCTTTAGACTTAGGTTCTCAAACCTTGACCGTAGGGCCACCTTTGCATGACAACATTAGGAACATCTAGATTCTCTTAGTATTTTCTTTTCGACTTGAGTCTTTTCTTCTCATCTCATAACACTTCTAAAACACTTAATAAAATTAACGTGTATTGCGCATGAGCCTTGCATGTGGGAAGTGAGGAATGAGGGGTTTCCTCTCCTTTTTCTAGAGTGTTAGCATACATCCTGTTAGGACGACCATGTGACGCATTCGATCCTACGTTATAGAATTTAGTGCAATACAAGTTATGAATTAATTAAAAACACTTCTGTCTAGGGCACAAACAAAAAACAAACTCAAACCTTTTTCATCCTTCGGGATCGCTAAGTTTCAATCATTTTCAGGAAAGAGCACGTTATTTCCGTCTCGTCGCAAACAGGCATCGTCCCTAACTGCCGGACGCGAACTTAACGTCGCTCATAAAAAGTACCGACCTCGTTAGGTCGAACTACGACTACTCTGATTTCCTCCTTCTAGTTAGATTGAGGATACGTAGGCACAAGACGACGATGTCTTGGTGAGCAACCTCCCCCCTTAGTTCGTGTCCGAACTACGTTGACTCTGACTTTCTCATTGCACGAGGGAATACGTAGGCATAGGACGAGTGATGTCCTATCAAGTCACTTCTTTTTCTTTCCTTCCTCGTTTCTTCGCTCTTCTCCGTTCCCGTTCCTTTTCCTTTCCAGTAGAAGTGGAGCTCCAGATGACGACACCCTTTGATCGAGACAACAAGCGTGGATCCCATCGAGTACGATGGACGCGTGGGGGTGCTAACACCTTCCCTTCGCGTAACCGACTCCCTTACCCGTTTCTCTTGGTCGCAAGACCATGTTTTTTTCTCTTCCTCAGGTTTATGCAGTGTTTCCTTTCCCTCTCTTGGGATAAATACACATTGCTGGTGACTCTGTTTTCGCGTCACTTTTGCGTTTGTACTTGGATGAATATCCCGAGAGCGACAACTAGCGACTCTGCTGGGGACAGGTTGACCTCTTGCTGGTCCATCCCCTTTGCGAGTCAATCCTAGCGCTTGTCTGTTTTTTTTTCATTGGGTGTTTATCTGTGATGCTTTATTTTGCTGTTTTGCTGTTTTACTACATTATTGCTTTACTGTATTACTGTATTTACCGCATTTATTATGTTATTTCGTTGTTTTTGTGGTTGGAATTTATTTTGCTAAAACTATTCTTGCAGCAAGATGTTGAAACAAGATGTTCTAATGTGCTGCATTCAACATGTCGAATGAAGATGTCCCATACTGGCTCATAGGACATCGCGTCTGAATTCTGTTTAAAAGAAGATTCTGTTGCTGTTAATTGTTACTGAATATTCTATGAATATTTGGTTATCCTATGTGGCATCCAAAGTATTTTTGGATTGTGTTTTTGTGTTGGTTTTCAGATTTTCAGCGCTTTCTAATTATGGAGACATATTAGGAAACTTTAGATTGAAGACCTATTTTGTTGCAGTTTATTTTACAGATTTGTGAGCAGTCTCTTTGCTGCGTTTTTGAAACCCAATCTAGTCCAGATTTGATGCTATATATTGACTAGTGTAAACCTAGTTTAGGTGTGGAACTTACGTGTGTTTTTGTTAGGGTTTTCGAGTGTTATTTGTGAGCCTAACTGGTATCATTCTGATAACAGTATAAGGACTAGTTTTTTGTGTTATAAGTTCTGTCAATTACTCATAAGCTTTTAAGCATTGAGTTTCTTGTGTGTCAATTCTCATAGCTTTGAAGTATTGAGAATTGTGTGTTTTGAAAGTGTGACTTTCGTGGTGTTACTTATGTGGAAAGAAACCAATCACGGGTTGTGGTTGTAGAGGGATTTGAGGAGGGCCTCATACCTAGGTGAGTCTTAGGTAGAAGTCATAGGAAGGGTAGTGATTAAGTGAGAAGATTATAACAGGGTTTGGTTATTGTATGATCTGTGAATTGATACTATCGTATATTGGTTTCGTCCCTGGCTTGGTAGCCCCCAGAGTAGGATTGTTGATCCGAACTGGGTAAACATATCACTGTGTTATTTACTTTCTGCAATGTTGTTATTATTGTTATCTTGTTCATTGTGTTGGATATCAGTGTCTCAACATCTGTGTAGGACATCTGATATCTGTGCCAGAATTTCAATTGGTATCAGAGCTTGCACCCTTGTTTGGTTCTGGGTGAGATTCAGGGAAGGTACTTTCTGGTACAATGGACAAGGATGGAGGATTTTTGAACAAACCACCTCTACTTGATGGTTCCAACTATGACTATTGGAAACCAAGGATGATAGCATTCATTAAATCCATGGATGATCAAGCATTGAAAGCTGTTATAAAAGGATGGGAACCCCCAAAGGTTAAAGATGGAAAAGGTAACCCTACTGATGTGGTGAAGGAAGAGGAAAACTGGGATAATGCAGACTACAAAGGATCCATGGGAAATTCCAAAGCCATGAATGCATTGTTTAATGGTGTCAATAAGAATATCTTCAGGTTGATTGAACATTGCGTCATTGCAAAAGAGGCGTGGGAGGTCTTGAAGGTTGCTCATGAAGGGACTTCAAAGGTGAAGATGTCAAAACTTCAGCTTCTCACTAGCAAGTTTGAGAGTTTGAAGATGAAGGAGGATGAGAGCATTCATGATTTTCACATAAACATTATTGAGATAGCTAATGCCTCAAGTGCCCTAGGTGAAAAGATGTCTGACAGCAAACTGGTCAGAAAAATCCTCAGATCTCTACCTAAGAGATTTGACATGAAAGTGACTGCTATAGAGGAAGCTCAGGATATAGACAAGATGAAAGTGGATGAACTGGTGGGATCTCTTCAAACATTTGAATTAGGGATCAGTGAAAAGTCTGAAAAGAAGAAGAGCATAGCTTTTATGTCAAATGCTGGTGACTCAGAAGATGAAGGTGACCTGGTCAGAGATGAAGGGGTGTCTAAAGATCTGGTATTGCTTGGAAAACAATTTAACAAAGTGTTGAAAAGGATTTACTGGAAGTCGAGAGCAAATGCTCAGAACAAGTCACTCGACATCAGTAAAAACCAGGATGGAGGCAGGAGGTCCAGAACTGAAGAAGACTCCAATCAAGGGAAGAGAGTTCAGTGTTTTGAATGTGAGGGATTTGGGCACATAAAGACTGAGTGTCCCACGTATCTCAAAAGGCAGAAGAAGGGCTTATCTGTGTCTTGGTCAGAAGGAGAGTCTGAGAGTGATCTTGAAGAAGAATCAGCAAAATTGGTGACAGCCTTGACCGGGATATGTAAGGCTGATGGAGAAACTACTTGTGAGTCTGACTCTGACAAAGAATCTTATATTGGAGAACTCACTAAGGAAGAAGTCTTCACCGGTTTCTCAGAGTTGTGTATCAAGAATGAAGAAAGGTGCCAGATAATATTAGAACAGAAGGTTCTGATAGCTCAATTAGAAGCTGAGAAGGAAGAACATCTATCAATCATTGCTGATCTGAAAGAGGAGGTTGTATGGCAAAAGTCAAAATTTGACAATATGACCAAATCTATAAGAATGCTGAACAATGGTACCACGCAGCTGGATGAGATTCTTCAGACTGGGAAAGATGCTGGAAATGTGCAAGGCCTTAGTTTTAACAATCAAGCAGAGACTTACAAGAAGCCTGTATTGAAGTTTGTTCCTCAAAAAATAAAGCAAGAAGAGGGGATGTCAAATAACATGTTTCAACATCAGATGAAGCATTAGAAAAGAGTTTGTAGATCAAAGTATAAACCATGGAGATGCCATTACTGTGGAAAGATTAGTCACTTAAAGTCCTTTTGCTACAAGTTGCGCGGCTATCGCAAAACTGCTCATCAACAAAATAAAGGACAGAGTTGGGCTAAAGTGAAGAGAAGATGGACTCCTAGAAATATGATGGTCGGTCTCATAGCACATACCTCTCTTAGAGCATCCGCAAGGGAAGATTGGTACTTTGACAGTGGTTGTTCAAGACACATGACTGGTGTGAAGAAATTCTTGTCAGATATCAAGCCTCACTCCACCAATTATGTCACTTTTGGGGATGGATCAAAAGGTGAAATAAAAGTGTTGGAAAGCTGGACTACACAGGACAACCAAATCTGGATCGTGTTCTATTTGTCAAAGGGCTGACCGCAAATTTGATCCGTATAAGCCAACTGTGTGATGTAGGACTCAAAGTTAATTTCACAAAATCTGAATGTCTCGTAACCAATGAGAAAGATGAAGTTGTTATGAAGGGAACCAGGTCTAAGGATAACTGCTATCTGTGGAATCCTCAAGAATCGGAAAGTTTGTCTACCTGTTTGATGTCAAAGGAAGATGAAACCAAACTGTGGCATCAGAAATTGGGTCACTTACACTTGAAAGGGATGAAGAAAGTTATGTCAAGTGAAGCCGTTAGAGGTATTCCTAAGCTGAAGATTGATGAGGATAGAATATATGGTGAATGTCAAGTTGGGACGCAAACAAGGGTGTCACACAAGAGGCTTCAACATCTTACCACAACTTCTAGAGTTCTAGAACTGCTTCACATGGGCTTAATGGGACCTATGCAGGTTGAAAGCCTTGGTGGGAAGAAGTATGCCTATGTTGTCGTTGATGATTACTCCAGATTCACCTGGATAAGCTTTATCAGAGAAAAGTCTGAAGTATTTGCAGCCTTCAAAGAGTTGTGTCAAAGGATTCAACGGGAAAAGGATTGTGGTGTTGTTCGAATCAGAAGTGACCATGGGAAAGAATTCGAAAATAGCAGGTTTGAAGAGTTTTGCTTATCTAAAGGAATCACTCATGAATTCTCATCACCGATCACTTCTCAGCAGAATGGTGTGGTGGAACGCAAGAATAGGACTATACAAGAGTGTGCAAGGGTCATGATTCATGCCAAAAAGCTTCCATATCATTTTTGGGCTGAAGCCATGAATACCGCTTGCTATATACACAATAGGGTGACTATCAGATCAGGTACTTCTGTCACTCTTTATGAGTTATGGAAAGGTAGAAAGCCAAATGTGAAGTATTTCCATGTGTTTGGGAGTAAGTGCTATATCTTGGCGGATCGTCAGCAGAGGCGAAAGATGGATCCTAAGAGCGAGGAAGGGATATTTTTGGGATACTCTATAAACAGTAAAGCATATAGGGTATTTAATTCCAGAACTAAGGTGATGATGGAATCCATAAATGTGGTGGTTGATGACTCTGGGAAAGACGAAGATGTCCCAGATAATGTTGGAGCATGCCTTCCCATGAACAATGAAATCTCACAAGACATTGAGTCCGTAGAAAATAATGCTCATGAAACCGACACTAGACCTGAGAATGAAGAGGTAGAGGATGCTAACAGGGGACCCTCTATAAGGATTCAGAAGGATCACCCTAAGGAATTGATTATTGGAAATCTGAATGAAGGTGTAAGAACCAGAACGAGGGAGGCTGTGTCAAATGCATGCTTTGTTTCAAAGATTGAACCAAAGAATGTCAAAGAAGCGTTGACAGATGAGTTCTGGATAAGTGTTATGCAAGATGAGCTTTGTCAATTCAAGAGGAATGAAGTCTGGGAACTGGTACCACGACCAGCAAGAACAAATGTGATTGGAACAAAATGGGTTTATAAGAATAAGTCTGATGAACAAGGAGTTGTTACCAGGAACAAAGCCAGATTAGTTGCTCAAGGATACACACAGATTGAAGGAGTAGACTTCGATGAAACATTTGCTCCTGTGGCTCGATTGGAATCCATTAGATTGCTGCTAGGAGTGGCATGTTTGTTGAAATTCAGATTGTTTCAAATGGATGTCAAGAGTGCCTTTCTGAATGGCTATCTTAATGAGGAAGTCTATGTTGAGCAGCCTAAAGGGTTTGTGGATCCAAATTTTCCTGATCATGTTTTCAAGCTAAAGAAGGCTTTGTATGGGTTGAAACAAGCTCCACGAGCTTGGTATGAAAGGCTGACTAAATTCTTAGTCAACCATGGATACAGGAAGGGTGGTATTGATAAAACACTTTTTGTCAAGGAGAAGGATGGGAAACTAATGATTGCTCAAATTTATGTAGATGATATTGTGTTTGGTGGGATGTCGGATGAAATGGTCCAACATTTTGTCAACCAAATGCAGTCTGAATTTGAGATGAGCTTGGTAGGTGAATTAACCTACTTCCTTGGGTTACAAGTCAAACAGATGGAAGATTCCATTTTTATTTGTCAGAGCAAATATGCGAGGAACATTGTGAAGAAGTTTGGACTGGATAATGCCAAGCATAAGAGAACTCCTGCTCCTACTCACTTGAAGTTATCCAAAGATGAAAAGGGAGTGAATGTTGAACAAAGTTTATACAGAAGCATGATTGGAAGTCTGCTGTACCTTACAGCAAGTAGGCCAGACATAACCTTTGTTGTTGGCGTGTGTGCAAGATACCAAGCAGAACCCAAGGTCAGTCACATCAATCAAGTTAAGAGAATTCTTAAGTATGTGAGTGGTACATGTGATTATGGGTTGTTGTACTCCCATGACTCAAGTCCCATTTTAGTAGGATACTGTGATGTCGATTGGGCTGGAAGTGCTGATGATAGGAAGAGTACCTCTGGAAGATGTTTCTTTTTGGGAAATAATCTTATTTCATGGTTTAGTAAGAAGCAAAAGTTTGTTTCTCTTTCTAATGCTGAAGCTGAGTACATAGCTGCTGGAAGTAGTTGTGCTCAACTGGTGTGGATGAAGCAAATGCTATCTGAGTATAATGTCACACAAGATGTTATGACATTATTTTGTGACAACCTGAGTGCTATTAATATTTCTAAAAATACTATTCAACATAGCAGGACTAAGCACATTGATATCAGGCATCACTTCATCAGAGAACTTGTGGAGGACAAAGTCATAACTCTTGAGCATGTGAGCACAGAAAATCAGCTTGCTGACATATTTACCAAGGCTCTGGATGCAGTTCAGTTTGAAAACCTGAGGAGCAGACTTGGGGTTTGCATTCATGAGGAACTATAGCAATTAATGTTCCTTCTGGCTGCCAGATTGGAAAGATTAAAGGAGGTTCTGGTAGTGCAGTGTGTACATAAGGTTATACAAGGGAAAGTGCTGAAGTTTGTACATGACACTTGGTCATGTGATGTGGTGTGCATCTACTCTCTGATGCTGTTTATTCTGGTCTATGATTTGACCATTTCTCATATTTCTGATAACTGTTCTACTTGCCTTTGTCATATTTCTGGCTAAAAAGGGGGAGTAGTGTGCTTGTGTGCTGTGTGCTTGTGCTGGTGCTGTAGCTGAGGGGGAGAATGTGGAATGTTTGTGGTGATGCAGTTGAGGGGAGTTTTTCTATGTTGTGTTATATGCAGTTGAAGGGGAGTGTTTCTTTTGCTATGTGTGCTGTGTGTTGGTATTTCGCTGCTGTCTCTGATATGGATTTTTTTGTGCTTGTGCTTCTTTACAAGTTGTGTTTGGTGTGTAATTTTAGCCAAAATAAGCCAAAGGGGGAGATTGTTATTTCGTTGTTTTTGTGGTTGGCATTTATTTTGCTAAAACTATTCTTGCAGCAAGATGTTGAAACAAGATGTTCTAATGTGCTGCATTCAACATGTCGAATGAAGATGTCCCATACTGGCTCATAGGACATCGCGTCTGAATTCTATTTTAAAGAAGATTCTGTTGCTGTTAATTGTTACTGAATATTCTATGAATATTTGGTTATCCTATATGGCATCCAAAGTATTTTTGGATTGTGTTTTTGTGTTGGTTTTCGAATTTTCAGCGCTTTCTAATTATGGAGACATATTAGGAAACTTTAGATTGAAGACCTATTTTGTTGGAGTTTATTTTGCAGATTTGTGAGCAGTCTCTTTGCTGCATTTTTGAAGCCCAATCCAGTCCAGATTTAATGCTATATATTGACTGGTGTAAACCTAGTTTAGGTGTGGAACTTACGTGTGTTTTTGTTAGGGTTTTCGAGTGTTATTTGTGAGCCTAACTAGTATCATTCTGATAACAGTATAAGGACTGGTTTTTTGTGTTGTAAGTTCTGTCAGTTACTCATAAGCTTTTAAGCATTGAGTTTCTTGTGTGTCAATTCTCATAAGCTTTGAAGTATTGAGAATTATGTGTTTTGAAAGTGTGACTTTCGTGGTGTTACTTGTGTGGAAAGAAACCAATCACGGGTTGTGGTTGTAGAGGGATTTGAGGAGGGCCTCATACCTAGGTGAGTCTTAGGTAGAAGTCATAGGAAGGGTAGTGATTAAGTGAGCAGATTATAACAGGGTTTGGTTATTGTATGATCTGTGAATTGATACTATCGTATATTGGTTTCGTCCCTGGCTTGGTAGCCCCCAGAGTAGGATTGTTGATCCGAACTGGGTAAACATATCACTGTGTTATTTACTTTTTGCTCTGTTATTATTATTGTTATCTTGTTCATTGTGTTGGATATCAGTGTCTCAACATCTATGTAGGACATTTGATATCTGTGCCAGAATTTCATATTACATTGCATTTCATTATTATACTGGATTGTGCTGTGCTGTACTGGTTTTCTGTTTGTCAGGTTGGGATGTTCTGAGAGATAAGCCCACTACCCAGGCTTGAGCATACACATAGGATTTAGAGTGGATAGTCGATCGCTTGCGTGGTGTTATCACGTTAAGTCTTTGCGAGATCCACAACCAGACGAGGCCCATATAGGTGGTATCTGATACTGCATGTTATGCTGGCCATTAGATATCCCTATATGAGTTGTCGACTCTGGTGACCTTTCCCAAGGACTCAGTAACGACACTCCTCCCGAGATGTGATAATGGCAGACCAGAAATGGCAAACACATTACACTTCTCGATCCGAGGACCCAATGCTGGGAACTCATATAGGATATCCTTTTTTAGGGGAATCAGTTGAGGCCTCCTCTATTGATGATGATGTCAAACCAGAAATGGTGAACGTATCATTATTTCTCGACCTGAGAGCCCGTGATATTGAGGATCCTCGGTTTTCTAGTACTCACCTGTGAGAATGGGCAGGTGTCTACAGGTTTGCAGGTGACTTAGACTTCCCACATACCTGATATTCTGGTTCTTCTGGTTCATATCATTATGTTCAGATGGTTATTATTCACAGTTTAGCACTATCCACAAATATATTAATGTCACTATCCGTACAGTCCAGTACAGACACTGGACACTCTGATCACATGCCTTTGCATTGCATTTTCATATCTTAACATACATGTTTTTCCATTTCCAGGGCAATATTATACCTTCGATCCAGTCAGGGGCTTCTTTTCTGTTGGATGTTGAGAGAAAGAAAAAGAATGTCATCACCTATAAAATTCTGAAGCCAGGTTTGGGTTCTATCAGCAGTTTGAAGGTTATGGCTAGCTCAGAGGTGTTAGAAGCATTCAGAGAAAAGTACGGGTGGATTTTGTCATTTGCTTGCAACCTCAGTGAGTATGAATGGGTGGGCCTTCACACATTAATGCAATTCTACGATCCTTCTCTACGGTGCTTTGTGTTTCAGGATTATGTCTTGGTCCCTACTTTGGAAGAGTATTCGAATATCTTGGGGATCTCCATTAAGAAAGAGGTTCCATTTTTCAGTTCGAAGACAGATCCAGATTATGAGGCCGTGGCTGCTGCTCTTTATTTGAGCAAATCAACGGTGGAGGCCAATATCACCAAAAAAAGAGAATTTCGAGGGTACCTTCTGACGTACTTGACCAAGATTGCTCAGAAAGCCGCTAAGGACAAAGATTGGAATGTTTTTTGTGCTGTGTTAGCTCTTTGCGTATATGGCATTATTCTGTTCCCAAATGTGCCAGAATTTGTTGATATGGACGCTGTAAAAATATTCACTACTCAAAATCCAATACCCACTTTATTGGGTGATCTTTATCATTCAGTTCACAGCAGGAATGAAAAGAAAAGAGGGGGATATGTCAATTGTTGTGTGTCTTTATTCTACAAATGGTTTTCGCATAGGTTACCACGCAAAGATGCATTCATGGATACCAAGGGTTCATTGGAATGGCGTCATAGACTGATGGGTTTGTCTGCTAAAGACATCATCTGGATAGATCAGGGGTTACTTGGTGGGGATATTATTCATTGCTGTGGTTGATTCCCCAATGTTCCATTGATAGGGAGGAAGGGAGGCATCAACTATAATCCCTCTCTGGCTATTAGACAATTCGGTTATGCTCTGGAAAACCCCCTTACCAAGAGAAGTGTGGAAGAGTCCTTGTACTTTCAAGTAGGTGACGATCAAGCAATAGTCCGAAAAGCTTCGGAAGCCTGGAATAGCAACCAAAGAAAGGGCAAAGGAGTTCTTGGAAAACCCAATAACCGAACTTATCCTCCTTATGAGAACTGGATAAGGAAAAGGGTGGAAGATTTCTATCTGCCTTTTGATCCCGTACCTCCTTTATACCCTGAGGTTGTAGAAGAGAGGGATACAATGGCCATTGAAGAATTCAACAAATTGCAGGTTCTGGTGAAAGAGCTTAGAGTGGAGAATTCTGATTTAAGCAGTCGTCTTCAAGACGCTTTACATACCAACAGGGAACTGAAATACAAAGCCCGAGACGCAGAAAAGATCTTAACAACCAGACAAAAAGATTTTGCCGACAGAGCCCGACATTACCAGAAAGTTAATATGGTTGTCGAAACTTCTGCTCAAACATACAGGCAGACTAAGCAATCTTTGGCCGAAACAAAAGCCAAGCTCATTAAACTTCAGCAAGCATGGGATGAAGTTAGAATTGAGAATACAGAGTTGCAAGAACAGTTAAAGTCCAGAGACGATGAACTTCAGAGAGCACATGAACAACGAAGGGAGCATCGTGAAGACCTCGGTAAAAGCCAAGAGTAGTTGAAGAAGGTTAAAGACGAGTTGAAAGCTTACAAGAAAGAACTTGAAGAGGCTATGGCAGAGATGGAAGAGCTCAAAGTACAAGTGGGTGTGAAAAGGCCCAAGGAGATGAATAATGATGAGGCTCTCTTAATGCACATGGACTCATTAGTTGAAGATTTGAAGAAGAGGGATTTTTTGATCAAGGAAATGATTGAAAGACTAGGCCATCAGTGCACCAGAATACTCTTTGAAGAAATCAGGCATTCTAGCGAGCACTTGAAAGATTTAGAGCTAAATGATTGATAGTTCTCTTTCCATTTTTCTAATGCAGTTTTTGGTGATGTACTGTGGTTACCATCAGACCTGTTGATGGAACCACCCTTTTGATCTATTTTTAATTTATGAACTCGTTGTAGAATGCTTCGGCACACCTTGGTTTCCCTTTAATTTAAAATGACTGGTTTAGTCAGAGATGATTCCTTGGCAATGTTGATATTCACAAGCACATTATCACGGCACATTTCTTCTCCACAAAATTCCCTCAACAAAAATATGTCCATTACTCAGCTTCTTGTGTTTAAGACTAGAATCAGGGTGTGAAATGCCTTGTAAATGAAAGACATGGCATATGCATACATTTCATAACATATAATTTTGCATAACAGGTACTCGTCTAGGGATTTTCTAACCTTTATTTGGTTGCAGGCAGAATAGCTGACCAGCGGATTCATCGGTATTCTACCAAATCCAATCAAAAGAGAGCTATGGAACAGATGCAGGCTGAAATGGCTACCATGCAGGCTCGCATGGCCCAATTTATGGAACTGGTGCAAGGAGTGGCACAAGGGTAAGAACAGCTGAGGACCTTTGTCCAACCCTTGGTGGCGAGAGTTGACGAGGATGGCGTACTACATGGTGATCTCCAGAACGATGTCATTCCTCTGGGCGGAGGTGTCGGGGGTAATGGTACTCCTACTGGTCCTCCGGGCGGGGTGTTCCCATTCCTACTGTTGTAATCCCTCCGGGCGGAGGAGAGCAGGTTGTGATTCCTTCTGTCGTAGGAGGAGGAAATAGTGTATGTGCTGTTCATGGCCATCGATATGATGACCAACAGGATGACATATTTTCTGTACATGGCGGGGATGGTGTTCCCTCTATTGTTGATGATCATAGGATCAGGTTGATTAAGGAACAGCTGAAAGGGGTTGTAAATCAGAACTCTGTGGGTATGGATTTGGATGATCTTGGGCTGGTCCCCGGTGTTGTAATTCCACACAAGTTTCAGGTTCCCACCTTTGAGAAATACAATGGTACCACTTGCCCAAAGACTCATGTCCGGGCATAGGCAAGGAAAATGGTTGCGTACTCTAGGGACGAGAAATTACTGATGCATTTCTTCCAGGATAGCCTGTCTGGGGCATCGCTGGAATGGTATATGCAATTGGAGAGATGTAACGTCCGCAACTAGAGAAAACCGGTAGAGGCTTTTGTCAAGCACTATCAGTATAATACTGATATATCTCCCAATAGGACTCAGCTGCAGAGTATGTCTCAGAAGAACAGTGAAAGCTTCAAGGAATACGCCCAGAGGTGGCGTGAGCTAGCAGCGAGGGTACAACCTCCTATGTTAGAGAAGGAGATGCTGAATATGTCCATGGCTACTTTGTCGGGTCATTATTACGAGAAGCTGCTGCCTTGCATGTCAGGAAAGTTTACTGATCTGATCTTGGTTGGGGAAATGTTGGAAAGCGAAATTAAAACTGGAAAGGTGTAAGGCAGTGGTGGGTCTTCTTCTAGTGGAGGGAAGAAACCTTATGTGAATTACAAGAAAAAAGAGGAAGTGAATTCTGTTTCATCACATCGCGGTAAGGGAAAGCAGCGTCAGAACTATAATCAGCAGGTGGCCTCAGTAACTATCCCTGCAGCACTTCCACCGCAAGCAACGCCTCAGCATCAAAGAAGGCCTAAGCAGAATAGGCACTTTGATACCCCATCGTTGCCTTATTCCCAGTTGTTTCAACATTTGATGCAATTGCAGTTAATTCAGAAGAGGACTCAAGCTCCTATTGTTGGTGATCCACCTCCGGGTTACAATCCCAATGCCCACTGTGAATTTCATTCTGGGGCACCCGTACACCACATTGAGGACTGTAAGGGTTTTAAGCATAAAGTCCAAGATTTGGTGGATTCAAAGGCCATCAACTTTTCCAACGACGTGCCAAATGTCATCCAAAACCCAATGCCGAACCACGGTGGGCCGAGGGTTAATGTTGTTATAGAAGATGGTGAATCTTTGAATTTGGTTCTAGACGTGAATGAACTGAAGACCCCTTTGTTGGTAGTGAAGGAGAGATTGCTGAAGGGTGGGGTGTTCCCCGGTTGTGATAAAAGTTGTTCAGAATGTATGGTGCAAACAAATGGTTATGATATGTTGAGATCAGGTATTCAAAAGTTGATTGACGAAGGTCGGTTGCAGTTTGATAGATGTGATCAGAAGAAGGAAGTTCTTGGCCGAAAGAATGATATTGCCACTATTACTATCCCTTTTAAGACGGTAACCTTTTCAGCGCTGGCAAGACCAGTGCCGATCATTATCACCACTCCTGGGCCTGTTCCGTATGAGAGCACAAAAGCTATCCCCTGGAACTATGGTGCTGAAGTTTTTGTTAACGGGCAGAAGCAAGAACTGATAGGTACGTCAGTGATGAACTCCAGTGTGGAAAGTAATGATGAAGCAGGGGCTATTACCCCGAGTGGTAGAGTCTTTATCCCATCTGATGATCAGGCTGGTGGTTCTAAACAAGACAAAGGAAAGCAGGTCATGGATAATTTTGTGCAGACGCCGATAGCAAATGATTCCGCAGCAAAGCTAGTTGACAACTCATTCTCAGAGAATGTAGAAGAGTTTATGAGGCTGATTCGGAAAAGCGATTACAAAATTATTGACCAGCTGCACCAAACACCGTCTAAGATATCCATTTTATCTCTGTTATTGTGTTCGGAGGCGCATCGAAATGCGCTGTTGAAGGTATTGAATGTTGCGTATGTACCCCAGGAGATCTCAGTTAATCAGCTTGAGGGGGTAGTGGCTCATGTTAATGCAGGAAATGGCTTGGGATTTACTGATGTTGATTTGACTCCAGCTGGGAGAAATCATAATAATGCTTTGCACATCTCAGTTGAGTGTTGGGGATCGTTAATGTCGCATGTGCTTGTTGACACTGGGTCATCTTTGAATGTTTTACCGAAGAAAGCACTGATGAAGTTGGACACTCGTGGGTTAATCTGCACACCAAGTGATTTGGTGGTGTGTGCATTCGATGGTTCCAAGAGATCTGTCTTCGGGGAAATTGTGCTGCCAATTAAGGTTGATCTAGAGGTTTTTGATGCTACCTTCTATATCATGGACATTCAGCCTGCTTATAGTTGTTTACTGGGCCGTCCATGGATTCATAGTGTTGGGGCTGTGACGTCCATTTTACATCAAAAACTGAAGTACATGGTAGACGGACATGTGGGGACGGTTTGCGGAGAAAAAGATATCATGATAAGTCATCTATCTACTTTCAAGTATATGGAGGTGGATGGCGAAATACATGAAACTTTATGTCGAGGTTTTGAAGCGGTGAAGATCTCTGAGCCTCTCAAGGAAGTCATCCAATCTGAAGTGGTTCAGCCTGTAGTGGTATATCAGCCAGAGGTCTCCATGTCTTCCTTC
Organism: Lathyrus tuberosus; assembly: GCA_022829125.1. Lineage (NCBI taxonomy): Eukaryota > Viridiplantae > Streptophyta > Magnoliopsida > Fabales > Fabaceae > Lathyrus > Lathyrus tuberosus. Next base: position 3,022,255 of record JALAZF010000092.1, on the reverse strand, counting down.
AAGGATGCACGGGCTGTAGTTGAAGCCGGCAGTTCGTAGAGATGGGGTCAGGTTATCGAGGTCCAGAAAAAGGAGAATACGTACGGGCCGGGATATAAGCCACCCAGGCGTCCTGAGGAGCCTCCTAAGTTTTATGGTCTGATTCGTTTTACCAGTGCTGGTGTGTTCTTTGACAGAGTCAATGCTATTGATGAGGAAGGGGATAGCAATTGCGATATGGATAATTGGATCCGCCCCTGCATTCCAGGTCAAAGTCTTTGCAACTGGTCATCAGAGAAAGCCATTCAAGTAACCGGCCCAGTGTAATTGCCTTTATTTTCCTGTTATGACAATCCTACGCTCTGCCCAAGGTGTAGTGATTCTTGTTTGTAGGGCTTGAATATTTTGTGTGCTTTCTTTATCATTAATAAAGGACGTTTTTCACTTTCAAATATTTTGATCCCTGTTTTTCTGTTTTTACCTTTTTTACATTAGCTCACATCAAAATGGCAATGTGTTTTTGTTTGTTGCATACATAATAAACATAAATCATCAATCATGTAGGTTTTCTTGTTCAGATACCACCAATCATGATTCAGGTATGGCTCGGTATGATTTCGACAATCCCATTTATCAGGCTGAAGAAGAGGCTGATGAAGATTGAAATTCTGGTACCAGATATGTGATGTCACAACACACTCTGCAATGGACAATGTAAAACAACAGAAAAGTCACAAGGAATTGTTTACCCTGTTCAGTTCAACAACTTAATCTGGGGGCTACCAAGCCAGGGATGAAATTCACTACTTGTAGAATTAATTTACAGACTCAACAACCTAGTTGACAATCTCCTAAACTTAATTCCTACTAATAAACTTTCTACCTAAGAGCCCACTTAGGTATGAGAACACTACTCAATCCCTAAAACCTCTCAAAGATCAAACACTTTGAGAAACACCTTGATCCTGCTTCACAGCTTTGATCAAGTTACAAAACTCTCTTGCTTCACAGCTCTAGAGAGGACAGATTACACTCACCAATTCACACTTGAATGGTTAACACACTACTAGTACAAAGACAATGAATGACCCTCAGTCTATGCTTTCTCTCTTCTGTCTACTTTCTGTATCATCTTTCTTTGGTTGATGCGCTTTATATAGCCATCTGAATTGGGCTTGGATCCCCTGCAATATCTGACCTGATTTGTTATTTAAAACTGAATCTTCAAAACAGATTTTATCCCCAAAATCTTTTTAAAATCTCAGTCTTTAAACTTCCCTACAAATCTGCATCAAATCTCTATGCAACAGAGAATATCTATCCTAAGATATCCGCATCCAATGAGACTAACAGCTCTCCCAATATCCAGCTAAAACGCAAACCCTAACAACATCACTAAACCTGATGTTATTAATCTTCTGCAGACCTGATGTCACAACATCGCATGTGACATCAGACATCCAACTTAAACACTTATTATTATCCAATGTTAAGCCTCAATGTCATGACATCAACCATCAGACATTGAACTACTTTGTTTTACCAAAATTCTAGCCAATCCAAGAGCCAACAATCTCCCCCTTTGGCTAATTTTGGCTACAACAATCTCTGCATCAGAGACTTCAGCAGCGGAAATTTTTTTTTAAAACAGTTAAAAACTCCTAGCAGTAGCTCCTACTTCAAAATGCTGCACATACTTCATCACTAACTAGTAGCAGCATTGGGCAAGCTCCCCCTCAAAGCAAGAATCAACAAACCAGCAATTGTTCAATAACTCTCCCCCTCAATATCTGCATTTCAGCATCACACTAACTGCACCCCTTTGCATTACACAATGACTGATTCTTCTTCTTGGAATTTCAACACCTTGACTAACTCTTGGCTAACTCTCCCCCTTTTTAGCCACAATTGGACAAACCTCAACATGTAAGTCCTACTCACTACAGTTAGTCCTAAACTAGCTCTCATTGTCAGTCTAAAGTCAGCATGCAAGACAAGATAAATCATAGAACATAAAAACATAAATAGTGCATACACAGGCACAATATTCAAATTACATAATAGGCACAGCAAAAAAAATAAAACTAAACTGCTATCTAGACAAAGCAGCAAGGAAACTAGTCTTCATCAGAGCTGGCCCCATCTTCATCATCAGTGCTAGGACCACCTTCTTTAGAACCTGTTTCTTCAACATCATCATCACCTTGTTCCAAGTATTTGATCATCTGCTCAATTCTCAACTTCCTAGCAGTGCTAGTACTGATAACCACATCAAGATCCTTGCATATTGCCTTTAATTCTTCAATCAACTCAGCTTTAGTACTGGCCTTTTTAACACCAGAACTTGATGTTACAACAATGCCTGGAACATGATGTCCAGCAAACAACTTAGGATGCAAGGACAAGGCTGACTCCCTCTTGCAAGCTATATCTGAACTTGTTAAAGTTTCAGGATGTTGCTCCAAGATGATTCCACAAACAAGGGATGGGAATGCTATAGGTAACTTGATAGCATTTCTTTCAACATGTTTCACCACTTGCTCAAAGATGTAGCTTCCATAGTCAAACTTGATCTTCTTCCCAACAGCATAGATAAACCTACCCAATCCAACAGCTATTGTTGTCTTGTGGTTTGTTGGCACCCAGTTGGCTGCTCCAATTCTGTGAAGAATGGCATACTTGATGCTAAGTTTACTAGCCTTTAACTTCCCTTTCAATGGCCAAACCTTTACCTGACCAACTGTAATCTCTTTACATATTTCATCATAAGTCATCTCAAGTTCACTATACTCTGCATCATTTCTTCCCAGATACTTGTTGATAGTACTAGGAGAGAAAGTAATGCACTTTCCTCTCACATAGACTTTCATGAAATCAATGCTCTTTTTATCAGCAATTTTTCCAGAAATGTTGACAACAAATTCTTTGACAAGACCCTCATAGCACTTAGGAAATTTGGTCACAATCTTCACCAACCCAGCCTCATTAATCAGCTCCATAATATCCTTCATCTCTAAAGCTTCTTTCCCAAGCTCCCTCTCTATGGCTAGTCTTCTCTGACATACAAATTTCCACATTGATGCACTACTGGCATAATGAAAGGAAATGTTGTCAACTAGTACTTCAGGGGCTTTGTCAGAGATTCTCTTCAAAATTGTTTTTCTGACAGGTGTGATGTCTCGAACATCATCCTCAACATCAAAGTCAGAATCAGAATCTTCCCTTATCTTCCTCTTTTTGGAGGATGTAGCAACCTTGCTCCAAGGTTTTGTAGGACCAACAACAGCAGTTTTCTTCTTGCCTTCAGAAGACTTCTTTGGAGAGGATTCAACAATCTTTCCTTTCCTTGTCTTCAGTCTCTTAGCAATACTTGGAACAGCTTTTCCAATGACTTCATCATCAGATAAATCAACCACATTGATCACATCCTCATTCTTTTCTTCACCAGGAGTAGTTTCAACAGGTGATGTTCTAACATCCCCCTTAACATTAGCTTCCTCATGCACATCATTTTCTTCCACTCCCACTTCAGAATCTTCAATAACAGACATAGCAAGTCTATGAAGATTTGTAGCAGCACTTTGCATGTCCTCCTTTTCCCTTTCAGAATGTCCAGCAGGCATTTGCCTCAGTGGTCTAGATATACCCTTTATAGGAAGCCCTTTCTCAAAGATCTTATCGACAATCTGACCTAAGCTTTTGTCAACATCTACCCTTTCTTTAACAGTTTGAGAAGTGGATGACCTAGCTGCAGATTTATCGCTAAAAAGTACACTAGTGACTAGCCTCTTAGTCTCATCATCATTAAATTTAGTTCCAGCCCTTTTGGGTTGAAGTTTGGAAGGTCTTGACATACCAGATTCAGGAACCATCATGGAGATGGGTTCTACATTCAAAGCTTCCTCTGCCGAGCAATCTTCTGTAGAAACCCTAGCTTTGTCTTGCGATGAACTTTGTGAGGCAGATTTCTTGGATGGAGATGACATCTGTTTTGACATGGTTCCTTTGAGGCAGTAAAGGTTCAGAGACAGATGATTCTTCTTATTGAAGGAGATGAACAGTCGGGAGATATGAGCTTTGATGAAACGTGATATTGCTATAATAGGGAATAATGGTCTAAGGTATGGCGCCTGATTTTGTGTATCCCTTAAAGACCAATCAATGAGTTTCTCCCTCCAAATTAACTTTCCTTTTAAAAATTTAAAAGGATTCACATTAAGAGTAATTAACCCTAATTGACCTTTCAGCAGACTTTCACACTTGTTGTCACAATCTGATGTTACAACATCAACCTTAACATCACCAGACAAACTGTCCACTTGAGGTACCCATTGATAGCAGTTATCTCTGGATCTTATTCCCTTCATCACTACCTCATTCTGCTCATTTGTCACTACACACTCATCTTCGGTGTAGCTGACCTTATAACCATCATCACAGAGCTGACTTATGCTAATCAGGTTAGCACTCAACCCTTTGACAAGAAGTACATTGTTAAGATCAGGTCCATCATAACACTTCACTTTTCCAACACCTTTCACCACCCCTTTCTCTCCATTTCCAAAAGTAACATCAATTAAGGCGCAAGAATTGACATCCACCAATTGGTTTTTGAAACCAGTCATGTGCTTTGAACAACCATTGTCAAAGTACCAACCATCCTTAGCAGAGTGTCTATCTGAAAAGTGAGCCAATAGACACTTAACCTCTTCTTTAGGAACCCACTGCTTAACAACCTTGGGCCTGTTCATCTTCTGTCTGGGTTGAGGGTTAGACTTGGGATAACCATGTAGCTTGAAACAAGAAAACTGCATGTGTCCAAATCTGCCACAGTAAAAGCACCTAACTCTGTCTTCTCTGAAGTGGTTAAACCTTCTGCCACCTTGATGATGATACTGCTGTGGCTGCCACCCATAATGTTGTCTTCTTCTCCCATAGTTTGACTGTCTTCTCTGGTAAGGATGTTGTCCTTTTGGTTGTCTTGTATGGTGATGAGGCTTCCTTCTTCCATAATAATAAGGCACAGCATTATTATATCCATAGCCATACATGTTTCCCTGATGTTGAGACATCTGATGGAACATGTTCTGTTTGAACCTAGAGGTCTGCATGCTCTTATGATATTGTGGAGGCATATACTGTCTAGCTCCAAAAACATGTGCCTTCCTTTGATGAGGACCATGATCATGCCTCTTCCCAACATTTTGAGGTTGTGGATGAGCTACCTGCTCAGGTTTAGGATCCTGTCTCTTTGTGTGATGTTGAGACATCTTCTTCTTGGTTCCTGAAGTGCTTGCTTCAGCAGATACCTTTTCCTCAGCCACAAATCCTATGCCTGACTTATCTCCAGCAACCTTTTCTGTCTGAAGGATCTTGTCAAGTGTGTCTGTACCACTGTTCAGCATCCTAACAGATTTGGTCATATGATCAAGATGAGCTTTGACCAATAAGACTTCATTTTCCAAATCAGCTTTAGCAGTCTCAAGCTGAATAATCTGTTTCTTCTGTTTTTCACTTTCTTGACAGATTTTTACACTCTTCAGACAAAGCTCTTGATAAGTGGATGCTAACTCCTCAAAAGTCAGTTCCTCATCACTTGAATCACCATCAGAAACAACTGTTCTAGTTAAAGCTTTGACATGTTTGGCTGACTCTCCTTCACAATCACTGTCAGAGTCTGACCAAGAAACTGTCATGCCTTTCTTCTGCTTCTTCAGGAAAGTGGGACATTCTTTCTTAACATGTCCATACCCTTCACACTCAAAGCATTGAACACCCTTGTCTTGAGCAGTCTTTTCTTCATCCTTCTCCTTAGACTTGCTGATGTCAGAAGCGATGTTCTTCACATTAGGCTTGAAGTTCTTGTTCATTCTTTTGAACACCTTGTTGAACTGCCTTCCCAACATAGAAATGGCCTGAGATAGATCCTCCTGGGATTCAGCACTATTCCCTTTCTCTTCTTGAGCATCTGAAACCAAGGCTATACTCTTTGGCTTCTTTTCAGGTTCTTCCTCATTCAACCCAAGCTCAAAAATTTGAAGAGACCCAATGAGCTCATCAACCCTCATCTGGCTGATGTCTTGTGCTTCTTCAATGGCAGTCACCTTCATCTTGTACCTCTTAGGAAGGGACCTAAGGATTTTCCTAACAAGCTTTTCTTCTGACATCTTTTCTCCAAGAGCACTGAATGCATTGGACAGCTCAAGAATACTCATGTGGAAGTCATGGATAGTCTCATCTTCTTTCATCTTCAGACTTTCAAACTTTGATGTTAGAAGCTGAAGTCTTGACATCTTAACTCTAGATGATCCTTCATGAGTAGTCTTCAAGATGTCCCAAGCTTCCTTTGCAACTTCACAGGTATTGATCAACCTGAATATGTTCTTATCAACTCCATTGAAAATAGCATTTAGGGCTTTAGAGTTACCAAGGGCAAGCTCATCTTCTTCCTTGGTCCATTCTTCTTCAGGCTTCCGTTTTGAGGTGCCCTCTTTATCTTTCCCAGCATCATCTTTCTCAAACACAACAGGTGCTTTCCATTCTTTTATGATAGCCTTCCAAGCCCTGCTGTCCAAGGATTTCAAAAAGGTAATCATCCTTGGCTTCCAATAATCATAATTAGAGCCATCCAAAATAGGGGGTCTATTCACAAATCCACCAACCTCCTTATCCATCTTTACCAGAAAGTATCAGCCCTAGATCTCACCCAGATGCAGAGCAGGAAACCAGGCTCTAATACCAATTGAAATTCTGGTACCAGATATGTGATGTCACGTGTGATGTCACAACAACACACTCTGCAATGGACAATGTAAAACAACAGAAAAGTCACAAGGAATTGTTTACCCAGTTCAGTTCAACAACTTAATTTGGGGGCTACCAAGCCAGGGATGAAATTCACTACTTGTAGAATTAATTTATAGACTCAACAACCTAGTTGACAATCTCCTAAACTTAATTCCTACTAATGAACTTTCTACCTAAGAGCCCACTTAGGTATGAGAACACTACTCAATCCCTAAAACCTCTCAAAGATCAAACACTTTGAGAAACACCTTGATCCTGCTTCACAGCTTTGATCAAGTTACAAAACTCTCTTGCTTCACATCTCTAGAGAGGACAAATTACACTCACCAATTCACACTTGAATGGTTAACACACTACTAGTACAAAGACAATGAATGACCCTCAGTCTATGCTTTCTCTCTTCTGTCTACTTTCTGTATCATCTTCCTTTGATTGATGCGCTTTATATAGCCATCTGAATTGGGCTTGGATCCCCTGCAATATCTGACTTGATTTGTTATTTAAAACTGAATCTTCAAAACAGATTTTATCCCCAAAATCTTTTTAAAATCTCAGTCTTTAAACTTCCCTACAAATCTGCATCAAATCTCTATGCAACAGAGAATATCTATCCTAAGATATCCGCATCCAATGAGACTAACAGCTCTCCCAATATCCATATAAAACGCAAACCCTAACAACATCACTAAACCTGATGTTATTAATCTTCTGCAGACCTGATGTCACAACATCGCATGTGACATCAGACATCCAACTTAAACACTTATTATTATCCAATGTTAAGCCTCAATGTCATGACATCAACCATCAGACATTGAACTACTTTGTTTTACCAAAATTCTAGCCAATCCAAGAGCCAACAAAGATTATGACTTACCCGAGGAATAGGCCAGATTGTTGAAACAGGAGGAAAGGGTCATTATACCTCATCAAGAGGAGATCGAGATTGTTGACTTGGGGACCGAGGACGCAAAGAAAGAAATCAAGATTGGGGCTGCTTTGGAAGACAGTGTGAAAAGAAGATTGATTGAAATGCTTCGAAAGTATGTTGATATCTTCGCCTGGTCTTACCAAGACATGCCTGGGCTTGACACTGACATTGTGGTACACCGGCTGCCGCTCAGAGAAGGATGTACTCCGGTTAAGCAGAAGCTGAGAAGGACGAAATCGGAGATGTCTGTCAAGATTAAAGAAGAGGTTAAGAAACAGATAGATGCTGGATTTCTGGCTGTGACGAGTTATCCTCCATGGGTTGCTAACATTGTGCCTATACCTAAGAAGGATGGAAAGGTCAGGATGTATGTTGACTACAGAGATCTGAATAGAGCAAGCCCGAAAGATGATTTCCCGCTTCCTCACATTGACGTGTTAGTGGACAACACTACTCAATACTCTGTATTTTCCTTCATGAATGGCTTCTCTGGGTATAACCAAATAAAAATGGCCCCAGAGGACATGGAAAAGACGACGTTCATAACACCGTGGGGAACATTCTGTTACAAGGTAATGCCCTTTGGATTGAAAAATGCTAGGGCAACCTATCAGCGGGCTATGGTGACTCTCTTTCATGATATGATTCACAAAGAGATCGAGGTCTATGTTGATGACATGATTGCGAAGTCACAAATGGAGGAAGAGCATCTGGTGAATCTTCAGAAGCTGTTTGAAAGGCTGATAAAGTTCAGACTGAGGTTGAATCCAAACAAGTGCACCTTCAGGGTGAGATCTGGAAAATTATTGGGTTTTATTGTCAGTGAAAAAGGTATTGAGGTTGATCCTGCTAAAGTAAAAGCCATACAAGAAATGCCTGAGCCGAGAACAGAAAAAGTGGTTCGTGGTTTCTTAGGGAGATTGAACTACATTGCTAGATTCATTTCTCATCTTACAGCCACGTGTGAACCAATATTCAAATTGTTAAGAAAAGATCAAGCGGTCAGGTGGAATGAAAATTATCAAAAGGCGTTTGAAAAAATAAAAGAATATTTGCAGGAACCTCCGGTCCTTATGTCGCCAGTGCCAGGAAGGCCATTGATCATGTATCTTACGGTTCTTGGGAATTCAATGGGCTGTGTGCTCGGTCAACACGACGAGTCAGGTAGAAAAGAGCATGCCATTTACTACCTGAGTAAAAAGTTCACTGATTGTGAGTCAAGGTACTCAATGCTGGAAAAAAACATGTTGTACACTCGCTTGGGCTGCCAAGCGTTTGAGGCAGTATATGTTAAACCACACAACCCTCTTGATTTCGAAGATGGACCCGATCAAGTATGTGTTTGAAAAGCAGACGCTTTTTGGAAGAATAGCCCGTTGGCAGATGGTTCTGACAGAATACGATATTCAATATGTTTCCCAAAAGGCTATTAAGGGAAGTGTTTTGTCAGAATATCTTGCTGAACAGCCATTTGAGGATTATCAACCGATGAAGTTTGAATTTCCTAATGAATATATCATGTTTCTGAAGATGAAAGACTGTGAAGAGGCTTTGCACGATGAAGGGCCTGAAATTGGATCCCAATGGAAGCTAGTCTTTGATGGAGCAGTCAACTCATATGGTAACGGAATCGGGGCAATCATTACGACTCCACGGGGTTCTCATATACCCTTCATTGCCCGATTAGCATTCATATGCACCAACAATGAGGCGGAGTATGAAGCATGCATCATGGGGTTACAGGAAGCAATTGATTTGAGAATCAAGAATCTCGATGTTTATGGTGCCTTATAACAACTATGCTAGAAGGTTGTTACCTTTCTTTGACAGAGTCGATTTGCATCATATACCCCGGTTGGAGAATCAGATGGCAGATGCGTTGGTAATGTTGTCTTTGATGTACCAGGTGAATCGTTGGAATGAAACTCCCTCAATCAGAATCATGCGTCTGGATAGACTGGCTTTTGTGTTTGTGGTTAAAGGTGTATCAGATGGCAAACCTTGGTATCATGATATTAAGGTTTTTCTGAAGAGTCAAGAGTATCCAGAGGGTGCGTCTGCCAAAGATAAGAAGACTCTGAGGAGGTTGGCAAGAAACTTCTTTTTGAACAAAGATGATGTGTTATACAAGAGGAACTTTGACATGGTCTTGCTACATTGTGTTGATGAACACGAGGCAAGCCTGTTAATGGAAGAAGTTCATGAGGGATCCTTTACTACCCATGCCAATGGGCATGCTATGGCTAGAAAGCTGTTGAGAGCGGGGTATTACTAGATGACTATGGAGTCCAACTGTTTTAAATACGCTCGGAAATGTCATAAATGCCAGATTTATGCCGATAAGGTGCACGTGCCGCCTACTCCTCTGAACGTGTTGTCATCACCTTGACCCTTTGCCATGTGGGGTATTGATATGATTGAAAAGATTGAGCCAACTGCTTCCAATGGGCATCGTTTTATTTTGGTTGCCATCGATTACTTCACGAAGTGGGTGGAAGCAACCTCGTACGCCAACGTCACCAGACAAGTGGTAGCTCGATTTATCAAGAAGGACATCATCTGCCGGTATGGAGTCCCAGAGAGAATCATTACTGATAATGGTTCAAATTTGAATAACAAGATGATGAAGGAGCTATGTCAGAGCTTTAAGATTGAACATCACAATTCTTCTCCCTATCGTCCAAAGATGAATGGGTCTGTTGAAGTGGCAAATAAGAACATCAAGAAGATTGTGCAAAAAATGGTGGCAACGTATAAAGACTGGCATGAGATGTTGCCTTATGCTTTACACGGTTATCGTACTTTGGTGCGTACATCAATTGGGGCAACTCCTTTCTCACTGGTATATGGTATGGAAGCAGTTCTACCGGTAGAGGTTGAGATTCCTTCTTTGAGAATTCTGGCAGATGTGACGCTTGATGAAGCTGAATGGGTGTGTTCCAGATTGAATCAGCTGAACCTTATCGAGGAAAAGAGATTGGCAGCCATTGCACATGGTCGGTTGTATCAGAGAAGGATGAAGAAAGCCTTTGATCAGAAAGTGCGTCCTCGGTGTTTTCAGGCTGGTGAATTGGTTTTGAAAAGGATCCTTCCTCCTCAAACAGATCACAGGGGCAAGTGGACTCCAAATTACAAAGGGCCATATGTAGTAAGACAGGTTTTCTCTGGTGGAGCCTTATTACTCTCAACTATGGATGGTGAAGATTTTACGTCCCCTGTGAACGCAGACGTGGTCAAAAAATACTTTGCATAAAAGAGACCCGCTGGACATAAAAAGAAGATCCAGGCAAAAAAGGGCATCCCGGCGAACCATAAAAAGAAAAGGTTTGGGAAAAAATTAGGGATAAAGAAAAGAAAAGAATGAACCCGCAAAGTTGAAAACCTAAAAGGGCAACTTTGGCAAAAAAATGGGTATCCCGGTGGATTGAAAACCCGAAAAGGGCGATCCAGGCAAAAGTTAGGAATTTGAAAGCAAGAGGCTACGGTCTGCATTCGATCTGTGAACACTTTTGATACTTGGAAATTTTGAAGGAAATGAATCAGTCCAGTCAGTCTATTCGAAGGTTAAAGCGTCTACGGATAAACGAGCTCATATCGGGTCATGGCTGAATTGAATCATGGTGGATATATGTTCCCCACATTGCCGACATGTGTATTTTCTTTTACTTCTTTTGTGCAATTACCTCTTTTCAGGAATTGCTTCCGAATGTAAATGTCTATTTACAGGCCAATTCATTTAATAAAGTTTTCATTTTCATTCAAAGAGCTTTCCATTTGTGTTTTTACTTTTACTGTTTTTGTTTGTGAAAATGTCCGATATTTTTGATAAACATTGCATGCAAAAATGTTAAGCTTTGTGAAGCACATCGGAAAACAGTGGAAATTGCTCAGACAACAGTCATTAGGATGGTAATCTAGATGGCCATTTTGCATATACTGTTGATTTAGTTTGCAGGGTAGCAGGATATCTCCCCAGTAGAGCTATTCTCCTCAGCATTGAAAGTCCATCCTCCTCAGCGGGTTCTTGTTCTCCCCAGCCAGAGTACGGAGGATTATTTCCCCAGCTAGAGTTGTGGTTGATTTATTACTCTTCTAGCAAATAGCCAGAAGTTGATACTTATGCATCCCTGGCAAGAGACTGATGGAATATTTTCTTTGGACAAAGATGTTATTTCCCCATAGAGTCTTGGCACCCATTTTCCTCAGCTAGTCAGGAAGTGTTTTTCTCATCAGCAACGGTATAATCTAATCCCTAACAGATGAGTAAGCTTGATAGTATCCCCTAGCCGAGTTGATGTCGTCAATCACCACTCCACCACTCCCTAAGCAGGTGTGCTAATAGTGGCTGATATCCCCCAGCAGGTTAAAGGTACAGATGTCTCCCAGCAGCAGGTTAAGTTCAGTAATATCCCCCAGGCAAGGTCGGTATTATTGACTTGTCCCCCAAGCATAGTTTGGTGGTGATCTTCGCAGTGGTCTGTTCAACAGCAGTTGACATCCTCAGCAGGTCTTAAGTCCAATTGTTATTGGCATCCTTCAGATCCAAGATTTGGGTTCTGTCTTCGGTAGAAGCCATGGGTAATCTCCAGCAGAGAGAATTTCTCTTTGGGTTCCATCTTTGGTACTCGTTTTTATCCATCCCCAGCAGAATGGAATTTCTCTCAGAGTTTTCATCTCCAGCAGAGTTTGTGATCAAGAAGTCGTTCAGTGGAATCTTCTTCAGCAGGGTCTTTTGATTCAGAGGACAATTTAGTTTGTCATCCTCGTGGAGTTGCCTTCGTTTTCGGTATTTATTTTGCTGAGACGCCCCTTTTACATTGCATAAGCATTCTTGCATGGCATCCTCCCAAACATGTAGCATTTCCATTGCGAATGGAGCATTACACCATAGAAAAATTCAAACATATGCATTCAAAGCATAAGCCAACTTTTATTTCTTTTTACCAGTTTCTTTCCCTAGCAGAAAGTGATAAACTCAGGAGTTGTTGTTTGACATTACACCGAAACCAGTGGATTCGTCCTTCTTATCCCTTATTATACTCCCCTACAGAGGTGTCTGTTTAGATTTCTCTTTTCCCCAGCGGAGTCATCTTTGTAGATTTGTTGATTCTACTAATCGGTACGAGTTCCCCTTCGGCCGTCCTCGTATTCTTGGTTAGACCCCCTTCGGTTGGTCTTTCATTTTTGAGTTCCCCTTCGGCCGTTCTCGATGCATTTTGTTGGAGCCCCCCTTTGGCCGGTCTCCCTTTCCAGTTCCCCTTTGGCCGTTCTCGTATTCTTTTGTTGGCTAGACCCCCTTCGGCCGGTCTTTCCTTTTCGAGTTCCCCTTCGGCCGTTCTCGATGTATTTTGTTGGAGTCCCCCTTCGGCCGGTCTCCCTTACGAGTTCCCCTTCGGCCGTTCTCGTATTCTTTTGTTTTTTAGACCTCTTTCGGCTGGTCTTTCCTTTTCGAGTTCCCCTTCGGCCGTTCTCGTATTCTTTTGTTGGTTAGACCCCCTTCAGCCAGTCTTTCCTTTCCGAGTTCCCCTATGGCCGTTCTCGATGTATTTTGTTGGAGCCCCCCTTCGGCCGGTCTCCCCTTACGAGTTCCCCTTCGGCCGTTCTCGTATTCTTTTGTTGGTTAGACCCCCTTCGATCGGTCTTTCCTTTTCGAGTTCCCCTTCGGCCGTTCTCGATTTATTTTGTTAGAGTCCCCCTTCGACCGGTCTCCCTTTTCGAGTTCGCCTTCAGCCGTCCTCGTATCTTTGTTTGAAAGTCCACCTTCGGCCAGTCTTTCATTTTCGAGTTCGCCTTCGGCCGTTCTCGTATCCTTTTATTGATTAGCTCACCTTCGGCCGGTCTTGTCTTCCTCCCCAGCGTAGCTCGCCTTCGGCCGGTCTACCTTTGTTTGAAATTCCTCCTTCGGCTAGTATTTCTTTTCAAGTTCGCCTTCGGCCGACCTCGTGTTATTGATGGTTATTAGCCCGCCTTCGGCCGGTCTACCTTTGTTTGAAATTCCTCCTTTGGCTGGTATTTCTTTTCGAGTTCGCCTTCAGTCGTCCTCGTATTATCTTGTCCCCCCGCAGAGTCCGCCCTTGGCCGGTCTTTCTCTTCGAGTTCGCCTTCGGCCGCCCTCGTAATTGCCTTATTTCATTACCCCCACAGGTTGCAAATATCCAGGTTATTTTGGTATTCAAACCCCGTGTGTCCTGATTGTCTGAAAGCCATTACTATCATACCCTCGGATCCAAGAAGTTTGAATAGGGGCAGCTGTAACACCTCAAAATTTGCCCTCATGCTTTAGCTTTAAGTGGCTTATGTTTCATTTCATTTTTGCATAATCATCTTTGCATATCATTGGCTCTTGGCATGGGATCAGGGTATCTAAGTCCAATCCAAGGAACCTTGAGCCTCAAGGTGTCTTAATTGGTCAACCATCCCATCATATGATCAAGCTTGTCAAAAGAAACTTCAAGTGGATCACATTCTCCTAACCAGTGAAAAATTAGGGTTTTGAGATTCTTGAGTATAATACCCCGATTGAGCTAGATCTTTAAGCTTTTATCATTACCAAATGGCATATCTCATCTTTGTTTGAGAGGATACACTTCATACTCAGAGGAATTTGGATTTGGAGAATGTGCTGATTTCTCCTAGACTGAGGGTACAAAACTAGGGTTTGCCATAAAATTAGTTTATTTCTGATTTTTTGGGCAAGACTTGATTCTATGGTATTCCTCATGTCCTTAAGTGTCTAAGATTGGAGAATTGTCCATCAATTTGGTTTGGAAGGGTTTTAATTGATCAATTGACTGAAAATAAGGAGAATTGGGGAAAAGTCAATTGTGCAGAGGAAAAAGTCAACTCCTGGCTTTTTGAGGTCAATTTCATGTTTCTCATGTTCATTATGATCATTGGTGGAGATTTGATCAAGAATTATCAAGAGATTCATCAAAAATCAAGAAATGTGCAAAGTTGCCAAAAATAGTAATGAAGGGTTTCCATTTATGGCAAGTTTTGTCAAGTTGAAGGGCCGTCTTTGGAGCATTCTTTCTCCATGCTCCAAGCTTCAAACTGAAAGGTTAGGGAGGCCTATCAAAAGTTCACATTTCAAGCTTCAAAACCATACCCAGAACACTTCCATAGGGTTAAAATTGAGAGAGATATGATAAATTAAAGTTGAGGCAAATCAAGGCAAAATGGCAAGTCATGACCAGTCAACACGCAGTAATTTCAACAAACACCTTATGTGCATGTTTTGTCCAAGTTCAGGGTCAAATTTATTTATGATGGAGACTTCAATTGGAAAAATGTCCAACGTCATTATTGTTCCTCTCCATCTCCTCTTCAACTTTGGTGTTGAACTCTTTTTCATCTGATCAACCATTGGAGAGATATATGGGTTCAAAGTGGAGACCTCCAACTAATTTACCCCACGCACACATGAGCTGGTTGAGGCAGGTTAAGATGACATGCTAGTGCAGTTGTGTACACACACCTTTATGATCGTTTTTTAGCATGTTAGAAGCTTCATTTGCAATTGTTTTGAATACCAATATTTCTCTACTCCATGTCCTATTTTCAAAGACCCCAAGATTCATCATTCTCATTCCATGATCATGAATATATCATGTTTCAAACTCTTCACCATGCCAACTGTTTCTTCTATACCAAGTCAACCAATTCAGTCAAGAAAGGTTTTGTCTTTGTCATTCCCATGCGCATCATGTCATTAAACATTGCCATTTTGAGACCAACACAACCTTACATCACATACCATGCTCATGTACCATGCTTTCCTCCTATGTTCAAACAAGATAGAGAGGAAACTTGTATGAGAAGTTGCTGCAAGTTTAGAAATAACATCACCAACCTATACTCACTTTAATCCACACCACAAGCTGCCATAATCCTTTCCACACTTAAGCAAGACCACATAACTCGTGCCATAACAAACTTAACTCACTCCCAACTCATTCAACTAAGCTTCTAACTGTTAGCCACAAATGGTTAACAGTTAACCTCATATATATAAACATATCATAACAGAAATCATGATAATTTTGGATCATTTCTCACATTTTCAAAAAAACCTCACATTTTCTCTCTCTGAGTTTTGCTCTCTCTCTCTCGTGCTCATTCTCTTTGTAAGTTGTTCAATCTTCTTCAAGGTTCATCATCATCATCAAGAGATCTTGAAGCTAGTAGCATTGAATTCTCAAGTTCATCTTGTTCTCCAAGGTTCTTCATTCCAAATTCACTGATTAAGAACAGTTCATAGCCTTTATTTGGCTATTTTGAAGTTCAAGAAGCAAAAGGAACCTTCTCTCTGGATTTCTTTTGAGCTAAGTAGCTTCAAAGTACAGGTTTCAGTTCAAACTCTTTACACTCTTTATGCTCTGATTCCAATTGTATTTGTTTGATTTGAGCTCAATAGGAGCGATGTAATCATCTGGCTAGTTGATAGGCTCCATAAGAGCATAGATTCAAATTCTAGGGCAAACTTTGTGGCTTCGGATCTCTGTGTACGTGTGTTATTTGTGATTTTTGTTGCTGGAATCTTGATCTACTAAGTGAAAGGAAGAGAATGGTGTGTGATTTGTGTGTTTTTGGTCACCTGAAATTCTGTACACGGTGGAGGCACGCCGGAGAAGACGACCGGAGTCTTCTCCGGCCACCTGAAAGTTCATCTGAACTCAAGACCCTATCGCCTCTCAATTTAAAACACAACCGTCGGATCATGTGGATCTAACGCACATAAGCTTGCCAGGGAATTAATGAGGATGATGGAGGTCACGTGACTTCAATTTTCTAATTTAATTTTAATTTTGTGCTCATGTGTGTGTCATGTGTGATTGCTTACCATGTGTCTACTTCTTGTCCACCTGATTGTGTTGCTTTGTGTGATCATCATGCGCTGACTGGATCATGTGGTTCATGTTCAGTCAATCATTTGACTAATTTCCATGATATGGACCTTCTCAGAAGACACTTGTCGGATTGGGCTCAGAATGTTATTTGCACCCTCCAATATTAAGCCCAATGCGCTTCTGAACTGAGTAATTGCTATCTGTGCACCCCCTGGCTATTTCTCTTGTTTTTTTTTATTTTCTTTTCCTAATTGTTTGCATTTTATTTTCTTAAAAATACTTTTGAGCATCCAAAAATTCCCAAAAAATTCATGATGTATTCTTAGGCATTTAAATAATTTTGGATTATTTTTATTTCTGATTTTAGCACATTTTGCTATTTTTCCACGAATCTCCATTTAATTCTTTTTGTATGAACATCTATTCATGATACATGCTTCATTCTTGAATTGTTTGACATAGTTCTAAAGTGAATTTGCTTCTGAGACTTGACACACACTTGTATGATATCTTGATGCACTTCATTATTTTTTTGGGGACTTTTACAATCATTTTTGGATGGTGTTTGAATCCTATCTTTGTGCACTATTGTTATGTGGCTTGAATGAACTTGTGGAGTACATTTGAACATGTTTCTTAGTGATTTTTGTACCATACTTTTGGGAAATGTGTACATAATGTTTGAACTTTATTTGACTTGCATATGGGAATTCTCTCATTCTCCTAACTTGGTTTTGTGAATTGTTTGAGTGCATCTACATATGTATGTTGTTATAGGATCTTGTGCTAGGGTTTTAAAATACATTGGGTGCAATCCTATTTGGTACTTGTTGAGACCTTTTGACATATGATTGTATGAACATTATAGGTCATTCACATAAAATTATAGGTCATTGTTTGTTCATCCTTACATGACTTGTATGCACATGTTTTAACTTGAAATGTGTTGTTTAAGTGTGCATGCTCACTTGATCTTCTTTGAGCACATGTTTGTACCAACACTTGCATGATCTTAAACCATCACTCAAACATGATTCACTTCTATTTGAAATCATCCTCAACCATATTCAATTACCTATAATTGCACACCACATGTCTCTTAAGTTCATAAATCTTTGCATGCTTGTTTGAACTTGTTTGAACCATGTTTGCTTCTAATCTTCAATGTGCTTCAACATGATACTTGTGTGAATTTTTTGCATACATTCTTGACTTACAAATATCATTTTAAATGTCATTCACTTCTGACTTTGATGTTTACATGTGCATTTATACATGTTTACCTTTCATAAGCATTCATTGTTCATAAGTGATGCACAACTTGCATTTGCATGATTGTTTGGTACATAGTTTGCTTTTGTTTGATTTCATATGGCATGTTTACATTAGTAGGATCCCTTAGCATATACCTACTGACTTTGAGTGTTCCTTAACCATTAGGACCTTTCCCTTTTGGTTTGAATTTTTTTTTCTTCTTAAGTTGTCTTCTTAAGACAACTAGTATTTGTTTAGACTAGTTTCTTTCACTTGTTCTTATTACTTGTGATGATGTTATGCTAACCTTTTGTGTAGGGGCAGAGGTAAGGTACTTGAACATGTGGATGGTTATCCATGTTCATCTCTTCTTTCATTTCTCATTTATCCTACTTCTCTTTCTCTTATGTGAATAGCATAATATAATGCTTGATTATGTACAATTTTCTCACATCCCTTTGGGATCCTAGCTCATCCTTAATTTTTGATTAAGGTGAGGTAGGATAAGCATTTGGTAGTGTTATACCTCTCTTTTCTTTAGACTTAAGTTCTCAAACCTTGACCGTATGGCCACCTTTGCATGACAACATTAGGAACACCTAGATTCTCTTAGTGTTTTCTTTTCGACTTGAGTCTTTTCTTCTCATCTCATAACACTTCTAAAACACTTAATAAAATTAACGTGTATTGCGCATGAGCCTTGCATGTGGGAAGTGAGGAATTAGGGGTTTCCTCTCCTTTTTCTAGAGTGTTAGCATACGTCCTGTTAGGACGACCATGCGACGCATTCGATCCTACATTATAGACTTTAGTGCAATACAAGTTATGAATTAATTCAAACCACTTCTGTCTAGGGCACAAACAAAAAACAAAATCAAACCTTTTTCATCCTTCGGGATCGCTAAGTTTCAATCATTTTCAGGAAATAGCGCATTATTTCCGTCTCGTCGCAAACAGACATCGTCCCTAACTGCCGGACGCGAACTTAACGTCGCTCATAAAAAGCACCGACCTCGTTAGGTCGAACTATAACTGTTCGGATTTACTCCTTCTGGTTAGATTGAGGATACGTAGGCACAAGACGATGATGTCTTGGCCAGCAACCTCCCCCCTTAGTTCGTGTCCGAACTACGTTGACTCTGACTTTCCCATTGCAGGAATACGTAGGCATAGGACGAGTGATGTCCTATCGAGTCACTTTTTTTTCTTTCCATCCTCGTTTCTTCGCTCTTCTCCGTTCCCGTTCCTTTTCCTTTCCAGTAGCAGTGGAGCTCCAGATGACGACACCCTTTGATCGAGACAATAAGCGTGCATCACATCGAGTACGATGGACGCGTGGGGGTGCTAACACCTTCCCTTCGCGTAACCGACTCCCTTACCCGTTTCTCTTGGTCGCAAGACCATGTTCTTTTCCTTTCCTCAGGTTTATGCAGTGTTTCCTTTCCCTCTCTTGGGATAAATACACATTGCTGGCGACTCTGTTTTCGCGCCACTTTCGCGTTTGTACTTAGATGAATATCCCGGGAGCGACATATTTCATTCATCCATAATGTATAAACAATGTGTGTGAAGCTTTCTGTCCATAGCCTACAACCATAGTTTGGTTATTCTGTTGATATGAAGTAGATATTGTGCATTGTCTTTGGTTGTTGTTATCATGTGTGAAACATTACTAGCCTTTTGAGCCTATGTGGCTTTATGGATGTGTGAACTTGTCAATACTAGGATGCAAGGAGAAATAGCAGGCTCATGATTGTTTCTGGTATGTTGGGATATTATTATAACAAGGCCCTTAAATATAGCTCATTCATGCTGATTTGAAACACTTGCACTTCTATGTTGGTATGCTCATTTGTATTTGTTTTTGTGCTTATCCATATCCTGATGTGTACACAACTTTGACATGTCATTGATCTTGTATTTTGAACTAAGTTATTTTTTTTTTGTGCTTGAGGTTGGATATTTGAACTGCTAACTGTAACATCCCAATTCTCATCGCGAATAAATAATACATAAATAAATCAGAGTAGATAAATTTTTTTTTCCGACAGAAACAAGGATGCCACATTTTAAAGTAAGAAAACACAATCCCTGCTCAATTATTTGATACATAACACATAATAGAGAAAATCATTAACGGGAAACTTTTTCCATCTAAAGGGAAAGGTCAATTATGGAATAAAGCAGAAAGATCCATAACCGACTTGTTCTACAAAATAAATCATTTTAGAACATCAACTATATATACAAAGTACTACAAAATACATTCAACAAATGCATACATATATATATATATAATCGTTCCCCGACTCCCGTGATACGTATCAGAGCAGACACCAAGACCGACAATCAAACGGAGGGCTAATCTTCACAAAAAGACCTCCAGCAACTCGAATCTGCAATGCCTCATAGAGCATTATAAAATAGCATAAGGGTGAGAAATAACAACTAAAATCAAGATTGCATAATAATATGCAAATACATAACAATTCACATGCATAGCTATTCTCACCACAAACACCACATACAAATACATATAACATACCACATATACGTAACATATATCTATTAATCCAACAATATAGCATATATCAAGTATCCAATATACTCACATATTTACACATAAGTCATACCAAGTCATAACATTTAGAAACACGTCACACATCACATAGCATATGTATACGCATAATACATATTATCCACAACCAATGCATTTATCACATATGCACATCAAATCACCAATGCTATCACAATCTCAACACATAACAAATCGATGCACAATTTCCACACATAATCAATCAAATCATGATTTTCCACACATAATGCATCCATTCACAATTCTCACACATAATCAATCAAATTATGATTTTCCACACATAATGCATCCATGATTTATGCAAATGCACAGAGACCGACACAACGACTCTATGCAAATGCCATGCGGTACCGACTTCCAACATTTCTCAATACTAGTTCACTCAGGAACTCTGTTGGAACCATCGCTCGTTACATCACTGTAACTCCCCGTCGGGCATACGATGTTCCCCGTCGCTCACACCCCACACGGGCACACGACGTTTATGGATCGCTTTCGGTCCTCTTATTTTTAAGGCGATTCATTCCTCTTATTTTTAAGGCGCACGATCCGATCGCTCACACCCCACATGGGCACATGATCGTCTATAACCATCGCTTTCGGTACTCTTATTTTTAAGGCGATTCATACCTCTTATTTTTAAGGCGCACGATGTTATAGCAGATTCCCTCTGGAATCAATCTGTCACTCAGGACGTCACAAGAATGCATATCATGATGTTTGGCATACAATGACTCATGACATTCAAATGCACACTTATACACATCCATAATCATGCATATATTTCAACTCATCAATTCCATACATTCACAATTCAACAATATGAATTTTCTCATCATCATTATTCATGCATTGAAACAATTCAAACAATGCATTTCAAACCATAATGGCCACCACACAACATACATTGAATTTCACATAAAAAATGCATTTCATCACAAACCACAAACCACAACAATCATACAATCACAATTACTTCCACAAGGAATTCACACCACAAAGGCTATCCACAGCACATCATAACAACATACATTGATATTCAGTCAAACAATGTATTTTACCACACAACAACATCATTAATCACGCATCGAGGTCTAATCCAAAACAATGTACATATTTGCCATAAAGCCACAAACCATCATCACAACATTACATCATGTATATTCACATCATGTAGCATCACACAAGCTACACGTTACATAACAATAGCACGACATATAGTAAAACACCAACCGCACGCATTTAACGCGATAAAAACCCGACAACCCGACTATTTTTCAAAAACATGAATTAACTAAATCATATTTTACCCTCCAAACCATTTTTAATAGAAAGAATATTTTATAAGCTTTCCAACGCTTCGAACGGGGGTCAAAACGGACTTACGGTTCAAAAGTTACGATCGAAACAATTTTGAAAGAAAAACCTACAGCAAGGCTGACACGGCCACCCGTGTGGTGTGACACGGCCAGTGTCACCCAAAATTCCAAATTTCATTTTTTTCGCGTTTCCACCCTCCATAGGCAGCAGGCTGACACGGCCCCCCGTGTTGTGTGACACGGGCCGTGTTAGGGCCCAGAAAAATGCATTTTTATCGTCGGAAGCCTTCCGGACCTCCGATTTCGATTCCGTAAAAAGTCCCGGTCTCAGAATTTGAAATACTACAATATTTTCACCATTAAATAGCCATCCAACATATTTTCCATTTTTGAAATATTTTGAAACATAGTTTTATCAATTTAACATAATTCCAAACTCGATCAAAATCACTCGAAAACACCCAAACAACCATTCCCGATTAATTCCTATCCTTACCCGATTAAATATCAATCTATACCAATGTTACCAGACATATCCAAACACTTTTACTCGATCACAACATCAATTTGCACAAAAACATCAATATATTTCAAAAACTCAAAAGTTACAAATTCAACTCGGTTTAATCAAACGATCACGCTAAATCACGACCCAACATCACTCGACTCTACTACGCGATTTATTCCGACTTTCGTCCGTAAAAACATCGATTTTTACTCATTTCTACCATTTCGACCTAAAATGAAAACTATAAGAAAATATCCAAAACAATCCAAGAAAACATACACATATACATACACAAGCAAGATATAATTGAAAATTCTCACCCTTACCCGATTATTCGCGCTTTAAACGGATGAATTCCTGATTTTTCCTCTTTCTCCTCTTCTCTCTTTCTTTCTTCTCCTTCTTTCTCTTTTTCTATTCTCTTTCTCTTTTTCTTTTTCCTTACTATTTTTCTCTCTTTTCTATTTATATAAAAACATAAAACTTACCCAAGCAAAAGACCAAAATACCCCTACTCTCAAATATCTCGCAAACGCTCTCAAAATGCGATAAAACATAAACAACGATGAAAAATAATATATTGTCAAATAAAAGTCAAGAATAAAATAGTATAAAAACGAAACTAATTAAATCGACTCGATTAAATAAATAAGACAAAACGAAGCGTTACAATTCTCCCCCACTTAGACATTTTCGTCCTCGAAAATATAATCGATACGAACAACTCCGGATACGACTCTCACATCCGACCAACAAACTAACATGCCAACAAAAGCACACCACAAATAACACAAACTGACAACCACCTTGCTAACAGCAACCACAACAACAACACGACACAAATGACAACTACAATGACAAGATGCAAAGCCCATACAATTCACTTGACGGCCAACTCACGACTCAAGGAAAACCCAAGCTACGAACACACACCGGAATTAGCTACTCGCACTCGAACCAACACGATGGAAACGAGGCAACAACACAAACAAGAACACAAAGTTCCACGACACCACATCGTCTCAACAACATCAACAAAACCAGAATACCAACATCATTGTTACACAACATCAGTACAACAATGCTACGATTCCTCCATCGAACATATAACCACAACATCCATCTACACAGTAGCCCATGAGTAATAGTTAAACCTTTCACATATCACTTCCATCCTGAAACGTACAATGGTCTCAACACTCCTACATATTCCTAATGTTCAACCTATGAACTCTTACCAGTCCCACACGCATATACGACTCATGCCACTTCACGCTTCCGTTGCACACTCTGATTACTCGTAACCATCAAAACTACCAATTCCACATCCAAAGTCTAACTCTTTCTCATATTCACCAAAAAGCACTGTTCACTTTTAATATACCCAACCTCACACTCCACTGAGTTATCTCACACCAGACACAAGTCTCTGAACTGCTCAAATAATTCTAATTCTCTGACCATCAAAACTGACATGTGTAGCGAGCGATTTTGGACGCGGTTCTTAAGCGCTGGTCGCTCTCTGCGGTTTGAGCTTTGACTACAGGTCTATTCATTTTTTATCCTATTGTGAGCTGAATAAGGAAGGGAAATAGATGTCTCCAATTAACCCTGCTTGCATACTGAGTTTAAACAGCGGTCTGTTAGGTTACGGATGCTATCAATGTGGGGGGGCCTTTGTACTGGTTATTTTTATTTTCGCCAATACTGTTTTCTTTCTTTTTTACCTGGGCAGAAGGTTTCTGGCGGGGAACAAGGATTAGGATGTTAGGACTGATGCTTTTGAAATACTGCTTTTGATTGATGGAGATATGGGATTTGGGTTTTTTGTTGATTGCGCTCGTTAAGATTTTTCTTTCAATCTTATGCCTACGTATTCCCGTTTACCGAAACAGGGAAATCAGAGCGTTCGTAGTTCCTCCTATTCTATGGGAGGAAATTGGTTTTTGGTGTCTTGTTCAAAGCCCAAGACGTGAAGCGAAAGGTGGTTTGTATCTTGTTCAAAGCCCAAGATGTGAAGCTGAAAGGTCTATTTGTGTCTTGTTCAAAGCCCAAGACGTGAAGCTGAAAGACCTCGGCTTTAGAGAGAATTTGTCATCTCTAAAGAGGGGAGAATGAGAATTACTTTAACTGGGATACGCGGATCCGAGCAATGCCATAATTTCTAAAGAAAGGGTTTTAACCTGAAGGAGAAGACTTTAACTCAGTGTAGAGCAATGCCATCTTTCCTTAGGAATTTCTCATGCTAAAAGAGGGACAGTGGCGTGGATATAGATGATCCAGAGGCTTACCACTTACAGCGATTAGATGAAGGGGAAGGAGTTGTTGATGTTTGTATACTGTGAACGAGGCACAACTTTGATGCTAAAAGGTTAATTGGATCAACCAGTGGTTTTCTTATACAAAGCCTAAGAGGAGGCTAATTTTGTGTCCCGTACAAAGCCCGAGAGAGAGGCTAAAATATTTTGACCCGACGATGGAGTCTTTTGGTATCTCGTATAAAGCCCGAGATGGAGGCGATTTGACTCAACAAGGGAGTTTTTTGTATCTCGTATGAAGCCCGAGATGGAGGCGATTGTTTGTTTGGCTCAATAAGAACCTTTTTGTATCTCGTACAAAGCCCGAGATGGAGGCGAAAGGGGGATTGACTCAACGAGGGAGTCTCTTATGTGTCTCGTACAAAGCCCGAGAGAGAGGCTAAACGTTGTTTGACTCCGCTGGGGAGAATCATTTGTACAAAGCCCAAGAGAAGGCTAAGGTTATTGTGTCAGTTAAGTGACAGGTCCATTATACTGATTTTGAAAGAGAAAATCAGTTCTTATATGAGCATCATTGTACTCATGGGTTAGATCTGAGGATCGGGGTTGTTTCCTTTTCTTTGGGGAAACTGGAAATCCAAAGGGTATTGAGACTGTCCGAGTCTGTGGGTTTCCTTCCTATTTAACGAAGGGATCACTTGAGAATGTCTTTTGAGACTCAAGGAAGTTAGACTGTCCGTGTCTAGAGTTTTATCTTTCGTACTATGCTTTTGGGAAACAGTAGTAGACTCTATGAAAGGACTGTTCTATGAGAATGACTAGGTTCTGTTCCTATACCTCTAGGAGGTCGTTGGGACAATTTGTACGAAGCCCAAGAGGAGGCTGGAAACTTTTAAGAAGCCGACGGGTCCTTGTACTAAGCCCAAGAGGAGGCTATCATTACCGGAGGAAGACATCATTATACGAAGCCTAAGAGGAGGCTGTGAATACTTCTAAGAAGCCGTAGTGTCCTTGAATAATGCCCAAGAGGAGGCCGATGCTTTTAAGAAGCCCGTGGGTCTATCATCTCCTTTCCATTAGGAGAGATAACTCTTTTAAAGATAAAAACCACTGGTAAACGTGCGAGGTTTACTATCCAGCGACTTTTAGCTTTTAAAGAGGGTTCCTTAGTTAAGGTCCAAGATTATGACCGTAGTGGGTACCCAAACCCCGAGACATTCAAGGCAAGCTATCCACAAGGAATAGATCAAGTCAAGAAAGTTCGAGAATTTGGAAGAAACTCAAAGATGCCATTCACGGAGAATGCATTCATCTTGGGGAGTAGAGCTTCTTGACGATTCCTAAGGAGGACAGCCGAAGAGAAGACTGTATCTGGTGCTCCTATTGGGGATCTAGGCGTCTATTTCTACGAATAAATGAAACGGCGTCACCTAGTTCTAGACGTAGTAGCCGGGGAAACTCGAAATATCTATACTATTATTACACAGTAGATATGAGTTTATGAAAGGAGACTTACAGTGAGCAGCCCCACAATACAGTTTATAATATGAAAGCAGTAAACGAAAGCGATAACCACTTACTCGGTTGGAGTGCTTCCATGTTGTTTGGTTAGTTGTTCAACAAAGAAAGATTGAAAACAACAGTATATTCAAAATCAAAGGAGAAAGTGCTTTGAAAAAGAAAGATTTGGGGCTTACAGCTCAAGGAGAGGCCCAGGGTTTTATCAGTGAGCGCACTGATTGACTTTGTACAGCGGGACTTATACAAGTGACTGGGGCCCAAAAAGGTTTTCTGTACAAAGGGATGGGTCTTACACTCTCTCAAGAGGCCCAAAAAGGTTTAAAGAAAAAAAAAGAGTGGGGCTTATAACACGAGGGTAGGCCCAAATGATTTTTCGTTTAAAAATGGCGATCACGCCGAGATTTTCTTTTAACGCAGAGGGACTTATACAATAAGTGAGGCCCAAAATGTTTTGGTTAAAAGGGGGATTGGGTCTTACACTCTAATAGAGGCCCAAAGTGTTTTGAATGGGTCTTATAGCTCAAGGAGAGGCCCAGATGATTTTTATTTTTAAATGGGCGACGATTGTGCCGTTTACTTGTACAGAGGGACTTATACAATGAGTGAGGCCCAAAAAGTTTTTGTACAAGGGGGATGGGTCTTACACTCTCTCAAGAGGCCCAAAGAGTTTTGAAAATGATTTATGAGGGTTGAATTAATCCAAAACCCTAATTTGTTTTCAAAATGTATTTAATTGAATAAAAATTCAATTAAAATGATCAAAAATTGTTTAACACATGGAAAACAAATTGTGATCTTGGATTAATGCTTCAAAAATTAATTATTGACCTACAAAATAATTAGAAAGCATTAAAAGTTGCAAAATCAATGTAGAAAAAATATTTAAAATGCCAAAAACAATCAAAATATTAATTCTTTACAAAAATATCAATTATATGAAATAAATAATATTTTTGGGATTTTTTGGGAAAATAAAATATTTTAACATTTTTGTGAATTATTAAAAAAAGAATCAACTCAAAATCATTAAAACTCAGAGAGAAATTAATTTTTGAATCAATTAAACAAAATCACAAAATTCAAATATTTGAATATATGAAAAATGGCGCCAAGAACAGCTGAAGAACACGCGCGTGTTCTTGGTTTTTCAGATTTGCATTTTCTATCCAATCTCCATGAATATGTAATCATATCATGTAATCCACATATCATTATGCTCGTCTCAACCTCACGATCATGTCTATATCCATTAATTTCATTTAAATTAAACATACAACAAGAAATCACGAAGAGACCTCAAGAACCCTAACTTCTGCATGAAGGCTAGGATTTTTGATACACGATTCAAACAATGCAATTAATTGAGGGAAAACATTCCATGCATGATTATGAACATATGGCCAAATTATTGTGCAAGGAAATATGCATAGATTGAGAGATGCCCAAGTTTAGGCTTACCTTTAGGTCGTGACAGGAAGTTCAAAGTGATTTTTGACCTGAAGGTGTTACAGATGAGTTGTGATGATCTGAACAGCTTCCCTACACCCTATGGATTGTGTTTGGATGGTTGGACTTGATTGAAATTGGCTGGATCATTTTGTGGTACCTCAGCTGCACTTTGGTTAAAACCTTGAGCAACCAGCTGGTGATTTTGTGAAATTGATGTTTCAGAAGTAATCTAAGTGTTTGATCAGCTCATATGTGATGTATGTGAGGTGTGTGAGTGATTGGTTTGATTGGAATTGCTCTCAAACTCAAAACCCGATAGTGACTTTCCTTAGAAGGCAAAATTGGAGTGAAAGAAGAGATTTTGAGGAAAGCATCGGTTAGATGGCTTTGGTGTACTCAAACTGACCACAATTGAGCTCTATTTATAGTAGAGCAAGTTTGTTTTGCAAGGAATAGTGCATGGCAGCTGGTAAGTAGGTTTGGCCAATGTTGGCAAATGAAAATCCAAGTCTCCTCTAGCCATTGACTAGAGGTTAGGGCACAGAGCTTTGGTTCCCTTGGTCTTGGATAAGTCTTGACTGATTTCAGATGAGAATGGCTCAGTCCATGCCACCTTGATGGTTCCATTGAATGCCTTATTCCAAATTTGAAGTCTTGTCCCTATTTTGGCCATTCTAGGTTCAACATGCTATTTCTTGTTCCATGGACTTTGGAGGCTTGGCTCAGTGATTGTCCCCTTTAGATTCAATCCTCTGAGATGTCCAAGTGGATATGAGCAAATGAATTTGGCTGATTTTGGCAAATCGACCAAAGTTGCAAATTCTGCCTTGCCTTGACAGATTTCAGCAAGGCAACTTGGCAATGTTGTATCTCATGGTGTAGGTTGAATTTGGCAATGTTCTTGGCTATTTTGGAAAGCTCTTACATGATACGACAACTGTTTGAACAAGTTTGGTTTTGATCTCTTTTGATTCCAAGTGAAAAATCCCCCTACATTTGGCAAAAAGTGAGGCAGAATCTGACTTAGTGAAAATTTCACTAAGTGTTGGAAAAAGTGACATTTTCACTTTTCAGCCACTTTGATCACTCCATAACTCAAAATCCTTAATGAATTGGAATGACTTGTAGTTGAAGTTTTTGTAGGTGATAATGAGGGCTACAAATCCATCTTTGGATGAGAAAAAATGGCCTTGTGGTTTAGGAGTTATGGTCCTCCAAAGTTGGTACCTTTGCCACTTTATTTTTAACTTAGAAAATTTTCTAAGTTTTATGGTTACCCCTTTTACAAGTTATCTCACTTTTCTTGATTTTTCTTGAATAATGATGATTCAAATCATACATTAACATCATTTTAGGGTTAAAAATCCATTTGGGTGAAAAATCTCAAAAAGTCAAAGTTGACTTTTGTGCACAGTTGACTTTTTATCAGATGAATTCCAAACTGTGCAATTCTTCAGGAAATCATGTCCTTGACCTAAATCAAACTTGATGGACATGTTCCATGGGTGTCATAGGGTATATTCAATCATGTGTTAGGGTTTGGGAGTATGTCCAGGTCAAAAGTCAAAGTTACAGTTGACTTTTCCCTTAAAACCCTAATTGTGGTGCAGATGAAATTGAGACTTGTTGCTCAAACTTCTTGGATTAATCCATTGTCCCAAATGGATCAATATGGTACATTAGAGACCCTCAAATCATCTCTTGAGGTCTTGGCTCATGGTTTGTCCCAAAAGTCAACTTAGGGGTGAATTAGGTCAAGAAACCCTAATTCCTGATTTTTGATGAATGCATCCCCTGAGGCAAAATTGACTTGATGCATGGGTTCATGAGGTTCCATGAAGTATATTAGGTTATGTTTTGGATCATTGCCTTGTGCCCAGATGAAAATTTCCATCTGGAGGCCCTGGTCGACCAAAACCCTAATTTGGTGACACTGTCGATCTTGAGACTTGATCCACCTAGAAGGGAGCAGCCTTGTGCTTAATCCTTGAAGTGGGAGTCCCTTTTGATCCATTGTGGATATTTAAGAGATTTAGACAAGTTGAAGATCATGTCATTTCTTGATTGATCCTTTGTCTAAGCACTCAGAGAGGGCTTGAAACCCTAATTTTGATTGTAGTGGATGCTCACCCATCTTTGGGGAGACTAATGAAGCATAAAGGTACATTCATATTGTGATGATGATTTTCACAATGATGGGAAATCTAAGTGGTCAAAATTTAGGGTATTACAGATGCCCCTAATTAATCTTCTTGGACCCGAAGGTGTGAATGACGAAGGGATTCGGGCATTCGGGGTGCAAGAGGATTAAATATCGGAATACCCGAAATTTTGATGGTGGTTATGAATGGTAGCTTACGCATTCATCTTCTTTAGCTAAGCAATGATGCTTAGAAAAGGTAAACTTCCCCTCGATCCTGGTCTTCAGCCAAGGAACTGGTCTCAGTTTTCTTTTGAAATAAACCTCCCCTCGTTCTTGGTTTCCTACCAAGGAACTGGTCTTAGTTTATGATTTAAACTTCCCCTCGATCCTGGTTTCTTACCAAGGAACTAGTCTTAGTTTCTGATTTGAACTTCCCCTCGATCCTGGTTTCTTACCAAGGAATTGGTCTCGGTTTCTTTTGTCAATAAACTTTACTGACAAGGGACGCTATTCGTAGCGGCTTTCCTTCAAACTTCTCGCCGAATTTTCCTAGGGAGATGCCATTTGAGTGGAAAAAGTTTCGATGTCAGACTTGCTGGGGAACCCATTCGTCTGAATTGTAGAGGTACACAAACTTCTCTGTTTTGGAGACGCCATTTGTCGATTCTACTAGGGAAAGCGAGTCTCTTGAGAGACTGTTTTCGATTGGGATCTTTCATCATACTTTTCTCGGGATCTTCCCGGAGAAACGCCATATGATGGGGTCCAATTTTGAGGTGCCAATGACCTTCTCATCAGTGGTTTTTCGGAGCAAAACTGGCGTGCTGCCGAATCTCTGATCACGAGGCTTTCTCTGTGGATTTTCCTTAATCCGGGAAAGCAATGATATCATCTTTAATGGCGAAGAGTGACATCTGTTGAAGGTTTCTCTGGTCATTCAGAGGTTCAAGTTATCAAAGTGGCCAAGTGCCGACTCTGATCTAAAGATATACTGGTGGCGAGATTGTGCAGACGCAACACTTCCTGACGAGGAAAGAACTGATAAACTCGATTGAGAAAACTGTTTATCACTAGGGGACAAGACCGGCTAGAGTGATAACGATGCAATATGAAATGTAAATGCAAATCAAAAATGCATGAAGTACGTATGTATATGCTGACAAAACTGACGCGACATACAGACTAATGGATGAACACAATTGGATACTCGGCCATCGCGGGGCGAAGAAGTACCGTTGGTTCAAAATAGCAATTCCACCTTGCTTAGGAGAGATAGTCCCGTTGGGAGCTATGTTGATCGGGCTTAGGAGATGAGAACTCGGCCGAGGGTATCAGACGGGAAAACCGCATCTGATACAGTTGATCCTTCATTCAGGCGCACTGGCTTAGAAGGAGTACTTTTATTCTGCACTTCAAAGTTCGCTTACTTCGGGAGAAGCGATCGATGTTCTTCTGATGTTCAACAGTCAAAAGAAATGTCATCTTTAATTTAAAAGCAGAAAAAGTTTAACAAGTAAATTCATTTTTGTTTTATTTCAAGAATCTCTGATTAAGTTTAAACAACGTCGTTCTGTAAAGCTAAAACAAGTAAAGAATTACAAACAAAAGCACAAGGGCTCAAATTTTATTGATAAAATGGAGATCAGCCAAACGCGTGATTCCAAAGAGTATATACAAAGTTTGAAAATGGTAATTTACAGGGAAAAGGGCTACGTTGAAACATAACGACCACTATCCTTCTACCAACTTTGAATTCGGGACATCCTGAGCTTCTGTCGAAGATGACCTTGACTGGAGTTTTCCTGACGGATGATGATGCAACTGCTGCTGAGGGACTTGCCTCTGTTGAACATAGTTACTTGCCATTATCCCTAACTTTTGCCTGGATTGTACTATGAGATTTCCAATCCATCAGGATGATTCTTTTCAAGTCTCTAACTTTTGCCTGGACCGCCCTTTCGGGTTTTCAATCCACCGAGACGTTTTTTTTTTTTAGTTTTAGGCGAAGTATTTCTTGACTACATCAACATTCGTGGGGTAGGAAAATTCCTCTCCGTCCATGGTTGCAAGTCTCAAGGCGCCGCCTGAGAAAGCTTTCGTGACCACATAGGGGACATCATAATTTGGGGTCCATTTGCCCCGAGAGTCAGTGAGAAATGATTGTATCTTCTTGAGCACGAGGTCTCCTTTTCTGAAGACACGAGGTCGGACCTTTTTGTCAAACGCCCTCTTCATTCTTTACTGATACAACTGACCATGGCATAGTGCCATGACTCGCTTCTCTTCGATCAGGTTCAGTTCGTCGTGTCGACTTTGACACCATTCAACTTCGGTGAGCTTAGCTTCCATCAATACCCGGATTGATGGGATCTCTACTTCTATGGGGAGAACTGCCTCCATGCCATATACTAGAGAGAAAGGGGTTGCCCCTGTTGAAGTACGGACATATGTTCGATAACCGTGAAGAGCAAAGGGTAGCATTTCGTGCCAATCTTTATAGGTTACAACCATTTTTTGAACGATCTTCTTGATGTTCTTGTTAGCCGCTTCTACCGCCCCGTTCATCTTGGGTCGGTAGGGAGATGAGTTATGGTGTTCGATCCTGAACTCTGCACACAACTCTTTCATCATCTTATTGTTCAAGTTAGATCCATTATCAGTAATAATCTCGCTTGGAACACCATAACGGCAGATGATATTGTTTTTGATAAATCGGACCACCACTTGTCGGGTTACATTGGCGAATGACGCTGCTTCGACCCACTTGGTGAAATAGACAATGGCTACCAAGATGAACCGATGTCCGTTTGAAGCCTTAGGTTCGATCAAGCCAATCATGTCGATTCCCCATATGGAAAAAGGCCATGGGGAAGAAAGAACTTTGAGATGTGATGGCGGTACATGAATTTTGTCGGAGTAAATCTGATACTTGTGACACCTCCTCATGTACTTGTAGCAGTCGGATTCCATGGTCAACCAATAATACCCGGCCCTGAGAATTTTTCTCGCCATTGTGTGTCCGTTGGCATGAGTGCCAAAGGATCCTTCATGAATTTCTTTCATGAGCATGTCTGCTTCTGGTCTGTGGATGCATCGGAGCAAGACCATGTCAAAATTTCTCTTATAAAGAGTGTCACCGCTCAGGAAGAAGTTTCTAGCCAATCTTCTGAGGGTTTTCCTGTCTTTTCTGAGTGCCCCAGATGGGTACTATTGTTTCTGAAGGAAGCATTTGATATCGTGATACCAAGGTCTGTCGTCTATGACTGCTTCAATCGCGAAGATGTAAGCGGGCCGTTCAAGGCGCATTACGTCAATCTTAGGTAGGTCATTCCATCGACCTACGCTAATCATGGAAGAGAGAGTGGCCAATGCATCAGCCATGTGATTCTCATCACGAGGGATGTGATGAAAGTCGACTCTGTTGAAGAAGGGTAACAACCTCCTTGCATAGTCTTTGTAAGGAATCAATCCTGATTGGTATGTGTTCCAATCTCCTTTTATCTGGTTAATAACCAGGGCTGAATCGCCGTATACGTCCAAGTTTTTGATCCTTAAATCAATCGCTTCTTCGAGACCCATGATACATGCTTCGTATTCGGCCTCGTTGTTCGTACATTTGAACGTAAGTTTAGTAGTGAAAGGAATGTGGGAACCCTGAGGGGTAACAATGATTGCCCCAATTCCGTTTCCATAATGATTGACTGCTCCGTCAAAGATAAGTCCCCACTGGGAACCTGGTTCTGGCCCTTCACTGGGTAGCAGTTCATCGCAATCTTTCATCTTTAGATACATGACATCTTCGTCTGGGAAGTCAAACCCGATTGATTCTTGATCGTCAATCGGTTGATGAGCCAAATGATCGGCTAAAATACTTCCTTTAACGGCTTTCTGAGCATGGTACTCTATGTCATATTCTGATAGTAACATCTGCCAACGGGCAATCCTTCCCGTGAGAGCAGGTTTTTCGAAAACGTACTTGATTGGATCCATTTCGGAGACCAACCAAGTAGTATGACGAATCATGTACTGGCGAAGACGTTTGGCTGCCCAAGCCAAAGCGCAGCAAGTTTTCTCGAGCATTGTGTACCGAGTCTCGCAGTCGGTGAATTTCTTGCATAGATAGTAAATGGCAGACTCTTTCCTTTTAGTTTCGTCTTGTTGGCCAAGTACACATCCCATTGAGTCCTCTAGGACGGTGAGGTAAATGATCAGTGGTCTTCCTTCCACTGGAGGTGATAGAATCGGAGGATTCAACAGATATTCCTTAATACTATCGAAGGCGGTTTGGCAATCTTCTGACCAAACGCAATCCTGGTTCTTTTTGAGTAATTTGAAAATCGGCGCACAGGTCGCGGTCATAAGGAATATGAATCTGGAGATGTAGTTCAAACGTCCCAGGAATCCTCTGACTTGTTTTTCAGTTTTCGGAGAAGGCATTTCTTGAATGGCCTTGACCTTGTCAGGATCAACTTCAATTCCTTTCTGGCTGACGATGAACCCTAGTAATTTCCCCGAACGGACACCGAAGGTGCACTTGTTGGGATTCAAGCGGAGCTTGAATTTTCTTAGACGTTCGAACAATTTTGACAGATGTTCAACGTGCTCATCCTCTGTTCTTGATTTTGCAATCAAATCATCGACATATACCTCGATTTCTTTGTGTATCATGTCATGAAACAGAGTAGCCATGGCCCTTTGATAGGTTGCCCCGACATTCTTCAAACCGAATGGCATTACCTTGTAACAAAAGGTACCCCATGGGGCAATGAACGAAGTTTTCTCCATGTCTTTCGGCGCCATTTTGATCTGGTTATAGCCCGAGAATCCATCCATGAAGGAAAATACTTTGAACTTTGTTGTGCTGTCAACCAACATGTCAATGTGTGGTAAAGGAAAGTCGTCCTTTGGACTTGCCTTGTTCAGATCTCTGTAATCGACACACATTCTAACCTTTCCGTCCTTTTTGGGAACGGGTACGATGTTGGCTAACCATTGAGGATATTCAGATGTAGCGAGGAAACCCGCGTCGATCTGTTTTTGTACCTCCTCCTTGATTTTGATGGCCATGTCCGGGTGAGTGCGTCTCAACCTTTGCTTTACTGGCGGACATTCTGATCTCAATGGTAAGTGATGTTCCACGATGCTGGTATCCAACCCTGGCATATCCTGATAGGACCAAGCGAATACATCGGGAAATTCTTTGAGAAGCTTTATCAAACCCTCTCTGGTAGTTGGACTGAGTAGTGCTCCGATCCTGATTTCTTTTCTCTCTTTTTTTGAACCCAAGTTTACCGTTTCCAACGGCTCTTTGTGAGGTTCAATGGACCTTTCCTCTTGTCTGAGTAGTCGGGAAATCTCTTCTAGAATTTGGTCGTCATTTTCTTCTTCAGCCTCGAATAACGGGAACTCAAAGTTGGGAGAAGGCATCGGATCGTATGTTTCAACGGGGTATAAAACAAGCAATCTGCATGACGTGATGATTCGTGTTTAGAAGAGATAGAGAAAATGTAAGTGTGTGCAGTGTTTTTATTTTACTGCTTATTTTTATTTGAATTGTTTTTTAGGATTACCATTTTCTGAAAAAGCAAAAAGAGAAAACAGCAATTAATGCGGAAATTACAGAACGACGTTATTTTATTAATGAACAAGTCGAATCTTGAAACTACAGCCCTATAAAACAAAACTCTGTCGCTTTGGGCAAAGCGAAGAGGGAAATTTACAGAAAACGAGCCCTATCAAAATATCCGTTTCACCTGGGCAGGGTGAAAGGTTAAAGATGGTAATTACTTTAACTGACGAACGACCTTCGGAACCTCGACGGTAACCCATTGGCGGCGAACTCCTCGGTGAATCACAAAGTCTGGCACCTTCCTTGATTTGTCTTCAGAAATGACGCTGATTTCTGGTGGAGCAGGATCATTGGAATCTGTCTCCCAAGCAGAATTGTCGTAGGAGGATTCCTCTGTTGTATTTTGCATAGCATTTGTGCTCTCAGCTGTATCTCCCCATCCAGTTGGCTGGATATCTTCGAGCCTGATACGAGAGCTTTCGGGAGCGGTGTACTTGACCATATAGTCGTATTTTCCACTCGGTTGTCCCAAGGTGTCCCACATTTTTTTGGAACTGGAGGAGACATCCCTCTCGATGACGTTGACCTCGGGAAAAGCATATTTGATGAATTCAAGTCCTGCGAACATTGCGAATTCATTTTCATGTTGAGTAGTTTCTGAATGACCTGAGTGTTGATCCCATGACATGGTGGGGACACAGGTATTCTGTTCAATGACGCTCAGCTGAGTTTCATTACTCGGCCGACTTTCTTGCCCCAAGTCTCCTGGGTAAGGCTGCCACATTGGCAGGCCATCCATCGGGCCATAGTAATTGTGGTCAAAGTTGTCTTTCATCAGAGTGTTCTCCTCTAATGAATTTGGCGGAGCATGGCATCCTTCCGGATCACAATCTCCGTAGATCATTTCGACATCTGATCT
This sequence comes from Lathyrus tuberosus, assembly GCA_022829125.1. NCBI lineage: Eukaryota > Viridiplantae > Streptophyta > Magnoliopsida > Fabales > Fabaceae > Lathyrus > Lathyrus tuberosus. The sequence continues at coordinate 2,986,153 of JALAZF010000092.1, read as the reverse complement.
TGGTATAAATCTCAGACTTTCTGTAGGAAAGCAAAAAGGCATAGGCACCTCTTCCTGAGACATATAGCCGTCCTTGTTAAGGTAGGACTTCCACTCTTCATCTGTGTCAGAGGGATCTTCCTCATTGATAGCATGAACTGTCTGAGACACTGGGTGAAGAAAACCTCCACTGTGGAAGAAGTTTTGAAGGGGATGAAGACTTTCATCGTTGGCGGCTGTCTGGGTACAGGTCGTAGAAAAACCAAGACCCTTCTTTGTTTTATTGTCAATAGGAATGACAAGTCGTCCCCATCCTGTCGTACGGTACTCTCGACCGCTTTGATAGCATCTTTGTATGAAGAAATTGAAGTTCCTTCTTTGAACTGATTGTCCTTGCTCACCGATAGTGCTTGGAACTGAGTTCCAATAACCTCCTCGGGTTCCACACAAGCAGATGATGATAGGTTACTTACAAGCAAGGCTTGTTCCCCATAAATTGTGATGAGTTGGCCGTTCTGGACGAACTTTAGCTTTTGGTGGAGGGTCGAAGTGACCGCTCCAGCCTGATGTATCCAAGGTCTTCCTAATAAACAACTGTATGTTGCCCGGATGTCCATGACCTGGAAAGTGATTTGGAAAGTGTGAGGACCAATAGTTATGGGAAGATCAACTTCGCCGATAACTGTTTTTCTGGATCCGTCGAATGCTTTGACGACGACCTCGCTGGTTCTCATCGGAGGGCCCTTGAATGATAATTGCATCAAAGTGTACTTCGGCATAACATTCAGGGTTGACCCTGTGTCTACCAGTACGCTGGCTAAAGCATCGTCCTGGCAGTTAACTGTGATATTGAGCGCCATGTTATGACGGCGACCCTCTTCAGGTAATTCCTCATCACTAAATCCCAAATTATTGCAGGAAGTGATGTTAAAGACAATGCTATCGAATTGTCTGATTGTTACATCATGTTCCACAAAGGCTTGCTCCAAGACTTTCTGTAGAGCCTCTCTGTCTGCTTCTGAACTGAGTAACAGTGATAATACCGAGATCTTTGAAGGAGTCTGTAACAGTGATCAACAATGTTATATTCACTCCTTTGGATGAGCTTTAGCATCTCATCTTTGTCTTTTGAAAAGTCGGGATTACTAGATTGACCGACTGGTGGATCAAGAATTTCTACCTGAAGTTCCTTTTCTTTGTTGGATTCTCCAACCCCTCGGTTGAAGATTCGACCGCTCCGTGTTACACGACTGATGTCTGCAATATTCACGAGGAAGGTAATGGAATTTCCTTTCCATTCTCGATTATTGTTGCACCGTATTTGTAAGGGATTGCCTTAGCTGATTCAAACGGTAGTGGCCCCGGTAGATAGATGACTAAGGGAACCTTCTGATTTTTCTGACCATCATAAGTAACCTTGATCCGTTCCCGGTTGGGAACTCTAGATTCGTCAAGTAGAGGGATGATGGCAAAAACATCCTTGGTCCTGTGATGACCAGAGATCGTGACAACATCCTCAACTTGCTCGGCAAGGTAGTTTGGCGACCAAATGATGGGTCCTGAACCTGGATATGGACGAATTTCTCCATGATCGACCCGACCCTGAAGAGCTGCTCTCACAAGGTAACACCCTTGGTTACTTTCCGAACAGACACTACAACGGTCATAGTTGTGTGGTGGCGCCTGGCCACGCCCACTTTGAATACAATGTAACCTCACTAGGTTATCTTCCATTGATCAGACATCCTGACTTTGACGACGAGTAGGATTCCTGTGATTGATACTAATCTGCTGAGTATCTTCATCCATATAGATTGGCATCCACCAGTGATTTAACAAGTGCTGAAGTGCCTCCTGGACAAGGGTACAACCTCGATCGTTTTCGCAACCTGCTTTACAGTTTTGATAATCATGTGATATTAAGAATCCGAGTCGGACCTGCTCGGCATGTAACTCTACCAGGTTGGTACTCATCACGCGAATGTCAAAGATCTGAACCATGTTGATTTGATAGGAGTTCCTATCATGGTAGTATTGGATCCATCCAAGGTCCATCTGACGCTGGAGGGCCTCTTATATGAAAGAGCATCCCTGTTTGTTTACCGAGCAAATCAGTCAGGAACTGTAATTGTGCCGCGGCAGATTATGATACTGGCTTTGCCTTGAGTGCATCGCCACCAAGTTGACATTCATCGCACGGATGTCATGGTTTTGAATGACATTGGAATTCGTGTAAACCATGTTAACTCCACGAACTCGGTGCTCTTGGATCCATCCAAGATCCATTTGCTCCTGTAGAGCTGCTTGCACCACAGAACATCCCTGGTTGTCTTTAGAGTATATATCACACCGGTGATAATTATGAGGTGGCACATGGCCATATCCACTCTATCTATAATGCATCTTGACCAGATTGGTTCTCAACAAGAGTACATCATGAATTTGATAGACATTGTTAGTCTCTTTCTCAATCAGATTGACTGCAGCTTTCTCATGTTGAGGCAGCGGGTTCGTAAGAACATTAGGATTCGTATCTTTGAAAGATAAGAGCCCATTCCTAACAAGCTTTTGCACGTCGGATTTGAAATTGAGACAAGTCTCAATGTTATGCCCTGAACCTCCTTGATGATAAGGGCATGTTTGATCCGTTTTAAACCAAAAAGGCGGATTTTCCGGAACTGAAAGGGGAGACTTAGTCTGAATATGCCCCTTAGCCAGCAGTAACGGAAACAGCTCTGCGTACGTTGCGGGTATAGGATCAAATCCTGGTGGCCGTGTTGTACGGTTGTTTTTATATGGAGGACGAGCCTGCTGAAGAGGCTGTTGTGTCCTTTGTTGGTCAGGTTGGCTCTGCGCAACCTGAGGTTGATACATAGGAACAGGCGCGGTGCCGATAGCAGGAGTTACAGCTGCTACTGGCTGATAACGTCGCCTTTGCTTTCCGAGAGAGATATTCCCAATATCTTGCTCTTTTTTCTTAGGGAGAGCACTACCGTATTTTTTAGTACCGCTCGTCGATCCAGTGTCTTTTACCAAACGTCCTTCTCGGACGGCTTCCTCAAGACGTACACCCATGCCGACCATTTCGGTGAAATTACTGGGCGCACTGGCAACCATTCGGTCGTAGTAAAATGAGCTTAAGGTCTTTAAGAAGATTTTTGTCATCTCTTTTTCCTCAAGAGGTGGACAAATTTGAGCGGCAATTTCACGCCACCTTTGAGCATACTCCTTAAAGGTTTCCTTGTCCTTTTGCGACATCGATCTGAGTTAATCTCTGTCGGGTACCATGTCCAAATTGTATTTGTATTGTTGGACGAAGGCAGTACCAAGATCTCTGAAAGTGCTGATTGTAGCATGGTTTAAACCCATGTACCATTTGAGTGCGGCACCGGTTAAACTATCCTGGAAGTAGTGAATCAGTAGGTCCTGATTTTCCGTCTGAGCTGACATATGCCGAGCGTACATCATCAGATGGCTCTGAGGGCAAGAGTTACCCTTGTATTTTTCAAAGTCGGGCACTTAGAACTTGTGCGGGACTTTCACATTTGGGACCAAGCAGAGGTCTGCGGCGTCCTTCCCAAATAGATCCTGAGCGCGAATGGCTTGCAGCTCTTTCTGCATTTCCAAGAACTGCTCCTGGAATTCATCCATTCTGTCAAACATAGTTCCTTCTTACCAGAAGGTGTTGGTGGAATCTGACCTTCCGGGACAGTGTGCACCACAGGGGGTGGTACCGTGACTACGGCATTAAGTCTTGGTGCCTCCCGAAGTTTGTAACCTTCAGGAGTCTTGAGTATGCCCCTGGCATCTTCGCTTTCCCGAAGTTTGTAACCTTCAGGCCCAGCGGCTTCTGTTGTGATTCCCTGATCTTCAGTGATCGGCGGAACATATCCTTCCGGGATATAGCTAACAGGCATGCCCCAAGGATGATCTTTCAGCATCTGATACCTAGGATCATACTTTTCTATGATGGGCGTTGAGGTGATCTCTGAGATCACAGTTCTTTGTAGCTGAGCTTCTGCCATGGCTTGCATGTCGTTACGAAGCTTTCTCATATCCTCTCTCAGAGTGTCGATCTCTTCTTTCAACTCTCTGTTTTCTTCCTCAAGATCATCCATCTTTTTCTGACGATTGGCCCGAGTATTGTATGAATGAGACAGTTTGACTCTAGAATCGAGACACAAACGTGAGATTCGTAGGTAAGGAGAATACGCGATGTGAGAATGATGAATGCAATGATTATATTAATTGTTGTTTTTTGGTTTAATCAAAATAAACTTCGACAATTAGATTGCAAATATCAAACAGTGGGGAAACCCCCCTTTTATTGAATTCCAAAGGATTACAGAAATGGAAATACAGTAGATTACAAAGTGCAGAAACAGAAACCTAAACTAATGGGTCCCGAGTCCTCTTCTTCGACCGGGGCGCTTGGGCCGTTGTTGGGTTGTCATTCCTTTGCCAGGTGAAAGGAGCGAGCAAATTCCTTTGGTCATCTTGATTCTCTACAGCATGCTGCTCCAAAATTTCAATAAGAGCATCTTTCTCTTTTAGTAGTTGCTGTATTTGGATACACTCTACGTCGAGGGTGCGGTACTTGTTCTTCCAAGATCTTCTTTCCTTTTGAACTTTGTTGAGAGCAACCTGAAGCTTTTCAGTTTCCGTCATGAAGTACATGACAGTTTCCCTCGGTGGAAGAATTCCGTAACGAGGATAAGGCATCTTTAGCTTGAGAGCTCTATTTTGTACCCAATGGAGATAAGGCTCCACCGAGACACAGTCCGGTTTTCCCAGAGACTCTCGTCCTTTCTTATGAACATGTTTCCAAGCTTGTACTATTTCCATCTTTAGTGCTCTGTCACTTTCTCCTTCCTTGAAGAAAAGACCTTCCAGATGAACACCCAGTGGGATGTGTCTCATCGGGTATCCAAATTGACGAAGAACCAATATCGGATGATAGTTGATTCCTCCCTTAGTTCCTATGAGGGGTACATTGGGGAAGTTTCCACAACGGTCAATGATTCTAATTCCCTCATAAATCCTATTACACCAATCTATATCAGAGTTGGTAAGAGACATGATCTTCTGCGACCAACGTAAGACACTCTTGCAATCCCAAAAAGCAGCAGACTTGGGCAAGTGAGAGATAAACCATTTGTAAAGCAAAGGTACACAGCATGTGATCTCCCCTCCGCTGTATAAATTTCCCAAGTGTACAGAATGATACGCATCTGCGAGCAAAGTCGGCACAGGGTTTCCAATGAGAAAAACCTTAATAGCGTTGATATCGACGAAGTTATTGATGTTGGGAAACAAAAATAACCCGTAGGTGAGCAAGACAAAGATGCTTTCAAAAGCAGTCCCGTTCCCTATACTAGCGAAGTATAGAGCCTTTTTTTGTCAAGAACTGGGCTGGCAAACCTTGGATGCCACCCTTAGTGGTCATGTGAGTCCTGACCTCAGACTCCTCCAAATGAATTGCTATTGCAATAGTCTGATTCTTTGGAATTTCTTCCAGTCCAGAAAATGGAGCTCGATCAGTGATATGTAAATCAGTCAGATGAGAATACTCCTCCAGCGTTGGTGATAGCTGGTAATCCGGGAATGTGAAACAGTGATAAACCGGATCGTAGAATTGAATGAGCGCGTCCATGATCCCCTTAATCACATGGACTCTTAACAGTGGTAGCAAACCACCGTGCTTGGCTCTGAAAGCCTCTGGGTTAACGATCATCCTTGCTAACCTTCTCAAATCCCCTAGTTTTGGAACCTTGAAGGTATACTGGTGAGTTCTCCTTCTACCGAAATCCATTAGCGTAATCCTCTTCTCTGATATTTGCAATCACAATCTTAGTTTAATTTGAAAAACAGAGAGATTAGAAGAGAAAGTTTTTTGAGTGTTTTAATGTTTTATTAAATGAATGCATGAATGCAGCACACAAAAACATAGAAAAAACATGGGGTCAAAGGGTCGTTGTCATGAAGTCAAGGCTCTACCCATCCCCAAAGGTTTATACTAGGGTGATTTTTATACCTGTACTCATTATCATCAGCTCCTCCCAGGAAAGCAAAACAACAAGCGGATCGCCAGCGAGTTGTAGAGCAATCTTAGAGTAAGTGCCATTCACCGAGAATAGATCACCAGCCTCAAATGAGGGTAGTATCACGTAACAACTATTTCCGATAGTTTCTGCACTACGAAAGGGTTTGGCTCCTCAGCTTCTCAGACTTAACAATCGGCCCATTGGCTAGAAGAGTGAATGGGTTGCGTTGGTCAGCCTCCACTGAGGTTGATGGTCGACCCCGTCGCCATCACTTATCTTAAGTGTATACTCATTCTCACCACATGCGGCATCACACGTATTTCCAGTAGCAGAAAAATAAACACGTATAGCAATTAGGAAAAGCAGTATATATATTTGTCCTAATCATCCTAGACTTATAAAGCTATGATTCCTAAGTTCCTGACAGAAAATGGGTTCCCCGACGGAAGTCCCAATCTGTGGTATTCACACAAGTGAAGAAAAGGAAGACCATGCCTAGACCTAACTTTGATCGGCCCCACGGTGGGCGCCACTTTTCTGTAGCGAGCGATTTTGGACGCGGTTCTTAAGCGCTGGTCGCTCTCTGCGGTTTGAGCTTTGACTACAGGTCGATTCATTTTTTATCCTATTGTGAGCTGAATAAGGAAGGGAAATAGATGTCTCCAATTAACCCTGCTTGCATACTAAGTTTAAACAGCGGTCTGTTAGGTTACGGATGCTATCAATGTGGGGGGGCCTTTGTACTGGTTATTTGTATTTTCGCCAATACTGTTTTCTTTCTTTTTTACCTGGGCAGAAGGTTTCTGGCGGGGAACAAGGATTAGGATGTTAGGACTGATGCTTTTGAAATACTGCTTTTGATTGATGGAGATATGGGATTTGGGTTTTTTGTTGATTGCGCTCGCTAAGATTTTTCTTTCAATCTTATGCCTACGTATTCCCGTTTACCGAAACAGGGAAATCAGAGCGTTCGTAGTTCCTCCTATTCTATGGGAGGAAATTGGTTTTTGGTGTCTTGTTCAAAGCCCAAGACGTGAAGCGAAAGGTGGTTTGTATCTTGTTTAAAGCCCAAGATGTGAAGCTGAAAGGTCTCTTTGTGTCTTGTTCAAAGCCCAAGACGTGAAGCTGAAAGACCTCGGCTTTAGAGAGAAATTGTCATCTCTAAAGAGGGGAGAAGGAGAATTACTTTAACTGGGATACGCGGATCCGAGCAATGCCATAATTTCCGAAGAAAGGGTTTTAACCTGAAGGAGAAGACTTTAACTCAGTGTAGAGCAATGCCATCTTTCCTTAGGAATTTCTCATGCTAAAAGAGGGACAGTGGCGTGGATATAGATGATCCAGAGGCTTGCCACTTACAGCGATTAGATGAAGGGGAAGGAGTTGTTGATGTTTGTATACTGTGAACGAGGCACAGCTTTGATGCTAAAAGGTTAATTGGATCAACCAGTGGTTTTCTTATACAAAGCCTAAGAGGAGGCTAATTTTGTGTCCCGTACAAAGCCCAAGAGAGAGGCTAAAAGATTTTGACCTGACGATGGAGTCTTTTGGTATCTCGTATAAAGCCCGAGATGGAGGCGATTTGACTCAACAAGGGAGTTTTTTGTGTCTCGTATGAAGCCCGAGATGGAGGCGATTGTTTGTTTGGCTCAATAAGAACCTTTTTATATCTCGTACAAAGCCCGAGATGGAGGCGAAAGGGGGATTGACTCAACGAGGGAGTCTCTTATGTGTCTCGTACAAAGCCCGAGAGAGAGGCTAAACGTTGTTTGACTCCGCTGGGGAGAATCATTTGTACAAAGCCCAAGAGAAGGCTAAGGTTATTGTGTCAGTTAAGTGACAGGTCCAGTATACTGATTTTGAAAGAGAAAATCAGTTCTTATATGAGCATCACTGTACTCATGGGTTAGATCTGAGGACCGGGGTTGTTTCCTTTTCTTTGGGGAAACTGGAAATCCAAAGGGTATTGAGACTGTCCGAGTCTGCGGGTTTCCTTCCTATTTAACGAAGGGGTCACTTGAGAATGTCTTTTGAGACTCAAGGAAGTTAGACTGTCCGGGTCTAGAGTTTTATCTTTCGCACTATGCTTTTGGGAAACAGTAGTAGACTCTATGAAAGAACTGTTCTATGAGAATGACTAGGTTTTGTTCCTATACCTCTAGGAGGTCGTCGGGACAATTTGTACGAAGCCCAAGAGGAGGCTGGAAACTTTTAAGAAGCCGACGGGTCCTTGTACGAAGCCCAAGAGGAGACTATCATTCCCGGAGGAAGAGATCATTATACGAAGCCTAAGAGGAGGCTGTAATACTTCTAAGAAGCCGTAGTGTCCTTGAATAATGCCCAAGAGGAGGCCGATGCTTTTAAGAAGCCCGTGGGTCTATCATCTCCTTTCCATTAGGAGAGATAACTCTTTTAAAGATAAAAACCACTGGTAAACGTGCGAGGTTTACTATCCAGCGACTTTTAGCTTTTAAAGAGGGTTCCTTAGTTAAGGTCCAAGATTATGACCGTAGTGGGTACCCAAACCCCGAGACATTCAAGGCAAGCTATCCACAAGGAATAGATCAAGTCAGGAAAGTTCGAGAATTTGGAAGAAACTCAAAGATGCCATTCACGGAGAATACATTCATCTTGGGGAGTAGAGCTTCTTGACGATTCCTAAGGAGGACAGCCGAAGAGAAGACTGTATCTGGTGCTCCTATTGGGGATCTAGGCGTCTATTTCTATGAATAAATGAAACGGCGTCACCTAGTTCTAGACGTAGTAGCCGGGGAAACTCGAAATATCTATATTATTATTACACAGTAGATATGAGTTTATGAAAGGAGACTTACAGTGAGCAGCCCCACAATACAGTTTATAATATGAAAGCAGTAAACGAAAGCGATAACCACTTACTCGGTTGGAGTGCTTCCATGCTGTTTGGTTAGTTGTTCAACAAAGAAAGATTGAAAACAACAGTATATTCAAAATCAAAGGAGAAAGTGCTTTGAAAAAGAAAGATTTGGGGCTTACAGCTCAAGGAGAGGCCCAGGGTTTTATCAGTGAGCGCACTGATTGACTTTGTACAGCGGGACTTATACAAGTGACTGGGGCCCAAAAAGGTTTTCTGTACAAAGGGATGGGTCTTACACTCTCTCAAGAGGCCCAAAAAGGTTTAAAGAAAAAAAAGAGTGGGGCTTATAACACGAGGGTAGGCCCAAATGATTTTTCGTTTAAAAATGGCGATCGCGCCGAGATTTTCTTTTAACGCAGAGGGACTTATACAATAAGTGAGGCCCAAAATGTTTTGGTTAAAAGGGGGATTGGGTCTTACACTCTAATAGAGGCCCAAAGTGTTTTGAATGGGTCTTATAGCTCAATGAGAGGCCCAGATGATTTTTATTTTTAAACGGGCGACGATCGTGCCGTTTACTTGTACAGAGGGACTTATACAATGAGTGAGGCCCAAAAAGTTTTTGTACAAGGGGGGATGGGTCTTACACTCTCTCAAGAGGCCCAAAGAGTTTTGAAAATGATTTATGAGGGTTGAATTAATCCAAAACCCTAATTTGTTTTCAAAATGTATTTAATTGAATAAAAATTCAATTAAAATGATCAAAAATTGTTTAACACATGGAAAACAAATTGTGATCTTGGATTAATGCTTCAAAAATTAAGTATTGACCTACAAAATAATTAGAAAGCATTAAAAGTTGCAAAATCAATGTAGAAAAAATATTTAAAATGCCAAAAACAATCAAAATATTAATTCTTTACAAAAATATCAATTATATGAAATAAATAATATTTTTGGGATTTTTTGGGAAAATAAAATATTTTAACATTTTTGTGAATTATTAAAAAAAGAATCAACTCAAAATCATTAAAACTCAGAGAGAAATTAATTTTTGAATCAATTAAACAAAATCACAAAATTCAAATATTTGAATATATGAAAAATGGCGCCAAGAACAGCTGAAGAACACGCGCGTGTTCTTGGTTTTTCAGATTTGCATTTTCTATCCAATCTCCATGAATACGTAATCATATCATGTAATCCACATATCATTATGCTCGTCTCAACCTCACGATCATGTCTATATCCATTAATTTCATTTAAATTAAACATACAACAAGAAATCACGAAGAGACCTCAAGAACCCTAACTTCTGCATGAAGGCTAGGATTTTTGATACACGATTCAAACAATGCAATTAATTTAGGCTTACCTTTAGGTCGTGACAGCAAGTTCAAAGTGATTTTTGACCTGGAGGTGTTACAGATGAGTTGTGATGATCTGAACAGCTTCCCTACACCCTATGGATTGTGTTTGGATGGTTGGACTTGATTGAAATTGGCTGGATCATTTTGTGGTACCTCAGCTGCACTTTGGTTAAAACCTTGAGCAACCAGCTGGTGATTTTGTGAAATTGATGTTTCAGAAGTAATCTAAGTGTTTGATCAGCTCATATGTGATGTATGTGAGGTGTGTGAGTGATTGGTTTGATTGGAATTGCTCTCAAACTCAAAACCCGATAGTGACTTGCCTTAGAAGGCAAAATTGGAGTGAAAGAAGAGATTTTGAGGAAAGCATCGGTTAGATGGATTTGGTGTACTCAAACTGACCACAATTGAGCTCTATTTATAGTAGAGCAAGTTTGTTTTGCAAGGAATAGTGCATGGCAGCTGGTAAGTAGGTTTGGCCAATGTTGGCAAATGAAAATCCAAGTCTCCTCTAGCCATTGACTAGAGGTTAGGGCACAGAGCTTTGGTTCCCTTGGTCTTGGATAAGTCTTGACTGATTTTAGATGAGAATGGCTCAGTCCATGCCACCTTGATGGTTCCATTGAATGCCTTATTCCAAATTTGAAGTCTTGTCCCTATTTTGGCCATTCTAGGTTTAACATGCTATTTCTTGTTCCATGGACTTTGGAGGCTTGGCTCAGTGATTGTCCCCTTTAGATTCAATCCTCTGAGGTGTCCAAGTGGATATGAGCAAATGAATTTGGCTGATTTTGGCAAATCGACCAAAGTTGCAAATTCTGCCTTGCCTTGACAGATTTCAGCAAGGCAACTTGGCAATGTTGTATCTCGTGGTGTAGGTTGAATTTGGCAATGTTCTTGGCCATTTTGGAAAGCTCTTACATGATACAACAACTGTTTGAACAAGTTTGGTTTTGATCTCTTTTGATTCCAAGTGAAAAATCCCCCTACATTTGGCAAAAAGTGAGGCAGAATCTGACTTAGTGAAAATTTCACTAAGTGTTGGAAAAAGTGACATTTTCACTTTTCAGCCACTTTGATCACTCCATAACTCAAAATCCTTAATGAATTGGAATAACTTGTAGTTGAAGTTTTTGTAGGTGATAATGAGGGCTACAAATCCATCTTTGGATGAGAAAAAATGGCCTTGTGGTTTAGGAGTTATGGTCCTCCAAAGTTGGTACCTTTGCCACTTTATTTTTAACTTAGAAAATTTTCTAAGTTTTATGGTTACCCCTTTTATAAGTTATCTCACTTTTCTTGATTTTTCTTGATGAATGATGATTCAAATCATACATTAACATCATTTTAGGGTTAAAAATCCATTTTGGTGAAAAATCTCAAAAAGTCAAAGTTGACTTTTGTGCACAGTTGACTTTTTATCAGATGAATTCCAAACTGTGCAATTCTTCAGGAAATCATGTCCTTGACCTAAATCAAACTTGATGGACATGTTCCATGGGTGTCATAGGGTATATTCAATCATGTGTTAGGGTTTGGGAGCATGTCCAGGTCAAAAGTCAAAGTTACAGTTGACTTTTCCCTTAAAACCCTAATTGTGGTGCAGATGAAATTGAGACTTGTTGCTCAAACTTCTTGGATTAATCCATTGTCCCAAATGGATCAATATGGTACATTAGAGACCCTCAAATCATCTCTTGAGGTCTTGGCTCATGGTTTGTCCCAAAAGTCAACTTAGGGGTGAATTAGGTCAAGAAACCCTAATTCCTGATTTTTGATGAATGCATCCCCTGAGGCAAAATTGACTTGATGCATGGGTTCATGAGGTTCCATGAAGTATATTAGGTTATGTTTTGGATCATTGCCTTGTGACCAGATGAAAATTTCCATCTGGAGGCCCTGGTCGACCAAAACCCTAATTTGGTGACATTGTCGATCTTGAGACTTGATCCACCTAGAAGGGAGCAGCCTTGTGCTTAATCCTTGAAGTGGGAGTCCCTTTTGATCCATTGTGGATATTTAAGAGATTTAGACAAGTTGAAGATCATGTCATTTCTTGATTGATCCTTTGTCTAAGCACTCAGAGAGGGCTTGAAACCCTAATTTTGATTGTAGTGGATGCTCACCCATCTTTGGGGAGACTAATGAAGCATAAAGGTACATTCATATTGTGATGATGATTTTCACAATGATGGGAAATCTAAGTGGTCAAAATTTGGGGTATTACAACATGCATAAAAACTTTCGACTTAACTTATCATGTATGACACTAACTTTTCCCAAAGATAATCCAATCCAAATTCATAACTCATCACAAATTCTAACCATCCTCATTGTCTCATACTCTATTCCTTCCAACCAACCAAGTACTCAATATTCTTGCGATTACCAAACACTTCGAACCTAGAACCATAAAGATAATACCTCCAAATATTCCAACACAATACAACCGCAACCAATTCCAAATCCAAAATAGTATAGATCCTTTTATGAATCCTCAATTGTCGTAATCATAAGCCACGACTTTACCCTCTTGCATTAACACACTGACTAAACTCACCAAAGACGCAACCCAATACCTCACAAACGGTTCATCAGGATCACACAGAATCAAAACTGAAGCCGTAGACAACTTCTACTTTAACTCACCAAAACTTACTCACAACGAACATCCAAAACAAACGACTCACCCTTTTGCAAGTCAACTGAGATAACCGAAGTACGAACTTAGCAAAGTTTTCCATAGCCTGCAGTAACAACCAACTGAGCTCAAAAGTTTCTAATCTCCTTAACCGACTGCAGAGCCTCTCACGTAGAACTACATCTACCTTGGATAGATCCACAACAATACCATCATCGAAGATAACATAACCAAGAAAACTAACCTCTTTCAACCCAAATTCTCACTCAAATAACTTAGCATAAAACTTCGTCTCTTTTCAACACTTGTAATTCAAATCTCAAACACTGTACCTGTTCTTCCTCTGAGTTTACCTCAATCAAAACCACCACGAACTTATCCAAATAAATATGAAAGATACGATTCATCTACTCCACAAACATTACAGATTCATTACTAACACCGAATAACATCACTGAGCATTGTAATGCCCAACCAAACCAACCCTCATCCGAAAACACATCTGAAAACTATACCCAACTGACGGACATCACTGTGACTTCCTGCCAATTTCTAGAACACTACCAACGCAGATAAAACAAATATCTTAGTCCCATCTACTAAGAGTTTCCTACTTACTTAGCAGATATAAACCTCAACTATTCACCTTCGTCCAATTAAGTTCAATCTCTACTCTCTGAGAACAACCTTTAACAATACCCAATCGTTCTCTCCCAATGACTTCCCAACTTGACCAACATACCAAAAACCTCTAATCCGTCTCATCTTCTGATATAAGAATCTTCTTCGACTCAACCAAACAATCTGTAACCATTTCCTTAATTCCAAACAATTCATTTCACACACTATCAAAGCCGGAAAGACACGTCTATTCCATCCAACATAATTCTGTCTACTATCAACAAGAGATTAAGGGTGATCAGTTCCTCAATTTGTCAATAGACAGCCGACAATCATGATGGGGCATAAACCGTCTTTACCAAACTATAATAGTATTCCTTACATCCTGTGCTCAAAACTACCTAAGGCACAAATCCTTAGTTGACATAAACCTTACCTCCGCATTCCCTCCGGAACCGGGAACCACACTGTCCAAACAACACTTACAATCTTGTAACCACCGGCACACTGAGCCAACACTCCACAACTAAAGCAACTTGGAGAGGTACCAGCTTCTCCCCCACTTATCTCATTCTTACACCTGAAGACAAAGGATTAGGAAACCAGAAAGTACTGACAGTGCTTCCACACACATATCACGTACTAAGGGACAAACAACAACGACAGTATTCAACTGTCACACCAACTGACTCAACAACATGGCCGGACGGACCGACCTGTTCTGATACCACTAATGTAACACCCCAATTCCCATCGCGAATAAATAATACATAAATAAATCAGAGTAGATAAAAAAAAAAATTCCGACAGAAACAAGGATGCCACATTTTAAAGTAAGAAAACACAATCCCTGCTCAATTATTTGATACATAACACATAATAGAGAAAATCATTAACGGGAAACTTTTTCCATCTAAAGGGAAAGGTCAATTATGGAATAAAGCGGAAAGATCCATAACCGACTTGTTCTACAAAATAAATCATTTTAGAACATCAACTATATATACAAAGTACTACAAAATACATTCAACAAATGTATACATATATATATATATATATATATATATAATCGTTCCCCGACTCCTGTGCTACGTATCAGAGCAGACACCAAGACCGACAATCAAACGGATGGCTAATCTTCACAAAAAGACCTCCAGCAACTATAATCTACAATGCCTCATAGAGCCTTATAAAACAGCAGAAGGGTGAGAAATAACAACTAAAATCAAGATTGCATAATAATATGCAAATACATAACAATTCACATGCATAGCTATTCTCACCACAAACACCACATACTAATACATATAACATACCACATATATGTAACATATATCTATTAATCCAACAATATAGCATATATCAAGTATCCAATATACTCACATATTTACACATAAGACATGCCAAGTCATAACATTTAGAAACACATCACATAGCATATGTCTACGCATAATACATATTATCCACAACCAATGCATTTATCACATATGCACATCAAATCACCAATGCTATCACAATCTCAACACATAACAAATCGATGCACAATTTCCACACATAATCAATCAAATCATGATTTTCCACACATAATGCATCCATTCACAATTCTCACACATAATCAATCAAATCATGATTTTCCACACATAATGCATCCATGATTTATGCAAATGCACAGAGACCGACACAACGACTCTATGCAAATGCCTTGCGGTACCGACTTCCAACATTTCTCAATACTAGTTCACTCAGGATCTCTGCTGGAACCATCTCTCGTTACATCACTGTAACTCCCCATCGGGCATACGATGTTTCCCGTCGCTCACACCCCACACGGGCACACGACGTTTATGGATCGCTTTCGGTCCTCTTATTTTTAAGGCGATTCATACCTCTTATTTTTAAGGCGCACGATCCGATCGCTCACACCCCACATGGGCACACGATCGTCTATAACCATCGTTTTCGGTCCTCTTATTTTTAAGGCGATTCATACCTCTTATTTTTAAGGCGCACGATGTTATAGCAGATTCCCTCTGGAATCAATTTGTCACTCAGGACGTCACAAGAATGCATATCATGATGCTTGGCATACAATGACTCATGACATTCAAATGCACACTTATACACATCCATAATCATGCATATATTTCAACTCATCAATTCCATACATTCACAATTCAACAATATGAATTTTCTCATCATCATTATTCATGCATTGAAACAATTCAAACAATGCATTTCAAACCATAATGGCCACCACACAACATACATTGAATTTCACATAAACAATGCATTTCATCACAAACCACAAACCACAACAATCATACAATCATAATTACTTCCACAAGGGATTCACACCACAAAGGCTATCCACAGCACATCATAACAACATACATTGATATTCAGTCAAACAATGTATTTTACCACACAACAACATCATTAATCACGCATCGAGGTCTAATCCAAAACAATGCACATATTTGCCATAAAGCCACAAACCATCATCACAACATTACATCATGTATATTCACATCATATAGCGGCACACAAGCTACACATTACATAACAATAGCACAACATATAGTAAAACACCAACCGCACGCATTTAACGCAATAAAAACCCGACAACCCGACTATTTTTCAAAAACATGAATTAACTAAATCATATTTTACCCTCCAAACCATTTTTAATAGAAAGAATATTTTATAAGCTTTCCAACGCTTCGAACGGGGGTCAAAACGGACTTACGGTTCAAAAGTTACAATCGAAACAATTTTGAAAGAAAAACCTACAGCAGGGCTGACACGGCCACCCGTGTGGTGTGACACGGCCAGTGTCACCCAAAATTCCAAATTTCATTTTTTTCGCGTTTCCACCCTCCATAGGCAGCAGGCTGACACGGCCCCCCGTGTTGTGTGACACGGGTCGTGTCAGGGCCCAGAAAAATGCATTTTTATCGTCGGAAGCCTTCCGGACCTCCGATTTCGATTCCGTAAAAAGTCCCGGTCTCAGAATTCGAAATACTACAATATTTTCACCATTAAATAGTCATCCAACATATTTTCCATTTTTGAAATATTTTGAAACATAGTTTTATCAATTTAACCCAATTCCAAACTCGATCAAAATCACTCGAAAACACCCAAACAACCATTCCCGATTAATTCCTATCCTTACCCGATTAAATATCAACCTATACCAATGTTACCAGACATATCCAAACACTTTTACTCGATCACAACATCAATTTGCACAAAAACATCAATATATGTCAAAAACTCAAAAGTTACAGATTCAACTCGGTTCAATCAAACGATCACGCTAAATCACGACCCAACATCACTCGACTCTACTACGCGATTTATTCCGACTTTCGTCCGTAAAAACATCGATTTCTACTCATTTTTACCATTTCGACCTAAAATGAAAACTATAAGAAAATATCCAAAACAATCCAAGAAAACATACACATATACATACACAAGCAAGATATAATTGAAACTTCTCACCCTTACCCGATTATTCGTGCTTTAAACGGATGAATTCCTGATTTTTCCTCTTTCTCCTCTTCTCTCTTTCTTTCTTCTCCTTCTTTCTCTTTTTCTCTTCTCTTTCTCTTTTTCTTTTTCCTTACTATTTTTCTCTCTTTTCTATTTATATAAAAACATAAAACTTACCCAAGCAAAAGACCAAAATACCCCTACTCTCAAATATCTCGCAAACGCTCTCAAAATGCGATAAAACATAAACAACGATGAAAAATAATATATTGTCAAATAAAAGTCAAGAATAAAATAGTATAAAAATGAAACTAATTAAATCGACTCGATTAAATAAATAAGACAAAACGGGGCGTTACACTAACTTACTGAAGTTATGTAACTGATTATGATTTGTGGTTTTAACTTGTTGTTTCAACCTGCTGATATGATTGGTTTCTCCTTATGTGCTAAAACTTATGCTATGTGTTCAAGCTTGTATGGAAACTCTCAATATGCCATCTGATTTACATTTAGGTTGAGCTATTGTTGCCTTGTTGTTCAAGTCATGTGTGTGAGTTTTGTGAAACTGATCCTCTTGTCTAAGTAATAGAGCACATCCTTCATATTTGTTTATGTGAGAAGTAACATGGTGCCCCTTTGTGATAACTGACTGCTTGTGTGTATGTACCTGCTGATGTTGGACTCTAAAATGGAAGTTGGTTGTGAACTCATTTTGACATAGTACCACATTCATACGCCTTTTCACATCTTATTGTGCATGCAAATTGCTATGCCATGTTCACATTGTTGTCATTATTGATTGGTGATTAGTTAGCATATATAAGCCATGATGTGTATGTTCTCACTTTGTTAAGCTTGTTTTGTCCATGTGCCTGTCTAAATCTCATAATGATACCTTATCTGTATGCACACTAACCATTTGGTATTGTTGATACTTTGTCCTCATATGTCACCAATATCTAGCTGTTATTACATTTTCTGCTTTGTTTTGGTCAGTGCTAATGTCCAAAGGATTTGATATCTGATGTCTCGTTTACATTAACCATCATGCCATGAATATGTATCACAACCTGTCCTTGCCCTTGCATTAAGCTGTTAGTCAATTTTGAACTTATGTTTGTTGCTATGTCATAACCATGTCCTACAACCTTTCTCATAATTTTGTCCTATGATAACATGTTGTTTCTACATGCTTGAACTATCACCTGATACATATCTTCCATGATAATGCATGAACACATTCCCAATGCATCTCTACTCATGCTACTTATTTTTGGGCTAAATTCATTTATGTACTGGTGACTGATATGTGAACTAGAGATTTCCTGAAATTTTGTTTACTGCCATCATGCTAGCCTTGGTAGATTTAATGTATGCAAGGTTTTAATGTGTTTGGTTCAACGTGAATATGTTGTGCTATCTTTTCATATGTCTGTCTAGCAAGTACTCAACTTATGTAAATTCATGCTTTGATGTGTGCTCAATATATGTGTATAAGTATGTTGGTCTTTGCACTAAAAGTTGTGTATGTGGTCAGAAGGTTGGAAATTTGAAACATATCTTCAATATATGTTCTGTGTTGCCTGGTAACAGCCTGTATTCATGTATTGATGTTTGTGGATTGTGGTCTCTAAGATGATATTTGACTGTGATTCCATCTTGTCATAACACTGCTTCCAGGCACCTTTTCACATCTTAATTGTGTACACAGACTGCCATGACATGTTCACATTGCTGTCATTATTGATTGGTGTTTAATTTGCATACCTAAACTCAGGATATATCTGTTCTTGCTTTGTTAAGCCTATTTTCTTGTCCATGCGTCTGTTTTAAAACTCTTGAGGACTGTAAAGCTTACCATGATTCCATTAATATATCTGATACCATCTTGCCACATTTGGTGTTATAAGTCATGTATGCAAATTGTCAAAATGCTCCCTGGTGTTACTAAGCTTTGTGTCTATTTTGTGTGCATAAATTCATGTTTTGAGGTGTAACCAGACTGTGCAAGCTCTTAAACTTGGTTATGTGTGTTAACTTTTGATTCATATTTTGCTTTGTATCCAAGTTTGTTCAGACTATTGGCATACTACTTGCCTTAAATCAATTTGACCTAAGAAGGTGAGAATCATACATGGAGCCATCCATTTCTTGAAATTCTGATGTCTTGCCATAAAATAGCTAACTCTTTGATATATTTTCCCTACACCATGAATGCTTGACTGTCTGGCCTAAACATAATTTGAGTAAGTCGTTGTCATTAAATCTACATGCTTATTTTGCCCAAATGCATCTGTTTGGTTCATATGACCCTTGGCCATCAGGATGTATATTGGCTCAAGTTGTTCATCATTTAAAACACCATTTATGTTTTGTTCTGATCTCTGCTTATTCACTCCCAATTGATGACCTGCATTTTTGAATCTCTTTATTGATACATGTGGATTGATATATTGTTTATTTCAACACCTGAAATTGACATGTTCTTTTTCATTGCTTACACTTATGTATTATTGTGTATGAGTTGGTTGTGCATTCACATTAGTTATGGTTCTATTGATAATGTCGTGGCTGGTATCAAACAGAAATGATCATTTGTTCTCTATTATTTTGATCTGTCAACATTCTGGTTGGAATTTCCTATAGTGATCAATTCTCATGTTTATTTCCCTCTGATGACAACACCTAGCTTTGCTCACCATATTCTGATCAAACAACTTATATTTGTACTCCAAGCCGATTCCATGTGTATAATACATATTCATCTGCTCTGTAACCTTGATCAAGATAGTTTGGAGGTTATTTCAAGTAGCAGCCCCTTTCCTCATTCATCTATGCCTAATATGGATAAATGGATTCTCATTCATGAATTATAATGTGAATTTTCTTATTATGTTTTGTTGTGGATCATTATGATTAGTTGATAACTTATTTGTATGTGTTTATTTATGTTGAACTTCTGGTTTTGTTGGTTTCAATCATGGTTGTTGACAGCCAAAATTTGGTTTTGTGTATCATGCTTTCATGAATTGTGACAATTTTCGCTTGCCAAGACCTAAGTTTTTATGGAATGAGGATAATGGTCGGATGTAACAGCCACCCCAATGGCAAGCACACACATACACACACCCATTTGACCCTTAGGACTGGGGTTCGAATCCCCCTCGCCCCAGTCCTTTTGTTTTAATTTTCCAAAAATACTATGTTTCCACATATATTGTTTCGTGTCTATAACCTGTTAAGTATGCGGGCGTTGGCAGGAGTGGCAATGTTTTGGGTCTGCATGCGCAAGGTCATGGGTTCAATACCCATGGGGGATCTCTCCTATTATTTTTATAACATGTTGTTTTGTTTACATTTATGGTTTGTACTTGAACTTCAAAATTCCATAACTCAACCATTTTTTATCTTTTTTCACTCATTCTTTTTGCTAAATATTTCTTAATGAGTCTACTTTTTGAATGTAAAAAGGAATTAATGAAAATCAACTTTTTTTAGGTACTTGTTGTAACACCCCAATTCCCATCGCGAATAAATAATACATAAATAAATCAGAGTAAATAATAATTTATTTTTCCGACAGAAACAAGGATGCCACAATTTTGAAAGAAAACACAATCCCTGCTCAATTATTTGATACATAACACAAAATGGAATAAATGTAGAAGGGAAACTTTTTCCATATAAAAGGAAAGTTCAATTATGGAACAAAGCGGAAAGATCCATAACTGAGTTGTTTTACAAAATAAATCATTTTATAACATCAAAATATTCATACAAAGGAAATACAAAATAGATCCTACAATTGTATACATATAAAGGTAATACAAAATATATTCAACAAAAATATACATATATAATAAAAGCGTTCCCCGACTCCCGTGTTACGTATCAGAGCAGACAGACCGACAAAGGATGGAAGACTAATCTTCACAAAAGCCTCCAAGATACTAATCTGCAATTGCCTCATAGAGCAACAAACCACAGCAGAAGGGTGAGAAATAACAACTAAATCAAGATTGCATAATAATATGCAACACATATAAATTCACATGCATAATTATTCTCACCACAAGCATCACATACTAATACACCTAGCATATATCAATTACACCAACATAAACACATATTCACGCATAAGGCACACCAAAGTCATAACATATGTAAACACCCCACCACATCACATAACATATGTCTATGCATAACACATATTATCCACAACCAATGCATTTATTACGTATGCACATCAATTCACCAATTCAGACATAAATCTCAACACATACTTAGTCAATTCACAATTTCCCACACATAATCAATCCATTCATGATTTATGCAAATGCAAAGAGACCGACACAACGACTTTATGCAAATGAAATGCGGTACTATCCATCCATTATTCTCATCATCAGTTCACTCAGGAACTATTGGAATCATTGCTTGTTACTTAGTGTAACTCCCCGTCGGGAAAACGATGTTCCCCGTCGCTTTAGGTCCTCTTGGTATAAGGCTCACGACGTTTATGGATCGCTTTAGGTCCTCTCGGTATAAGGCTCACGATGTTATAACGGATTCCCTCTGGAACCGTTTCGTCGCTCACACCCACTAGGGCACATGACATCACAAGAATGCATATCACGATGCTTGGCATACAATGACTCATGACATTCAAATGCACACATATATGCAACCATGTGAACCAATCCAACATCCATAATCATGCATTCACAATCAAACACAACACAATGCATTTTCTTGCCCTTAGGCCACAAACCATCATCACAACATTTCATCACAATCCACAAACCACAACAATTCCACAAAACATCATAACAACATACATTGATATTCAATCAAACAATGTATTTTTCCATACAACAACATCATTATCACATGCAGCAACATCATATAACAGCACACAAGTCATACGATATATATCAAAAGCATATTGCATGATAACACATCAAATACACGCAATTACAACGGTAAAAGTCGACAAAATGACACATTTCCAAATTCCCGACATAATTCAATCGGCCACCAATCCCAAAACCATTTTAATAAGAAAGAGCATTTCATAAGCTTTCCAACGGTACCAAGAACGCCTCGATCCGAGTTACGGATCAAAAGTTATGAATTTTCAAAGAAAAGAATTTATTGAGAAACAGCCAGATTCGCCTGGCGACTTAAGATTTCGCCTGGCGGATCCCCCTTCGCCAACACTTCGCTTGGCGAACCACAAATTTAGAAAAACCCCAAGAGTTACAGAAGCTAACCCATTTCTGTCTTTCCGATTTCGCCTGGCGACTTATGATTTCGCCTGACGAATACCCCTTCGCCAGCACTTCGCCTGGCGAACTAGTGGCGAGACCTAATTCGCCTAGCGAATTTCCAATTCGCCTGGCGAATCGCACCAGAACCAGAATTTTCTGCCGCGGGTTATAGGGTTCTAAAACCCCCAAAATCCCATTTTTCATCCCAAATCAATTCCAACAGCAAAACAAGTATCAACAATTGTTCATAAACACAGTGTGATCATACAACACAATTTATATCGAATTCCGACCGTGAAAACATCGATTTCCAATCATTTGTTCATCAATTTATCAAATGAGAAAAAGTTGTAAAACAACCAAAACAATTACAACAAACAACACATATACATACACAAGCAAGATATAATTGAAACTTCTCACCCTTACCCGATTAATCGCGATTGAAACGGAGATTTCCTCGATTTTCCTCTTTCTCCTCTTCCCTCTTTCTTTCTTCTCCTTTTCTTTCTCTTCTTTTTCCCTTCGCTCTATTTCTCTCTAATCTCTATTTATATAAAAATATCTAAACCCCGAAAAGACTATTTTACCCCTCAGCTCAAATATCTCGCAGACGCTCTCAAAACGTGATAAAACATAATAACGATGAAAAATAATATATTGTCAAATAAAAGTCAAGAATAAAATAATATAAAAATAAAAATAATTAAATCGACTCGATTAAATCAATCTAACAAAACTGGGGCGTTACAACTCTCCCCCACTTAGACATTTTCGTCCTCGAAAATATAACTGATACGAACAACTCCGGATATGACTCTCACATCCGACTAACAAACTATCATGCCAACAAAAAGGCACACCACGAATAACACAAACTGGCAAACCACCTTGCTAACAGCAACTACTACAACGACACGACAACAGTAACAACAGCAACGACAAGATGCAAAGCCCATACAATGCAACTGACGACCAACTCACAACTCAAAGAATACCCAAGTTATGAACACACACAGGAATCAGCTACTCGCGCTCGAACCAACACAATTGGAATAAAGCAACAACGCAAACAAGAACATAAAGTTCCACAACACAACATCATTTCGACAACCTCTACATAACCCCAATACTAACATCCTTGTCACACAAAAATATTACAACAATGCTATGATTCCCCAATCGGACATATAACCAAAATATCCATCCACATAGTAGCCCGTGAATAATATTTAAACCTTTCACCTAACACTTTCATTCTGAAACGTCCAATGGTCTCATCACGCCTACATGTTTCCAATGTTCAGCCTATGAACTCTTGCAAGTCACACACGCATACACAAAATGTGCCACACCACGCTTCCGCTGCGCACTCTAATTACTCGTAACTATCAAATCTACCAATGTCATATCCAAGGTCTAACTCTTCCTCATATTCACCAAAAATCACTGTTCACTGTTAATATACCCAACCTCACACTCGACTATGTTATCTCACACACCAGACACAAGTCTCTGAACTGCACAAATAATTTTAATTCTCTGACCATCAAAACAACCATATGCAAAGACTATCAACTTAACTCTTCAGGCACAACATTAGCTTTTCCCCGAAGGATAATCCAAGCCAAATTCATAACTCGTCACGAATTCTAACCCTCCTCGTTGTCTCATACTCTATTCCTTCAGACCAAACAAGTACTCTAAACTCTTGTGATTACCAAACACTTCGAACCTAGAACCACAAAGATAATACCTCCAAATATTCCAACACAATACAACCGCAACCAATTCCAAATCTAGAATAGTATAGACCTTTTTTTTAATCCTCAATTATCTTAAAGCATAAGCCACGACTTTACCCTCTTGCATTAACACACTGCCTAAACTCATCAAAGACGCATCCTAATACCTCACAAACGGTTTATCCGGATCACGCAGTATCAAACTGGAGCCATAAACAACTTCTACTTTAACCCTCTCAAACTTTCCTCACAATGAACATCCAAAACAAACGACTCACCCTTTGCAAGTCAACTGAGATAACATAAGTACGAACTTAGCAAGGTCTTCCCTAGCCTGCAGTAACAACCAACTAAGCCCAAAAATTTCTAATCTCCTTAACCAACTTCGGAGCCTCTCATTGTAGAACTGCATCTACTTCCGATGGATCTATTAACCATAC
Source organism: Lathyrus tuberosus (assembly GCA_022829125.1). NCBI lineage: Eukaryota > Viridiplantae > Streptophyta > Magnoliopsida > Fabales > Fabaceae > Lathyrus > Lathyrus tuberosus. The sequence goes on along the minus strand of JALAZF010000092.1, from coordinate 2,961,706 downwards.
TCTCATCTGAAATAACATATCCAAGAAAACTAACCCTTTTCAACCCAAATTCTCACTTGAATAACTTAGCATAAAACTTCGTCTCTTTTCAACACTTGTAATTCAAATCCCAAACACTCTACCTGTTCTCCCTCTGAGTTTTATAACAGATCCGAATATCCTCAATCAAAGCCATTACGAATTTATCCAAATAAATATGGAAGATACGATTCATATACTCCACAAACATTCCAGACGCATTACTATCACCGAACAACATCACTGCACCTTGTAATGCCCAACCAAATTCCAAAAGATATAAATTCTTAAAGCTTCTGCAAAAAATTTCACTGGGTAACTGGCTACTTACATACAAGCTTAACTGAGTAAATAACAGCCTATTCCGATGATAACAAACATAACCAGTCACATGAAATCGATCAAAGCCTCAACTCACACAAATTCACCACTCTTATCAAACTTTCCAAACAATTATAATTTCTATCAAACTCAACCAAATCATTCCAGTCATCTATTCATGAAAGTGGACACTTATTCTCAATCGTTACCTTATTCAACTGTCAGTAATCCATACACAATTTCTTCTCTTGACTGTCCAATTCCACAAATTCCAACATGTAGCAACAACCAACCCAAAAGAACTCTCAAATATTACATCCACACCTAGGGTTTTCTAAAGATTTCCATTAATGCCCGAAAACTTTAAAAACTCCAAAACTCACCAAAACTCTAAGTTTTGCTTTCCATAGTCTCAATACCATCATACACATCATGCTTGTTATTCCATTCAATCACCCTTCCTTTTTTCTACTAACAAAGCTGGAGCTCTCTAAGACAACACACTTGGTCTCACAAATCCCTTTTCCAGTAAATCTTCCAACCGCTCTTTCAATCTGAGTTTCACTTTCTAAAAGTTCTTCTACTTACTTAGCAGATCCAACCCTCAAATCTTCCCCTTCGTCAAATTTGAGTTCACACTCTACTCTCTGAGAACAACCATTAACGATACCCAATCTTTCTCTCTCAATGACTTCCCAACTGGACCAACATACCAAAACCTTTAATCCGCCTCATCTTCCGATATTAGAATCTTCATCGACTCAACAAAACAATATGTACTCATTTTCTCAATTCCAACCAATTCATTGCACACACTATCAAAGCCGAAAAGACACGTCTATTCCATCCAACATAATTCCGTCTACTATCAACAAGAGATTAAGGGTGATCAGATCCTCAATTTGTCAATAGACAGCCGACAATCATGATGGGGCATAAACCATCTTTACCAAACTATAATAGCATTTCTTGCATCTTGTGCATGAAACTACCTAAGGCACAAATCCTTAGCTGACATAAACCTTACCTCCACATTCCCTCCGGAACCGGGAACAACACTATCCAAACAACACTTACACCCTTGCAACCAACGACACACTGAGCCAACACTCCACAACTGACGCAACTTGGAGAAGCACCAGCTTCTCCCCCACTTATCTCATTCTCAAACCTAAAGACAAGGATTAAAAAAACCAGAAAGTACTGACAGTGTTCACACACATATCACGTACTAAGGGACAAACAACCTCGACAGTATTCAACTGTCACACCAACTGACTCAACAACTTGGCCGGACAGACCAACCTGCTCTGATACCACTATTATAACACCCCAATTCCCATCGCGAATAAATAATACATAAATAAATCAGAGTAAATAAAAATTTATTTTTCCGATAGAAACAAGGATGACACAATTTTGAAAGAAAACACAATCCCTACTCAATTATTTGATACATAACACAAAATGGAATAAATGTAGAAGGAAAACTTTTTCCATATAAAAGGAAAGTTCAATTATGGAATAAAGCGGAAAGATCCATAACTGAGTTGTTTTACAAAATAAATCAATTTATAACATCAAAATATTCATACAAAGGAAATACAAAATAGATCCTACAATTGTATACATATAAAGGTAATACAAAATATATTCAACAAAAATATACATATATAACAAAAGTGTTACCCGACTCCCATGTTACGTATCAGAGCAGACATACCGACAAAGGACGGATAACTAATCTTCACAAAAGCCTCCAAGATACTAATCTGCAATTGCCTCATAGAACAACAAACCACAGCATAAGGGTGAGAAATAACAACTAAATCAAGATTACATAATAATATACAACACATATAAATTCACATGCATAATTATTCTCACCACAAGCATCACATACTAATACACCTAGCATATATCAATTACACCAACATAAACACATATTCACACATAAGGCACACCAAAGTCATAACATATGGAAACACCCCACCACATCACATAGCATATGTCTATGCATAACACATATTATCCACAACCAATGCATTTATCACGTATGCACATCAATTCACCAATTCAGACATAAATCTCAACGCATACTCAATCAATTCACAATTTCCCACACATAATCAATCCATTCATGATTTATGCAAATGGAAAGAGACCGACACAACGACTCTATGCAAATGCAATACGGTACCATCCATCCATCATTCACATCATCAATTCACTCAGGAACTATTGGAATCGTCGCTTGTTACTTAGTGTAACTCCCCGTCGGGCAAACAATGTTCCCCGTCGCTTTAGGTCCTCTTAGTATAAGGCTCATGATGTTTATGGATCGCTTTAGGTCCTCTCGGTATAAGGCTCACGATCCGATCGCTTTAGGTCCTCTTTGTATAAGGCTCACGGTCGTCTATAATCATCGCTTTAGGTCTTCTCGGTATAAGGCTCGCGATGTTATAGCGGATTCCCTCTAGAACCGTTTCGTCGCTCACACCCACTAGGACACACGACATCACAAGAATGCATATCATGATGCTTGGCATACAATGACTCATGACATTCAAATGCACACATATATGCAACCATGTGAACCACTCCAGCATCCATAATCATGCATTCACAATCAAACACAACACAATGCATTTTCTTGCCCTTAGGCCACAAACCATCATCACAACATTTCATCACAATCCACAAACCACAACAATTCCACAAAACATCATAACAACATACATTGATATTCAATCAAACAATGTATTTTTCCATACAACAACATCATTATCACATGCAGCAACATCATATAACAGCACACAAGTCATACGATATATATCAAAAGCATATTGCATGATAACACATCAAATACACGCAATTACAATGGTAAAAGTCGACAAAACGACACATTTCCAAATTCCCGACATAATTCAATCGGCCACCAATCCCAAAACCATTTTAATAAGAAAGATCATTTCATAAGCTTTCCAACGGTACCAAGAACGCCTCGATCCGAGTTACGGTTATTCGCCAGGCGAAATCGTAAGTCGCCAGGCAAAATCACCCAACATCGCTCACAACACAGGTTATGTCTAACGCAAAGTTGAGAGAACAACCGTGTTACCATTGCCGATACTTTCGTAGGCTAGCTCAAGGCACAGAGGCATTAAGTTCTGACGCCTATTGAAGATTGTTAGCCCTAAATCTATCTCTAGAATCTAGAACCTAACAGACAATCATCCCTAATCGAAGTTTGCGACGGTTATCTCTAACGCAACCCAAACCCCGCGCATAAAGCAAAAATCAGAGACAATCACCAATAGAGATTTGTAAAGCAAGTTTCATATAACGCCATGGGCGACAAATATACATGAGTTTACATCAAATACATATACACAACCCAACCATAAAGAAAAACACAAAGAAAAAGAGAAATGAACCAAACATCTCGCGGATTGTCAGAGCCGGTCGACGATCAATTCACCCCGGTTCATCCGTATGCATGCTCCACAGTTGTTTTATAAGCTAATCTACTGAAAAAATGAAGTTTGATGGAGTTGGAGCAAGAATCCCCAAAACCATAACCTAAAAAATGATGAAAATGACTAAAATAGGCAAAATTGGCTTTCCCGGTTCGCCTAGCGAGCCCCCGTTTGCCTAGCGAACGTAAACTGCCTTAAAATTGTGTTTTTTCACGCTTCTGGAACTTTTTATTCGCCCGGGTTCGCCTAGCGAACTCACCAACGAATGCGCTCGCCTCCTGGTTCGCCTAGCGAACATGACAGCAAACCAGAACTTGTTTTCTTCATAACTTTTGAACCGTAACTCCGATTGACGCACGGTTTGAAGCGCTGGAAAGCTTATTCAATGCTCTTTATGAATATGGAAAAATATATTTACTTGAATACCTACAAAAATGAGATAAAATCAATTAAACTCAATGATATTTACACGATACGCAATATATACACTAAAACGTAAAGTAAACGTAATTATAAACAAATGGGGTTTATTTGAACGATATTAACCAAAACGTGTCGATAAGTGTAACAAAACTTATATACAAAAATAGGTACATTTTGCACTTATAAAACTCTCCCCAACTTACATAATTGTTTGTCCTCAAACAAGAATCAAACAACTCAACGAAACCGAGTGATAACCAAAGAATCACGAATCAACAAGTGTTGAAAAATGGAAAACAAATGTATGGTTCAAATGAAAAACGGTACACACAAAGTAAATACTTACCACTAAACTACGACGATAACATAGTCACGAAACAAATGCAAAATACAAAAATCATGCCAAAAATTCTAAAACAACACAAGTTCAAATGTGAATCACACCTAGCAAAAACAATCATCGGTAGATGAAAAACACAAAATGAGGTACTTATCACTCACACAACAATCGTGCAAACAATAGACTAAATTATGCACGCATCCAAAAATTCACATTGAACATATAAAGGAAAGAATCACAAGGACTTTCAAGGTTGTAGTGTGGTCGGGTAAACAAACAAGGGGCAATTTCTAAAGGTAATTGAAACAAAAACTTGCCTAAACCTAAGGGAGTGATCAACTCACAAAGACTCAAACACAAAAATTCCAATCAACTTCTTCCAAAATCCCAAGTGTTACACAAAACACAATACTTATTTAGCACAATTATTTGAACTCTTTTTGTTTCATTTTTCAAGGATTTTCTGTTTCTTTCTTTTTCTCTTTTTTTTCTTTTCTTTTTCATATTTTTCTTTTTTTTTCATTTTTTTTCTTTTTTTTTCTTCTTTTTCATCCTCATAGAAAACAACCAATGAGTAAACAATCATTCTCTCCCCAACTTGAATTCAACCACATCATCATGTGAATACTCCCTACTTTCTAAGGCAAGGTAAAAATCCATACAACAACATAAAGTTGAGGTCCAAGAAAAAACAAAATCCAATCAAAAATAAGTGAACTAAATAATCATAGACAAGCATTAAGTTCAAATAAAACATGGATCAAAAAACTCAAAGAGGTTACAAATTCTCACACACTCACAAGGTTAATGACTATTTGGCTAGGTAGTTGTGCTCAAGATGAAACAAAATGCCTTGATCCTTTTCATGCTTTCATATAATCAACACAAACAAAAGATTAAGCATAATAAAATCCAGTTAAAACAAGAATGTTGGTACTCCGTGCATATATGAACAATAGAAGGCTTCCTCACAAAAAGGGTGGGAACTAAAGTGATTCATAATTGAACAAGTATACAAAAGAATGAATGGCATGCAAGTTTGTAAAAAGCCTAAGTATCATGAATATGCTAAAGTCAAGAAAGCGATAAACACATACCTCGGAGGTGTACAAAACTTAACAATATCATTACCATACATCCGCAAGTTGAAATGATCAAACTTGGAAACATCACCAAATTTCCTAAAGCTACTCAAAACAAGCTCATTGACAAACGCGAAAACTATTAATATACACAAACTGAAAAACTGGCAGAAAATTCATTAAACAAGTTGTAAAGTGAAGATTTGAGAATTTTACGAAAAATCTGAGTATAACTTGTTTAATGAATACTCACCACACTACATAAACTAAACAACAACAAAAGAAAAGAATACACCATGCTTGTTTTACGTCATAAGCTCGACGCCTTTACAATGCTTAGCTAGTAACTTCCTTCCTTCATGCCATAGTGATGCCTCACCGCGCAAACCAAAAGCAAGTGCCCTAACCAAACACTTAAACAAACATTACGGGAACAAAATGTATACAACACTTGAACAAACATAATGGAAACAGACAATATATACGATATATACAAAACTCAAAAACAAAGAAACTATCGCAATGCGATTCAATATCATAACCAATCCCCGGCAACGGCGCCATTTTGTTGGTTACAGAATAGGGCAAGCAACAAAAATATTTATTTTCGGAAGAATTTCCTCCGGGATTTATGTCGTGTCCACAAAGATCGGTTCGAGGGAAAGAATGTCGTTCGACAGTCTCTCGCGTTAATGAGTTTGGGTTTAAAATGGTTTAAAACAAGAAAACAGAAAAGTAAACATTAAAACATAACAAGAAATTCATTCTTCAGAGACAAGAAACTTATCAGGCGTGCACATAATCGACTCCTCACAAACTTAAACTTACCGACCAGTTATACTCAACCTACAATACTCCTCAATATCACCCAGCATCGCTCACAACACAGGTTATGTCTAACGCAAAGTTGAGAGAACAACCGTGTTACCATTGCCGATACTTTCGTACGCTAGCTCAAGGCACAGAGGCATTAAGTTTCGACGCCTATTGAAGATTGTTAGCCCTAAATCTATCTCTAGAATCTAGAAACTAACAGACAATCATCCCTAATCGAAGTTTGCGACGGTTATCTCTAACGCAACCCAAACCCCGCGCATAAAGCAAAAATCAGAGACAATCACCAATAGAGATTTGTAAAGCAAGTTTCATATAACGCCATGGGCGACAAATATACATGAGTTTACATCAAATACATATACACAACCCAACCATAAAGAAAAACACAAAGAAAAAGAGAAATGAACCAAACATCTCGCGAATTGTCAGAGCCGGTCGACGATCAATCCACCCCGGTTCATCCGTATGCATGCTCCACAGTTGTTTTCTAAGCTAATCTACTGAAAAAATGAAGTTTGATGGAGTTGGAGCAAGAATCCCCAAAACAATAACCTAAAAAATGATGAAAAATGACTAAAATTGGCAAAATTGGCTTTCCCGGTTCGCCTAGCGAGCCCCCGTTCGCCTAGCGAACGTAAACCGCCTTAAAATTGTGTTTTTTCACGCTTCTGGAACTTTTTATTCGCCTGGGTTCGCCTAGCGAACTCACCAGCGAATGCGCTCGCCTCCTGGTTCGCCTAGCGAACATGACAGCAAACCAGAACTTGTTTTCTTCATAACTTTTGAACCGTAACTCCGATTGACGCACGGTTTGAAGCGCTGGAAAGCTTATTCAATGCTCTTTATGAATATGGAAAAATATCTTTACTTGAATACCTACAAAAATGAGATAAAATCAATTAAACTCAATGATATTTACACGATACGCAATATATACACTAAAACATAAAGTAAACGTAATTATAAACAAATGGGGTTTATTTGAACGATATTAACCAAAACGTGTCGATAAGTGCAACAAAACTTATATACAAAAATAGGTACATTTTGCACTTATCACTGGCGAATCGCACCAGAACCAGAATTTTCTGTCACGAGTTATAGGGTTCCAAAACCCCCAAAAATCCCATTTTTCATCCCAAATCAATTACAACAGCAAAACAAGTATCAACAATTGTTCATAAACACAGTGTGATCATACAACACAATTTATATCAAATTCCGACCGTGAAAACATCGATTTCCAATCATTTGTTCATCAATTTATCAAATGAGAAAAATTTGTAAAACAACCAAAACAATTACAACAAACAACACATATACATACACAAGCAAGATATAATTGAAACTTCTCACCCTTACCCGATTAATCGCGATTGAAACGGAGATTTTCTCGATTTTCCTCTTTCTCCTCTTCCCTCTTTCTTTCTTCTCCTTTTCTTTCTCTTCTTTTTCCTTTCTTTCTATTTCTCTCTAATCTCTATTTATATAAAAATATCTAAACCCCAAAAAGACTATTTTACCCCTCAGCTCAAATATCTCGCAGACGCTCTCAAAACGCGATAAAACATAATAACGATGAAAAATAATATATTGTCAAATAAAAGTCAAGAATAAAATAATATAAAAATAAAAATAATTAAATCGACTCGATTAAATCAATCTAACAAAACTGGGGCGTTACACTTATTCATGTTGAAAGTGGAAGGTCTTTTTAGGGTTTCTACCATGAACACATTTGGCTTCTTTATTTCTCTTGCCATGTTATCTTTGTTCATCTTGGTTAGATAATGTATAAAATTTTTTGTTCTAACCTTGCATAATGTTTTACCTTTTGTTTCATTTGGATGCTTTGACATTTAATATCACATCTTCATGTAAATATCCATATAACCTTCTTTGTTTCATAAAATTGTTATTCTCCTCCTCTCCTTCCAAAGGAAAGTCTTTCTATTGACCTCAAAGTCATAGATATCTCATAATCAACCCTTGACCTCATAGTCATAGGTGTTCACATCCTCCGTGACCTCATAGTCATAGGACCCCCTCTTGACCTCATAGTCATAGAGCCATCTCTTAAACCTTTGACCTCATAGTCATAGGTAGGCTTTGACCTCATAGTCATAGCCATTCTCCCTTGGCCTCATAGCCAATCATCCTATAACTTAGAATTAAGTTAGAGTTCTTGGACTCTATGTGAACTCATCATCTTGAGTATTCACTTCCCCGTCACAATTTAGACTTAGAGAGTTTCTTAAACTCTAAATGAGCTCACACTCATTTCCCCCTTGGAACTTTAACCACAGTCAATGGTTCCTCAAATTCACCCCTAGTTAGGTGAACTACGGTTGCTCTGATTCTTTAGTCAGATACGTAGGCACAAGATGCAACGTCTTGGCGAGCAAACTTAGTGTACATACCCTTAGGTCTTTACCTTCACCTTAGCATAGATATCTTAGCAAGCAAACATAACATAACACAAACTAAACAAGAGGTTCCTGTAGAGTACTACAGATATTAAGGGTGCTAATACCTTCCCTTAGTATAACCAACCCCCGAACCTTAGATCTCCCCCTTTAGGTTTTCTCGACCTTGAACCTTTCCTTTGGATAAATCAAAGTCGGTGGTGAATTCAAGGAAAAGCGATGCAAGTTAATTAATAGCTTGTTATCCGATTCTCACTGCAACAGAAATGGAAATGATAATAAGAGGGTTAAGCCCACCTTGTTATGTTTATGTTATTTATGTTTTTGCTTGCCTGTATATTTGTACATATCTGTATATATCTGTATACTTGCTTGGGTTCTTCTATTTGGCAGGGTGCTACTATTGAGTGGTGAGATAAGTCCTAACCCGGACTTGAGAGTACACGTATGATAGGATAGTGGATATAGTCAAGGAGACTTTGAGGGAGTTGAATCCCAAAAAAGTTGACTTGAGATTCCACGCTCACTTGAGGCCCTTTCGAGAGTGGTATATGTTGAACGAGCTATCGTGAAAACGTTACAACTCTCGATTTAGGTGCCCATGATTCTGAGGACCGTAGTTACCTTTATCCCCACTTAGCCTTCTTAGGACGTAGTGCGGTGACTATGAGGGAGTCTATTCCAAAAATAGTTGTCACGCGATACTACACTGAGATGAGGCTCTCTTGAGAATATTATTGATTACCAAGTAATTGGGAAGTCGATAATATCCGAAAGATGGGTTGTTGACTCTGGGAACTTTTTAGAACCCTGTTCTACAGATGACAAACCCATAGTACACACCTTTTGGAATAGGTAGACCATGGCTCCATGCTCGTGATCTTCAAACCTATGCCCTCATTCTGTTTGCCTGTGAAATTCTGGTACCAGATATGTGATGTTACGTGTGATGTCACAACAACACACTCTACAATGGATAATGTAAAACAACAATAAATCAACACAGTGATTTGTTCACCCAGTTCGGTTTAACTACCTACGTCTGGGGGCTACCAAGCCAGGGATGAATTTCACTATCAGTAGAATTAATTTACAGACTCAATAACCCAGTTGACATCTCCTAAACTTAATCTCTACTTAATGAACCTTCTACCTAAGAGACCACTTAGGTATGAGAACACTACTCAATCCCTAAATCACTTCAGTGATATAATTCAAAGATCACACACTTTGAAAAATACAACTTGATTCTGCTTCACAGCTTTGATCAAGAACAACTCAAACCAACAACACCAATTCACACTAGAATGGTTTACAATACACACGAAGACTCAAACGACTCTCAGTCTTTAGCTCTCTTTCTTCGTTACTTTCTTCAAAGGATTGATACGCTTTATATAGCTATTTGATCTGGTCTTGGACCTGCTACAATATCTGACCTGATTTGTTATTTAAAACTGAATCTTCGACAGATTTTCTCTCTCAAAATCTTCTTAAATCTTCAGCCTTTAAACACTCCTACAAATCTGCATCAAATCTGTTTGTAACAGAAAATATCTCCTCCAAGATATTCGCAACTAATTACTCTGCCAACTCTTCCAAAATCCAGCTAAAACGCTTAACCCTAAAACATCTCAAACCTGATGTTTTACTGATCTGCATATCTGATGTCATGACATCGCATGTGACATCAGACTTCACAACTTCAACAAGCTAAACACTTAACATAAACCAATGTTAAGACTCAATGTTAAGACATCACTCATGTGACATCAACATTGCACAACTTTGTTTTACCAAAATTCTAGCCAATCCAAGAACCAACAGCCTGTATATATGTGATTATTTGTGTATGTGTGTTTGTGCATACATCCTCTCAATCATGATAGCCCTTTGGTTTCAAAGAACTTAGATGTTCTTTCCTTTGCGGAAAAAAAAAGATCATGGGTTTAAAGCAAAACTCTTCAGCTTTCAAAAAGTTTGCAAACTTGCCTTTGAGTTCCTTGAAACCATTTGGCTTGCATTAGCATTGCATGCACATTTGCATTCGCATCTAATTTGCATTTCTTAGTCTTGAGTCTCTCTTCCTCTCCTATGTCTGAAGGATACCTAGCATACCTATTCAGGAAAATGACGACAATGAATGAAATTCTGAAGAACCAAGGAGACATGAAAGAGAATGTCAGAATCCTCAAATGCCAGATGAATTGGGTTCTGGAAACTTTGCAAGATCTGATGAAAAAAGAGGAGCACTCTCCCCCTGTTACTCCTAGAGAGATTGTTAGTTCATCGCCTCTTATGGATCCTCCGACTCCAGAACCTCCTCAGTATTAAAGGTCAGACCTCCGTCAGCCGCATCAGCATGCACGACCAAGGCCAAGAAAGCCAGAAAGGCACTTTTCTCCGTTACCAATGACATACAGTCAGCTGTTGCTAGTTTTTATTGAAGGAGGATTGATAGTACCAAAAGAATTAAGGCCAATACCATTTCCATATCCACCAGGCTTTGACGCCAATGCCCAATGTGACTACCATGCTGGGGCACAGGGGCATTCAACTGAAGACTGTAAGGTGCTCCTGAGTAAGGTTCAGAATCTGTTGGACTCTGAGAAGATCTCATTCACGCCTCAAGGTATTCAAATCAACAAACCTTTGCCATCTCCCGTGATTCTCCCATACCAAGGATCTACCTTTGGGGAAACTTTACATCAGCCTACCTTTAGTCTTATTCTTGCACCAGAACATCATCGTCATCAGGTGTCTACCAGAAGGGCGTCTCAGCAAGGTTCTCGAAACCAAGATAAGAAGAAGTGCCCTGTCAAAAGGGGCAAGGTTCACTACACACCTATTCCAGTGCCGTTGAGTAAACTGTTTCCACTGCTGATTCAGAACAAGTTGGTGACGCCTCGACTCCACAACCCTGTGCCAGGACCTTGGCACAATCTAAATCTGACTTGTGAATTCTACAAGGGGGCTGAAGGACATAATTTGGATGGTTGCCTGGTTTTAGAAGCTACTGTGCAAAATCTTATCCACAACAAGGACTTGATCTTTGAAGAAGATCATCCAAAAATTGAATGCAAATTCCGCACTGGGACAAGGGGGCATCCCATTGAAGAGTGCAAAGAGTTCGAGGTAAGGCTGCTAAGTTTGCTAAAGACACTACAACCTCAGGAAGGTATATCAAATGTCAATGTCCCAACTCTTGAAGCAAAAGGCAAAAGACTTTCCAGGCCTCTCAAGATTCTGTATCATAAGGAACTATTGATCGGTGGCGAAGGTGTTCCCCTGTTTGGGCCCGAAAACTGAAATATTTTGAAATCAATTCGCCAAAGCCGGCTGCATTCTGTTCATTTCAGTATTGTCAATTGTATTTCCTTTGCATTCTGAATTTGTATTTGCTTACAAACTTTGTTGTATTTTCAAATTGGCAAGATTAATGAAATGTCTGTGCACCCTTTGATTAAGTCCATTCGTTTCACTCATTTCCTTTTGCGTGCATAAAAACAAAAAAAATATACCACTTATCAAATTGTTGTTAAACAAAGATTGGGGAGGATGATGAAAATATTATATCCATAATTGTTGTGGTATGCTTTCGAGTAAACCTTGCTGAGGGTGTAAGGTATTGTTTCAATTCCCAAACATTGGAGAAATAAGGAAGATAATCCCTCGTTAACCCCTTCGAGCCTAGAAGTAGGAGTTTTCTTTCCTTACACAAAAAACCCGAAAGTCTTAACCTTGGGGTAGGGTAGTTCTCAGTTAACTTGGTTGTGTATTTTAATGCAAGTGCTTCATGCAAGACACTAGTCAGCTCTCTCAAATCAAGTGACAATAAAAAAGACGAGGTCTCATAATCTCAGAAGACAAAGACGAGGTCTCAAAACCTCGGAAGACAAAAAGAGGTCTCAAAACCTCAACAAAGGCGGAAAAGAGGTCTCAAAACCTCAACAAAGACAAGAAGAGGTCTCAAAACCTCAGCAAAGACGAGAAGAGGTCTCATAACCTCAATCAAGATAAATAAAGACAAAGAAAAAGAGGTCTCATAACCTCAGTGAAGAAAAGAAGAAGCCTCATAACCTCAGCAATAAAAGATGACCAAGTACTACAAGGGAGTAATGACTACAAAGGTGTATGAATCGTCATCAACTATCATCAATTCAGTTCCTAGCCTATGGAGATCTGAATGCATAGCTTGAGTTAACTGAGTGTAGGATTAAAGTTCATCACGAAGATGGGGTGGGTACAAATAAACTTTGAGCCTTGATCTTTTGTTTCATAAACCGTGAACCATACTATGTTACAACCCTTAAAAGACCTAATTGAGGTACGGTTGTTTTGAAAGCATACTACAACAAGGTTGATTAACCTGACTCTTAATAATCTTTGTGATTTGTGTGTGTTGATCACTTCATCTACCAGGCCATAAAAGGCCAGATATACCTTTGTTTTCAATCATTCCACCGTGTGTGTTTCATCATTAAAACTTGATTTCAAAATCTTGCATGAATTTTGCATTGAAATTGCCAATTTTTAATGAACAATACTTGTTTACAAGACAATTCAATATCAAAGAAATCCTAACAAATGCAGCCAGCTAGGGAATTTGACTTGATAAAAGGAAGCTCAGTCAGGGGCAACCAAGCGGAGGGATTTGCCAATCCACCATTCCAAGTTGTTATTAAATCAGGGGCAGAACTCTCCAAAAGTTCAGAACATTGAGGCAAGCCTTCTTGAGGTCATCTTATGACAAGTTTGGACTCTAATGACCTACCAACAAGGGCAAATTTGTTCCCCATTTATTTCTACCACAGTCTGAGGACCTTGTTGTGACGGTTAATCAGGGACAGTTATGCCGAGGCTCATTTCTTTTCAAAAGTTTGAAGATATTGAAGCATCTGGTATGCCAATTCTTCTGTAAAATCCTTTTGATGACTTATCCTCACTGACCAGTTAATCAGAAGTAGTCAAGTCGAGATTCGGTAAATCTCTAAAAAAATTCAAACGACCTGACTTCACAGGCCAATCAAGCTGACAGGGGCAAGTTTGTTTCCCAATTGACAAGTTTGAGGACTTTGTTATGTAAATACAGTTAAACAAGGGCAATTATGCCGAATTTCATGAATCCCTCCAAGAGTTTGAAGACATTGAAACACCTTTTATGCCAATTCTTCTGTAAAATCCTCTTGATATTTTCTCATGACAGACCATGTAATATGGGGCAAATGAGTTATGCATAACTACTCAGCCTTTGTGACATCTTTTGCTAGCTCTCCAGTAAGATGTTACATCAGCCAAACTTGACAATTCCCAATAGATTTTTTCCCTTCAGTGAAGAGATAAAGCTCACGATGGCAATCCTAGTGAAGTCATGATGCTATACCAAGTAAAGTTCCCTTCTCACCAGAGAAAGTGTAATCTTGAAGCAGAACTACTAATTCTGCAAGTTCATCCCCAGTAATGGTCCAATCTGATGAGTTTGGCTGGGTATCCTTGTCGAGATGTTTATTTCATCTCCAGTTTCGCTTCTTGTCTGTTTTGTCCGCATAAGCATAAGCATGATATAAGCATCATATGCATAGCATTTTAGCTCTTTGCTACCTCTTCTTTTGGTGTTTACCTACTTTGTTCACCTTGGCGTTATATCCCCAAGTAACTGGGTTTGTCTTTTCTCTCCAATAGAATTGTTAGCCCTAGGCATAAAATGCCCATCCTTCTGAATTCCCCATGGAGTTTTATCCTCGTGGATGATGGTTGGTTCAGTTGTTCTTTTCCATATTTGGATAAGATAAATCCCCATTCAAGCTCATTCCTCAATGATTTGAGTCTTGATTGACCGTTTCTTTCTAGCTTATTTCTAGACTGAACTTTGGTCCTCGGCAGATATGTTTTCCAAATCTAGTTTGAACGTGCATTTATTTTGCACTTTGTCTCGCAGGAAGAATCTTTGAAGACAAAACTCATTCTCCAGCAGTGTTGCGATATCAACAGCTCTTGAGAATTTACAACAAGTAGCAATCTCTCGAAGAAGCTTGTTTTACTATGTTAATAAGTGGCAGTCTCTTATGAGAAGCTTATCTATCTCTGGTACTATCCAACCTTTTTGCAACCATAATGTGTATTCCACAGGAAGTTTAATCTTCATTTATACAACCCCAGTATTGACCAATCTGATACTTAATCTCCTCATATGGAACCCAAAAATCCAGCTCATACTGGTATCCAAAAATCCAGCTCATACTGGTACCCAAAAATCCAGCTCATACTGGTACCCAAAAATCCAGCTCATACTGGTATCCAAAAATCCAGCTCATACTGGTATCCAAAAATCCAGCTCATACTGGTATCCCAAAAATCCAGCTCATACTGGTATCCAAAACTCTAGCTCATACTGGTATCCAAAAATCCAGCTCATACTGGTACCCAAAAATCCAGCTCATACTGGTATCCCAAAAATCCAGCTCATACTGATATCCAAAAATCCAGCTCATACTGGTATCCAAAAATCAAGCTCATACGGTATCCAAAAATCCAGCTCATACTGGTATCCAAAAATCCAGCTCATACTGGTACCCAAAAATCCAGCTCATACTGGTATCCCAAAAATCCAGCTCATACTGGTATCCCAAAAATCCAGCTCATACTGGTATCCAAAAATCCAGCTCATACTGGTATCCAAAAATCCAGCTCATACTGGTACCCAAAAATCTAGCTCATACTGGTATCCAAAAATCCAGCTCATACTGATACCCAAAAATCCAGCTCATACTAGTATCCAAAAATCCAGCTCATACTGGTATCCAAAAATCCAACTCATACTGGTATCCCAAAAATCCAGCTCATACTGGTATCCCAAAAATCCAGCTCATACTGGTATCCCAAAAATCCAGCTCATACTGGTATCCCAAAAATCCAGCTCATACTGGTATCCAAAATCTAACTCATACTGGTAGTCAAAATCCAGCTCATGCTGGTAGTCAAAATCCAGTTCATACTGGTAGTCAAAGTCCAGCTCATATTGGTATTCAAAATCCAACTCATACTGGTATTCTTCATAAACCAAATCATATTGTTATCTCAACCAACTCATATTGGCACCCGAGTCCAATCATTAATGGCTCATTAACCTTATTCCTAGCTAAAGTCCAATCATCTTTTCATCTGGCACGTATAGTTCATCTCTGTCTCTTTTGGCGTTTCTTGAAGATCCCGTTTGAACTCTTCAGTATAAGAAAATCCCAAAAAATATTTGTTGATATCTATCCTTTCATTTCAAACTGATCCCTAGTGGAGATCATGTCTTCTTTCTGGTTTTATGCCTAGTAAGAATGTGTCTTTATTACCCCAGTGTCGTCCGGTCACTTATAAACCTGTCGTCCACCTCCCTGGATCTTTCCCCAGTGGAGAATACCCCCCAGCTTTATTCTTTTATCCCCAGTATTTCCTCAAAATCTCCCTAGTGGGTCACTTTTGTTGGTCAGCCTGTATCCCCAGTGAGTTTTCCTCATGGATACTAACCTTCATCCTTCCCCAGTGTTACTCACCTGTGGTTGTTTGCTCTTTATCTTAGGTGTCGGGTATATCTGCATCTTTGCACTATCATGACATCATATCATCAAACTAGAAGTTCACGGCATGTCAGCATTTGCATGTCCGTCACTTGTCCTTAGCACCTGCATTCCATCTAAGGGAAAAATTTTCGGTTTGCTATATTTAAATACCTTTCACCTTGATGTCCTGAGGATCTCCTTTCCTCGTGCCATCCGGTAAAGCTATTTAAATAGGGGCAACTGTTGTACCCCATATTTTACCTCTTAGATGTCATAACATCTTGCATAGACATTTAGGATCAATCATATATGCACTGTTCAACTAACTCATATCTTGCAGTTTATTTTTCTTATGTTGGGAATTAGGGTTTACACAGAGAAATTCAAGGCCTCCTAAGGTATCCTCTGACTCCATACAATCATCACAAAGACTCACTAGTTGTTTGGAACCAAGATCTCAAGACTTTGAATCAAGTCAAGTCAACAAAAGATCACCAGACCCAAAGTGTGTGATTAGGGTTTTAACCTGAGGAATCACTGAAGAATTTTGCCCTATCAATCAAGATTTGCTTGTTTCATCAACCATTTGAGTTACCTACATCCAAGAGGTCTCCCTCAACAAGAATTCAAGGTCATCTGGCTCTCATCATGATTAGTTTGAGCCATAGTTTCACCCTGTCTCCAAATTAGGGTTTCTGTTAAGACAAGTGTATCATTGCCTTTGATTTTGATCAAGAGGTGCTATCAAGCCTTAGGACTTGACTCCATATGATAGAAGACATACCTAAAGGAGATCTATGAGCTTTAGATGTGAAGAAAGAAGCAAGATCATAAGAGTTTTCCCCAATGCATTCACAGTTGAAATTAGGGCTTTGACTGAAACCCTAATCATTGGGATTTTGATCCAAATGAAACCTCCAAGGCCTCAATTCATCATAATATGCCTCGTTGATGATTTAGGGTATGATAAATTAAGCCTCAAGAGTTTTCTTGCAAAGGAAGCAAGGTTTAGTTCATGAAACCTTTCCATATATGGAAATTTTCCCCCTTGTGCAAAATTGAAATGGTCATAACTTCCAAACCACACATCCAAATTGAGTGACTCAAAGCCCAAATGGAAGCTCTTTCCATGAACTTCAAAGTGTTAAATATGACGTTTCTCTAAAAAATGTATGGTTTGTGAGTTATGAGACTTAGAAACTAAACTGCCCCAAGACTTGGTGAAATTTCAGCTTGTTTTCCTTTAATTTGCACACGACTTTAACCCAGTTTTTTCATAAATTTCAAGGCCTCAACTCAAAAATCTTTGGACATGAAAGTTGTAGAGGGCATTGAGGGCTTTCCAAAAAGTACTAGAACTCCTCCATCCATTGAGTGAGCTGGGAGTTTCGAAGATCCAAAGTTGGGGGTTCCATTCCTTAAAGTTCAAGAAACCAACTTTTGAGTTTTGACTCAAACACTTCCCTAATCACTAATTTTCCTTGTTTATGAGTTTTAATGATACATTTAACCCTAACCTCAGCATTGGCCATGAAATTCTACTTATTTGGCATTAAAATATGAATTAATGTCTTGTTTGTGCAAGTGGGAGGGAGAGAGAAACTTTACAAAAGCAAGGAAACATTTGTTTATTCCTTGAGCAATGGACCAATCACTTCCCAACAGTCTCTGCTCAGGTATTCAGAGATTCTTGGAAGATTTTGCTCTGTAAATGCTACTTCACACGAAATGGAAAGGGCATTGTTGGCATTTTTGGCAAAATGACCATGCTTTGAATCCTCATACTTCCCCTATAAATAGCAGGCCTTGTTCTTACATTTCTCACCAACATTTTTCACATACTCACCTTAAAACATCTGAGTTCAAAGTTCTTCAAGCGAAGAAGGAGAGGGAAGCCTACTTTGGAGCTTTGGTTGGTTCAACAAGAAAGAAGTTTGTTCATACTTTGAAGTTGTAGTGGACATATTCCACTTGGAAACATCTCCCTTTCACTCTTTATTCCTACTCATTGTTCATACTCCCATACATGTTATCATCATACCTATGTCTTGGTTGCTACTATAATATACGTCTTGTGTGTTTTTATTTCATTCATCCATAATGTATAAACAATGTGTGTGAAGCTTTCTGTCCATAGCCTACAACCATAGTTTGGTTATTCTGCTGATATGAAGTAGATATTGTGCATTGTCTTTGGTTGTTGTTATCATGTGTAAAACATTACTGGCCTTTTGAGCCTATGTGACTTTATGGATGTATGAACTTGTCAATACTAGGATGCAAGGTGAAATAGCAGGCTCATGATTGTTTCTGGTATGTTGGGATGTTATTATAACAAGGTCCTTAAATATAGCTCATTCATGCTGATTTGAAACACTTGCACTTCTATGTTGGTATGCTCATTTGTATTTGTTTATGTGCTTATCCATATCCTGATGTGTACACAACTTTGACATGTCATTGATCTTGTATTTTGAACTAAGTTGTTTTTTTTTTGTGCTTGAGGTTGGATATTTGAACTGCTAACTTACTGAAGTTATGTAACTGATTATGATTTGTGATTTTAACTTGTTGTTTCAACCTGCTTATATGATTAGTTTCTCCTTATGTGCTAAAACTTATGCTATGTGTTCAAGCTTGTATGGAAACTCTCAATATGCCATCTGATTTACATTTAGGTTGAGCTATTGTTGCCTTGCTGTTCAAGTCATGTGTGTGAGTTTTGTGAAACAGATCTTCTTATCTAAGTAATAGAGCACATCCTTCATATTTGTTTATGTGAGAAGTAACATGGTGCCCCTTTGTGATAACTGACTGCTTGTGTGTATGTACCTGCTGATGTTGGTCTCTAAAATGGAAGTTGGTTGTGAACTCATTTTGACATAGTACCACATTCATACACCTTTTCACATCTTATTGTGCATGCAAATTGCTATGCCATGTTCACATTGTTGTCATTATTGATTGGTGATTAGTTAGCATATATAATCCATGATGTGTATGTTCTCACTTTGTTAAGCTTGTTTTGTCCATGTGTCTGTCTAAATCTCATAATGATACCTTATCTGTATGCACACTAACCATTTGGTATTGTTGATACTTTGTCCTCATATGTCACCAATATCTAGCTGTTATTACATTTTCTGCTTTGTTTTGGTCAGTGCTAATGTCCAAAGGATTTGATATCTGATGTCTCTTTTACATTAACCATCATGCTATGAATATGTATCACAACCTGTCCTTGCCCTTGCATTAAGCTGTTAGTCAATTTTGAACTTATGTTTGTTGCTATGTCATAACCATGTCCTACAGCCTTTCTCATAATTTTGTCCTATGATAACATGTTGTTTCTACATGCTTGAACTATCACCTAATACATATCTTCCATGACAATGCATGAACACATTCCTGATGCATCTCTACTCATGCTACTTATTTTTGGGCTAAATTCATTTATGTACTGGTGGCTGATATGTGAACTAGAGATTTCCTGAAATTTTGTTTACTGCCATCATGCTAGCCTTGGTAGATTTAATGTATGCAAGGTTTTAATGTGTTTGGTTCAATGTGAATATGTTGTGCTATCTTTTCATATGTCTGTCTAGCAAGTACTCAACTTATGTAAATTCATGCTTTGATGTGTGCTCAATATATGTGTATAAGTATGTTGGTCTTTGCACTAAAAGTTGTGTATGTGGTCAGAAGGTTGGAAATTTGAAACATATCTTCAATATGTGTTATGTGTTGCCTGGTAACAACCTGTATTCATGTATTGATGTTTGTGGATTATGGTCTCTAAAATGATATTTGACTGTGATTCCATCTTGTCATAACACTGCTTCCAGGCACCTTTTCACATCTTAATTGTGTACACAGACTGCCACGACATGTTCATATTGCTGTCATTGTTGATTGGTGTTTAATTTGCATACCTAAACTCGGGTTATGTCTGTTCTTGCTTTGTTAAGCCTATTTTCTTGTCCATGCGCCTGTTTTAAAACTCTTGAGGACTGTAAAGCTTACCATGATGCCATGAATATATCTGATACCATCTTGCCACACTTGGTGTTATAAGTCATGTATGCAAATTGTCAAAATGCTCCCTGATGTTACTATGCTTTGTGTCTATTTTGTGTGTATAAATTCATGTTTTGATGTGTAACCAGACTGTGCAAGCTCTTAAACTTGGTTGTGTGTGTTAACTTTTGATTCATATTTTGCTTTGTATCCAAGTTTGTTCAGACTATTGGCATACTACTTGCCTTAAATCAATTTAACCTAAGAAGGTGAGAATCATACATGGAGCCATCCATCTCTTGAAATTCTGATGTCTTGCCATAAAATAGCTAACTCTTTGATATATTTTCCCTACACCATGAATGCTTGACTGTCTGGCCTGAACATAGTTTGAGTAAGTCGTTGTCATTAAATCTACATTCTTATTTTGCCCAAATGCATCGGTTTGGTTCATATGACCCTTGGCTATCAGGATGTATATCAGCTCAAGTTGTTCATCATTTGAAACACCATTTATGTTTTGTTCTGATCTTTGCTTATTCACTGCCAATTGATGACCTGCATTTTTGAATCTCTTTATTGATATATGTGGATTGACAAATTGTTTGTTTCAACACCTGAAATTGACATGTTCTTTTTCATTGCTTGCACTTATGTATTATTGTGTATGTGTTGGTTGTGCATTCACTTTAGTTATGGTTCTATTGATAATGTCGTGGCTGGTATCAAACAGAAATGATCATTTGTTCTCTATTGTTTTGATCTGTTAACATTCTGGTTGGAATTTCCTATAGTGATCAATTCTCATGTTCATTTCCCTCTGATGACAACACCTAGCTTTGCTCACCATATTCTGATCAAACAACTTATATTTGTACTCCAAGTCGATTCCACGTGTATAATGCATATTCATCTGCTCTGTAACCTTGGTCAAGATAGTTTGGATGTTGTTTCAAGTAGTAGCCCCTTTCCTCATTCATCTATGCCTAATATGGATAAATGGATTCTCATTCATGAATTATAATGTGAATTTTCTGATTATGTTTTGTTGTGGATCATTATGATGAGTTGATAACTTATTTGTATGTGTTTATTTATGTTGAACTTCTGGGTTTGTTGGTTTCAATCATGGTTGTTGACAGCCAAATTTTGGTTTTGTGTATCATGCTTTCATGAATTGTGACAATTTTCGCTTGCCAAGACCTAAGTTTTTATGGAATGAGGATAATGGCCAGATGTAACAGCCACCCCAATGGCAAGCACACACATACACACGCCCATTTGACCCTTAGGACTGGGGTTCGAATCCCCCTCGCCCCAGTCTTTTTGTTTTAATTTTCCAAAAATACTTTGTTTCCACATATATTGTTTCGTGTCTATAACCTGTTAAGTATGCACGCGTTGGCAGGAGTGGCAATGTTTTGGGTCTGCATGCGCAAGGTCCTGGGTTCAATACCCATGGGGGACCTCTCCTATTATATTTATAACATGTTGTTTTGTTTACATTTATGGTTTGTACTTGAACTTCAAAATTCCATAACTCAACCATTTTTTTATCTTTTTTCACTCATTCTTTTTGCTAAATGTTTCATAATGAGTCTACTTTTTGAATGTAAAAAGGAAATAATGAAAATCAACTTTTTTTAGGTACTCATTCATGTTGAAAGTGGAGGGTCTTTTTAGGGTTTCTACCATGAACACATTTGGCTTCTTTATTTCTCTTGCCATGTTATCTTTATTCATCTTGGTTAGATAATGTCTAAAATGTTTGGTTCTAACCTTACATAATGTTATACCTTTTGTTTCATTTGGATGCTTTGACATTTAATATCACATCTTCATGTAAATATCCATATAAACTTCTTTGTTTCAAAAAATTGTTATTCTCCTCCTCTCCTTCCAAAGGAAAGTCTTTCTATTGACCTTAAAGTCATAGATATCTCATAATCAACCCTTGACCTCATAGTCATAGGTGTTCACATCCTCCTTGACCTCATAGTCATAGGATCCCCTCTTGACCTCATAGTCATAGAGCCATCTCTTAAACCTTTGACCCCATAGTCATAGGTAGGCTTTGACCTCATAGTCATAGCCATTCTCCCTTGGCCTCATAGCCAATCATCCTACAAATTAGAATTAAGTTAGAGTTCTTGGACTCTATGTGAACTCATCATCTTGAGTATTCACTTCTCCCATCACAATTTAGACTTAGAGAGTTTCTTAAACTCTAAATGAGCTCACACTCATTTCCCCCTTGGAACTTTGACCACAATCAATGGTTCCTCAAATTCACCCCTAGTTAGGTGAACTACGGTTGCTCTGATTCTTTAGTCAGATACGTAGGCACAATATGCGACGTCTTGGCGAGCAAACTTAGTGTACATACCCTTAGGTCTTTACCTTCACCTTAGCATAGATATCTTAGCAAGCAAACATAACATAACACAAACTAAACAAGAGGTTCCTGTAGAGTACTACAGATATTAAGGGTGTTAATACCTTCCCTTAGTATAACCAACCCCCGAACCTTAGATCTCCCCCTTTAGGTTTTCTCGACCTTGAACCTTTCCTTTGGATAAATCAAAGTCGGTGGTGAATTCAAGGAAAAGCGATGCAAGTTAATTAATAGCTTATTATCTGATTCTCACCGCAACAAGACGCACGAAAGGTCTAAGGGAAACTCAATCCTACATGTAATCATGCAAAATGGCCCAAAGGTTGAGGTTGAAAGGGGTCTAACCTAATGCTATCATGCAAAGGATTAGCTCCTAATGTCTATCCTACTCCAAACTTAATAAAAAATTAAGTTGGACTAGGGAATCCTAAGGGAACATGCAAAATCAAACCAAAACAAAGAAAATAAACCAAAAACAGTACTCCAGCTCAGAACAGCAGCAAATTCCAGCAAACAAGCAAAACAACTTTTAACAGCACACATTTTCAAGGCAGAAACAGGTATGAAATGCAGCAGGATAGAATGAGTGCATTTAACAGCAAGTATTTCCAGAATAGGGTAGGTGTAAAAGGCAGCAAATGACCAAAACAACATTTAACAACTACTATTCAACACAACAGTCATGTATACCAGGGCAGCATGCAATGCATCAAAACAAATGCTCATGAATATGCATCAAGCATAGATGATCCCATGACAACACAACATCAAGTTGAGCATGCATTAAAGATTAATCAATCCATAATAAACATGTCCAACGATCAAGCATAACCAAGCTTCAAAAGAATTGAACATAAACATGCCTTCACATTTAAACGAATACACATAAATTGCAAACATGAACGAACATCAAGTAAAAGCGATTAAACATAAGCAACTAAGCATGAACAACACTTCAATGACATTGCATACTTAAGTATTCACCAAAAGCATCATGGACAATTCGTCAAATCAACAATTACTCACTTGAAACGAACTCGCGTTTACGGAATCGAGGGCAAACATGAACATGAATCGTATATCCAGCAAGGTAAACATCAAGAACAAGCGAGAACGATCCTACAATTGATTATACAATATGATCATCACATCAAGAACCCAAATTAAGAGTCATGGACATATATCACAGAAACCAAATATCGCGTGTCGAAGAATCACATTCATACTGTAGCATGAGGTGAAACAACTTCAAAATAATCCACAAATATGCATCATATCAATCCATGAAGTTTAAAAGTGGAAAGGAATCAAAACACACTTGAAAATGCACAAAAATCACATTCTGTCACAGTGGTAATCGATTACCTATATATGGTTAATTGATGACTCACTTGAAAATTAAAAAAAAACGTGAAAAAAGACTGGGTAATTGATTACCCATATATGGTTAATCGATTACCACTATGACAGTGGCAGAAAATAAACTTTTCAAAAGCACTTTCAGCAGCAAATCACTTATCTAATCATCTAAATGAATAGGTATACAATTGTACACGAAAAATACATCAAATATCAATAATCAAACACCAATTGCATCAATCAAACAACAAGATCCACAACCAAATCCAACAATAGATCAATTCAAATCAACAATCCAAAGATCTACACTGCAAAAGCTGTAAATAAGATAGAATTAG
The DNA here is from genome assembly GCA_022829125.1 of Lathyrus tuberosus. Classification (NCBI taxonomy): domain Eukaryota; kingdom Viridiplantae; phylum Streptophyta; class Magnoliopsida; order Fabales; family Fabaceae; genus Lathyrus; species Lathyrus tuberosus. The sequence goes on along the minus strand of JALAZF010000092.1, from coordinate 2,937,121 downwards.
TTTGGATCTGAAGTTTACCAACCTACAAAGCAGAGAATTGCTTTGGTTAGTGTTGCAAACGAAAATGGACAGATCAAACAAGGAAAATCCAAGATCCAAAGATCCAATGAACTCCTAGCAAGAAACTTCAAGAACAATGCTATGTGATGAACTTGCTTCAAAGTTTCTTCAAGAAAGTGCTTCGAAACCTTGAATCTAAATCCAAATCACTTTCTACTACAGAATTTGTGTTGATGAGAGGAAATGATGAAGGTTTAGCTCTATAATTCACAAACTCCAATGAAGAATTTGAGAATTCTAATGGAAGATCTCTAGTGAAGGTTGAAGATGAAAAATGGAGAGTGAAAAAGTGAGAGAGAATTGAGAAAAAATTCAGAAAAATGAGGGTGAATGTGTGAGGTTTAGAGCAAACTTGTTTAAATAATCCCTAGGTTAGGAATCAAAATGTGGTTTGGAGTGTGGGTTAGTGTTTGGAATGGAAATTGGGAGTGGAATTATGAATGGAATGTTTGAATTTTTGGAGGGAAGTGAAGTTAATTTGTGAAAATGAATCAAATTTTGAACCAATTCTAGATCCTTCTACTAATGCACATGGGAAATCACATGACCAAAATGCAATCCAAATGCTGCAGTGCTGAAAAATGAAGTGTTTGGGTAAATTTCGCTTGTGTTAATCGGTTAACCATATATGGTAAATCAATTAACACATTTAAATTTTCAAATTTGGTGCCACAAGGAGGGAAAGTTGGAGAATTGATCGTTGCCACTTGTTCTGAGCATAGTTAGGCCTCTGAAACTTGTCATTTGATATTGTGCCTGAATAATACCTGAGATAAACTGTGAATTTCCTTTCGCACTCAAAATAATCAGCTGGAAAAATACGGTTCGGTACTGAATCACCGAGAAAAATAAATGTCGGAGCTTCTGATGCTTGCTGCTTAAAAACTTGGAATAAAAGGAAGTCTTGAGCCTCAGAAACAACTTGATCCCATGTCTCAAGAGTCAATGTCATGATATGATTAATGATGCAAATAAACGAAACATAAGCCAGTTAAGGTTAGAAACGAGAGGGCAAATTTTGGGGTGTTACACTTTTGTATGGATTTTATCCCACGCCCAAGTGATATTTTGTAGCGTAACCGAGTCATTTGCACCCATTTCATACAATATCAAAAATTCCCAAGCTTTTTCTTCAGGGTTCTCTAGCATATGGTATCCAAGTTACGTTAATGGGCATTATCGGGTTATAGTTTATGCAACCCTTGGATCTTATAAGAGGACATTTGGAAACTCTTCATAGCTAAAGATAATCTCCTTCATGTCGAGCTTCCTCGAATACCGAAAGATAAAATTTTTGGTAAGGGAGACTAAGGTTTGAGACCATTCATAACTGGTTTTTTTCTTTAATCTAAGAGTTCGCCTTGAATATGTGGGACGTCAGCCAAGTGTAGAGAGCAAAGGAAAATAACACAATATAATATCACCCATCTTCTCGTTCCATAAGTGAAGCATATGGAACATATCCACTAAGGGTGCAACGACATGATTTTCTTTCTCTTCCAAAGGAGCCCAAAATACACTTATAGCGGTGTAGTTTATGAAATCTTTGAAATTTGGAAAAAGTACCAGCCCATAGACAAGGAGAGTAAACACATCACTGAAGGCTTCTGATTTTTGTGCCTTCGCGTACTACCGGGCTTTCTTTTCTACGTATTTCCTTAAGAATCCTTGGACATTTCCTCTTATTTTCATGTTGGCCTCCAAATATTGTACTTTGATTTTCAAGGCTTTGACAACGTCTTCGACTTTAGGAATAAGCCTAATTCCTATATATGGACTTTTTCCTTTTAAGGAAAGTTCCAAGATTCTCTCAAATTCATCCAAGGTGGGTGTCACTACGCTGACGATCAATGCTATTTTGGTCGACTAAAGGCCCAATCAACCTCAAATCCACTCTACTATGCCCAAGGTATAAAGTCAATACTCACAAGAGACAAGGTACACTTTATGATATACACTTTTCATCATACTAATCTTAAACCTTGAACCGACTTGGGCGTTGGAGTGCTAACCATGCAGGCCCACCCCGCGCCGCTATCACGAAGATCAACACCACTAATTCAAGACATTCAATTCATTAACTGCATCCATTTATGGTTGCAGAACATAACAAAATTAAAATGATTTTGATTTTCCTTCACATCTTTTACGTTCTTACTAAAAGATTATTGATTTTTTTCAAACATAACTCGTTGAACTAGAAGGGTCTCATCCATGTTCGATTGAGCTTGAATACACCAAAGTGTTTCTCATTCCAGTTTTGGCTTGTAGAGTGCTTTCCATATTTTCCCAGAATGTGGGTTACTTGGTTTGTTTCTTGTTTAGAAAAAGAAACCCTAATTTTCCTAAGATGGCTTCATCTTCCTTTAGATGGTATCCCCGAACATCCTCCAAGGTGTTCTAGGACTTTAATTTCATTCATCATCCTAGTAAAACCATGATTATCAATTTCAAAAATAATCTTAAAAAAGAAACAATATGTTCAACCACTTTATTTAACATCATGGTTTTGCCTCCCTAGGAGATGGTAGCCATACATCTCCCGAGGATGGCCTCCTTAGAAAAGCTCTGACACACCATTCTTATAAAAGAGACGGGAAATGCACCAAAGATTAAACCCTTCACACTCGGAGGAACCCGTTTTCGAAATACATCATCAACACTAGGTATCCCAAGCCTCTTGAAAAACCTTTGAAATTGGACAATTACAACGGGAACTGGAAACCTAGACACACATATTGAACACATAGATACTATGTTCAACTATTACTATGCTCAAGCATAATAGAATGAAAACTATTTATGATAACTCTCAAAGAAGACACCATGAGGTGGTTCAAAACCCTATTAGATGATTCCATCAACTCCTCGAAGAATTTGTGTGATGAATATACAACTAAATTCATAACACGAAAATGGAAATGGAAGACAATAACCATCCTTAATGGGATCCATAAAAAAAAAGGAATTAGAGGTAGAAATATCAAATGAAAAAAGAAGGAACCAAAAGTATATTAACCAATTAACAACGATGGAAATAGAGGTAGAAAGATCAAATGACGAGCTGAAATTCGGGGTATTTGAAAAAAGGGTTGAGGGCAAACTGCATGTTTCGTCAAAAGTTATGGCTAGAGAGCATTGAAAGCGTACACGACCTTCTTACTAGGCTTAACCATATATCATTTATAAAAAGAAGCTGCTAGCATAAGATATAGAAAGAACAAAGGATTGAGGAACCCAATGAATGTCAGTCTGAGATAAGGACACACACACACACTGATGCTAAGATGATGGAGACAAATACTCATCGAGGGCAACAAACCAAAATTTCACCTTACACAATTATCAACACCTTGCGAGAAAATATTTTACAAGAGTACACAAATACTGACTTTAAAAAGGTCAGAATAAGGTATACCCCATCCCTTCAAAGAATCAGCTAGGATAATCAGGTCAAAAGCCATCAGCACAACACAAACAAAGTTATTAAAGAATTGATAAAGAAAGGAAGATCAATCTCGTGGTACACCTAAGAACAAGGAAGGAAAGAAGATCGCAATAGAAGAAATCGTTGCTATGTAAAAATGATCCCCATTATGGAACAAATCATTACCAAAAAAGATGATCGAGACCGTCAAAAAACAAAAAAAAACAATAATAAAAACTTATATGAGGAGGAGGTTTGAAGGGTGAAAACTAAGGGTGTACATGAGCCGGTTTGGGTTGGGTTTGACCAAACTCAATACACAATCCATATAGGACACTCCATTTTGGGTGAGGTAAAATAACCACCTGTAATACGAATGGACCGGTTTTAGCAAACCCAATAATTTTCGGATTAGGTTTGGTTGGGTAGTGGGTTGCCCAAATATTTTTTCTATTTTATTAATATTAAATGACTAAATGATGAGTCATCATATTTTTTTATAAAAAATATTCAACATTTTTATCTCCGTAAAAAAATTAGATAACCTATTTTTACTATTTTTTTAGCATCATAAAATGAAAAATCATAACATTAACTAATAAAAATGATCATAAAATACTACCAACAAACTAAAGTTGCATGACATAAAATTGTATTAGTATCAAAATAACTAAAGAGGTGAATATCCAAAATTAGTTAAAGCCACAGTTTAATAAAATAGTAAATGTTCCAAAAATTAAAATTGCAACAACTAAGTCAATACTCATCAAAATGATTAAAATTATAATAATAAATGTTTGATTAGTGAATTTTGGTTGTTTTGGATCTAAGTCAGGTTTTACCCAAAATCCAATTTTTTTAATGAGTTTTTTAGTTTTTAAAACTATTTCCAACAAATTATCCAACCCAACCCACTTTTATGGATTTTTTTTGGCTGGATTTGACCGGGTTTTGTGGATTAACCCAACCCATAAACACCTCTAGTAAAAACCAATTCATAAGTCATTATTTAAAATGAAAAAAATTATAAATCATTATTTATTGAATAATGATCGTACCTGGATCAGACAGTTACAGGTGGCCAACGACGTCCGTTGAGCTTCGGCTCCGGTGAGGTTGAAGTACGGCGGGGGGGGGGGGGGGGGGGTGTACCTGCAAGGTACTCCGACGCTCAAGTTAGGGAGTGCACAGAGTAACAGCAAATACAAAGAGTGAAAAAAGTGACTTAACCTGACCCTCTCAAGTGAGAGAGTATTTATAGAGAGCCCCCAGCGCGGGGCCAACGGTTACTTGCGTTGGGCTGGATTGTCAGGCCCAATCCAAGTAACTGCCAGGGCTTACGTGGCGTAGTGAAGACCAGCACGTGGTCTTCGCCCTGGGGTAACCGTTCCTAGATTTCCGGGATCAGGGCAGACCGAATCCTGCGGAAGCGGGAGGTTACTTGGAACGTGTCCATGTGGTACGGACCGTTAGACACTCCTCGCGGGGGAGGAGTCTTCTGTGTCGAGGACCAACAAGCCGTACGACGGACATGGCCTTGCGGGGAGGGACCATGTCTGCCGAGGAGTGGTATGTGGCATTCTCGCGGGGAGAAGCTGGTATGTCGAGGAGGTACCTCTCCGCCAGGGTGCGAGGTCCTCCTGTCCTGTTGACCTAGATGCCCGACACTGCAAAGTGCTCGGGGGGAACGTTAGGCCTGCTCGACTGTTGGGCAGCCTCGGCCCAGCCCAGAACAGGAGCCCCCCAAGTCGTTGCTCTGAGGTGGCAGAGTAATGACTTAAGGGGTATTATATGTCGAGGATACGCTAAGAGAGGAACCGAGGAGGTCGATATCCTATGCGAAATTCATTCGGTCGGATGAGTGTCGGGCATCGGACAGATGTGTCCGGTCGTATGGTCGGGGAGATGGGGGGCTTCGGATTCAAAGCGATGGGGAAACCCGAAACGACACGCGTGGGGGGACGGGTGGCTGCATGCGTGCCACGTGTTGCCTACCATCATTACCTAGGGGGCTAGGGCGGCTGGCTAGGGTAGCGCACTCGAGTGCCCTACGCCCCTCAGGTCTCGCGAGAATCGCTTATAAAAGCCGCTCCCCTCGCTCATTCTTCACTTTTCTGCTTCTCTCTCAAGAAACTTTCTCCCTCTCTCTCTAACCTCTTCCGTCGTAGTTCGCCGTCGTCATTCGCCGGGCACTCTCTGTCGGACGCATTTCCTCCGCTAGGACCGCCGTTCGCCGCCGTACCAGAGCTGGAAACCTCCGTGCCGGAACCCTACACCGCCGCTTACCAGGTATTTGCTTCAAACCGGACCTTTATTTCGCGTTTTTCTTCGATTTTAACTAGTGTAGGATGTTTCCTTGGCGAATTGATGACATTCCCATGAGAAACGAAGGGATTCCCGGCGATTACGGCGGGAATCTTTAGTTGTGGAGAGGGAGAGTGCGAAGATTCTTGCTCGCTATTGATGAATACCTCGGGGATCAGGGACGAACACGTCGGGGATCCGTTGAATGTCTCGGGGTCCTTGATAATCAGTGTATTTGTTAGTGCCGCGGGGACACGGGGAAGAACCTTCCGGGGAGACGATGAGTTCCCCGGTGGGCAAGTTGATCCTTGGTCGATCTCGTCGGGGAATTGAGAAAGCCTTGCCCCTTCTTCGCCCGTTCGCTTGAACAGCGGTGGAGGGGTGAATTTGATACGACCAATCGAATTCACCGTTTCCTTCTGCTTTTCAGGTAAATGGACGATTTGGCTGCAGAGGTGGCCGCAGGATATTTCGAGGACAACGACGACGACCAGCCTGACTCCCCCATGGCTCACATGGCCTTTGCGCAGGAGAGGCCGCTTGAGGACTGGGTCTGTAGTGAAGCCCTTGAGATGTCGTCCATCTTCGTGTACCCAGATGTGGGCGATGCTTTTTGCACCGTCGAGCACAGACTAATCGGAAGTGGTCAATCCTGGAAGGTGTTTCGTCCCGAGGAGCATCACCGGATATGCTCCCCTTACCGAGGAATGCGGGTCCCCTTGTACGAGTTTATGTTCGAGAAGGCGGGGTGGAGGCTGCCTTTCACGGATTTTTAGGAGGGGATCTTTGACTGGTTGAAGTTGGCCCCTTCGCAGATTCATCCAAACTCGCTGGCCTTCATCCGGGCTTTCGAGCTCGTATGCAAATATTTGGAGATCGTGCCGACCGTTCGCCTTTTCTTCCGCATATTCCACCTCCAACGGTCGTCGGTAGGAGGTCGACACGGCTGGGTGTCCTTCAAGCAGAGCAAGGCGTTGTTCCACACTTACTTGGATTCCATCCGGGATTTCAAGTTCCGCTATTTCTATGTGAAGCCGGTCACCCTCGAGGCGATATATTCATTGTACCGGAAAGTCACCCGCGAGGTCGACGGCCGTTCCGAGGAGGTGCTGGTGCCGAAGTTTCCTCTGTACTTGACGGAGGAACACTTTAAGAAAGGAGTTGACAAGTATAAAACGAAACCTGTTCAGATGGAGGCCTACGAGCGGGAAGCCTACGATAAAATCGTAGCTTTCGTCGACAGCTTTTCGGAGGCTCGACATGAGACGCTGGACGGCCAGCCTATAATAGGTGCAGATGGGCAGGTGAAGAAAGAACGTCGCCTGATAAACACCCGCGTTCTGCTCGAGACCTTCTCCGACGAGGAGGCCATCGAATTGTTAGGTGGTGAAACGCCCTGGTTTTATTTCTTCCTCGTATCTGTGTTTCTCGCTTTATTAACGCTTTCTTTTGCAGGAACAATGGTCGGAGCCGAAGAGAGGTTGAAGAAACTGAAAGCGAAGAGGGCCCGGGAAGCGCAGGCCCGGGGAGAAGCGTCGCGCTCCAAAGATCAGGAAGTTGCCCCCTCTGGGGCCCCGCACGAGGGTGTTTCCACGGCCGCTGCCCCCGAAGGATCCACTCTGTCCCAGCCTGCTGCCTCTGTATCGGGGACCACGGGTGACCGCACAACTCCTGCGGGAAGCCAATCCCCGGCTACCCAAGGGACCCCGAAGAGGCAGCGCGTTGCGGAGGTCGTCGACCTGGGTGGTGAAGATAGTCTCCGGTTCCTTCCAGCTTTGACCTTCCCCCCTGCCATCAAAAACCTCACTTCTTCTCCGAGGTCACTTATCCTCGCTCCCTTCCCTCCGAGATCTAAACCGTGCTGGGGACCGCACCTGAAGTGAGGAGGAAGATGCTTTTTGAGGACCTGTCGGCCGTCATGCGTATCTGCTCGACTGCCCTCATTCTAAATGACGAGACCCGCCCTGCTGCTGAACTGGCCCGCCTGCAGGAGGCACTGGATACCTTGGGCGCTGAGATGCTCGGCATGCGCAAGGAGCTAAAAGAGTGCCGAGATCTGAACAAAGAGCAAGGCAAGTAGCAGCAATTGGTCGAGGCCAAGCTTAAGGAAGCCGAGGAGACAAAGAAGAGCCACCTTGCCCGAATCGCTGAGCTGGAGTTGGAGGAGAAGCGGCTTAAGGTAAGAATTGCCGAGCTGGAAGATGCGGTGCGGCCAGCCGAAGGGGAGACTGAGGAGGACAAACTCCTGACCACTCGTGCGGCGTTCGTGGCGCAGCTCCGGAAGCTTGAGCAGGATCTCCGAGTGTCCGAGGATGATTCTATCGAAACCGCGGGTATAGGTTTCCGCAGTGCCGTGGCGCAGCTTCGGGTTCTCAACCCCGACCTTGTCATCGAAGGGATCGACCCCGACGCTGAGGTGGTGGATGGCCAGATCGTGTATCCTCTGCGGGAGAACGACATTCATGCGCACGAGGAGCCCGACGGGACCGCAGCTGAGTAGGTTTTTATCTTTGTTTTGGTCGGCCTGCGAGCCGTTTTGTTTCGCCCGGCTTGTGGGCTTAGCTGATGTACTTTTTGCACAATGGTTATTTTCGCCCGGCTTGTGGGCTCATATTTGTAACTTTTTGGACCAAGTGTTTTGCCCGCTATTCGTACTTTATAATATCTCTGTTAATTTTCCTTGTGTGTGATGTGGTGTTTGTTATACTTTATTGTTTTACACTTTATTTTTGTCCAAGTAATAAGGCTTCGGGATTTGCTCGACCTTGATCGTCCCTGACCGCGTGGAGAGCTGGTCGGGCGGCCGGAGGAGTACTCCGACCTTCAACGAGGCTAAGAGCTCGGTCGAGGTCCTAGTCTCGTGGCATGAACTTCCCATCGCGAGCTGGGTGTTATGCCCGGTTGGCACGACGACGGTGGGCCTCGATCGAGGTATCCCCGCCGGATCAAATGTCCTCGCGCACACACAACGCGGTCTCTGATCATCGTGTTCTTATAGGGGTGTCGCGCTTGTACCCCAGCGCGTCCCCGTATCGCGGTGCTAGTCATCCGCGGGCAGTGTTTAACTGTAATATTGTTTTAGCTTTTCAGCGTTCCATGGTCGAGCAAGTTCTTCCCCGTGCAGATTTTCGAGGAAATAGGCTCCTGTCCCCGTCTTCGCGCGGACGCGGTACGGGCCCTCCCAGTTCGCGGCGAGTTTGCCTTCTCGCGAGTCTTTCTGGTTCCTTCGTAGGACGAGGGTGCCCACCTGAAAATCACGTTTAATGACACTGTCATTATAACGCAGTGTTATTTTTTGTTTAAGTGACGCCTCTCGGAGAGAAGCGCCCGAGCGTGTTTCCTCCACGAAGTCGAGTTCTTCCCTCAAGGCTTCGTCGTTCGTGTTCCCGTCGAGGGGGGCTTCCGTCCTCCTCGAGGGTTCTCTGATCTCCACGGGGATCACTGCCTCCATTCCATAAGTCAAACGGAAGGGGGTCTCCCCGGTCGTGGAGTGTGGGGTTGTTCGGTAGGCCCAGAGAACGCTGTGTAGCTCTTCGACCCACCGTTGTTTGGCGTCGCCCAGTCTCCGTCTTAATCCTCGAAGGATCACTCTGTTAGAGGCCTCAGCCTGCCCGTTCGTTTGAGGGTGCTCGACCGACGTGAAGTGCTGCTTCGTGCCTAGTTTTGCGACGAAGTCTTGGAAGTTCTTGTCGGTGAACTGGGTTCCGTTGTCTGTGACGATGGCTTGAGGCACTCCGAACCGGGCGAGGATATTTCTTTTGTAGAAACGAAGTATGTTGAAAGCGGTGATTTTGGCAAATGCTTCTGCTTCAATCCACTTTGTGAAGTAATCTACCCCGACGATGAGGTATTTGTTCTGATACGACCCCTGGACGAAAGGCCCGAGGATATCCATCCCCCACCATGCGAACGGCCACGGGGAGGATAGCGTCGTGAGTTCGCTAGGGGGAGCGAGGTGCATGTCCCCGTGCCGCTGGCATTTATCGCACTTCTTGACGTGCTCCTTGGCGTCTTGTTGCATGGTCGGCCAGTAATATCCTGCCCGGAGTGCTTTCCGAGCTAGCGATCGTCCGCCTAGGTGCTGCGCATTGATTCCCTCGTGGATCTCCTGGAGTATGCCGGGGACCTTGGTGTCTTCGATACATCTGAGGAGGGGAATAGAGAATCCTCGCCGGTATAGCTTATCCTCGACTATAGTGTACGAGCATGCCCGTCTCTTGACCATTCTAGCTTCTTTGGGGTCTTCGGGCAGTTTGCCCGTCGTGAGGTATTCGTATACCGGGGTCATCCAGCAGCCGCTGTCCCCGATGGTGTTGATATTCGAAACCATACTAGGTTTATCGACGCTCGGGTGGGAAAGGACCTCTTGTATGACGGACTTGTTTCCGCCTTTCTTTTTCGTGCTTGCTAATTTTGACAGGACGTCTGCCCGAGCATTATGCTCCCGGGGAATGTGAGTCACTTCTGCCGAGGTGAACTTCTTCATCTTCTCTTTTACCAAGGCCAAGTATTCTATGAGACTGTCGTTCTTGGCCTGGTACTCTCCTCGGACTTGCGAGGCTACGAGCTGGGAATCGGTGAATAGCTTGACCTCCTTGGCGCCAATGTCCTCAGCCAGCCTGAGTCCCGCAAGGAAGGCCTCGTATTCGGCTTGGTTATTCGAAGTCGGGAAAGCCAGTTCGAGGGACACCTCGATGAGGATGCCCTCCTCGTTTTTGAGTATGATTCCCGCTCCGCTTCCTTTCGGGCTGGATGCTCCGTCGACATATATTGTCCATTTCTGCGACCCGTTGGCTGAGGGTTCTGGGACGGTCATCTCTACTACGAAGTCGGCCAGCACTTGTGCCTTCAAGGCTTTCCTCCCTTCGTATTGGATGTCGAATTCGGCCAGCTCGAGCGACCACCTGAGCATCCTCCCCGCCATATCTGGTCGTCCGAGGAGTTGCCTGATCGGCTGGTTGGTCCTCACGGCGACGGTATGGGCAAGGAAGTAGTGGCGGAGTCTTCTGGCCGCGGTGATGAGGCCCAGTGTGACTTTCTCGATCTGTTGATACCTGAGCTCGGGGCCTTGGAGGGCTTTGCTCGTGAAGTAAACTGGCTTCTGTCCGTCTGGTGTTTCCCGAATGAGGACGGCGCTGACCGCTTCGCTCGTGATCGCAAGATACAAGAAGAGTGTTTCCCCGTTCTCGGGTCGCGAGAGGACCGGGGGTTGCGATAGGACTTGCTTCAAATGTGCGAGCGCTTGTTCGCATTCTTCGCTCCACTCAAATTCTGCTTTTTGCTGGAGGAGTTTGAAAAAGGGGAGTGCGTACTGTGCGGATTTGGCGACGAAACGGGAAAGGGCGGTGAGCATTCCGTTCAATGATTGTATTGACTTCTTCGAGCCCGGAGTAGGGAGCTCGGAAAAGGCTCTGCACTTGTCGGGGTTTGCCTCGATTCCTCGTTCCGTGAGGTAAAATCCGAGGAACTTTCCTGCCCGGGCACCGAAGGTGCATTTGTCGGGATTAAACCTCATACGGCATCTTCTCGCCGTATCAAACACCTTCTTGAGGTGCGCGGCGTGGTTGACTTCTTCTGCGGACTTGACGATCATGTCGTCCATGTAGACTTCGAGCATGTCTCCTATTTCAGTTCGAAAGACCTTGTTCATCATCCGCTGGTAGGTCGCACCGGCATTCTTCAGACCGAAAGGCATTACATTGTAGTAGTAGTTGCCCGACGCGGTCATGAAGGCCGTGTGTTGCTTGTCGACCTTGTCCATGGGAATTTGGTTGTATCCTGAATAGGCGTCCATGAAAGACAGTAGTTTGTAACCTGCAGAATTGTCGACCAGTTGGTCGATGTTAGGCAAGGGGTAACAGTCTTTCGGGCAAGCCCGGTTAAGATCAGTATAATCAACGCACATTCTCCATTTTCCATTATTTTTCTTAACAAGTACAACGTTGGACAGCCATGTCGTGTATTTGGCTTCCGAAATAAAATTTGCCTCTAGGAGGTCTTTTACAGCTTTCTCAGCAGCCTCCGCTTTCTCGGGAGACTGCTTGCGCCTACGCTGTGCTACGGCCCTAGCGGCCGGATCTACTGCGAGCTGATGGCAAGCCACCTCAGGGTCGAGGCCAGGCATCTCGGATGCGCTCCACGCGAAGAGGTCAGCGTTCTCCCTCAGACATGCTTTAAGCTGCTCTTTGGCTAGGTCGGGGATCCTGGTGCCGATCTTCACGTTGCGATCTGGACTGCTTCCGACGGCTACAAGCTCGAACTCTCCATCTGGGATGGGGCGTATTGGGTGGAGAGGTTGCCCGTTGTTTTCCGCCCGGTGGTCGTGGTCTTCGACTCTGTCTTCATTGGGCTCGCCGGAGAACCTGCTGTCGAGGTCGACCGCGTTGACGCGCGGGAGAGGTATCTGTCCGACGTCCTGGGGTGGTTTGGCCACGGCCTTAGGTTTGGGACCAATGGAACTTAGGCCCTTGACGGCGGCATCGAAGCATCTCCTAGCCGCGTCGATGTCCCCGTGCATCGTCACTACCCGTCCTCTCCTCGTGTAGTACTTCATTTTGAGATGGACCGTTGACGGGACCGCCGTGAGTTCAGCAAGGGTGGTCCTTCCGAGGATGCAGTTGTAGAGGGATGGGCATTCCACCACCAGGAAACGGATCTTCACCTGTCGGGCCGTGTCTTCGGCCCCGAACGTAACCATCAGCTTCATGTAACCCCATGGTCTGGTGGTGGATCCATTGAACCCCTGTAGGTCTGACCCGACGTATGGGGTCAAATGCCTCTCGTCCAGCTGAAGGGTCCCGAACAGATGAGAATACATGATGTCGGCCGAGCTCCCCTGGTCGACTAGGATTCTTCGGACGTCAAAGTTCGCCATTTGGGCCCTGACCAGGAGGGGAATAGTGGCGTTTGGTGCTCCCCCGGGGAGTTCTTCGAGGTAGAAGGTGATGGGATTGGAGTTTCCGCGCACTTTCTCGAGGGTGGTCGCCTTTGACGATGTCGCAGATTCCAGTTCGTCAAACTTTCGTTTGATCGACCCAACCGATATTTTCCCGGGGTCTCCTCCGGAGATAACCATTGCTTTGGGGAAGCCTTCCCAGGTACTACGGGCCGTGGCGGGGCCTTCGTCGGGGAAGGTCGCCCACATGTTGCGGATTGCCTCTTCGCCCTCGATGATTGGGGGGACGAAGAAGTCCTCGGGCCGAGTGACGCTGAGGGCGACCTGAAGCTGGCTGTCGGCGGGAGGAGGTGTTGTCTCCTCGACGTTCTGCGATTCCTTTGAGCTGGTACGAGGAGGATCATTCTGCTGGGCATATTTCTTCAAGTGCCCTTCTTTGATGAGAATCTCAATGGCATCCTTGAGGTGGATGCAATCCTCGGTGACATGCCCGTGGCTTCTATGGAACCTGCAGTACTTAGATTTGTCAACGTTTGGTTTGGGAGCCGCGGGCTTCGGGAAGCGAACTCCTCCTTTCACAAACTCGGAATTCTGGCAGTCTGAGAGGATCCGAGACCGGGAAGTGTTGAGCGGCGTGTACTCCGTGAATCGGCCAGCTGGCCCGCGCTGTTCCCGGGGATCTCGATTGCGATTTTCCTTCCTCTTTTCTCCTCCCCGCCGGGGAGAAGCGTCATCGTCTTTGTGGCCGCGGGGGCCTTCTCTGCGTCTTGTCTCAAGAGCGATCTGGGCTGCTTCCGTCTCTTCGAGCTCGATGTACTTCTGGGCTCGAGCGAGAAGGTCTTTGAGACGCCTGGGTCTTCGGAGGCCAATGGATTTGGCAAAGTCCGACCCGGCGCGTAGTCCGTGAATAATTAAGTATTTCTTCATGTCGTCGGTCGTGTGGACCTCGACGGCTTCCTTGTTAAACCTTTCAATGTAATTTCGGAGGGATTCGTTCCTCCCTTGGAAGATTTTCTCTAGGGCAGCCTCTGTCTTGGGGTGTCGACGAGATGTGGTGAAGTGTTTGGTGAAGCGTTGTTTCAGCTGCTTCCACGACGTGATCGAACCAGGTTCCAGGCCCTTGTACCACGTCATGGCTCCCTTCCGTAAGGTAGTGGGGAACAGCCGGCACCTGATGGCTCCCCTGACGTTTCGAAAGTCGAGCATCGCTTCGAAATTCTCCACGTGATCGTCGGGGTCGGTCAGCCCGTCATAGGTCCCCAAGTGTGGAGGTTTCTCCATGCCTGGAGGGATTGGGGCGTCCATGATTTCCCACGACAAGGGGGTCCTTTGGTCCTCGTCGTCGCTATCAGCCGGGGATCTCGAAGGTGATCGATGGTGCCGTGGAGGAGAGTTCCTCGACCGGTTCTTTGGTCTCTCTTCAGTCTGCTTGGACTTCTTGGAGGTGGCGGAGGCCCTGGGTTCCTTCCTGGGCGGGGAACGAGGGCGTTTATGGGTGATTGCCGGCTGGGGGCGCTCGAGACTCGGTCGACGACCATGGCGTACGGGCGACGGTGTCCGAGAATCTTCGGAAGGGGTCCTTCGCGGGGAAGGAGAGAGGCGAGGTGACTGGGGGCGACGATGTCTTCGCGGGGAAGATCGTCGTGCACGTCCATGCTCCAAGGCTTCAATTCTGGTGTTCTACTGCGCGATCAGCTGATTGGTCTGGTTGATCAACGCAAATAGGGCCACGGTACTTGGGTCCGCGTTGGGCGGCGGAGCCACTGGCTGGAGAGGGGTTTGCTGGTCGTCCGTGCGGACGACGTTGATAGTCGCATCCTGTGAGTCCGGGGAGGCGGTCCGTCCGTCCCTTATGTCGCCTTTGTCGCCGTGGAGGATGACGGCGTCCTCACGGTGGTTCCCGTTCTCCAGTTGCGCGAGCACGGTGTCCAGAACCTGGTTGACGGTCGGATTGGCCATGTTGGTGATGAATAGAGGAAGCTTTGGTTTATCGAGGAGAAAACGGGGAAGCTTATAAATTCTCCACAGTCGGCGCCACTGATCGTACCTGGATCAGACAGTTACAGGTGGCCAACGACGTCCGTTGAGCTCCGGCTCCGGTGAGGTTGAAGTACGGCGGGGGGGGGGGGGGTTTACCTGCAAGGTACTCCGACGCTCAAGTTAGGGAGTGCACAGAGTAACAGCAAATACAAAGAGTGAAAAAAGTGACTTAACCTGACCCTCTCAAGTGAGAGAGTATTTATAGAGAGCCCCCAGCGCGGGGCCAACGGTTACTTGCGTTGGGCTGGATTGTCAGGCCCAATCCAAGTAACTGCCAGGGCTTACGTGGCGTAGTGAAGACCAGCACGTGGTCTTCGCCCTGGGGTAACCGTTCCTAGATTTCCGGGATCAGGGCAGACCGAATCCTGCGGAAGCGGGAGGTTACTTGGAACGTGTCCATGTGGTACGGACCGTTAGACACTCCTCGCGGGGGAGGAGTCTTCTGTGTCGAGGACCAACAAGCCGTACGACGGACATGGCCTTGCGGGGAGGGACCATGTCTGCCGAGGAGTGGTATGTGGCATTCTCGCGGGGAGAAGCTGGTATGTCGAGGAGGTACCTCTCCGCCGGGGTGCGAGGTCCTTCTGTCCTGTTGACCTAGATGCCCGACACTGCAAAGTGCTCGGGGGGAACGTTGGTCTGCTTGCAGCAGTCAAGGGCCCCGCGGAGGGGTCTTAGTGGGCCTCCCCATGCTATATGGGTTGGGCCTGCTCGACTGTTGGGCAGCCTCGGCCCAGCCCAGAACAAATAATTTCACTAATATTATAAATGAGTTTGACTATTTAAAAATTAATACTACCTCCGTTTTTTATTATAAGTCGCTTTGTGAAAAAATTTGTACCACAATATAAGTCACTTTATAATACCAATGAATCATTAATGTTATTTTTCCTTTTATATCCTTAAATATTTATTATTGTCTCTCATTTCAATTATGTAAATTTTTCTTTCCAATACCATTAATAAAAGATAATTTTGTAAAATCATTCACAATTTCTCTTTTCCATACTACAATTATTATATTTCTTAATATGTGTGAAAAGTAAAAAACGACTTATAATAAAAAACGGAGGGAGTACTGTTTAAAGTGAAAAAAATTATAAATCATTATTATTTAATAATTCAACTAATATTGTATTTTTCAAATGAATACTCCCTCCGTCCCAAAATAAAAGTCTTTTAAGGTTATTGCACATAGATTAAGAAAAGTAATGATTATATGATTAAGTGTAACAATTTTACAATATTGCCCTTAATTACAATTGGTTCTCACAAAAGTATACTCCCTCCGTCCCAAAATAAAAGTCTTTTAAGGTTATTGCACATAGATTAAGAAAAGTAATGATTATATGATTAAGTGTAACAATTTTACAATATTGCCCTTAATTACAATTGGTTCTCACAAAAGTATAGTATAATGTAATATCTTGAAAGTAGTGTAGATAATAATTATTAGGGGTAAAATTGGTAAAAATTAATTAATGTTGCATTGAAAACTTAAAAAGACTTTTATTTTGGGACAAATTTTTTTGGCTAAAAAGACTTTCATTTTGGGACAGAGGGAGTAGTATAATGTAATATCTTGAAAGTAGTGTAGACAATAATTATTAGGGGTAAAGTTGGTAAAAATTAATTAATGTTGCATTGAAAACTTAAAAAGACTTTTATTTTGGGACAAAATTTTTTGGCTAAAAAAACTTTCATTTTGGGACAGATGGAGTATCATAATATAACATGTTTATATCATAATAATAAAAAATAAATTTAAAGTTTTGCAATAAATTATTTAATTTTGTGGTTAAAATCCACTGGCACTACCGATTGTTGAGGTAAGACGAATGTATTCCAAACAGTTAATTTTTAACTCAATTTTAAATTATGTTTAGTTTAGATTTGATTTGTTTATTAAAAGAAAATTGATTTGTTAAGAACAATTGAAAGATTGGACTTGATTTGGAATTTAAAAGCAAATGATAATCAATATTCTTAGAACACTTGATAGTAAATTAAAAACAGAAACTTTTATAATTAAAAAAAATATTTAGTTTCTTAAAAAGTTTAAAGAAAATCAGAACAAAAATTTTATTTGTTGACTTCTTCCAATTCTATATTTTCCCTAAATAAAATATAATTTTATTCAAATTCACAGTCAAAATTAGAATTAAGTTCAATGTAAATAAAAATGTTTCAAAAAAAATAAAATTATAATAAAAAAAAGGCTTAATTGTAATTTTGGTCCCTCTATTTTTATTTTTTTTAGTTTTGATCCCTTTATTTTAAAATTCAGAATTTTTTGTCCCTTCCTTTTTAGTTTTTTGAGTTTTTGTCCCACTATTTTAAAATCCAGAATTTTGATCTCTTTATTTTCATTTTTGTTTAGTTTTGGTCCCCTATTTTAAGTTTTGTTTTGGATTTTAGTCTCACTTTTCAATTTGGAACTAATTTAGTAGGGACTAAAAGTTTTAAAAAATGAAAATAAGGGAACCAAAACTCAAATAAAATAAAAATTAAAGGACAAAAATTTCAAATTTTAAAATAAGAAAACTAAAACTCAAAAAAACTAAAAGTAAAAAGACAAAAATTCTAAATTTTAAAATTAAGGGATCAAAATTTAAAAAAATTGAAAATAAGAGAATCAAAATTACAATTAAACCTAAAAAAACATAGTGCATGGAATTTCTATCGTTATACATTTTTTTATAAAAGAGATAGATATCTTCGTCTTAAAGAAATAGATAAAAAAGAAAATCAAAGATAGTAGTATTTAATTCGAAATCAAATTAAAAAAAGAAAAAGAAACCGACCTACAAAAGAAAAAAAAGAAAAAAATAGTTTAAATCGAAACGCTCCAAGATATCGTTCAGATTAACACGTTCTCCAAAGCAAGGGCTATTTAGTAATTTCGACGTAAAAAGAGCCGAATTATTATATTATATACACGAACCTGTCAAATACCAATCAAATTCCAACGCGTAACTAAAAAAACCCGTCGGTTCAAATTCACGCGATTCCATCAATAATAATTCGAAAATAAAATTCCAACCCTGATATTTTCTATAAATAATGACCTTGTCATGCTCTCTCTTACATCCATAAAATACAACTGTAAAGCTTTCTCTCTCTTCCTCCATTAACACACGTTTTCTTTCTCTCTCTAGATATGGGAACTGCCATTCTCCGTTCCCACGATTGCCTTCAACGTCGGTTTCTTCCTAACGACTCCTTGTCAGTCCCTTCCTCTCCGATTCGATCTCGAAAAAGTTGTAGCCCCAACCCTAACTGCAATTCCTATGTCAATCAGAATCGTCGCCGGAATCGGAGTCCGGTGTCCGCCTCTCCGGCGGCTAAACAAAACGATCGGAGAAAATCCGGAAATCGGACGGTTGATACGGTTTCTCCGGTGAATCTTGTCATGGGACAAGTTAAGATTCTCAAAAGAGGTGAGAAGTTGAGTCCGGAGATTAGCCATGATTCAGGACTCGTTGTGAAGGCTATGGATCTGGATTTGAACCAACCTGATTTGGTGTTGGGATCAACGGATCGGTTTGGACCTGATCCAGTAGCTATGCAGAAACAGATTAGGGTTTCGGATTCGAATTTGAAAGACGGAATTTATGCTGGATCGGCGTTTTTTTCTTCTCCTCCTCCGAGTTCCGTTCCGGTTCCTTTGTTTTTGCGGAAGAACGGTGTGGCCACCAGTGATTTGAGGCGGTTGTTACGGCTTGATTTGGAATGATTAGTTGGTTTTCGTTGTTTGGTGCTTGTTTACTTTCTTCTTTTCCCAAGTAGATGATTGTCATGGATAGTTGTTTGTTCACAGCGTCCCTAGCGTGCTTCCTTTATTTTTTCAAGAGGATTGCATGTAGGGTGTGAACGTATGAAGTATGAAGAAGTGTTGAAAGCGAAGCAAAGGTTTTAGTTCTGATGAAGGTTTAATCGTTCGGTGTTTAGTTCCTGCTAGGGGACTTAGTTACAGTTAGGTTTTGATTTTGGGGTTAGTTCATATGTTGATGACATAAGGGATGAATCTCTTGTAATTTCCTTTAGTCTGATCTACGTGAATATAGAGTATAGTGTTTGAATTTAGGGTTTTGATTTTCATGTTGAAGAATAAAGTTGGCTGTTTTAGGTTTAGGTTCAGGTCTTTGGTTATATTCTGTGTTTATTTTTCTACTGGTGTACTAGAATTTGTGAAATTCAATGGTAATAGAAGAAAGCTTTTAGTATTAGCTTCACTTTTTTGCTAATATGAATATTCAATCTTATTACTCTGTTCTTAATTTATTTTGATTTATGTATTTGAATTAATATGATCACACTGTAGTGTGGGTGTTCTGAATTCAGATATTTTGATTTTATATATGTGATTAAATATGTTCACACTGTAGTATTGGGGGTTGTCTTTGGGTAAATTAATTGATGCCTCAGATATTTTCGTGGCAAATTCATGATCAAGGCTTCGCTTGGATTGATGTAGTCGGATTTGGCGGAGTTGAATGAAGTGTTTGCTCTGTTCCAATGTGTTTCCTTAAGATATTCAAACATAGCCTTAGTGACCTTGTGCATCTAAATTTCTAGAACTTTCTCGAGAAAAACCAGGGTTTGGATTGAATTGAATCCAACTATAATTTAACATTTATTTGGAGTAAAATTTTCTGACTTTTGTTAGGTGGTGTTTTCAAGATAACCGTAAGGCTTGTGTATTGAGGTATTATATATCACAACTGGCTATGTTTGGATATTTAAAAATGAACGGAAGTTATTCCGTCCAAATTGGATGGAACAAAATTGAGGGTAAGTTTATTGAATTGGATGAAATACATTCTATTGTTTCACTCCATTCCATCCTCTTTTTTCAAATCCAAACGATAGAATAGAACATTATTCTATCCTGCCCCATTGCATCAATCCAAACATAGTTTAATGGAGAAACATCATGAAGAAGCACAGCACTATTTAAATTTCTTTTCAAGTTTGATGGAGAATTCTCTAATGCTGTGTTCCTTGATCTAAAGAAAAATGGGGATCTTCTATTCTGTTTTATTTTGGTTTACATGATCTGTGCATTAAGGGAAGTAGAATCTGTGACGGTTAATTTAATCAAATGGTAAGTCCCTGTTGAAAAGTTCCGGGAGAGTATTTTTGTTGCATCTTCACTTCATTCTTTGATTTAATTTTTAGTCAAAAATGTAATAAACCAGTTCCTGATCTTCAATGGAGTCAGTGATTTCAACCCTTACACGACAACCATTTTGCATTATAAAGGCTACAAGCATGTTTTTGACTATAGCAAAACCCTACAATTTGGTGTGCATAAATGCCAATCAAAGATAGTTAAGACAGTAGTACATTATTTTGACTCCATTTCAGACACTATTTGGGTTTTCCCTAAAGAGGCAAAGGATTCGTTTTTATTGTAAAATTCATCCAATCATAGGCTTGTTAATTTTTTATTTATTTGAACCAGTATTTTCTGCGCGATAATGTAATGACTATTCTCTCAAACTGGGAACGATCAGCAAAACTCTCCCTCAAGATTTACCACTGTATTCTCTCAAGTCTGGATTTCAAATCCAGACCGACCTCTGCATAGAATGTTTAACTAGATACCAACATTTCTCACTGTAATACTAAATCAAGAGTTTGCTTCATTTGTTTTATCCCTGGGTTCAGTATTTTTGCCATGTTTTAGATAATTTAGATGACTGCAGGAACAATCAATCAACTTTATCATTTTCCACAAATACAATAAGAGCTACCCTGTCCTTTTCAACTACCTTTTATAGTTCTCTAATTTCTTAATTACAGCAAACGGAAGGTAAACTCTATTGATTTGGATAAACTTTTCAGTTCTATACTCTGCATCATGTATAGTCAATTAAACATCTAAGTGAATTAATTCAGTTCCAGAGTCCTGAGATAATCGATCAGCATCATCCAACAGTATCCTTTTCCAGAACCAGTGTTTCCTCCAAATAATTGACATCTCCTCGATGGGAATTCCCTTCGTTTCAGGTAGTAACAAGATAACAAATATTGTCATGATGCTTATCCACCCAGCAAAAAACAGAAAGATCCCATACTTGAAAGAACATAAAAGGGAAAGGAATGCCTGCGCGATTATGAAAGTGAACAGAAGGTTTACAGCCACTGTGATACTCTGCCCTGCTGATCGAACTTCTAACGGAAATATCTCACTCGGGACTGTCCATCCTAGTGGCCCCCATGACCACCCAAAAGCTAGAACAAAGAGAGACAGTACAACTACAACTGATATTGAATAGCTTTTCGACAATTTTTGGTTTTCTCCAAACTTCACCCCCAAAATTAAGGCAGTTATAACCTGTGCATATGAAAAACAAAACTATAATCAATGATAAAACTTAAGTGCAGTGCTACATACTGTTTTTACTGTCATAGTTCTTGTAAGCATAATCGGAAATTGCATTAAATGGTGATTTTTCCATACCTGGCATACAATCATTTGTATTCCACCGCTGATGAGTAAGGGCCGTCTCCCTAATCTATCTACTGTTGCAATAGAAATGAATGTTGATAAGGCGAGAACTACTCCAGTCAAGGCTGAGGAGTAGAGAGACGCTGCTCTGCCAAATCCCATGCTTTGAAATAGCATTGGAGCATAAAAGAGAATCGAGTTTATGCCAGTCAGAATCTGGAATGCAGGCATGCATATAGCCATGACCAACTCTGGTCTGTATCTTTTTTTAAGGATGTTCCAATAGGGGTGCTTTATCGAGTTTGCCAATTCACCTGCATCAAGCATATCTTGGAACTCCGCATCTACCTCGTCCGTACCTCTCATTTTTTCAAGGAGCTTCCTCCCTTGTTCCTTTGATCCTCTTTCTACTAAGCTATTTGGAGTCTCTGGAATAAATATTCCTCCAACAGTCATCAAAAGAGTTGGTATTGCAGCAAGCCCAAGGGCCAACCTCCACCCCCATGGTTGAATCTGCTGTGTTCCATAGTTGATCATATTTGCTGTAAAAATCCCAAAAGTGGTTGCGACTTGAAACATCATGTTCAGTGCTCCTCGAAATTGGGTCGGCGCCATCTCTGACAAATAGAGCGGAATAGCCTTCAAAAACGGATAGTATAACTGAATTATCTTCTAACTCAAACATACTTTATTGGACCCTCGATTGTTTCCATCGCATTACTTCCTTTTTTTTTCGTGTAAAATTTGTCGACCCTACATTAACACCCGCATAATTAATGTTGGTAGCCACTTTTCCAAGCTACATTTAATACTCCTACTTTGGCTATCTAGACTTTTGGACTTCGGTTTTCAAACACGATAAATGCTTGCTTGATTGTTCTTTTAATAAATAAACCTATGCTTTACATAAAAGTTACTATTTTTAAAGAAAATGGATACAAGATTATAGAAAAAAAATGGTATACCTGATTTCCAAATCCAATGCCAACACCTTGCAGAACCCTTCCTATGATGAGCATTTCCAAATTAACAGCTGCAGCATTAAGAGCTGAGCCGATGAGAAAATTGATGCCACCAATTATGATACTTGTCCTCCGGCCGAACTTCCTCGTAACTGGAGCTGCAACCAGGGATGCAATAAAACCAGACATGTATAAAGTAGAGGTAAATGCAGAAATGCCCTGATTATTATACTTGCAATAGTTGTTTTCATGTGCTTCCAATTTATGTGCGTACACTGCGGGGAAGAAACTCTGAAGAAAGTCATCCATGGAAGCAACCCCTCCTGTTAACCATGACACAAGCGTCAATTTTCTGATAAATTAACTACAAACATTACTTTTATTTACCTATAATAGACAAAGTACATTAAGTCAGCCTAGCTTATGTTTAAGATTGTTATTTTTCTGCTATAACTGATCTGTTATTGGTTAATAGGTTGATTCCATCTCATATAGCCTTGCTTGTATCTTCTCTTTTTGTTAATTCAAATCTTATTAATAACATATTCTGATAAGGAAAATGATAAAAATACGAGACATATTCGTTGAATATATGTTTTCAGTGGTGTTCAGATTTACACTCTAATTTGGTATCAAGGCTAAGGAGGTAAAGTCTCTGTCAGCCATTGTGCGTGGCTTAGACCTCGTTTCCCTGAGATAACATCAATGTTTCATCCTCAAATCTATAAAGCATTTTCGACGCATTGTTGCATTTGGCTTTGTGTGAGCCCTCCCGATTTTGTCTTTTATAAAAGGCATCCAGTTGAGTTGAGAAGTGCGGGTGTTGTTTATAAAATACCCTTAGTCTTGATTCACAAGCAATGTGAAACTATGTTTTTTAGACCGGAACCTTGCCAAACATCTCGTCGCTCAACCACCGGATTTATCATTTTCTTTAGAACCTCATTAATTCCGCGGCGCTCAAAGAAACAAACCAATGTCTTTCATTCATCCTCAGAAGCCAAACAACGGAGCCTTATAATCACCAACTTGTGAGCTGCAATAGCTCGCCTATCTCCTTTAAGATCTTCAAGTCTATTTCATCCAAACGGGCACTACTCTACTGTGACAGCCATCCACTCGTCGCACTGCTATGAATCCAAGCCTTCATAAAGGATAAAGCACTTAAACATTAATGTCACATTGTTAGACAGCAACTTCAAGCCGACTTGTTTCATCTTCAGTAGCTTCTGCAAACCAATTAAGCAGATCTCTTTACTAAACCTCTTGAACCCTCACCTTTCCATAAGATACAATACTCTCAAGCTTGAGGGGGACTGTTAGGAGTTAAATATAAATTCGTTTAGTTGATTATTATTAGTTAGTCATTCTTCTGACAGTCTTTTGGTTAAACCGGTTACGGTTCTTACTCAACCTAGTTATTCTTCGGACACAGACACACATATACGTCTATTTTCAGAGGTGTCAGTGCTACATAGATATTTAATTCCAAAGAGAAGAGATTTCTATAAATAGGATTAAGTGTTGGATCATCATAAAGGGTTATACACAATGTGTTGTCCCTGAAAGTGATTCAAATCAATTGCTATAGTTGCTGTAGCACAAGATTCGGGTGGTAATAAGAAATTATAATGTAATTGATTTGGAACATCAGAATTAAAATAACTGATATCCTGCAATCTAATGCAGAATTTCAGATTGATATCCTGCAATCTAATGCAGACTTTGAGATTTTTTTGGAGAAAATTTTGTATTGGGAATTGCATCTAAGAAAAACGGCAAGTACAACCCATAATTGGGATTTGCAATCTAAGGCTTAAAGCATATGAAAGAATACTCAGAAAATGAGATTCTTTTTTCTTTCTTTATTCTTAAGCCTTGTGTCAGCCAAGTACAACCCATATATCCCTTTCCCTTTTAAGCTTTCAACACACATACTCTTATTTACCCGAACAAATTGAAACGACAAGAGCTGAATCTGAATAGATCGCGCAAAGAAGACGATGAGTAGTAAAGAAGAACTTTTATAAAAAAAACCAACCTGAAATTCCAACGTCATAGCCGAATAGGGACCCGCCAGTGGCAGCAACAATGCAAGCGATGATAACATGAACTGTGACCCTTCCTTTATAATGTCTTGCCCTTCCCTTATCCACCCCACCTCCTGTGTAAGGCCCATCTTCCATTTCCTTATTATTACTACAGGAGGCATAAAAGGGACACTAATACTTTATGGAAGAAGAAGAACATACATCACTTCAATTTTATATAGACACACACAAGTCTCTAAAGTGCTTTTTTAGCTGGTGAGAAAACAAGTCTAAAGTAAATAAACGTGTTTGTTCCGTGATTCTTTTATGAAATTGACAAACGTTCAACTTATTATTACTATTGACCTCATTTGGAGTTTCTGTTTATTCATTATTGCTCCCGCACTCAACGTAGAAAGGAAGACAAGTTTCTGTCACAAAAAATGAAAAAGGAAACCAAGTTTCTAGAGTCCCACAAGACCCGTATGCTACACAGATCCTATGATATTTATGGGTCCCATTATGATATTTGACTGTTTTTGGCAGTGTTAGAGCCTTAAGCAAGAGGTTAAAGATTTAATCTTTATTACTGTAGTAGTTTTTAGGTATGAAAATTTCGTACAATTTTGAATGATTGAACAGTGTTGTAGATCCACTTGTTGTTAGAATAGTACTCTCGTCATCTATATACCACTCATTGGATCTGTACCTTTCATCCAACCCAATATTGTCACGATCTTCCCTATTCTAAAATGTCCTGTCTTGGATTTCGCACCACCCGTTTCCTTAGTATACGAGCTTTTTCTTTTTCACACACATATCCGTGCGTTTTCACGGTTTTTTTGCATGCAAAGATACTCTCACTACATTAAGAATGTGTAATAACTAACACTCGTATTCTAAAATCTAAATACTACATTTATACATTAAAAGTTTAAAACTACATAATGAATGTGTTGTTTTCTTTTATATATGGAAGAGGATCTTTAGTACGTATATACTTTTTTCTCTCTCTCTCTCACTCTCTCAATTTTTGTGTTTGTGTATGTGGTGATAAGAATTGATGTTGTCAAATTAATTATGGTTAAAAGTCAATTAAAGATAAAATGAGTTATATTTTAATATTTTAAAATAAAATGAGTTAAACAGTAAATTTTATTAGTAAATTTTATTATTAAAGTTAGGTAGAGATTCAAGAACTATAAATTCTAACTTCAAATTAAAATCAATTATAAAAACAAATTAATTATTTTTGAAACCCAAATTTAATAAGGCCGACCCAATTCGAGCGGCCTAGTCAAGGAATCCTCTAGACAAAATACAAACAATTGGATTCTCGTTAGAAGGTTGCACTCTGGATTTGGTTAATGTAATATTTCATGCTCTTTTAAATGCTCAATTGGATGTCAGTTGAGATCAACTGAGTCCATATGTACTCTATCTTTTGTCAGTTAGAACAATTAGAGTTTCCAAGTGCTCTAAATGTTGTTAGTTAGGATAAATAAGGTAACTAGTAAACTCTGGAGAGAGATAAATCATTATCAAAGGAAAATATCAATATTAGTAAGTGCAAGAGAGAACATTTTTGATAATATTACTAATTGGTCAATTGGTGATAGATTATAAAATATCAATTGAGATATTTTGCATCATTATAATATATATATATATATATATATATATATATATATATATGTGTGTGTGTGTGTGTGTGTGTGGGTGTGGGTGTGGGTGTGCGTGCGTGCGTGTGTGTGTGTGTGGGGGGGGGGGGGGGTTGTTAAGAAAGAAAAGGAAAAAGATAGAAAAAAAAAAGAAAATAGAAAGAGAAGAGAAGACAAAAGGGGAAGAAGAGGAAGTTCATCACCATCATAAAGGCCATGATTTCATAATTAGACTTAGCTTTGGGAGGGAAAAATGCATGATTGGGAATTTAGGTTTTATGTGAAAAAATGTCTAAGTATGATTTGGATGTTAATACTTGATGATCTTGATGAATTACATGTCTTACTATGTTAATCCATGTCAAATCGAGTGTTTGGATGCTACATGATCATGTGGGTTAGGAGTTTTGGCCATGTTTACCTTCAAATTCGCATTCTGCAGATTCTGCATTTTGCTTGAGTCGTCGGGCGAACTCAAGGCGAGCTGATTTCTACCAGCGTCGCCGAGCGAGCTTTGACGAGCCCGTGGCAACTTGTTTTCTGCTAGCGTTGTTGGGCGAGATTTGGCAAACAGAAAGCAAGCTACCTCGCTACCTGCACGTCGGGCGACCATGATGCAATTTTAATTCTGTCTACACCTCGCTTGGGGTTTCGCCAGGCGAACCAAAGGCGAGCCAACCTCGCTAGTTGCTCGCAGGTTGAACATGACAATATGTATGATTTTGTTCCTTGTTTCCCCCATAACTTATCGTAGCTCCGATGGACGCACATCCAGAAGTGTTGGAAAGCTATTTCAATGTTCTATGTGATGGTGAAGTAGAAACATGGTTATATGCCATCCGAAAGTCTTATTTATTATGAGACCATGAATTAACGAAGGTATGTTATATATTGTTGTTTTGCTTATGTGATGCATTTCTTAAATCTACATTTAAGTTATTGTTGTATCTTGTGATTGCATTGGTTGTGAAATAACATGCTTAAAATTCTAAGAAGATTAGTGAGGAAACCTAGGCTTATAAATAGGTAAATAACTTAGTACGATAACTTAAGATGTTAAATGGTTTAGATAGTGATGCTTAGACGTGATTGTATCGCGGTGTGTACCGCGTACAAGTAGTCACTTGTTTGATGAATAAAGTGCTTTGTATGAAACATGTTGTGTTGTCATATGTTAAGGTGAATGTGATCACCTTGTGATTGTCGAATACGATCATGTTATGTTATGTTTTATCACGTTGTCGAAAATAACCCCTAATTGTGTAGTCCCAAGAGTGATGTTTATTGATCGTGAAGGCTGATCAGATCCTGTGATGGGCCAAGAAGAACGTCTGTGATGCTGGGTGTGAGATGAGGAGGAGAGGGTGTACCTGCAAGGCACTCTGAGGCTCAAGTAAGAAAAGGTCAAAGAAGAGGGGCAAGTACAAAGTATGAGTTCTTAGGATGATTATTTGATACCTGACCCTCTCAAATAAAAGGGTTTATATAATTCCCCCAGCGCGTGGCCAACGGTCCCTATTTTCAGGGCGAAATAACCGTTTCTTGAAGAATAGGTAACTGTAAAAAAACTAGCCATTATGACGGGCAGAGGTGCCCAAAACTAGCTGTTGCCACGGGCAGAGGCGTAGTTCCGGGCACAGGCGTCAAGGCCGTTCTTAGATGGCGGAGCCGTGCGTAACAGGAAGGAATGGTGGGGAGGAGCAAATGACCTTGAGATTCATCTATCCACACGTGCCTGGTAGAGGGGCAGAAAGGTAAATGTTGCCCCACCTCAGCTAGACTTAGACAATTGGGCCATTCTGGGAGCAGAAGTGGATTGGGTCATGCCTAGCCATTGGTTCAGTCTGGAACAGGAGCCCCCCAAGTCGTTGCTCCCGAGGATGGGAGTGATGACTTAAGGATAGCTCGCAGCTTCGGGGAACTCATAAGAGGTTGTTGTTTGTCGATGAAACGAGATTATCCTCGGTTGCCCGGTGGTAGAATGCCCACGGGATACGTAGCATTGGTCGGGCTACCCGACATGCGGAGAGACCAACAGTTGAGATTTCCTGAAGAGACGCGACGCCACGTGTGCCTCGAGCCTTGTGCAACATTAACTGCGCAATGATGGCTAGGCTAGGGTCATGATGACAACCCTAGCCGCGCGTGTTCGTGCACGTGCCTCCAGACTGTATATAAAGGAGGGAGAGTTGCTCATTTGCATTTTCGCTTCTCTCTCCTTTGTTCTCAGAGGAATTCGTCTGTTGCCCCCGTCGACCGCCGTACCCGTCGCCGTGTGCAGATTCGAGCAGCTTCTTCGGCTTTCCAAACTCTCTTCAACCACGTAAGTCACCTGATTTCCTCTTTGTTTCCAGCTTTTTCACCCTTGTTTAGTTAGAATGCATGTGGTTAGGTGAACATAGGTGGGGCTGTCGCATTTTTTGGGTGTTTGTTGGTGGTAGACGGTGGCTTGGCCATTTTCTGCTACTAACATGGTCGTCGAAGCTTTTTAGAAATCCTTATGATTAGACCGTTTGTGGCGCTATCGCGATGGTGGCGCGGGAGAACTGGTGAAGTTACCCTGTTTCCTGGTGTTCTGATGAATTTCCTGATAAACACATGAATTTTTTGGTGGAACTTCAAACAGAAACTAGGTAGTGGTTTGGGGAAGTTCCTCATAGTGTATGAGGGGTTGCCCCCGGGCATCTCCTCGTTGAGACTTTTGTGCTATCTGATTTAGGGCTTAGGTCGGGGACGCCGTCCTCGGCCCTTCACGCGCCCTTTCACTTGACTAGCGGTGGAAGGGTGGATTTGATTTTGCAGTCGAATTCACTTTTGTCCTCTGCTTTTCAGGTGATCGAGATGGCATCAGAGCCCAAAAGAGAGATTCTCATCGACTCGTCCTCGGAGAGTAGCGACACAGAAATTTCAAATGCCCCCAACAAAGTCGGGGAGGATCTTGAACATGATTCCGCAGAGGAATGGACGGTAGCGGAGCCTGCCGAGCATGCATCTACCTTCGCGTCTTACACATGGGAAAGCTTCATGGATGTAGGACCGGAGGGGGAGTGGAAGGTGCATTTCCCCACTCAAGATGATCAAATATAAATGGATTACGAGGAGAGGTTCTCCATGTATGAGTATGCTTTCAAGGAAATAGGGCTGAGGCTGCCCTTTACTGACTTCCAGCAATCCATCTTCGTCCATCTGGATTTAGCCCCGTCGCAACTACATCCGAATTCGTTGGCGTTCATCTGCGCCTTCGAGCTGACTTGCGAGTTCCTGAAGATAGGAGCTACGAAGCCTTTGTTCTTCACTATCTTCCACCTCCAAAGGCAGGTCTTGGGGAGGAGGTATGGCTGGGTCTCGCTGAAGCAGCCAAGAAAGTTGTTCAAGCCCTTCTCGGAATCGATCTGGACCTTCAAAGAGAGATTTTATGTGATCGAGCCTGTGTCCGAGGCGGCCCAAGACACTACCTATGCCTGGGCAGTGTCGAAAAACAAGGATGGCCGAGATATGTACGATGAGAATGGGAAATTATTGGCGGACAGGGTGTTCAAGTTTCCATTTTGTTGGAGTGAGAGCCACTTCACTCGAGGAACTGACCATTATCTTGCCCAGCCGGATATGCTAGACGAGCAGGACGTGGCTGGTTACGAGACGCTGGTCAAGTATGTCAACTCTTTTAGGCCCGCGGAGTGCTGGACGAAGAAGGGGAACCCTATCTTCGAGGATGATGGCGGGCAGAGGGTGGAGTATCGTTATATAAATACGAAGGCGCTTCTGGAGTGCAAGACTCATACGGACTTGCTAGTTTTAGTCCTTTTTTATCTTGTCCGAATAATAGCTTCCTCGGTGACTAATATGTTTGTTGTGTCTTTGCAGGTGAGATGCCATCTGTCCACGAGAGGATGGGGATGAACGCAAGGGGCAAGCCCGGCACGGCCGCCCTAAAGTCTCAGTTTACACAGCGTGCTCCTCCTCCCTAACCTGCTGTGGGGACTTCCTCGCCCGTACCTGCCTAGGGATCTCCGCTGCCTCTGGCCTCGAGGTTCAAGCGAACCAGAGCCAGTGAGATGGTGGACCTTACTCAGGCGCCTGAGAAGGGCAAGTTCGAACTTCCCCCTTGCGTCCTTGACATGAAATTTTTTGAGGGAACATCTCTAATGGTGCCTCGGACAGACTCTCTTTAGCTGGAAGGCATGGACCTCCCGAGCAAAAGGGCACTGCTGGCGCAGGATGCCTCTGTGTTGGTCAGGGTCTTGGAGATGACGCCGATATATGGCGAGGGAGATTCTTCCTCTGATTCCGAACTTAAGAAGCCCCAGGCGACCATAGCGTCCCTGGAGGAGGCAGTGAAGAAGGCCAAAGAGGAGGCCAATGCTGCCAACAAAGTGAAGGGGAAATCAGACGAGGAGGCTGTCAGGTTGTGAGGGGAGAATGGCACGCTGGTTGCGGAGAAGAAGGCCGCCGAGGAGCTGATCGAGCAGATGAAGGCTGCAGCGGCCCCAGCTGAACATGAGCCCGAGGATGTGAAGGCGTTGAAGGTGAGAGCCGAGCATGTCGCTCGTCTTCTACGGGAAGAGGAAGACGTCATCGCCATTGGGGAAGAGTCGTTTAAAAACTCTGTGGCCCAACTCCGACTGGTGAACCTAGAGGTCCAGATATCCACGGAGGGTACCAACTTCTTGGGCCATGTTGAGAATGGCAAAATAGTTAATTCGGACTTCTTCAACATGGGCGACGAGCACGCACGTCTTCTGAACGTGGAGAACCAGGAGCCCGAGTCTAATACCGAGAAGCCTGAGTAGATGCAGGAGTGAAATCTGTTTTCTTTGTTTTGTTGTAACGTATCTGGCCTGCGTGCCATGTTTTAATGTAATTTTATTTTGTTTGTGGGCGTGGCCCCCTTGGTTTGTAATACGCACACTTGTGGCCCTTGTGGCCACTTAAATTAATGTATGTATCCGGTCAGTGTAGTCGGGTTTATATGTTTGTGCATGGCATTCTTTGGTTTGATTTCTGCTAAGTGTTATAGTTTTGCTCGATATACTTGTGTGCCCGTAACGAGGATAACTTTGATTTATTTTAAGTTTCAGGGAATTGCTCGACGTAGATGTGTTCGGCAGTGAGGGGGACTGGTCGAACGGCCTGGGAATTTCCAGGTGAGAAAGCAGAGCTCAGGTCGCGTTTGAGGCCTGAGTTCGCAGCGTAAACCTCCCATCGCGAGCTGGGTGTTCTGCCTATCGTGGTAATTTGACGATGATGGTGCTCGGTTGAGGGACCTCTATCGGGCAGGGACCTGGCTCGTTCCTGAGCGGGGTCCTGCCTTGGTTGGCGTGCAAAGCTTGTACCTAGGCGTGCATCGTGGTCGGGATGTGATGTTCGTCAAATGACGAAGCAAACCGACAGTTAGGGACTTAGCTATAGTATTACTTTAGCTTTTCGGTGTTCCATGGTCGAGAAAGTTCTTCCCCGTTGAGATGTTCTAGGTAGTAGGCCCCATTCTCCATTTTTGCTCGGACACGATAGGGTCCTTCCCAGTTAGCAGCGAGTTTTCCCTCACGAGAGTCCTTGTGGTTCCTTCTCAAGACAAGGCTGCCCACTTGGAACTCTCGCCGTATCACTTTGGCGTTGTGCCTGATTGCAATTTTTTGCTTTAATGAGGCTTCGCGGAGAGCTGCTCTGGACCGGACCTCTTCCACGAGGTCCAACTCTTCCCTCAGTGCCTCTTCGTTCATTTCTTCGTCCAAGGGTGACTCAGTCCGCCTGGATGGTACATGTACTTCAATGGGAATTACAACTTCGGTCCCATAGGCCAGCCGAAAGGGGGTTTCCCCAATTGAGGAATGCGGAGTCGTGTGGTACGCCCACAGGACGCTGTGCAGCTCCTCGACCAAAGCTTTCTTTGTTTCGTCCAGCCTTCTCTTAAGGCCTCTAAGGATTACTCGATTTGCCGCTTCGGCTTGCCCGTTAGCTTGGGGATGTTTGACGGATGCGAAGTGTTGTTTCGTGCCCAGCTGAGCGACGAAATCCTAGAACTTCCTGTCTGTGAACTGTGTCCTGTTGTCCGTGACTATTGCTTGGGGGATGCCAAAATGCGCGAGGATGTTTCGTTTGTAGAAACGCAGTATGTTAAGGGATGCTATTTTGGCTAGAGCTTCTACTTCTATCCACTTTGTGAAGTAATCAACACCTACTATCAAGTATTTGTTCTAGTTTAATCCTACTACGAATGGCCCCATGATGTCCAGACCCCACCAGGCAAATGGCCACGGGGAGGACATAGCTTTGAGCTCGTTAGGAGGAGCTAGGTGTATGTCCCCGTGTCGTTGGCATTTATTGCACTTCTTCACGTGCTCTTTAGCATCTTGCTGCATGGTTAGCCAGTAGTACCCTGCTCGAAGGGCTTTCCAGGCGAGGGATCTCCCCCCGAGATGTTGGGCATTGATACCTTCGTGGATCTTGTGCAGGACGTGGGCGACCATCTCCTCCTCGATACATTTGAGTAATGGGATGGAGAACCCTCGCCTGTAGAGTTTGTCCTTGATCAGGACGTAGGAGCAGGCCCTGCGTTTAACTGTGCTGCCCTCTTTGGGGTCGGACGGAAGTTCGTCCCTCGCAAGGAAGTTGTAAACGGGGGTCATCCAACAATTGTTGTCGCCGATTACCTGTACGTTGAGGGTCGGGGATGCCTTCTTGGTACCGGGTCGAGGAAGTACCTCCTGGATGACATCCTTATTTCTGCCCTTTTTCTTCATGCTTGCTAGCTTAGATAACACGTTTGCTCTGATGTTATGTTCGCGGGGAACATGCTTCACCTCTACTGCAGCGAATTTCATCATTTTTTCTTTGACCAAGGCTAAGTATTCGTTCAGGTTGTCGTTTTTGGCCTGGTACTCTCCCCGAACCTGGAGGGCCACGAGTTGTGAATCCGTGCAGATGACGACTTCTTCTGCCCCAAGATTCTCGGCCAGGCGCAAGCCGGCGAGGAAGGCTTCGTACTCAGCCTGGTTATTGGATGTGGGGAAGGATAAGGTGAGTGATACCTCTACGATGAGTCCCTTGTCGTTCTCCAATATGATGCCTGCCCCGCTTCATGCCGAGCTGGATGTCCCGTCTACGAAAATGCTCCACTTGGACGCACCACAGGTAGGGGAATCCGCAAACGTCATTTCCGCGACGAAGTCAGCCAAAGCCTGGGCCTTGAGGGATTTTCTGCTTTCGTATTGAATGTTGAATTCGAACAGCTCTAATGACCATTTGAGCATTCTGTCGGCTATATCTGGTCTTCCCAGCAGTTGCTTTACGGGTTGATCTGTCTGGACCACGATCGTGTGGGCCAGGAAGTAGTGTCTCAGTCTTCTAGTGGCGTTGATGAGGGCCACCACTACCTTCTCTATCTACTGGTTTCTCAGCTCTGGTCCCTGCAATGCTTTGCTGGTGAAATATATGGGCTTTTTCCCCGTCCGGTGTTTCAAGGATAAGGGCGGCGTTACGACCTCGGTTGCCACGACGAGATATAGGAACAGCGTTTCGCCATTGTCTGGCTGGGAGAGGACTGGTGATTCTGATAGTGCTCGTTTCAGATGAAGGAGAGCCTAGTCGCATTCCTCATTCCATTCAAATGCTGCCTCCTTGCAGAGTAGTTTGAAGAAAGGCAGGGCATGCTGAGCGGACTTGGCCACAAAACGAGACAAAGACGCGAGCATCCCGTTGAGGGACTGGATGGATTTCTTCGAGTTGGGCGTTGGAAATTAGGAGAATGCCCGAAACTTATCGGGGTTGGCCTCGATTCCTCATTCTGTCAGGTAGAAGCCGAGGAACTTGCCTGCCCAGACTCCGAACTTGATCACGACTTTATGAGTCTATCGGGTATACTAACTGCAAGTGCACAGTCTAATCACGTAGTTTTAAAAGATATCAAACCCACAAGGACTGATAATCAAACTAATGCTATCAGATTGTTACTATGTTTAGCTAAGGCGATGATTAATCTAGGATCTAAGGAATAATGGGAAATAAATTCGGATTTAAGAAAAATATTCAAATACAGGACGCCGGTATGTAATTCCTATCTACTTCGGGGATTCAAACAAGCATTGGCATACTTTAATTGTTAAAACATTTATCAGTAGAAAAGATTAATTTGAAAACCTTTATCTCACACTCTCGTGTTTATTGACTCTGATTATATTCTTAAATAAAAATGCTTGCTCTCGCTGTCTCATTTAAAATCTAAAATTACTTTTTGGAAACTAATGAAGTCTAATTAATTTTAAAGTGCTCTCGTTGTGTTTAGAATTAATGTTTGATTACTACTATCCGGTTAAAACCTCAAACTCTCGCTTTGTTGATTTTAACCTTTGTTTGCTTTTACTCTCGTAACAAACATTATTGAATTAATTATTTAGAAACCAAAACCAGATAAACAGTTTATAAGTATTTTATGCCAATAAGTTTTTGAACCCCTTTCGTCGATAATCCTTACATACCGAAATCGAGGAAATTAGCCGGACATATTAATGAGTACAAACATACAAAAGCAGAAGCAGTAAAGCATCAATTCATGCATGGTTATTAAAAATAAAAGCAATTCTATTAATTGAATAAGAACCTGGAAATTAAATTGACCTGGAATTAAATAGATCTTAGAAGTTACCAATCCTCCACAAGTCGGTAGGATTTTGCTTCGCCGAATGATAAAAACTTAAACTAAATAATCTAACTAGAGTGCAATAGTTTCTCGGTGTAGGAAACTATTGCTATTTAGGTGAATGAAAATAGAATGAAAAGGCTCTGAACATAAAGGAATTTCTGCAGCAAAAAGAAGGAAACTCTCCCGTTCCCAACTGCCTTCAATTTATAGTACTTAGCAGGTTTAGTGGGAGAGAAAAATTAGGAGATGGAAGTTTGAGTTGATGAAATTAGAGTGACTTGGTTGAGTTGAGAGATTTTCGAGAGACTTGAGACTGGGTTGAAACGTGGGATCAGTTGCTGAGTGGTCCACGCTGTAAAAATTAAGTTTGTAAAATAAGTTGTGCCGGTCGCCACGTGATGTGTGACGAGGGTCACACTACTTGGTCGTTACGGTCGCCACAGAAGGTGTGACGGTCGCCACACTCTTCTATGTTCAATTCTCTATTTTTTCTGTCTTCTGTCTTTTGTTTCTTTCCTCATTTTCTCTTCTTTTCTCATGCAAGCTTTGTGAAATGAAACGCCTGAAAATAGGCTTGAACACTTACAAAATAAAACATAAATAATGAAAACGATAAAATAATTTAATGTAAATCAAGGTAAATATGTAATGTAATATCGCATTATTAAACTCTCCTGCACTTGAATCTTTGCTTGTCCTCAAGCAAATAATCAGTATCGAAATCAGAAACATTGGTCAAACACAAATACATGACACATCTCCAAATCGTACGTGGTTGTGAGGCATTTTGTTAAAATGACAAATACTCAAATTTGTAAGTTATATGTGTGCCTAAGAGAGGGGTGAATTAGGCTCTTAGACAATTATCCGGATTTTTGACGGTATTTAAATTTTTACTTTCCTAAAGATTTCTAAGTGAGGAAAGCGGTAAATGCGGAAAGTAAAGAACACCAAGACGTATAGTGGTTCCCCTCACAGGTCGAGAGTACTCCACTCCCCTTTCAACGTGAAAGAGATTTTACTACAGTTTTGGACAAGACAAGACTCTTCCTAGTCTTTCTATACAAGTCACTTAACTATCACCCACCAAGAACACCCTCTTGGATTTTACAAGTTTAAAGTCCAACCAAGAACAAATCTTACAATGGACCTCTTGTATCCACAATCCGGATAACAAGGATTCTAACAAACCCTATAAGAGAAACAATCCTTCTTCTTATAGTCAACACCTAAAACCAAACAATTTTTGGAACTTTAGGATTTTACAATAGTTCTGAATTTTTGAGTAAGTAGATGAAACTTTGATTCTTCAATATCAATCACAAGATTGATCTTCTCTTTCAACAACAATTATTCACAAACAATAAAGTGTTTAGATTGCTCAAGTACTTTCTGGCTAGATGATATGAAAGTGTGAAGAAAAGTTCTTGAGTGAAAGCTTAATAAACTTGAAGTGTGAATATGTGAGAATTTAAAAGTTTGATTGAAAGAGGTGAAAATAAGATTTGAAAAATCATGTATTTATATGCACATAACACCCTTAGGAAACATGGTAAAAACTGTAAAAAATTCATGAACAAATGCCATTGCATAATGAAAAGGTTCCATGAAGAGAGGCATGAAGAGGTGTTATGAAAAAAGATGATTTTTCAATTCTGTCTAGGTGCAAATTGATTGCACCTATGTGCAAATCAATTGCACTATGCATAAAGTAACAAAATTTCAAAAATGAACAGCATACAATCGACTGAACCAAAGTGCAAATCGATTGCACAGTGAAAAAGTGTAAAAAATTCAGCAAACAACAGGTGCAAATCGATTGGACCCTTCATGAAAATCGATTTGCATTATTGAAAAAGTGAAAAATGATTATTCTAAACAAGTCATGATCATGAAACAAGTATGCAATGAGGTTTGTTTGATTGAGCATCTAAGACTTTAGTATTTGATTAGAATTGTCATTATACCTTCATGAAATGTGAATTTCTTGAACACTAAGTCTTGAAATATTTGAAATTCTTTAAGTAGATTGACTTGTTTGATCCAAATTCCTTTTTGTATATGCATAACATCTTGAATAATGTTGTCTTCATCAAAACCATTGAGAAGCTTGCCTTCACATTCTCCCCTTTTTTGATGATGACAACCCAATTTTGAAAATTTGCTTTAATATTGTTTCTCTAACACAAAAGGCTCCCCCTTGATCAATGCTCCCCCTTGTAACACCTCAAAATTTTCCCTCTCACTTTTAGCACTAACTGGCTTATGTTTCATTCCATTCTTGCATTATCATCTTTGCATATCTTTGGTTTTATCATGGGATCAAGGTACCTAACTTAACTTAAAGGAAGAAGATGTTTTCCAGGGTTTCAACAAGAGTTCATGTGTATTATCCAAGGGACTAAAAGGGAGAGGGAGCTTCTTGATTCCATCAATAATTAAGCCACAAAGAAGTCTTGGGCCTCAAGGTATCTTAATTTGTTCATCACCTCATCATATGATCAAGTTTGACAAGAAATTCCAATGAAATCACATTCTCCTAGCCTGATTTCTCAAATTAGGGTTTTTGGGATTCTTGAGTTTAACACCACAAAGATCTTGCTCATTGTAGTGTTAAATAACACTGGTTAATCGATTAATACTTTTGCACTGCAAAGTGTTAATCGATTAACATTGAAGCAGGGGCAGAAAAATCAGTTTTAAAAGTGCTTTTGGCCACTTATTGATTGTGCAATCACTCCAATGCTAGGGCAAACAATTATGCATGAAAAATCAAGTTTAAAAATAGCAAATGATCAACAATGGAATTAATTAAATCATCAAGATCATGGATCGAGCAATGGCATAATCAATTCACACACAAAAAGCATCGAAACTACATCGCGAATGATACGAAAACATTCGAAACAGTAAAATAAACGAGATCTACCAACCTACAATCCGGAGGATTAGGTTGGTGATTGTTGCAAAGTGATCTTTGTGAAGATAATCAAAGAAAACCAGAGGAATCTTCAATTGTAGCCGAATCGTATCGAAACCGAGCAAATTGCGCGAAACTCCGAAATACGAATTCGATCCGTTAAATCTTGAAGCAAACACTTGAGATGAATCCAAAAGCTAATGAAACTCCAGAAACTCAAGTATAATTGCAAAAGGATGGAGGTTAAGCTCAAGAAATAATCACTTCTAATGTAGAAGTGATTAATCTTCACTGGTGAAGAGCTATGGTGAGGTTTGAGAAGAGAATGTAGATGGAGATGAAGAAGTTGCAGAAAAAATTCAGAGAGAATGTGAGAGAATTGAGAGTGAAATGAGTGAGTATGATTGGGATCCTTGAAAAATGAGTGAAGCTTTGTTTATATAGACTTTTGGTTTGGAGTGTGAGAGGTTAGGAATTAGGTTAGGAGCTAGCTTTGGATGGTTTGGAATTAGGCTAGGAGTTAGTTACACTTGACTCACTGAGTCAATCGGTTAACTCGGTTAGTGAGGAAGTTAACTCGGTAACAATCGTAATGTTAGTTTCACATCCAAAGATTGACATGCTTGGAAATCAAGGAACATGGTGCACTTATTTTAGAGTGATGCATTAGAATAATTGCACTTGAAATGTCTTGAATAGTCTTGAGATGTCTATAGATGTCTAGAATATTCCACATGCTGCTAGAATACTGTAGAATCAAAGACCAAAGTGTGTGCAAAGGTGATGTCATGAAAAAGCAGCAGATTATGCATATTCTGCCTGTGTTAATCGATTAACACATTTGCACTACAAATGGTTAATCGATTAACCAGGCCAAAAAAATGCCCAGGTTGCCTGAAAAATGGTGTTGTGGCCACGGTTCTGATTTTCCACCTCTTGCTTTGATGAATAGGCATAAAACCCCTTGTTTTATGCTTGTTTTGATGATGTGATAACCTTGTGAGGATATGATTAATCGGGCTTGGAAACCTGAATATTCCTGCAACAAGATACACATAGGTAAAAAGCGCGAATGCATATGCCAGTGATGCAGATGCACATGCTCATGCAAAAGGCAAAAAGGGGAGGTCAAATTTCAGGTTACGACAGTTGCCCCTATTTAATCCTCTTGGACATGAATGTACGAATTACGCTAGCTTTTTGATGATTCGAGGTAGAAGGGGATTAAATAAAAGAGTAGCTCAAAAATTTGGTCGACGACTTCAAAGGAAGAGCTGTGAGGGTGTTTGATGTTTGGCTGAATATCTGCTGAGGAGATGAATCAGGCCAAAAGACAAGGAGTATGCTTGATGCATATGCCATGTATGTGTTCTACATAATGCTTGATACCATGCAATGCAAAAGTGCGTGTCGAGGTAATGCACGGAGGTTAGGCAAAGATTGTAGCAAATGACCTCGACATCCTCAGTTGGAGAGAGAACCCACAGATGAAGACAATCTGCTGGAAAAAGGCCCCCCCTAATGGTGACAACTCCTCTAGGGAAGAAATTGACAGCTCCTTCAAGACCTGCTTCCAGCTCGAAGGATCTTCTTGGCCATAGCAGGACCTTTAGCATGAACACCCTCGAAGCCCTCATGTATAGACCTTATGATCGCGTGTGCTTCATGTCTATCCACACATCTGAGCAACACGGAATCGTAATTCCTCATGTACAGTACACCACCACTTAAGAAGAACTTGGCGCAGAGGCACCTAAGAGCTTTCTTGTCAGTGATAGTAATACCCTCGGGATATTCCTGTTTTTCCAGTTATCTCTTGATATCGTAGAACCAAGGCTTGTCATCAGACTCATCCTCGATTGCTAAACAATGTGTTGGTTCATTCAAATGATCAATGGGAATAGAAGGAGCTTCATTCTTCCACTTGACTTTGAACATGGATGCCATAGTGGCAAGTGCATCAGCTAATTGATTTTCCTCTCTAGGAATATGATGAAAAGTAATCTCATCAAAGTAGGGAATTAATTTCGCTATGTACTGTTGGTACGGAACCAGCTTGGAATCCCGAGTCACAAAGTTCCCTCTGACTTGGCCAATAACCAAAGCAGAATCTCCATAGACCTCAAGAATCTTGATTCTCATGTCAATTTCCGCTTCAATGCCATAGATACATGCTTCGTATTCAGCCATATTCTGGCAGTAAAGGGAAGGTGAAAACCTGTTGGAGAGATGAGGATAGGCCCGGTTCCACGACCTTTAGAATTGGAGGCATCGTCAAACACGAGCGTCCATCACGCCTCTGGTTTGGGTCCTATGTCAGGGTCTGGAGTCTTATAGTCTCTGATACACAGAACATCCTCATAGGGGAATTCAAACTTCATTTGTTGATAACCCTCTACAGGTTGATGAGCAAGGTAGTCAGACAAGACACTCCCTTTTATTGCTTTCTGGGTAACATGTTGGATATCATACTTAGTTAACAGCATCTGCGACCGAGCAATCCTTTCAGAGATAGCAAGCTTTTCAAATAGTACTTTATCGGATCCATTTTGGAGTTCAACAAAGTAGTATGGCAAATCATATATTGTCTCCAAGAGTGAGTATCTGGTCTCACAATCAGTGAACTTCTTGCTCAAATAGTAAATTGCATGTTCTTTTCTGCCAGTGTCGTCATGCTGACCCAATACACATCCCATTGATTCATCGAGAACAGTGAGATACATGATTAGAGGCCTACCAAGAACCAGAGGTACTAAGATCGGTGGTTTTTGCAAGTATTGTTACTTCTTGACAATCATTGTTCCATTCGACCGATTGATTTTCTCTTAGTAATTTGAACATCGGTTCACAGGTAGCCGTCTGTGAGAGCAAGAATTGTCTCTACAAGTCAATCTATGTTTTGATGATAACAATACGTATTTGTGAAAGAACTATGTTATGTTTTAACGTGTGTTGTGTGCAGATCATAATTAGAAGATATCAGATCCAACAAGCACCAGCCAGATGAGCAAAAATGATTATATGCGAAGTTAGTAGGTGTAACACAAGTCGAAAGAAGCAAGAATGTTTCTGTATCTGATCATGATCAGTCAGATCCAAGGATGTTGATATTGCTATTGCAATGCTCTTGTGGATGCTCACTGAAAGTGGTTAAGATTCTGAAGATAACGAAGCTTCTGAAGAAGATAACCGAAGTGCTGAAGACTCTCATGACTTGAAGTTCTGAAGGCTGAAGGCAATGAAGACCAAGTGCAGAAAGACTCTGAAGACTTATGTGTTTTGAAGATTACAGTTCCAAAGATCAAGTGCTGAAGACTCTGAAGACGGATTCCTAATGGACGAGTTCTGAAGTTTCGGAAAGCTTGAAGTAGTAAAGGATAATGTTCTTAAAGACAAGTGCTGAAGTTCTGAAGACTGATTCCTAATGGAATTCTTCAAATGACTGAAGACTTGACATATCAGATATCCTATCAAGAAGGCTCTACTCATGCTTCATCAAATTACCATCAGAAGCCTCTGAAGTTTTGAAGTCAAATGTTACCGTTGTGAAAAACTGTACACACTGCTCAAGAAGATATCCCGTCACTTCTCCCACAGCAAAAAGGAGATGTGTCAGTACAGCTAATTATTACACAGTGTCTCTTTTCCAACAGCCAACAATATTTCAAACGGCTATATTTCTACTGGGCTATTTAAAGGAAAGAGTTCTCGCTTCTGAAGGTATCGATTCAGTCCATGAATGGCGAATTGATCAAAGTCATTGTGTGAAGATAACAACAACGATAAGTTCTCGTTGTAACACTTAAACATCCAAAGCTATCACCATTTACACATGGCCATTGTTATTGGAGCTCAATGATCAATATTCAACACAACAACAACAATTTGGAACAGAAGTTGTTGATGAAGAAGGCAACATTGCAAATCAGTCAAGTCATAAACCCACATTCTCGTCAGTGCAACATTTGTTGCTCAAAGCTTGCTCACCCAAGAAGATGAAGAAGAAGAAGATCTACAAGATGTCAACAACTGTCAAGTCTTTATACATCTTTGTAGTTTCTTATGATAGCAAGGAGTTGTTGCTCATATCTTGCTTGAACACTTATGTGTTCTTTGTACTTAAACTTAGGAGTAATCTGCTTGTTAAGAAGCAACTATGTAATCTCCTGTTAACTAATTCTTGGTGAATTAGGATTCCTTGAGTGGTCAGTGTGACCGGAGACTCGAGAATACAATGGCGAGATGTCATTGTGGTAAATCCTGAAATAGGGTCAGTAGCATTATATTCATTACGATGAATGCCTGAACGTCTAGCTGTGAAAGCCTAGCAGTAGATCTTGCGAGATTGGAACCTGCAGGTCAATGTTCGTTATATTCATTAAGTTAAATCCCTGAACGGTTCATTGCATGTTAGTCACAGTGCGACTGTGCAGTTTGTTAGTCACCAGCTATGTGCTCGTGCATCTGTAATCGAGATTGATTATAGTGGATTAAGACCTTGTGTTCAAGGCGAAATCACCTGAGGAGGGTGGACTGGATTAGCCTTTGTGGTGAACCGGGATATATCATGTGTTCTTTACTCTTACGCTTAATGTCTCTGTTTATGTTTCTATGTTGAGGATCAGAACCTTACATAAGCAAGTCAGAACCTTGCAACTCTGATAAGCTTCCGCTCTGCAAGTTCTGAATGATGTACATATCGTTCAGACTCTTAGTGGTTCTCATGCTCTAAGCATTGTTAAGTCTGAATATAACTTCGCAAGTCAGAGTCTCTCAACGAACTCTGATGTAACGTAAAGTCTCTTATTGACAAGAATGAAAAGTTGTTAAAATAGTAAATACACAATTCAAACCCCCCCCCCCTTTCTTGTGTCTTTCTCGCACCTTCAATTGGTATCAGAGCTCCGGTTCTGTTATTGATGGATATCAAACACTTAACAGTGTCAGAAAAAGATCCAGATGCGGTGCGTAGAAATATTCTGGCTGAGATTGAAATCCACTTACAATTTCTGTAACAGTTCAGAAGATGACTGTGTACAAAATTGTAATCAATCTGAGTACTTGAGCAAATCACTGATTCTGGAAGTTTTTGCAGTTGTCAAACAACTAAATCTTCCTCATTTAAGCTTTAATGAAGATTGAAGAATCAGTTGATAAGATAGATTCATCAGATAAGAAGTAGCATCTGTTGAATACTTATCTTGGAAGATACGTGTGGATGAACCATGTATTTGCTCAAAGTTGAATCATCAGAAAACAAGAAGTCTTGTTTGCTGAAGATTAATTCTTTATGAGTTTTTGAGATGTTTTCAAAAAATGGATTAGGTCCACCCTTGACTTTCTCGTTTAAAGCTCATTCAGAACTTCTTCATGTAAAGAAGAAAGATTGTTGTTTTAGGATTTTGAACTTTAGAATTAAGTCTGATGAAGTCAGAAATCTGATAAGTTCAAATTCTTAGAAATGATTTAACATCTGAATCTTGACTAATCGAGAAGTTGAAAGATTTAATGAAGTACTGAATATTGTTTACTTGGAAAGCATAAACTGAAAGAATATTCAGGAAGAAGAAATTTAAGTACTTGATCAGAATAAATCCTAAATCGTGGTTGAACAAACTCAGAGGATTAAAGTTTTGTTAAACTTGAGATTCTATCTCAATGGAAACAAATGTTATTAGTTAGATTCTAGCTGATAAGTTTCTCAGAACTTCTTTAATCCGAAATCAGAAGATGTTCAAGTTGATGCATTAACTAAAGTCATCTCTTGAAGTCAAAAGGATTTAAGTTGCTGATGTTTTCAAAATGAAGAAATCAGTTGACATCCTTTTAGAATAAGATATGTTGTTGATCTTTGATGGACTAAGTCTATAGTCAAGTTAAATCAGCATTGTGAGATCAAGAAGTGTCATGCAAATTATATGTTGTGCTACACACATGTTTGATGATACTTGTTTCTGAACACGATCTGCATTCGTTGAAGAAACATAGTCAGAAGACGTCAATCAATTCTCCTGATCTCATAACCTCGCAAGCAGTCTATGATTAAGCTAAGCTTTTATTGACCTTCTGGAAATAGGAAAACTTGTTAAAAGACAGTTATTCTGATGTTCAAGTTGAAAACCTCTGATTGGCTATTCTCAGAAGTCAGATGAACAGCTCTGAACAAGAAAAGAATGGATCATCTGAATTATGATTCTTATGATCAGAATGTAGGAGATATCTACATTGTTTAAACTTAGAGTTATACATAATTCAGCAAATATACGGTAGCTCTCTCTGAAGGAAGTTGAAGATGAAAGACGATGATTAGATTGAATCTAGCTCCCAGACTAGTGATCAAAATTAAGAATATACTCATCAACATCAGAATAAGAATCTTTGGAGAAAATGAGAAAATTATAGAAACTTAGTCAGAGTCTCTGATAGATCACTCTGAAGAAAGCAGATGTAGAACAAGGCTGGTCAAAAGCTTTATTAAGGACAATCTTATCAGATACATGAGAAACCAGAATGCAAGTGAATCGTGAAGAATCCAAGAACCCACAGTTGTTCTCTCATAAGAAGGTAGAAGCAGAAAGTTTTGATCAAAAGCTCAGAAGGCAGAATGAAAAGCCCACATCTGAAGAATTTTAGATTTTCTAAGGTACGATTCTCCTTATCAAAAGACTGATTTGAACTAAAAATTATCTGGTAGGTAAAAACATTAATGAGATTCTTTCTTTCAAGAAATTTTTTTATCAGATCTCTAGATAATGTGTTCACTCATTATAACATATGTCATAATTGCATATCATGAGTAATCATGATATATTCTAAGGAACATAGGTTCTAGTAAAAATCTTCCGTCTGACAACATAAGCTCACTTAAAATCTTATTAAAATCTTTTCGTACCTGATCTATGTTTTCCCTAGACTAGGCACAACTCATCATATCTATTTATGTGTATAAAAATAGCTTCTCCTCGTCAAATAATTTCATACCTAAATCCTTATTTCATAAAACATAAGGGTCAAAACTCTGTTGTCCATCCATCACCATGCCTCCACTAACCTTTCTAGGAAACCAAGATCT
The DNA here is from genome assembly GCA_022829125.1 of Lathyrus tuberosus. Lineage (NCBI taxonomy): Eukaryota > Viridiplantae > Streptophyta > Magnoliopsida > Fabales > Fabaceae > Lathyrus > Lathyrus tuberosus. The sequence goes on along the minus strand of JALAZF010000092.1, from coordinate 2,892,655 downwards.
CCTTGAACTCATTCCTGAAAAACAGTTTGTAATCAACACCCCTCCTCTTCCGAGTTACATTGCTTGCAGTCTAGCAGATGTGTTGTACACTCAACAATGGACTAGGTACTCCATGATGCTAGAAAAACCTATCTACATAAATTTTGTTAAGGATTTCTGGAAACATGTTGATCTTGATCTTGAAAGCAAGTGTATCACCTCCTTTGTTTTTGAAATCCCAATCACCATCAATCCGTTCTTCAGTCACTCTTGCAACTGGGTGTGAGAATGTTGGAATCCCTGTTGACCTTGACAAAAACAAATTTTTTGCTGCTAAAAATTTTACATCCCTTCATGATCTGACTTTAGGATACATACCCTTCAATCCTGAAAATCCCCTCCCCATTCCCAAAGCTTGGTACAAGCTCATGGTGTCTAATTTCCTTCCCAGAGGAGAGAGCCATGACATAATTAGATTCCATGACCATGAATTCATTTATTTACTAATGAATGAGTTTCAGATAAACCTTTCACTCATTATCTTCAACTGTCTCTGGAAATCCATCTCTGAGTCCAGGAATCTCAAAAAATCCTACATTCCTTATGGAAGAGTTTTGTCTGAAATTTTCTTTAGAGATGGAATTGTGGACATGATCAAAGAGAAAATTAAAGAAGATGGTCCTGAAAGCCTTCCAGATAACTACTTGTTGAAGATTAAATGTGAAATCTTTAGTAACTAAGAAAACTAAATCTATCTATGTTTTAACTATGTATGCGGAGTGCATGTTTGAAATCGTAGTTATTCTAATTTGTTTCAATAGTGTCAATTTGTCCTAAGTTATTTAAGATTAATGAACTGTGCCTGTGAATTATCTTGATTAGTGAACTTTTAATTCTAAAAATTATAAAATGTCTGACAAAATCTAGTGATAGATTTATTTCTTTAAAAGTTATCTGAAAGATATTTGAGTGGCTCAAGAAACCATCATTATTCAAAATGCATCAGTCCCAGCCGCCACTCACCATCGAATAGTTAATATTCATAACCGATCAATTTTTCAAAGTAAATTAGTAACTGCTCCGTTTTCTTTTCCCACACAGTTACACCCTTTTGGATTCCTTTAGTAATCATGATCACCTAGGAAACAGCAAGCCCAAATCCTTGAATACCAATTCAACTATTACCCTTGGCTCTCATTCTCCTATAAATATTAGGATCTTGCTTCATCCTCCTTCATCCACAAAACCTAAATTGTCATTCTCTCAAAACTCCTATTTTAATGAAGATGATGAATTCCCATAGAAATGGTCCAACCTTTCTCGGAAGAAAAGAAAACTTAGATATCATTGCTGAGAAAAGGCCAAACCTTGCTCGTCTCGAAAACGATGGTTTGGAAATAATCAGAAGCATGCAAGCTCAGTCTTGGCAGTGCTATTACTCTCTCCTGTATGGTCCCATCTTTAAAAACCTTGTTAAAGAATTCTGGAACTATGCAAGAGTCAGCAATGACGAAAAAACTATCTGGTATGAAGTCCACTATCAATCCATCGCTATCTCTGTCTCCTCGATAGAGAGAATCATGGGATGTGTCTCCTCTGGAGCTATAATTGATGACTATTAATCAGACTTAAGCATGGTTGAAAGATGCAAAATTCTGTTTGACGATTCAGTTCCTTATGAGCCGAACAACCCAGAGAAGCTTCTCCCTTCTCCAAAAACCTGGTTCAAGTTTTCCTTAACCAACCTTCATCCGCGGGCTTCTGCAAGAAGCACTATGACTCATGACGACAAAATCTTCGTCTTCCTCTTAACACATCACGTTGCAATAGACCTTCCTAAGACCATCTTTAACCACATGAGACATTCTATCAGAGTCTCATGAAACAATATGCATGCCTTCATTCCATATGCAAGAATAATATCTGAAATACTTCTAAAAGAAAGGGCCTGGGGACTGATCAGCAGGCTTGAACCAGGAGCTTCGCCTATTGAAACCAGGTGTGAGAGTGTGGAAAATGTTGAGGATTTTGATGATTAAAGTTTTTAAATCCCGTTGTCTCTCAAATAGTTGATGTGTTTTGTTGACTATCATTTTGTTCTGCTTCATGTATATCATTATTAATTAATGAAATTGTCTTGATCTCTAGAAATGATTTATCCCTGCTCTGTATCATATTAATTTGCTTGATGCTTAAATGATAACATCCCTTGAATCTAGTTATGTTCACTATCATATTGATCTACATATGCTTAAATGCTCAGACGCTCTAAACTTTTTGATGATGTCAAAAAGGGGGAGAAATATAATATGATTTTGATTGAAAAGAAAAATCTTAAAACAGATAGAATGCAACTCAAACAAGTAATCAATCATGTAAAATGAGTTACTACTAACGTTTGTTGTTTGATGTTTATCCGAGGAACTCTAAACAAGTTCACTAGGTATTCTAAGACCGGTTAAGAAAGAAGAACTTTGTTAGAAGTTCTTATGAACTGTTGTTCATATGATAGAAGTTGTACACTTCGTGAACATGTGTTCAGAATCAGATCTACCCAGTACTGTTCAGAAGTTGAGAACTGTCTGAAAGTCAAAGTTTATCTTGATCTCTGTCTCACTTGGTTCAGAAGCTATAAGCTGTCTAAGTATATGAGATTCAGAACGTAAGAATCAGAAGAAGAAAACTCTGAAAGCAGTCAAGACAAAGTCTACATCTCAAGATGCTTATTCAGAAGAACTATGCAAATTAGAAGTCAAAAACTGTCTGAAGATCCGGATTGAAGATCCAAGAACAAGTAGTTATGATGTCTGCCAAGAACCAATTAAGAAGAAAATGATTTGGTATCAGACTAAATCAATAATTGGTATCAGACTCAGTCTGCAGTAATATCAATCAGAGCTAAGCTGTGAAATGTTTTCTATACCTTCATTGGCATCAATCTCAGCACACAAAGGAAATACCCTTCAAGTGGTATGAAAAGAATTCCTTCAGTTGGAATCAGACACAACATACTCTGGTATAACTCAGTATCAGACTAAGATTAAAACATGTGTACCGAATTCAGAATCAAGCGTTGATATATCACAATAATTAACCTTCAATTGGTATCTGATCTAAAATCAAGCTTTGATGAATCACTGAGTTGTGACAGTAACAAGGTTCTGAGATGAAGACCTGTGTTTAAAGTCAAACTCTGAAAAAGTCATGATCCATATTGGTGATTAAAAACTCATATTCCTGAATTACGATTCCGAAGATCCCAATATCTGACTTATGGAAATTAGGGGGAGACTACCCAGAAGATTCAGATGTTAAATCCTAAAATCTTCACAAAGTCTGAAAATCAGGGGGAGTTTCTCAAAAGACAGTGTCTGTCTCTGATGAATAGCGATGCTATGTTATTAGATAAGAACTGTTATGTTTGTGCTTAAATGAATATACTGAAAAGTAGAAATGCTTCAGATGTCTCTGAAGATTATAAGCTCTAATACGACTACAAAGGAACTGAGTTCTGAAGATCTGAAGATGGAAGTTCTGATTAACTAGTCCAGATGCTGAAGACTTGTGTCTCCTTAAGGACAAGATAGAGAAGTAGTCCTTTTCTATTCTTTGTTCTGGCAACTCGAGTTGTTATTCTATATGTCTTTGGATCATATAAGATTCTAGATGTCACAGCTAAAACTTTGAGGATAACACATTCAGGGGGAGCTATTGTTCCAGACTCTGAATATGTTTGTTTGGTGATTACCTTGTATAAAATGTTCAATTAAAATACTTGGTTTTGTCATCATCAAAAAGGGGGAGATTGTGAGAGCAAGAATTATCTCTACAAGTCAATCTATGTTTTGATGATAACAATACGTATTTGTGAAATAACTATTTTATATTCTAACGTGTGTTGTGTGCAGATCATAATTAGAAGATATCAGATCCAACAAGCACCAGCCAGATGAGCAAAAATGATTATATGCGAAGTTACTATGTGTAACACAAGTCGCAAGAAGCAAGAATGCTTCTGTATCTGATCATGATCAGCGAGATCCAAGGATGCCGATATTGCTGTTGCAATGCTCTTGTGGATGCTCACTGAAAGTGGTTAAGATTTTGAAGATAGCGAAGCTTCTGAAGAAGAGAACCGAAGTGCTGAAGACTCTCATGACTTGAAGTTCTAAAGGCTGAAGGCAATGAAGACCAAGTGCAGAAAGACTCTAAAGACTTATGTGTTCTGAAGATTATAGTTCCAAAGATCAAGTGCTGAAGACTCTGAAGACGGATTCCTAATGGACGAGTTCTGAAGTTTCAGAAGACTTGAAGTAGTAAAGGATAATGTTCTTAAAGACAAGTGCTGAAGTTCTGAAGACTGATTCCTAATGGACTTCTTCAAATGACTGAAGACTTGACGTATCAGATATCCTATCAAGAAGGCTCTACTCATGCTTCATCAAATTACCATCAGAAGCCTCTGAAGTTTGGAAGTCAAATGTTACCGTTGTGAACAACTGTACACACTGCTCAAGAAGATATCCTGTAACTTCTCCCACAACAAAAAGGAGATGTGTCAGTACAACTAATTATTACACAACGTCTCTTTTCCAACAGCCAACAGAATTTTAAACGGCTATATTTCTACTGGGCTATTTAAAGGAAAGAGTTCTCGCTTCTGAAGGTATCGATTCAGTCCATGAATGGCGAATTGATCAAAGTCATTGTGTGAAGATAGCAACAACGATAAGTTCTTATTGTAACACTTAAACATCCAAAGCTATCACCATTTACACATGGCCATTGTTGTTGGAGCTCAACGATCAACATTCAACACAACAACAACAATTTGGAACAGAAGTTGTTGATGAAGAAGACAACATTGCAAATCAGTCAAGTCATTAACCCACCTTGTCAGCGCAACATTGAAGATCTGAAGCAAGGAGTTGTTGCTCAAAGCTTGCTCACCCAAGAAGATGAAGAAGAAGAAGATCTACAAGATGTCAACAACTGTCAAGTATTTATACATCTTTGTAGTTTCTTATGATAGCAAGGAGTTGTTGCTCATATCTTGCTTGAACACTTATGTGTTCTTTGTACTTAAACTTAGGAGTAATCTGCTTGTTAAGAAGCAACTATGTAATCTCCTGTTAACTAATTCTTGGTGAATTAGGATTCCTTGAGTGGTCAGTGTGACCGGAGACTCGAGAATACAATGGCGAGATGTCATTGTGGTAAATCCTGAAATAGGGTTAGTAGCATTATATTCATTGCGATGAATCCCTAAACGTCTAGCTGTGAAAGCCTAGCAGTAGATCTTGCGAGATTGGAACCTGCAGGTCAATGTTTGTTATATTCATTAAGTTGAATCCCTGAACGGTTCATTGCATGTTAGTCACAGTGCGGCTGTGCAGTTTGTTAGTCACCAGCTATGTGCTCGTGCATCTGTAATCGATATTGATTATAGTGGATTAAGACCTTGAGTTCAAGGCGAAATCACCTGAGGAGGGTGGACTGGATTAGCCTTTGTGGTGAACCGGGATATATCATTTGTTCTTTACTCTTACGCTTAATGTCTCTGTTTATGTTTCTATGTTGAGGATCATAACCTTACATAAGCAAGTCAGAACCTTGCAACTCTGATAAGCTTCCGCTCTACAAGTTCTGAATGATGTACATAGCGTTCAGACTCTTATTGGTTCTCATGCTCTAATCATTGTCAGTCTGAATATAACTTCGCATGTCATAGTCTCTCAACGAACTCTGATGTAACGTAAAGTGTCTTATTGACAAGAATGAAAAGTTGTTAAAAGAGTAAATACACAATTTAAAAGCCCCCTTTCTTGTGTCTTTCTCGCACCTTCAATCAAGTGAGAAATGAATCTTGAAATATAATTAAGTCTGCCCAGAAAGCCACAAACTTCTTTTTCTGTTTTGGGAGGCGGCTTGTTCTGAATTGCTCGAACCTTATCAGGACCAACTTCAATGCCCTTCTGACTCACAATAAAGTTCATCAGTTTACCAGATCGAACTCCGAAGGTACACTTCGTAGGATTCAATTGCAATCTAAACTTCTGGAGTCTGTCAAATAATTTTTTAGACAGACCAGGTGATCATCTTCGGTTTTAGACTTGGCAATCATATCGTCCACGTAAACCTCAATCTCTCTATGAATCATATCGTGAAAGAGGGTTGTCATGGCACGTTGGTATGTTTCCCCTGCATTCTTCAAACTGAATGGCATAACTTTGTAGCAATATGTACCCCATGGTGTGATGAAAGTAGTCTTCTCCATTTCAGCTGGGGACATTTTGATCTGATTATATCCTGAGAAACCATCCATGAACGAAAAGATAGAGAACTGCGTTGTGTTATCCACCAAGACATCAATGTGTGGCAGAGGAAAATCATCTTTCAGGCTTGCCTTATTGAGATTTCGATAATCCACACACATTCTGACCTTACCATCTTTCTTGGGAACCGAGACAATGTTAGCAATCCATTCAGGATATTTAGAAGTGGTTAGGAACCCAGCATCAAGCTGTTTCTTTACCTCTTCTCTGATTTTGAGTGCCATGTTGGGTCTAGTCTTCCTGAGTTTCTGCTTGACAGGAGGACATCTGGGCTTGAGCGGCAAGTGATGTTCAATGATGTTGGTATCCAACCCAGGCATATCTTGATAAGACCAGGTGAAGATATCAATATACTCCTTCAATAACTTGACAAACTCAGAGTGTACATGCTTAGCGAGGGATGCGCTAACCTTGACTTCTCTCCTGACCTCATCCGTACCAAGATTGACAACTTCCACGGGCTCTTTGTGTGGCTGAATCTCTCTATGCTCGTGCTCAAGAAGCCTTGCTAGTTCAGCCAGTAATTCATAATCTTCCTCACCATCTTCTTTGGCTTGGTTAATTGGAATCCCAGAATTATAATGGATGTTTTCCATGTTGTTATCAATGCATTTATTAGTTCTGCATGTTTATGAATATGTTTAGAATGAGCTATTTTGAAAAGTGAAAATAAAAGAAACTTTTGCCATTTGTTTGTGAAAAAAGTAAAATAAAGAAAGAAAATAGAGCATGATTTTGAATGCATAAAAACTTTTATTTATTAATCACATAATATTACAAAAGCATGAGGCCTTTTACAAGCTATCCACTCGTCTCGGGCGAGGACGAGGGAATGAGAAAGCAAAATGCATTACATGTTTGTTGGAAAAACCACAGGAATCACGGTAGATGTCCAATTGTTGAGCTTGAAACCCGGCGCACACTTGCGAACAAAGCTTGAAATCTGGTTGCTAGGACTAGCATCATTGATGGTTGCCACGATGTCACCCTTTTGAAAACCCGCGCTGTTGAACTTGATCAAGTTGCACTGCGTCTGACCATGTGAACTAAATTGTCGACCAGGACGGTAACCTAATCCAAATCGATCATGCTTTTCAACTACATCAATCACATGCCCCCAGCCAGGCAAGGCACCTTTCTCGAATGTTTCTTTAGCACTCTTGGCGGATGCTAAGGTCATTTGCGGTGAACTACTATGACTAGTTGAAGTAGATCTGACATCTTCGAATTCAAGACACTGTAATGGGACCTCAGCTATGCCTTCCTCGGTCTCAACATATCGGAAAGATGATAACTCGCTTACATTCAAATCCTCTTCACCACAGAGGATGACCAGCTGGTCGTCGAACATGAATTTCAACTTCTGATGTAAAATGGAGGTAACTGCCCCTGCGGCATGAATCCACGGGCGACACAATAGGTAACTGTACGCGGGATTGATATCCATCACCTGGAAAGTAATAGTGAACAAATGCAGTCCAACCTTGATGGGTAGATCCACTTATCCAATAACTTGCCTTCGAGAACCGTCAAAGGCTCTGACAACCAAAGCGCTTAGTCTCATCTCGCTCCCTTCTACCAGTAGCTGACTCAATGTGCCCTTAGGCATCACATAGAGAGAATAACCGGTATCCACTAGAATACGAGATAACAGGATGTCTGTGCAGGTTACAGATATGTGTAGTGCTTTGTTGTGGGCAGCTCCTTCAGGAGGTAGTTCTGATTCATTAAAACACTCTTCTTGATCAACTTAAGGAACTCTTGATCATCAAGTGTCTCCTTGTTCTTTGAAGCATCCTCAGGCGGGATAGTTGGCACTGGTACGGAAGTAGATGCCCCTTGTTGAACAACAGGGGTTGCAGATGCAGGCTTCTCCTTGGGAGGAACAACAGTCGAAACCTGTACAAGCTTTGTAGTAACTTTCGGAGCAAACACCCGTCCACTACGAGTCATACCTCCAGCGACTGTAACATTCACAATCTCAGATTCAGCAAACCTTACCTCTTGACCTCCAGAAAACACAATAGATCAATACCTCCAAGGCATCTCCTTAGAATTCTGATACGGAAATGTTTTTGGTGGGCACACAACAATAGGTTGAACCTTCTTCTTAGGGGATTCCATAGGAACCTTCCTATAGATGATGGTGAATGGCTCGATTGCAACGACCTCTTCAATAGGGTTAGATCTGGCAAATTGAACTTCACCTCGATTCATCAAAATTTGGACACAACCCTTCAGCCTTCGACACTGGTTGGGATTATCGTCGTAAATATGACACTTACCATGTAGTCCTTTCAACAACCCGTGTTCATTTAATCTCTTGATAACCACAATCATCAGAGTCTTAACCTCGTCAACATCCATGATCAGTTCAACCCTTGAACTATCCTCAATCATGTTCACCACAGGTCCTCCGTGATTGGGCAACGGATTATGCTGAATGTTAGGACCTTCCTCAGCAAAAGTCAAAATCTTTCGATCGATGAGCTCTTGAACCTTAGTTTTGAAAACGATACAGTCCTCTATTGCATGCCCTATGTATCCAACATGATAAGCACAAGACGCATTTGGATTATGCTTCAGGCCAAATGGAGGAATTGCAGGTACGATCTCTTTGGGAACAATTGTCCCTTGGTGAACAATGTAAGGAAACAATTCAGTATATGGCACTGGAATTCTGTCGAAATTCGGACGCTAGCGATTCCCTTGACTGTTGTTCTGGCGGTTTTGATTTTGTTGATTTTTGTTGTTCTGTTGATTCTGTTGTTGACGTTGCGGTTATTGCCGATTCTGAGCATTCTGAACTGGTTGTTGTGGATGATACTGGTATAGAGGTTGTTGATATTGTGCAGCAGTAATGGATGGATACAGATAGTAAGGCATATGAGCCATGGGTGTTTTATACCGAGGAGAAAATTGAGTTGTCACAGCGTTGGCTTCACCTTTTTTCTTCATTGACTGACTATTCTGAGATTTTCTATTGGCTGGCTGCTGGGAAGCAGCTCCAGGAATCTTTCCAGTCTTCAACCCATTCTTTATCCGTTCACCAATGGTTACAACATCAGCGAAGTTCTATGAAGAACTACCCACCATTTTCTTATAATATGATCCCTGCAACGTACCCATAAAAATGTCAACCAACTCATTGTCAGAGAGAGCAGGTCGCACACATCTTTGTGCGTACTCTTTGAATGTTTCAGCTGAGCGCTGAGACTGGTTCTGCAACTGTAATCTGGTAGGCGCCAGATCAAGATTGTATTTGTATTGCTTTAAGAATGCTTTGGATAAATTCCTCCAAGTACGTATTTTGCTACGCTCTAAGCCCATGTACCAATCCAATGAAGCACCAGACAAACTATCTTGAAAACAATGAACTAGCAATTCATCATTATCAATATAGGATGCCATCTTCCTACAGTACATAGTGATGTGACTACGCGGGCAACTTATGCCTTTATACTTTGGAAGCTTAGGTATCTTGAATTTCTGCGGCAGTACCATATTCGGAACCAAACATAAATCTTTGGCCTCCATGCCAAAAGCAGAAAACCCTTCAATAGCTCTGGTACAGTCTTCCAATAACTTGTACTCGGCATGTCTATTCTGATTAGCGGGCCTAACAAGAATCTGAGGATTTGGCAACTGAGATGCGGTCGGAGCGTACACTTACGGAGTAGCGAACTGAGAAAGATACACCAAACCCAGATTAACCAACTGACCAGTATTCTGACCAAATTGAACACCAAACGGATAATTCAGAGGAGGTACCACAGCAGCTGATGAGGATGCCCCGTGATAGAACATTCCAGGATGAACATTCTGAACAGCAGTTTGAACTGCTTGAGATGAAACCAAAACATGAATAGGGGAACCCATATACACATGCTCTTCTTCATCAGGAGTTTCAACGTCAGTAAATCCAGGAGTCTGGCGAGTTTGAACCTAAAGATTCTCATGATCATCACTCACCACTGGAGGTGGAACTGAAGTAGGCATACCCCACGGATATGTAGCAGCATTCCCATTAGGCCTGGGCACAACATAAGGTTGATATGGTACAAAGGCACCATTGTTTGCAATCTGAGGAGTGTAATTTGGTGGCATGCCCCATGGGAAACCAGCAGGCATCTTGTTCAAACCAAAATGAGAATTTGACGGATGAATAACAGACTGAATCACAGGCTCAATGGGCACTTCAACAGTGGCAGAAGAAGGAACAATAGCAGGAATAGTCATAACAACAAGAGACACAGTCATAACAGGAGTGACAACAGTTGCATCGGTGACAGTTACAACAATAGCGACGGCGACAATAACATCTTCCTGAGCATGAAGGAGTTCCATAATAACATCCATGTTCGTCTGAAACTGATCCATCCGACCTTGGAATTAAGCTAGAGTTTCCTTATAAGCAGCACTCTCAGCTTCGAAGTCAGCCATGATTCGGGATTTACTTGAGCGAGTGAAATACCGATTTCAAGTCATCGTCTTGCTATAAGCAGAAGACGGACAAGGATAAGCAATGGTTTTGGATGAAGGGACGTGCATATGTGTGCAAATAAATGTATGATATGCATGCAAAAATAAAGTTTTAAATTCCAGGATTTCTTAAACTTATCTTTGTTGACAGAAATCATAAAGCATATAAGTAAAGGTGCAAAAGATAGAGCTGACAAGAAACTTCATTCATTCATTCAACAATAGAGGAAAGAAACACACGTCAAGTACAAATCAAATATCTGCCCTCTGAGCTACAACAAGATCAACATGGATCCTATCAAAGACCACCCTACAAACAGACAAGAAGTGGAAAACAGCCCAAGGAGTCTTGTCCGGAAACATATCAACATATGCATCCCTTAACAACCCTGGTAAGTCCTCAAGTGCGTGCTCAGAAAATTTGACTAGACGGTCGTGCCTCTCACTCCAATACTTCGCATCCTTCATGAGGTTGCGCAACAAATAATGGTTAGGTCCCTGAAGCATATCCTGAAGAAATGCCTCTTTCTGATCCAAGAGGACTTGCAGGGGACGACTTTGTTGCTCCCAATGAGTACTCTCTGTGCTGAGCTGACTGATCTACTCTCTACTCTGATGTGTTTGATCTTGCAGCTTTTGAATCTCACCGAAGACTTTGTCGAGCTTGGCCTGACACTGAGAAAAGTCCTTTGCCAACTGATTAGCACGGTATTGTTCACTTTGCCACTTTGTCTTGAACTCGGATAACTTCCCTCGGAGCTCTTCAAGCTACTTTTTGTAGCTCAAGTCATCCTAGTAGGCTTGATACTGGGTATATGCAAGTTGCTTCTTCTTTGAAGTAAGTCCCTCATATGTACTCTTCAAAGCATTACCCACTTTCCTTCGCTTGTTCTGTTCAACCTCCACCTCTTTGAGCATGCGCTCACGCCTCTGATGGAGCTCAATCAATAGGCTTTCCTTCTCGAAAGTGACTCTAACAAGGTTGAGACGAAGATCTGCATTCTCCTTCTTTAACTTCTTAACAGTCAGCTTGAGTTGATCAACCTCAGATGGAGGAACAATGGCAAGTTCAAGAAGCTTGGCATTCATGGAAGGCTCAGAAGAAAATGGCAACAAGATCTTTTTGACGCGCTCTTTGACCCAAAGTGTGTAAGCTTCCTTGGCTATGCAATTCTTCTTACCCAAATTGGCTCTTCCTTCGAAGTGAATCTGAGTCCAAGTGGCACTAAACCTTTTTAGCAATCCCATGTCATCAACCCCTTCATGAAAGATGAACTCTTCCACTAACTCAGAATCTGGCTCGGCAACCATAGGATATCCCAACTGTCGGAAGGCAAGTCTCGGATTGTAGTTAATTCCACCCTTTCTACCCAAGAGAGGCACATTGGAGAATTTCCCACAATGAAGAATGATCATGGTATCGTCGAAGACTCGAGATTACCAAGAGATGTCATCAGCAGTAAGAGACATGATTCGTTGAGACCACTTGAGATTACCCTTATTCTCAACAAAGGGACCCTTTTGTGGAAGGTGAGACATGAACCATCGATACAGCAGAGGAGCACAATAGACAATGGTTCCCTTCTTCTTTTCATTCCTCGAATGAATAGTATGATAGGTATCAGCAAAAAGTGTCAGAACAGGGTTCTTGGACAAGAAGATATTGATGGCATCCTGATCTACCAAATCCTCCATGTTCGGAAACAAGACAATCCCATATATCAGCAGAGCAAGAATGGCGTTGAAAGCCTTCCAGTTTCCATCCTTAGAAAAAGAAGTGGCCTTGTCAACCAAGAACTTCGAAGTAAACCCTCGAATACCTTTCCCTTTGGTCTTGAGATTATCCTCCACGTCCTTTTTACTAATGCAAAGAGCATCAGCAATAAGGGGAAACTTAGAACAACCGCTAGTGTAGACAAAAGGAACCTGTTTCTTGATCTCAACCCCAAGAATATAAGCATACTCCTCGAGTGTAGGCGCTAACTAATAGTCCTGAAATATGAAGCACCTAAGCGACGGATCATAGAACTGAACCAGAGTATGAATAGCAGTGATGTTGACTTCTGTGCTGAGGATGGACAACAGATTACCATAAGTATCCTTGAAAATCCCTCTGTTATCTTCAACCACACGAGATGCTAAACCTCTCAAAGTAGCCAACTTAGACTCCACAAACTTGTAGCTAGAGATGCCTCGACAATCAGTACTCATCTCTATGATAATGGCAACAAAGGATAAGTTTTTGAATAACCTGGAAATGCACATGCAAAAATTAATTTACATGATGAAATGATATGCAACACAAGTGACAAGAAGCCAGCACTATCTGAGCAATCAAATCTGAACAATCCGGATATCTGCATATAATTCGGTGTCGATGCAACATAATCTGATGTGTCGGTGCAAAATATGATATGTGTAAGAAAACAAGGGTATAAAGTGGCTTATTTTCCTGCAAAAACCCATCCCCCTCATGGGTGTGATCTAGACACAACAAGGTAGTCCCTAGAAAGGTCGCCTAAACCATAGGACTCAGAGTGAAAACACCCCGCCGTAGTGAATTCTCACAGGACGGAAGTTTTCTCAAGCGAATCATGATCTGGGATGTGGCTCTCGTGGTAACCCAACGCACGAAATACAGGCCTCACGACTATCCAAGTTCTAGCCTATGTGTATGCTAAGCCCGGTGTTAGGACTTTTTTCTCCAATAATATCTACCCATCCTAACAATAGCAGAATATATAGCAGATATCCAGAATATACATCATATGAATATTCAAAGCAGTAAAGAAATGCAGTAAATAAACGTAAAGATAATAAAGCGTAAAGATAAAGCGAGTAAAGCACAAAAGATAAACACCTAAGCAAGCAAGAAAACAAACAAAACTAGGCGAGACCCCAACCTGCAAGCGCAAGGACTCCCCAGCAGAGTCGCCAGCTGAAGATGGATGGTTTATACTAGAGTGAATCACACACTCAAATATAACACAGAGTCGCCACTGAACTTTATTTAGTCCCAAAGGACAGGGAAAATATCGATAAAACCCAAGGGGAAGAGAAACGGGAACGAGGGTCGGTTATGCGAAAGAAAGGTACTAGCTCCTTACGCATCCGTCGTACTCGACGGGAACCATTTCGCTTGCTTCTAGGCTTGGATGGGTTATCTATGTAAAGGCTTCTAACTAAAAGAAAGGAGAAAAAGAGAAAAGAAAGAAAGGAAAGAAAGAAAGTGCTCGCGGAGGATTAGGGCCCTCGTGCCTACGTACCCTCATAATGCAATGAGGAAATCAGAGCGCCATAGTTCATGGAACCAGGGACAGGGAAAGGAATGGAAGAAGGATAGAAGGGTGGAAGTGTGCTCGCCAAGATCATCGTGATCTCGTGCCTATGTATCTTACATTCGAAAGAATGCAGAATCAGAGTTTCCGTAGTTCGAGGAACTAAGACGAAAAAAGAAAAGGAAAGGGAAAGTGGTGTCAAAACCAAAAGCAAAAGAAAATAGAGAAAGATTCACTGGGGATGCAAAGAATTGGTGTCAAAACCAAGAAAGGAGTGCATAGGAAAGAAAAACTGTAGCTGAGGATAAAGTGCAAGACTGGTGTCGAAACCAAGAAGAAAAAGGAATAGTAAAGACTCCACTGGGGGAGATAAGAGAACAAAGAATTGTGCTGGGGATCAGAGGGTAGTGACCCTATTGGGGATCGAAAGGAAAAGGTTCGGTATGTTAACTGACTGGAAGTGGTTAACCGAGGAAAAAGATATTAAGTCTCTGGTGGGGAAAAGGAGTTGGTGTCAACAGACAGGTTGTGATGAACCAAAAGGAGAGAGTACTAAACCAAGAGAAGGTGTTTGACTCTGAGGGGACCTCGATATATTAACTGATAAACAGTGGTTAACCGAAGAAAGAAAGGGTTACAACTCTGTGGGGGGATAGAGGAGCATTGGTTTTAACAGGTGAACTGTGATCAATCAAAAGAACGGGTTTGGGACCAAGCGAAGGTCGTGACCTAAAGGATGTTGGTACGGACTGAACAAACAACACTTGACCAACTAAAGGGGTATTTGAACCAAGAGAAGGTTACTAACCATTGAAGACTCGGCATTAATAGGAAGACTTTGATTAACCGAAAAGAAAACGAGTGATTAACCAAGAGAAGGTGATTAACTCAAAAGGGGTTCAGTTTTTTAACAGACAGGCTGTGGTTAACTAAAAAAATGGGTGATTAACCAAGAAAAGGTGATTACCCAAAAGGAAACTCAGTATTTGAACAGGTAGTCTGTGGTTAACTGAGAAGAAGTGCAAATTGGTGTTTTAACTGACAGGTAGTGATTAACTAAACAAAGGGAGAAGAACCAAGAGAAGATTGCGAACTCCTGGGGATTCGGTTTTAACAGAAAGACTGTGATTAACCGAAGAAAAGAGGAATTGAGACTCTTATGGGGAATCAAAAAGCAATGATTGACCACGAGAAAAGGAGTAGGGTATTGAAACAAAGAGAGTTTGCTAACCCAAAGACAATGATCTTAACTAAGAAGGATGGTGATTGATCAAAAGAGAGATTGAAGGAAGTAAGAGTGATCAAAGATCACTTCGACTGGGGAAGGAGATACGCTACCGCCTGGAGATAGAGGTGACTAAGCCAAGCACAGGGTCATTCGTCCCCTAACTGAAGTAGTCAGAATGAGAGTAGGAATTCTCCATTCTTATTCCTTCTCTATCACACAGGGTGTAGTGCGGAAATTGAAACAGACAGCGTAACAG
The DNA here is from genome assembly GCA_022829125.1 of Lathyrus tuberosus. Classification (NCBI taxonomy): domain Eukaryota; kingdom Viridiplantae; phylum Streptophyta; class Magnoliopsida; order Fabales; family Fabaceae; genus Lathyrus; species Lathyrus tuberosus. The sequence goes on along the minus strand of JALAZF010000092.1, from coordinate 2,877,097 downwards.
CTCCAAGTTGTACAGTGCTCCCATGTTGCGCGAAACTTAGACTCAGCCGAGGACCAAGAGAAAGCAAGTTCTAAAGGAAGCCTAAAGAGAAGCGCCAAGGGAGAGATCAATAATCGAAATGAAGTTTCGGTTAATCAATCACAAGGGAGGGATATGCCAATTACTTTCCAAAATAAATTGAAAAATTAGTAAGGCAAAAGGTGCATTATTAATTATACAAGATTAAGCTTATCCATGCGGAACATACTTAATTCAAACATGAATGGAAAGTGCAAAACAGTACCAAATGACATTTAGTATGCATCACAAATCATGTGTCATGCGATCAAAGGAAGTGCAAGAATGATCATGTTCACATAATGACAAGAATATGAACAAATCGAATAATCAAAATCGTGCATCGAAAGTCCATGAATATGCTTCAAACAGAAGTTAAATAACACTTAAAAGATCCCTAAAAATCAATCGTATCAATCCATGGAAGTTGGAAGAAGAAAGCATAGCAAACACACTTGAAAAAAAGCATGAAAATGGCCTTCTGGTTCAGTGTTAATCGATTAACACTTTTGCACTGTAAATTGTTAATCGATTAACACTTGAAAAATAGAAAAATAACACTGGTTAATCGATTAACACTTTTGCACTGCAAAGTGTTAATCGATTAACACTGAAGCAGGGGCAAAAAAATTAGTTTTCAAAAGTGCTTTTGGCCACTTATTGATTGTGCAATCACTCCAATGCTAGGGAAAATAATTATGCACGAAAAATCAAGTTTAAAAACAGCAAATGATTATCAATGGAATCAATTAAATCATCAAGATTATTGATCAAGCAATGGCATAATCAATTCACACACAAAAAGCATCGAAACTACATCGCGAATGATACGAAAACGTTCGAAACAGTAAAATGAACAAGATCTACCAACCTACAAGCCGGAGGATTGTCTTGGCGATTGTTGAAAAGTGATCTTGGTGAAGATAATCAAAGAAAACCAGAGGAATCTTCAATTGTAGTCGAACCGTATCGAAACCGAGCAAATTGCGACGAAACTCCGAAATACGAATTCGATCCGTTGAATCTTGAAGCAAACACTTGAGATGAATCCAAAAGCTAATGAAACTCCAGAAACTCAAGTATAATTGCAAAAGGATGAAGGTTAAGCTCAAGACATAATCACTTCCAATGTAGAAGTGATTAATCTTCAATGGTGAAGAGCTATGGTGAGGTTTGGGAAGAGAATGTAGATAGAGATGAAGAAGTTGCAGGAAAAAATTCGGAGAGAATGTGGGAGAATTGAGAGTGAAATGAGTGAGTGTGATTGGGATCCTTGAAAAATGAGTGAAGCTTTGTTTATATAGACTTTTGGTTTGGAGTGTGAGAGGTTAGGAATTAGGCTAAGAGCTAGCTTTGCATGGTTTGGAATTAGGCTAGGAGTTAGTTACACTTGACTCACCGAGTCAAGCGGTTAACTCGGTTAGTTAGGAAGTTAACTCGGTAACAATCCCAATCTAAGCTTCACATCCAAAGGTTGACATGCTTGGAAATCAAGGAACATGGTGCACTTATTTTAGAGTGATGCATTAGAATAATTTCACTTGAAATGTCTTGAATAGTCTTGAGATGTTTAGAGATGTCTAGAATATTCCACATGCTGGTAGAATACAGTAGAATCAAAGACCAAAGTGTGTGCAAAGGTGTTGTCATGAAAAAGCAGCAGATTATGCATATTCTGCCTGTGTTAATCGATTAACACATTTGCACTACAAATGGTTAATCGATTAACAGGCCAAAAAATGTCCAGTTTGCCTGAAAAATGGTGTTGTGGCCACGGTTCTGATTTTCCACCTCTTGCTTTGATGAATAGGCATAGAAGCCCTTATTTTTTGCTTGTTTTGATGATGTGATAACCTTGTGAGGATATGATTAATCGGGCTTGGAAACCTGAATATTCCTACAACAAGAAACACATAGAGAAAAAGCACGAATGCATATGCCAGCGATGCGGATGCACATGCTCATGCAAAAGGCAAAAAGGGGAGGTCAAATTTCGGGTTACGACAGGAGGCCCTATTTAATCCTCTTGGACCTGAATGTACGAATTGCGCTAGCTTTTCGATGATTCGAGGTAGAAGGGGATTAAATAAAAGAGTAGCTCAAAAATTTGGCCGACGACGTCAAAGGAAGAGTTGTGAGGGTGTTTGAAGTTTGGCTGAATATCTGTTGGGGAGATGAATCAGGCCAAAAGACAGGGAGTATGCTTGATGCATATGCCATGTATGTGTTTTACATTATGCTTGATACCATGTAATACAAAACTGCGGGTCGAGGTAATGCATGGAGGTTAGGGAAAGATTGTAGCAAACGACCTCGACATCCTCAGTTGGGGAGAGAACCCACAAATGAAGACAGCCTGCTGGAAAAAGGCCCCCATAATGGTGTCAACTCCTATGGGGAAGAAATTGAGAAGTCTCAAACTTCTAGACTATCACCATTGCCACTGTCGGGGATAAGAGAATCAGGCTAATCTTCACGCCATGACTGGCCCTACTTGGGGAATGAAACCCAGGAAAATCCAAGCTCCAAGCTGCCACTGACTCTGCGGTGGACACCTTGACCGACTCTGTCTGGGGCATGAAATCAAAAAAATTTGATTTCTAAGCCGCTCATGACTCTGCTGCAGGGAATTCATAAGGCTCGGAGGATCTTCTCTGCTTGGGGAAGATAAGAAACCAAATTGTACCGTTGCTGGTGCGTGACGATTTCGTCATGCTGGGAGTGATGTGCGACCCATGCTAGGGAAAAGACCAATCAAGTATCTGATTGAAATACATCACTCGGCCACTCTACTGGGGACATTGTGGATCTGCCAGGGATATGGAAGGTAGCCCACCTTTTCGGCGAACCATAATGGCACTTGTTGGGGAAATGATGAATATGTTGGGGAAGCAACAACCTTTTCAAAGAACCATCACGGTGTAAGTCGGGCATTAGGCTTGCCAATGGATATTACCGATTATCCTGCAGAAATTACCAGTAAAATATGCAATGCATAATGCTTTCTTCATCGATTTTAGCCTTTTATTATTCTCAACGTTTTATGGTATTATGTGACCACACATAATTGCTTATTTTTTTGTAAACAAAATACTGGAAAGAAAACAATTGAGAAAACAAATGATGTAATTTTATTGAATGTAAAAGAATGTACATAAGATGTGTACAAGGATGCAAAAATCCTTGATGAGGAAATTTGCAATAAAATTGAAAAACAAATGTAAATGGCAAAGGGAAATCATGTTTTGCATTGATTACAACATTGGCTACCATCCACTGTAAGTCTAGGTTCCAACGCCTTGCACCAGTTGATAATGATTCGACTGCTCTGTTATCGTCTGAGGTCCAACTATGATGAAAAAAGGCTCAAGTGTTCACAGTCAAATGCCTTTATCCCCAATTTTTGCCTGGACATTTTTTCTATTTTTTTTTTCGTCCACCGGGATACCCATTTTTGCCTAAGTCGCCCTTTCGAGTTTTCAACTTAATGGGCAATTATTGTTTTTTTGTATTGTCCCTAACTTTTGCATGGACATTTCTTTTTTTTGGTCCATCGGGACACCCATTTTTACCTAGATTGTCCTTGCGGATATCAATCTAGCGGGCTCTTAATCCATTTTTTTTCTTCAGGCATAATACTTTTTAACTTCGTCAAAGTTCACGGGCGATGGCACCGGAGAAGGTCTTCTTGACAACAAAAGGTCCTTCGTATTTGGGAGTCCACTTGCCGCGTGGATCCGAATGAATAGGTGAATATCTGTTGAGCACGAGTCCGCCTTCATAGAACGTTCGAGGGAGAACCTTCTTGTCAAAGGCTCGCTTGAGGCGTCTCTGATACAATTGACCATGACAAACAGCTGTAAGGCGCTTTTGTTCAATGAGATTCAGCTGGTCATATCTGGATTGAACCCATTTGGCTTCATCAATACCTGCTTCCATGATGACTCTGAGCTAAGGAATCTCGACTTCAATGGGTAAAACAGCCTCCATACCATACATAAGCGAATACGGAGTTGCCCCAGTAGAAGTGCGGACTGAAGTTCTGTAACCATGTAGCGCAAAGGGAAGCATTTCATGCCAATCTTTGTAAGTCTTGACCATCTTCTGGACAATTCTCTTGATGTTTTTGTTTGCTGCTTCGACGACACCGTTTATCTTGGGCCGATATGGTGAAGAGTTGTGGTGCTCGATCTTGAATTCTTGACACAACTCATTCATCATGTAATTCTGGTATCAGATATGAGATGTCGAAGGAGATGTCACGACACTAATATCTGAACAATGATCAATTTATAAACAAGATAAAAACAGTAAACAATAGTAAAGAGACACAAGCAATTGTTAACCCAGTTCGGTGCAATCACACCACGTCTGGGGGCTACCAAGCCAGGAAGGAAATCCACTAAACAGAATTAGTTTGAAGACTCTCAGTAAAAACTCTCCAGTTTACAATCTTCTCACCTAATCTCTACCTGTGAGATTTCTATCTAAGACACTTAGATAAGAGACACCTTTCACTCCCCCTCAATCACATGCAGTGATAACTACAGAAACTTACAAAAGAGAAGAACACACTTCAATGACACACCTCGATCTTGCTTAAAAGCTTCAATCAAGAACAAAACACTCGTACTTAAAAGCTTAGAGTGAACAACTTACAACTCAAAGACTCAGTCCAATTCAAACATCCAAGAGATGAATGAATGGCTCACAATCAAACAATTAACAAAAGACTAAAACCCTAAAACTTGAAACGCAACTTTCGATAACTTTTCTCCACACATGCCATTAGGGTTTGAACGTCTTTATATAGAAACAATCTCCTTGGGCTTGGGCAATAGCAGATCTAAGATATAATAATAATTAAAGCTAATTATCCTCCATATCTTTTTGCATGAAAATAGTAACCAACTATTCTTCAAAAATAACAGAAAGTGCTTGCTTCAAAAAAATGTTACTACATGATTTTCGCACGCAATCACTGAACATAAACACACAAAATATTGCAAATAAAGCGCAGCAAATAAACCATAACATTCTGAACAGAATGTTCTGTCAACAGATGTTAGGACATCGGGCTCGACATCATGCACAAATTCCTGTAACACTAAGAATCACCACCTGTAGAATGTTAGAATCACATGTCAAGACATCAAGCATAACATCTTGATGTAACACCTTGTTTTAGCAAAATTGTTGCCAATACAGAACTAACAAACTCCCCCTTTGGCAAATTTTGGCTAAAACAACATTTGAGCACCAACACATATCAGAGATCCCTGCAGCAGAAACTTGAGCACCAAAACATCTAACATTCCAAAAAAAACTAAAGCTCCCCCTCAAACCAAGGAACAGATAAAACCAGAAACAACCAATAACACACATAACAATACTACTAAGCCACTAAGCAACTCTCCCCCTTTTTAGCCATAATTAGACAAACCAGAAAACCAGATAAGAACAAATAGAAACTGTCATAACATCACAAAAGTAACATGTAGAAGCTGTCATCAAACTAGAAGTACAATCCATGCACACTAAGGGTGCCAACAAAAACCAGAAAAGGAACCAAAAAAAACTTCAAGAACATATCAGTTAAACATCTTCAGAAGCAGCAGAGTCCTCAGCCTCAGAATTGTCTTCTTCACCCTCAGCATTACCATCAGGATCATCAGAACCACCCTCCTCAATACCTTCATTTTCATTTTCATCCTCAGCAGTTGTATCACCCTCAGTCATTCTCAGAGTCCTGATCATCCTTTCAAACTTGAGTTTTCTTTCAGTACTGACCCAAATAACCTCATCCAGCTCTCTGCAGGCTTATACTAATTCAGAGATCACCCTAGACTTGTTAGTTGGCTGGTTTGCAGCAGAATCAGATGTCATGACAATGTCAGGGACATGGTTACCTGCAAACAATTTATAGTGAAGGGACAAGGCAGATTCCCTTTTGCAAACAACATCAGAATGAGACAGGATACTAGGGTGCTGATTTAATATAATACCACAGATTAGGGAAGGAAATGCAATGGGCATCTTCACAGCAAAGGTTCCAGCATGCTTCATAGTTTGATCAAAGATATAGGAGCCATAGTCAAAATTCTTCTTAGTCCCAACAGCATAGATAAATTTCCCCAAACCAATAGAAATAGTAGATGTATGATTGGTGGGAACCCAGTTAGCAGCTCCAATCCTATGAAGGATATCATACTTAACATTGAGTCTGCCAGCAGACAGCTTACTTGGTTTCAAGGGACAAGCAGTCACCTAATTAGCAGTAATCTCTTTGCAGACTTGATTATCAGTTACCTCTAGCTCGCTCTGTTCTTCCTCACTTCTTCCCAGATATCTGTTGATGATGGTGGGAGAGAACTCAACACATTTTCCTCGAACAAACACCTTCATGAAGTCCTTACTCTTGTAGTTAGCACAATCCTCAGGAATATTAACAATGAATTCCTTCACAAGAACCTCATAACATTTTGCAAACTTAGTCACAGTTTTCATCAATCCAGCAAAATTAATAAGCTCCATAACCTCCTTACAATCCAAAGCATCTTTCCCTAACTCTCTCTCTAGAGCAACCCTTCTTTGATAAACAAATTTCCACCTTTCAACACTCTCAGCATAGTGAAATGAGATGTTATCCAATGGGGCATTAGGAACTTTATCAGAGATCTTCTTAACCATAAACTTTTTCACAGGAGTGATGTCCTGGACATCATCCTCAACATCATACTCAGAGTCAGACTCAGACCTAATCTTCCTCTTTTTGGAGGAAGTAGCTACTTTGCTCCAGGATCTTGGGGGACCTACAACAGTTGTCTTTTTCTTACCACTAACAGCTTTCACTTTAGGAGAGGTGTCCACAGATTTCCCTCTTCTTGTCTTTAACCTCTTAGCTATACCAGGATGCACATTTTCAATTAACTCATTGTCAGAGGGAACATCAACAAGATTCACAACATCATCAGAGTCATTAGTTTTTCCCTCACTCTGATCAGGAACCGCACTCTTCTTACCTAAACCAGAACCCTCACCAACACCTTCACTCCTTCCTTCCTTCAGCACAGAGTTAGATAACTTGTGCAGATTTGCAGTATCAGTATCCTTCTCAGAATTGGAAGAATCTACATCTATTTCCTCACTCTGATTTGCATCTATGGTAGGAACAACATCAATATTAGAAAGTGTAATATTAATCCCAGGAACCCTATGATCTCCATACAAAAGACCAGTAACAATACTTGTAATAGCTCTATGAACATACCGACTACCTTCACCAGCCCTATATTCAGAAGATGACTCTAAAGGAGTTTTAGAAGTGTTACCTGCAGGTGCATGTTTAGAACCTATTGCATGCGTTTTTCTGGGCTTTTTCGTCTCAGTTTCAGAATGGGGAATCATTGCTAATGGAGCAACATCAAGAACATCATCAGGAGAAATATCTTCAGAATGAACCCTAGATTTTGAAGCAGACACATCCGAAGAGTGTTTGGAAGGAGATGAAGTTTACTATTGAGACATCTTGATAACCTTGCAAATGGTTGAACTGGGAATGAAACACTTTCTGAGAGAGAAGATGAAAGAACTAATCAAGTATGGCACAAGATTGATGTAGCGTGTGAGAATGCTTTCTAGCAATGATAGCCTATGATAGGGGCACTTTAAGTTTTGGGAACATAAAGGGAAATAAATGATATTTCCACAAGACAGTAAATGACACTTTAAGTTTTTAAAACTGAAAAGGATTTTCTCACACGCTGCTAATTGCTACAATTCTTCATAAATACAAAGCCCTGATTTCCCTCTTAGAAATTCAAACTGACTTGCATCCAATGCCTTAGTGAAGATGTTAGCTAATTGCTTCTCTGTGGCAACATGTTCTAAGGTAATAACCTTGTCTTCTACAAGTTCCCTAATAAAATGATGGCGAATATCAATGTGTTTGGTCTTGCTGTGTTGAATAGGGTTTTTGGAAATGTTTATAGCACTCAAATTATCACAAAACAATGTCATGACACCTTGTGTGACATTATATTCAGTCAGTATTTGTTTCATCCACGCCAGTTGAGAACAACTACTTCCAGCTGCTATGTACTCTGCTTCAGCAGTAGATAAAGAGACACAATTTTGCTTCTTGCTAAACCATGATATAAGATTGTTTCCCAAGAAGAAGCAACCTCCTGAAGTGTTTTTCCTATCATCTGCACTTCCAGCCCAATCAGTATCACAATATCCAGATAAAACATAACCAGACCCATGTGTGTATAGCATACCATAATCACATGTTCCATTTACATACTTCAGAATCCTCTTGACTTGATTGATATGACTCACTTTGGGTTCAGCTTGGTATCTAGCATAGACACCTACAGCAAAAGCAATGTCAGGCCTGCTAGCTGTAAGATAAAGTAGGCTTCCTATCATGCTCTTATATAAACTTTGGTCCATATTAACACCCTTTTCATCTTTAGACAACTTCAGATGAGTAGGAGCATGTGTCCTTTTGTGATTGGCATTCTCCATCCCAAACTTCTTAACTATGTTCTTGGCATAATTACTTTGAGATAGGAATATAGAATCTTCCATCTGTTTGACTTGCAACCCAAGAAAATAAGTTAATTCACTAACAAGGCTCATCTCAAATTCTGACTGCATTTGTTGAAGAAAATGTTGGACCATCTCATTAGACATCCCACCAAATACAATATCATCAACATAAATTTGAGCAACCATGAGTTTCCCTCCTTCATCTTTGACAAAGAGAGTCTTATCTGAAATTCTGGTACAGATGTGTGATGTCTTGTGCAATGTCACAACATCGTAATCTGCTGAACAAGGCAATAATAGAAACAGTAAATGAACACAATCAATTGTTCACCCAGTTCGGTTCAACCAACCTACATCTGGGGGCATACCAAGCCAGGAAGGAAGTCCACTATTAGTAGTATCAAATTACAGACTCAACACACCAGTTGACAATCTACCTAATTCAATCACTACCCAATGACCCTTCTACCTAAGTCCTCCCTAGGTAAGAGACTCCATCTCACTTCCAATCATCTCGATGATGTCTAGCAGTCAACTACACCATCACTGCATCAACAACTTGACTCCTTAAACTTTTCTATTACATAGACTTTGGAAGACACACTTCCATGACACCTATTGGAGTTGCTTCAAAGCTTCCTCCAAGAATAATACCAAACTCATTACCTACAGGTTTCTGAGTTAAACACGATGACCATCCCACAAACCGGGTGGTTCATCAACCAACACAGCCCTTAGAATCTACATGATGGCTGGCTTACTAAAACTAGGTTACACTGCTTCTATTTATAACCTATTTCCCAACTGGATTTGGGCCTTCGGAAGACACACTTCCATGACACCTATTGGAGTTGCTTCAAAGCTTCCTCCAAGAATAATACCAAACTCATTACCTACAGGTTTCTGAGTTAAACACGATGACCATCCCACAAACCGGGTGGTTCATCAACCAACACAGCCCTTAGAATCTACATGATGGCTGGCTTACTAAAACTAGGTTACACTGCTTCTATTTATAACCTATTTCCCAACTGGATTTGGGCCTTCAAATCATATCCAATCTTCTGCTAAATCTGCAACAGATTCTGCTCCAACATAGGTCTTCAATTAAATCTTCAATTGAAATCTTCAATAATTAACTCTAAATATTCTCCATATCTTTATGCATTAAATTCAGCTCCACATAATATTTCCAGGATATTATGTATCTTTTAAATCTTCTCTTTAAATCAGCTGCAAGATCTTCTCCACACAAATATCTGATTTGATTTGAATTTAAAACCAGATTTTATCTTCAAATCTTTTCATATCTTTCAGCCCTAAAAATAGTAACAAACTATTCTCCACAAGATATGCAGAATTAATTGTATCAGAATAAATCTTGTCCAATAAATTCGCATCCAATCTAACTAACAGATCTCCTCAGATCAAACTAATGCGTGCAGCCCTAAAAACATCACAACCTGATGTTTTAAGTTTCTGGTATAGTGATGTCAAGACATCGCATGTGACATCACTCTTCAGCACTTTAACTCTTCAACACCTTAACATTCTGCAATACAAAAACCACAACAGATGGTTTTCTGATGTTCTGTCAACTGATGTTATGACATCGGGTTTGACATCAGCACAAAACTGCAACCCTTAAACACTTAACATAACCAGAATGTTAACTAAACATAACAAGGCTGTTAAAAACTCATGTTGAAACATCAACCATGACATCAACATTGTTTTACCAAAATTCTAGCCAACTCCAAGAATTAACAATCTCCCCCTTTGGCTAATTTTGGCTAAAACAATTTCAGCCTACATCAGACCAACTTGGACCAACTTGCAGCAGAAACGAACACTTTCACATCAGCAAAGGGCAAACTCCCCCTCAAACCAAGAACCAGAACGCAGTTGTTCATACACTCTCAATATGCAGTACTTCTCCCCCTTGATGTCTGCATGGCTGCACTCTTCAATTGCTTGATATTATCTTCACTAGCAGCTCAGTCTACACTGTCTACACTCCCCCTCAATAACTGCATCAGCACTTTTCAACTAAACACCTTATTCTTTTAGCAGCATCCATTATTCTTCATGGCAATTTATAAACTCTCCCCCTTTTTAGCCATAATTTGACAAGGCTAACGACAAGGCTAACTAGGCTAACTCTCCCCCTTTTTAGCCATAATTTGACAACCTCTGAATCTGCCTTTGCTGCAACATCCATAGACAAGTACTCCCCTTGTCATGGTTAACTAATGCTCTAGATGGAGATGAACATTTGAGCACCCTTGCTGAGCACCTTCACAACCTGTACTTTCACTTTTGGAGAACACAACGAAGTATCCTGTCTGGTTTGACACTGCTCACAAACTCCACGCATCCAACTCCACACGGACAAACTCAATCATCTTCCAAATATAACCATCAGCAATCATGATGTTACAACATCTCTTCTCATTACCATTCAAAGGACTCATTTCGCATAGCAGTTCTTCAACATAGTCAGAGCAGCTTATTCAGGTTACCATACACACCTAAATACCATACGCTCGCACACCCTCTCTGATGCAAAGGGTTCAGACTGCAGACTTGCATATTCACAAGATTCCTTATCTTCACATGCTCCAAAACTCCACATCTTGCCAGGCTGATCAACTTCTCTCTAGCATGACTTGACAATAGGGCTATGTCCCCTTCACAAGCTTTTCTTCTGCCTTTAGCAAGACCCTGATCTGCTTCAGTCTTCTCTGCATTCTCCTTCCAAGGCATACCTTCTACATCATCATTCTCCCGTATGACTATGTAGATGCTCCTTAGACAAAATGTATGCACCAAGCTTCAGAACCAGAAAACATCCTTCACCAAGGATATTCAACCAGATAATGTCCCAACACAGGTTAGAACATCTGCCACACACCAAGATATCATAACCATGATTCTTGATAGGCTCCACCAACTGAACTTACTATAACATAGTAATCCAAAGAACTAGAGAGGTAAACTCTCATCCTCCTTCAAGAAGAATAATCTACTTGAGTCTTCAACTTATCACCCTTCTGCCCAAGAGTAACTTGTTCCAAGACAAACCTCAATAATAACCAGCTGCCACACTCTGATTATCTTGATTCTTCGAATCCACTTCTGAGATCAACCAAATGCCACAGTTTGATCACCTCATTCACGAATCCTTATATGAAAATAGCCAAATGCCACATTTTGACCTTTTTCACGTTTTTCAGAACTCTCACAAAGGTATCCTGATCCACCAAGGAGACTTGATCTTCAAGTCACATGCTCCACTTGCTCAAAAGCAAACACACTTAGACTCCCTAAGCCATGGTCATGTGACATCTTCTCCTTCCTGCAGCTCCCGCAAACTGCCATGAGAATGATCTTTTTGAAGCATCCTATTGTTCATTCCTATAGATCACCCTACCAATAACTGATGTGCCACATCACCAGCTGAGACTCCTGATGTTGAGCTAGATGTCATAACATTATGTCATCCAACTGTTGAATTCAGCTCAACCTTCTGCCACTCAGAAGAACCTCCTCCCTTTGTAGAAACAGATTTCCATGTTCTCATAGACTTGATTCAACAATCAAGGTTGAGTAGATAACCTCCATCCTGCTTAGAAACTCCAAAGACTTCAAACCTACCACATCTGAATCTTCAGAAAATAAGTAGTCTAAGACTACCCCATAGCTATACCAAAGAATGCCACTTCCCTCAGTAGAGCCGTCAGTAGAAAGCCAGAGATAACTGCCACTTATCCTTGACCTTCACAACCAGAGCAAACACCATGCTCCAAACCACTTAGATCAGAAATAAACTGATCCAAGCTCTAACCATCGCGAATATGATGTCTTCATAGTCTGCATCTTCAACAGCATAATACAGGTCATCACACACATCAGACAACTGCCAAGCTCCCAACAAGGTCTTCATTCACACACTTCTGATACAATCAGCTGATAAGGATACCTCAGGTTGTCATCTTCAAACATCAAGCTACTCCATCATGGCCCACAAAAATAAATATTCAGACACAGATTTGCATAATTCTCTAGACAAATACTCAGTCTCCCGTCAAAGTATTTACCCTTATGCACAACATCACTAATAGACAAATACTAAGTCTCCCGTCAAAGTATCTACTATTAGACAGAATAAGATTACCTTCTCACACAAGGCATGACATTTGGTCTGACATACTTTTATGCACACTTGTGGCATTAGCTGATCCCTCTTTTATAAATTCACACCGCTGATCACTTCAGATTAGGTAAGTGGCTTGATCTGATACTTCACCATGAGCATAACTAACTTTCTTTGGCTGAGGAAGCAATGAACTTCAAAACCAGACCATACACACAAGTAGGAACCTGCATACTCTACATCTCAAGAATCTTCTTCTCAACCTTCTGAAGTTCAGACCTTCTGTATGTCTTTGAGATGTTGAATGCCATCCTTCTGCACCTGAAGAAGAGATTCCCTCTACCACGTTTCTGAAAACGACCAATGACTGGTCATCCAAAATGCTTCTCCCAACATTTCAACCTACAAGGATGCCCTTCAATCCTTGCCAAAAAAAATGTTCCATTATGTGAGGACACCACATAACTGAACTCCAGCTTTAGAGGAACCTTCTCATGCAGATACCAGGGAACCATAATCCTTTAAAAAAAACACCAACATCTCCTTGCACAAATCTGAAATGCTCATCCTATGGTTGGTACATATAAATCCTTTCAAACAGAATCTGCTCCATGGCCATAAACAAGATTGCAAACAACTGGCTGCTTTGATCAGAAGGAATGTCCTTGACATTTGAGCTTGACCTCCACAAAAACAAACAGCCTTTGAACACCTACTCACTTATCCAATGAGGACACTATATTGATCATCTCTTGACCAATATACATATCTAAGACATGTTTCTTGAAGGAAACTTCTTAGACACACAACCCAGATGCCTCCTCTTCCAAGCCAGGAGTAGGTTCCAAACAGATGTGATCAATACACATATGTTTAGCCCCCAAGCATCTGTAATGCCAACAAGATTCTGCACAATATGCTGGTTTTATGTTTCAACATTTGGTAGGACATAAGTTCTCTTCACAAGAAACACACCAAAAGATCCTTTAACACAGCCCAGAGATTGACCTTGTAGGGTTGGAGACAAGAATAACTTGCTTCTAGCTTTCTTCAGATCTCTTTTCAACAAGCTCATATAAGAGTTCCTTTATGAGTGGACTTGGGATGAACCACAAGTATCTTTGGCAACTCTAACAAGCTAGTTGGAGATATCCTCAAGTATCACCACACCATGTGATACATCTTCAGAGGAGAATAGAATGTTGCCGCCTTAACACAACACCGCCAGGAATTTTCCATCAGATATATATATATATGCAGCGGAACACATACCAAAAAACTCCTCTACAACCTTCAGGCAAAACATAATAACCCTTGCTTATCACCATAAACCAAGTGTCAACACACTCACTACAGCAGTTCTTATGAATAATCCATCCTTCACTTCAAGGGATCATAACAACTATATGAACTGACCAAGTCCATACCATAGCAATACTATCTTCCTTGCTCATGAACCAGAAAGTATCTTCCCTAGATCTCATCCAGAAACAGACAGGATGCCTGCTCTGATACCAATTGAAATTCTGGTATAGATGTGTGATGTCTTGTGCAATGTCACAACATCGCAATCTGCTGAACAAGGCAATAATAGAAACAGTAAATGAACACAATCAATTGTTCACCCAGTTCGGTTCAACCAACCTACATCTGGGGGCATACCAAGCCAGGAAGGAAGTCCACTATTAGTAGTATCAAATTACAGACTCAACACACCAGTTGACAATCTACCTAATTCAATCACTACCCAATGACTCTTCTACCTAAGTTCTCCCTAGGTAAGAGACTTCATCTCACTTCCAATCATCTCGATGATGTCTAGCAGTCAACTACACCGTCACTGCATCAACAGCTTGACTCCTTAAACTTTTCTATTACATAGACTTTGGAAGACACACTTCCATGACACCTATTGGAGTTGCTTCAAAGCTTCCTCCAAGAATAATACCAAACTCATTACCTACAGGTTTCTGAGTTAAACACGATGACCATCCCACAAACCGGGTGGTTCATCAACCAACACAGCCCTTAGAATCTACATGATGGCTGGCTTACTAAAACTAGGTTACACTGCTTCTATTTATAACCTATTTCCCAACTGGATTTGGGCCTTCAAATCATATCCAATCTTCTACTAAATTTGCAACAGATTCTGCTCCAACATAGGTCTTTAATTAAATCTTCAATTTAAATCTTCAATAATTAACTCTAAATATTCTCCATATCTTTATGCATTAAATTCAGCTCCACATAATATTTCCAGGATATTATGTATCTTTTAAATCTTCTCTTTAAATCAGCTGCAAGATCTTCTCCACACAAATATCTGATTTGATTTGAATTTAAAACCAGATTTTATCTTCAAATCTTTTCATATCTTTCAGCCCTAAAAATAGTAACAAACTATTCTCCACAAGATATGCATAATTAATTGTATCAGAATAAATCTTGTCCAATAAATTCGCATCCAATCTAACTAACAGATCTCCTCAGATCAAACTAATGCGTGCAGCCCTAAAAATATCATAACCTGATGTTTTAAGTTTCTGGTATAGTGATGTCAAGACATCGCATGTGACATCACTCTTCAGCACTTTAACTCTTCAACACCTTAACATTCTGCAATACAAAAACCACAACAGATGGTTTTCTGATGTTCTGTCAACTGATGTTATGACATCGGGTTTGACATCAGCACAAAAATGCAACCCTTAAACACTTAACATAACCAGAATGTTAACTAAACATAACAAGGCTGTTAAAAACTCATGTTGAAACATCAAACATGACATCAACATTGTTTTACCAAAATTCTAGCCAACTCCAAGAATTAACATTATCTATGCCACCTTTTCTGTATCCATTCTCAACAAGAAATTCAGTTAGTCTCTCATACCAAGCTCTTGGAGCTTGCTTCAATCCATACAGAGTTTTCTTCAACTTATAAACATGATTTGGAAAGGTTGGATCAATGAATCCCTTAGGTTGTTCCACATAGACCTCCTCACTTAGATAACCATTTAAGAAGGCACTCTTTACGTCCATCTGAAACAGCTTGAATCTCAAGATACAGGCAACTCCTAATAGCAATCTGATGGATTCAAGACGAGCCACAGGAGCAAAGGTTTTATCAAAGTCAACCCCTTCAATCTGAGCATAACCCTGAGCAACCAATCTGGCTTTATTTCTTGTGACCACCCCTTTTTCATCTGACTTGTTCTTGTAAACCCACTTTGTCCCAATCACATTTGTTCCTTCAGGTCTTGGAACCAGCTCCCATACTTCATTTCTCTTGAATTGCCCTAGCTCTTCTTACATGGTATTAATCCAGAATTCATCAGTTAAGGATTCCTTGACATTTTTAGGCTCAATTTTTGACACAAAACATGAGCTTGTTATGACTTCTCTTGATCTAGTAGTGACTCCCTCATTTAGATCACCTATGATAAGATCTCTAGGATGGTCTTTCTAAACTCTGATGGAGGGTCCCTTGTTTACTAGCTCAGATTCAGGTTCAGCATTAGTAGGATTAGGATCAGTGTTTTTGTCTAAAGCTTCTGTAGAGATATCAAAGAATGTCCCAACATCATCTAGAACATCAACCTCCTTATGCAAATCATCAACAACAACATTTATGGACTCCATCATAACTTTAGTTCTGGAGTTGAAGACTCTGTAGGCCCTGCTGTTAGTAGAGTAGCCCAAGAATATTCCTTCATCACTTTTTGGATCCATCTTTCTTCTTTGATCACGATCTGCCAAGATATAGCATTTGCTTCCAAACACATGAAAGTATTTGACAGAAGGCTTTCTTCCCTTCCATATCTCATACAGGGTAGTAGTGGTTCCTGTTCTTAAGGTCACTCTATTATGAACATAACAAGCAGTGTTCATAGCTTCAGCCCAGAAATGGTAAGGCAATTTATTAGCATGGATCATAGCTCTAGCTGATTCCTGAATAGTTCTATTCTTTCGTTCCACAACTCCATTTTGCTGTGGAGTAATGGGAGAAGAGAATTCACGGCTAATCCCTTCAGATGAACAAAATTCAGCAAATTTGTGATTTTCAAATTCCTTCCCATGATCACTTCTGATTCTAATAATATTACTCTCCTTTTCTCTTTGGAGTCTTTGGCAAAGATCTCTGAACACATCAAACACTTAAGATTTTTCTCTAATAAAACTCACCCAAGTATATCTGGGAAAATCATCAACCACCACATAGGCATACTTCTTCCCACCAAGAATTTCCACTTGCATAGGCCCCATCAAGTCCATGTGAAGCAGTTCCAACACTTTTGAAGTAGTGATATGTTTAATCTTCTGGTGTGACATCTTAGTTTACTTTCCAATTTGACATTCACCACATACCCTTCCTTCTTCAATCTTTAGCTTAGGTATTCCTCTGACAGCTTCCATGGAGATGATCCTTTTCATACCTTTTAGATGTAGATGACCAAGTTTTTGGTGCCACAATTTAACTTTATCATCTTTAGTAAGGGCACAAATGGAGGAGTAACTAGAATCTTGAGGAACCCATAAGTAGCAGTTGTCCTTAGATCCGACTCCCTTCATGATCACCTCATTCTTTTCATTAGTAACCAAGCATTCAGATTTGGTGAAGTTGACATTGAATCCTTGATCACACAGTTGACTGATACTGATCAAATTGGCAGTCAACCCTTTAACCAGCAACACATTATCAATATTTGGAACTCCTGAGCAGTTCATCTTTCCAACCCCTTTGATTTCACCCTTGGCTCCATCACCAAAGGTCACATAGCTTGTGGAGTGAGATTTGATGTCAACTAACAGTTCTTTAATTCCTGTCATGTGTCTAGAGCAACCACTGTCAAAGTACCAATCCTCCTTAGCTGAGACTCTGAGAGACATGTGAGCTATTAAACTGGTAGCAACAGCCTTAGGAACCCATTGTCTTCCATTAGCAAAAATGTTTTGATTTGATCTAGGTTGAGGATCAGGCTTAGGATATCCATAGAGTCTGAAGCAAAAAGGTTTTATGTGACCAAACCTCCCACAGTAATGACATCTCCATCTCTGGAATCTTCCCCTTAAGTGGTTGGGATGACCCCTCCTATGATGTTGAGGCACCTGATGTGACATATTATTTTTAGGTCCAGATACATGAATTCTCGCATGATGTTGAGACATCTGATGTGACATGTTATGTTTAGGTCCAGAGGAACTAGCATCTGAAGAGGATTTCTTCTCACCATCAAATCCCAGCCCAGTCATATCTCCTGCCATTTTTACACACTAAAGAATTTCATCCAATGTGTCAGTTCCACTGTTCAGCATTCTGACTGACTTGGACATTTGATCAAGTTTGGAGTTCAATAATGTGACTTCATTTTCCAGCTTGGAAATGGTTTCAAGATGTTCTACCTTTTCAGCCTTTAGTTGCATTATAACTTTCTTCTGCTTCTCCCCTTCAAGACAGGCTTCTTCACTTTTGAGACACAACTGTTTGTAAGAGGCTGCTAGTTCTTCAAAGGTCAATTTATCATCACTAGAGTCTCCATCAGATACACATCTTCCAGTCAAGGCAGTTACATGTTTAGCAGATTCTTCTTCAAGTTCACTTTCTGAATCCTCATCAGACCAAGAAACAGTCAGGCTCTTCTTTTGTTTCTTGAGGTAAGTAGGACATTCAGCTCTAATGTGGCCAAATCCCTCACAACCATGGCACTGAATCCCTTTCCTTTGAGTGGATTTTTCTTCAGACCTTATTCTTCTTCCACCATCATTAGACCTGCTGATGTCAGATGAGTTGTTCTTGACATTTGGTCTTGACTTTATGTCTATTCTGTTCATCACCTTGTTAAACTGTCTTCCTAGCAGCACTATAGCGTTAGATAGGCTTTCATCAACTTCCAGAGCACACTCCTCATCTTCATCTTCAACATTGGACACAAAGGTTATGCTTTTGGATTTCTTTTCAGATCTGTCACTTATCCCTAGTTCAAAAGTTTGGAGGGATCCAACAAGTTCATCCACCCTCATCTTGCTGATATCTTGAGCTTCTTCTATGGCAGTCACCTTCATGTCAAATCTCTTGGGATGAGACCTAAGAATCTTTCTTACCAGCTTTTCATCAGACATCTTTTCACCTAGGGCACTTGAAGCATTGGCTATTTCAAGAATGTTCATATGGAAGTCATGTATGCTTTCATCTTCCTTCATCTTTAAATTTTCAAACTTGGTAGTCAGCAACTGAAGTCTTGACATCTTTACTTTAGAGGTGCCTTCATGAGTGGTTTTGAGTATGTCCCACGCATCTTTAGCAACCTTACAATTGTTCACCAATCTGAATATGTTTCTATCAATTCCATTGAACAAAGCATTCAATGCTTTAGAGTTTCCAAGAGCCAGTTCATCCTTCTCCTTAGTCCATTCTTCCTCAGGTTTCAGATCAGATGTTTCTATTCCACCTTTCCCAACAATGACAGGGTGTTTCCATCCTTTTATGACAGCTTTCCAGGCCTTACTATCCAAATATTTTAAGAAGGCCACCATGCGTGGTTTCCAATAATCATAATTAGATCCATCCAAGATGGGTGGTCTGTTCACAAATCCTCCTTCCTTGTCCATAGTACCAAAAAATATTGTCCCTAGATCTCACCCAGAAATAGAACAGGATGCCTGCTCTGATGCCAATTGTAATTCTGGTATCAGATATGAGATGTCGAAGGAGATGTCACGACACTAATATCTGAACAATGATCAATTTATGAACAAGATAAAAACAGTAAACAATAGCAAAGAGACACAAGCAATTATTAACCCAGTTTGGTCCAATCACACCTACGTCTGGGGGCTACCAAGCCAGGAAGGAAATCCACTAAACAGAATTAGTTTGAAGACTCTCAGTAAACATACTCCAGTTTATAATCTTCTCACCTAATCTCTACCTGTGAGATTTCTATCTAAGACACTTAGATAAGAGACACCTCTCACTCCCCCTCAATCACATGCAGTGATAACTACAGAAACTTACAAAAGAGAATAACACACTTCAATGACACACCTCGATCTTGCTTAAAAGCTTCAATCAAGAACAAAGCACTCGTACTTAAAAGCTTAGAGTGAACAACTTACAACTCAAAGACTCAGTCCAATTCAAACATCCAAGAGATGAATGAATGGCTCACAATCAAACAATTAACAAAAGACTAAAACCCTAAAACTTGAAACGCAGCTTTCAATAACTTTTCGCCACACATGCCATTAGGGTTTGTGTCTTTAAATAGAAACAATCTCCTTGGGCTTGGGCAATAGCAGATCTAAGATATAATAATAATTAAAGCTAATTATCCTCCATATTTTTTTGCATGAAAATAGTAACCAACTATTCTTCAAAAATAACAGAAAGTGATTGCTTCAAAAAAATGTTACTCCATGATTTTCGCACGCAATCACTGAACATAAACACACAAAAGATTGCAAACAAAGTGCATCAAATAAACCATAACATTATGAACAGAATGTTCTGTCAATAGATGTTAGGACATCGGGCTCGACATCATGCACAAATTCCTGCAACACTAAGAATCACCACCTGTAGAATGTTAGAATCACATGTCAAGACATCAAGCATAACATCTTGATGTAACACCTTGTTTTAGCA
This sequence comes from Lathyrus tuberosus, assembly GCA_022829125.1. Taxonomy (NCBI): domain Eukaryota; kingdom Viridiplantae; phylum Streptophyta; class Magnoliopsida; order Fabales; family Fabaceae; genus Lathyrus; species Lathyrus tuberosus. The sequence continues at coordinate 2,856,683 of JALAZF010000092.1, read as the reverse complement.
AAATTGCTTCCAATACAGAACTAACACATCATCTTACTATTTAGATTGATTGTATTGTCTGTGATAATGTTGTTAGGAATGCCATAGCGACATATTATCTCTTTCTTGATGAATCTGGCAATCACTTGTCATGTAATGTTCGCGTAAGAAGCAGCTTCAACCCACTTGGTAAAGTAATCGATAGCAACTAGGATGAATCGATGACCATTGGAAGCCTTCGTCTCGATCATTCCAATTATATCTATACCCCACGTAGAGAATGGCCAAGGTGAAGTCAAAACATTCAATGGAGTTGGAGGCACATGGATCTTGTCTCCGTAGATTTGGCATTTGTGACATCTTTTGGCAAAGTTATAACAATCTACCTCCATTTTTGTCCAGTAATATCCAGCTCGAAGGATCTTCTTGGCCATAGCAGGACCTTTAGCATGAACACCCTCGTAGCCCTCATGTATGGACCTTATGATCGCGTGTGCTTCGTGTCTATCCACGCATCTGAGCAACAAGGAATCATAATTCCTCTTGTACAGTACACCACCACTTAAGAAGAACTTGGCGCAGAGCCGCCAAAGAGCTTTCTTGTCAGTGATAGTAATACCCTCGAGATATTTCTGTTTTTCCAAATATCTCTTGATATAGTAGAACCAAGGCTTGTCATCAGACTCATCCTCGATTGCTAAACAATGTGCTGGTTCGTTCAAATGATCAATGTGGATAGAAGGAGCTTCATTCTTCCACTTGACTTTGAACATGGATGCCAGAGTGGCAAGTGCATTAGCTAATTGATTTTCCTCTCTAGGAATATGATGAAAAGTGATCTCATCAAAGTAGGGAATCAATTTTTCTATGTGCTGTTGGTACGGAACCAGTTTGGAATCCCGAGTCACAAAGTTCCCTTTGACTTGGGCAATAACCAAAGCAGAATCTCCATAGACCTCAAGAATCTTGATTCTCATGTCAATTACCGCTTCAATGTCGTAGATACATGCTTCGTATTCAGCCATATTGTTGGTGCATGCAAAGCATAATCTGGCAGTGAAGGGAAGGTGAAAACCTGTTGGAGAGATGAGTATAGCACCGATTCCACGACCTTTAGAATTGGAGGCACCGTCGAACACGAGCGTCCATCGCGCCCCTAGTTCGGGTCCTATGTCAGGGTCTGGAGTCTCATAGTCTCTAATAAACATAACATCCTCATCTGGGAAGTCAAACTTCATTTGTTGATAACCCTTTACAGGTTGATGAGCAAGGTAGTCAAACAAAACGCTCCCTTTTATTGCTTTCTAGGTAACATGTTGGATATCATACTCAGTTAACAGCATCTGCCACCGAGAAATCCTTCCAGAGACAGCAGGTGTTTCCAATATGTACTTTATTAGATCCATTTTGGATATCAACAAAATAGTATGGCAGATCATGTATTGTCTTAGGCGTCGAGCAGCCCAGACCAGAGCACAACAAGTTTTCTCCAAGAGTGAGTATCTCGTCTCACAATCAGTGAACTTCTTGCTCAGATAGTAAATTGCATGTTCTTTTCTGCCAGTGTCATCTGTAACACTCCAAAATTTTCCCTCTTACTTTTAGCTAACTAGCTTATGTTTCTGTGCATTTCTTGCATTAGCATTTGGGCATAGCATTGGTTCTTAGCATATGATCAGGGCATTTTCTTCAGCAGTACAAGATGTTCTCAGCACCGGTTTGATCTTTATCGGCAGTTAATGCCAAGCATTTTATTCTCAAATTCTTTTTGAGCATTTATTTTGCTCATTAAGTGATTTGAAGATCAATAATTCCAGCAGTCAAATTTTGATCAACAATTCAGCACCGAACAGCCGTCGCAACAATTTAATCGGGGCCCGGAAAATATTTCACAGCATGTTTCAAGTGCACCCAAGTAGTGAGGTCCAAAGACAAGTTTCAGAGGCATATTCTGGTTCAGAACAGGTGGAATCAAGTCCGTCTCCATTTTCCCTCCTTTTGGCGCCAAGCAGAAAATTCAAATTTTTCTCAGAGTAACCGGTTACTCACCGTTTGGTAACCGGTTACCCAGTGTATTTTTTGCCCAGAATCTGCATTTCTCAGCACTGCAGAATTTTCAAATCATTTTAGTGGTCATGTGCATTGCTTGTGCCTACGTGGGAAGGATCTAGAACATCTTCTTTTCATCATTTCCCACCCAAATTTTCCATTTCCACTCATCAATTTCCACCCCAATTCCACACTTCACTTCTTAACCCATTTTTCACCTCATTTTCCACTCACTCCAAACCCAAGCCAAATTCCTAAGCTAGAGGATATTTAAGCTCACTCATTCCAAACCAAGGGGGACCTAGATCATTTTTCACTCTCCAATTTTCAGAATTCTTTCAATTCTCTCAACTTTTCTCTCATTTTCCAAAACCCTCACTCAAAGTTCCATCATCAAAGTTCATCAAATTTCACCTTAGAATTTGTTGATCTTGAAACTAAACCACCATCCATTCACCAATTCTTGAAAGAATCTTGGATTTGCTACTGTTTTAGAGTGTGGAATCACTTTTGGAGCAGCTTTTCATTATTTGAGTTGTTCTAGCTTGGATCTTGGTTGTTCTTGCTTGGATCTTGAAGTTCATCACATAGATCTTTGGATTTCTTGCTTGGATCATCAATTTTCGTTCTCAACATTCACCAAGGCAAACCTCAGCCTTGTAGGTTGGTTTTCCTTAGATCTATGCTTGATTTAGCTTAATTTCAACTTATGCAATGTAGATCTTTGGTTTTTGATGTGATTTGACCCATTTGCTTGATTTTATTTGTGATCTTGTTGTTTGATTGATGAAATTGATATTTGATTGCTGTGATTGGAATTAATTCTCGGGCATTGTTGATTACATGATCATTGGATATGATTGCGTAAGTGGTTTGATGCTGAAAAGTGCTTTTGAAACAGATTTTTTTGACTGCTGTCCCAGAGTAACCGGTTACTCACCGTTTGTTAACCGGTTACTCTATGTATTTTTTGCGTTAATGGACTAATTTTCAACTAGGTAACCGGTTACTCACCGTTTGTTAACCGGTTACTCTGGGACAGAATGTGTATTTTAGTGCATTCTCTGGGTTGTTTGAGATCCGATGCATGCCTAAACTTCATGGATTAATATGTTGATGATTTGTGGATTATTCTTGAGCTGTTACACCTCACACTATTGCATGAACACATTTCTCCTACACGCGATGCTTGGATTTCATCGTTTATGTGTATGTTTGCGTTGTTGAACACTTGATGCTATCAACGCATACGCACACTCACTTGTTGATCATGTTCATTGTACATTGCTGCTGGATTGATGATGATTGTGCATACTTACTTGTATCCAATTTCATGATGTACATACTTGATTCATTTGATCATATGCTATATGTTGCATTCCTCCATGATGATTGCAAGGTTATTCAACATGGTGTGTGGTTTGTTTATGATCATGATCAATGGAACGATATATGTTGTTTGATGCACGTTTTCTCTGCCTTGATTAAATCGTATTCAAATGTGGTGCATGCTGTCCTGATTTCACATCTGAGTTTTGCATAAAGTGCTGTCATATGTGCTGTCCATGTGTACATGTGTGTTGTTGGACCTTTTTACACCTGTTTTCATGCTGAGTTTCATGCTGTTGAATGCTGTTTGGTGTATGTGCATAATTTCATTGTTGTTCTGAAGCAAATGTGTTATTGTAGGTGTTATACCTTCTCTTTTTACTCATTTCACTCCCTCGAGTCTCAATACTTGTTCAAGTCTTGGATTCCTTTCCCCTTAGGGCTACCTAGTCCAACTTAATTTCTGATTAAGCTTGGAGTAGGATTAGCATTAGGTTTTAGGTAGTTGTCCCTCCTAAACCTCACTAACCCTAGGTTACCCATGCATGATAACATTAGGACTCTTAGTTTCCCTTTAGAGTTTCCTTTGGGTCTTCTCTCTTCTCATCTCAAAACTTCTTGAAAACACTTAATAAAGATAAAGTGTATTGTGCACGAGCCTTAAGCGTGGGGAATAAGAAATGAGGGGCTTCCTCTCATCTTTCTAGAGTGCTTAGCGGGCATCCTGTCTTGGGACGATTCGTTAAGTATCGTCCATGTGCCCTAGACTTTGGTGCAATGCAAGTTATGAACTAACTTAAAACACTTCTGTCTAAAAAACACAAAAACAAATTCAAATATTTTTATCCTTCAGGATTGTTTGGTTCCAGACCATTTTCAGAAAAGAGCACGTTACCTTCCGTCTAAGTCGTAAACAGGCATCGACCCTAACTGCCTGACGCGAATCTAACGTCGCTCATAAAAAACACTTACCCATCCGTGGTCGTACCCACGAACTACATTAGCTCTGATTCCTCTCTCTCGTCCGATTGAGGATATGTAGGCACAAGACAACGATTGTCTTGGCGAGCAACCTTCCCCCACAGTTCCCGTCCGAACTACGTTGACTCTGACTTTCCCATTGCACTGAGGGAGTACGTAGGCCTAGGGCATCGAATATGTCCTACCGAGTCCGTCTTAGTCACCCCCATCCCCGTTTTCTTTTGTTCAGCCATAGATAGTAGGACAGCTCACCCTCCATTTAGACAACAAGCGTGGATCTCATCGAGTACGATGGATGCGTGGGGTGCTAACACCTTCCCCTCGCATAACCGACTCCCGAACCCGGACTATGGTTGCGATGACCATGTCTTTTCCCCGTTCTCTTCAGGTTTATGCAGTGTTTCCTTTCCCTCTCTCGGGATAAATACACATTGCTGGCGACTCTGTGTCTTCTGCGCCACTCTCGCGTTTGTACCGTTGGATGCGAATCTTTCGGGAGCGACAACTGGCGACTCTGCTGGGGACTCTGGTTGACCTTTTGCTGGTCCATCCCCTTTAGCGAGTTGATCCTAGCGCTTGTTTGTTTTTTTGTTGGGTGTTTATTTGTTGTGCTTTAGTATGTTGTATATTACTGTTTTACAGCTTTTATTGCATTGTATTTCATTTTATTACTGTCATACTAGATATTGCTGTGCTGTGCTGGCTGGTTTCTGTTTGGCAGGTTGGGTTATTCTGAGAGATAAGCCCAATACCCAGGCTTGAGTACACCCTAGGATTAGAGTGAAAAGTAGTGGGACCTACGTGCCCGCTTGGTACGTTTGTGTGTTCACGAAATTCACAACCAGACGAGGCTATCTTGGGACGCATTCTGACGTGTGTGTCTTGCGCATGTTAGGGTGTTGATCTAGAGAGCTGTCGACTCTGGTGACCGTTTCTCTGATACCTCAGTTGCACCTCTCCTCCCGAGATGTGACAGTGGCAGATCACGTTCCGTGGCAAATCCATTGCACATTCTCGATCCGAGGACCCAATGCTGAGGGACTCACATAGGATGACCTTATTTTTTAGGGGAATCAGTTAAGGCCTCCTTGATTGATGATGATGCCAAACCAGAAATGGTGAACGTATCATCATTTCTCGACCTGAGAGCCCGTGATATTGAGGATCCTCGCCTTTCTAGAACCATCATGAGAGATGGGATGGGTGTTTGCATATTTGCAGGAAACCAAAATCTTCAACCTACCTGGTTTTCTGGATTTCTCATCAGTGTTGATTACCTGGGTTTCTGGTTATCTCAGTGGTTCGGTATTCTGGAATTCTGGTTTTCTGGGTTGTGGTTCTCGTTTAGTTAACAGCACAGCACATCCAGCAGTGATGCCTTGATCCCATGCTTGCATGTGCATATCATTTTTCTTGCATTCTAACATGTTTGACATTTTTCAGGGCTTGCATCTTACTCTTGATTCCGGTTTTTTGAGGTTACCTTAGCATGGATGTCCAGAGAAAGAAGACTGTTGCTTATTCATTCCCAGACTCGACCTTGACGTTAATCCATAAGCTGATTAGTATGGCTGGTTCCGGAGTTCGTACAGAGTTCGGTGGAAAGTATGGGAAACTTTTGAAGTTTGTCTACAGTATCTTCAAGTATGAGAAGGATGCCATTCATACACTTTTGCAGTTCTATGATCCTTCTTTGTGTTGCTTCACTTTCCCAAACTATATCTTGGCTCCAACGTTGGAGGAGTTCTCATTTATTTTGGGAATCCCCATCAGGCATGACATAGTATTCTTTTCTGAAGAACGCCTTGGGATAAAAGAAATGGCCACTGCTCTTCATATTGGTGAATCCACTCTGAGCAATAATATTGTGGAGAAAGAAGGAGCTAAGGGTTTCTTATTGAAGTTCTTGTTTGATCAAGCTTGCATACATGTTAAAGAGAAGAATTGGACTGCTTTCTAAGCTATTCTGGTTATGTGCATCTATGGGATTGTCCTGTTTCCCAATGTTCCTGATCTAGTGGATATGCATGCTATCAGAATCTTTATTTCAAAGAATCCTATACCTACCTTGCTAGGTGATGTGTGTCACTCAGTCCACTACAAGAATGAGAATAGGCGTGGAAAAACTGCGAGTTGCTGTACACCACTCTTATCTACTTGGTTTCTGAGTCATCTCCCCGAAGCTGGTACTTTCATTGATACGAGAGATTCTCTGAAGTGGTCAAAGAGGTTAATGGGTTTGACTGCTGACAACATCATTTGGTTCAACCATGACTTGCTAGGAATGGAGATTATTTGTAAGTACGGAGAATTCCCTAATGTACCCTTGATAGGGAGAAGAGGTGGAATTAACTATAATCCTTCCCTTGTTATCAGGCAGTTTGGTTATCCTTTGAGAGGTCCACCTGAAGAGCGAGATATCAGAGAGTCCTTATTCTTCAATGGTACTGAGGATCAAGAGATGATAAGGAAGATTGTGAATGCTTGGAAGCAGGTGACCAAGAAGGGAAAAACTTCATTCGGGAAATGTAACAATCGGGCCTTTCCTTCCTATGAAGAGTGGATTAAGAAAAGAGCAGAGCAGAAGCTTCTTCCTTTCCCGGTGGAGCCACTTTTGTATCCTTTGATGATGAGGCTCCCACGAATGTTGATATAGAGAAGTATGATAAGTTATGGGCTGAGAAGGAGAAACTCCGAGAGGAGAATCGTGAACTAGGCAGAGAGGTTAGTCAGTTGAAGCACGAAAGAGGCGAAGCTATCCATGTTGCCAGGTTGAAATCAGAACATTTGGTTGTGAAGGAGAAAGAATTGTCTAAAGAAGCCACGGCCAGAGAGAAAGTGGCTCAAGCGTTGAAAAGTGTTAGCAAGGTCCTTTCGTCCAAAAAGAAAGAGTTAGCTTATGTTATGTCAAGAATTCACAAGTTCCATGACCGTCAGAATACAACAATTACCGCCAACAGGTTGAAAGAGGACAAGTATCTGGAACAGATTGAAGGTTTGAAGACAGAGCTTCGGAAAAAGGATAAGGAGATTTTATCAGGGATCTTTGAGAGGAAAGCAGTTGAGGAAAAGCTCAAGGAAACCATGGCAGACATGGAACAGCTGAAGATCCAAGCCGAAGTGAAAAAAGCCAGGAGCGAAGGTCCAAGTTCAGGTGGAGCTTCTGAAGAAGATGATTGGGAGTTGCATAGTCGTTATTTAACAGGAATCTTGCACAGGAGGGATCTTTTGATTCAGGAGTTGATTCAGAGACCAGAGCATCCTAATACCAAGAAGCTTCTCAAGGAGGTGCAGAATTGGTGCAAAAAGAATGACGAATGGGGAATTCTAACACGGCTGAGTCTTGATGATATGCTTTAGTTTCCTTGATGTTGTTTTCTTTGTATTTCCGGGATCACCGCCAGGCTTGTTGGTCGGGATCTTTGTTTATGCTTATTCAGACTTGTGTTGTAACAGATGCTTATTCTCTTTATATGATTAGAAGTTCGGTTCTCTTCTATTGTTAAAACTGGAATCAAGGGATAGATCGCCTTGATAATGTTCATACATGTTTGCATTTGAATTTGCATGATCATAATCATTTTTGCATAGCAGGTTATCTCGGATTCTCTGGATTTCTTATGCTCTCTCTTTTTTGACAATCAGGATTGATCAACCAACTCATCGGTATTCTACCAAGCTTAATCAAAGCAGAGTGATGGACAAAGTTCAGGCAGATATGGCAGCTATGCAAGCTCGCATCGATCAATTCATGGAGATGATGCAGGGTGTGGTGCAGAGTCAGAATGAATTCAGAACTCTAGTTCAGCCTTTGGTGTCGTATGTTGATGAAAATGATATCTTACACGGTGGCCTTCTTAATCGTGTTATTCCTCCGGGCGGAGGTGGTGCTGGTATCAACATTCCTATTCCTGGCACTGGTGGACAGGGTGAGATTCCTTCAGTGGTTGGAGAAGGAAGCACTATTCGAGCTATCCATGGCCATCATTTTAATGATCAATAGGATGATGTATTTTCAGTCAGAAGCTTGGACGCTGGTCTTCCTGTGGTCAGTGATGAGAGGATCCATTTAATCGAGGCGCAACTGAAACGGGTTGTGAAACAGGATGATCTGGGAATAGATTTGGACGACCTAGGGTTGGCCCCTGATATTGTCATTCCACACAAGATTCAGATTCCTACACTGGAGAAGTATAATGGTTCTACCTGCCCGAGAACTCATGTAAAGGCGTATACCAGGAAGATGGCCGCCCATGCCAAGGACGAAACGCTAACGATGCACTTTTTCCAAGACAATTGTAATATCAGGGCCAGCGAGACCAACGCCGGTTGTTATTTCAGGTCCCAAACCCATTCCGTATGAAAGTACCCAAGCCGTCCCTTGGAATTATGAGGCTAGTGTATTTGTTAATGGACAAAAGCAGGAATTAATGACTACTCCACCAGTGAGTACTAGTTCAGAAGCTAAAGTTGAGACTGATGCTATAACAAGAAGTGGTAGAGTGCTTACTCCTGTTAATGATCAACCCAATACTTCTAGGCAAGATAGGGGAAAACGGGCAATGGATGGTTCTGTTCAGACTCCAGTGATTGTTGATTCTACAGTAAAGCTAGATGAAAACTCTTTTTCAGAAAATGTCGAGGAGTTTATGAGGCTCATCAGGAGAAGTGATTACAAAATTGTGGACCAGTTACATCAAACCCCGTCGAAGATTTCTATTCTGTCATTGTTGTTATGCTCTGAAGCTCATAGGAATGCTCTTCTGAAAGTTTTGAATGCGGCCTATGTTCCTCAAGAGATTTCTGTTAACTAGCTGGAAGGGGTTGTGGCGCACGTGAATGCGGGTAATGGCTTGGGTTTCACAGATCTTGATTTGACTCCCGCTGGAAGGAATCATAACAATGCCCTGCATATTTCGATTGAGTGTCGTGGTTCACTGATGTCTCATGTGTTGGTTGATATCGGATCATCGTTGAATGTATTGCCAAAGAAAGCATTAATGAAGTTGGATACTAGGGGACTTATTTGTACACCAAGTGACTTGGTGATGGAAGCTTTTGATGGCTCGAAGAGATCTGTCTTTGGTGAGATTGTGCTTCCGATCAAGGTTGGGCCAGAAATATTTGATGCAACATTTTATATAATGGATATTCAGCCAGCATACAGCTGTCTGTTGGGTCATCCTTGGATCCATGGTGCAGGCGCTGTAACCTCCACTTTGCATCAAAAGCTGAAATACATGGTGGATGGTCATGTAGTGACAGTGTGCGGAGAAGAAGACATAATGATTAGTCAGCTGTCAACTTTTAAGTACGTGGAAGTGGATGGTGAAATCCATGAGACTTTATGTCAGGGGTTTGAGAAGGTGAAGGTTTCTGAAGAGGTTGTCCAGTCTGAAGCTATAGAGCAGCCTGCAGGGGCAAATCAGCCTGAGGTTTCTATGTCTTCGTTTAAAGACGCCAAAGCTGTGGTTGAAGCTGGTAGCTCATAGAGGTGGGGCCAAGTGGTTGAAGTTCAGGAGAAGAGGAATACCTATTGATTGGGATACAAGCCATCCCGAAGAGATGGGGATCCTCCCAAATTCTATGGCCTAGTCCGTTTCACCAGTGCCGGTGTTTTCTTCAATAGAGTTAATGCCATTGAGGAAGAAGGGGACAGTGATTATAACATGGATAGCTAGATCCGCCCTTGCATCCCGGGAGAAAGTCTGCGCAACTGGTCTTCTGAAAAAGTCATTCAAGTGACTAGCTTCAAGTAATTGCTTTGTTTTCCTGCTATGTTAATCCCGCGTTCTGCCCAAGACGTGGTGATTTTATTTGTAGGGCTTTTAACTGTCGCATGTTTTGCTTTATCATCAATAAAGGACTTTTCACACTCAAATATTTTGATCTCTGTCTTTCTGTTCTTATTTTTATGCATTAAAAACCCACATCAAAATGGCAATGTGTTTCTTTTGTTGCGTACATAATAAAACATACCTCATCAATCATGCAGGTCTCTTTGTTCAGATGACACCGATCATGACTCAGCTATAGCTCGGTATGACTTTGATAATCCAATCTATCAGGCTGAAGAAGAGACTGACGAAGATTGTGAACTGTCCGAAGAGTTGGCCAGATTGTTGAAGCAAGAGGAGAAGGTCATACTACCTCATCAGGAGGAAATTGAGATTGTGAATCTGGAAACCGAGGACGCCAGAAAAGAAGTAAGGATAGGGGCTGCATTGGAAGACAGTGTCAAGGGAAGATTGATTGAAATGCTTCGTGAGTATGTGGACATCTTCGCCTGGTCTTACCAAGACATGCCCGGGCTCGATACTGATATTGTTGTACACCGGTTACCACTCAAAGAAGGTTGTGCTCCGGTCAAACAAAAGTTGAGAAGAACTAAACCGAAGATGTCTGTCAAAATCAAAGAAGAGGTTCAGAAACAGCTAGATGTCGGTTTTCTTGCCGTGACGAATTATCCTCCATGGGTTGCTAACATCGTGCCTGTACCTAAGAAGGATGGGAAGGTCAGGATATGTGTTGATTACAGGGATTTGAACAGAGCCAGCCCAAAGGACGGTTTCCCGCTCCCTCACATTGACGTGTTAGTTGACAATACTGCTCAGTATTCTGTGTTTTCCTTTATGGATGGCTTCTCTGGGTATAACCAAATCAAGATGGCCCCAGAGGACATGGAGAAAACAACATTCATAACACCGTGGGGAACTTTTTTCTACAAAGTGATGCCCTTTGGATTGAAAAATGCAGGGGTAACTTACCAGCGGGCGATGGTGACTCTCTTTCATGATATGATTCACAAAGCAATTGAGGTCTATGTTGATGATATGATTGCGAAGTCACAGACGGAGGAAGAACATCTGGTGAATCTTTAGAAGCTATTTGAAAGGTTGAGAAAATTCAGACTGAGGTTGAATCCAAACAAGTGCACCTTCGGGGTGAGTAGGGGTGTTCGCGGGCCGGTTTGGTTTGGTTTTGGGAGAATCCGATACCCAAACCAATAAAAAATATATGGATTGATTTGGATTGGATTTACACAATTTTGTGATAAAGCCCAAACCGAAGCAAACCAATAAATAACGGGTTGGTTTGGGATGGATTGATCGGGTACATTAAAAAAAATGTGCAATTTTTTTTTTTAAATATTAACTTATATCAACTAATTTTCCAAAATAATATAAAATTCTTAATTTTATTGTTTATCCATATTGGTTGTGCATATCACAAATGACGTTTCATTTTTTTCTTGTTGAAGTTGAATATCTCATTCTAGTTTCCATAATAATGATGATATATATTATACTAATTAATTATGATTGGTTTGGGTAGACGGGCTCGCGGGTAAAATTTTGGAAATCCGTTGCCCGAACCAATTAAAATTGGATTTCATTGGTTTGGTTCGGTTTTTGCCCGAACTAAAAAAATGCCCGAACCAAACACAATGGTTTGGTTTAGATTCCGGTTTGGTTCGGATTTACCCGAACCAATGAACACCCCTAGGGGTGAGATCAGGAAAATTGTTAGGGTATATTGTTAGTGAAAAGGGTATAGAGGTTGATCCTGCAAAGGTAAAAGCCATACAAGAAATGCATGTGCCGAAAATAGAAAAAGAGGTCCGTGGTTTCTTGGGGAGATTAAACTACATTGCTAGGTTCATCTCGCATCTCACAGTCACGTGTGAACCAATCTTCAAGTTGCTAAGAAAAGATCAAGCGGTCAGGTGGAATGAAAATTGTCAAAAGGCGTTTGAGAAGATAAAAGAATACTTGCAGGAACCTCCGGTACTTATGCCGCCAGTTCCAGGAAGGCCTTTGATTATGTATCTTACGGTTCTTGAGAATTCAATGGGGTGTGTGCTCGGTCAACACGACGAGTCAGGTAGAAAAGAGCACGCCATCTACTACCTGAGTAAAAAGTTTACTGATTATGAGTCAAGGTACTCGATGCTGGAGAAAACATGTTGTGCACTCGCTTGGGCCGCTAAGCGTTTGAGGCAGTATATGTTAAACCACACAACCCTCTTGATTTCGAAGATGGATCCGATCAAGTATGTGTTTGAGAAGTAAGCACTTTCTAGTAGAATAGCCCGTTGGCAGATGGTTCTGACAGAATATGATATTCAGTATGTTTCCCAAAAAGCCATTAAGGGAAGTGTTTTGTCAGAATATCTTACCGAACAGCCAATTGAGGATTGTCAACATATGAAGTTTGAATTTCCGGACGAACATATCATGTATCTGAAGATGAAGGATTGTGAAGAACCTTTGCCTGAGAAAGGGCCTGAGATTGGATCTCAATGGAAGTTGGTCTTTGATGGGGCTGTAAATTCATATGGTAATGGAATCGGGGCAGTCATTACGACTCCAAAGGGTTCTCATATACCCTTCACTGCCCGATTGGCATTCGTATGCACCAACAATGAGGCAGAGTATGAAGTATGCATCATGGGGTTAGAAGAAGCAATTGATTTGAGAATCAAGAACCTCAATGTTTATGGTGATTCTGCGTTGGTGATTAATCAGATTACAGGTGAATGGGAGACTCGTCAAGCGAATCTTGTTCCGTATAACAATTATGCTAGAAGGTTGTTACCTTTCTTTGACAGAGTGGACTTCCATCATATCCCCCGAATAGAGAATCAGATGGCTGATGCGTTGGCAACGTTGTCATCGATGTATCAAGTGAATCGTTGGAATGAAACTCCTTCAATCAGAATCATGTGCTCGGACAGACATGCTTTTGTATTTGCAGTTGAAGGTGTATCAGATGGCAAGCCTTGGTATCATGATATCAAAGTCTTTTTGAAGAGTCAGGAATACCCAGCTGGGGCATCTTCCAGGGATAAAAAGACGTTGAGGAGGTTATCAGGAAACTTCTTTTTGAACAAAGACGATGTGTTATACAAGACAAACTTTGACATGGTCTTGCTACGTTGTGTTGATGAACACGAGGCAGGCTTGTTAATGGAAGAGGTTCACGAAGGTTCCTTCGGTACTCATGCCAATGGGCATGCTATGGCAAGAAAATTGTTAAGAGCAGGGTATTATTGGATGACTATGAAGTTTGACTGTTTCAAATACGCCCGGAAATGTCATAAATGCCAGATCTATGCTGATAAGGTGCACGTACCGCCTACTCCTCTGAATGTTTTGTTGTCACCTTGGCCTTTTGCCACGTGGGGCATTGACATGATTGGGAAGATCGAGCCGACCGCTTCGAATGGACATCGTTTTATCCTGGTGGCTATTGATTATTTCACGAAGTGGGTAGAAGCAGCATCGTATGCCAACGTCACCAGACAAGTGGTAGCCCGGTTTATTAAGAAGGACATCATCTGCCGGTATGGAGTCCTGGAGAGAATCATTACTGATAATGGTCCAAATCTGAATAACAAGATGATGAAGGAGCTATGTCAGAGCTTTAAAATCAAACATCACAATTCTTCTCCCTATCGTCCGAAGATGAATGGGGCTGTTGAAGCGGCAAATAAGAATATTAAGAAGATTGTGCAGAAGATGGTAGTGACATACAAGGACTGGCATGAGATATTGCCTTACGCTTTGCACGGTTATCGTACTTTGGTACGCACATCAACTGAGGCAACTCCTTTCTCACTGGTGTATGGTATGGAAGCAGTTCTGCCATTAGAAGTTGAGATTCCTTCTTTGAGAATTTTGACAGATGTGAAGCTTGATGAAGCTGAGTGGGTGCGTTCCCGGCTGAATGAACTGAACCTCAATGAAGAGAAGAGATTGAAAGCCATTGCGCATGGCCGGTTGTATCAGAGCAGGATGAAAAAAGCATTTGATCAGAAAGTGCGTCCTCGGTGTTTTCAGGCTGGTGAATTGGTTTTGAAAAAGATCTTTCCTCCCCAAACAGATCACAGGGGCAAGTGGACTCCGAATTACGAAGGGCCATATGTAGTAAGACAAGTCTTCTCTGGTGGAGCCTTATTACTCTCAACTATGGATGGCAAAGATTTTACGTCCCCTGTGAACGCGAATGTAGTAAAAAAATACTGTGCATAAAAAAAAAACCCGCTGAACATAAAAAGAAGGTTCAGGCAAAAATGGGGCATCCTGGCGAACCATAAAAAGAAAATGTTCGGGCAAAAATTAGGGATAAAAAGAAAAAAAGAAATAAACCCGCAAGGTTGAAAACCTGAAAAGGCAACTTTGGAAAAAATGGGTATCCCGGTGGATTGAAAACCCGAAAAGGGCGATCCAAGCAGAAGTTAGGGATTTAAAAGCAAAGACTACGACCCGCGTTCGATCTGTGATCACTATTCACACTTGGAAAATTCGAAGGAAAGGAATCAGTCCAGTCATTCATCTTCAAAGGCCAAAGTATCTGCGGATAAACAAGTCATACGGGTTATAGTTAAGTTGAGCCATAGTGGATGTCTGTTCCCCACATTGCCGACATGTGTATTTTCTTTTACTTTTTGCGCAATTACCTCTTTTCAAGAATTGCTTCCAGATGTAAATGCCTATTTACGGGCCAATCCATTCAATAAAACTTTCATTTCAGTCAAAGAGCTTTCGTTTATTGTTTTACCTGTTTTGTTTGTGAAAATGTCCGATATTTTTTATAAACATTACAGGTTAAAATGTTGAGCTTTGTGAAGCATATGGGAAAACAGGGGAAATTGCTAGGGTGACGGTCATTGTAATGGTAATTGAAGTAGCTATTTTGCATAGAGCTTTCTGTGGATTTTGTTTGCAGGGTAACAGGTTTGTCCTTCCCCAGTAGAGCTACTCTCCTCGACATTGGAAAGTCCATCCTCCTTAGTCGGTTGTTGTTTCCCCAGCAAGAGACTTACAGAATATCTTCTTGGGACAAAGGAGTTATTTTTCCCACAGGATCTGAGCACTCGGCTAGTTAACAAATGTTTTGCTCACTAGCCACGATATGAGTTAATCCCCTCCGGATGGGTAAGCTCGATGTTATCCGCTAGCAGGGTGGATGTCAGCACCTACTATTCCCCAAACAGGTTTGCTGATCATGGCCAGTATTCCCCAGTAGGGTAAAAGTACTAATATTCCCCGACAGGGTAAAGGTAAGGGCATCTCCCAAGCAGGTTCAAAATTATTGACTTGTCTCCCCAGGCAGAATTTGACGGTGATCCTCTCAGTGGTTTGTTCAAACAGATATCCCCAGCAGGTCTTAAGTCTAATTGTTATTAGCATCCTTTCAGATCTAGGTAGAAGTCAGTTGGTAATTCTCAGCGAAGAGTATCTCTTTTTGGGCTCCATCTTCAATTTTCGTTCATAGCCATCCCCGACAGAGTGAGTTTTCTCTCGGAGCTTTCATCTCTAGCAGAATTTATGATCAATGGCTTCCTCAGGAGTGAGGTCTTTCTCAACAGGGTCTCTTATTTCGGAGGACAATTTATTTTTGTTGTCCCCAGCGGAGTTTGCCTTCGCCTTCAGCATTTATTTTGCTGAGGCACCTCTTTTGCATTGCATAAGCATTCTTGCATGGCATCCTCCCAAACGCGTAGCATTTCCATTTCGTATGGAGCATTACGGAAAAATTCAAACATATGCATTCGAAGCATAAGCCAGGTTTGATATCCTTTACCGGTTCCTTTCCCTAGCGGAAAGTAACGTGATTCAGGAGATCTTGTTCAAAAATCACACCGCAACCAGTGGATTCGTCCTCCTTGTCGGTCCTCCTTACGCTCCCCCCGTAGAGTGGCCTATTTAGATTCCTCACTTCCCCAGCAGATTCATCTTTGTAGATCTGTTGATTCTACTTATTTCAGGTTTGAAAGTCCATCTTTTCGAGTTCGCCTTCGACCGTCCTCGTTATCCCAACTATTGGTTGGTATCTCTTCTTGGTTATCCCAACTATTGGTTGGTACCCTTCTTTATCCCAACTATTGGTTGGTATCTTTTCTTGGTTATCCCAACTATTGGTTGGTACCCTTCTTTTATCCCAACTATTGGTTGGTATATTTTCTTGGTTATCCTAACTATTGGTTGGTACCCTTCTTTATCCCAACTATTGGTTGGTATCTCTTCTTGGTTATCCCAACTATTAGTTGGTACCCTTCTTTGATCCCAACTATTGGTTGGTATCTCTTCTTGGTTATCCCAACTATTGGTTGGTACCCTTCTTTTATCCCAACTATTGGTTGGTATCTCTTCTTGGTTATCCCAACTATTGGTTGGTACCCTTCTTTTATCCCAACTATTGGTTGGTACCCTTCTTTTATCCCAACTGTTGGTTGGTATCTTTTCTTGGTTACCCCAACTATTGGTTGGTACCCTTCTTTTATCCCAACTATTGGTTGGTATCTCTTCTTGGTTATCCCAACTATTGGTTGGTACCCTTCTTTTATCCCAACTATTGGTTGGTATCTTTTCTTGGTTATCCCAACTATTGGTTGGTACCCTTCTTTTATTCCAACTTTTGGTTGGTATCTACTGTGTCTAAGTCCACTTTCGGTTGTCAAACACTTATCTTTGATCCCCACAGGTTGCAAATTTCTGGGTTCCTTTTTGTATTCAATCACCTTCTACCTTGAATGTCTGAGAGTCGTTGCTATCACCCTTTCAGGTCCAAGTTGATTGAATAGGGGTAGCTGTAACACCCCAAAATTTTCCCTCTTACTTTTAGCTATCTGGCTTATGTTTCTGTGCATTTCTTGCATTAGCATTTGGGCATAGCATTGGTTCTTAGCATGGGATCAGGGCATTTTCTTCAGTAGTACAAGATGTTCTCAGCACCGGTTTGATCTTTATCGGCAGTTAAGGCCAAGCATTTAATTCTCAAAGTCTTTTTGAGCATTTATTTTGCTCATTAAGTGATTTGAAGATCAATAGTTTCGGCAGTCAAATTTTGATCAATAATTCAGCACCGAACAGCCGTCGCAGCAATTTAATCGGGCCCAAAAAATATTTCACGACATGTTTCAAGTGCACCCAAGTAGTGAGGTCCAAAGACAAGTTTCAGAGGCATATTGTGGTTCAGAACAGGCGGAATCAAGTCCGTCTCCATTTTTCCTCCTTTTGGCGCCAAGCAGAAAATTCAAATTTTTCTCAGAGTAACCGGTTACTCACCATTTGGTAACTGGTTACCCGGTGTATTTTTGCCCAGAATCTGCATTTTTCAGCACTGCAGAATTTTCAAATCATTTTAGTGGTCATGTGCATTGCTTGTGCCTACGTGGGAAGGATCTAGAACAGCTTTTTTTCATCATTTCCCACCCAAATTTTCCATTTCCACTCATCAATTTCCACCCCAATTCCACACTTCACTTCTTAACCCATTTTTCACCTCATTTTCCACTCACTCCAAACCCAAGCCAAATTCCTAAGCTAGAGGATATTTAAGCTCACTCATTCCAAACCAAGGGGGACCTAGATCATTTTTCACTCTCCAATTTTCAGAATTCTTTCAATTCTCTCAACTTTTCTCTCATTTTCCAAAACCCTCACTCAAAGTTCCATCATCAAAGTTCATCAAATTTCACCTTGGAATTTGTTGATCTTGAAACTAAACCACCATCCATTCACCAATTCTTGAAAGAATCTTGGATTTGCTACTGTTTTGGAGTGTGGAATCACTTTTGGAGCAGCTTTTCATTATTTGAGTTGTTCTAGCTTGGATCTTGGTTGTTCTTGCTTGGATCTTGAAGTTCATCACATAGATCTTTGGATTTCTTGCTTGGATCATCAATTTTCGTTCTCAACATTCACCAAGGCAAACCTCAGCCTTGTAGGTTGGTTTTCCTTAGATCTATGCTTGATTTAGCTTAATTTCAACTTATGCAATGTAGATCTTTGGTTTGTGATGTGATTTGACCCATTTGCTTGATTTTATTTGTGATCTTGTTGTTTGATTAATGAAATTGATGTTTGATTGCTGTGATTGGACTTAATTCTTGGGCATTGTTGATTACATGATCATTGGATATGATTGCATAAGTGGTTTGATGCTGAAAAGTGCTTTTGAAACAAATTTTTTTGACTGCTGTCCCAGAGTAACCGGTTACTCACCGTTTGTTAACCGGTTACTCTGTGTATTTTTTGCGTAAATGGTCTAATTTTCAACTAGGTAACCGGTTACTCACCGTTTGTTAACCGGTTACTCTGGGACAGAATGTGTATTTTAGTGCATTCTCTGGGTTGTTTGAGATCCGATGCATGCCTAAACTTCATGGATTAATATGTTGATGATTTGTGGGTTATTCTTGAGCTGTTACACCTCACACTATTGCATGAACACATTTCTCCGACACGCAATGCTTGGATTTCATTGTTTATGTGTATGTTTGCGTTTTTGAACACTTGATGCTATGAACGCATACGCACACTCACTTGTTAATCATGTTCATTGTACATTGCTGCTGGATTGATGATGATTATGCATACTTACTTGTATCCAATTTCATGATGTTCATACTTGATTCATTTGATCATATGCTATATGTTGCATTCTTCCATGATGCTTGCAAGGTTATTCAACATGGTGTGTGGTTTGTTTATGATCATGATCAATGGAACGGTGTATGTTGTTTGATGCACATTTGCTCTGCCTTGATTGAATCGTATTCAAATATGGTGCATGCTGTCCTGATTTCACATCTGAGTTTTGCATAAAGTGCTGTCATATGTGTTGTCCATGTGTACATGTGTGCTGTTGGACCTTTTTACACCTGTTTTCATGCTGAGTTTCATGCTGTTGAATGCTGTTTGGTGTATGTACATGATTTCATTGCTGTTCTGAAGCAAATGTGCTGTTGTAGGTGATGTACCTTCTCTTTTTACTCATTTCACTCCCTCGAGTCTCAAGACTTGTTCAAGTCTTGGATTCCTTTCCCCTTAGGGCTACCTAGTCCAACTTAATTTATGATTAAGCTTGGAGTAGGATTAGCATTAGGTTTTAGGTAGTTGTCCCTCCTAAACCTCACTAACCCTAGGTTACCCATGCATGATAACATCAGGACTCTTAGTTTCCCTTTAGAGTTTCCTTTGGGTCTTCTCTCTTCTTATCTCAAAACTTCTTGAAAACACTTAATAAAGATAAAGTGTATTGCGCACGAGCCTTAAGCATGGGGAATGAGAAATGAGGGGTTTCCTCTCATCTTTCTAGAGTGCTTAGCGGGCGTCCTGTCTTGGGACGATTCGTTAAGTATTCATCTATGTGCCCTAGACTTTGGTGCAATGCAAGTTATGAACTAACTTAAAACACTTCTGTCTAAAAAACACAAAAATAAATTCAAATCTTTTTATCCTTCGGGATTGTTTGGTTCCAGACCATTTTCAGAAAAGAGCATGTTACCTTCCGTCTAAGTCGCAAACAGGCATCGACCCTAACTGCCGGACGCAAATCTAACGTTGCTCATAAAAAACACTTACCCATCTGTGGTCGTACCCACAAACTACATTAGCTCTGATTCCTCTCTCTCATCCGATTGAGGATATGTAGGCACAAGATAGGGATTGTCTTGGCCAGCAACCTTCCCCCACAGTTCCCGTCCGAACTACGTTGACTCTAACTTTCCCATTGCACTGAGGGAGTACGTAGGCCTAGGGCATCGAATATGTCCTACCGAGTCCGTCTTAGTCACCCCCATCCCCGTTTTCTTTTGTTCAGCCATAGATAGTAGGACAGCTCACCCTCCGTTTAGACAACAAGCGTGGATCCCATCGAGTACGATGGATGCGTGGGGTGCTAACACCTTCCCCTCGCATAACTGACTCCCGAACCCGGACTATGGTTGCGATGACCGTGTCTTTCCCCCGTTCTCTTCAGGTTTATGCAGTGTTTCCTTTCCCTCTCTCGAGATAAATACACATTGCTGGCGATTCTGTGTCTTCTGCGCCACTCTCGCGTTTGTACCGTTGGATGCGAATCTTTCGAGAGCGACATCATCATGTTGACCCAATACACATTCCATTGATTCATCGAGAACAGTGAGATACATGATTAGAGGCCTACCAGGAACCGGCGGTACTAAGATCGGTGGTTCTTGCAAGTATTGTTGCTTCTTGACAATCATTGTTCCATTCGACCGATTGATTTTCTCTTAGTAATTTGAACATCGGTTCACAGGTAGCCGTCAAGTGAGAAATGAATCTTGAAATCTAATTAAGTCTGCCCAGAAAGCCACAGACTTCTTTTTCTATTTTGGGAGGCGGCATGTTCTGAATTGCTTGAACCTTATCAGGATCAACTTCAATGCCCTTCTGACTCATAATAAAGCCCAACAGTTTACCAGATTGAACTCCGAAGGTACACTTCGCAGGATTCAACCGCAATCTAAACTTCTGGAGTCTGTCAAACAGTTTCTTTAGACAGACCAGGTGATCATCTTCGGTTTTAGACTTGGCAATCATATCGTCCACGTAAACCTCAATCTCTCTATGAATCATATCGTGAAAGAGGGTTGTTATGGCACGTTGGTATGTTGCCCCTGCATTCTTCAAACCGAATGGCATGACTTTGTAACAATATGTACCCCATGGTGTGATGAAAGTAGTTTTCTCCATATCAGCTGGGGACATTTTGATCTGATTATATCCTGAGAAACCATCCATGAATGAAAAGACAGAGAACTCCATTGTGTTATCCACCAAGACATCAATGTGTGGCAGAGGAAAATCATCTTTAGGGCTTGCCTTGTTGAGATCTCGATAATCCACACACATTCTGACCTTTCCATCTTTCTTGGGAACCGGGACGATGTTAGTAATCCATTCAGGATATTCAGAAGTGGCTAGGAACCCAGCATCAAGCTGTTTCTTTACCTCTTCCTTGATTTTGAGTGCCATGTCGGGTCTAGTCTTCTTGAGTTTCTGCTTGACAGGAGGACATTCGGGCTTGAGCGGCAAGTGATGTTCAACGATGTTGGTATCCAACCCAGACATATCTTGATAAGACCAGGCAAAAATATCAACATACTTCTTCAATAACTTGACCAACTCACTGTGTACATGCTTAGCGAGGGATGCGCCAACCTTGACTTCTCTCCTGACCTCATAAGTACCAAGATTGACAACTTCCACTGGCTCTTTGTGTATCTGAATCTCTCTATGCTCGTGCTCAAGAAGCCTTGCTAGTTCAGCCAGTAATTCACAATCTTCCTCACCATCTTCTTCGGCTTGGTTAATTGGAATCCTAGAATTATAATGGATGTTTGCCATGTTGTTATCAATGCATTTATTAGTTATGCATGTTTATGAATATGTTTAGAATGAGCTATTTTGAAAAGTGAAAATAAAATAAAATTTTGCCATTTGTTTGTGAAAAAAGTAAAATAAAGAAAGAAAATAGAGCATGATTTTGAATGCAAAAAAACTTTTATTTATTGATCACATAATATTGCAAAAGCGTGAGGCCCTTTACAAGCTACCCACTCTTCTCGGGCGAGGAAGAGGGAATGAGAAAGAAAAATGCATTACATGTTTGTTGGAAAAACCACAGGAATCACGGTAGACGTCCAATTGTTGAGCTTGAAACCCCGCGGACACTTGCGCACAAAGCTTGAAATCTGGTTGCTAGGACCAGCATCATCAATGGCTGCCACGATGTCACCCTTTTGAAAACCCGCGCTGTTGAACTTGATCAAGTTGCACTGCGTCTGACCATGTGAACTAAATTGTCAACCAGGATGGTAACCCAATCCAAATCAATCATGCCTTTCAACTACATCAATCACATGCCCCCGGCCAGGCAAGGCACCTTTCTCGATGGTTTCTTTTGCACTATTGGCGGATGCTAAGGTCATTTGTGGTGAACTACTTTGACTAGTTGAAGCAGAGATGACATCTTTGAATTGAAGACACTGCAACGGCACCTCAGCTATGGCTTCCTCGGTCTCAACATATCGGAAAGATGATAACTCGCTTATAATCAAATCCTCTTCACCACAGACGATGACCAGCTGATCTTCGAACATGAATTTCAACTTCTGATGTAAAATTGAGGTAACTGTCCCTGCGACATGAATCCACGGGCGACCCAATACGCAACTGTACACGGGATTGATATCCATCACCTGGAAAGTAATAGTGAACAAATGCGGTCCAACCTTGATGGGTAGATCCACTTCTCCAATAACTTGCCTTCGAGAATCGTCAAAAGCTCTGACAACTAAAGCACTTGGTCTCATCTCGCTCCATTCTACCAGTAGCTGACTCAATGTTCCCTTAGGAATCACATTGAGAGAAGAACTGGTATCCACCAGAACACGAGATAACAGGATGTTTGTGCAGGTTACAGATATGTGTAGTGCTTTGTTGTGGGCAGCTCCTTCAGGAGGTAGTTCTGATTCATTAAAGCCCAAGTATCTGCTTGCTGTTATGTTAGCCACTACATTATTGAACTCGACAACGGATATATCATGCATCACGTGGGCAGTGTCAAAACTTTTAACAAAGTTTATCTGTGCGCAGGCGAGCTCATGAGTAAGGACAAAATCGAGATCCGTGAGGGAGTCGGCCCTAGCTGATCCACAATTTTAAAATCACTCTTCTTGATCAACTTAAGGAACTCTTGATCATCAAGTGTCTCCTTGTTTTTTGAAGCATCCTCAGGCGGGACAGTTGGCACTGGTACGAAAGTAGATGCCCTTTGTTGAACAACAGGGGTTGCAGATGCAGGCTTCTCCTTGGGAGGAACAACAGTCGGAACCTGAACAGGTTTTGTAGTAACTTTAGGAGCAAACACCTGTCCAATACGAGTCATACCTCCAGCGGCTATAACATTCACAATCTTAGATTCAACAAACCTTACCTCTTGACCTCTAGAAAACAAAGTAGAGCCATACCTCCAAGGCACCTCCTTAGAATTCTAAACATAACAATAGGTTGAACCTTCTTATTAGGGGATTCCACAGGAACCTTCCTATAAATGATGGTGAATGGCTCGATTGCAGCGACCTCTTCAACAGGCTTAGATCTGACAAATTGAACTTCACCTCGATTCATCAAAATTTGGACACAACCCTTCAGCATTCGACACTGGTTAGGATTATCATCGCAAATCTGACACTTACCATGTAGTCCTTTCAACAACCCGTGTTCATTCAATCTCTTGATAACCACAGTCATCGAAGTCTTTAGCTCGTCAACATCCATGATCAGTTCAATCCTTGAACTATCCTCAATCATGTTCACCACATGTCCTCCGTGATTGGGCAACGGATTGTGTTGAATGTTAGGACCTTCCTCAGCAAAAGTCAAAATCTTTCGATCGATGAGCTCTTGAACCTTAGTTTTGAAAACGATATAATCCTCTGTTGCATGCCCTATGTATCCAGCATGATAAGCATAAGACGCATTTGGGTTATGCTTCGGGCCAAATGGAGGAATTGCAGGTGCGATCTCTTTGGGAATAATTGCCCCTTGGTGAACCAAGTAAGGAAACAATTCAGTATATGGCACTGGAATTCTGTCAAAATTTGGACGCTTGCGAATCCCTTGACTGTTGTTCTGACGGTTTTGATTCTGTTGATTTTTGTTGTTCTGTTGATTCTGTTGTTGACGTTGCGGTTGTTGCTGATTCTGAGCATTCTTAACTGGTTGTTGTGGATGATACTAGTATGTAGGTTATTGATATTGTGCAGAAACAATGTATGGATATGGATAGTAAGGCATAGGAGCCATGGGTGCTTGATACTGAGGAGAAACTTGAGTTGTCACAGCGTTGACTTCACCTTCTTTCTTCTTTGACTGATTGTTCTGAGATTTTCTATTAGCTGGCAGTTGGGAAACAGCTCCAGGAATCTTTCCAGTATTCAACCCGTTCTCAATCTGTTCACCAATGGTTACAACATCAGTGAAGTTCGATGAAGAACTACCCACCATTTTCTCATAATATGATCCCTGCAACGTACCCATAAAAATGTCAACCAACTCGTTGTCAGAGAGAGTAGGTCGCACACGAGATGCCATCTCGCGCCATCTTTGTGCATACTCTTTGAATGTTTCAGCTGAGCGCAGAGACTGGTTCTGCAGCTGTAATCTGGTAGGCGCTAGATCAAGATTGTATTTGTATTGCTTCAAGAATGCTTCAGATAAATCCCTCCATGTACGTATTTTGCTGCGCTCTAAGCCCATGTACCAATCCAATGAAGCACCAGACAAACTATCTTGAAAACAATGAACTAGAAATTCATCATTATCAATATAGGATGCCATCTTCCTACAGTATATAGTGATGTGACTACGCGAGCAACTTAAGCCTTTATACTTTGGAAGCTCAGGTATCTTGAATTTCTGCGGCAGTACCACATTCGGAACCAAACATAAATCTTTGGCCTCCATGCCAAAAGCAGAAAACCCATCAATAGCTCTGATACGGTCTTCCAACAAGTTATACTCGACAGGTCTATTCCGATTAGCAGGCCTAATAAAAATCTGAGGATTTGGCAACTGAGATGCGGCCGGAGCGTGCACTTGCGGAGTAGCGAACTGAGAAGGATACACCAAACCCAGATTAACCAACTAACCAGTATTCTAACCAAATTTAACACCAAACGGATAATTCAGAGGAGGTACCACAGCAGCTGATGAGGATGCCCTAGGATAGAATATTCCAGGATGAACATTCTGAACAACAGTTTGAACAGCTTTAGATGAA
The DNA here is from genome assembly GCA_022829125.1 of Lathyrus tuberosus. Classification (NCBI taxonomy): domain Eukaryota; kingdom Viridiplantae; phylum Streptophyta; class Magnoliopsida; order Fabales; family Fabaceae; genus Lathyrus; species Lathyrus tuberosus. Next base: position 2,831,744 of record JALAZF010000092.1, on the reverse strand, counting down.
ACCAAAACATGAATAGGGGGACCCCTATACACATGCACTTCTTCATCAGGAGTTTCAATGTCAGCAAATCTAGGAGTCTGACGAGTCTGAACCTGAAGATTCTCATGATCATCACTCACCACTATGAGAGCAAGAGTTGTCTCTGCAAGTCATCTCTATGTTTTGATGATAATAATGCGTATTTGTGAAAGAACTATTTTATGTTCTAACGTGTGTTGTGTGTAGATCATAATCATAGAAGATCTCAGATCCAACAAGCACCAGCCAGATGTGCGTAAATGATCATATACGAAGTTACTATGTGTGACACAAGTCACAAGAAGCATGTATGCTTCTGTATCTGATCATGATCAGTCAGATCCAAGGATGCCGATATTGCTGTTGCAATGCTCTTGTGGATGCTCTCTGAAAGTGGTTATGATTCTGAAGATAGCGAAGCTTCTGAAGAGATAATCTTCTAGAGAACCGAAATGCTAAAGATTCTCTCGACTTGAAGTTCTGAAGGCTGAAGGCTCTGAAGACCAAGTGCAGAAAGACTCTGAAGACTTGTGTGTTCTGAAGGTTATGGTTCTAAAAGGTCAAGTGCTGAAGACGGATTCCTAATGGACAAGTTCTGAAGATTCTGAAGACTTGAAGCAGTGAAGATAACGGGTCTCAAGACAAGTGCTGAAGTTCTGAAGGCAGATTCCTAATGGACAACTTCGGAAGACTGAAGACTTGAAGATTCATAATACCCAGTTATAAAGTCTCTACTCATGCTTCAATTAATTACCATTAGAAGCCTCTGAAGATTTGAAGACAAATGTTACCGTTGTCAATGACTGTATACAGTACCCAAAAAGATATATCCCGTCATTTCTTCTACAGTAAAAAGAAGATGTGTCAGTACAGCTTTTATCATTGCACAACGACTCTTTTCAAACAGCCAACAGTAATTCAAACGACTATATTTTACTGGGTTATTTAAAGAAAGGAGTAATCGCTTCTGAAGGTGTTGATGACCATACAATTGCAAGTCGATTGTGGTGTTGATCATGAATCAATTGCTAAGTCGCTATGGAATCAAAGTGATGATAGTCACAACGTTCAGCTATCGTTGTTTCACTTAAACATTCAAAACTATCACCATTAACACATGACCATTGTTGTTGAAGCTCAAAGATCATTATTCAACACAACAACAATCAATTGAAACAAAAGTTGTTGATGAAGAAGACAACATTACAAATCAGTCAAGTCATCAACCACCTTCTCGTCTGAGCAACATTGAAGATCTGAAGCAAGGAGTTGTTGCTCGAAGCTTGCTCAACAAAGAAGATGAAGAAGAAGAAGATCTACAAGATGTTATCAACTGTTAAATCAACATACATCTTTGTAGTATCTGAAGAAAGCAAGGAGCTGTTGCTCAAATCTTGCTTAAACACTTGTGTGTTCTTATGTACTTAAACTTAGGAGTTGTCTGCTTGTTAAGAAGCATCTTTGTAATCTTCTGTTTAACTAATTCTATGTGAATTAGGATTCCTCTAGTGGTCAGTGTTACCGGAGACTTGAGAAGACAATGGCTTGGTGTCATTGTGGGAAATCCTGAAATATGGTCAATAAATGTTATATTCGTTAAGTTGAATCCCTGAATGTTTAGTTGTGAAATCCTGATAGTAGATCTTGTGAGAGATTGGAACCTATTAGGTCAATGGTCGTTATATTCATTAAGTTGAATCCCTGAATGGTTCATTGTGTGTTAGTCACAACTGCGGTTGTGCGGGTTGTTAGTCACCGACGTTAGCCCGTGCATCTGTAATCGAGATTGATTATAGTGGATTAAGTCCTTGTGTTCAAGGCGAAATCACCTCGGAAGGGTGGACTGGATTAGCTTGAGAGTTGCTCAGGTGAACCAGGATATATCGTGTGTTCTTTACTCTTGTTATGCTTTAAGTTATTGTTTATGTTTCTGCATTAATTATCAGAACCTTACATAAACAAGTCAGAACCTTGCAACCCAACTCTGATAAGCTTCCGCATTGCAAGTCTGATTCAAGCATAGTTACTTTAGATTCACCTTGACACTTATGCTTCATATGTTAGATAATCTGAATAACGCTTCACAAGTCAGAGTCACTCAACATAACTCTGATATTCTCTTAAGCGCATTAAAGATAAGAGACGAAAAGTTTTTAAGAGTGAAAACACAATTCAAACTCCCATTTCTTGTGTCTTTCTTGCACCTTCAACCACTGGAGGTGGAATTGGAATAGGCATACCCCGCAGATATGTAGCAGCTTTCCCATTAGATATGGGCACAACATAAGGCTGATATGGTACAAAGGCACCATTGTTTGCAATCTGAGGAGTGTAATTTGGCGGCATGCCCCATGGGAAACCAGCGGGCATCTTGTTCAAACCGAATGAGAATTTTACGGATGAACAACAGACTGAATCACAGTCTCAACGGGCACTTCAGCATTAGCAGAAGAAGGAATAATAGCAGGAATAGCCGTAACAACAGGAGACACAGTCACAACAGGAGTGACAATGGTTGCATCTGTGACAGTTGCAACAACAACGGCGGCGGCAGTAGTATATTTCTGAGCACGAAGGAGTTCCATAATAACATCCATGTTCGTTTGAAACCGATCCATCCGACCTTGGAATTGAGCCAAAGTTTCCTTATAAGCAGCATTCTCAGCTTCAAAGTCAGCCATGATTCGGGATTTATTTGAGCGAGTGAAATACCGATGTCGAGTCGTCGTCTTGCTACAAGCGGATGACGGACAAGGATAAGCAACGGTTTCGGATGAAGGGACGTGCATATGTGTGCAAATGAATGTATGATATGCATGCAAAAATAAAGTTTTAAATTCCAGGATTTCTTAAACTTATCTTTGTTGACAGAAATCATAAAGCATATAAGTAAAGGTACAAAAGATAGAGCTTACAAGAAACTTCATTCATTCATTCAACAATATAGGAAAGAAACACAAGTCAAGTACAAATCAAATATCTGCCCTCTGGTCTACAACAAGATCAACATAGATTCTATCAAAGACCGCCCTACAAACAGACAAGAAGTGGAAAACAGCCCAAGGAGTCTTGTACGAAAACATATCAGCATATGCATCCCTTAACAACCCTGGTAAGTCCTCAAGTGCGTGCTCAATAAATCTGGCTAGACGGTCGTGCCTCTCACTCTAATACTTCGCATCCTTCATGAGGGTGTGCAACAAAGAATAGTTAGGTCCCTGAAGCATATCCTGAATAAAGGCCTCTTTCTGATCCCAGAGGACTTGCAGGTGATGACTTTGTTGCTCCCAATGAGTACTCTCTGTGCTGAGTTAACTGATCTGCTCTCTGCTCTGATGTGCTTGATCTTGCAGCTTCTGAATCTCACCGAAGACTTTGTTGAACTTGGCCTGACACTGAGAAAAGTCCTTTGCCAACTGATTAGCATGGTCTTGTTCACTTTTCCACTTTGTCTTGAACTCGGATAACTTCCCTCAGAGCTCTTCAAGTTGCTTTTTGTAGCTCAACTCATCCTTGTAGGCTTGATACTGGGTATCTGCGAGTTGCCTCTTCTTTAAAGTAAGTCCCTCATAGGTACTCTTTAAAGCATCACCCACTTTCCTTCGCTTGTTCTGTTCAACCTCCACCTCTTTGAGCATGCGCTCACGCTTTTGATGGAGCTCAATCTGTAGGCCTTCCTTCTCGGAAGTGACTTTAACAAGGTTGAGACGAAGATCTGCATTCTCTTTCTTCAACTTCTCAATAGTTAGCTTGAGTTGATAAACCTCAGATGGAGGAACAATGGCAAGTTCAGGAAGCTTGGCATTCATGGAAGGCTCAGAAGAAAATGGCAACAAGATCTCTTTGACGTGCTCTTTGACCCAAAGTGTGTAAGCTTCCTTGGCTATGCAATTCTTCACCCAAATCGTCTCTTCCTTCAAAGTGAATCTGAGTCCAAACGGCACTAAACCTTTTTAGCAATCCCATGTCATCAACCCCTTCATGAAAGATGAACTCTTCCACTAACTCAGGATCTGGCTCGGCAACCATATGATATCCCAACTGTCGGAAGGCAAGTCTTAGATTGTAGTTAATTCCACCCTTTGTACCCAAGAGAGGCACATTGGAGAATTTCCCCCAATGAAGAATGATCATGGTATCGTCGAAGACTCGAGAATACCAAGAGATATCATCAGCAGTAAGAGACATGATTCGTTGAGACCACTTGAGATTACCCTTATTCTCAACAAAGGGACCCTTATGTGGAAGGTAAGACATGAACCATCGGTATAGCAGAGGAGCACAACAGACAATGGTTCCCTTATTCTTTTCATTCCTCGAATGAATAGAATGATAGGTATCAGCAAGAAGTGTTGGAACAGGGTTCTTGGACAAGAAGATATTGATGGCAGCCTGATCTACAAAATCCTCCATGTTTGGAAACAAGACAATCCTATATATCAGCAGAGCAAGAACGGCGTTGAAAGCCTTCCAGTTTCCATCCTTAGTAAAAGAAGTGGCCTTGTCAACCAAGAACTTCGAAGCAAACCCTCGAATACCTTTCCCTTTGGTCTTGAGATTATCCTTCATGTCCTTTTTACTAATGCAAAGAGCATCAGCAATAAGGGGAAACTTCGGACAACCGCTAGCGTAGACAAAAGGAACCCGTTTCTTGATCTCAACCCCCAGAATATAAGCATACTCCTCGAGTGTAGGTGCTAACTGATAGTCCTGAAATGTGAAGCACCTAAGCGGCGGATCATAGAACTGAACTAGAGTATAAATAGCAGTGATGTTGACTTCTGTGTTAAGGATGCACAACAGATTACCATAAGTATCCTTGAAAATCTCTCTGTTATCTTCAACCACACGAGATGCCAAACTTCTCAAAGTAGCCAACTTAGGCTCCACAAACTTGTAGCTAAAGATGCCTCGACAACCAGTACTCATCTCTATGATAATGTCAAGAAAGGATAAGTTTTCGAATAACCTGGAAATGCACATGCAAAAATTAATTTACATGATGAAATGATACGCAACACAAGAGACAAGAAGCCAGCACTGTCTGAGCAATCAAATCTGAACAATCCAGATATCTGCATATAATTTTGTGTCGATGCAACATAATCTGATGTGTCGGTGCAAAATCTGATGTGTGTAAGAGAACAAGGGTATGGAGTGGCTTGTTTTCCTACAAAAACCCATCCCCCTCACAGGTGTGATCTAGACACCACAAGGTAGTCCCTAGAAAGGTCGCCCAAACCATAGGACTCAGAGTGAAAACACCCCGCCGTAGTGAACTCTCACAGGACGAAAGTATTCTCAAGCGAATCACGATCTGGGATGTGGCTCTCGTGGTAACCCAACGCGCGAAACGTAAGCCTCACGACTATCCACGTTCTAGCCTATGTGTATGCTAAGCCCGGTGTTAGGACTTTTCTCTCCAATAATATCTACCCATCCCAACAACAGCAGAATATATAGCAGATATCCAGAATATACAGCATATGAATATTCAAAGCAGTAAAGAAATGCAGTAAATAAACATAAAGCTAATAAATCGTAAAGATAAAGCGAGTAAAGCGCAAAAGATAAACATCCAAGCAAGCAAGAAAACAAACAAAACTAGGCGAGACCCCAACCTGCAAGAGCAAGGACTCCCCAACAGAGTTGCCAACTGAAGATGGCTGGTTTATACCAGAGTGAATCGCACACTCAAAGATAACACAGAGTCACCACCAAACTTTATTTAGTCCCAAAGGACAGGGAAAATATCGATAAAACCCAAGGGGAAGAGAAACGGGAACGAGGGTCGATTATGCGAAAGGAAGGTACTAGCACCTTACGCATCCGTCGTACTCGACGGGAACCATTTCGCTTGCTTCTAGGCTTGGATGGGTTATCTATCTAAAGGCTTCTAACTAAAAGAAAGGAGAAAAGAGAAAAGAAAGAAAGGAAAGAAAGAAAGTGCTCGCGGAGGATAGGGGCCCTCGTGCCTACGTACCCTCATAGTGCAATGAGGAAATATAGGCGCCGTAGTTCATGGAACCAGGGACAGGGAAAGGAATGGAAGAAGGATGGAAGGGTGGAAGAGTGCTCGCCAAGATCATCGCGATCTCGTGCCTACGTATCATAGATTCGAAAGAATGCAGAATCAGAGCTTTCGTAGTTAGGGGAACTAAGACGGAAAAAGAAAAGGAAAGGAAAAGCGGTGTCAAAACCAAGAGAAAAAGAAAATAGAGAAAGATTCGTTGGGGATGCAAAGAATTGGTGTCAAAACCAAGAAAGAAGTGCATAGGAAAGAAAAACTGTAGCTAAGGATAAAGTACAAGAGTTGTCGAAACCAATAAGAAAAAGGAATAGTAAAGACTCCACTGGGGGAGATAAGAGAACAAAGAATTGTGTCGGGGATCAGAGGGTAGTGACCCTACTGGGGATCGAAAGGAAAAGGTTCGGTATGTTAACTGACTGGCAATGGTTAACTGAGGAAAAAGATATTAAGACTCTGGTGGGGAAAAGGAGTTGGTGTCAACAGACAGGTTGTGATGAACCAAAAGGAGAGAGTACCGGACCAAGAGAAGGTGTTTGACTCTGAGGGGACCTCGATATATTAACTGATAAATAGTGGTTAACCAAAGAAAGAAAGGGTTGCAACTTTGTGGAGGGATAGAGGAGCATTGGTTTTAACAGGTGAACTGTGATCAATCAAAAGAACGGGTTTGGGACCAAGCGAAGGTCGTGACCTAAAGGATGTTGGTACGGACTGAACAAACAATACTTGACCAACTAAAGGGGTATTTGAACCAAGGGAAGGTTACTAACCGTCGAAGACTCGGCGTTAACAGGAAGACTGTGATTAACCGAAAAGAAAATGAGTGATTAACCAAGAAAAGATGATTAACTCGAAAGGGGTTCAGTGTTTTAACAGACAGACTGTGGTTAACTGAAAAAATGGGTGATTAACCAAGAGAAGGTGATTACCCAAAAGGAAACTCAGTATTTGAACAGGTAGACTGTGGTTAACTGAGAAGAAGTGCAAATTGGTGTTTTAACTGACAGGCAGTGATTAACCAAACAAAGGGAGAAGAACCAAGAGAATATTGCGAACTCCTGGGGATTCGGTTTTAACAGAAAGACTGTGATTAACTGAAGAAAATAAGAATTGATACTCTTCTGGGGAATCAAAAAGCAATGATTGACCACGAGAAAAGGAGTAGGGTATTGAAATAAAGAGAGTTTGCTAACACAAAGACAATGATCTTAACCAAGAAGGATGGGGATTGATCAAAAGAGAGATTGAAGGAAGTAAGAGTGATCAAAGATCGGCTCGACTGGGAAAGGAGATACACTACCGCCTGGAGATAGAGGTGACTAAGCCAAGCACAGGGTCATTCGTCCCCTACCTGAAGTAGTCAGAATGAGAGTAGGAATTCTCCATTCTCATTCCTTCTCTATCACACAGGGTGTAGTGCGGAAATTGAAACAGACAGCGTAACAGCTCCAAGTTGTACAGTGCTCCTGTGTCGCGTGAAACTCTGACTCAGCCGGGGACGAAGAGAAAGCAAGTTCTAATGGAAGCCTAAAGAGAAGCGCCAAGGGAAAGATCAATAATCGAAATGAAGTTTCGATTAATCAATCACAAGGGAGGGATATGCCAATAACTTTCCAAAATAAATTGAAAAATTATTAAGGCAAAATGTGCATTATTAATTATACAAGATTAAGCTTATCCATGCGGAACAAACTTAATTCAAACATGAATGAAAAGTGAAAAACAATACCAAATGACATTTAGTATGCATCACAAATCATGTGTCATGCGATCAAAGGAAGTGCAAGAATGATCATGTTCACATAATGCCAAGAATATGAACAAATCGAATAATCAAAATCGTGCATCGAAAGTCCATAAATATGCTTCAAACAGAAGTTAAATGACACTTAAAACATCCCTAAAAATCAAGCATATCAATCCATGGAAGTTGGAAGAAGAAAGCATAGCGAACACACTTGAAAAAGAGCATGAAAATGGCCTTCTGGTTCAGCGTTAATCGATTAACACTTTTGCACTGCAAAGTGTTAATCAATTAACACTTGAAAAACAACAAAATAACTCTGGTTAATCGATTAACATTTTTTCACTACAAAATGTTAATCGATTAACACTGAAGCAGGGGCAGAAAAATCAGTTTTCAAAAGTGCTTTTGGCCACTTATTGATTGTGCAATCACTCCAATGCTAGGGAAAACAATTATGCACGGAAAATCAAGTTTAAAAATAGCAAATGATCAACAATGGAATCAATTAAATCATCAAGATAATGGATCAAGCAATGGCATAATCAATTCACACACAAAAAGCATCGAAACTACATCGCGAATGATACGAAAACATTCGAAACAGTAAAATGAACGAGATCTACCAACCTACAAGGCGGAGGATTGGCTTGGTGATTGTTGCAAAGTGATATTGGTGAAGATAATCAAAGAAAATCAGAGGAATCTTCAATTGTAGCCGAACTGTATCAAAATCGAGCAAATTGCGACGAAACTCCGAAATACGAATTCGATCCGTTGAATCTTGAAACAAACACTTGAGATGAATCCAAAAGCTAATGAAACTCCAGAAACTCAAGTATAATTGCAAAAGGATGAAGGTTAAGCTCAAGAAATAATCACTTCCAATGTAGAAGTGATTAATCTTTAATGGTGAAGAGCTATGGTGAGGTTTGGGAAGAGAATGTAGATGGAGATGAAGAAGTTACAGAAAAAATTTAGAGAGAATGTGAGAGAATTGAGAGTGAAATGAGTGAGTGTGATTGGGATCCTTGAAAAATGAGTGAAGCTTTATTTATATAGACTTTTGGTTTGGAGTGTGAGAGGTTAGAAATTAGGCTAGGAGCTAGCTTTGGATGGTTTGGAATTAGGCTAGGAGTTAGTTACACTTGACTCACCGAGTCACGCGGTTAACTCAGTTAGTTAGGAAGTTAACTCAGTAATAATCCCAATGTAAGATTCACATCCAAAGGTTGACATGCTTAGAAATCAAGGAACATGGTCCACTTCTTTTAGAGTGATGCATTAGAATAATTGCACTTGAAATGTCTTGAATAGTCTTGAGATGTCTAGAATATTCCACATGCTGCTAAAATACTGTAGAATCAAAGACCAAAGTGTGTGCAAAGGTGCTGTCATGAAAAAACAGCAGATTATGCATATTCTGCCTGTGTTAATCGATTAACACATTTGCACTACAAATGGTTAATTGATTAACTAGGCCAAAAAATGCCCATTTTGCCTGAAAAATGGTGTTGTGGCCACGGTTCCGATTTTCCACCTCTTGCTTTGATGAATAGGCATAGAAACCCTTGTTTTGTGCTTGTTTTGATGATGTGATAACCTTGTGAGGACACGATTAATCGGGCTTGGAAACCTGAATATTCCTGCAACAAGAAACACATAGAGAAAAAGCGCGAATGCATATGCCAGCGATGTGGATGCACATGCTCATGCAAAAGGCAAAAAAGGGGGGTCAAATTTCGGGTTACGACAGGAGGCCCGAGTGTTATCTTGATGGTGGGAGGCTCGGGCGGAGCTGGCCGCTTCCTTTTCCTCGTACTGAATATACGACTGCGCCTTGAGGAGGAAGGCGTCCAGGCTACTTAGAGGTGCAAGGCCAACAACTTTGGAAAACTCTGAGTGTGGGCGGAGTCCCCGTTCGAGCATAAATTTTTTCATGTCTTCGGTGGTGGGGACTTGCAAAGATTCAAATGGAGATCGATGATCTTAAGTCAAGCATGACAAAGCTCACTGAAATGCTCCAGGTCTTGATTGCTAGAGGAGAGAAACCCCAACAGACTGTTATCCAGGAGGTTTCAAATGCTGATCTTCACCCTGTTCAGGTGCCACCTTCAACTTGGCCAGAGTTTGGTTTACCCCATAAATTTTCTCCACCTCTTGCATCTAGTGCTATGATTGGTCAAACTGTCAGACCGACATTTCAAGTTCCAATTTTCGCTGAGCCTAGACCTGTGGTCCACACTGTTATCGGGACTGTCCAAGCTTCCTTTGAGAATCCTCTCTATGAGTACAATGTTGCCAGTGCTCAGAGTGAAGACCGTGGAGACTTTGTTGAACCTGAGGTTTTCTGTGAACAGTTTCAGACCATAGACAATAGACTCCGAGCCGTTGAGGGTATTGACTTCTTTAGTGTGGATGCAGACAACATGTGTTTGGTTTCTGACCTTGTTATGCCTGCCAAATTCAAAACTCCTGAGTTTGTGAAATATAAGGGTCACTCTTGTCCAAGGGCTCATTTGGTCGTGTACTTTCGAAAGATGGATGCTTATACCAACAACCAGAAGCTGCTCATCCACTGCTTTCAAGATAGCTTGAGTGGAGCTTCTCTCAAATGGTATATGAATCTTGAACAGAACAATATCCACTACTTCCAGGATCTTGCTAATGCTTTTATGAAGCAGTACAAATACAACCTCGACATGGCTCCTTATTGTCGTCAACTTCAAAATATGTCTCATAATGATAAAGAGCCTTTCAAGGAATATGCTCAGCATTGGAGAGAACTCGCTTCTCAAGTGGAACCCCCTCTAGCAGAAAAGGAGCTGACTGGAATGTTCATGGACACCTTGTCTCCATTCTATTGGGAGAAGATGATTGACAGTGTTTCTTCTAAATTCATTGATTTGGTAACCGTTGGTCAAAGACTCGAGGAAAGACTCAAGAATGGTAAAGTCTCCAAGGCTTTTGAATTTTCTAATAGTGCAAAGAAATCCTATGGGAACTTCTAAAAGAAGAGAGAAGACCATCTTAATGCTCGCATGACCGAAGTGAGAAGGCCTCGCCCTAGATCTCATCATGTTAATCACCCTACCATTGTTGTTGTTACTCTTGTGGTTGCTGCTCCACGACCAGCTCAAGCTCTCTAACTTTCGGTTGTAGGGCAGAACCAGTATCGTAATAGGAATCAGTTTGATCTTATTCCCATGACGTACACTGAACTTTATCCTGGTCTGGTTCAAAAAGGCTTGATTACCACAAGGACTCTGCCTCCTTGATAAGTGCATTTTGATGCACATTCCTCTATGTTTATACTTATACATTTCCATACTTTACTTTGGTTATTTTTCTATTTTAATGTGTTTTTATAAATTAGTTTATTTTTGCACTTATTTGATTTTCGCACTTTATTTTCAGCATTAGCAGTCTGCACTAAAATGATCATATCTGGAGCTACGGGAATCGGTTTGAGACGTTCTACCAGTCGATGGAAATCTAAGACAGAGAGATACGACTTTCATGAAGAAGTCAGAAGCTGAATCGGACTGTAGCAGACCTGAAAAAGTCGTTGAAGTTACAGCATTAGATATAATTTGTTTTGGGTCACTTGTTTTGGGCCTGGGTTATGTATTTGACCCAGTTGGGTTGTAAACCAAATTCCCTTCTCTTGTATAAGGGGAGAAGCGTGTTACTTTAGCTTCCTCTCTTTATTTTCACAAAATTTGAATCTTTTGCTTTTGTACGATTACCATGAAAAACTAATCATCCAGAGTCGATCTACTGTAATCGCGTTTCCAACGCTTTGAGGTTTTTTTTATTCTATCAATTCAATTTCGTTTTTCTTTCAATGCTATTCTATAAAATTGCATTTGCTTAATCTGTTATTTTGTTGAATGTTTTGATTTAATTCGTATGATTGTATTCCTAACTTTTAATCGCTTTTTACGTTGCTTAGTCGTTAAATTGCGTTTTTATATCGTGTTTGCTTAATTCACGATTGTATCTATCCGTTTGCATAATTTGGAATATAGGAATGTCAATCTATTTAATATCTTACTGCGCTTGTCATTTGATATTGAAATCGAATAGAGATCGAATCCGCTTAGGGAATTGGTAAGGAAAAAAAAAACTAGTGATTAGCCGGAAACCGAAACAGTAGATTGGCTTATTTTTATAATCACTTATTTTAATCACTTTTTCTCTTATTTTCCAATTCAAAAACAAAACCCCCCCAATTCGATTCCTTTTGGTTAAATTGAATAAGAATCCTTGCGATACGACTCGAGCCATTGTCGCTAACTACAGTTTAAAAATCACTCGTTTTTGATCCGCGCGCGACAACGGATCAAATTGGCGCCGTTGCCGGGGATTCTTGTTGATTTTAACCAATTTTAGATTTTTTTAATTTTACCTTTTTGTTAGAGTTTTTTTGTTTTTTGTTTTTGTTTTTGCTTGTTGATTTCAGGGTTGCAGTGCAGTGGTAAGCGTGTCAGCCTAACAGATACGTTCAGAAGCTACTGTTTCGATTTATTCCGAATTTTTTCCAGAAAATTAGAAAAAAATCGAAGAACATTACTCATTTAGAATTGAATTCTAAAAGATTTCGACCCTCAAAATCGCAAATTCTGCGTTTTTCTATTTTATTTGATTTATTTTCTATTTTCATATTTTTAAAAAAATCTGAAAAAAATTGTACGATCTTTATTTGATTTAATTAGATTTTGCGCGTTATTTTTATATTTTTTAGATTTTATTTTAATCGCTTTTCTTATTTCCCATTCTTTTTAAACCTGTAGTGATTTTATTTGATTCTGTGTTGAAATTGATAATCATATCATGGCTGATCAAATGACTCTGAGAGAATTGGTTGCACTTGTGAATTATAATTCTTTATATATTGAATATCCTGCTGTTATTGTACATTTCGAATGGAATTCTGGTTTAATACACTCGTTGCCATGGTTTAATGGTCTTGCAGGTGAGGATCCAAATAAGCATATGAAGGAATTAGAAGTTGTGTTCTTTCCACCTTCCGAACCTTCACTAGAGGACCTTGTCAAGCAAATGGCTATAAATGATCTCCAGTTTCAGCAACGAACAGATTCTACTATTCAGGCTTTGCAGACACAGATTGGAGAGCTTGCCACTTTAGTGAATGCCATGAAGCAAGCTCAAGAATCAAACCAACAACCTGCCCAAACAGTAGTGAATCCAAAAGAGTTATTTTCTGATTTAGTTGATGATACTTATTCTGAATTGTGTTCTGAATTAGCAGATTTTGATGATACTTACTCTTGTGATTCATGTACTGACACTAACATTTGCTCTGTTTGTGCTGAAATTAATGTTGCCTTGCAGGGTGATGTTTTTCATGCAGATGAAGTTATAGATGAAGTTGTTTATGCAACTAAAGCTCTTGACATCACGATTTCCCCAACATCACCATCCATTGAACAGTCTCCTCCCTTAGAGCTTAAACCACTTCATAATAATATGAAAGATGCTTATTTAGAGATGGATGAAAATATTACAATTATAATTTCTTCTAACCTTGATTTCGATCAAGAAAATAAGCTTTTGCAGGTTTTGAAGAAACATAAGAAGGGAATTGGATGAACCTCGATTGAAGATGGAAGAAAAGCAGTGAGATTCTTCTTTGATCCTGGAATAAAAGGAGAAGGCACTAATAAATATTTCAAGGTCAATGGATGCTACCCAAAGTTACTCTATGAGATCCCCACTTTGGAAGAAGAGACTTTTGAAGAGCTCTATTTGGGAAAGGCTGCTTATGTGATCACTTATCCGCCTTGACTCCTCAGGTGTGTTCTTTCCTTTCTCTCACTCTTATTTCATTTTTATATTCTTTCATTGAGGACAATGTATATTTTAAGTGTGGGGGAGGGAACCATTTATTTATTTTGTTTTCTTTGTTTTGTTTTCAATTTTCTCTATTTTGGTTTTGTTCTTAAATAAAAAAATATATTAAAATTGCATGCTTTCTTGTTAGTTATTTTGCTACATCTGTGAATATTCTCTCTGTTCTTGGTCGAAAGATTTGTGGTGTGATGTGATTTACTCTTTTTGTGCATTCTTGGTATATATGTTTAACTAAGCTCTAAATTGTACATCACTAGTGATAGATCACTAACCCTTGTGAGATTTCGAGCCTAATAATGGATAACACATAAAAAAACAAAATCCATCTTTTCTTTCTTGTGTGATTTCACTCATGTTTGTTAGTCTCTAGAACTTGAATTGACTATTGTTGAAACTTTTTGTTTACTTGTGCACACTGAAATGATAAAGGCATGTTGTTTTGTTTTATTTTTAACCAGTTAGCCAAAAAGCCAACCTTAACAATATTATCCCTTTGTTTGGAAACCCCTTGAGCCTCTTATCCTTTTTTGTGTTTAGAACTCATTACAAGCCGAAAAGTGAAAAACAATGTATCACCTTATTCAAGGGGTTAGAAGAGTCTTGTATGGAGTTGTGTGGGGTTGAACATTATGCTTATGATGATGTTGTTATGGTGTTGGTAGAAAAGAAGAAAAAAAAATTGAAAAATGAAAAAAAAAAAAAAAATATATATATATATATATATATATATATATATATATATAGAAGGTTGTCAATTTTAATCTTTCTAAAAAAAAAAAAAAAAAAAAAAGGAGAAGAGAATTAAGTTGTAAGTTTGTTGTTCAATAGAATTTCATTTTGAGATGTTTTGTAGTTCAACTTCCGCAATTTCTTCAAACCTCTTTTATCTCTTTGAATTTTAACTTAGTACCCCTTAGGATATATCTCACCCTGACCTTGGCCAAGTTACAACCATAATAAAAGTCCTCTTGATCTTTTGTGTGCAATATATTTCAATGGTGAATGTTAGAGTCTTTTCAAGCTTAGGGTAGTACTAATTTTCATGTTGTGCTTTGAGTGTATACAGTAACCTAAACACTTGAGAGTTGAGTGGAAACAGTTTATCTTGTGAGGATCTTGATACTTTTGATGTACTTTTTGGTAATCTGTTTTTCATACTTACTTTGAATGTCACAGTTGAATTTCTCACTAATGCCATGTCTTGAAGCTTAGACTTATAAGTGTGTTTGCATCTTGTGTCCTGATAACTTTTGAGTTTGCATGCTCTGTTTCATTTTTGTTTTGAAGTTTTTCTGTTTTGAATTTTTAATTTTGCTCGGAGTGCAAAAGTTTAAGTGTGGGGGAATTTGATCAGTGCATTTTGATGCACATTCCTCTATGTTTATACTTATACATTTCCATACTTTACTTTGGTAATTTTTCTATTTTAATGTGTTTTTATAAATTAGTTTATTTTTGCACTTATTTGATTTTCACACTTTATTTTCAGCATTAGTAGTCTGCACTAAAATGATCATATCTGGAGCTACTGGAATCGGTTTGAGACGTTCTACCAGTCGATGGAAAGCTAAGACAGAGAGCTACGATTTTCATGAAGAAGTCAGAAGCTGAATCGGACTGTAGAAAACCTGAAAAAGTCGTTGAAGTTACAGCATTAGATATAATTTGTTTTGGGTCACTTGTTTTGGGCCTGGGTTATGTATTTGAACCAGTTGGGTTGTAAATCGAATTCCCTTATCTTGTATAAGGGGAGAAGCGTGTTACTTTAGCTTCCTCTCTTTCTTTTCACAAAATTTGAATCTTTTGCTTTTGTACGATTACCATGAAAAACTAATCATCCAGAGTCGATCTACTGTAATTGCGTTTCCAACGCTTTGAGGTTTTTTTTATTCTATCAATTCAATTTCGTTTCTCTTTCAATGCTATTCTATGAAATTGCATTTGCTTAATCTGTTATTTTGTGGAATGTTTTGATTTAATTCGTACGATTGTATTCCTAACTTTTAATCGCTTTTTACGTCGCTTAGTCGTTAAATTGCGTTTTTATATCGTGTTTGCTTAATTCATGATTGTATCTATCCGTTTGCTTAATTTGGAATATAGGAATGTCAATCTGTTTAATATCTTACTGCGCTTGTCATTTGATATTGAAATCGAATAGAGATCGAATCCGCTTAGGGAATTGGTAAGGAAAAAAAACTAGTGATTAGCCGGAAACCGAAACAGTAGATTGGCTTATTTTTATAATCACTTATTTTAATCACTTTTTCTCTTATTTCCAATTCGAAAACAAAACCCCCCCAATTCGATTCCTTTTGGTTAAATTGAATAAGAATCCTTGCGATACGACTCGAGCCATTGTCGCTAACTACAGTTTAAAAATCACTCGTTTTTGATTCGCGCGCGACAACGGATCACTCCTCCTCCAAATCCTCTTCCAGCTGGATTCAGATTTGATCTCCATTGTGCATTCCATGAAGGTGCCGCAGGCCACGATCTGGAAAATTGCTATACACTAAAGGCTAGAGTACATGATTTGATTAAAGTCAGAATCCTTAGTTTTCATGATAGTAATCCTAATGTTCAGAACAATCCTCTGCCAGAGCACGCCAAGTGAAGCTTCGGTCGACCTCAGCCAACTATCCTCCTAAAAGTCGGTGTTTCAGACAGGCCAGCACACCCCTTTTGCTGATTAGTCACTAGGTCATGTTTCTTGTTGTTTGCATTTTCCTTTATTTTGTATTAGCTGTTTGTATTCAATTTATGTTTGTACTTTTGTAATTAATGAAATGAGCATTACAACTTTTAATTCAATTCATTTTGTCCATTATTTACATCTTTATGTTTTCCTTTTCAAAAAATATTTTATCTCTTTTCCTCTTTCTTTTTTATTGTGCAAAAGATTTGAGGGAGGATGACGAAAATGTTATACCCATAATTATTGGTGTGCTTTCAAATAAACTTTGCTGATGATGTAAGGCATTGTTTCGATCCCCAAACACTGGAGAAATAAGGAAGTTATTCCCTTGTCAACCCTTCGAGCCTAGAAGTAGGAGTTTCTTTCTTTACAAAAAACTGCAATCTTAACCTTGGGATGAGTAGTTCTTAGTTAACTTGGTTGTGTGTTCGTGCAAAACACCTTTCATATAAAGTTTGCATTCACCAATTTTCCTTCGCACACATCAAGAAAGTGTCGAAGATGTTTTTCAAGCCAAAAAGCCGATGATGGTTCACCGTAATCATTAAGTCAGACAGTCACTCTCTTTCTTTCTAAAAAAAGAGCCCGCTAAGTCAAAACCTATGAAGGAGACTTAGGCAAAACTGGGGCATCCAGCTGACTGTAAGATTCACAAGAAATAGTTCAGGAAAAAGTTAGAGATAGTAAAAAGAGGAGATCTTTAAATCCTTACCATGAAAGTCCTCAATGGCAAAAACAACTAAATGTTATAGGGAAGTAGTGACTGCCATCTCAAGGGTCCCTTGACTTCTAAACCATCGTCATCATTATCATCAGTGCAATTCCCAACCTCTGGGAAGCTGAATGCATAGTTTGAGTTAATTGAGCATAGGGTTGAAGGTCATCACGAAGATTGGGCGGGTACAAATAAAATTTGAGCCTTTATCCTTTATTTCTTAAACCGTAAACCAGGCCACGTTACAACCCTCAAAAGACCTAATTGAAGCAATGTTATTTTGAAAGCATACTATAACAAGGTTACGTAAACTGACTCCAAAAGATCTTTGTAGATGCGAGGGTCGTATCTGGAATTGTTCTCATCAGGTACATTTTCGAGGACGAAAATATTTTAAGTGGGGGAGAGTTGTAACACCCCATTTAATTATTAGTCGTTTTGTGATTTATTTTGTGTGATTGTTTGACATTGTTTTGGTTACGGGTATGTGTGTAAGGGTGGGTGTGAGAGCTTAGTGGAATGCATTGAATTAAGTCTTAGGACAACCTTGTAGTAATAATAATATGAATAATGAGATATTTTATTAATACTAACATTATTAGTATTATTATTAATATTACTATTATTATGATTATTAATATTATTATCATTATTAGTATTATTATTATTAGGATTATTATTAGGATTAATATTATTATTACTAAAATTAAGGAAATTAAAACATAATTAGAGGAAAGTGGGGAAAAAGAAGAAGAATTGTCAGTTACGTAAAAAGAGAACAGAAAAGAGAAAGAAGGAGAGCTAGGGCAAGAGAGAAGCAAGAGATTTTCCATCATTGTTAGAGAAAGAAAGCTTGAAATTAAGGTAAGGGGGAGAATGAGATTCTTTAATGGTGGTCTGAACATGAGAGGGTAGTGAGGGTTCCTTCCCCTCTTATGATTTTCTTTGTATTCCTTCTTCTCCTTGATTGTTTGTGTGCTTGTGTAGTGATTGTTGTGAATTCGTATTTCTGCTATATTCTGATATGAACTTGTGTTGTATGCTAATTTCGAATGTGAAATTCGTGTGATTCTGTAATGTTGTTATTGAGTTCTGATAAGGGAGCAGATCTGAAAATTGAGGCTTTTGGGGGATTAACGAAAAAAGATTCTAATGGTAGAAAAAATTGATAAAATGATGAATTAGCGAAGTATAATGAACCCATTAATGATAAACTGGTATAGATGTTAGTTTGGGTCTGAAGTAGGAGCTTGAAGGTGCTCTAGTGGGGGGGGGGGGGGAATCGCACTGATGCAAAACTGGGTTTTTCTCTGTGCAGACTGGCCATACGCGTATGCCAGGGGGCAATACGCGTATGGGGGACACTCCCAGAGGGCAATATGTGTATGGTACGTGCCATGTCCCCATGTCAGCACAACCATTTGCCGGTAAACATAAGCTACGCGTAAGAGAGAGTGGCCATACGCGTCTGACAAGGGCATTACGCGTATGGGAAGTTTTTGGGGACGTTTTGAAGGGAAATCCCCTTTGGTCATACGCATAAGGCCTAAGGCAATACACATATGGAGGCCTAGGCATTTGAACCCTATACGTATGATACGCAAGCCTGGGGTGAGGGAGACAGGTCCATACGCGTATGGGCATGGTCATACGCGTATGGGCAGGGACATAGTGCAACTTTCCCATTTTCGCGATTTCTGTTCTGATTTCGTGTGCGATGCAATTTATCTTGGTTCATAAGACTAATATGACATAATGAAACATATGGGGACCGATAATGATGGTAAATATGATAAAAGCATGACATTTTATGCGATTGTCTATATGAGAGGTGGTTGATGTTTATACGCTAAGATTTGTCGCTATGTGGACGGTCTTGGGCAGTGGTGGTAATTTCAAAGAGAATTATGGTGACCATGTGGCTCACGTGTGATCATTGTGGATCGTGTATCAAGCATTGGTGATAATTACATTATGCATAATTTTATGTCATGCATTCATGTCATGTTATGTGGATATGAGCTAGGTGGGAATCCATAATGGGTACCTAGTCTCGTCCGGACTCCATGTGGGAGTCGAGTAAAGATAAGTTATAATTTAGAGGAACATATACGACTTATCCGGATTCCGACAGGAATCGGGTTCTAGGGTGAACCGTATGTGATTGTGATGGTACCACATGCATTATGTCGTGTCAGTTGAGTCGCATTGCATATGTATATGATTGAATGTGAGCTGAATATGCCAAGTAATGATGTGGCACTTATATGTGTGTTATAATTGTATGATTGATGTGATTTGTATGTTAACTACTCCTTAGCATGTGATTTTCACCGTGTATTATTGAATGTTGTTCTCACCCCTTTTCTGTTTATTGTGTTTGTGCTCCTTGGGAAGTACAAATAATCAGGTACCTGAGTAGTGCTTGGAGCATGTGTTGCTATTTGATCGAGTCTTAGGAGTCGTTCTGATACGTAACACGGGAATGATGGGGATTTCGTTATTTTCTTCACGTTATTTGTTATTTGTTATTTGTTACATATCATGATTTGTTTTAATTGTTGTTGAACCACGTCCTTGTGGAGGTTGATGTAATTGGAGCCTTAGTGCCGAACTAATTGATTTATTCCACTGTTTAATTTATTTTTTCATGAGTAATAAGATATGAAGTGATTTGATACTTCATGATGGTATTTTTATTGATGTAGCATCCTACGTGTGTAACTCTGATTAATTTCCGCAAACTATTTTTGTATTTTTAATTATTATACGGATAGGTAGAGTAGGGTGTTACATTACACACTAGGAACATCAAACACACATTTAGATAACATTGTCACAAATTGATTTGAAACAAGCAACTTTAAAATCAACTGCAAATGACACACATGATTAGTTATGCGAGAACTGTAAATTAAAATATCATTGAAAATACTAAAAAAATCATCTCAAATAAGGGCGTATTAGACCATTTATTGCTGATTGAAAGGAAATCGAATGACATAACCAAAAACTCGTAGTGCCCATCAAATAAGGGCGTATTCCCCTTTGAAGCATGTCATTAATAAGGGTGGTCATGACTTCTTTTTGTCAACGGGGGTAGCAATAAGGCTTAATGTTTATGGGGCAGTGGTTGGTGCAAGAGGGATGTGGTGATCATGTGGCCTAGTGGGGGTAAGCCTTTAGGGTTTTGGAAAACACAAGAATATGATTTAATAATGTTTCTGATTTATTTAGGTAAGGATGTGGGGATGGAGTTTAGTGTTTGTTTAGGATTGTGTATGGTATTTTGATGTGGTCTTGGGTAGGTTGGTAGAGAAAATAATGCATTGAAGCAATGGAGTTTGTGTGGAGTAGGTGACAAAGTTGATTATAGGTTAAGGGTGTTGGAGATGATTTTGGGTCACCTGTGATAGTGATGTCTTTATTGTTATAGGTGAATGAGATTTTTGGTCTTGAAAAATCACCCATAAGAGGGCCAAGTGTCCTCAACCATTTCATTCACAGGACCACAAGTGCTCCCTCTATTGGAAGTAAATATAATGGAATAAAAAATAGATGATTTTGCAATGTGATGAGAACTTGAGGGCATAGTCCAGAACATTGAGAGCCTATGCCAACCATAATAGAGAAATTGGGTATAGGTTTGGTGGGAATTTCAAGATGTTGGGCTATACAGGGTTGACATATGTTGCGAGTGATGCTTGTATCAATGAGAACAATTACCGATACACCATCAAGAAAAACCCCTTGAAGTTTAATGTTTTTGGGGAAATTTGACCACTAACAGCTTGTGGTGAAAGTTGAAAATATGTTTCTTCAGATTCTAACTCAACTTCCACAACATCAATAATTTC
Organism: Lathyrus tuberosus; assembly: GCA_022829125.1. Lineage (NCBI taxonomy): Eukaryota > Viridiplantae > Streptophyta > Magnoliopsida > Fabales > Fabaceae > Lathyrus > Lathyrus tuberosus. Next base: position 2,810,804 of record JALAZF010000092.1, on the reverse strand, counting down.
ATTAGTGTCTTGAGTTTGCACAGGAGAATCCTCATCTACCATGAGTAAGAGAAATTTGTTAGCTGCACATTTGTGGTATGAAATGAATTTCTCATCACAATTAAAGCATAAGTCTTGAGCTCTACATTCCTCTATTTAGGCTAGAGTAATATGTCGTATAGGTAAACGACTTGGGCCTATGTTAGGGTTAGGTGTGGTTAGAGGTTTAGGTAGTGATGTAGTATTTGGGCTGGTGTAAGTTGGTTTTGGGTAACGTAGTTGGGCATTCAGGGGGTTATGGTTTGGATATAGGAGTCTATTAAATTTAGGTTTTGCATCTTTTATCTTTGCCCGAATGAGTTTGGCCATGTCCATAACTTGTGAAATAGAGTAAGGGTGTTGTATAGCTAATTCATTTTGAATTTTTGGAATTAAACTTGATATAAATCAATTAGTATTGCATCTGGTGGTAAGCTGAGTACTCTATTTCCCAAGTTTTCAAAATTGACTTGATATTCTAAAACTGAATCATGTTGTCTTAGTTTATACAGTTGGGCTTAGTGATTTTCATGGGTTGATGGGCCAAAACGTAGTTCAAGAAACCTACAAAATGATTGTTAATCTGTTAGTTGTTGATTTTGAAACATCCACTTATATCATCCTAAAGCTTTCTCTTTCATATAGAAAACAACCATCGGAAGTCAATTCTTGAAAGCAATGTTATAAAAAGCAAAAACTTTTTCGGCTTGAAATAACCACTCTAGATCATCTCTCCCATAAAAAAATCCTTAATCCAATTGTGGGGTTCTAAAAGATGGTTAAGGGGTATTGGTAATTTGCAGAAACAATGAAAATATGTGATTTTGTTAAGTGTAAGGTGATAGAATGGAATGATTTGGACAACTGTAAAGGCTAAGTGAGAAGAGTATAAAGTGGATTGTGATTGGGCAAAATGGGGTGGTGGTAGTGGTTGAGTGGGTATTTAAACAGTGGTTATGTTTCCCCTTGTGGATAAGGGAAGTGGATAAAAATATATGTATAAGTGAGAAAGAGGTGAAGATCAAAATATTTTCAAAACTAGTGGGATTATGGACGACGATAATATAATAAAGTTATTTAAAAAACATGACACTTTTATCAAACTAATTTTATTAATATTTTAAAAATAGTATGTACATTAATAATAAAAAGATATCTCTTATAGTTTTATTTATAAAACAAAGTTTATTTTTTATGATTTATTGAATAATTAATATATTTGATTTATATAATAATATATTAAATATATTGATTATTTAATAATATAGTACAATTAAAAAAATTATATTAAAAAATAAAAATAACATTTATGATATTCATATTAGAAAGGAAGGAGTGATATTTATATAGAGTAGTCGCATTCAAGTTTTTTTTTCCAAGTTCATTCCTTTGGCATTTGGTATTTAATTTAAAGTTGGAGTTGTATTAGCTTTATGTTTCATTCCTTTTGTAATATGCTTTGACAAATGAATTGGTTTCAATTATGACTGCCTAGAATAATGAATGCAAATAAAGTTGTTTGCTTTGTTGTTTGCTTTACATTGCTACCTCAATCCATAATAATCGGTAGTAATAGTATATTTTAAAAAATGTATAATTAAAAAATAGAATAAATAGTTTTTAAATTATTGTATTATATGTATTTATTAATATTTTTCAAACACAATCTTGATTATTCTACTATTTTTTACGTTTTCGTTGTTTAATGTTTTAACATTTTAATGATATTAGGAATTAATTAATTTTATATAAGAAAAATAAATAGAAAATGCTTTGCACAATTATTTTTTAAAAATTGAATTTAGATGAAATGGTAAAATATTTTTTTGACTCTTAACTAAAATTTTTGGATTCAAATCCACTATTGGTCTCGAACTTTGAAATATGAAGAGTTTTGCGCGCATATATATATATATATATATATAGAAATGCTAACATACATCTAAAATTGGTGGACTCCACACAAAAATACACTAAGGTGTATGTTGTTAATGCACACCTACATGGGTGTACATTAGCATAACCCATATATATATATATATATATATATATATATATATATATAATTAAAAATTAATATTAATATAGTACACCGCCTTATATTTTTGATATATATTTTTTTCAAAATGTTATATAATAAAAATTAAAGATAATATAAATGTGTCTAAAGTTAAGAAAATGAAAATAATAAAGAAAGAAAGTAACGTGGATGACAGAATTTTGTTAATTATATTTTGTTGTCGGTGAGTTTTTTGTTCCTACTCAACTGGATAACAACAAAAATAAATTCAATTTTATTACTTTCCTTTTATTTATTGTATGTGATTTTAAGTTTGAAATATTATAATTAACTTTGGATGCAATTGATTTTGATCGACATGTTTAATTATTTTAAAACAGAATTAGTTATATTTTTTTAGAATTGATTATATAATTTGAAGTTATAATTTATAGATTTTGAATTTAAACAGAATTTAAATATTTAAATATATTGTTCCATTCACATTTTAAAAAAATTCAAAATATACATTTTGTTATTTATATTTAATTCATTTTTAATCAATCTCAATTTTATAAAACTAATACGCTCCAAATCGATTTTTTTTTCATGATAATGTCAAACACACGCTTAGCATAATTAAATTACAGCTCAATATTAGTGAAAAGACATACTTTAATTAAAAAAAAAGTTGTTAATAAGTCAATGGTAGAACAGAGAAACTGAGGAAATACTTGTTTTTGGTTTTTGCCCATAGCTTTGTATGGTAAGATTTTGACATGACTGAGATGCGACTGCAAGTGGGACCTAACATTATATGACAGACAATATCTGATGCACACAGTCGACTCGAAGTCAGGATAAGAATCACAGAAACAAAGGAAAAATAAATACTGTAAAGTTTAATCTTCAGAATAAATATATACTCCTTCCGTCTCAAATTATAAGTCATTTTGTCAAAAAAATTTGTCCTAAATTATAAGTCACGTTACATTTTCAATGCAATATAAATGACATCTTCCCCAATATACCCTCAAATATTTATTATTATTTATTTTTTCAACTTTTTTAATTTCTCTCTCCTATATAATTATGAGGGACATTACTGTAAAGTTATACATAATTTATCTTTCTCATAAAATAATAATTAAATTTCTTAATTTGTGTGAAAAGCTCAAAATGTCTTATAATTTGTGACGGATGGAGTATATTCGATCCATTCAAAAACATACTATATTCTTAAATTTTAACATAAATAATCTATTTTTTCAAATAAATATCAAAACTGATCTACTTTTTCTCACGTATTTTCTACGTTCTCTCTTTTATGTGTTTATACACTAATGTTAAAAGAGAAATGTTATTTTGACATCATTCTCATACACCTATACTGTATTTCACTGTTCACTAATACGGTAAATAGTAAAATATTATAATATATATATATATATATTTAATTAAAAAAAAAATTTAACAACTAAAAATTATTTTTTACATCTGGACGTTTATTAACTAAGTTCATTACTCCATTAACCAACTTTTTACATTGCATTAACCAACTTTATTTTACTACAAAAAATTATTTTTACATCTGGACGTTTATTAACCAAATTCATAACTTCATTAACCAACTTTTTACATTGTATTAACCAATTTTATTTTACTAGTAAAAATTATTTTTAATATCTGGACCTTTATTAACCAACTTCATCAATATATTAACCAAGTTTTTACATTTCATTAACAAGTTTGATTTACTATTAAAAGACACTGTTCACAAAGATTGTTCACGTCACTATTCATGTACGATTTTACTGTTCACAGACACTGTACATGTACGGATTACTGTTCACGGGGGTACTGTTCATGTACGGATGAACAGTGCATACGGTGTAGTGTATGGAATTGGTGTCAAGGTAGCATACTTGTTGTTAAAATTAGATTTTGACGTCTTCTATTTAAGATTGACAAACAGACATTCTCGTCCTGATTAGATCTGTCCCGAAAAAAAAAAAGGATATGACGAGGCGGACATAGTTAAAGATGCGGACTTAAAACCTTAGCCCATCTCGCACAAAAGTGAGGGCGGAGAGGACATGCAGACATTGCATCTTTTAGGCTTAAAAATGCATAAAATTATGTTAATACTCATGCCCGCCAAAAAAATAGGGTGGGGCGGGCGCGCAGACATATTCGAGGGTGAGGAGTCTGAATCCATAGCCCTCACCGCACTAAAGTGCGGACAAAATGGACATGTCCAACAGGCCGGGTCCGTTTTGCCACTCGTCTCCTCTGATGTGTTGTATACTATCGTCAATTAGATTGACGTCTCCTTTGTGTTGAGATTTTTTTTTTGGTTGAAAATGAGTTAGTTTGAGAAATACGTGGAAAATGGATTAGTTTGAATATTTATTTGAAAAAATATGTTATTTGAGTAAAAAAATTCTATATTCTTTATGATTTTACATATAAAAAAAATAAAATTTATTGGATCTAGTTTAATATTTGAATTTTTAAATTTAAATAATCTAGTTTTTCAAAAAATTTCTCTAATAATCAAGTTTCTCTACTAATTTTTAAAGTATCAATGTTTCAAACAAAAAAGATTGGCAACACAGAGCATATGTCAATCTAATGGCGCTTTCATTTTAAAAAATAGGTGATTCTGTTTAATCATTAATAATCATTAAGATGAGACGCCAATTCATCTGACACGTATGTACAAGAGGTGAATGGAGGTGTCAATTCATCTGTCTCCTATGTGTTGGATGCATTTTTTTAATATAAATAGAAGTGTCTTCTGCCATTTACTCCACACTTCTCATTTTCTTCTTAATCTTTTCGTCACTAGCTCTATCATAATTGTTAAAAGAAACGGGCATGTATGATTTTCGAGAACCAAACCTCTGATGAAGATGTATTTTTGTAACATCCAGAATTTCGAGCAACTTAAAAGGAACTTGAAGCGTTGGTTAGACCGAGAGATTAATGATGATGAAAGAATAAGAAGTATCGAGAGACTTGTTTTGTACATTGTGGATGAAAATAATGATATCTAACGTATGTGAGTGCGAGTTAAAGATGACAATGATGTTAGAGATATGATGTATGCACCATATGATATTGTTTTGATTGTTTTAATCTCTTAGATGTATTGTTAAGTTTTTTTATCTGTTGTTTGCGTTGTTATTTTAGGCGTGTTTATGTTGGTGTGTTGTTGTTTAAAGAATGTTTATGTTAATATTTTTATAACCAAAAGTTGTTATATATATATATATATATATATATATATATATATATATATATATATATATATATATATATATGAAACGTATCATATGAGAATGTCATTTTTACATATACATATATATATATATATATATATATATATATATATATTAAATGTCAATGTTACAAAAATTAAAATATAAAATAAATTATCATGTAGAGCATGTTCCAACATTGGGACAACGATTTCGAGTGTGTCTGGACTGGCGGCATATACAACATAATCTTATCATTTTGTCAATTATATATAGTAGTGCGTTAATGCATACACAAGACTATGTAGAAATGCAAGAACTTATTAGGGAATCTAAAGATGGCGTTGTTCAAGGGATCTCATATCAAACACCTGAGGTGAATCAATAGAGATCTGTACGAGAAAGAGTACTTAGGGGTGTGGAACCGACGACATGTAAGACCAAGTCGGTCGTCGTCGTTAGTGTTAAAAATATTATCATATGTAGTCACATTTAAATTAAATATTAATATTTTTATTCACTTTTTTTATATAATTTATTGTTTTAATTAAAAAAAGAAATTTACACTGAGACACCAGATGAATTGATGCCTCTTCCTAAGCATTGAACATTGGCTAGGTGCCAATTCAATTGGCGCTAACTCTTAATTTTTTAATGCAGACGCCAATTGAATTGTTATGTGCTCTAAGTTATCAATTTTTTAATTGTACTATATTATTAAATAATCAAAATATTTAATATATTATTATATAAATCAAATATATTAATTATTCAATAAATCATAAAAAATAAGTTTTGTTTTATAAATAAAACTATAAGAGATATCTTTTTATTATTAATGTACATACTATTTTTAAAATATTAATAAAATTAGTTTGATAAAAGTGTCATGTTTTTTAAATAACTTTATTATATTATCCTCGTCCATAATCCCACTAGTTTTGAAAATATTTTGATCTTCACTTCTTTCTCACTTATACATATTGTTCTGGACTGGGTCGGGGCACGCTCACCAGTCGAGCAGGCCCAACCCACAAGGTCTGGGATGGTCCAATAAGGACTCCTAGCAAGACCACTGTCGAGCACAAGTTCACCACCACAGGTCGGGCACACGCCTAACCTCGGGTGCATACGACACTCACAGATGGACCATCGGGTGCAGCCTCCCCGGGCTCGCCTCTCCCCGAGAGGAGCCATCTCCGCCCGCAAGTGAGTCCTCCCTGCGAGGACACGTCTCTCCCCGACACGCAAGGCTCCTCCCCGCGAGGACACGTTCTCATGTAACTGCCCACTCCCGATGGAATCGGTCTGCCCTAGTTCCGGAAATCTAGGAAACGGTCTGCCCTTGCAGGTACCCCCCCCCCCCCTGCCGTCTTTCAACCTCACCGGAGCTGAAGTCCAGATGACGTTGTTGGCCACCAGATACTGTCTGATCCAGGTACGATCAGTGGCGCCGTGTTCGCTGTTGATTTTGGCGAACAACCTCTGGTTTACCAATCTCTTATAAAATTGGGTGACTTGCAGGACCAACCACACAAATCCTGGGATACATGTGCAAAATTGTCTAACTCTTAGAATAATGGTGTTTTGATGGTTTGTTTTGTTGTATCTTTTTATATGAATGATTTGGTTAAAGAATTAACTAACAACTTCTGGCGAAAAGTAAGTTAAATGAAAGTAAAACTTGCATAAAGTAAATAACGAAGGGTAAATGACTGGGAAAAGTAAAGGTAATTATAAAAGACTTTGAATATTTATAAACTTAAAAGATGGTGTTCACACGTACATTTTCTAGATATCAAACTCTTTTCTCTCACACGGGTACTTTGAGTATTTACAGGAATTTTGTACAAGTTTTCACACACTAAAATTCTACAACAACTATCCTATTTATAGAAAAATACAATAACTGTTTAATAACGGAAAAACTCTAAATCTTTGACACTTGGTCTTCTGCATGTCTTCGCTTCTTCTAAAGCTTCCACGCATCTTCTGCCAAGCGTCATATCTTTTGAATTTGAATTTCCCTTTTGCGTCGAAGCGTTGCGCCTCTCCACTTTGTCGAATTGTCGAAAAGTAACAGATGTCCCTTGAACTTTGTCTGACGAAACTTCCTTACGTTTCTGTCGAAATGTCGAAACTCTGCTCTTTGTCGAAGTGTCGAAACTCCTTTTAAATACCTTCATTTTCTTTCTTCTTCATCTGTAGCCATTTTCTTTAGTTGAAGAACGTCATTTCGCCTACCAAAACATGGTGTCGAAAATCTGTGTCTACAAATTGCCCCCCAGCAAAGATGTTTCGACTCATTTATGGAGAAACCATCATTTGCTGTCGAAAACATTTCGACGCCATGTTACCTTCATTAATGATGCTGGTTTTCAAGACGTGACGTTTTGTTAAGTCCCAAGAAAATCCATCATTACATTTTTCTTAAAACGTCCCATCTAATCCCACGTTCAGACATGATCTCCATAACCCTAAAAACTAGCTAGCCATGCCTTTCTCAATTTTCCATATTCTTTGATCATCACCGTTAAAATCTTGCCACGTGTCCCATGATCAATACTAAAATTGGAACGTTTTCTTATCTTTCCTTCTATAAATACCCATTTCCAAATCTTTTAATATTTTTACGTTCCTGAACTTCTTCTTCTCCACAAACCCATTTCAAACCTTCAAACTTTCTTCTGAAATTTCTCTGCTTCCCTCATCAATGGCTCCTCGCAAAGCTCCTACTGACAAGAAAACCAAGAAGACCAGGAACACTACTGTTCTCCCTTATGCGCACGAGTTGCCTGGACCAGTGATTGTGAGCAATCAACAGTACATTCCAGAGCCTCCAAATGAAAGAGAGAAAGCAAGCATTTATCAATCCCAGGTACTCATTCCGGTTCTTATTTCTGGTACTTGCCATGCAATGTTAGGTCCACTCCCTGACCCCAATGCTAATGCTGATCGTTTAAAGGAATTCTTTCCTATGTATTCTTATTCAAAACCCATAGGTGCTGGAATAAAACCCAAACCGAGCGAAACGTCCCCAAAAAATCCTGATGGCTCTTCAGCTTCTGAAGAAATAGATTTAGCATATTTGAACCAAGCTAGGATCTTTAGAAGTTGCCCTTTGACAAAAGACCCTTCAGACTATTTGGCCTGGCTGACTAAGGTCGAAAAAATTAAAGGGGATTTCTGGAGGCAAACTGGAATTTTCGACTTGATCCAACTGTCAAAAGTGGGCCCTAGTTACTGCCCAAACATGCTCCTGGCTTCTCTTTACTTTTGGGATAGCACCTACAACAACTTCCATCTCCCATGTGGAATGGTCACTCCAACCTTCTTTGACATAGCTGCCATAGTTGGCCTTAGCCCTATAGGATTAGACTTCGATCCTACTGATTTAGATGAAGATACTATAGGCTTCAACACCAAACATGCCTCCTATTCCTTGTTTATTGCTCATTACTATGACAAAACAACTACAGAAGTCTCTGATGTAGAGCACATAGCCTTTTTGACCCTCTGGTTGTCGAAATTTGTCTTTTGCTCTCGTTCTCTTCAGGTTGCCAAAAAATACCTTACCATAGCCAACCAGCTACATGCTGGGAAAAAACTTTGTTTAAGCGAAATGGTTTTGGCGAACCTTTACGAATCCATTAGCGAGAGTGTGGAGTTTTTGAAGACTGTCAAAGAGAAATGAAAACTAAGCTTGGCAGGACCTTTCTGGCTTCTACAGTTATGGCTAAATGCCACCTTTGAGGCATCTCTCCCTATCAAGAATAAAGTAAATGAGGAAGAAGTGAAGGACATAAACGTCAAATGGCCTAGGTTGGTAAAACTAACCCCATCTGACGAAGGGATTAGCCTTCGAAAAGCCTTCACTAGTTATGTAATGATGTTTGCCAAACGATACAACTTCACTCCGTCCATGGCCCCTTTTCCCAACAGAACTATTGGTCCCAAATGGTTTACCAAACAACTTCCTTTTGAGATGCAGAAAGAAGAAGACACATTTTTGATTATCTGGGAATCGTTCCTAACACCAAGACACCTCTTCTCCCATCACAATACGAATAACACAAAAATTTCCCTTATTGTTTATCAACCCAACCTAGTGGCTTGACAATTTGGGTTAATCCAAATGAAAACAAAACCCGTTTATCCAAAGAAAGGTTGTATTATTTTTCACAATTCTTTTCATAATCTGGAGAAGAGCATAGAGTTATCAGAAAAATACTATGATGAGACTCTGGAGATTCAACCGGTGGTCTTTCGACCATCTTTCCTCTGCACTCAAGAATTTGATGTTTGGTGGAAAGACTACTACCTCACTAGATTCTTCGACGTGACGGCCTTTACGACTCATTTGACGAATGCTTTCACTTTTGTGCAGGATCGAACAAAGAAAGGTACTGAAAGACATATTAAAGAAATCCAAAAGTTTTAGCATTATTTTGAAACTATTTACCGGCCAAATGATCTTAGTCGAACCATAAGCGAAGCAGCAGTGACTTTGAAACACAAATTTACAGCAAAATTGGAGAAGATGGTGTTGCCTTCATATGTTCGTCCAGAAATACGTTATGATTTGGCATACAACTATTATCCACCAAAGTTTCCCCCTCTACCTTCTGCTGAATTTGGTGTAGCATTAAGCCCTCCATTCCCAGATTGGTTTATTTGTGGATCTCACCTAAAACTGCTCCGTGAATCTTGTAAAAAACCTGCTGAGCGTGTGGTTCCGACTAAGTATCATTTGGACAATTTCTCAGGACACCTTCATATTGGAATAGAACACGTTCGCGTGGAATCTCCCATTCTTGAAGGTGTTTAAAGAGACACAATTTCTCTTTACTTTATTCTAACTTCCTTCTTATGTTTTTTCCTTTTGTATTCATTTCTTTATTTTTCTTTCTTTCTTTCAGCTGTCAAGATTACTCCTAAAAAGGCTTCTGTCGGAAGTAATTCTGGAAAGGTGGTCGAGCAACCAACCTGTGCAGTCGAAAAGGTTTTCCCAGAAAGTATCAATCTTTTTCCCATGTAATAAATTTTGTTTAACTTGAACTAAAACAATTTTCTCCTGTGTTTTTTAGGTGAGCAAAAACCCACCACCCTCCAAGAAAAGAAAACAAGAGGAGGAGGTAAAGGTGATCGATGAAGAATCTGGGGACGAATCTCCAGACCAACAACCTCTCAGGAAAAAGAAGGTCTTGAAGATCAAGACAGCTGCCTCCCAAAAGTCCATTGTCCGCTTGACCAAGAAAACTCCCCCCGCCAATCCAGTTACAAAAGTTCTTATCAAAGATACAAAAAGTGGGAATTCTAGCTTTACTACTGAGATTCCTCAGGTAAACCTTCATTTCGACTGATGATATTCACTTTTACTTGCATTTCTTTTCCTTGACTTTTGCTTGTTTTCAGATCCAAGTTGATGTCGAAGGACAACCCATAGCAAAAGAAATGCCAACATTAACAGGTGGTCCTGCCTTTAAAGCAGCTAGCTCAATACCTGCCTCTTCCAAAGCTTCGACAAAGAAATCAACAAAGGAAAAAGAGCAGGACACCATTGATCTTGACTCTGAAAAGACTTTAGCTGAAAGACTCCAAGATGGAGTAGACCCTGATGCTGGTAGCTATGAAAGGCAAACCATTGATGAGTTCGACATTGACCTGGAAGAGCATTCTGATGATTCTCCTGTTCGTCTAGCATTAAATGCTGAAAAGGATGGTGATGATTCACCGGATCAGGCAAAACCCACTAAAAAGAGGAGGAAAGTAATCAAACCTCTCCCCCAGAAACCACCTACTCCCAAAGTTTTAGAGAGAATACTATCAAAGGAACCAGGTGAGGGAATCACCCCTGCTCCGGCGGAAAGTGAAAATTCTAGTCTAAGGACCAAAATTCTAAAGGTATGATTTTTTCTTTTCCCCTTGATGCTAACAAGCTGCTTTACTTGTATTTGCTCCTTTACCCTACTTATCCTTCAGGTACCTGTCGACATTCACGGACAACCTATGACCCAAGTTCTCCCCAAGACCAACAGTGACCCTACTTACAATCCAGCCAGCGCCTCCAAATCCTCCGCTAAGAGTTCAGCAAAGGAATCAGCCACTGAAGTAGATCAACCCATTGCTCTTTCTACACGAAATCCAAAAGTAGTGGAAGAAAAGACTGGTCCCGATACTGAAGATTTTGTCGAAACTGACGGGGATACCATAATGGCTGCCACTAGAAATGAAGCTGAAGACCAATCTCCCCCTCATTCAGAATCTGCTGACGAAGAGAGAGACAAGGAGGCTGGAAGTGATGCTGAAGAAGAAGAAGAAGAACATGAAAGGCCACCAACTCCTGCTGCTGATACTGGCGAAAAGACCGAAAACATGGAAGAAAATCTTGGTAAAACGACTACAGCTGCTTCGACCGGGACGACTTCGACCCAGTTCTCTCATGAGGAGCTAGAAAGTATGAAGGTTCAAAGACCTTTTGAGTATCTGAAGACCATGCTCAGTTCCCGCTACAATTTCGCTGATACTACTATCAGTAGCTCGACTACCTCAGGGACCACTTCTGATGCCAAATCAATGGATGAATCGCTGGCAAACATTCAACAGAAGGTCCTTGATATTGACTTGTTTCAACTTCTGGAGAATGACTCTTCTGCTCACTTCGACCTGAAGAAAATCCTGAAGCAAGTCAATGTCTTGGAGGCCCCTCCTGAAGTCACTGATGTGGTGCTGGACCTCACTACTTTGATAGATCTTGTGGTAACTGATTTTAATCGACTTCGAGAGTGCTCCAAGAGGCTTGAAAGCAAAACGGAGACCCAACTTGCTGAGTGGGAAGCTGCGTCGAATTCGTCCAATAAGGTGACTGAAATGGAGCAAGTGTCTAAGCAAAATCAGCGGGAAGCAGCTTTGTGTGGCGAAAATATTCTAGAATGGGAGAAACAAATTTCTGTCCTCCAAGGCAAAATTTCCCAGGCGAAAAAACGTCAATCAGAGCTGCAGAAGAATGACTAGGAAGAAATCCGCAAAGAGCTGGAAGTTGGTGTGCATCATGTCGACAGAGCCCGTAAGCTTGGCGAGGAGATTGAGGAGATTACTAAGAACAAGACACTTTGTGAGCGACGCCTTCAAATTCAGAAGTCGAAGTTTGAGAAGTTGAAAGCATCTTTTCCCGTTTGAACACTTGTAATTTTTGTTTGGCTTTTAAAGCCCTTTTTGTAATGACAATGGATTTGTACTATCTGGCGAAAAGATTTTTTTTGTCCGCCATATTGCTTTTCTTCGTACAATTATTCGACTGCTATTTTAATTTCTTGCAATGTTGGCTTATATTTTTTCAAATACTTGCCATTTATCTTCAGTATTCTTTTATTTTTATCTATCTCTTCGACCTCATATGCGCCATTTGAAAAAACTTTTAAAATTTGGAAAGGTCTTTCCCACTTAGGAGACCATTTTCCCATTAACCTATCTTTTCGATCCATAGGAAGAACTACTTTCCAAACAAGATCCCCCAATGAAAGGGTCTTAAATTTTACTTTCTTATTGTAAAACTTTTCGACTCTTTCTTTTTGTCTCTTTATCAGGTCTAACGCACGCAATCTCTCTTCATCCAAATCAACTAGTTCATCCATCATCATGCTCCAATACATTTATGATGGAATTTCATGATGCCTTTGAACTCGTATTGACTGTAAATAAATTTCGACCGGTAGCACTGCATCGTGTCCATAAGTCAATTTGAATGGAGTAGAATTTGTTGCTTCTTTAGGAGACGTTCGACAAGCCCATAAAATCTGATCCAAAGTCTTATGCCAATTCTTAGGTTTTCTACCCACGTGCTTTTTGATCAAATTTATCACAACCTTATTTGCTGCTTCGACCTGTCCATTTGCCTGGGCGTAATAAGGTGTCGAAGTTAAGAGTTTAAAACCTGTGTCTTTTGCAAACATTTGCATATTTTTTCCAGTAAACACAGATCCCTGATCAGTAGTTATTGTTTCTGGTATCCCAAATCTGTAAATTATATGTTTCTGGATAAATTCTATAACTGCCTCTTGATCCACATTTACCAGTGGTATAGCTTCAATCCACTTAGTGAAATAATCTATTCCAACTAAAATGTACTTCTGCCCCTTTGAAGAGGCTGGTCGAATTTCACCAATTAAATCCAACGCCCAACCTCTGAATGGCCAAGGTTTTATAATTGAATGCAACTCATTTGCAAGAACATGTGGTATACCTGCATGCACTTGGCATTCCTGACAACCTTTTGCAAATTCGACACAGTCTTTCAGCATTGTTGGCCAGTACATTCCTTGTCGAAATAATAACCATTTCATTTTGTGGTCTGCTTGGTGTGCGCCACATGCACCACTGTGAACGTTCGACAAAGCTATGTAAGCTTCATCTTCGCCCAAACATTTCAGCAAGACTCCTTCTGCAGTCTTTTTAAATAATTCATTTCCAAAAAGTACATAACTCAAAGCCCTGTACTTTACTTTTCTTTCGACTTTCTGATTTGGGTCTTGTAGATAATCCTTGATAGGTTTTCTCTAATCTTCAATTTCTGAATCATCTATATTGAAAATTTCAAAATTTTCCTCATCCCCATAACCTAATCTTATTGTCTCCAAATCTGAAGGAGCCAATTTGGTGGATACGACTCTTCCTCTTACTTCAATAGCTTTCTCCAAGTTTTCTTTCGACACTTTGTAGCCTGACGCAAGTTGAGCCAAATCATTCGCTTCTTGATTCTTTGATCTAGGAATGTGTCTAATGGCCACATTGTCGAATTTTTTGAGAAGTCTGTTGGCTATTACGAAGTACATAATCAAATTATCTTTGACACATTTATATTCTCTTGTCAATTGTTTTATTACCAGCTCAGAGTCACCCATTATTTCGACTCTTGTTGCCCCCAATTCCAACAATATTTCAAGTCCGGCAATCAAAGCTTCATATTCTGCTTCATTATTTGAACATAAGCCTTCGACTTTGTACTTGAATTTTGTTGGAATTTTGTCAGGAGAAATAATTAGCATTCCAACACCAGTTCCATTCTTATGACTGGAACCGTCGAAATATAATTTCCATGGCTCTAATTCGACATATTTTACTTCATTTTCATTTATGGAATGGTCAGCTATGAAATCAGCAACCACTTGTCCCTTAACAGCCTTTAAAGGCAAATATTTTAAGGAATATTCTGTCAATGCCAAAGCCCATTTCCCAATTCGACTATGTAAAATGGATTTAGATAACATATATTTTCTTACGTCGAAATGAGAAGAAACAAATACATCAACAGGTTTTATATAGTGCTTTAACTTTGTACAAGAGAAATATACACACAAACATAATTTTTCTATCACACTATATCTAGTTTCAGCATCATTTAGGACTCTGCTGAGATAATAGATGGCCCTTTCGACGCCATTCTCATCTTCTTGACACAACATGCTTCCCAGAGTTTTGTCTGACGCTGAAATGTACAATCTCATACTTCTTTTTCTACAAGGAGACATCAAAACTGGAGGACTAGCTAGATACTCTTTGATCTTGTCGAAGGCCTCTTGTTGTTCTTGCCCCCATGTGAAATCTTCCTTTTTTAGTCGAAGTAGAGGTGAGAAAGCTTGTGTCTTCCCACTAAGGTTAGAAATAAACCTTCTGAGAAAGTTGATTTTCCCTAGTAGAGACTGCAATCCCTTCTTTGTCGATGGCGCTTTCGCTTCCATTATGGCTTTGGCTTTGTTTTCATTTATTTCGATTCCTTTCTTGTGGACCACAAAACCTAAGAAATCACCCGCCTGCACACCAAAAGCACATTTAAGGGGATTCATTTTTAAACCAAACTTTCTCATCCTTTCAAAGGACTGTCGAAGATGGTCTATATGACTTGTTCCTGAAACATACTTGACCACAATATCATCAATCTATATTTGCATAAAAGTGTCGATAAAGTCATGAAAAATCGAATTCATGGCTCTTTGATAAGTTGCTCCAGCATTTTTTAAACCAAAGGGCATTACTACCCATTCATAGGTTCCTATTGCTCCAGGGCAACGAAAAGCTGTTTTAGGAACATCTTCTTCAGCTATAAAAATTTGATTATAGCCAGAGTATCCATCAAGCATACTCAAATACTCATGGCCTGCTGCAGAATCTATGAGCATTTCTGCTACTGGCATAGGATATTCATCCTTAGGGGTAGCTGAATTTAAATCTCTAAAATCAATGCATACCCTCGGCTTGCCATTTTTCTTAATTACAGGGACTATGTTCGCAATCCATTCGACATACCTGGTGGTGCGGATGAATCTGCATCTTAGAAGTCTTTCGACCTCTTCTTTTATTTTCGACAAGATTTCTGGTGTGAAGCATCTGGGAGTTTGCTTTACTGGCTTCTTTCCCTCCATTATTGGCAGCTTCAATTCGACCAAACTCCTGTCTAATCCTGGCATCTCGTCGTAATCCCATGCGAAACAGTCTTTGTACTCATTTAGCAATTGGACTATTTTGACCTTGAACTGAGGATCTATCTTGGTGCTGATGTAAGTTGGCCTTCTTTCTGCCCCCAGTCCTAAATTGATTTCTTCTAATGGATCCTGTGCCACCATCTTTATGTTAGTCGATGCTGGATCCTTTTCGAACCCCAAGGGTTCGTCATCATAGATAGCGTCAAGCTTCTGATTATGCCATTTGCCAGTTTGATTGTTGTCATAACCCTTTTCAATATCCCTTTGGGGACATTGTTCTTCAAGATCTTCTTTGTTGGCTTCGACAGCCATGTATTTCACTTCGGCCTCTAGGGCCGCTTTGAGTTTATTTTCGGCTATATAAGCCGTAATTCTTTCGATTGCTGAGGCTTCACTCATCATAATCATCAAATTCACTTCCCCAACCCATTGGCTCAATAGGAGAAGTTCCCCATACGTGACTTGGTTCGCCAATTACTTCTTTGTCCCATTGAAACCCACGTGTTGGGTGAAGGTACATGGAACAATAGGCGTTGTCAGTTGCCTTTAGGTCGAATCCTGCTGGGTTGCAGGGTGGTATGTGAGCCAAATTCTTGTCAAAACTTCGACTATTCACATTGTTTACTTTAGTCATAAAATAGCTTTGATCTGCTTCAATATTCTCGACAATCCCATATGGCCTCCAGATGGCTATTCGTTGGTGCATGGACGATGGTACAACCCCTATCCCATGAATCCACTCTCTTCCAAGCAGCAAGTTATAATTTGCCCCCGAAGCTATTACTATGAACATTGTTGGTCTTGTTATTGTTCCAACAGTCAGGTTCACCTGGATTACTCCCATGGTATTTCCTACTTTTCCCTCGTAATTTGACAACACCATGTTGTGGGGCTTTGTGTCTGAGTCATCCTTTCCATTCTTTTTTACCATGAAATGAGGCATCAAATTCACAGCAGCGCCACCATCTACTAATATCTTATTGACACCAACATTCTCCACTTTTCCTTTTATGAACAAAGGCTTCAAGTGTGCCTTCATTGCATCATCTGGTCTTTCAAAGAAAGCGTTTTGCTCTTCGACACAACCATTGTTCATTATATAATAACATACAGTCCTGAGCCCCATGCTGTCATCTTCAACGCCATCTTCTTCGTCTTCGACCTCCATCACTCTGTCATAGTCTCTAGGCAGCACTGAAACCACATTGCATGTGACATCGAAAGATGCTTCTGAGTCCGACCTAAAATCATCAGTCACTTCATGGTCTTCTGGCACCTTGTTGTTAGGCTTCGACATCTCCACCATGTTGCTTGGTTTATCCTTTTGAGATGGCTCGTTTTTGAGAGCAGACTCTTGGTTCATTGTTTGCATGTTTTTGCTCGACTCAACTTTATTTTCATCAAGAGTGTTTTCTTTGATTTTGTTCTTTTCTGCAGCCTCCTTTTCTGCTCTTTTCTGCCTTTGGAACTTTCTCCACTGAGACCTTGACATTGGATTCTTCCCTTTATAGTTTTCTGATGGGTATGGTCTTGGTTTCTGTTTTTCGACCTCCCTTTTTCCTTCCATGGAGGAACCTCTCTGTATTTCAAAGTTCTTCCATCTTTTCTGCCCTTGAGCATCTCTGATTGGTTGGACCCACTTGTCATTCTCAGCTTTGACAGATGGCTTGTAAGTCCTATGACGTCCTTCGCCAATCCTTTGGTTGTGATGCTCACTCCTCCTTGGATCGAACCTTCCATTTCCGGCTGCTAGGATTGCCCCCCAGTTTCCTCTTCTTTTGGCCTTCTCCACCCCCTCCAGATTGCTTGCTGCTTTCTTGTCGAACACCGCACTACAACGTGGGCACAACATGACTTCAGCCTTCTTTCTCTGGCACCTTTGGATGAATTCGACCAAGCTCTCCTCCTCCTTAGGGTAAGTTCCTGGAGATGAGTTTGCAGCATTGCTCAACTGAGTTTTCTTTAGGGTCTTCCATTGTTCTGCGCAAAATCCCATAAGGAGCAGGCTTCACAAGGCCTTCAACAGCCCCTGCCCTGATTCTGGCAACATCCTTGTTGACTGGTTTAAACTTGTCAGCAACTCTCATTGTCTCCATTTTGTCATGATTAAGGCCTTCAGTAGCCTCCTCTTTGATGATAGGGGCATTATCATTTGCTCCTTCTTCAAAGACATCTCCCCATCCAGTTGGCTGTATTTTGTCGATGTTAATACGAGAACTTGGGGGTGGAGAGTATTTCACGAGATAGTCGAATTTTCCACTGGGCTCCCCCAAAGTATCCCAAACTACTCCATCTTCAGCAATTTTGTTGTTATTCTTTTCGTCGAAACCTTCAGTAATTCCAACTGCATTTTGGTTGTTGAAACCTTCAGTAGTGTCCTCCTTCTTCAAACTTTCGAAGACTTCAGTATCTCCAACTTTGTTTTTACTGTCGAAACCCTCAGTAGTTTCAACTCTGTTGCTATAGTCATTCAAATTTCCTACATCAAGATTTTCAGTAATCTTGATCGACACTGGCTAGTCTACAAAGTCCTTGGATACTTTTTCCTCCTCAGGCTTGTCTAGGAGATCATCAACAACCTCCACCATGTTGATATTATTGTCGAAGCCCTCAGCAGCTTCTACCATTTCAAAACTACAATCAGAGGCTACTTCGACCTCCACCATATTCACAGTGGAAGGTTCAACATAATTGGCTTCGACCACCTGCATGGGGTTTGAGTCAATCTTCATCTGTTGTTTTGATTTGTCTCCAAACTTCAGTCTTCCATCACGAATTGCATTCTGAACAAGATCCCTGAAAAGGAAACATTGAGAAGTTTTATGACCCAAAAAGTTATGGTATTTGCAAAAACCTCTCTTTTTCTGTTGGTCTACAGGAGGCTCTTTAGTGCCTGCTGGTTTTATTAATTGACCATCTTTGACTAATAAGTCGAAAATTTCGTCACACTTGGTAACGTCGAACGTATAAGTTCTTTTAGGAAACCTATCATTCTTTTCAGGTTCGACTGGATTTTTCCCATTCGACGGAGCTAGTACTTTACAGGCGTATGGTGGGCCTGACTTTAGTTCTGCCAGATCAATTTCTTGTTCGTCGAACAAAATTAGTTCATTTTCGTCACTATCATTATCCTGGCATACTCCTACATAGGCCACTATTTCCTTTTTATTTTTATTTGATCTAAATTTCTCAGCTTTTAGCCTTTCAATTTGTCTTACCCTATCTGCTAATTGTGCCATATCTCTTAAATATTGAGTGTCTAATTTCTTCCTTATAGAATAATCTAGACCCCCTGCAGCCATTTCGACTAACTCTTGTTCTGGCACTTGTGTGAAACATCTTGCCTTAAGCAACCTGAACCTATTTAGGTAATCATCTATAGGCTCTGAAAATTTCCTCTTAACACTGGCTAATTCCTTCAAACTTATCTTAGTCTGACCCATATAGAATTGTTCGTGGAACAATCTTTCTAATTGGGTCCATGTGAATATAGAGTTCGCAGGCAAGGATGTAAACCAGGTAAATGCATTTTTTGTCAAAGAACTTGGGAAGTACTTCATTTTCAAATTTTCATTATTGGCTATTTCTCCTGCTTCGATTAAATAATGCGCTATATGTTCTATGGTGGATTCGCTAGTGTCCCCTGAGAATTTGGTAAACTTGGGGACTTTCCACCTTGGGGGTAATTCTTGTTGTAGAATATATTCAGATAGTGGGGAAGCATAACTAGGCCTTTGTAATCCTATATTTACCCCATTTTGCGCCATTATCCTTTCGACCATGGCTGCTAGATTGTTTTCGGCAGGCAGATGGTTATATCGTATTCGCTGTCACAAGACATCATCAGCATCTTCGCCTCTCTGGACGATTACCCTCCTAGGTTCTTGTTGAACGGGGATTTCGACACGAGGCTGTTCGACCACTGCCTCTTGGTTTCTAGGGTTTGCCTGAGGATTCTCTAAAGGCCTTTGATTTATTGTGGGTTCCTCTTCGACATTTACTACTGGGTTTTGAATCACTTGTTCTCTTTGTCGTGTTTGAGGAACACCAAAAAAGTCAGCAATGCGCGTCATTTGCGCAGCCAATAATTGGTTGGTTTGGGTAGTGTTTTGTATTAAAGGGTTAAACACTGCTCCCATTTGTTGTGTCAACATTTGGACCATATCATGATTACTTTCGTCCATCTATTGTCGAATTACTTGCGCAGAATTATTTGTAATTGCTGGCATTTGGAAATTTGGTAGGGGTTGGTTCAATCTACTCGTATTTCCACCATATCCCGACCCTTGTAGTGGTGAAGATACGTGGACCATGGCATCAGAATACAAGGATGGTGCATTTTGCAAGTTTGCCATTACTGACGTTGGCATTCCATATGGTTGTTCTCTACCAAACATAGGCAGGGAAAGATTTGTCTGAAATGGCCTATAATTATGTCCTCCAGGAGGAGGCATCCCCATGGGCATTGAATGTCCCATTGTGGAAGAACTAGGCATGTTTTGGGAGAGCGAAAACGCTGGTATAGATCCTGTTGACGAAGGCATAGCCTCCTCCATAACAGGGTTTGAATCCACATTTCCCCCTGTTGAAGGTATAGGGTTGGGAATTGGAATGGTTTCATTTGGATTTGGATTATTTGGCCGATTCGCCATTTTTCTCACTCTTGTCCTTTTAGGTCTTTCTACGTCAGTTATGGCTAATTTACCGCTTCTCAAAAGCATACGACGAAGTAGAAACTATTTGGTTAAGAGTTATTTGTAAAAATTTTAAAATTTCGCACTGGTCCCACCGGGTGTGCCAATTTGTTCGCTGTTGATTTTGGCGAACAACCTCTGGTTTACCAATCTCTTATAAAATTGGGTGACTTGCAGGACCAACCACACAAATCCTGGGATACATGTGCAAAATTGTCTAACTCTTAGAATAATGGTGTTTTGATGGTTTGTTTTGTTGTATCTTTTTATATGAATGATTTGGTTAAAGAACTAACTAACAACTTCTGGCGAAAAGTAAGTTAAATGAAAGTAAAACTTGCATAAAGTAAATAACGAAGGATAAATGACTGGGAAAAGTAAAGGTAATTATAAAAGACTTTGAATCTTTATAAACTTAAAAGATGGTGTTCACACGTACATTTTCCAGATATCAAACTCTTTTCTCTCACACGGGTACTTTGAGTATTTACAGGAATTTTGTACAAGTTTTCACACACTAAAATTCTACAACAACTATCCTATTTATAGAAAAATACAATAACTGTTTAATAACGGAAAAACTCTAAATCTTTGACACTTGGTCTTCTGCATGTCTTCGCTTCTTCTAAAGCTTCCACGCATCTTCTGCCAAGCGTCATATCTTTTGAATTTGAATTTCCCTTTTGCGTCGAAGCGTTGCGCCTCTCCACTTTGTCGAATTGTCGAAAAGTAACAGATGTCCCTTGAACTTTGTCTGACGAAACTTCCTTACGTTTCTGTCAAAATGTCGAAACTCTGCTCATTGTCAAAGTGTCGAAACTCCTTTTAAATACCTTCATTTTCTTTCTTCTTCATCTGTAGCCATTTTCTTTAGTTGAAGAACATCATTTCGCCTACCAAAACATGGTTTCGAAAATCTGTGTCTACACGCCGTCTGTGGGAACCCTTTGCTTCCCTATTTTTCCTCCGATAAACCAAAGCAACTCTCATCCATCACCATCATGGCCGACAATCCGTCCGCTAACAAAGCTCTGGACACCGTCCTCGGGAAACTCGAGAACGGGAACCACCGCGAAGACGTCGCTGCCCTCCACGTCGAAGAAGGCGACGTGAGAGACGGGCAGACCGCCTCCCCAGACTCCCAACACGTGGCTTACAACGCCACCCACCAAGACGATCAGCAAGCCATCTTTCAGCCAGTTGCTCCTCCGCCCAATGCAGATTCGAGCACCGTGGCCTTATTTGCCCTTATCAATCAGACCAATCAGCTGATAGCACATCAGAACACCAGAATCGAAGCACTGGAGCAAGGGCGGGCACGACAATCTTCCCCGCGAAGGCTCCTCCACGCGAAGGACCCCTTCCGATGAATCTCGAACCCCCTCGCCGGTGCGCGGGGGCCGTCGGCCACACCTGGAGCGCCCCTAGCCGGCGATCTCCCATAAGCGCCATCGCTCCCCGCCTCGGAAGGAACCCAGGCCCTCCGCAGCTACCAAGAAGTACAAACCCACCAAGGAGGCGCCGAAGAACCGTTCGAGGAACTCCCCTCCACGGCATCATCGATCCCCGTCGGGGTCCCTGGCCAGGAGCGACGACGACGACCAGAGGACCCCTCTGTCGTGGGAGATCATGAACGCCCTAATTCCTGCGGGCATGGAGAAACCCCCACCGCTGGGGACCTACGACGGTCTGGCCGACCCCGATGATCACGTCGAGAGTTTTGAAGCAATGCTCGATTTCCGAAACGTCAGAGGGGCCATCAGGTGCAGGCTTTTCCCCGCCACCTTGCGGAAGGGCGCGATGACCTGGTACAAGGGTTTGGAACCTGGGTCGATCACATCCTGGAAGCAGCTAAGACAATGCTTCACCAAACAATTTACTGCGTCTCGCCGACACCCGAAGACGGAGGTTGCCCTAGAAAGCATCTTCCAAGGGAAGAACGAATCTCTCTGGAACTACATCGAGAGATTCAACAGAGAAGCTGTCGAGGTCCATACGACCGACGACATGAAGAAGTATCTGATCATCCATGGACTACGTTTTGGATCTGATTTCGCCAAGTCCGTGGGTCTCCGTAGACCCCTCCGTCTCGAGGACCTCCTCCAACGAGCTCAGTCGTATATCGAGCTCGAGGAGTCCGAGGCAGTGTAGATCGCCCTTGAGTCGAGGCGCAAAGAAGGCCTCCACGGCCACAAATATGAAGACTCTCCTCCCCGACGAGGAGGAGAAAGAAAGAAAGAAAATCGCCCCGTGACCTCGTGAACCGCGCAAACCAGCTGGCCGATTCACGGAGTACACCCCGCTAAATGCTCCCCGCGCGCGAATCCTCTCCGAGTGCCAGAACTCATAATTTGTGAAAGGAGGGGTCCGCTTTCCGAAGCCCACTGCCCCCAAACCAAACGTTGACAAGTCAAAATACCGTAGGTTCCACCGGAGCCACGGGCATGTCATAGAAGATTGCATTCATCTCAAAGATGCGATCGTAATTCTGATCAAGGAAGGGCACTTAAAGAAGTACGCCCAGAAGAACGATGCTCCTCGCCCCAGCTCCCGGGAGGCCCAGAATGTCGAGGAGGCGACACCTCCTCCCGACGAGTGTCAGCTTCAGGTCGCCCTCAGCGTCACCCGACCCGAGGACTTCTTCGTCCCTATAATCATTGAGGGCGAAGAAAAAATTCGCAACATGTGGGCGACCTTTCCCCATGAGGATCCCGTCTCTGCCCGTAGCACCTGGGAAGGCTTCCCCAAAACAATGGTCATCTCCGGGGGTGGTTACGAAAAGTTGCCCGTCGGCTTGATCAAACGGAAATTTGATTAACTGGAGTCCGCGACATCGGCGAAGACCACCACTCTCGAGAAGGTGCAAGGGAGATCAAACCCCATCACTTTCTACCTCGAAGAGCTCCCCGGCGGAGCGCCCAACGCCACTATCCCCCTCCTGGTCAGGGCCCAGATGGCGAATTTTGATGTCCGAAGGATCCTCGTCGACCAAGGGAGTTCGGTCGACATCATGTATGCCCATCTGTTCGGGACCCTTCAGCTCGACGAGAGACATCTGACCCCGTACGTTGGTTCAGATCTGCAGGGATTCAATGGAACCACCACCAGACCATGGGGTTACGTTGAGCTGATGGTTACATTCGGGGCCGAAGACAATGCCTGACAGGTGAAGATCCGTTTCCTGGTAGTCAAATGCCTATCCCTTTATAACTGCATCCTCGGGAGGACCACCTTGGCCGAGCTTACGACGGTACCATCAACCGTCCACCTCAAAATGAAGTACTACATGGCCAGGGGACGAGTGGTAACAATGCACGGGGACATAGACACGGCCAGAAGATGCTTCGACGCTGCCATCAAAGGCATGAGTTCCATCGGCGCCAAACCCAAGACCATGGCCAAGCCACCCCCGGACACCGAGCAGAGACCTCTCCCGCCCGTCAATGCGGTCGACCTCGACATCAGGTTTATGGACGAGCCCGAAGAGGGCAGAGCAGAGGACCTCGACCTCCAGGCAGAAAACAACGGGCGACCTCTCCACCCAACGCGCCCCGTCCCCGACGGAGACTTTGAGCTCGTTGCCCTCGGGGATGACCCAGACCGCAACGTGAAGATTGACACCGGGATCCCCGACCTGGCGAAGGAGCAGCTGAAGGCATGCCTCCGGGAGAACACTGATCTGTTCGCGTGGAGCACCTCCGAGATGCCTGGCCTTGACCCCGACGTGGCTTGCCATCAGCTCGCAGTAGATCCGGCCGCTAGGGCCATAGCTCAACGTAGGCGTAAGTAGTTCCCCGAAAAAGCGGAGGCTGATGAAAAAGCTGTAAAAGACCTCCTAGAGGCAAATTTTATTTCGGAGGCCAGGTACACAACCTGGCTGTCCAATGTTGTACTTGTTAAAAAGAATAATGGAAAATGGAAAATGTGCGTTGATTATACTAATCTTAACTGGGCTTGCCCGAAAGACTGTTATCCCTTGCCTAACATCGACCAACTGGTCGACAATTCTGCAGGTTACAAACTATTATCTTTCATGGACGCTTACTCGAGATACAACCAAATTCCCATGGACAAGGTCGACAAACAGCACACGACTTTCATGACCGCGTCGGGCAACTACTATTACAACGTGATGCCCTTTGGTCTGAAGAACGCCGGTGCGACCTACCAATGGATGATGAATAAGGTTTTCTGGGCTGAAATCGGCGACATGCTCGAGGTCTACATGGACGACATGATCGTCAAATCAGCGGAATAATATGACCACGCCGCGCATCTCAAGAAGGTGTTCGACACGGCGAGGAAATGTCACATGAGGTTCAACCCCGACAAATGCACCTTCGGCGTTCGGGCAGGTAAGTTCCTCGGCTTTTACCTCACAGAGCGAGGAATCGAAGCCAACCCCGACAAGTGCAGGGCCTTTTCCGAGATCCCTACTCCGGACTCGAAGAAGTCGATACAATCGTTGAACGGGATGCTCACCGCTCTCTCCCGCTTCGTCGCCAAATCTGCACAGTACGCACTCCTATTTTTCAAACTTCTTTGACAAAAAGCGGAGTTTGAGTGGAGCGAAGAATACGAGCAGGCGCTCGTCCACTTAAAATAAGTCCTATCACAACCCTCGGTCCTCTCATTCGGGAAACCCCGGACAGGCAGAAGCCAGTTTACTTCACGAGCAAAGCCCTCCAAGGCCCCGAGCTCAGATATCAGCAGATAGAGAAAGTCGCCCTGGGCCTCGTTACCGTGGCCAGGAGGCTACACCACTACTTCCTCGTCCACACCGTTGTCGTAAGGACCGAACAGCCTATAAGCCAGCTCCTCGGACGACCGGACATGGCGGGGAGGATGCTCAGGTAGTCGCTCGAGCTCTCCGAGTTTGACATCTAATACGAAGGGAGGAAATCCCTGAAGGCTCAGGTATTGGCCGACTTTGTAGCGGAGATGACCGTCCCGGAGCCTTCGACCAACGGATCCCAGAAATAGACGATCTATGTCAACGGAGCATCCATCCCGAAGGGAAGCAGGGCGGGCATCATCCTCGAAAATGAGGAAGGCATCCTGATCGCGACACCCCTCGAACTATCCTTCTCGACGTCGAACAACCAAACCGAATATGAGGCCTTCCTCGCAGGACTTCGGCTGGCCGAGGACCTC
Organism: Lathyrus tuberosus; assembly: GCA_022829125.1. Lineage (NCBI taxonomy): Eukaryota > Viridiplantae > Streptophyta > Magnoliopsida > Fabales > Fabaceae > Lathyrus > Lathyrus tuberosus. The sequence continues at coordinate 2,785,198 of JALAZF010000092.1, read as the reverse complement.
GGCGCCAAGGCGGTCAAACTCTTCACCGACTCCCAGCTCGTGGCCTCGCAAGTCCGAGGAGAGTACCAGGCCAAGAACGACAGCCTCATAGAATACTTGGCCTTGGTGAAAGAAAAGATGAAAAGGTTCACTTCCGCGGAAGTAACTCACATTCCCCGCGAGCACAATGCCCGAGCAGATGTCTTGTCCAAATTGGCGAGCATAAAGAAGAAAGGCGGGAATAAATCTGTCATACAAGAAGTGCTTTCCAGCCCGAGCATCGACAAACTCGCCACAGTTTCGGACATCAACGCCATCGGGGACAACAATTGCTGGATGACCCCGGTATACGAATACCTCATGACAGGCAAACTTCCTGAAGATCCCAAAGAAGCAGGAATGGTCAAGAGGCGGGCGTGCTCGTACACTACAGTCGAGGATAAGCTATACCGGCAAGGGTTCTCTATTCCCCTCCTCAGATGTGTCGAGGAGACCAAGGTCCCCGGCATACTCCAGGAGATCCATGAGGGAATCAATGCGCAGCACCTCGGCGGACGATCGTTAGCCTGTAAGGCGCTTCGAGCAGGATATTACTGGCCCACCATGCAACAGGACGCCAAGGAACACGTCAAGAGGTGCGACAGATGCCAACGACACGGGGACATGCACCTTGCTCCTCCCAACGAGCTCAGTCCACTTTCCTCCCCATGGCCGTTTGCATGGTGGGGAATGGATATCCTCGGACCTTTCGTCCAGGGGTCGTATCAAAACAAATACCTCATCGTCGGGGTGGATTACATCACGAAATGGATTGAGGCGAAAGCGTTGGCCAAAATCACGACCTTTAACATACTACGTTTTTACAAAAGAAATATCCTCGCCCGATTCGGCGTGCCTCAAGCTATCATCACCGACAACGGAACACAGTTCACCGACAGGAACTTCCAAGACTTCGTCACAAAACTAGGCACGAAGCAACACTTCACGTCGGTCAAGCACCCTCAAATGAACGGACAGGCTGAGGTGGCGAATAGGGTGGTCCTCCGAGGATTAAGACGTCAACTAGGCAATGCCAAACAACGGTGGGTCGAGGAGCTACGCAGCATCCTCTGGGCCTACCGGACGACCTCGCACTCCACAACCGGGGATACCCCCTTCCGTCTGACCTATGGAACCGAAGCGGTGATCCCCATGGAGATCAAGGAACCCTCGAGGAGGACAGAAGCCCCCCTCAACAGAGATGCAAACAACGAAGCCTTGAGGGAAGAGCTCGATTTTGTCGAGGAGATACGTTCGGGCGCTTCTCTCCCAGAAGCTTCACTTAAGCAGAAAATAACACTACGTTATAACGACAAAGTTATCAAATGTGATTTTCAGGTGGGCACCCTTGTCCTACGAAGGAACCAAAAAGACTCGCGAGAAGGCAAACTCGCCGCGAACTAGGAGGGCCCGTACCGCGTCCGCGCGAAAACTGGGACAAGAGCCTACTTCCTCGAAAATCTGCACGGGGAAGAACTTGGTCGACCATGGAACGCTGAGAAGCTCAAACAATACTACAGTTAAGCACTGCCCACGACTCAGTAGCACCGCGCTTACGGGGACGCACTAAAGTACGAGCGCGACACCCCTATACAGAACACGATGATCAGAGACCGCGTTGTGTGTGCGCGAGGACCTTTGATCCGACGGGGATACCTCGATCGAGCTCCGTCGTCATTGTACCGATTAGGTAGAACACCCAGCTCGCGATGGGAAGTTCACACCACGAAGCTAAGACCTCGACCGAGCTCTTAGCCTCGTTGAAGGTCAGAATACGCCTCCGACCACCCGGCCGGCTCTCCACGCGGTCGGGGACTATTAAGGTCGAGCAAATCCCAAAGTCTTTAATACTTAGACAAAAAACAAAGTATAGCAAATGCATTAACATCACACACAATTAAAACCATGCAAAAAACACTAGCAGATAAACAAAAGTACATTAAACCGGGCAGAAGCCTAGTGTACAAATATTACAATCAGATGTCAAAAAGCCCCTGGCACGCGGGCCGGGCAGAAATATCCCAATAAATAAAAATGGCTCGCAGGCCGAACAGAACGGGGAAGAAAATCCTACTCAGCGGCAGTCCCTTCAGGCTGCTCGGGATCATGGACCTCGTCGACTCTCATCAGCTGCATGATCTGACCGTTGACCACCTCGTAGTCGGGGTCAATCCCCTTGGTCGAAAGGTCGGGGTTGAGGACCCGAAGCTGCTCCACCGCGTTTTTGAAACCTATGCCCGCGACCGCGAGATTGTCTTCCTCGACTTCCCGAAGTTTCGCTATCAGCGCTGCCCGCGATGCCAGCAACCTATCCTCCTCGGTTTCCTCCTCAGCGGGGCAGACAACCTCCTCCAATTCAGCGTTCCTCACCAAGAGATGATCCCTCTCCTCCTCAACACCGACGAGACGTTTCTGCCCCTCTTCGGCACTCTTCAACTTTTCCTCCAATTTTTGTTGAAGCTCAACCTGGGCCTGGTTCTGGCTTTTGCAGTCAGCCAGCTCCTTACCCACCTTCTCCATTTCGGCCGAGATGGACTGGAAACTTTCTCGCAACTTGTTCAGCTCGCTTGCGGGACACGCCTCGTCATTCAGAACCAAGGCAGCCGCGCAAACCCGCATCACAGCAGACACATCCTCCACCAGCATCCTTCACCGAGAAGCCTTGTCGACGCTTAAGATGGCCTGAGTTTCGGGGCCACCCACGCATAGTGAATTATTCCCCATAAAGAAGTTCGGCCTTGTGTGACAAGGCGGGAGCACAAATTTTACGGCAGGGGGGCTCTCGTGCTCGGTAAGGTCGATGTCCACTGTGTCTGCAAGCCGTTGCCTCTTCGGAGAGCTCTGGGGGCTGAGAGAATCACTACCCTGGTGAGAGCCAGAGGAACCCCCGAGTGCCGGGGTGGGAACGGACTCCTGCACTCGGAGTTGGTCGATGCTACTCTTGCCTCCTTTCTTCGCAGCGCGGTTGGCCTTCAGCTTCTTGAAGCGCTCCTCAGCATTCGACATCTTATCTGCAAAGAAAACAAAGAGGTCAGTAGTTCGAAAAGAAGGATGAAGGGAAAGACAGGCCGAGGAGACCAGCCCCACCTAACAGCTCGAGAGCCTCCTCGTCAGAAAACGTCTCGAGGAGAGCCCTAGTATTGATCAGTCGACGCTTCGTCAAGACTTGCCCGTCATCACCCATAACGAAGTCCCCGTTTGGCATCACGAGCTTTGCTTTGTTAAACCCACTGACGAACTTAACTATGGCCTCATGAGCCAAGCGATCCCCTTCACAAAGTCTGCCGGGGCTGAAGATATAGTTGTCTGTTCCTCTCTTGAAGTGTTCTTCAGTCCAGAACAACAGGAACTTAGGCATAAGGGTCTCTTCTCGCCGTCCACCCACCTCTCTGACAACCCGATTGTACATGGTATTCACGACCTCATGTGTGACCGGCCTCACGAGGTAGTACCGGTACTTGAAATTCTGCACGGAGTCCATATAAGTGTGAAACAGGCTGTTCACCTGTTTGAAGGATACCCAACCGTGCCTACCGTCATCGGCTTGTCGCTGAAGATGGAAAATGCGGAAAAACAAGGGCACGGTCACCTAGATCTGCAGATATTTGCACACTAGCTCGAAGGCCCTAATGAAAGAAAGAGAGTTGGAGTGGAGTTGAGAAGGGTCCAAATGCAGCCAGACGAACACTTCCTGTTGAAAATCTGTGAAGGGTAAACGCAACCCCGCCTCGTCGAACATAAATTCATACACGGGGAACCGCATCCCGCTATATGTCGAGCATATTCGGTGGTGTGGCAGAGGCCTAAACACATTCCACGACTTCAGTGAACCTATAAGGCGATGCTCGACGGTACAAAATATTCCCTCCTCATCCAGGTCGACAAACTCGGATATCATGTTCACTGCCTCCTCGCAGGCCCACTCGTCGGGCGTCCTCTCCCCGGCGCTGGATGTCTCCACCATAGGTGAACCAGGCCCGTCGTAGATATCCAAAGACCCCTCGGCCACTTGTAGTACGTTCATTTACCTAAAAAGCAGAAGGAAATGGTGAATTCGATGACCCATATCAAATCCACCCCTTCCACCGCTGATCAAGTGAAAGGGCGAGGAGGGAACGTCGGGGAACGCGAACCCGCGACCGTCCTCAGGTCCGCTGGGAGCGAAATTGGGCGGTACCCCGGGGTATTCAACCCGTATCCCCGAGATAAACGTCAGCTCCCCGGGGATTCCGTCCTTGATCCCTGGAATGTCCAACAAAGGGCTGAGAAATGCTCATCCCATGACCCCGAGATATCCTTCGTGTCCTCGGGGATTTCATCGCCTCTCCCCGCGAGATTCAACAACTAAAGTATGAAATTCTGCCATTTTCGCCAGATATTTCGTGGTTTCCATGGGAACTTCATCAGTTCACCATAAGATTCACCCTACAAATGCAAGCAAAAGAGGGAAAAAAGAGAACTTACTTCAAAAAGTACTTTCGGTAGGGTTCCGGTACGGCTGTTGGCGGCGGCGAAAGGAGGCGAACGACGGTTGAAGGGAGAGCGAAGGAAGGGAAAGTTAGAGCAAAGGGAGAGCGAGAAACGTGCAAATGACATGGGCTTCCCCTATTTATGGGGCTCTCATAAGTCTCGAGGGCTCCTAGGCAATCGATTGCGCTACCCTAGCATAGCGGCCCTAGGGAATGATGAGTTGTGACGCATGGCGCACGTTTCCCCGCGCGCGTCTTTTAATTTCCCAACGAGCGCCTTCCCATTCACCTCGCTTCATACTTCTCATATCCCCGCGACATCGCGCATCCTCGGTCAACCCATCCAGAGGGATCGATTTGTCTCTCCCCGCTTGACCTATCGCTCCTCGTTAACATCCCTTCCTCGATGAGTCCTCGACATGGCTAGCCCTTAAGTCATCACTCTGATGCTCAGAGCAACGACTTGGGGGGCTCCTGTTCTGGACTGGGCCGGGGCATGCTCACCAGTCGAGCAGGCCCAACCCACAAGGCCTGGGATGGTCCAATAAGGACTCTTAGCAAGACCACTGTCGAGCACAAGCTCACCACCACAGGTTGGGCACAAGCATAACCTCGGGTGTGTATGACACTCACAGATGGACCATCGGGCGCAGCCTCCTCGGGCTCGCCTCTCCCCGAGAGGAGCCATCTCCCCCCGCAAGTGAGTCCTCCCCGCGAGGACACGTCTCTCCCCGACACGTAAGGCTCCTCCCCGCCTGGACACGTTCTCATGTAACCGCCCACTCCCGATGGAATCGGTCTGCCCTAGTTCCGAAAATCTAGGAGCGGTTACCCCAGGGCGAAGACCACGTGCTGGTCTTCACTACGCCATGTAAGCCCTGGCAGTTACTTGGATTGGGCCTGGCAATCCAGCCCAATGCAAGTAACCGTTGACCCCGCGCTGGGGGCTTTCTATAAATACCCTCTCACTTGAGAGGGTCAGGTTACACACACTTTCTTACTCTAATCACTGTACTTGCTATTCTCTGACAGTTACCTTACTTGAGCGTCGGAGTACCTTGCAGGTACACCTCCCCCCCCCCCCCCCCCCCCCCGCCGTCGTCTTTCAACCTCACCGGAGCTGAAGTCCAGACGACGTTGTTGGCCACCAGATACTGTCTGATCCAGGTACGATCACATATATTCTTACCCACAAGGGGAAACATAACCACTGTTTAAATACCCACTCAACCACTACCACCACCCCATTTTGTCCAATCACAACCCACTTTATACTCTTCTCACTTAGCCTTTACAGTTTTCCAAATCATTCCATTCTATCACCTAACACTTAACCAAATCACATATTCTCATTGTTTCTGCAAAATACCAATATCCCTTAACCATCTTTTAGAACCCCACAATTGGATTAAGGATTTTTTTTATGGGAGAGATGATCTAGAGTGGTTATTTCAAGCTGGACAAGTTTTTGCTTTTTATAACATTGCTTTCAAGAATTGACTTTCGATGGTTGTTTTCTATATGAAAGAGAAAGCTTTAGGATGATATAAGTGGATGTTTCAAAATCATCAACTAACCGATTAAAAATCATTTTGTAGGTCTCTTGAACTACGTTTTGGCCCATCAACCTATGAAAATCACTATGCCCAACTGTATAAACTAAGACAACATGATTCAGTTTTAGAATATCAAGTCAATTTTGAAAACTTGGGAAATAGAGTACTCGGCTTACCACCAGATGCAATACTTAATTGATTTATATCAAGTTTAATGCCAGAAATTCAAAAAGAATTAGCTATACAACACCCTTACTCTATTTCACAAGTTATGGACATGGCCAAACTCATTCGGGCAAAGATAAAAGATGCAAAACCTAAATTTAATAGACCCCTATATCCAAACCATAACCCCCCGAATGCCCAACTACATTACCCAAAACCAACTTACACTAGCCCAAATACTACATCACTACCTAAACCTCTAACCACACCTAACCCTAACATAGGCCCAAGTCGTTTACCTATACGACATATTACTCCAGCCCAAATAGAGGAATGTAGAGCTCAAGACTTATGCTTTAATTGTGATGAGAAATTCATTTCATACCACAAATGTGCAGCTAACAAATTTATCTTACTCATGGTAGATGAGGATTCTCCTGTGCAAACTCAAGACACTAATGAAATTATTGATGTTGTGGAAGTTGAGTCAGAATCTGAAGAAACATATTTTCAACTTTCACCACAAGCTGTTAGTGGTTAAATTTCCCCAAAAACATTGAACTTCAAGGGGTTTTTCTTGATGGTGTATCGGTAATTGTTCTCATTGATACAAGCATCACTCACAATATATGTCAACCCTGTATAGCCCAACATCTTGAAATTCCCACCAAACTTATACCCAATTTCTCTATTATTGTTGGCATAGGCTCTCAATGTTCTGGACTATGCCCTCAAGTTCTCATCACATTGCAAAATCATCTATTTTTTATTCCATTATATTTACTTCCAATAGAGGGAGCACTTGTGGTCCTATGAATGGAATGGTTGAGGACACTTGGCCCTCTTATGGGTGATTTTTCAAGACCAAAAATCTCATTCACCTATAACAATAAAGACATCACTATTACAGGTGACCCAAAATTATCTCCAACACCCTTAACCTATAATCAACTTTGTCACCTACTCCACACAAACTTCATTGGTTCAATGCATTATTTTCTCTACCAACCTACCCAAGACTACATCAAAATACCATACACAATCCTAAACAAATACTAGACTCCATCCCCACATCCTTACCTAAATAAATCAGAAACATTATTAAATCTTATTCTTGTGTTTTCCAAAACCCTAAAGGCTTACCCCCACTAGACAACATGATCACCACATCCCTCTTGCACCAACAACTTCCCCATAAACATCAAGCCTTATTTCTACCCCCGTTGATAAAAAGAAGTCATGACCACCCTTATTAATGACATGCTTCAAAGGGGAATAATTAATTTGAGCAATAGCCCTTACTATTCCTTAGTGTTGCTAGTGCAAAAAAAGATGGTACTTGGTGTTTCTGTGTCAACTATCAAGCACTTAATGCAGTTATAATCCGTGACTGATTTCTAATACCAATCATTGATGAACTCTTTAATGAGTCGAGTTCTACATCTGTTTTTCTAAGATTGAATTAAGGTCATGCTACCACCAAATTAGAGTGACACCAGAAGACACTCACAAAATAGGTTTCAGAACCTTTGATGGGCACTACGAGTTTTTGGTTATGTCGTTCGATTTCCTTTCAATCAGCAATGAATGGTCTAATACGCCCTTATTTGCGATGATTTTTTTTAGAATTTTCAATGATATTTTAATTTACAGTTCTCGCATAACTAATCATGTGCGTCATTTGCAGTTGATTTTAAAGTTGCTTGTTTCAAATCAATTTGTTACAATGTTATCTAAATGTGTGTTTGATGTTCCTAGTGTGTAATGTAACACCCTACTCTACCTATTTCTATAATAATTAATAATACGAAAATAGTTTACGGAAATTAATCAGAGTTACACATGTAGGATGCTACATCAATAAAAATACCATCATGAAGTATCAAATAACTTCATATCTTATTACTCATGAAAAATTAAATTAAACAGTGGAATAAATCAATTAGTTCAGCACTAAGGCTCCAATTACATCAACCTCCACAAGGACGTGGTTCAACAACAATTAAAACAAATCATGATACGAAACAAATAACAAATAACAAATAACAAATAACGTGAAGAAAATAACGAAATCCCCATCCTTCCCGTGTTACATATCAGAGCGACTCCTAAGACTCGATCAAATAGCAACACATGCTCCAAGCACTACTCAGGTACCTGATTATTTGTACTTCCCAAGGAGCACAAACACAATAAACAGAAAAGGGGTGAGAACTACATTCAATAATACACGGTGAAAATCACATGCTAAGGAGTAGTTAACATACAAATCACATCAATCATACAATTACAATGCACATACAAGTGCCACATCATTACTCGGCATATTCAGCTCACATTCAATCATATACATATGCAATGCGACTCACCTGACACGACACAATGCATGCGGTACCATCACAATCACATACGGTTCACCCTAGAACCTGATTCCTGTCGGAATCCGGATAAGTCGTATATGTTCCTCTAAACTACAACTTATCTCCACTCGACTCCCACATGGAGTCCGGACGAGACTAGGAACCCATTATAGATTCCCACCTAGCTCATATCCACATAACATGACATGAATGCATGACATAAAATTATGCATAATGTAATTATCTCCAATGCTTGATACACGATCCGCAATGATCACACGTGAGCCACATTTCACCGTAATTCTCTTCGAAATTACCACCACTGCCCAAGACCGTCCACATAACGACAAATCTTAGTGCATAAACATCAACCACCTCTCATACAGACAATCACATAAAATGTCATGCTTTTATCATATTTACCATCATTATCGGTCCCCATATGTCTCATTATGTCATTTTAGTCTTATGAACCAAGATAAATTACATCGCACACGAAATCAGAACAGAAATCGCGAAAACGGGAAAGTTGCACTACGTCCCTGCCTATACGTGTATAACCATGCCCATACGCGTATGGACCTGTCTCCCTCGCCCCAGACTTGCATATCATACGCATAGGGTTCAAATGCCTAGGCCTCCATGTAACGCCCGATTTTTGTTAGATTTATTTAATCGAGTCGATTTAATTATTTTTGTTTTTATATTATTTTATTCTTGGTTTTTATTTGGTAAATATGTTATGTTTATCGTTATTATATTTTATCGCGTTTTGGGAGCGTTTGCGAGGAATTGAGTATAGGGGTATTTTGGTCATTTGGCTTGGTTGGATATTATTGTTTTTCTCAAATAAAAACATAGAGATTAGAAAGAGAGAAAAGAAGTTTAAGAGAAATAGAGAGTGAGAATTGAATTGGTTATTATTCTTAGATGTATTGTTAAGTTTTTTTATTTGCTGTTTGCGTTGTTATTTTAGGCGTGTTTATGTTGGTGTGTTGTTGTTTAAAGAATGTTTATGTTAATATTTTTATAACCAAAAGTTGTTATATATATATATATATATATATATATATATATATATATATATATATATAGGAAACGTATCATATGAGAATGCCATTTTTATGTGAGAACATGAGAATGAATCTGAACTATTAGATTTTAAAATAAACGGTAGAGATTATGTGTCAGTTTTTTTTCTCTCTCCTCTATCATTTATTTTAATAATAAAGGAGAGAAAAAAACAAAAACCACACATAATCTCCACCATTTATTTTAAAATCTAATGATTCATATTCATTCTAATGTTCTCACATAAAAATAACATTCTCATAGTATATATATATATATATATATATATATATATATATATATATATATATATATATATATATATATATATATATACTATGAGAATGTCATTTTTATGTGAGAACATGTGAATGAATCTGTATTATTAGATTTTAAAATAAATGGTGGAGATTATGTGTGATTTTTATTTTTCACTCTCCTACATTATTAAAATAAATGATGGAGAAGAGAGAAAAAAACTGACACATAATCTCTACTATTTATTTTAAAATTTAATAGTTCAGAATCATTTTCGTGTTCTCACATAAAAATGTCATTCTCATATGATGCACTACTTATATATATATATATATATATATATATATATATATATATATATATATATATATATATAGTCATGCTAATACACACCCATGTAGGTGTGCATTAACAACATACACCTTAATGTATTTTTGTGTGGGACCCATTAATTTTAAGTGGGACCCACATTAGAAAGATGAAGAAAAAAAATATATGTAGCGTATTTTTGTGTGGGGCCCATCAATTTTAGGTGTGTGTTAGTATTTCCCATATATATATATATATTTAGGGAAATGCTAACATACACCTAAAATTGATGGGCCCCACACAAAAATACACTACATCTATTTTCTTTCTATTTTTTATTCTTCATCTTTCTAATGTGGGTCTCATCCAAAATTAGTGGGCCCCACACAAAAATACACTGAGGTGTATGTTGCTAATGCACACCTACATGGGTGTGCATTAGAATAACCCATATATATATATATATGTGTGTATATATATATATATATATATATATATGATCGTACCTGGATCAGACAGTATCGGTGGCCAGCGGCGTCTGTTGAACTTCAGCTCCGGTGAGGTTGAAAGACGACGGGCGGGGGGGGGGGGGGGGGGGTGTACCTGTAAGGTACTCCGACGCTCAAGTAAGGTAACGGTCAGAGAGAAAACAAGTACAAAAGAAGAAGGTTAGAGTGTAAAGAAGTATGTAACCTGACCCTCTCAAGTGAAAGGGTATTTATAGAGAGCCCCCAGCGCGGGGCCAACAGTTACTTGCATTGGGCTGGATTGCCAGGCCCAATCCAAGTAACTGCCAGGGCTTACGTGGCATAGTGAAGACTAGCACGTGGTCTTCGCCCTGGGGTAACCGCTCCTAGATATCCGGAATTAGGGCAGACCGATTCCATCGGGAGTGGGAGTATACATGAGAACGTGTCCTCGCGGGGAGGAGTCTTGCGTGTCGGGGAGAGACGTGTCCTCGCGGGGAGGACCCTTCTGTGAGAAGGAGGTGGCTCCTCGCAGGGAGGAGCATAGGAGTGTCGAGGAGGAACGAACTCGGGGAAGTAAAACACCCTGCCCGACGCTCCGTGTCATGCGTGTGCCCGACGCTGTGGAGGAGGGGCAAGTGCCCGACATTGGTCGGTCCAAAAGGCCCTTGTTGGGCCTTTCCAGGATGTGTGGGTTGGGCCTGCTCGACTTTGTAGCAGTCCCTGGCCCAGTCCAGAACATGAGCCCCCAAGTCGTTGCTCCGAAGTGTCGGAGTGATGACTTAAGGGCCAATGAGTGTGTCGGGGAAATATGTGATCGCGAGGAGGGAGACTCGAGCGCAGTAGTCTGAGTTTGCTCGACTCAGCGGGGATACGAGGAGTTTGAACTTGAGTGTCGAGGCAAGCGGAGAGACGCGTGTTGGGGGGCGAATAATCGCATGTGTACCACGTGGCAGACGCCATCATTGCCTAGGGCGGCTAGGCTAGTGCAGTGTACTCAAGCGCCCTAAACTCTTCGAATTCCGTGAGTGTCCCATAAATAGGCCTCACCTCGCTTCATTTGCACCGTTTGCTCTTTCACACTCAGACGCTCAATTCTCTCCTTCTCCGTTCTTCCGCCGTTAGCTTCTGTCGTTCTCCGCCGTTCTCCACCAACGACCGCCGTGCCGGAACTCTAAAAAAGTGCATTTCAAGTAAGTTTCTTCCCTTTTTCTCCTTTTGTCTGCGTTCGTAGGGTGACTCTTATGGGGAACTGATGAAGTTCCCATAGAATCACGAAATATCCGGCGAAAACGGTGGAATTTCATGGTTTAGTTGTTGAATCTCGCGGGGAAGGGTGATGAAATCCCGGGGGTCATGAAGAATGTCCCGGGGTCCTGGGATGAATGTTTCTTAGTTCGTTTGTTGAATTCCACGGGGAAAAAGGATGGGGTCCCCGGGGAACCAAAGTTTGTCTCGGGGATCTGGGTCGAATATCTCCTCTTCCCCGACGATCCCTCATCGCCCTTTCACTTGATCAGCGGTGGAGGGGTGGATTTGATACGGGTCATCGAATTCACCATTTCCTTCTGCTTTTCAGGTAAATGGACGCGTTGCCCGTGGCTGTGGGATCCTTGGACAGTTACGACGAGCCCGACTCTCCTATGGCCGAGACAACCAGCGGGGAGAGGTCGCCCGACGAATGGACCTGCAAGGAAGCCTTAAACATGTCGTATCTGTTCGTCAACGGGGACGAAGGCGATATCCTCTACACCGTCGAGCACCGCCTGGTAGGCTCGGCCAAGTCATGGAATGTATTCAGGCCAAGGGAGCACCACAGGATCTGCTCGACGTACGACGGGATGCGGTTTCCCGTCTACGAGTTCATGTTCGACAAGGCGGGGTGGCGCCTGCCCTTCACAGATTTCCAGCAGGCTGTATTTACTTGGCTGCGCTTGGCCCCCTCCCAGCTCCACCCCAACTCACTAGCTTTCATTAGGGCCTTCGAGCTGGTGTGTAAATACTTGCGGATTGGTGCCACTGTACCCTTGTTTTTTCGCATCTTTCATCTTCAGAGGCAGGCCATCGACGCAGGCACGGTTGGGTGTCTTTCAAGCAGTTGAATAGCCTATTTCACACCTATCTGGAATCCGTGTGCGACTTCAAGTATCGGTACTACCTCGTGCGACCGATCACATTTGAGGCCGTAAACACGATGTACCGCCGAGAGGTCGAGGAGATAGACGGTCGGCGACAAGAGGTCCTCAAGTTTAGGTTCCCATTGTTCTGGACAGAAGCACACTTCAAATCTGGGACGGACAACTACAAGGTCAGGCCCAGCCGTCTCGAGGAGGGGGATCGCTTGGCATACGAGCGGATAGTGGCGTTCGTCAACAGCTTCAACTGGGGCAAGCTCGTGACGATGGACGGGGAATTTGTCCGCGGAGACGACGAGCGGGTGTTGACGAAGCACCGTCTGATTAATACGAGGGCCCTCCTCGAGACGTTCTCCGACGAGGAGGCTCTCGAGCTGTTAGGTGGAGACACCCTCCGGATTTACCCTTTTTTTTTCTCGCGTCTTGATTTCTGGTTCGCTGACATGTTTGTTTCCCTTTTTGCAGATAAGATGTCGACCTCCGAGGAGCGATTCAAGAAGTTGAAGGCCAGCCGTGCTACGAAGAAAGGTGGCAAGAGCCCGCTCCCTCCCCGACACCTGGGGGTTCCTCTGGCTCTCACCAGGACAGTGGTTCTCTCAGCCCTCAGCACTCCCCAAAGAGGCAACGGGTTGAGAGCACCGTGGACGTCGACCTCACCGAGCAGGAGAGCCCACCTGCCGTAAAATTTGTGCTCCCGCCCTGTCATACAAGGCCGAACTTCTTCACGGGGAATAATTCGCTGTGCGTGGGTGGCCCTGAAGCTCAGGCCATCCTAGGCGTCGACAAGGCTTCACGGATAAAGGTGCTGGTGGACAATGTCTCTGCCATGATGAGGGTTTGAGCGGCTGCCTTGGTCCTGAACGACGAGGTGTGCTCCGCCGGCGAGCTGAAAGAGCTGCGGGATAGTTTCCAGTCCATCTCGGCTGGAGAAGGTGGGGAAGGAGTTGGCCAATTGTAAAAGCCAGAACAAGGCCCAAGTCGAGCTCCAGCAAAAATTGGAGGAAAAGCTGAAAGGCGCTGAGGAGGATCAGAAACGTCTTGCTGGTATCGAAGCGGAGAGGGATCGCCTCTTGGCGAGGATCACCGAGTTGGAGGAGGCTGTCCGCCCGGCTGAGGAGGAGACCGAGGAGGACAAGTTGCTGACTTCGTGGGCAGCGCTGATAGCGAAGCTTCGGGAAGCCGAGGACGACAACCTCGAGGTGGCTGGCATAGGCTTCAGGAATTCCGTGGAGCAGCTTCGGGTCCTCAACCCCGACCTTGTCACCGAAGGGATTGACCCCGACGCCGAGGTGGTGGATGGTCGGATCGTGCAGCCGATGCGGGTGGACGATGTTCACGAGCATGAGGAGCCCGACGGGACTGCAGCTGAGTAGGCTTTTTTTTTATCTTCGTTTTGGTTGGCCTGCGAGCCGTTTTGATTTATTGTAATATTTGTGCCCGACCTGCGTGCCAGGGGTTTTTTCTTTGATGTTTGTTTGTAATACCTATACAATGGGCTTTGCCTGCTCAATGCATTTTTGTTTGTCTGCATGTGTGATGTTTGTATGTTTTCGCTTGTGTCTGATGCTATTGTATTTGCTATATTTTGCTTATTTTTGTCTAAGTGATGTACCTTGGGAGTTTACTCGACAACGATAGCCCTGGCCATGGGGAGAGCGGGCCGGGTAGTCGGAGATGTGTTCCGACCTTCGACGAGGCTAAGAGCTCGGTCGAGGTTTTAGCTTCGTGGAGTGAACTTCCCATCGCGAGCTGGGTGTTTTGCCTAATTGGTACTACGACGCAGGATCTCGGTCGAGGTGTCCTCGTCGGGTCAAAGGGCTCGCGCACACATAACGCAGCCCTTGACCATCGTGTTTCGTATAGGGGTGTCGCGCTTGTAGCTTAGTGCGTCCCCGTGGTCGCGACACGTGTGTCGCGAGCAGTTCTTAACTGTAATATTGCTTCAGCTTCTCAGCATTCCAAGGTCGAGCAAGTTCTTCCCCGTGCAGATTTTCCAGGAAGTAGGCTCCAGTCCCCATTTTCGCGTGGACGCGGTACGGGCCCTCCCAGTTCGCGGCGAGTTTACCTTCTCGCGAGTCTTTCTGGTTCCTTCGTAGGACGAGGGTGCCCACCTGAAAATCACGTTTGATAACTTTGTCGTTATAATGTAGTGTTATTTTCTGTTTAAGCAAAGCCTCTCGGAGAGAGGCGCCCGAACGTATCTCCTCGACAAAATCGAGCTCTTCCCTCAAGGCTTCGTGGTTCACGTCCCCGTCGAGGGGGGCTTCTGTCCTCCTTGAGGGTTCCCTGATCTCCACGGGGATCACCGCTTCGGTTCCGTAGGTCAGACGGAAGGGGGTCTCCCCGGTTATGGAGTGTGGGGTCGTCCGATAGGCCCAGAGGACGCTGTGTAGCTCCTCGACCCACCGTTGTTTGGCGTCGCCTAGTCGATGTCTTAATCCTCGGAGGATCACCCTGTTCGCCGCCTCAGCCTGTCCGTTCGTTTGAGGGTGCTAGACCGACGTGAAGTGTTGCTTCGTGCCTAGTTTTGTGACGAAGTCTTGGAAGTTCCTGTCGGTGAACTGTGTTCTGTTGTCGGTGACGATGGCTTGAGGCACGCCGAATCGGGCGAGGATATTTCTTTTGTAAAAATGTAGTATGTTAAAGGCCGTGATTTTGGCCAACGCTTCCGCCCTAATCCACTTCGTGAAGTAGTCCACCCTGACGACGAGGTACTTGTTTTGATATGATCCCTGGACGAAAGGTCCGAGGATATCCATCCCCCACCACGCAAACGGCCACGGGGAGGACAGTGGACTGAGCTCGTTCAGGGGGCGAGGTGCATGTCCCCATGTCGTTGGCATCTGTCGCACTTCTTGACGTGTTCCTTGACGTCCTGTTGCATGGTGGGCTAGTAGTACCCTGCTCGAAGCGCCTTACGGGCTAACGATCGGCTGCCGAGGTGCTGCGCATTGATTCCCTCATGGATCTCCTGGAGGTCTCCTCGACACATCTGAGGAGGGGAATAGAGAACCCTCGCCGGTATAGTTTGTCCTCGACTATAGTGTACGAGCACGCCCGCCTCTTAACCATTCCTGCTTCTTTGGGGTCTTCGGGCAGTTTGCCCGTCATTAGGTATTCGTATACCGGAGTCATCCAGTAATTGCTGTCCCCGATGGTGTTGATATCCGAAACTGTGGTCGGTTTATCGATGCTCGGGCGGGAAAGTACTTCTTGTATGACGGATTTGTTCCCCCCTTTCTTCTTTGTGCTCGCCAACTTAGACAAGGCATCTGCTCGGGCATTGTGCTTGCGGGGGATGTGAGTCACTTCCACGGAGGTAAACTTTTTCATCTTTTCTTTCACCAAGGCCAGGTATTCTATGAGGCTGTCGTTCTTGGCTTGGTACTCTCCTCGGACTTGCGAGGCCACGAGCTGGGAGTCGGTGAAGAGTTTGACCTCCTTGGCGCCGAGGTCTTCGGCCAGGAGAAGTCCGGCGAGGAAGGCCTCATACTCCTCTTGGTTGTTCGACGTTGGGAAGAATTGTTTGAGGGATACCTCAATCAGGATGCCTTCCTCGTTTTCGAGGATGATGCCCGCCCCGCTTCCCTTCGGGCTAGATGCTCCGTCGACATAGATCGTCCATTTCTGGGATCCGTTGGTCGAAGGTTCCGGGACGGTCATCTTCGCTACAAAATCGGCCAATACTTGGGCCTTCAAGGCTTTCTTCCCTTCGTATTAGATGTCAAACTCGGTGAGCTCGAGCGACCACCTGAGCATTATCCCCTCCATATCCGGTCGTCCGAGGAGCTGCCTTATAGGCTGCTCGGTCCTCACGATGACGGTGTGGGCGAGGAAGTAGTGGCGTAGCCTCCTGACCACGGTAACGAGGCCCAGGGCGACTTTCTCTATCTACTGATATCTGAGCTCGGGGCCTTGGAGGGCTTTACTCGTGAAGTAGACCGGCTTCTGCCCATTCGGGGTCTCCCGAATGAGGACGGCGCTAACCGCTTTGGTCGTGATTGCAAGATACAAGAAGAGTGTCTCCCCTCTCTCAGGTCATGAGAGGACCGGGGGTTGTGACAGTGCTTGTTTTAAATGGGTGAGCGCCTGCTCGCATTCTTCGCTCCACTCAAACTCCACTTTTTGTCGAAGAAGTTTGAAAAATGGGAGTGCGTACTATGTGGATTTGGCGACGAAGTGGGAGAGGGCGGTGAGCATCCCATTCAATGACTGTATCGACTTCTTTGAGTCTGGAGTGGGGAGCTCGAAAAATGCCCTACACTTGTTGGGGTTGGCCTCGATTCCTCGTTCGGTGAGGTAAAATTTGAGGAACTTCCCTGCCCGGACGCCGAAGGTGCATTTGTCCGGGTTAAACCTCATGCGGCACCTCTTCACCGTGTCGAACACCTTCTTGAGGTGCACGGCGTGGTCGACTTCTTCTGCAGACTTGACAATCATGTCGTCCATGTAGACCTCGAGCATGTCGCTGATTTCAGCCCAGAAAACCTTGTTCATCATCCGTTGGTAGGTCGCACCGGCATTTTTCAGAACGAAAGGCATTACGTTGTAATAGTAGTTGCCCGACGCGGTCATGAAGGCCGTGTGTTATTTGTCGACCTTGTCCATGGGAATTTGGTTGTATCCCGAGTAAGCGTCCATCAAGGATAGTAGTTTGTAACCTGCAGAGTTGTCGACCAGCTGGTCGATGTTAGGCAAGGGATAACAGTCTTTCGGGCAAGGCCAGTTAAGATCAGTATAATCAACGCACATTCTCTATTTTCCATTATTCTTTTTAACAAGTACAACGTTGGACAACCATGTTCAATAGTTTAATCAACGCCCATTCTCCATTATCCATTTTCCAGTTCAACAGACTCAGCTGCGGTCCCGTCAGGCTCCTCATGCTCGTGAACTTCGTCCACCCGCATCGGCTGCATGATCCGACCATCCACCACCTCGGCTTCGGGGTCAATCCCTTCGGTGACGAGATCGGGGTTGAGGACCCGAAGCTGCTCCACAGCGTTCCTGAAGCTTATACAAGCCACCTCGGGGTCGAGGCCAGGCATCTCGGATGCACTCCACGTGAAGAGGTCAGCATTCCCCCTCCTTTGCCAGGCCGGGCATTCCAGTGCCAATCTTCACGTTGCGGTCTGAATCGTCCCCGAGGGTCACGAGCTCGAAGTCTCCGTCTGGGATGGGGCGCGTTGGGTGGAGAGGCCGCCCGTTGTTCTCCGCCGGGTGGTCGAGATCTTCGACTCTGTCTTTGTTGGGTTCGCCGGAGAATCTGCTGTCGAGGTCGACCGCGTTGACGCACGGGAGAGGTACCTATTTGGCATCCTGGGGTAGCTTGGCCACAGTCTTGGGTTTGGGGCCGATGGAACTTAGGCCTTTGATGGCGGTGTCAAAGCATCTTCTGGCCGTGTCAATGTCCCCGTGCATCGTCACTACTCGTCCCCTGGCCGTGTAGTACTTCATTTTGAGGTGGACCGTTGATGGTACCACCGTAAGCTCAGCCAGGGTGGTCCTCCCGAGGATGCAGTTGTAAAGGGATGGGCAGTCGACCTCCAGGAAACGGATCTTCACCTGTCGGGCAGTGTCTTCGGCCCCGACTGTGACCATCAGCTCCACGTAACCCCAGGGTCTGGTGGTGGTTCCGTTGAACCCCTGTAGGTCCGAACCGATGTACGGGGTCAGATGCCTTTCGTCGAGCTGAAGTGTTCCGAACAGATGAGCATACATGATGTCGACCGAACTTCCCTGGTCGACTAAGATCCTTCGAACATCAAAGTTTACCATCTGTGCCCTGACCAGCAGGGGAATAGTGGCATTTGGTGCTCCCCCGGGGAGTTCCTCGAGGTAGAAAGTGATAGGGTTGGAGTTTCCCCGCACTTTCTCGAGGGTGGTCATCTTCACCGACGTCGCGGATTCCAACTCGTCAAATTTCCGCTTGATCGACCCGATGGACAGCTTCTCGGGGCCACCCTTGGAGATGACCATCGCCCGGGGAAGCTTTCCTAGGTGCTACGGGCAGTGACGAGTTCCTCGTGGGGGAATGTCGCCCACATGTTGCGGATCGCTTCTTCGCCCTCGATGATTGGGGGGACAAAGAAATCTTCTGGACGGGTGACACTGAGGGCGACTTAGAGGCGGCTCTCGTCGGGCAGAGGCGTCGTCTCCTCGATGTTCTGGGCTTCCCGAGAGCTGGGACGAGGAGTGTCATTCTTCTGGGTGTATTTCTTTAGGTGCCCCTCTTTAATCAGAATTTCAATCGCATCTTTGAGATGGATGCAGTCTTCCGTCACATGCCCGTGACTCCGGTGGAACCTACAGTATTTTGACTTGTCAACGTTCGATTTGGGGGCAGCGGGCTTCGGAAAGCGGACTCCTCCTTTCACAAATTCTGAGTTATGGCACTCGGAGAGTATACGCGCGTGGGGAGCGTTGAGTGGGGTGTGCTCGATGAATCGACCAACTAGCACGCGTGGCTCACAAGGTTCCCGGGGACGATTATCTCTCTTTCTTTCTCCTCCCCGTCGGGGAGGAGAGTCTTCCTCTTTGTGCCCGCGGGGGACCTCTTTGCGCCTCGACTCGAGGGCGATTTGTGCCGCCTCCGACTCCTCAAGCTCGATGTACGACTGCGCCCGTTGGAGGAGGTCCTCGAGATGGCGGGTTTTGCGGAGGCCTACGGACTTGGCGAAGTCGAATCCCACCCGTAGACCGTGTAAGCTCAAGTATTTCTTCATATCGTCGATCGTATGGACTTCGACGGCTTCTCTGTTGAATCTCTCTATGTAATGCCAGAGAGATTCGTTCTTCCCTTAGAAGATGCTCTCAAGAGCAGCCTCTGTCTTTGGGTGTCGACGAGATGCGGTGAAATGTTTGGTGAATCGTTGTCTCAGCTGCCTCCAGGATGTTATTGACCTGGGTTCCAGGCCCTTGTACCATGTCATGGTGCCTTTCCGCAAGGTGGTGGGGAAGAGCCGGCATCTTATGGCTCCCCGGACGTTTTTGAAGTCGAGCATGGCTTCGAAACTTTCGACGTGATCGTCGGGGTCGGTCAGGCCGTCGTATGTCCCCAGTGGCGGGGGTTTCTCCATGCCCACGGGGATTGGGGCATTCATGATTTCCCACGACAGAGGGGTCCTCTGGTCGTCGTCGTCGCTCCTGACTGGGGATTCCGACGGGGACCGGCGATGTCGCAGAGGGGAGTTCCTCGAGTGGTTCCTTGGTCTCTCCTCGGCTGTTTTAGACTTCTTGTTGTTTGCAGCAGGTCTGGGTTCCTTCCGAGGCGGGGAGCGATGGCGCTTCTGGGAGGCCGCCGGCTGGGGGCTTTCAAGAGGTGGACGACGTCCTTCACGCACCGGCGAGGGGGTCTGAGATTCCACTGGCGGAGTCCTTCGCGGGGAAGGGGAGCGACGAGGTGAGGGTGGACGACGGTGTCTTCGCAGGGAAGATCTCCGTGTTCGCCTTTGCTTCAGTGCTTCAATCCTTGTATTCTGGTGCGCTATCAACTGGTTAGTCTGGTTGATCAGGGAAAATAAGGCCACGGTGCTCAGATCCGCATTGGGCGGAGGGGCGACTGGCTGAAAGACGGCTTGTTGGTCGTCCTGCTGAGCAGCATGGTAAGCCGTGTCTTGGGAGTCTGGGGAGGCAGTCTGCCCGTCCCTCACATCGACTTCTTCGACGTGTGGGGCAGCAGCATCTTCACGGTGGTTGTCGTTCTCGAGTTGTGCGAGGACGGTGTCCAGAGCCTTGGTAGCAGACGGGTTGCCGGCCATGATGGTGATGAACGAGAGTTGCTTTGGTTTAACGGGGGAAAAATGGGGAAGCAAAGAGTTCCCACAGACGGCGGCACTGATCGTACCTGGATCAGACAATATCGGTGGCCAGCGGCGTCTGTTGAACTTCAGTTCCGGTGAGGTTGAAAGACGGCGGGGGGGGGGGGGGGTGTACCTGCAAGGTACTCCGACGCTCAAGTAAGGTAACGGTCAGAGAGAAAACAAGTACAGAAGAAGAATGTTAGAGTGTAAAAAAGTATGTAAACTGACCCTCTCAAGTGAGAGGGTATTTATAGAGAGCCCCCAGCGCGGGGCCAACGGTTACTTGCATTGGGCTGGATTTCCAGGCCCAATCCAAGTAACTGCCAGGGCTTACGTGGCGTAGTGAAGACCAGCACGTGGTCTTCGCCCTAGGGTAACCGCTCCTAGATATTCGGAATTAGGGCAGACCGATTCCATCGGGAGTGGGCGGTTACATGAAAACGTGTCCTCGCGGGGAAGAGTCTTGCGTGTCGGGGAGAGACGTGTCCTCGCGGGGAGGACCCTTGTTTGAGAAGGAGGTGGCTCCTCGCAGGGAGGAGCATAGGAGTGTCGAGGAGGAACGAACTCGGGGAGGTCCAACGCCCTGCCCGATGCTCCATGTCATGCGTGTGCCCGACGCCGTGGAGGAGGGGCAAGTGCCCGACATTGGTCGGTCCAAAAGGCCCTTGTTGGGCCTTTCCAGGATGTGTGGGTTGGGCCTGCTCGGCTTTGTAGCAGTCCCCGGCCCAGTCCAGAACAATATATATATTAAATGTCAATGTTACAAAAATTAAAATATAAAATAAATTATCATGTAGAGCATGTTCCAACATTGGGACAACGATTTCGAGTGTGTCTGGACTGGCGGCATATACAACATAATCTTATCATTTTGTCAATTATATATAGTAGTGCGTTAATGCATACACAAGACTATGTAGAAATGCAAGAACTTATTAGGGAATCTAAAGATGGCGTTGTTCAAGGGATCTCATATCAAACACCTGAGGTGAATCAATAGAGATCTGTACGAGAAAGAGTACTTGGGGGTGTGGAATCGACGATATGTATAAACAAGTCGGTCGTCGTCGTTAGTGTTAAAAATATTATCATATGTAATCACATTTAAATTAAATATTAATATTTTTTATTCACTTTTTTATATAATTTATTGTTTTAATTAAAAAAAGAAATTTACACTGAGACACCAGATGAATTGATGCCTCTTCCTAAGCATTGAACATTGGCTAGGTGCCAATTCAATTGGCGCTAACTCTTAATTTTTTAATGCAGACGCCAATTGAATTGTTATGTGCTCTGAGTTATCAATTTTTTGTTTGTTTGAAACATGAATACTTTGGGAAATAATGGAAAAAACTTTATTATTGAGGGATTTTTTTTTTTTGAAAAACTTGATTATTTGAATAAAAAATTTTAAATTTATATTTTTTTTGGATTTGGATCACCACTTTCTATTTTTCTCTCCAACTCTATCCTTCGTTAATCATCTTTATTTTTTATTTATTTATTTGTTTTTAACTTTTTTTTAGTATTCTCTTTTATTTTATACTTATTTTGCAAGAAGAAAAATGAAAGAGAGAAGGAAATGATTTAAAAATAATTTTTGACCTTTTATTTATATTTAAAAATATCACGTTATCACTTTTCTAGAATTGAATTTAAAAAAAAATGTTTAACTTTCCCAAAATCATATTGATACAAATTTCTTCTTTTAAAAAAATTATATAGTTGATAACCCACATTTTCTGAGTTATTATACAGCCTAATCCATTGTTTTAAGCTAACATATTTATCATTTTGTATTGGTTTTAATGCATTATAGTTGTTTTTGTAGCATTTAGTTTATAGCACGATATGTGCTCTCGTTTGTAGCTTTGGTTTGATGTCTTTGTTGCTTATTTCAAGTAGTGTTTTGATGAGCTGTGGCAAGACAATCGGGGACAGAACCTGAGAGTTCAAGCTGGAACAAAGTTGAACTCAGCTAAGGAATGAAATGAAGCAATCAGCTGGATCTCTAGGGCATACGTGGAAAAGAAACTGCATTGGAAAGGATTATTTATTTATGTGTTGGTGGAATTTCCGTGAGCTAAATGGATCAGTCTCATGGCGCTAAAATACAAAAGAAGGTACAATAGTACGTCCACTAGGGAGCGTGCCATGCAGAGAAAGACAACACCGCCTGCATCCCTGCTAATGTATACTGTTATAATACACCTTGTCCCCCACTATTGTCCCTGTACCAGATTTCTTGCAAACGAAGCTAAAGGAAATAAGAGAATATATTGTATTTGATTTTGGGCTTGATGTGATTCTTAAAAGGCCCATAATCCAATACAAGGAAAAGAAATCCTATCTTAAGGCTTATAAATAGACCTTATTGAAGATTGAGAAGAGTGTTTAGCACCTTAGAGAAAAATCATAAAAGAGAATATTGCAAGGAAGAGTGGAGAGAAAATAGAGTTTCTTCTTCTCACCATTTCTAGTGCTAACTGATGAAGCCTGGTGCGATTGAAGTCTTCACATGTTGATTATCCATCAAAAGGAAGCTTCACATTACTCTTAGGTTGCTATTTCTTTTTCATATTTTATTTAAGAATGTTTCCTTTCATAACCAGCTTTGTTAGTTATACTAAACTCATTATGAGCTAAACCATTTATTTTTGAGCAATGAGAAGTTAATATTATGTTGTTTTTATGTTAAATGGTGTGAGTATAATCCCTTGTTTTATTATATGCTAACATGTTTAATTCCAAATCTTTGAATGATCAACTTAGAATAGAATAAAAGCTTGTTGTTGTGAGAGATCCAACAATAAGTGGATTTCATAATAAAAGTAGTTGAAATAGTAGGTTAAAGATATTCACTCATTTAATTTGCTTAGAGATAAAAAGCTACAACTATAAAGGAATTTAAGGAGATAAATAAACATGGCAAATAATGACATAATTTGCATTGTCAATAATAGACTGCGTAACATTAGAGACTATGTTGTAAATCATTGTGGCTTAGTTTGAATTCAATCTCATGATGTTCCAAATGCTTCTTTAATAGTGGTGGCCTTCGATTTCCATTCTATACTTAAACACCTCAAAACTTTTTTAGTAGAAAGTTCATTGGAAACAGGATTACCTAGTGCATTTAATCGATTTATAAGATGAGTGAACCATTTTCGCATATCTGCAATGGTTTCACCATGCTCAATACGGAACAACTCAAACTTTTGATTTAATGTGTTGATCCTAGCTTATTTGACATCATTAGTACCCTCGTGGGCAATCTCTAATGCGTCCCACATAGCTTTGGTGGTCTCCCAGTGTGAAACGCGATAAAACTCATCAACTCCCAAAGCGGAAGTGAGAATGTTTTTCGCTTTCCAATCATGTGACCACAATTTCCTATCATTATCATCCCATCGTGTTTCCGATTTTGGTATTGTGATGCCTTTCTCATCGGTCATAGTTATGTCATTTAGACAGTTTTGGAGAGCATCCCAAATACCTTTGTCAACGAAATTGACATGAATACGCATAAGATCTTTCCAATAGCCATAATTTTTGCCGGTAAAAATTGGTGTTCTATTGTACCCACCTTTAGGTTCAGTAGCCATTCTTCTAAGAAATGTATCTCAAGCACGGAATGAACCAGAGCTCTTAGTTCCACTTGTTAGACGATAGACTTCGATCTAGAGGGGGGCGAATAGATAACAAATTTTACAATAAAAAACTTTTGGAAAAAAACTATTTTAAAAAATATGGTGCAGCGGAAAAATGACCCCGGATCGAATTGTCTAACCGAACCTACTATCAAAAATCAATATACGTAATGCAAACCAAACGAAATGATAATGAACATAAATGTTCAACAACGATCAAACTACGAATCAATTAAATGCAATGCTAATCGTAACTCGTATATCTAATGAACCAAAACACAATGAAAATACGCACAAACAATTTATCGAACACTTGGTGTGCAATCGAAAGCAATTGGAAATTTAATTTATTTTGTTGATGTTAAAAGCCAATCCCAATCAAAGTCATTATTATTATATCAACAACAACACTTTTAAAAGATAATAGAAAATAATTTCTAATCGAATTGATCAATCAACAATGAACTCGATAAATTGTGAAATCAATATTAAAATTGATAAAGAGATAGATAGATAGATAGATAGATAGATAGATAGATAGATAGAGAGAGAGAGAGAGAGAGAGAGAGAGAGAGAGAGAGAGAGAGAGAGAGAGAGAGAGAGAGAGAGACCAAGATTTGTTTAGGCAGTTTCCCAATCGGCCTTGATATGGGTACGTCTTCCCTCAATTCAAAATCGAATTGAGATATTGCTATTAACCTTTTTTTTGCAAAATCGTTTATACAAGAGATGAAGAATGCAAACCCCAAAACCCCTATTGTTTTGTGTTGATTCTTCCACCTCCAACCCTTGATCAAAAGCTTGATCAAGTAACCAACAATGCAGCTACAGTCCTCCAATTATCCCGAGTGTGCAAATTGTTGAAACCCAAGATTCCCTAACACAATTCACCGTCTCGTGCTACTCCCTTGCAAGGAAACCACCTTATCACAAAGCCTTCACTCGGTCGAATCTGTGTTGACGTGATCTTGTCCAAAACCTTCAAATCAACTTGATTTTGAAGGAAAACCCCACATTAGTTTTCTTATTTGAAACACACAAAGTTCCCAACCCAATATTCTCGGTTACACCAAACCTAATTGGACGTTATCAATCCTAATTTAGATGGTCACCCAATCAAAATATGATTATGTGTAGTTCAATTGTTTGTATGCATAAAAGAAAGGATGAAGATGACGTGAAACTTTGTAATCTAGTTCCGTTTAGGTTTTATTCACTAGAAACCTTGCCTAGAGGAAGATGCATGTATGGGTATATATAAGTATGTGAAGGAAATGGGCAAAAGGATGCAAGAAAAATAAGATGTAAAAATAATTTTTCAAGTTTTAAGTTGCATAGGTCGGCCTATGAAGGTGTTCAGGCCAGCCAGTGAGGCGACCTGTGGGCAGAGCCTATAGGATTTATTCTTGAAGCGTGGGAGCCGGCCTGAAACATGGATGTGCCAGCCTTTACTGAAGCTGAGGCTTCCATAGGTCGCCCTGATCACGTATAGGTCGGCCTATGCAGTTAATTTTGACACACAAACATGGTTTTTGATGTGTATGACATGCCTAAGACCTATCAAACTTGTTTAAAGACTCTTTTTATGCATCCTAAGGCTAAGGAGAAAAATGAGCATCTAAATGTAGGTTGATACCATCCAATATACAAAAGCGCTATGATATACTACCTTCCTTGTTTGACATCATTCAAAATCCGGTTGAATTTGTAGTTAGCAATCACATTCAAAGAATTTTTAAAAATATTTCTTTGATAAAAATATGTTTGCAACTTGTTTTAGTATGTGTGATTTAGCCATATAACTTTACGAAAACACCCTTTTTTCTTTTACAATTTGTTCTCTCAGACACGTTATGACGAGCTTTCACACACTTTAAGGATTGTCAGGTACTTCATACTTATAGACACTTGCTTGAGCTTTATTTGGTGATGAGGCTTGACTTATACTCCATTTAGGTGTCTGTCGCACCTCGAAAAAATATTACCATCGCGATGGGACGCGGAAAAATGGTCTGAACAGAGTCGTCACCGAACTTTATTCATTCCAATGAAGGAATAGGAAAATATTGAGAAAACCTTTAAGATATAAGAACATGGTCATCGCAACCTAATTCTAGGTTCAGGAGTTGATTACGCAAAGGGAAGGTATTAACACCCCTCACGTCCGTTGTACTCAACGGGAACCTCTTAGTTTGATTTGTGATGAATGTTAGCTAATGTCATTTATTTTCTTCTAAGTGAATAATGCAAGAAGGTAAGGTAAAAGGATTTCAATTGCTAAGGGGAAAAAGGTGGTTTTTTTATTAGGGTGCTCGCCAAGGATTGGGGCTCTTGTTCCTACGTATTCCCCCGTGCAATGGGAAAGTCAGAGCATCCGTAGTTAGGAGGACTACGAAAGAAAGGTTTGGATAGCGAAGGTAGCAGGTAGAAAAAGATGGAAAAACAAAAGGTAGCAAAAGGTGAAAAAGAAAAAGGTAGAAAAACTAAAGGTAATAATCTTCCCTTGTGCCTACATATCTTCATTCGGACGAGAATGAAGAATCAGAGCGTTCGTAGTTCGTGGAACTACGTTTTATTGGTTTGTTTTAGAGGTGATAATTGTTAAAACACGAGAAAGGAAACCCGCACCCAAACAATCGAGGAGTGGAATCGAAGGCTCCAAACTCCTCATCTTTCACCTTTAATGAAAATAGTTTTGATAGTTGTTATGTGTTTTTGAAGTTTGATTGAGAAAATCCACTTGATGTGGGATTAAGGGTTTGTTCGGATTTTAAGAAAAGCGTCTGGGTTGCAAAAAGAGGTTAATGGCAAGGAAAAAGTCACTCGACTTACATGTTTGAAAAAAACCACTTGACGTTGAAGCAAGGGTTTGTGAAAAGGTTTGGATCGATCCTAGTCCTAAGGGTGCTCCTAGTAACAAAACCACAAGGTGCAAGTGTGTGCATTAGGTTGATAGCGGTGCTAAAAGGCAATCGACTTACAAGGGTGTTTTGAAAAGGGGCTCGACATTTAATCGAGAATTAGTTTGAAAATGGTTTAGTCTATCCTAGTCCCTAAGGGTGCTCCTAGTAAACAAAACCACAATCAAAGAAGAGCAAGAAAAGTAAAGTGCATACATCAAAAGGGAGCGGGGTACGTGTAAAGTACACGGGATTGCGAGAAATAAATGGGGTCATTGTCAAGTAGCCCAAGAGGAAGTCGTGTGTGTGCAAGGTGTCCTAAACTAAGCAACGAACAAGAGTATAGAAAAAATTTTCATGCAAGGGTTTCTGTACAAGGTCCAAACTCTAGTGCTCGAGATAGTAACCATAATCCACCTCTTGAAAGTTTTTTAAGGGTTTCGATAGTTTTATCATGTTTTTGTGTTTTTGAATAAGATGAACAAGATGAGATGACAAGATGAATATGAACAATAATAATATGAACAATAATATAATCATGGATAAGGACAATGATATATTGACAGAAAGATAAAGCAAAAGAATAGTGAACAGAAATTAAAGTTAGTTGTTAGTTGTTAATTGTCATTGATCGGATGATCACTTTTCGAATCGGGTCCACTGTAGCGCTATGTTAAGAAATCGTAGCATGATCTATGAGGAAGATCATGCCATGGGAGGTCGGTCAACAACAATGTTTGTGCTAAAACACGATAGAGAAACGATATGTAAATCATTCTCTAAGAATCATGTCACACAAAAAGAAAAGAGAACGATCTCGTCTTAATCACAAACTTTTATCGATTAATCGAAGGTAACCTATCACAATCCTAAAGTATAGAAAATGATCCAAAGTATCATTCCCTACAGATTTGAAATAATGAAGGTTTAACAACCTCAACAATCGACATTCATGATATTTGGACTTCATCGACCAAAATCAAAATCGAAATGAAAATCGAAATAAAAAGAAATAAAAGTGGTAATAAAAGATAAAAGAACTAAATTGATTGATAAAAAATAATAAAGGGTTTGTTTTAGAAAATATAAAAAAATAAAAGGTAAAATAAATGAAAAACAAATTAAAAAAGAAAAAAAAAACAAGAAATGGGGGAGGCGCATGAAATTAGGATGTGTGATGTTAAAATGGAGATTCATGTGGGCTGAAAAACCCATTATCTCACCACAAAAAAAAAGCACGGTTATATAAAAAAAGTGGAGGATTATACCTGCCACCCCCCCAATTAAACCTGGCACCCCCCAATTTTTCATTATTACCATATCATCCCTGATATTATTTACATAAAAAATAACATTTTTTAACCCAAAAAATACTTTTTTAGAAACTTGAAAACGAAATTTCTGGTAGAACAAAACAAAATTCCCGGTAGTGTTTTTGGAAAATTCCGTAACCCAAAAAAACCGGTAGTACAAATAGTATATTACTGGTACAAAATACCGGGAATTTTCAAAAAAACGGTAATAATTACCGGTAATTCTGATTTTACCGGTGTAATTTGCAGAACCATTCCGGGAATTTCAAAATTACCGGTATCTATCAAAGTACCAGGAATTTTAAATGTCCGGTATACCGGGAATTCCCGTTTTGGACGAAATTTCCGGTAACAGGTATGTGTCATAAAAAATGCTTGCCATTTGTGCTCTCGAACCGTCAGGGTCTTCTATCGACTCGTGTAGCAATTACACTCGGTTCTTCACCACTGACAAAGTATGTATTATACGTAGACGCTTAAAATTTACTATTATTTCGTTTGATTTCATGTTTATGTCACTATAAATTGTGATGTTTTTGAATGCAGATTTTTGAGAGTCGATCCGACGTATTAGCTTGGGCGCAGAATATTGGGAAGCAACATGGTATCATAGTTGTGACAATTCGTTCTGATATTGCAACTGGCCAGCAAGGAAGGAAGGGTAAATTGATATTGGGTTGTGAGAGAGGAGGAAATTTTAAAAGAAAAAAGTCTGAAAGTAGTCATTCATCGGAGAAGGATGGTCTCGCTAGTATGAAAGTTAAATGTCCCTTTCGACTGAGGTCTTTGCCAAGTGGTATTGGTTGAAGGGTGAGCGTTATGTGTGGGTTTCACAATCATAGATTATCTCAGGATTTATCAGGGCATCACATATTAGGCCGTCTAAAACCTCATGAGAGACAATTTTTGAATAACATGACGAAGTATAACATGCCTCCGAGACACAAAATTTCCGCCTTGAAAGACCAAGATCCAGAAAACCTCACGAGTGTTGAGCAAGTATATAAAGCTAGATGTACGTACCATGAAAGCAAGAGAGGTTCATTGACGGAAATGCAAATGTTGTTGAGTCTTATTCATAAAGAAAAGTACATGTGTTGGACAAGAAATAGGGAAGACTCGAATGTTGTTGCTGATATTTTCTGGATACATCCTGATTCAGTGAAGCTGTTGAATATGTTTCACTTGGTGTTGATTTTTGATTGTACATACAAGACCAATAGGTACCGATTACCGTTGCTTGAGATTGTTGGCATTACGTCTACCAAGTTGACGTTTTCCGTAGGGTTTACGTATTTGGAACATGAAAGGGAGGAGAATTTCAAATGGGCAATGGAGAAGCTGAAAGAATTGTTTTTTTCTGAGAAATTGCTACCAAATATTATTGTGACTGACAGAGAACTTGCCTTGATGAATGCACTTGAACTTGTGTTTCCTAGTTCAACACACCTGTTATGTGTGTTCCACATTTCCAAAAATGTTAGCATGAAATGTAAGGAATATGTTAAATTAGAAAGACATGAACATGTCATGGAGCTGTGGAACAAAATCATGTATGCTAATAGAGAGAATGAGTATCTCATACACTTGAAGCACTTTGAGACTGTTTGTGTTGACATACCTTTGTTTGTTAACTATGTGAAAGAAACATGGTTGACACCGTATAAAGAAAGGTTTGTTTCTGCATGGACAACCAAAGTTCCTCACATGGGAAACACAACAACGAACAGGTATACCTGCGTCTTATTTGATTTTATAAATTAGCATAATTGATGTTTAATTGTGTTTTTATTATTGCGGCTTAGGGTCGAGTCTGCGCATTGGAGACTCAAAAATATGTTGTCACATAGCCGGGGAGACTTATGCCGAAGTTGGGATGTTGTTAACACCATGCTGAAGTTGCAGTTAGGCTCAATTAGAGTGTCGTTTGAAAAGAGTATCTTGAACATTGAGCATCGGTATAACACTCCATTCTACACCAACTTGCACGGTTTTGTGTCAAGGCAATGTATACAACACATAGGGAAAGAGCTAGAACGGGTCAAAATTGTTCGTATAAACAAAGAAATGTGTGGTTGCTTCATTAGATCAACACATGGTTTACCCTGTGCGTGTCAACTTGCTGGTCTTAAAATACAAGGTCTGTCTATTCCTTTAGAAGAAATTCATGTTTTCTGGAAGAAATTACACATTCAAGAGCATACTAACGGACCAGAGGATAGTGGTTCAAAGATGGATTTAGATGCAGAATGTGAAGATTTGAAGACATATTTCAATTCTTTGGATATGGTAGGTCAGAGGGTGTTGAAGAAGAAAATTAGAGAACTAACTTATCCAGCCACATCTTCTATGCGTCCACCGCCGGTGAAGTACAAGCCGAAGAGAGGAGTTAAGAAGAGCAAAAAGGGTGAAGAAAGTGATGTGCGTCGTGATCCCTCGCAGTGGGAGTATGGTGAGGCCTTGCAGGGGAGTCAGACTACAAAGACATCATGTACAAAACCAACAGGAAGTCAACCTTCTAGTCAACCGTCCACTGTATCTTCTAAGCATAAATACTTGTCTCAGTTTCCTCGTTTCATGCATCCATACATTGACGACATTATTGATGTGGGTGACGATGGAAATTGTGGTTTTCGGGCTATTGCAGCATTACTTGGATGGGGTGAAGAGTATTGGGCGTTGATTCAGAATCAGTTGGATGCTCAAATTTATCAACAACCAAAATTGTTTTCAAAGTTGTTTTATGACACCGTTGATGTGGTTCGACGTTCCTTAAAAGTGACACACTTAGGTGCACAGGGTAGAGAGAAATGAATGTCGATTCCAGATATGGGTTATCCTATTGCGACCCGATACAGTTTGGTTTTTGTCTCCCTGTCAATGACACTGAACCAAACCTTCTTCCCTCTTACCATAGCTCCATCTATGTTTGAAAGTAGGCATAAAATAATTGTTGTTGGATTTGTCAACAACAACCATTGGGTTCAGGTAAAATTAAAACCTGATAGTCCTTTGTCTCCCGTCACGTCCCGGTGGAGAGAGAACTCTACTGAAGAGGCAAGAGCCGGGGAAACAGCATATGCAGGACGGATTAGGCACTGGGAGGAAGAAATTAGGAAGCCACAGTAGTTTTAATTTTTTTCGTATGTTGTTATGTATTTTTTTCGTATGATATCATTTTAATTTACCATGTAATCTTGATGATGTTCTTGTTGATCAAACACTATTGGAAACAATAATGGAGATTGCAGGTTTTTTAAATATTTTTCAGGCTCAGGTCTGTTACCGGGAATTTCAGTTTCCATGAAATTCCCGGTATACCGGATATTTCAATTCCCCGACATCTTTCACTTTTTCTGTTACTTTAAAAATCCGGTACATTTATATCGGTAAATTCGAAATGTCCGGTGAAAGATACCGGCATTTTCAAAATTACCGGTATTACCTGAAAATTCAGGTAAATACATTGAAATTGAAGAAAAAATCCGGTACTAATAAAAAAATCCGGTATGGCACCAGACATTTCATAAAACCGGGGTTTTCTACAAGGGTAAAATAGACTTTTTGCATGTATTGGGGTGCCAGGTTTAATTGGGGGGTGGCAGGTAGAATCCTCAAAAAGGTGGTGTAGAGAAAAGCAAAACGAACGGGCCACGAAAACCCATCAAACCAGGCTCGGTCCATCAGGCTTCCATCACAAAAAGGAATGAATCAAACACGGTCAAGTAAAATGATAAACATTAACATCAATGTTCTCTCCAAATAAATCCATATCACAAAAGCAAATTAAAAGCAGCATTCATTTGTTTCAAAAGCAAAACGAAATAGAAGAACAAAAAGGGAAGAAGCACGAACTACAACACCACCAAGCAAAAATGAAGCGAATTAACCCAACTTTCTCCTTCGCGTTCAAATCATCCTCTCGCTTTCGTTTCTCTCTTTCGCTCGCTTCATGTTGATTTCTCAGGTTTGATTCGTCTTTATACGCTCAAATTTGATTCACTCTCTCTTCTTCTCTTTCTGATTCAGTTTTAGCGATTTGGTTCGATTTAAAAAAAAGCTTGAGCGTTTGTTGTTGTTGTTGAATGGTGATTGAAGGGTTGAAGGGAAAATCGAAGGTTGTTGTTGAAAGGATTTTTGGCTTTACAGGTTGTGAAGAAGAGAGGTTTATATGGGTTTGTGTTGTTTGGATGAAGAAGGGCGGATTTTCACAGCGTTTCCTTAGGCTGTCAAAGCTTCTAATAGAATGAAAATTGGATTGTATTTATAGAGGAATTAGGTGAGGAGTGATTCTAATGTGTTGCCATTTTGAGGTCGTGACGTTGTGAAATTGTGAATTGGTGACGTTATTGTGAGGTTTGCGTGAAATCATAACATGAGCGTGGTTCACAGCTTGTACTGGTATGTGGTTTGCAGCATTGTTGTGAAGGTTATGTGGGGTCGGTTTAGAAAAATGGTTTGTTATTGTTGTGGTATACTGCATCATGTGTGTGGTATATGCTGTTGTGAAGGCGTGTTGCTTCGTAGGTGGCTTGGAATTGTTGGAAATGTTTTGCAAATTGGTTTGTGTGTGGGTTGTTGAAACGTATTATTTGGACGCTCGTTGTGTATTATGCGTGTCACGGTTGGTGTAAGGCTGAAAGTTGTTGGCTGGAAATTGTGAAGGGTTGGAATATTGGCAAGGTGAAGAAAGACGGTCTTGTTATGTGGCTCGCGTATCCTTTATGTGCTTAATGGCTGCATGATGGTTTTGTGTTATGCACTTGGAATACGTCATGCGTATTGTGTCATGTGCAATGGTTGGTGTAAATGGCTTGTTGCATTGCTAATATGAAGGATGTAGCTTGAATAAAGTAGTAGCAGCATGTACTTCCCATGAGCCCTTTTTATTCGTTTTGGCACATTATAAAAATGAACTTTGGCTTGTTGAAAATGATGAACAACAGATTCAAATGGGCTTGAATTGTAACAACTTTCATGGGTCTTGTAGTTTCTCTTTTTTTGTAATAATATACATGGACTTTGCAAATGGTTTTTTGATAATGGTTTATGAAAAAAATGGTAAATGGGCTTGATAAAAATAAATGGAAATAAATTGATGGAAAACACTTCTAGCTTGTATTTGCACTTCCAACTTTTGAACTAATGCTCTTGTTCTTGACATGAACCGGTCCTTGAATTTGGACTAATCTTGACAACGCTAGCTTCCCTCAAGTGATCTTGTATAACCAATCTTCCAAACAATTTGCTTTTGAATCTTTTCTAACAATTAACCATGTGAAGATCTTGAATAAATCTTGAGAACTTGAAAATGAATTAGGCCATTTGATTCAACTGTTGAGAAATGAGACTGAACATGAATTAACCACAAGTGAATCAACCTTGCCCTAGCCACTTTAATTGTGTTGAACCCAACACCTCTTAAGCAATATTATAGACTCGCCTTGAAATCAACATCATGTACTGCACAAAACCCTGGCTAAATGAACTGATCATTGATGATTCTTAACCATGAAGCAATATCAACTTGACACTTCCTAACAACTTGATCCACACACAGATAACCTGAATTGGCACGAAAACCCTAACTGAAACTTGAGACACACGCCACTCAAATCATGCATACACTGTCCTGAATGCCCTTGAATGAAACCTGGACTTAATGAGAAAATGAAAGCAACATATTTTTTGGATTTTTGAATAATGATTAGTGGATGGACATACAGGTGAAGGTAATATACATGTAGGAAAAATTTGGGGTATGACATTGCCATCATCAGAAGATCAAACTCATTAAATCCTACTTAGTCTGCTTGCATCTTTAGCTGCTTTAAACTTGAATTTGGTTTTCATCATTAAAAGCATATTTTGTTGTCATCATCAAAAACATATTTATACTCAAGACTTATTTGATCACCAACCTACAAAACATGGTTCTACATTTTCCCTATTTTTTATGATGGCAACACATCTATCAAGGAGGTGGTAAAAGAAATAAACAAATATATTTGAAGTGGTTAAACTCCCCCTAAATTAAGTAGAGAGTATACTCTACTCCCCTTGATAGTATATTTCTCCCTCTTTGTAGAAATAAAAAAGGTGGGCAAAAATGCATTGTGATAGAATAAAATTTGCAAATATATTGGCAAGTAAACATTTAGGAAAGGAAATACATCATTTTATTTGATTCAAGGGAAAGTACAAAACGAAAATTGAAAAAAAGAAAGAAACAACTAATAAAGACCAACATGAAGCAATTAGTTTATCTCATTAGTATCATCCTCGCTTGACACTATTGGAGATATGAGGTTTTTTCTCTCCATTTTCTCAATTATTTTGTTAATCTTTGAATGC
Source organism: Lathyrus tuberosus (assembly GCA_022829125.1). Lineage (NCBI taxonomy): Eukaryota > Viridiplantae > Streptophyta > Magnoliopsida > Fabales > Fabaceae > Lathyrus > Lathyrus tuberosus. The sequence goes on along the minus strand of JALAZF010000092.1, from coordinate 2,750,368 downwards.
ATTTCCCTTTGATCATCATAGATATCTTTTAGAGTGTTTGAGGAGGATGGATGAAAGTCATTATTTCTCTATTATCTTTCCCTTCTTGGAGGTAGTGGAACAATTTATCTTCATTTAATGTTGTGTCCCATTTTGCTCACAATCCATTTTTCTATCTTTGTGTGTATAGTTTATGATTCTTCTTCTTCCAAGTCATAGTCGAGCTGATGTACACCAAAATTTTTGTGATTAGTTCATCACAGGGTAGAACGATGTTCTTCTTTTTTCTGTCCAACGTGTGATGAAGCATAACTTCTACCAAAATTTTCTCAACTTGATTTTCCAAAAACCAAACTGCAGGAACATTTGATTTTTGGATGGTGCTAAAGTTTCTTTTCCTTGGCAAAAGTATATGACTCATTGTATAGTGAATTATTCTATTGTTTGTACGTACAAGGCCGACATTGAAAGGAGATGGAATTCCATAAGTGTATCAATTAGAAGGGTGTAAGTATAAAGATCAAATTTAAATTCATTACCTTCCTCGTATTTTTTATCGTAGTGTGGTTGGATGAACGGTAGGTTACAAGCTTGTGCAAAATCTTGAAGAGATAGAGCGATGGGATGCTTATTGACTTCAGAGCTAATGACACCATTTTGGCAGGTGAGGTTTGCATGTAACATTCTCAATAATTTGGGATACCTTTCTTGTGGATTTCCAAAGATGAAGTTTCTTAGGCCGACAAAGTTGAAGGCTTCTAAAAAGTAGCAATCCTTGAAGAGTTCTTCATCCAAGTAATGAGAGACGTATACTTATCTAACTACAAAGTACCGATTGAAAGTGTTGTCTTACTCTTGAGTGGAAAAATTGTTGGAAAAGTAGGATGATAATGATTGGGAGAATCGAGTTCTCTTTTGTGCCATTTGAGGTGATGACGGATGATTAAAAGAGATAAAATGTTTATAATTCAATGCACAAGAGAATGTAGAATAAGATGAGTAAGTAGAGAAGGTTACCTCTATTTATAACCTCTTTCCAATTGATTGGATGAATGTGACAATCGATTGAAAGCTTTAATTTTTGATAGTTAGCCGTTTCAAGTAGTCGTTGTACCTAACTAGCTGTTGTGGTGTTCTCTAACTTTCAAATTTTTTAGTTTTCAGATAATCCAATCGACTGGATCATAATTCCAATCGACTGGCTGGCCCATTTTTCGCATGTTTGATTTTGGGCCTTTGCCTTTTCTGTTTGTACCCCTTCCTAGATTTATTCACACTCTTTTTTATAAAACACTTAGAAACTCATCTTTTTAGTTAGTGAACATAATTTATCGAGATGAGAAAAATTAAATGCACTATTTTAAAGGATTAATCGAAGTTTTCCAATCATTTTTACCGTAAAATAGTGTACCACCTCTATTATCAAGAGGCCTTGAAAAAACTTCCCTTAAAGGGAACACCAATGCATTATGGTGTGTCCTCTCTATATATCGTTGGATGTGAGAGTTGGTTATGTAGAACCTTGTTTTGCAGGTGACATACTTTTAACATGGACAACTAGTTTTCTTTTGATTATGAGAACTTTTGTTTAATGATGACAAGTCAAGCATAAACAGTTAAGCGGTTAAAGATGCAAACCAAAATATGGATTTGCTGGACTTGACTATCCGATGATGGAAACTAAAAATAAGTTATATCAAGACTCATCCCAAGTGAACTCAAGCAAGTCTCTACAGGAAGGAAAGTATCTGACAAAGTTTTAAAACACAAGAAAGTCTTTCCTTAACCATTCTGAGTGAAAACTATGTAATGCATAATGGAGTTTTCATAAAAGTACATGGCTAAATCACACACATACACACACACGAAAACATTTTTTAAACTGACTTTTTTCAAAGAAATACTTTCAAAAATGTCTTTCCAGATGACTTGGAAGCTGTCTGAAAAGATCTGGGCAAATTTTTTGTCTTTGCCAATCGATTGGAAGCTTATCCCCATTGATTGAGAAATTTCAAAAATATGTCATAATCCATTAAACCAACATCTTAATGTGGGGTAACGACTAGATATATTTTATTTCATTTTTTAAACTAGGTAATCAATTGTAAAGGAGCAAACCAATCGATTGGAACACTTTGCCAATCGATTGGCAAGTCATAAAATGCTTTTAAAACAATTTCCTTTTTTACCCAACCTCTAGCCTATAAATAGAGTTATCTTCCCTCATTTCAAAACATCCAGAACCGTGTTTCATACTTATCACTCTCTCTCTCTCTCTCTAAACTTTTCTTTTACTTTCTCTAACTAATATTTTAGCCGGAGTGCTTTTTTGAGAAAGTTCTTTTGTGAGTGAGGATAAGCTGTGATTATGGAAGGGTATATTTATAAGCTCACCAAATAAATTTTGTTTATATCTTGGTTGAACATTTTATTATATAAGGGATTGTTTGGGTTAGAAGCTAAACCCATAAAAATCTTTGTTTTGGGGATTGCGTGATCAAACCCTTGTTTAGGTTCGAAGGCTCAAGATGTGATAAAAGCCTTCATAGGTTCTTGTTTAGCCTGTGATAAAACCAAGGTTTAAGGTTAAAGCTTAGCCCGATATTAAAATATTGACAAGGTTTGAGATTAGATCGGTGGTAAAATCTTTGAGGTGATTGGTTAGCCCGTGGTAAAACCATGGTTTAAGGTTCGTGACCTCAGTCCGGTGTTAAAAGCCCGCAAAGTCTTGTTTTAAAGATTGAAAACTATTCACTCCAATATTCTCATGGAAAGGAGACTAAATGCTTCGATATACCGTTTAGAAGGAAGACTCACCGCTTCACTTCGATGTTTGGAAGGAAGACTCACTTCTTCACTCCGCTGTTTATCGTTTAGTTGGAAATCAACCTTAAACTTCCTTTTACTTGTATAAGGAGGTTTTGTGAGTATAACCTACTAAAAGCTCTCAAATTTATTGGATACTCTCAAGATCAATTCTTGGGGACATGACTAAGTCTTTTGTTGACTGAACTTGTATAACTCTTGGTGTTACTCTCTTCCCTTAACTCTTTACACAGATATTCTACATATTTATTTTCCGCTACTTAATATTAAAGTCATTGTTAAAATATTTTTAAACTTTAACATTAAACCGAAAAGATTTTCAAAACCATATTTTTTGGAACCACGCAATTCACCCCCCTCTTGTGTGGGAGATCATATGTTCAACAAGTGGCATAAGAGCCAAACTCGTGTTTAAGGACTAATCGTCTCAATAGGAAGTTGACTTCCGACAAGAGATCCTTTCTAAACACACCACCACTTTTCAATAATTGTATAGTTGATATTTGGCAAGTTAAGTTTAGAATGTTTCTACAAAGCATAAATCATGAATTGTGGGAAACAATAATCAATGGTCTATTTATATTTACTCATCAAATAAATGACGTTGTAGTAGATAAACTCGCTTCCCTTTGGACCAAAGAGGAAAGGAGAAAGTTTGAGATAGATTTTAAAACTAAAAGTTTTATAACAATGTCTCTAGATGACAATAAATTTTACTATGTTCATCATTGTCAAACTGTTAAGAAAATGTGGGATACTCTTGAAATGATATATGGAGTTTCTCCAAGTATCAAACAAGAGGAGATGAACACACAAGGCAATAAAGATACAAATCTTAAAATTCTTTCAAAATTTAGAAATATTGGAAAACTAACAAATATCTTTGAATTAAAAATTTGAAATTTAATCCAATCCTTAAATCGAAAGATGAGAGCCTTCATGATTTTCAAGAAAAAACCAAGAAGAAGGAAAGTATAGAGAAATTAAATGAGGTCAAAGATGAAGGAATGAAAATCAAAGAATCATCATTTTCACCATATTCGTATCATACAACTCTGGTGGAATCCTTCTTAGTAGTTGAACGATCTTCGGAAGATTCAACATCACACGAAGAAACCTCTTGTCCAAGAAATGGTAAAGAAGAAGAAGAAGAAGCTTCTTCAATATTTGAACGAAGAATAGGAGTAGAGACATCAATCTCGGAGAGAAATATACCTTTTTCCAACGAAGAAGATGATGTTCGCTTAAAGACAACCTAATTTTATGAAATAAAATAAAAAATGTCTATTTGGTAATCTTAATTTTACAAATTTATTTTAAAAATTAAAAATTAAAAAACTTGTTTGATAAATTTGTTTCTAAAACATGTTTTGTGAAATTAATAACATATTATATTTTACCTATATTTCATTTCTTTTCGTAATTAATTTTTTTTAACATATTGGCTTTCAATTTGAATGTAAATAAACAATTACATAGTTTTCAAAAATACAGTATCGAAGATATTATTTAAATGTAAAAACAAGAATTTAATTAAATAAAATTATATCAACCGCTAGATCAATATGATTTGAATTTCATAAAATAATTATAAAAATCAAAATTAAAAAAATTGCTGTCAAGTCTACATCGATATTATCCAATAATTATCACTTATTAAAAAATAATAAGCACATCAATTTTTTTAAACAAATAGAAAGAAGAAAGACTAAAACTATTTAAAAATAAAAGAAATAAAGATGGTACACTGACAGTGTAAATTATTTGTATACTCTCAATCAATGACAATTATATATTTCGTCAAATTAATATGTAAATTTTAAATTACTTATATAATTTAATACTTTAAAATATTTTAATTAAATGTATGCGTAATACTTTTTATACTTATAATGCACTACTATTAAACTTTTTAACAAAACTTAAATTAACATGTTATTTAACTTGATGTAGACCTACCTGCATTTTTAAAAAATTTCGACCGTGATGAATGATCTGGATATGAATCTACATAAAACTAGGTGTTCTGGACTGGGCCAGCGGCTCCCCTTGGTCGGGCAAACCCAACCCAATGGACTAAGAAGGCCTAACAAGGCCCACAATCATCCAGTGTCGAGCACATCCAAACCTCCCCCTCGTCGGGCACGGATTGGGCTGACACTGCCGAGCAGAGTCTTTGAGCATATGAGAGCACCCCTCTCCTCGACTGCCACGTTCTCCTCCTCGCGAGGACACATCATCTTGTAACTTCCCACCTCCAAAGGAATCGGTCCGCCCACCTTTTGGAGATCTCGGGACCGTTACCCCAGGGCGAAGACCACGTGCTGGTCTTCCCTACGCCACGTAAGAACTGACAGTCACCTGGATTGGGCCTGGAAATCTAGCATAGTGCAGGAGACCGTTGGCCCCACGCTGGGGCATTCTATAAATACCCTCTCATTTGAGAGGGTCAGGTTACATTCATTCTTACTCTCACACCTATATTCTGTACTTGCTTACTCCCGTTTCCTGAATCTGGCATCGGAGTACCTTGCAGGAACACCCCCGGCCGTTCCATCGCCACCGGAGTTGAAGATCTCATGACGTTGCTAGCCACTGTCCTACTTTCTGATCCAGGTTCGATCAGTGACGCCGTCTGTGGGAACAATTTCTTCCCTGTTTTCCTCACTGTAAAACCAAAGCAACCTCAACTTTCCTAACAACCATGGCCAGCACTCAGCCCGGGAACCAGACTTCGGACGCCACCCTTGCCCAGTTCGACAACGGCGATCCCCGCGAGAACATTGCGGTCGTCCACGTCGAAGAAGGCGACATAAGGGACGGGCAGACTTCCTCTCCTTTCTTAGACGACGCGGCGTACAACGCCGTGCAACAGGATAACTCACCGGTTGTCTATCAGCCAATTGGCGCGCCACCAAACGCCGATCCGGGCACGGTGGCCCTGTTCGCTTTGGTTAACCAGACCAACCAACTGATCGCCCAGCAGAATCTCAGGATCGAAGCGCTGGAGAGGGGGTGACCACGACGCTCTTCCCCGCGAAGACACCGTCACCCACCATCTCCCGGTCGTTCTCCTTCCCCGCTAAGGACACTCCCGGCAGACTCTCACAACCCATCCCTGCGACCAGCAGGACGCCGACCATGCTTGGAACGAACCCAGCCCGTGGTCACTCAGAAGCGCCCTCGCTCCCCTCCTCCGAAGGAGCCACGACTCTCCCCGACCAAAAAGAGGAGCAAAGCTGACGTCGAAAGGCCGAAGAACCGTTCCAGAAGCTTTCATCGATGATACGGCCCTGGTCGAGGCCATCACTCCCCGTCACGCTTTCCGGTCAAAAGTGATGAAGACGACCAGAGGACCTCTCTGTCCAGGGAGATTATGGACACCCCTATCCCTGTAGGCATGGAGAAGCCTCCACCGTTAGGGGCCTACAACGGCACGGACGACCCCGACGATCATGTCGAGAGCTTCGAAGCCATGCTTGACTATAGGAATGTCCGGGGAGCCATTAAGTGCAGGCTCTTCTCGACCACCCTCACGAAAGGTGCCATGACTTGGTACAAAAACCTTGCACCTGAATCTATCATGTCCTGGAAGCAACTGAAGGGACGTTTCACCAAACACTTTACTGCTTCTCGTCGACACCCGAAGACGGAAGCCTCACTGGAAATCATCTTCCAGGGGAAGAACGAATCTTTCAGAGACTACATTGAGAGATTCAACCGAGAGGCTGTCGAGGTCCACACGACCGACGACATGAAGAAGTTCCTAATCGTTCGAGGACTGCGCATCAGGACCGAGTTTGCCAAGTCTGTGGGCATCCATAGACCTCGCAACATGGAAGACCTCCTCCACTGAGCTCAATCATACATCGAGTTCGATGAGTCAGAAGCCGCCCAAATAGCCCTCGACTCACGATGTCGGGATGGCCCCCGCGGCCATAGAGATGAAGGCTCTCTTGCCCCCTAGCGCGGGGGAGAGAGAAGACGCGAAGGTCGTCCTAGGGACTCTCGCAAACCGAGGGGTCCGGCTGGCCGGTTCATGGAATAGATGCCGCTCAACACTCCCCGCGAGCGAATCCTCTCCGAGTGCGCCAACTCAGAGTTTCAGAAAAGGGGTGTCCGCTTTCCCAGACCGACAACCCCCAAATCAAACACAGACAGATCCAAGTATTGCAGGTTCCACCGGAGCCATGGACATGTCACAGAAGATTGCGTCCACCTCAAGGACGCAATAGAGACCCTAATCAAGGAAGGGCACCTAAAGAAGTAGGCCAAGAGGAACGACACTCCTCGGTCAGATGCCCGAGACGCTCAAAGCGTCGAGGAGATAACACCTTCTTCCGTGGAAATTCGACTGCAAGTCGCCCTCAGCGTCACTCGACCCGAGGACTTTTACGTCCCCGAGGGAATCGAGGACCCCGAGGCAGTTCGCAGCATGTGGCCGAACTTCCCCCTGAAGACCCCGTCACTGCCCGAAGCACATGGGAGAACTTCCCCACGGTGATGGTCATATCCGAGGGAGGCTTCGAGAAGTGTGAGAGTAAGAGTTGTCTCTGCAAGTCATCTCTATGTTTTGATGATAACAATGCGTATTTGTGAAAGAACTATTTTATGTTCTAACGTATGTTGTGTGCAGATCATAATCATAGAAGATATCAGATCCAACAAGCACCAGCCAGATGTGTGTAAATGATCATATGCGAAGTTACTATGTGTAACACAAGTCGCAAGAAGCAAGTATGCTTATGTATCTGATCATGATCAGTCAGATCCAAGGATGCCGATATTGCTGTTGCAATGCTCTTGTGGATGCTCTCTGAAAGTGGTTATGATTCTGAAGATAGTGAAGCTTCTAAAGAGATAATCTTCTAGAGAACCAAAGTACTGAAGATTCTCATGACTTGAAGTTCTGAAGGCTGAAGGCTCTGAAGACCAAGTTCAGAAAGACTCTGAAGACTTATGTGTTCTGAAGGTTATGGTTCTAAAAGGCCAAGTACTGAAGACTCTGAAGATGAATTCCTAATGGACAAGTTCTGAAGATTTTGAAGACTTGAAGCAGTGAAGATAACGGGTTTCAAGACAAGTGTTGAAGTTCTGAAGGCAGATTCCTAATGGACAACTTCATAAGACTGGAGAATTGAAGATTCAGAAGACCCAGTTATAAAGTCTCTACTCGTGCTTTAATTAATTACCATCAGAAGCCTCTGAAGATTTAAAGACAAATGTTACCATTGTCAATGACTGTACACAGTACCCAAAAAGATATATCCCGTCACTTCTTCTACAGTAAAAAGAAGATGTGTCAGTACAACTTTTATCATTGCACAACGACTCTTTTCAAACAGCCAAGAGTAATTCAAACGGCTATATTTTACTGGGCTATTTAAAGAAAGGAGTAATCGCTTCTGAAGGTGTCGATGACCATACAATTGTAAGTCGATTGTGGTGTCGATCATGAATCAATTTCTAAGTCGCTGTGGAATCAAAGTGATGATAGTCACAACGTTCAGTTATCGTTGTTTCACTTAAACATTCAAAACTATCACCATTAACACACGACCATTGTTGTTGAAGCTCAAAGATCATTATTCAACACAACAACAATCAATTGAAACAGAAGTTGTTGATGAAGAAGACAACATTGCAAATCAGTCAAGTCATACCTTCTCGTCTGAGCTACATTGAAGATCTGAAGCAAGGAGTTGTTGCTCGAAGCTTGCTCTACAAAGAAGACGAAGAAGAAGAAGATCTACAAGATGTCATCAAATGTCAAATCAACATACATCTTTGTAGTATCTGAAGAAAGCAAGTAGCTGTTGCTCAAATCTTGCTTGAACACTTGTGTGTTCTTATGTACCTAAACTTAGGAGTTATCTACTTGTTAAGAAGCATCTTTGTAATCTCCTAATTAACTAATTCTATGTGAATTAGGATTCCTCGAGTGGCCAGTATGACCGGAGACTTGAGAATACAATGGCTTGGTATCATTGTGGAAATCCTGAAATATGGTCAGTAAACGTTATATTCGTTAAGTCAAATCCCTGAACGTTTAGCTGTGAAATCCTGATAGTAGATCTTGCGAGATTGGAACCTATTAGGTCAATGTTTGTTATATTCATTAAGTTGAATCCCTGAATAGTTCATTGTGTGTTAGTCACAGTTGCGATTGTGCAGGTTGTTAGTCACCGGCGTTAGCCCGTGCATCTGTAATCGAGATTGATTATAGTGGATTAAGTCCTTGTGTTCAAGGTGAAATCACCTCGGAAGGGTGGACTGGATTAGCTTGAGAGTTGCTCAGGTGAACCAGGATATATCGTGTGTTCTTTACTCTTGTTATGCTTTAAGTTATTGTTTATGTTTCTGCATTAATTATCAGAACCTTACATAAGCAAGTCAGAAACTTGCAACCCAACTCTGATAAGCTTCCGCATTGCAAGTCTAATTAAAGCATAGTTACTTCAGATTCACCTTGACGCTTATGCTTCATGTGTTGCACAATCTGAATAACGCTTCGCAAGTCAGAATCACTCAACATAACTCTGATATTCTCTTAAGCGCATTAAAGATAAGAGGCTAAAATTTTTTAAGAGTGAAAACACAATTCAAACCTCTCTTTCTTGTGTCTTTCTTGCACCTTCAATTGGTATCAGAGCTCTGGTTCTGTTATTGATGGATATCAAACACTTAACAGTGTCAGAAAAAGATCCAGATGCGATGTGTAGAAGTACTCTGGGTGAGATTTCAATCCACTTACAATTCTATAACAGTTCAGAAGATGATCGTGTACAAAATTGTAATCAATCGGATTACTTGGACAAGTCACTGATTCTGGAAGTTTTGCAGTTGTCAATAACTGAATCTTCCTCACTAAAGCCTTGAAGAAGATTGAAGAATCAGCTGATAAGATAGATTCATTAGACAAGTAGTAGTATATGTTGAACACTTATCTTAGAAGATACGTTTAGATAAACAACGTATTTGCTCAAGATTGAATCATCAGAAAACAAGAAATCTTGTTTGCTGAAGTTTATTTCTTTATGAGTTTTTGAGATGTTTTCAAGAAACGGATTAGGTCCACCCTTGACTTTCTCGTTTAAAGCTCATTAAGAACTTCTCCATGTAAAGAATATAGATTGTTGTTCTATGATTTTGAACTTCAGAATGGAGCCTGCAGAAGAAGCCAGAAAACTGAAGAATTCAAACTCTTAGAAGTGATTCAACATCTGAATCTTAACTGATCAAGCAGTTAAAAGATTCAACGAAGAACTGAATATTGTTTTCTTGAAAAGCTTTGCAGAAAACTGAAAAGAATATTCAGAAAGAAGAAATTGAATAATTCATCAAGAATTTGATTAAGAATGAATTCTGAGTCTTGATTGAATTAACACAGTTAATTGAGTTCTGACCAACTGTGATTGGTCAGATCACTATCTGATAATTCTCTCAGAACTTCATAAATCCGAAATCAGAAGATGCTCAACTAGATGCAAAGACTGAAGTCATCTACTTGAAGCCAAAAGGATTTAAGCTACTGATGTCTTTCAGAATAAAGAAATCAGTGGACATTCTTTTGAGAAGCAGATATGTTATTAATCCTTTAATGGATTAACTCTAAACAAGTTAAATCAGCATTGCAAGAACAAGAAGTGTCTTGCAAACTATGTCTCGTGTTACACACGTGTTTGATGATAATTGCTTCTGAACAAGCTATGCATCTGTTCGAAGAAAAAAAGTCAGAAGATGTTATGAGATGACAATCAATTCTCTCCAACACATAACCTCTCAGCGGTTTATGTTTAAGTTGTGAAATTAATGACCTTCTGAAAACAAGGAAACTTGAGGGAAGTTAGTCGTTCTGATTTTTAAGATCTGAGTCTCTGATTGGTTACTCTCAGAAGTCAGTTGAATAAATCAGAACAAGAAAAAGGAAAGGATCATCTTAAGAAAAGATTAAGCCTAGCTCTCAGAACTAGAGATCAGAGTCAGGAGACACAAATATTCTTCAATGCCAGAATACAGAGAATTTCTGAAGAATGTAGAATTAGCAAAATTTTCGATAATTCACTCTGAAGGAAGCAGAAGCTGAAAGATGATAATCAGAAGCTCAGAGTCAGAATGGAAGCACTCAGATAAATACCTTCCGTAAAGATCTTAGTATTTTTAAGGTACGTTTTTCTCCTCATTTATGACTTATCAGAATTTCATGATAAATTTACTTGAACAAATCACAACATTTTATTGTAAATTAAAGTGCAACATTTATCATAATTCTGTTACATTAAATTTCATAAGAATAGGTTAGAAATTTATTTAGAGATTCCTATGTATTTCCCTGTATGCGTCCGCTTATAACTGATAAATAGTTAGATAGAATCATTCTAGAAAATAAGCTTATCTCCATCATGTCAATCACTCTGTGTCGGACACTTCCTGCAGCTCATAAGTATACTTTAACAAGTATTCTTATTTGATCTGACAACTATCTCTTAGAGCCTATTGTCATACCCCAAATTTTGACCACTAAGATTTCCCATCATTGTGCAAATCATCATCACAATATGGATGTACCATCATGTCTCATCAGTCTCCCCAAAGATGGGTGAACATCCACTACTATCAAATTTATGGCTTTCAGCCCTCTCAGAGCTTTTAGACAAAGGATCAATCAAGAAATGACATGATCTTCAACTTGTCTAGCCTCTCAAATATCCACAAGGGATCAAGAGGACTCCCACTTCAAGGATTAAGCACAAGGCTGCTCCCTTCCAGGTGGATCAAGCCTCAAGATCGTCAGTGTCACCAAATTAGGGTTTGGTCGACCAGGGCCTCCAGATGGAAATTTTCCTCTGGGCATGAGCCAATGCTTCAAAGCATATCCTAAAATACTCCATGGAACCTCATGGGCCCAAGCATCAAGTCAATTTGACCTCAGGGGATGCATACATCAAAAATCAGGAATTAGGATTTCTTGACCTAATTCACCCCTAAGTTGACTTTTGGGATAAATCATGAGCCAAGACCTCAAGACATGATTTGAGGGTCTCCATCATACCACATTGATCCATTTACAACAAGGGATTGATCCAAGAAGCTTGAGCTATAACAACCCAATTCCCACCGTGAACAAATAATACATAATTAAATCAGAGTAAATAAAAATTTATTTTTCCGACAGAAACAAGGATGCCACAATTAAGGAAAGAAATCACATTCCCTGCTCATAAATTTTTGATACATAACACTAAATGGAATCACCTCAAAGGGAAACTTTTTCCATATAAAAGGAAAGTTCAATTATGGAATAAAGCGGAAAGATCCATAACTGCCTTGTTTTATAAAATAAATAATTTTAGAACATCAAAACACTTATACAAAGTTAATACAAAATAGATTCAACAATTGTATACACACACACACACACACACACACACACATATATATATATATATATATATATATATATATATATATATCGAAAGCGTCCCCGACTCCCGTGTTACGTATCAGAGCAGACAGACCGACAAAGGACGGAGGACTAATCTTCACAAAAGCCTCTAAGACACAAATCTGCAATTGCCTCATAGAGCAACAAACCACAGCAGAAGGGTGAGAAATAGCAACTAAATCAAGATTGCATAATAATATGCAATCACATAAAAATTCACATGCATAGTTATTCTCACCACAAGCATCACATACTAATACATATTGCATGCCACAAATACATAACATATATCACTTATACCCACATAATCACATATTCGCACATAAGGCATACCAACGTTATAACATATGAAAACACACCACCACATCACATAGCACATGTCTATACATAACACATATCATCCATAACCAATGCATTTATTACATATGCACATCAATTCACCAATCCAATCATAAATCTCAACACATACTCAATCAATTCACAATTTCCACACATAATCAATCCATTCATTATTTTCCACACATAATCAATCCATTCATGATTTTCCATACATAATCAATCCATTCATGATTTTCCACACATAATCAATCCATTCATGATTCATGCAAATGCAAAGAGACCGACACAACGACTCTATGCAAATGCGGTACCATCCATCCATCATTCTCATCATTAGTTCACTCAGGAACTATTGGAATCATCGCTTGTTACTTAGAGTAACTCCCCGTCGGGAAAACGATGTTCCCCGTCGCTTTAGGTCCCCTTTGTATAAGGCACACGACATTTATGGATCGTTTTAGGTCCTCTTTGTATAAGGCACACGATCCGATCGCTTTAGGTCCTCTTTGTATAAGGCACACGATCGTCTATAATCATCGCTTTAGGTCCTCTTTGTATAAGGCACACGATATTATAGCGGATTCCCTCTGGAACTGATTCGTCGCTCACACCCCACAAGGGCACACGACATCACAAGATGCATATCATGATGCTTGGCATACAAAGACTCATGACAATCAGATGCATCTTCACAAACCAACAATATGAATCATCTCAATCAACAATAATCATGGTGTGCAATCAAGCCCAAAACAATGCATTTATTTGCCATAAGACCACGAACCATCATCACAACATTCACATCACATGCATTCACATCATATAACAGCACACAAGCTACACGTTATATATCAAAGGCATGTTGCATAATAACACATCAATTACACACAATTATAACAGTAAAAGTCGACAAAACGACACATTTTCAAATGGCCGACATAATTAAATCGGTCAACAATATCAAAACTATTGTAATAAGAAAGAACAGCTCAATAGCTTTCCAACGATACCAAGAATGTTCAAAACGGATAATCGGAACACAAGTTATGGAATCAAAAAGAAATGGAATCGCGAAAAGACAAAGTTCTGCACTCTCACTGGCCATACGCGTAATGCCCTGAGCCATACGCGTATTACCTTGCTCACTTGCCCATCCATACGCGTATTGCCCAAAGTGATACGCGTATGGGCAGAGACTGATTTTTCCCCAAAAGTTCCACTAAAAATCCAATACGCGTATTGCATCACTCCATACGCGTATTGCCCACTCCCATACGCGTAATTCCTACATTCCTTCCTTGCCATACGCGTATTGCCCAACCCAATACGCGTATTGCCTTGCCTGATACGCGTATAGGTAGCAAAAACCCAGAATTTTTCCTGCATAACTTTTCCTGCGAAAATCATCCAATTTCCTCTCCAAATCTCATCTAAACACTTCCAATTCACAATATATCAGCCCAAACATGTCCCCACATAATCAACAAGTATTCTACGCAGTTTATATCGAGTTTCGACTGTGAACACATCGATTTCTAACAATTATTCATCAATTTATCAATGATAAAAAGTTGTGAAACAACCAAAACAATTACACAAACAACACATATACATACACAAGCAAGACATAATTGAAACTTCTCACCCTTACCCGATTAATCGCGCTTGAAACGGATGAATTCTCGATTTCCCTCTTTCTCCTCTTCTCTCTTTCTTTCTTCTCCTTTTCTTTCTTTTCTTTTCCCTTTCTTTCTCTTCTTTTCCCTTTCTTTTCTCTCATTTTCTCTCCACTTTCTATTTTATGAAAAATAACCTAGCAAAAAGACCAAAATACCCCTACTCTCAAATATCTCGCAAACGCTCTCAAAACGCGATAAAACATAATAACGATGAAATATATTTCGGGAAATAAAAGTTGGAAAGAAATTATAATTTATTGCAAATATTTTACCTATCAGGGAAATTAACCAATTAACTCAATTAGCAGGTAAAAATACAATAATTTCACACATTTCACAAAATTCACATAAATGAAATAAATAAATACAATTAAACAAATCGGGGCGTTACAACTCTCTCCCACTTAGACATTTTCGTCCTCGAAAATATAACCGATACGAACAACTTCGGATACGACTCTCGCATCCGACTAACCAACCAACATGCCAACCAAAGACACACCACGAATAACACAACTGACAAACCACCTTGCTAACCGCAACTACGACCACGACCCGACAACGACGATAACTACAACGACAAAATGCAAAGCCCATACAATGCACTTGACGACCAACTCACGACTCAAGAATACCCAAGTTACGAACACACAGGTAACACTCCCCTAATTCCCCACACGGGAATTAGCTACCCGCACTCGAACCATCACGATGGAAACGAGGCAACAACACAAACAAGAACACAAGGTTCCACAACCCAACATCGCTTCAACAACCTCTACGTGACCACCAAACCAACATCCTTGTCACACAACCATAATATAACAATGCTAAGATTCACCAATCAAACATATAACCAAAACATCCATATACCTAGTAGCCCAAGAATAATATTTAAACCTTCCATCTAACACTTCCATTCGGAACGTCCAACGGTCTCATTACTCTTACATGTTCCTAATGTTCAACCTATGAATTCTTACAAGTCCCACACGCATAAACAAAATGTGCCACATCACGCTTCCGCTGCGCACTCTGATTATTCGTAACCATCAAAGCTACCAATCTCACATCCAAAGTCTAACTCTTTCTCATATTCGCCAAAAATCACTGTTCACTTTAATATACCCAACCTCACACTCTACTGTGTTATCTCTCACACCAGACACAAGTCTCGGAACTGCTCAAATCATTTTAACTCCCTGACCATCAAAACAGACATGCATAAAAACTTTCGACTTAACTCATCAGGCACAACAATAGCTTTTCCCAAAGGATAATCTAAGCCAAATCCATAACTTGTCACGAATTCCAACCATCCTCGTTGTCTCATACTCTATTCCTTCAGACCAAACAAGTACTCAATATTCTTGTGATTACTAAACACTTCGAACCTAGAACCATAAGGATAATACCTCCAATTATTCCAACACAATACAACCGCAACCAAATCCAAATCCAGAATAGTATAGATCCTTTTATAAATCCTCAATTGTCGTAAAGCATAAGCTACGACCTTACCCTATTGCATTAACACACTGACTAAACTCATCAAAGACGCATCCAAATACCTCAGAAATGGTTTATCAGGACCACGCAGAATCAAAATTGGAGCCGTAGACAACTTCTACTTCAGCTCACCAAAACTCACTCACAACGAACATCTAAAACAAACGACTC
Source organism: Lathyrus tuberosus (assembly GCA_022829125.1). Classification (NCBI taxonomy): domain Eukaryota; kingdom Viridiplantae; phylum Streptophyta; class Magnoliopsida; order Fabales; family Fabaceae; genus Lathyrus; species Lathyrus tuberosus. The sequence continues at coordinate 2,734,420 of JALAZF010000092.1, read as the reverse complement.
ACCCTTTGCAAGTCAACTGAGATACCAGAAGTACGAATTTAGCAAAGTCTTCCCTAGCCTGCCGTAACAACCAACTAAGCCCAAAAATTCCTAATCTCCTTAACCGACTCCGGAGTCTCTCATTGTAGAACTACATCTACTCCCGATGGATCCATTAACTATACTCTCATCCGAAATAACATTTCCAAGAAAACTAACCTTTTTCAACCCAAATTCTCACTTGAATAACTTAGCATAAAACTTCGTCTCTCTTCAACGCTTGTAATTCAAATCTCAAACACTCTACCTGTTCTTCCTCTAAGTTTATAACAGATCCAAATATCCTCAATCAAAGCCATTACGAACTTATCCAAATAAATATGGAATATACGATTCCTCTACTCCACAAACATTACAGACGCATTGCTAACTCCAAATAACATCACTGCCCATTGTAATGCCCAACCAAATTCCAAAAGATATAAATTCTTAAAGCTTTTGCAAAATTTTTCAATGGGTAACTGGTTACTCCCATAATTCACCACTCTTATCAAACATTTCAAACAATTGTGATTTCACTCAAACTCAACCAAACCATTCTAGTTATCTATTCATAAAAGTGGACACTTATTCTCAATTGCTACCTTATTCAATTGTCAGTAATCCATACACAATTTCTTTGCTTAACAGACCAAATTCCGTAAATCCCCACACATAGCAACAACCAACCAGAAAGAACTCTCATATACTACATCCACACCTAAGGGTTTCCTCAAGATTTCCATTAATGTCCTAAAACTCCAAAGACTCCAAACCTCACCAGAACTCTAAGTTTTGCTTTCCATAGTCTCAATACCATCATACACATCATGCTTGTTATTCTGTTCAATCATCCATCCTTCTTGTCCCTAACACGGCTGGAGCTCTCTCAGACGACACACTTGGTCTCACAAATCCCTTTCCCAGTAAATCTTCCAACCGCTCTTTCAATCTGAGTTTCACTTCCTAAAAGTTCTTCTTCTTACTTAGCAGATCCAAACCTCAAATCTTCCCCTTCGCCAAATTTGAGTTCACACTCTACTCTCTGAGAACGACCATTAACGATACCCAATCGTCCTCTCTCAATGACTTCCCAACTGGACCAACATACCAAAACCCCTAATCCGTCTCATCTTCCGATATAAGAATCTTCATCGACTCGACAAAACAATCTGTAATCATTTTCTTAATTCTAAACAATTCATCCACACACTATCAAGGTTGGAAAGACACGCCTATTCTATCCAACATAATTCCCATCTGTTATCAACAAGAGATTAAGGGTGATCAGTTCCTCAATTTGTCAATAGACAGTCGACAATCATGATGGGGCATAAACCGCCTTTGCCAAACTATAATAGTATTCCTTACATCCTATGCACAACACTACCTAAGGCACAAATCCATAGTTGACATAAACCTTACCTCCGCTCTCCCTCCAGAATCTGGAACCACACTGTCCAAACAACACTTACAATCTTGCAACCTACGACACACAACCGAAGCAACTTGGAGAAGTTCCAGCTTCTCCCCTACTTATCTCAATCTCACACCTGAAGACAAAGGATTAGAAAACCAGAAAGCACTGACAGTGTTTCACACACATATCACATACTAAGGGACAAACAACACCGACAGTATTCAACTGTCACACCAACTGACTCAACAACTTGGCCGGACGGACCGACCTGCTTTGATACCACTATTGTAACAACCCAATTCCCATCGCGAATAAATAATACATAATTAAATCAGAGTAAATAAAAATTTATTTTTCCGACAGAAACAAGGATGCCAAAATTAAGGAAAGAAATCGCATTCCCTGCTCATAAATTTTTGATACATAACACTAAATGGAATCACCTCAAAGGGAAACTTTTTCCATATAAAAGGAAAATTCAATTATGGAATAAAGCGGAAAGATCCATAACTGCCTTGTTTTATAAAATAAATCATTTTAAAACATCAAAACACTTATACAAAGTTAACACAAAATAGATTCAACAATTGTATACATACATATATATATATATATATATATATATATATATATATATATATATATATATATATATATATATATATATATATATATATATAACGAAAGCGTCCCTGACTCTCGTGTTACGTATCAGAGCAGACAGACCGACAAAGGACGGAGGACTAATCTTCACAAAAGCCTCAAAGACACAAATCTGCAATTGCCTCATAGAGCAACAAACCACATCAGAAGGGTGAGAAATAACAGATAAATCAAGATTGCATAATATTATGCAATCACATAAAAATTCACATGCATAGTTATTCTCACCACAAGCATCACATACTAATACATATTGCATGCCACAAATACATAACATATATCACTTATACCCACATAATCACATATTCACACATAAGGCATACCAACGTTATAACATATGAAAACACACCACCACATCACATAGCACATGTCTATACATAACACATATCATCCATAACCAATGCATTTATCACATATGCACATCAATTCACCAATCCAATCATAAATCTCAACACATACTCAATCAATTCACAATTTCCACACATAATCAATCCATTCATGATTTTCAATACATAATCAATCCATTCATGATTTTCCATACATAATCAATCCATTCATGATTTTCCACACATAATCAATCCATTCATGATTCATGCAAATGCAAAGAGACTGACACAACGACTCTATGCAAATGCGGTACCATCCATCCATCATTCTCATCATTAGTTCACTCAGGAACTATTGGAATCATCGCTTGTTACTTAGTGTAGCTCCCCGTCGGGCAAACGATGTTCCCCGTCGCTTTAGGTCCTCTTTGTATAAGGCACACGACGTTTATGGATCGCTTTAGGTCCTATTTATATAAGGCACACGATCCGATCACTTTAGGTCCTCTTTGTATAAGGCACACTATAACACCCCCAATCTCATACCCCCAATAAATAAAGCGATAAATAAAATTCAAAATTTTATCAGAGTATATTGAAAAATTCACGGCATAGACTGAGGGGTCACATCAATTGAAACAAACATACAACAACCTGCTCAAATAGATATGCAACAATTCAGGTAGCACATAACCAAGGAACTTAGTTCCTAACACCCACAATTCAGATACAGAATTAAAGCGGAAAATCTGTAACTGAAACTCATATATATACATCATAAAAGGTTTGTCTGCCATATACAACATCATACATGTACAATCCAAAAGATACATATACATGATACAAAATAATCACACTCGATCTCCCCGACTACCCGGTGCTACATATCAGAGCCGACCGACAAAAGAATGAAGACCTAAGCTTCACAAAAAGACCTCCAGCATCTAATCTGCAATGCCTCATAGAGCATTAAAAACAGCAGAAGGGTGAGAAACACAATCATAATATAATTGCGTACAATTATATATAACACCAAAATACACATATAAAATATTCTCACCACAACTTATACCAGAATTCCATCACAAAACGACACAGTGTATATTTCATATATCCATCACCAAGGCATATCAACCATGCACACTACAAATATCACCAACATATATTCATATATTAACTCATCAATTTCATCCACAATTCCACACACAATCAACCCATTCATGATTTATCCAAATGCACAGAGACCGACACAACGACTCTATGCAATGCATATGTGGTACCATCCATCCTTCATCTCAACACTAGTTCACTCAAGAACTATTGGAATCATCGCTTGTTACTTAGGATTACTCATGTAAGACCCCGTCGGGCAAACGATGTTCCCCGTCGCTTTAGGTCCTCTTATTTTTTTAAGGCACATGACATTTATGGATCGCTTTAGGTCCTCTTTGTATAAGGCACACGATCCGATCGCTTTAGGTCCTCTTTGTATAAGGCACACGATCGTCTATAATCATCGCTTTAGGTCCTCTTATTTTTTTAAGGCACACGATGTTATAGCGGATTCCCTCTGGAATCGATTCGTCGCTCACACCCACTAGGGCACACGACATCACAAGAATGCATATCATGATGCTTGGCATACAATGACTCATGACATTCAAATGAACACATATACACATCCATAATCATGCATATATCATCAAATACAACACATGGCATTTACTAGCCCTTAGGTCACAAACCATCATCACAACATCTTATCACATGCATTTCCATCACACAACAACACACAAGTCATACAACATTCATATCAACAGCATATTGCATAATACACATCAACTACACACACTTACAATGGTACAAGTTGACAAAACGACGCCATTCCCATTCTCGACATAATTAAATCGGCCACTAGTATAAAAACCAATATTATAAGAAGAACATGTTAAAAGCTTTCCAATGCACCAAACCACGCCTCAAACCGACTCACGGATCAAAAGTTATAAAGAAAACAACTTGGGAAAAGCTGTCATGTTCGCAGTGCGAAGCTCCTAGCGAGTCCTTCGCTTCCTTATTCGCAGTGCGAATGTCCCAGCGAACCATGGCAGAAAGGAAAATAGCCTAAAAATTCCTAACGTTCGCAGTGCGAACTACCAGCGAACCTTCGCTTCCCCATTCGCAGTGCGAGTCTCCCAGCGAACAGTGGCAGAAAGAAAAACAACACAAAACAACACAAAGTTTGTAGTGCGAGTCTCTGGCGAATGCTCGCCCTCACCTTCGCAGTGCGAATAGCCAGCGAATGCTCGCTTTCCCCTTCGCTAGGGGATTCGTAGTGCGAACCTGCGAATTCACAAAACCCAGCAGCGCTGTTACACAACCTAAAATCCTATTTTCCCCACCAAAACACTTCCAAACCAACACATAGCAATCAAAACATAACCCAATCATGGTAACTAGTATTCTACAACATTTACACCGATTTCCAACCGCGGAAACATCGATTTCTACTCGTTTATCTCATTCCGACCTATATTTGAAAACCAATCAAACTTCCACACAAACATACATAATCATACACAAACATAGTATAATCGAGTTTCGCACCCTTACCCGATTAAATCGCGTTTGAAAAGTCGGTTGAATCGGTTCCCAAATCCACAAGTTTTCCTCTCTTTTCTTCTTTCTCTTCTCTTTACTTCTTTCTCTTTTTCTTCTCTATTTTCTCTCTTTCTATTTCTATTCATATGGAAAATATAATATCTACCCAAACAAAAGACCAAAATACCCCTACACTCAAATATCTCGCAAACGCTCCCAAAACGCGATAAAACATATTCACGACGAAAATTAATATATTTTCAAATAAAAGTCAGAAATAAAATAATATAATAATAAAATAATCAAAACGACTCAATTAAATAAAAATAACTAAAACTGGGGCGTTACAACTCTCCCCCACTTAGAAATTTTCGTCCTCGAAAATATTACCTGAGACAAACAACTCTGGATACGACTCCCGCATCCGACTCTCCAACTCCCAAGTCAAATTGCCCTCAGCAGCGCCTCCCCGCGCTACTTTCACAAGTGCAATATCCTTGCCCCTTAACCGCTTCAACTCGCGATCCAAAATCCTCACTGGTAACGCCTCAACCGTAAGGTTCTCCCTTACCTCAACCTCGTGCATCGGAATCACATGCGACGGATCTGGAACATACTTCCGAAGCTGTGAAACATGGAACACATCTGCAAATTCGACAGACTCGGCGGCAACGCCACCCTATAAGCCACAACACCAACTCTCGCGGATATCTGGTAAGGACCAATAAACCGAGAAGTAAGCTTCTTCGACTTCAATGCACGACCAACACCCATCACCGGCGTAACTCTCAAAAATACATGACCACCCTCTTGAAACTCGAGATCTTCCCTCCTTCGATCATGATAACTCTTTTGCCTACTCTGAGAAGCCTTCATTTTCTCACGAATAAGTTTCACCTTGTCCGTAGTTTGTTGCACTAACTCCGGGCCAACCACCACACTCTCACCAGATTCGTGCCAACACAACGGTGTTCGACATCTTCGTCCATATAACGCTTCAAAAGGTGCCATTCTAATACTCGAATGGAAACTGTTATTATACGTGAATTCAATCAACGCAAGATAAATATCCCAAGCACCACCTTGCTCAAGAACACAAGCTCTCAACAAGTCTTCCAACGACTGAATAGTTCTCTCGATCTGACCATCCGTCTGAAGATGATAAGCCGAACTCAATCTCAATTTAGATCCTAAAGCCTTTTGTAAACTTTCCTATAATCTCGAGGTAAACCTCGGATCTCGATCCGACACAATACTCAACGAAACACCATGTAATTTCACAATCACACTGATATAAATCTCAGCTAGCCTCTCCAAAGAAAAACTGATGTCAATCGGAATGAAATGCGCCGATTTAGTCAGTCTGTCCACAACCACCCAAATAGCATTATGTCCCCTTAGTGTATTCGGCAACCCTGTTACAAAATCCATAGAAATGCTATCCCAATTCCACTCAGGAATATCCAACGGTACCAACAAACCACTAGGCTTTTGATGTTCCACTTTCGACTTCTGACACGTCAAACATGAATACACAAACTGAGCCACATCTCCCTTTAATCCAGACCACCAGAAAATCTTCATCAAATCTTGGTACATCTTATTAGCTCCCGGATGTATACTCAAACTACTCCGGTGTCCTTCCTCCAAAATCATCCTTTTCAAGTCCGAATCATCAGGGATACAAATTCTACCACAGAATCTCAAAACACCATTATCATCCACTCTAAAATCACCATTCGCATCTTTTTCTCCAACCAACATCAAATCCACAAATTTCACATCCAATTTATGTTTCTCGCTAACAGTCAACAGAAAATCATTAGTAACCTTCAACATAACAAGCCTCACACTGTCAGACGTCAATTCACACACCAAACTCAAATCTCTAAATGATTCCAAAAGTTCCCACTCTTTAACCATTAAAGCAGACATATGCAACGATTTCTGACTCAACGCATCGGCTACCACATTAGCTTTACCAGGATGGTAATTCAAGCCAAAGTCGTAGTCCTTCAAAAATTCTAACCATCTACGTTGCCTCATATTAAACTCTTTCTGATCAAACAAGTATTTCAAACTTTTATGATCACTAAAGACTTCGAATCTTGCACCGTAGAGATAATGCCTCCAAATTTTCAACACAAAAACCACAACCGCTAACTCAAGACCGTGAATAGGATAATTTTTCTCATGCACCCTCAATTGCCTCGAAGCATAAGCTACAACCTTACCTTCTTGCATCAACACTCCACCTAGCCCAATTAAAGAGGCATCATAATACACCACAAACGGTTCAGTAGGATTCGGCAAGATCAAAATCGGAGCTGTCGTCAATCTTCTTTTCAGTTCACTAAAACTTTTCTCGCACTGAATATCCCAAATGAACGCTTGACCTTTACAAGTCAATTGGGTCAATGGAAGTGCCAGCTTAGAAAAACCTTCAATGAATCTCCGATAATAACCAGCTAAACCCAAAAAGCTTCTAATTTCAGTAACAGATCTTGGAGCCTCCCATTGTAGAACTTCTTCTACTTTAGATGGATCCACAGCAATACCATTACCTGAAATCACATGACCAAGAAAACTCACTTCCGACAACCAAAACTCACACTTTGACAACTTGGCAAAAAGTCTCTTCTCATTTAAAATTTGCAACACAACACGCAAATGCTCCGCATGCTCCTCCTGGGACTTAGAATAAATTAAGATATCATTAATAAACACAACAACAAAACGATCCAAATGCTCGTGGAAAATACGATTCATGTACTCCATGAACACACCTGGTGCATTAGAAACCCCGAACGGCATCACAGAATATTCATAATGACCGTAACGTGTCCTAAAAGCCGTCTTCTGAATATCTTCCTCTTTCACCCTAATCTGATGATAACCCGACCTCAAGTCAATCTTACTAAACACACAAGCACCTACCAACTGGTCCATCAGATCATCAATTCTCGGAAGAGGATACTTATTCTTAATCGTCACTTTATTCAACTGGAGATAATCAATACACAATCGCATACTTCCATCTTTCTTTTTCACCAATAAAACTGGAGCACCCCAAGGCGACACACTTGGCCTCACAAACCTCTTTTCCAACAATTCGCTCAATTGCTTCTTTAACTCAACCAACTCAGATGCCGACATTCGATATGGTGCCATCGATACAGGTCTAGTACCAGGAACTAGATCTATAGAAAACTCCACCTCTCTCTCTGGCGGCACATCTGAAATATCCTCAGGAAACACTTCCGGAAAATCACACACAACAGGAAACACATCAAGTGAAACTTGACTATCCACAGTCAACGATGCAAACAACCTGAACAACTGAGCTTCATCCGCCAAAAGTTTCTTCAACTCTTTGGTAGATAAGAAACTCGAGTCCTCGTCTTCCTCAAGAGAAGGAAATCTTACTAGCTTATGATAACAATCAATATGAACCCGATTGAATTGCAACCAATTCATACCCAGAACCACATTTAAACCCTTCAACGGAAAACACACCAAATCCATCTCAAAATCTTTACCATAAATGGTCAAAGGACAACTTAAACAAACCAAAGAAGTAGTTACTGACCCCATTGCTGGAGTATCAATAACCATCTCACCACCCATCGAAGACAACACAAGATTCAAACGCTTGGCGTACTCAGACGAAATAAACGAATGAGTCGCTCCAGTATCAATAATAGCAACTAAAGGCGTACTATTAATAAAATAAGTACCTCTGATCAGACGGTCTGCACTTGTAGTCTGGGTTCCCGCCAAGGCAAAAACTTTCCCACCAGCTAGAGCCTGCTTCGGTTTTGGACACTTCGTACTAACATGTCCAACTTCCCCACAGTTGAAACACTTCACCACATTCCTTTTACAATCAGCTGCAATATGTCCTAAACCTCCACAATTGGAACACTTTCTCATATCTTTCCTACATTCGAACTGACGATGTCCTAGGTCACCACACCTAAAACATCTCAGAGGATTAGACATACCTCCTCCACTTGGCCTTCTCTCAAAATTACCCCTTTGTTTACCCTTATCAACTGGTGTTACATAAGGACCACTACGAAACGGTTGTTTCCCTTTCCTTTCGTTCACACTCTTATAGTGAGTAGAACGAGCCTTACTATCTTCCTCAAAAATCCTACAACAATCCACCAAATCAGAAAACCTCTGAATCCTTTGATAACTGATTGCCTGCTTTATCTCAGGACGTAATCCGTTCTCAAACTTCACACACTTAGAAAACTCCGCAGTCGCTTCAGCATAATGTGGATAAAACTGCACAAGCTCCACAAACTTAGCAGTGTAATCAACAATAGACATATTACCTTGTTTCAACTCCAAGAACTCAATCTCCTTCTTTCCCCTTACGTCCTCAGGAAAATACTTCCTCAGAAACTCAATGCTAAACACAGCCCAAGTGATCTCCTCCTCTGCAGCTTCCAACACATGACGTGTACTAACCCACCAATCATCAGCTTCTTCCAGCAACATGTGAGTTCCCAGTCTCACCTTCTGATCCTCAGCACAATCCATCACTCAGAAGATTCTTTCAATCTCCTTAAGCCAAATCTGAGCACCATCTGGATCATATCTTCCTTTGAAGACAGGCTGTTTGTTCTTCCTGAACTCATCATTACCAGCAGCAATAAGTGTACCCTGCACAGCCCGAGCCATAGCTTGCATCGCAGCAGCTAAAGCAGCGTCATTCCTACCAGCTATATTCTGTTTATTTCCAATAACAGCAACTATGGTTAAACAAACAGCTCACCCAACCACAAACACCGACAAGGACTGACACAAACTGACACAGACTGGCTCTGATACCATTTAATGTAACACCCCCAATAAATAAAGCGATAAATAAAATTCAAAATTTTATCAGAGTATATTGAAAAATTCACGGCATAGACCGAGGGGTCACATCAATTGAAACAAACATACAACAACCTGCTCAAATAGATATGCAACAATTCAGGTAGCACATAACCAAGGAACTTAGTTCCTAACACCCACAATTCAGATACAGAATTAAAGCAGAAAATCTGTAACTGAAACTCATATATATATACATCATAAAAGGTTTGTCTGCCATATACAACATCATACATGTACAATCCAAAAGATACATATACATGATACAAAATAATCACACTCGATCTCCCCGACTACCCGGTGCTACATATCAGAGCCGACTAACAAAAGAATGAAGACCTAAGCTTCACAAAAAGACCTCCAACATCTAATCTGCAATGCCTCATAGAGCATTAAAAACAGCAGAAGGGTGAGAAACACAATCATAATATAATTGCGTACAATTATATATAACACCAAAATACACATATAAAATATTCTCACCATAACTTATACCAGAATTCAATCACAAAACGACACAGTGTATATTTCATATATCCATCACCAAGGCATATCAGCCATGCACGCTACAAATATCACCAACATATATTCATATATTAACTCATCAATTTCATCCACAATTCCACACACAATCAATCCATTCATGATTTATGCAAATGCACAGAGACCGACACAACGACTCTATGCAATGCATATGCGGTACCATCCATCATTCATCTCAACACTAGTTCACTCAGGAACTATTGGAATCATCGCTTGTTACTTAGGATTACTCATGTAACACCCCGTCGGGAAAACGATGTTCCCCATCGCTTTAGGTCCTCTTATTTTTTTAAGGCACATGACGTTTATGGAACGCTTTAGGTCCTCTTTGTATAAGGCACACGATCCGATCGCTTTAGGTCCTCTTTGTATAAGGCACACGATCGTCTATAATCATCGCTTTAGGTCCTCTTATTTTTTTAAGGCACACGATGTTATAGCGGATTCCCTCTGGAATCGATTCGTCGCTCACACCCACTAGGGCACACGACATCACAAGAATGCATATCATGATGCTTGGCATACAATGACTCATGACATTCAAATGCACACATATACACATCCATAGTAATGCATATATCATCAAATACAACACATGGCATTTACTAGCCCTTAGGTCACAAACTATCATCACAACATCTTATCACATGCATTTCCATCACACAACAGCACACAAGTCATACAACATTCATATCAACAACATATTGCATAATACACATCAACCACACACACTTACAATGGTACAAGTTGAAAAAACGACACCATTCCCATTCCCGACATAATTAAATTGGCCACTAGTCTAAAAACCAATATTATAAGAAGAACATGTTAAAAGCTTTCCAACACACCAAACCACGCCTCAAACCGACTCACGGATCAAAAGTTATAAAGAAAACAAATTGGGAAAAGCTGTCATGTTCACAGTGCGAAGCTCCTAGCGAGTCCTTCGCTTCCTCATTCGCAGTGCGAATGTCCCAGCGAACCATGGCAGAAAGGAAAATAGCCTAAAAATTCCTAACGTTCGCAGTGCGAACTACCAGCGAACCTTCGCTTCCCCATTCGTAGTGCGAGTCTCCCAGCGAACAGTGGCAGAAAGAAAAACAACACAAAACAACACAAAGTTCGTAGTGCGAGTCTCTGGCGAATGCTCGCCCTCACCTTCGCAGTGCGAATAGCCAGCGAATGCTCGCTTTCCTCTTCGCTAGGGGATTTGCAGTGCGAACCTGCGAATTCACAAAACCCAGCAGCGTTGTTACACAACCTAAAATCCTATTTTCCCCACCAAAACACTTCCAAACCAACACATAGCAATCAAAACATAACCCAATCATGGTAACTAGTATTCTACAACATTTACACTGATTTCCAACCGCGAAAACATCGATTTCTACTCGTTTATCTCATTCCGACCTATATTTGAAAACCAATAAAACTTCCACACAAACATACATAATCATACACAAACATAGTATAATCGAGTTTCACACCCTTACCTGATTAAATCGCGTTTGAAAAGTCGGTTGAATCGGTTCCCAAATCCACAAGTTTTCCTCTCTTTTCTTCTTTCTCTTCTCTTTCCTTCTTTCTCTTTTTCTTCTCTATTTTCTCTCTTTCTATTTCTATTCATATGGAAAATATAATATCTACCCAAACAAAAGACCAAAATACCCCTACACTCAAATATCTCGCAAACGCTCCCAAAACGCGATAAAACATATTCACGACGAAAAATAATATATTTTCAAATAAAAGTCAGAAATAAAATAATATAATAATAAAATAATCAAAACGACTCAATTAAATAAAAATAACTAAAACTGGGGCGTTACACACACGATCGTCTATAATCATCGCTTTAGGTCCTATTTGAATAAGGCACACGATGTTATAGCGGATTCCCTCTGGAACCGATTCATCGCTCACACCCCACAAGGGCACACGACATCAAAAGATGCATATCATGATGCTTGTCATACAAAGACTCATGACAATCAGATGCATCTTCACAAACTAACAATATGAATCATCTCAATCAACAATAATCATGTTGTGCAATCAAGCCCAAAACAATGCATTTATTTGCCATAAGACCATGAACCGTCATCACAACATTTCATCACATGCATTCACATCATATAACATCACACAAGCTACACGTTATATATCAAAGGCATGTTGCATAATAACACATCAATTACACACAATTATAACAGTAAAAGTCAACAAAACAACACATTTCCAAATTCCCGACATAATTAAATCGGTCAACAATCTCAAAACTATTATAATAAGAAAGAACAGCTCAATAGCTTTCCAACGATACCAAGAATGTTCAAAACGGATAATCGGAACACAAGTTATGGAATAAAAAAGAAATGGAATCGCGAAAAGACAAAGTTCTGCACTCTCACTGGCCATACGCGTAATGCCCTGAGCCATACGCGTATTGCCTTGCTCACTCGCCCATCCATACGCGTATTTCCCAAAGTGATACGCGTATGGGCAGAGACTGATTTTTCCCCAAAAGTTGCACTAAAAATCCAATACGCGTATTGCATCACTCCATACGCGTATTGCCCACTCCCATACGCGTAATGCCTACATTCCTTCCTTGCCATACGCGTATTGCCCAACCCAATACGCGTATTGCCTTGCCTGATACGCGTATAGGTAGCAAAAACCCATAATTTTTCCTGCATAATTTTTCCTGCGAAAATCATCCAATTTCCTCTCCAAATCTCATCTAAACACTTCCAATTCACAATATATCAGCCCAAACATGTCCCCACATAATCAACAAGTATTCTACGCAGTTTATATCGAGTTTCGACTGTGAACACATCGATTTCTAACAATTATTCATCAATTTATCAATAATAAAAAGTTGTGAAACAACCAAAACAATTACACAAACAACACATATACATACACAAGCAAGACATAATTGAAACCTCTCACTCTTACCCGATTAATCACGCTTGAAACGGATGAATTCTCGATTTCCCTCTTTCTCCTCTTCTCTCTTTCTTTCTTCTCCTTTTCTTTCTCTTCTTTTCCCTTTCTTTCTCTTCTTTTCCCTTTCTTTTCTCTCTTTTTCTCTCCACTTTCTATTTTATGAAAAATAACCCAGCAAAAAGACGAAAATACCCCTACTCTCAAATATCTCGCAAGCGCTCTTAAAATGCGATAAAACATAATAACGATGAAATATATTTCGGGAAATAAAAGTTGGAAAGAAATTATAATTTATTGCAAATATCTTACCTATCAGGGAAATTAACCAATTAACTCAATTAGCAGGTAAAAATACAATAATTTCACACATTTCACAAAATTCACATAAATGAAATAAATAAATACAATTAAACAAATCGGGGCGTTACATGAGCAACAAGTCATAATTTCATCAGAGCCACAATTAGGGTTTCGCGAGAAAAGTCAACTGTAGCTTTGACTTTTGACCAGGACATGCTCCCAAACCCTAGGACATTGATCAATATACCCTATAACACCCATGGAACATGTCCATCAAGTTTGATTTAGGTCAAAGACATGATTTCCTAAAGGATTGCACAGTTTGGAATTCATCTGATAAAAAGTCAACTGTGCACAAAAGTCAACTTTGACTTTTTGAGATTTTTCATAAAAATGGTTTTTTAACCCTAAAATGATGTTAATGTATGATTGGAATCATCATTCATCAAGAAAAATCAAGAAAAGTGGGATAACTTGTAAAAGGGGTAACCATAAAAACTTAGAAAATTTTCTAAGTTATGAAATAAAGTGGCAAGGGTACCAACTTTGGAGGATCATAACTCCTAAACCACAAAGCCATTTTTCCCCATCCAAAGCTTGATTTGTAGATCTCATTACCCTCTACAAAAGCTTAAAACTGACCTCCCTCCAAATTCATCATGTATTTTGAGTTATGGAATGATCAAAATCACTAAAAACATGAAAATACAACTTTTCCAACACTTAGAAAAATTCTGGGCAAGGCAGATTTTGTTGAAACACCAAAACTTGTGAGATCTTTTCACATAGTTGCAAGCTGAATCAAGTCCAAAGATAAACATCAATGTTGTTGCATATGTTTCTAAGAATCCAAAAAGCTTACCAACATGAATTGATTCAACTTGAGCCAAGAGAAATCCATTCCCAAAGTCATGCTGCTTCAAGTTGTTTTGGAAAAATCAGTTTGCATGTTTGCTTGCCACACACGATTTCTGAACCAAAACTGAGGATCATTGTGCCACATGTACTCAAACCAATCACAATGCAACTGATCCAACTGATAAAGCTGAGTCAAAAAGCCAAGGGATATTCCAACTTGAGATTAATGCATTTTGGCACATTATGCCTTGAATTCAAAGGCATTTATGTGAAATAGGGCACTTTCAACAAAGCCACTCTACTCAGTCAAGTTCTCTGATTAAACTACAATAAAAACATCTGAAGAATGTGAATTTGGTCAAGGCATAGCCCTGCTCTTGGGAGGGGCTAGGTTGCCTTGCATGAGAAGAAATGCCACCAAGCCAAAGCCTTTGAATGTGATCTGATCCAGCAGCCATTCACTATTCCTCCAAGACAAGAATTGATCACCTATAAATAGAGGTTCCAATGGATCATTCAACTCACACCAAAGCCAGTTATAGCACTGCTTTCTGTCACTCTCTCTTAAGTGCCAAATTTCTTTGTTTTTGAGTAACCACTATCGGGTTTTGAGTTGCAGCCACAATCAATCCATTCCAATTGCTCAAACACATCACATATGATGTATTTGAGGTGTCCAAACACTTAAACACCAATTGTAACAATCCTAGCTCAAAATCATCCTTCAACCAAGCCATTATGCTTCAATTATGCAGTTGAAGTGCTCCAGCTTGATCCAAAGACTTTCAAAGTGTTCCAAAGCTTGCAACACACTCCACAACATCCATTGAAGCTGTAGGGATCATTAAATTACATCTGGAACACCATCTGTGCAAAGTTCCATTTCAGCTTGCATCAAGGTAAGCCTCAAACTCCAACTTCATGATCCATGCATATTTCCTCGCATGATATTTTTGCCAATTGATTGCCATCATATGTTGAGTATTTCCCCTCAAAAAATTTGATCATAGCACTCATAATCATGTCTGCTCGATTGCTTTTGCAAAATTAGGGTTCATACGGCCACAATGATATAATTTGCTATACACTGAAAATAAATAAAATTGGGTATTGCCATCTTCTTCCTTGTGAAAAAACGCATGAGTTTGGTGTTTGAATCATGTCAAATGGTTGAAAAACGAAGGAGATGGAAGGCTTCATGCACGAGCTGGAGGAAGAAGATGGCCATGGCGCCATTCTTCAGGTTTTCCAACCAAGGTCTCTATATATTTATCATTTTCCATACTATATTTGAATTGGCATTGCGCCCCAGTGGTTGATCAGCTGGTTTGTGTGTGTTGGCAAGCGAGAGGTCTGGGGTTCGAATCCCCCTCGCCCCAGATCTCTTTTTTATCACGTTTTCCTATTTTCTTATTTTCATATTATTTTTGTTAATAATTTGAAAAATTAATTTCTCACTCAATTTTAATTATTTTTTATTGGTTCTTTTTGTAAAAAATCACAAAAATGTTGAAATAATTTATTCCACAAAAAAATTAAATTAAATTATTTATTTAATATAATTAGTATTTTTGTGAATAAATTCCTTTTTAATTATTTTTTAAACATTTTAAAAATGAATATTTACTTTGAAAATCAAAACCAAATGAGTTTTAATATCTCTTGTGATTAAAAACTCATTTTCCAAACCTTAAACAAAAATCACAAGTGGTTTATTCAAACGTATTTGGCATTTTGTTTGATTTTCTTTAAATATTTACTTTTAAAGAATAACAAATTAGGGTTTATTTGATTTTCACCCTCATCAAACAATTTCAAACACTCTTGGGCCTCTAATAGAGTGTAAGACCCAACCCCCTTTTAACCAAAACAATTTTGGGCCTCAGATATTGTATAAGTCCCTCTGCGTTAAAAGAAAATCTCGGCGCGATCGCCAATTCAAAAATCAAACCCTTGGGCCTCTCCTCGAGCTATAAGACCCATTCAAATCTTTTGGGCCTCTAATAGAGTGTAAGACTCAATCCTTTGTAAATACAAAACTTTTCTTGGGCCTCAAATATTGTATAAGTCCCGTTGTATTTCAAAAAATCTCGGCGCGATCGCCAATTCAAAAACCAATCATTTGGGCCTACCTTCGTGTTATAAGCCCCATTCTTTTTTTAAAAGAAAATTTCTTGGGCCTCTTGAGAGAGTGTAAGACTCATCCCTTTGTACAGAAAAACCTTTCTTGGGCCTCAGTCACTTGTATAAGTCCCTGTACAAATTCAAAACCACAGTGCAATCACTGATAAAACCTTGGGCCTCTCCTTGAGCTGTAAGCCCCAACATTTCTTTCAAAGAACTTTCTCTTTTGATTTTGAAATATACTGTTATTTTCAATTTCTCTTTGTTGAACAACTAACAATACAACATGGAAGCTCTACAACCGAGTAAGTGTTTATACGCTTTCATTTACCGCTTTCACATATATATATATATAACTGTACTGTGGGTCTATTTCACTGTAAGTCTTCTTTCATAAACTCATATCGACTGTGTAATAATAGTATAGATATTTAGAGTTTCCCCGGCAACTACGTCTAGCACTAAGCCTTGTTGATCACTCCTTAATAGACTAAACTAGATCCCCATAGGACTACCAGATACAGTCTTCCCTCCTCTTGGGGTTAAACAATATGGAGATGTGAAAGGCAGATTCTTTTTGAACCCTTTCTCAGACTGTCACCCGTAGACATTGTCAAAGAAACTCTAACTCCCCAGAGATGATCTTTTCTCCGTGAATGGTATCTCTTGAGTTTCTTCCAAATTCTCGAACTTTCCTGGCTTGATCCATTCTCGGTGAATGGCATGTCTTGAACTTTCCTGGAATTGATGTTTGAAGAGAGAGACATACCATCACTACTGACAGAGGCATTGATCTAAAAGGATTTTAAGATGTTTGTATATATTGAACCTTTTAGCATATGCAGGTATCCATTCCAATTTTGAAAATGAATTCCAAGATGAAAATCTTGATTAGCATTCACTGGATTTGGTCATTTTTCATGGATGATTTATAAGAGATCATCGTTGCCATGAAAGGTTCTTGGAGTAATTCTTGGAAGAGTTTTAGAATTCTAAGAAGATTGTGAACAAATGATAGTGAAGAATTAGAGGAATAAGCTATGTCTTTAAATAGACAGTAGGAGAGACTAAAGTCAATGGGTTAGTAACTAAGAGTGACTTGACCAGGTGGATTTATTACTACCTAGACACTAGAGTAGGTATGAATAATGTGAAAACCAGGGACCAACACAAAATATAATAGTCTTTTAATCTAGGGAAAACCAGAGGATCACGCATACAATTTTTCTAATTAATTTTTGATAGGAGTCAAAGATTTGCAATAAGTGTATTTGTATGAGTGGCGTTTGAAAACATTAATTCAGAGTGGAGGCGGAGAGACATATTTCCTAGTTTCAAGAAAGATTATCTCTCATATCTAATTGGTGTACAAACATAGAGATAAGCCTATAGATTTTTACTATTTTCAACACGAAATGAATCTAATTTGTCAGTATATGATCACGCCTGGTTAGTAGCTGTGGGAAAGACTAGGTGATAGGCTATTATGGACAAGGTAGCACGCTTTCCAAATTCGTACTTAAATACATGAACAGTTGTCACTCATATGCGTACTTCAAGGAGATTTGAAGGAGCTGAGGAATTCTTTGAGTATAGAAGTAGGATTTTTCATATGTGAGACTGCTGAGGATGGGTTTTCCTATATGATATGACTCAAGAGTAATATTGTTTGATGAGATGACATAATTTAACATCATCATTTTCAAGACTGACTGAAATAGGTTGATAGGTGTAGCGCAAATTTTTGCGTGGTTGCGAAGCACTATCGCTTTTGGGGTACTACAACTCGATTCATTTTCTATCCTATTGAAGTTGATGAAGGAAGGGAAATAGATGTCTCTAATTAACCCTGCTTGCAAACTGTGTTTGAACAGATGATTGTTGGTTTATAGATGCTACAAAGATTGTGGGTCTCTCTTAGGTTATTTTGTGAAAAAAGAAGTGCCTGGGTGATTGGTGGGGGTTTAAGACTGATGTTTTTCGATTGATGTATGGAGGTACGGGATTTGGGTTTTGGATTAGTGTGCTCGCTAAGATTTTTCTTGCAATCTTATGCCTACGTATTCCCGTTTACCGAAACAGGGAAATCAGAGCGATCGTAGTTCCCCCTATTCTATGGGAGGAAACGGTGTTTTGGTGTCTTGTTCGAAGCTCAAGACGTGAAGCTAAAGGTGCTTTGTATCTTGTTTAAAGCCCAAGATATGAAGCTAAAGAGTCTATTTGTATCTTGTTCAAAGCCCAAGATGTGAAGCTAAAAGGGTGTTAACTTTAGAGAGAACTTGTCATCTCTAAAGAGGGGTATGTTTGTCATAACTGTTTTATAAAGGAGAATTACTTTAACCGGGATATGTGAAACCGACAATGCCATAATTTCCTTTATAGGGGCTTTTCAACCTAGAGGAGAAGACTTTAACTCAGTGTAGAGCAATGCTATATTTCCTTAGGAATTTCTCATGCTAAAAGACGGACAGTGGCGTGGATGTAAAGAATCCAGAGGCTTGCCGCTTACAGCAATTAGATGGGGGAAAAGGAGTTGTTGATGTTTGTATACTGTGAACGAGGCACTACCTTGATGCTAAAAGGTTGATTGACTCAACCGGGATTTCCTTATACAAAGCCTAAGAGGAGGCTAGTGGCCCAACAAGAGGGTGTTTTTATGTGTCTTGTACGAAGCCCGAGATAGAGGCTAAAAGGGTTGACTCAACAGGAGAATCTTTTATATGTGTCTTGCACGAAGCCCAAGACGGAGGCTAAAGGTTGGACTCAAGAAGAGAGTCTTTTATACTCAACAAGAGAGTGTTTTGTATCTCGTACAAAGCCCAAGATGGAAGCTGAAAGGTTTGACTTAACAAGAGAGTATTTTATACTCAACAAGAGAGTGTTTTGTATCTCGTACAAAGCCCGAGATGGAGGCTCAAAGGTTAGCTCCGCTGGGGAGAATCATTGTACAAAGCCCAAGAGGAGGCTATGGTAACTGTTTCAGTTGAGTGACAGGTCCAATATGTTGGTTAAAAGAGAAAATAAGTTCTTATGAAGATTAGAGGTAAGGTTGTGCTTTTGGCACTGATCGGAGGATCAGGGTTATTTCCTGTTCTTTAAGGAAATGGAAAATCCAAAGGGTATTGAGACTGTCCGAGTCTGTGGGTGTTTTCCCTATCTTTGAAAGGGGCTTGAGAATATCTTTGAGACTCAAGGGTTTTAGACTATCCAAGTATAGAGTTTTATCTTTTGTACTATGCTTAGAGAGACAGTATTTGGATCTAGACTCGTTGAAAGACTGTTTTATTAAGATGACTACTTTCTGTTCGTATACCTCTAGTAGGTCGTCGGGACAATTTGTACGAAGCCCAAGAGGAGGCTGGAAACTTTTAAGAAGCCGAGGGATAATTTGTACGAAGCCCAAGAGGAGGCTCTATTCCCGAAGGAAGAATCCTTATACGAAGCCTAAGAAGAGGCTGTGAAAACTTCTAAGAAGCCGACGGGTCCTTATACGACACCCAAGAGGAGGCGGGGATGCTTTTAGGAAGCCTGTGGGTCCCCAAACCCCGAGAAGTTCAAGACATGCCATTCACTGAGAATGGATCAAGCCAGGAAAGTTAGAGAATTTGGAAGAAACTTAAGAGATGCCATTCACTGAGAAAAGATCATCTCTAGGGAGTTAGAGTTTCTTTGACAATGTCTACGGGTGACAGTCTGAGAAAGGGTTCAAAAAGAATCTGCCTTTCACATCTCCATATTGTTTAACCCCAAGAGGAGGGAAGACTGTATCTGGTAGTCCTATGGGGATCTAGTTTAGTCTATTCAGGAGTGATCAACAGGGCTTAGTGCTAGACGTAGTTGCCGGGGAAACTCTAAATATCTATACTATTATTACACAGTCGATATGAGTTTATGAAAGAAGACTTACAGTGAAACAACCCCACAGTATAGTTATATATATATATATGAAAGCGGTAAATGAAAGCGTATAAACACTTACTCGGTTGTAGAGCTTCCATGCTGTATTGTTTGTTGTTCAACAAAGAGAAATTGAAAACAAGAGTATATTTCAAAATCAAAGGAGAAAGTGCTTTGAAAGAAATGTTGGGGCTTACAGCTCAAGGAGAGGCCCAAGGTTTTATCAGTGATTGCACTATGGTTTTGAATTTGTACAGGGACTTATACAAGTGACTGAGACCCAAGAAAGGTTTTTCTGTACAAAGGGATGGGTCTTACACTCTCTCAAGAAACCCAAGAAATTTTCTTTTAAAAAAAGAATGAGGCTTATAACACGAGGGTAGGCCCAAATGATTAGTTTTTGAATTGGCGATCGCGCCGAGGTTTTTTTAAATACAACGGGACTTATACAATATTTGAGGCCCAAGAAAAGTTTTGTATTTACAAAGGATTGGGTCTTACACTCTATTAGAGGCCCAAAAGATTTGAATGGGTCTTATAGCTCGAGGAGAGGCCCAAGGGTTTGATTTTTGAACTGGCGATCGCGCCGAGATTTTCTTTTAACGCAGAGGGACTTATACAATATCTGAGGCCCAAAATTGTTTTGGTTAAAAGGGGGTTGTGTCTTACACTCTATTAGAGGCCCAAGAGTGTTTGAAATTGTTTGATGAGGGTGAAAATCAAAGAAACCCTAATTTGTTATTCTTTAAAAGTAAATATTTAAAGAAAATCAAACAAAATACCAAATAAGTTTGAATAAACCACTTGTGATTTTTGTTTAAGGTTTGGAAAATGAGGTTTTAATCACAAGAGATATTAAAACTCATTTGGTTTTGATTTTCAAAGTAAATATTCATTTTTAAAATGTTTAAAAAACAATTAAAAAGGAATTTATTACAAAAATACTAATTATATTAAATAAATAATATAAATTTAATTCTTTTGTGGAATAAAATATTTCAACATTTTTGTGATTTTTTGCAAAAAGAACCAGTCAAAAATAATTAAAATTGAGTGAGAAATTAATTTTTCAAATTATTAACAAAAATAATATGAAAAATAAGAAAATAGGAAAAAGTGATAAAAAAGAGGGCTGGGGCGAGGGGGATTCGAACCCCAAACCTCTCGCTTGCCAACACACACAAACCAGCTGATCAACCACTGGGGCGCAATGCCAATTCAAATATAGTATGGCAAATGATAAATATATAGAAAACTTGGTTGGAAAACCTGAAGAATGGCGCCATGGCCATCTTCTTCCTCCAGCTCGTGCATGAAGCCCTCCATCTCCTTCGTTTCTCAACCATTTGACATGATTCAAACACCAAACTCATGCGTTTTTTCACAAGAAAAAAGATGGCAATACCCAATTTTATTTATTTTCAGTGTATAGCAAATTATATCATTGTGGTCGTATGAACCCTAATTTTGCAAAAGCAATCGAGCAGACATGATTATGAGTGCTATGATCAAATTTTTTGAGGGGAAATACTCAGCATATGATGGCAATCAATTGGCAAAAATATCATGCGAGGAAATATGCATGGATCATGAAGTTGGAGTTTGAGGCTTACCTTGATGCAAGCTGAAATGGAACCTTGCACAGATGGTGTTCCAGATGTGATTTGATGATCCCTACAGCTTCAATGGATGTTGTGGAGTGTGTTGCAAGCTTTGGAACACTTTGAAAGTCTTTGGATCAAGCTGGTGCACTTCAACTGCATAATTGAAGCATAATGGCCTGGTTGAAGGATGATTTTGAGCTAGGATTGTTACAGTTGGTGTTTAAGTGTTTGGACACCTCAAATACATCATATGTGATATGTTTGAGCAATTGGAATGGATTGATTGTGGCTGCAACTCAAAACCCGATAGTGGTTGCTCAAAAACAAAGAAATTTGGCACTTAAGAGAGAGTGACAGAAAGCAGTGCTATAACTGGCTTTGGTGTGAGTTGAATGATCCATTGGAACCTCTATTTATAGGTGACCAATTCTTGTCTTGGAGGAATAGTGAATGGCTGCTGGATCAGATCACATTCAAAGGCTTTGGCTTGGTGGCATTTCTTCTCATGCAAGGCAATCTAGCCCCTCCCAAGAGCAGGGCTATGCCTTGACCAAATTCACATTCTTCAGATGTTTTTATTGTTGTTTAATCAGAGAACTTGACTGAGTATAGTGGCTTTGTTGAAAGTGCCCTATTTCACATAAATGCCTTTGAATTCAAGGCATAATGTGCCAAAATGCATTAATCTCAAGTTGGAAGATCCCTTGGCTTTTTGACTCAGCTTTATCAGTTGGATCAGTTGCATTGTGATTGGTTTGAGTACATGTGGCACAATGATCCTCAGTTTTGGTTTAGAAATCGTGTGTGGCAAGCAAACATGCAAACTGATTTTTCCAAAACAGCTTGCAGCAGCATGACTTTGGGCATGGATTTCTCTTGGCTCAAGTTGAATCAATTCATGTTGGTAAGCTTTTTGGATTCTTTGAAACATATGCAACAACATTGATGTTTATCTTTGGACTTGATTCAGCTTGCAACTATGTGAAAAGATCTCACAAGTTTTGGTGTTTCAACAAAATCTGCCTTGCCCAGAAGTGTTGGAAAAGTTGTATTTTCATGTTTTTAGTGATTTTGATCATTCCATAACTCAAAATCCATGATGAATTTGGAGGGAGGTCAGTTTTAAGCTTTTGTAGAGGGTAATGAGATCTACAAATCAAGCTTTGGATGGGGAAAAATGGCTTTGTGGTTTAGGAGTTATGATCCTCCAAAGTTGGTACCCTTGCCACTTTATTTCATAACTTAGAAAATTTTCTAAGTTTTTATGGTTACCCCTTTTACAAATTATCCAACTTTTCTTGATTTTTCTTGATGAATGATGATTATAATCATACATTAACATCATTTTAGGGTTAAAAAACCATTTTTATGAAAAATCTCAAAAAGTCAAAGTTGACTTTTGTGCACAGTTGACTTTTTATTAGATGAATTCCAAACTGTGCAATCCTTTAGGAAATCATGTCCTTGACCTAAATCAAACTTGATGGACATGTTCCATGGGTTTTATAGGATATATTGATCAATGTCCTAGGGTTTGGGAGCATGTCCTGGTCAAAATTCAAAGCTACAGTTGACTTTTCTCGCGAAACCCTAATTGTGGCTATGATGAAATTGAGACTTGTTGCTTAAGCTTCTTGGATCAATCCCTTGTTGTAAATGGATCAATGTGGTATTTTGGAGACCCTCAAATCATGTCTTGAGGTCTTGGCTCATGATTTATCCCAAAAGTCAACTTAGGGGTGAATTAGGTCAAAAAACCCTAATTCCTGATTTTTGATGTATGCATCCCCTGAGGTCAAATTGACTTGATGCTTGGGCCCATGAGGTTCCATGGAGTATTTTAGGATATGCTTTGAAGCATTGGCTCATGCCCAGAGGAAAATTTCCATCTGGAGGCCCTGGTCGACCAAACCCTAATTTGGTGACACTGGCGATCTTGAGGCTTGATCCACCTGGAAGAGAGCAGCCTTGTGCTTAATCCTTGAAGTGGGAGTCCTCTTGATCCCTTGTGGATATTTGAGAGGCTAGAAAAGTTGAAGATCATGTCATTTCTTGATTGATCCTTTGTCTAAAAGCTCTGAGAGGGCTGGAAACCCTAAATTTGATAGTAGTGGATGCTCACCCATCTTTGGGGAGACTGATGAGACATGATGGTACATCCATATTATGATGATGATTTGCACAATGATGGGAAATCTTAGTGGTCAAAATTTGGGGTATGACAGATGCCCCTATTTAATCTTCTTGGACCCGAAGGTGTGAATGACGAAGGTATTCGGGCATTTAGGGTGCAAGAAGATTAAATATCGGAATACCTGAAATTTTGATGGTGGTTATGAATGCTAGTGTACGCATTCATCTTCTTTTGCTAAGCAATGATGATTAGAAAAGGTAAAAACTTCCCCTCGATCCTGGTTTCCTACCAAGGAACTGGTCTCAGTTTTTGAAGTAAACTTCCCCTCGATCCTGGTTTCCTACCAAGGATCTGGTCTTAGTTTCTGAAATAAACTTCCCCTCGATCCTGGTTTCCTACCAAGGAATTGGTCTTAGTTTCTGATATAAACTTCCCCTCGATCCTGGTTTCCTACCAAGGATCTGGTCTTAGTTTCTTTTGTTAATAAACTTTCTTGACAAGGGACGCTATTCGTAGCGGTTTTCCTCAAACTTCTCGCCGAGTTTTCCTGGGGAGATGCCATTTGATGGAAAAAAATTTGATGTCAGACTTGCTGGGGAACCCATCTGTCTGAATTGTAGAGGTGTACAAACTTCTCTGTTTGGAGATGCCATTTGTTGACTCTATCTGGGGAAACCGAGTCTCTTGAGAGACTGCTTTCACGCTTGGGGATATTGCATCATACTTTTCTCGGGATCTTCCCGGAGAAACGCCATATGATGTGATCGAATTTTGAGGTGCTGATGAGCTTTTCATCAGCGGTTTTTTTTTCGGAGAAAAACTGCTGTATTGCCGAATCTCTACTTAAGAGGCTTCCTCTGGGGATTTTCCTTAATCCGGGAAAGCAAAAATATCATCTTCAATGGCGAAGAGTGACATCGGTTAGAGGTTCTCTGGTTTTTCAGAGGTTCAAGTTATCAAAGTGGTCAAGGGCTAACTCTGATCCAGAAATAAACTGGAGGAGAGAGATAGTTCCGACGCGACATTTCCTGACGAGGAAAGAACTTGACAACTCGATTGAGAGAACTTTTATCACTAGGGGACAAGACTGACTGGAGTGATAGTGGTGTAATATGAATGCAAATGCAAATCAATAATGCATGATGTATGTATGTATATGCTGACAAAACTGACGCGACATACAAACTAACAGATGAACGCGACTGGATACTCGGTCTCAGCTGGGGACGAAGAAGTACCGCTGGTTCAAGATAGCAATTATGCCTTGCTTAGGAGAGATAGTCCCTGCGGGGAAAACCGTTAGTCGGGCTTAGGAGGTAAGAACTCTGCCGGGGATGTCAGATGAAACATGGTATCTGACACGGTTGATTCTTTATTCAGGCGCACTGGTTTAGAAGGAGTACTTTGATTCTGCATTTTGAAGCTCGCTTACTTCTGGAGAAGCGATCGATGTTCTTTCGATGTTCAACAGTCAAAAGAAATTGCCATCTTTATTTTAAAAGCAAAAAAATTTTATCAAGTAAATTCATTTTTGTTTTACTTCAAGAATCGTTAATCATACTAAAATGTCGTTCTATAAAGCTAAAACAAATAAGAATTGCAAACAAAAGCACAAGGGCTCAAATTTTATTGATAGGATGGAAATCAGCCAAACGCGTGATTCCATAGAGTATATACAAAGTTAGAAAATGGTAATTTACAGGGAAAAGGGCTACATTGAAACATAACGACCACTATCCTTCTACCAACTTTGAATTTGGGACATCCTGAGCTTCTGTCGAAGATGACCTTGACTGGAGTTTTCCTCCGATGGATGGCATTACTGCTGAGGAGTTGAACTAATCAGATGTAGTTACTTGCTATTATCCCTAACTTTTGCCTGGATTGTACTTTGAGATTTCCAACCCACCGGGATGATTTTTGATCCTGTCTCTAATTTTTACCTGGACTGCCCTTTCGGTTTTTCAATCCACCGAGACGTTTTTTTTTGTTTTTTTATTTAGGCGAAGTATTTCTTGACTACATCAACATTTGTGGGGTAGGCAAACTCCTCTCCGTCCATGGTTGCAAGTCTCAAGGCGCTGCCTGAGAAAGCTTTCTTGACCACATAGGGGCCGTCATAATTCGGAGTCCATTTTCCCCGAGAATCTGTGAGAAATGATTGTATCTTTTTTAGCACGAGGTCTCCTTTTCTAAAGACGCGAGGTCGGACCTTTTTGTCGAACACCTTCTTCATTCTTTGCTGATACAATTGACAGTAGCATAGTGCCGTGATTCGCTTCTCTTCGATCAGATTCAGTTTGTCGTGTCGACTTTGACATCATTCAGCTTCAGTAAGCTTAGCTTCCATCAATACCCGGATTGATGGGATCTCTACTTCTATGGGAAGCACTGCTTCCATGCCATATACTATAGAGAAAGAGGTTGCCCCTGTTGAAGTGCAGACAGATGTGTGATAACCGTGAAGAGCAAAGGGTAGCATCTCGTGCTAGTCTTTGTAGGTTACAACCATCTTCTGAACAATCTTCTTGATGTTCTTGTTAGCCGCTTCTACCGCTCCGTTCATCTTGGGTCGGTAGGGAGATGAGTTATGGTGTTTGATCTTGAACTCAGTGCACAACTCTTTCATCATCTTATTGTTCAAGTTAGATCCATTATCAGTAATGATCTGGCTTGGAACACCATAACGACAAATGATATTGTTTTTGATAAATCGAACCACGGCTTGTCGGGTTACATTGGCATATGACGCTGCTTTGACCCACTTGGTGAAGTAATCAATGGCTACCAGGATGAACCGATGTCCGTTTGTAGCTTTGGGCTCAATCAAGCCAATCATGTCGATTCCCCATATGGAAAAAGGCCATGTGGATGAAAGAACTTTGAGATGTGTTGGCGGTACATGAATTTTGTCGGAGTATATCTGACACTTGTGACACTTCCCCATGTACTTGTAACAGTCGGATTCCATTGTCAACCAATAGTACCCTGCTCTCAGAATTTTTCTCGCCATTGTGTGTCCGTTGGCATGAGTGCCAAAGGACCCTTCGTGAATTTCTTTCATCAGCATGTTTGCTTTTAGTCTGTCTACGCATCAGAGCAAGACCATGTCAAAATTTCTCTTATTGAGAGTATCACCGCTCAGGAAGAAACTGCCTGCCAGCCTTCTGAGGGTTTTCCTGTCCTTCCTTAGTGCCCCAGGTGGGTACCCTTGTTTCTGAAGGAAGCATTTGATGTCGTGATACCAAGGTTTGTCATCTATGACTGCTTCAATCGTGAAGATGTAAGCGGGCCATTCAAGGCGCATTATGTCGATCTTAGGCATGTCATTCCATTGACCTACACTAATCATGGAAGAGAGAGTGGCTAATGCATCAGCCAGGTGATTCTCCTCACGAGGGATGTGATGAAACTCAACTCTGTTGAAGAAGGGTAGCAACCTTCTCGCGTAATCTTTGTAAGGGATCAATCCTGATTGGTATGTGTTCCAATCTCCTTTAATCTGATTGATAACCAGGGCTAAGTCGCCATATACGTCCAAGTTTTTGATCCTCAAATCAATCGCTTCCTCAAGACCCATAATACAAGCTTCGTATTCGGCCTCATTGTTTGTACATTTGAATGTAAGTCTGGTCGTGAAAGGAATACAAGCATTTCTTGAATGGCTTTGACCTTGTCAGGATCAACCTCAATTCCTTTCTAGCTGATGATGAACCCTAAGAGTTTCCTTGAACGGACACCGAAGGTGCACTTGTTGGGATTTAAGCGGAGTTTGTACTGTCTCAAACGCTCGAATAGTTTTGACAGGTGGGTCACATGCTCCTCTTCTGTCCTAGATTTTGCAATCATATCATCGACATATACCTCGATTTCTTTGTGTATCATGTCATGAAACAGAGTAGTCATGGCCCTTTTATAGGTTGCCCCGACGTTCTTCAAACCGAACGACATTACCTTATAACAAAAGGTTCCCCATGGGGTAATGAACGAAGTTTTCTCCATGTCTTTCAGCGCCATTTTGATCTGGTTATAGCCCGAGAATCCATCCATGAAGGAGAAAACTTTGAACTTTGTTGTACTGTCAACCAGCATGTCAATGTGTGGTAAAGGAAAGTCGTCCTTTGGACTAGCCTTGTTTAGATCCCTGTAGTCCACACACATTCTGACCTTTCAGTCTTTTTTGGGAGCAGGTACGATGTTGGCTAACCATTGAGGATATTCTGATGTGGCGAGGAAACCCGCGTCAATCTATTTCTGTACTTCCTCTTTGATTTTGATGGCCATATCTGGGTGAGTCCGTCTCAACCTTTGCTTTACTGGCGGACATTCTGACCTTAACGGTAGATGATGTTCCACGATGTTGGTATCCAACCCTGGCATATCCTGATAGGACCAAGCGAATACATCGGGAAACTCTTTGAGAAGCTTTGTCAAACTCTCTTTGGCAGCTGGATTGAGCAGTGCCCCAATCCTGATTTCTTTTCTCTCTTTTTCTGAACCTAAGTTTAGCGTTTCCAACGGCTCTTTGTGAGGTTCGATGGACCTTTCCTCTTGTCTGAGTAGTCGGGAGATCTCTTCTGGAATTTTGTTGTCATCTTCTTCTTCGGCCCCAAATGCTGGGAACTCAAAGTTGGGAGAAGGCATTGGATCGTATGTTTCAACGGGGTTTAAAACAAGCAATCTGCATGACGTGATGATTTGTTTTAGAAGAGATAGAGAGAATGCAAGAGTGTGCGTAGTGTATTTTTTATAACTGCTTGTTTTTATTATTGATTTGTTTTTTAGGATTACCACTTTCTAAGAAAAGCAAAAAGAGAAAACAACAATTGATGCGAAAATTACAGAACGACGTTATTTTATTAATGAACAAGTCGATTCTTGAAACTACAACCCTATAAAACAAAACTCTGTCGCTTTGGGCGAACCGAAGAGGGAAAATTTACAGAAAGCGAGCCCTATTAAACATCCGTTTCACCTGGGCAGGGTGAAAGGTTAAAGATGGCAATTACTTTTACTGATGAACGATCTTTGGAACATCGACCGCAACCCAATGGCGGCGAACTCCTCGGTGAATCACAAAGTCTGGTACCTTCTTTCTTTTGTCTTCAGAAATAATGCTGATTTCTGGCGGAGCATGATCATTGGAATCTGTCTCCCAGGCAGAGTTGTCGTAGGAGGATTCCTCTGTTGTATTTTGCATAGTATTTGTTCTCTCAGGTAAATATCCCCATCCAGTTAGCTGGATGTTTTCGAGCCTGATACGAGAGTTTTCGGGAGCAGTGTACTTGACCATATAGTTGTATTTTCCACTTGGTTGTCCCAGGGTGTCCCACACTTCTTTGGAACTAGAGGGGTCATCTCTCTCGATGACGTTGACCTCAGGAAAATCATAGTTGATGAATTCTAGTCCTGCAAACGTTGCGAATTCATCGTCGTGCTGGGTAGGTTCTGAATGACCTGAATGTTGGTCCCATGACATGGTGGGGATGCAGGCATTCTGTTCAATGATGCTCAGCTAACTTTCATCGTTCGGCTGATTTTCTTGCCCCGAGTTTCCTGGGTAAGGCTGCCATATTGGCAGGCCATCCATCGGGGCATAGTAGTTGTGGTCAAAGTTGTCTTTCATCAGAGTGTCCTCCTCTAATGAGTTTGGCGGAGCACAGCATCCTTCTGGATCACAATCTCCGTATATCATTTCGACGTCTGACCTCGGTATAAATCTCGGACTTTGTGCGGGATAGAAAAATGGCGTAGGCACATCTTCTTGCGATGTATAACCGTCCTCGTTGAGATAGGACCTCCATTCCTCATCTGTGTCAGAGGGATCCTCCTCATTGATAGTGTGTACTTCTTGAGTCACTGGGTGAAAAAAACCTCCACTGTGGAAGAAGTCTTGAATGAGATGAAAACTTTCATTGTTAGCAGCTGTCCGGGTATAGGTTGAAGAAAAACCAAGACCCTTCTTTGTTTTATTGTCAGCAGGAATGACAGGCTATCCCCATCCTGTTGTATTGGCACTCTCGACCGCTTTGATAGCATCTTTGTATGAGGAAATGGAAGTTCCCTCTTTGGATTGATTGTCCTTGCTCACCGACAGTGCTTGAAACTGAGTTCCAATAACCTCCTCGGGTTCTACACCAGTAGATGATGATAAGTTGCTTACGAGCAAGGCTTGTTCTCCATAGACCGTGACGAGCTGGTTGTTCTGGACGAATTTTAACTTTTGGTGGAGGGTCGAGGTGACCGCCCCAGCCTGATGTATCCAAGGTCTTCCTAATAAAAAACTGTACGTTGCCCGGATGTCCATGACCTAGAAAACAACTTAGAAAGTGTAAGGACCAATAGTTATGGGAAGGTCGACTTCGCCGATAACCGTTTTTCTAGATCCGTCAAATGCTTTGACGACGACCTCACTGGTTTTCATCGGGGGTCCTTTAAAGGATAATTGCATCAAAGTGGACTTCGACATAACATTCAGGGCTGACCTTGTGTCTACTAGTACGCTGGCTAAAGCATCGCCCTGGCATCTGACCGTGATATTGAGTGCCATGTTATAACGGCGACCCTCTTCAGGTAATTCCTCATCACTAAATCCCAAGTTATTGCAGGAAGTGATGTTAGAGATAATGCTATCGAACTGTCTGATTGTTACATCCTGTTCCACAAAGGCCTGCTCTAAGACTTTCTGTAGAGCCTCCCTGTGCGCTTCTGAACTAAGCAAAAGTGATAATATCGAAATCTTTGAAGGAGTTTGTAACAGTTGTTCAACAATGTTGTATTTACTCCTTTGGATGAGCTTCAGCATCTCATCATCGTTTTTCGAAAGGTCGGGATTACTGGATTAACCGACTGGTGGATTGGAAACTTCTGTCCGAGGTTCCTTTACTCTGCTGGATTCTCCAACTCCTCGGTTGAAGATTCTACTACTCCATGTTACTCGATTGATGTCTGCAATATTCACGATGGAGGGTAATGGAATTTCCTTTCCATTCTCGACTTTTGTTGCACTGTATTTGTAATGGATAACCTTAGTTGATTCATACGGTAGTAGTCCCGGTAGATAGATGACTATGGGAGCCTTCCGTTTTTTCTGACCATCGTAAGGAATTTCGATCCGTTCCTGGTTGGGAACTCTAGATTCGTCAAGTAGAGGAATGATGGTACAAACATCCCTATCCTTCTGATGATCATAGATTACGACAACATCCTCAATTTGATCAGCGAGGTAGTCCGATTCCCAATTGATTGGTCCGGAACCCGGATATGGGCGAATCTCTCTACGATCCACTTGACCCTGAAGAGCTGCTCGCACAAGGTAACATCCTTGGTTACTTTCCGAACAGACTCTACAACATTCATAGTTGTGTGGTGGCACCTGGCCACGTCCGTTTTGAATACAATGTAACCTCACTAGGTCAGTTTCCACATATCGGACATCCCGACTTTGATGCCGAGTAGGGTTCCCGTTAGTAATACTAATTTGCTGCGTGTCTTTATCTATATAGATTGGAAGCCACCAGTGATTCAACAAGTGCTGAAGTGTTTCCTGGACAAGGGCACAACCTTGATCATTTTCACAGCCCGCTTGATAGCTCTGATAATCATGTGATACCAGGAACCCGAGTCGGACCTGTTTAGCATGTAGCTCCACCAAGCTGGTATTCATCAAACGAACATCGAAGATTTGGATCATGTTGATCTGATAAGGATTCCTATCATGGTAGTCCTGGATCCACCCAAGATCCATCTGACGCTGGAGGGCCTCTTGCACAAAAGAGCATCCCTGTTTATTTACCGAACAAGTCAGACAGGAATTGTAATTGTGCCGCAGCAGATTATGATACTGGCTTTGCCTGGAGTGCATCGCCACCAAGTTGACATTCATTGCATGGATGTCGTAGTTCTGAATGATGTTAGAATTAGTGTAAACCATGTTAACTCCACGAACTCGGTGCTCCTGGATCCATCCGAGATCCATCTGTTCCTGTAGAGCTTATTGCACCACAGAACATCCCTGATTGTTTTTAGAGCAGATATCACATTGGTGATAATTATGAGGTGGCACATGGCCATATCCACTCTGTCTACAATGCATCTTGACCAAATTAGCTCTTAACAAGAGTACATCATGAATTTGATAGACGTTGCTAGTCTCTCCTTCTATCAAATTGACCGTAGCTTTCTCGTGTTGAGGCAGCGGGTTTGTGAGAACATTAGGATTTGTATCCTTGAAAGATAAGACCCCGCTCCTAACAAGCTTTTGTACGTCGGATTTGAAATTGAGACAGTTCTCTATGTTATGCCCTGGTCCTCCTTGATGGTAAGGACAAGTCTGATCCACCTTAAACTAAAAAGGTGGATTTTTCGGTACTGTAAGAGGGGACTTAGTCTGGACATGCCCCTTAGATAATAGTAACGAAAATAGTTCTGCGCATAATACGGGTATAGGATCAAATCCTGGTGGCCGCGTTGTACGGTTGTTGTTGTATGGAGGACGAGCCTCCTGAAGAGGCTGTTGTGTCCTTTGTTGATTAGGTTGGCTCTGCGCAACCTGAGGTTGATATGTAGAAACAGGTGCAGGGTTGATAGTAGGAGTTACAGCTGTTATTGGTTGATAACGTCGCCTTTGCTTTTCGAGAGAGATATTCCCAATATCCTGCTCTTTTTTCTTAGGGAGAGCACTACTGTATTATTTTGTACTACTTGATGATCCAACGTCTTTAGCTAAACTCCCTTCCCAGACCGCTTCTTCAAGACGAACTCCCATGCCCACCATCTCGGTGAAGTCACTGGGCGCGCTGGCAACCATTTTGTCGTAGTAAAATGAGCTCAAGGTCTTTAAGAATATCTTTGTCATCTCTTTTTCCTCAAGAGGTGGACAAATTTGGGCGGCAATTTCACGCCATCTCTGAGCGTATTCCTTAAAGGTTTCCTTGTCCTTTTGTGACATTGATCGGAGCTGATCTCTGTCTGGTGCCATGTCCAGATTGTATTTATATTGTTGGACGAAGGCAGTGCCAAGATCTCTGAAAGTGCTGATCGTAGCACGGTTTAAACCCATGTACCATTTTAAGGCAGCACCGGTTAAACTATCCTGAAAGTAGTGAATCAGTAGGTCCTGATTTTCTGTCTGAGCTGACATTCGCCGAGCGTACATCACCAAATGGCTCTGAGGGCAAGAGTTACCCTTGTACTTTTCAAAGTTGGGCACTTGGATCTTGTGCGGAACTTTCACATTGGGGACCAAGCAAAGGTCTGCGGCATCCTTTCCAAATGGATCCTGACTGCGAAGGGCCTGCAGTTCTTTTTGCATTCCGAGGAGCTGTTCCTGGAATTCATTCATTCTTTCGAACATGTTGTCATTTCCACCAGAAGGTATCTGGGGAATCTGTCCTTCCGGGACAGTGTGTACCACAGACGGTGGTACAGTCATTATGGCCGAGACTCTCGGTGTCTCCCGAAGTTTGTAACCTTCAAGAGTTGCTGTCATGCCCCTGGCATCTTTGTTTTCCCGAAGTTTGTAACCTTCAGGCCCAGCGGTTCCTGCTACAGTCCCCTGATCCTCATTGATCAACGGGATATATCCTTCCGGGATATAATTGAGTGGCATGCCCTAGGGATGATCTTTCGGCATTTTGTACCTAGGATCGGACTTTTCCACTATGGGCGTTGAGGTGATCTCCGAGATCACAGTCCTTTGTAGCTGAGCTTCTGCCATGGCTTGCATGTCGTTACGAAGCTTTCTCATATCTTCTCTCAGAGTGTCGATCTCTTCTCTCAACTCTCTGTTCTCTTCCTCGAGATCATCCATCTTTTTCTGACGATTGGCCCGAGTATTGTACGAATGAGACAGTTTGACACTAGAACCAAGACACAAACGTGAGATTCGTAGGTAAGAAGAATGCATTAAGTGAGAATGATGAATGCAATGATTATATTAATTGTTTTTTTTTGTTTAATCAAAGTAAACTTCGACAATTAGATTGCAAATATCAAACAGTGGGGAAACCCCGTTTTATTGAATTCAAAGGATTGTGAAAATAGAAATACAGTAGATTACAAGGTGCGGAAACAGAAACCTAAGCTAAGGGGTCCCGAGTCCTCTCTGAGGAGAACCCGGGTGCTGATTCTGGTACTTTCCTTTTCTTTGATCGGGGCTCTTGAGCCATTGTCGGGTTGTCATTCTTTTGCCAAGTGAAAGGAATGAGCAAATTCCTTTGGTCATCCTGATTATCCACAGCATGTTGCTACAAAATATCAATTAGAGCATCCTATTCTTTCAGTAGTTGCTGTATTTTGATACACTCCACATTGAGAATGCGGTACTTATTCTTCCAAGACCTCCTCTCCTGTTGAACTTTGTTGAGAGTAATCTGAATTTTTTCCGTTTCAGTCATGAATTACATGACAGATTCCCTCGGCGGAAGAACTCTGTGACGAGGATAAGGCATCTTTAGCTTGAGAGCTCTAGTTTGTACCCAGTGGAAATAAGGCTCCACCGAAACACAGTCCGGTTTTCCTAGAGACTCCCGTCCTTTCTTATGAACATGTTTCCAAGCGTGCACTATTTCCGTCTTTAGTGCCCTGTCACTTTCTCCTTCTTTGAAGAAAATACCTTCCAGATGAGCATTACGTGGGATATGCCTCATTGGGTATCTAAATTGACGACGGAGCAAAACTGGATGGTAATTGATTCCTCCCTTAGTTCCTATAAGGGGTACGTTGGGGAAATTTCCAAAATGGTCAATGATCCTGATCCCATCGTAAATCCTATTGCACCAATCTATATCAGAGTTGGTGAGGGACATGATTTTCTGCGACCAACATAAAGCATTCCTATGATCCCAAAAAGCAGCAGACTTGGGCAAATGGGAGATAAACCATTTATACAGCAGGGGCACACATCATGTGATCATTCCTCCGCTATACAAATTCCCTAAGTGTACAGAATGATACACGTCCGCGAGCAAAGTTGGCACAGGGTTTCCAATGAGAAAAACCTTAATGGCATTAATATCGACGAAGTTATTAATGTTGGGAAACAGAAATAACCCGTAGGTGAGTAAGACAAAGATGCTTTCAAAAGCAATCATGTTCCCTATACTAGCAAAGTACAGAGCCTTCTTTGTCAGGAACTGGGCTGGTAAACCCGGGAGCCCTCCCTTAGTGGTCATGTGAGTCATGACTTCCGCCTCATCCAAATAAATTGCTCTTGCAATGGTCTGGTCCTTTGGAATTTCTTCCAGTCCAGAAAATGGAGCTCGATCAGTAATGTGTAAATTGGTCCGGTGAGAGTACTCCTCCAGCGTTGGTGCCAGCTGGTAATCTGGGAATTTGAAACAGTGATAGACCGGATCGTAAAACTGAATGAGTGCCTCCATGATTCCTTCAATCACATGGATTCTTAACAGAGGTAGCAGGCCTCCGTATTTGGCTCTGAAAGCTTCAGGGTTAGTGATCATCCTTGCTAGTCCTCTCAAATCCTCTAGCTTTAGAACCCTGAAGGTGTACTTATGAGTTCTCCTTCTACCGAAATCCATAAGCGCAATCTTTTTCTCTGACATTTGCAATCATTGTCTTAGTTTAATTTGAAAAAGAGAGACTAGAAGAGAAGTTTTTCTTTGCTTTAGTGTTTTTTAGATGAATGCATGAATGCAGCACACAAAAACATAGAAAAAACATGGGGTCAAAGGGTCGTTGTCATGGAGTCAAGGCTCTACCCATCCCAAAGGTTTATACTAGTGATTTTTGTACCTGTCTCTCAAAATCATCAGTCCTTGTCGATAAAACACCAGCGGGTCGGGAACCGTGCTAGGTGATGTTTTTCGAAGGACCCTCAGAAGAGGGTGGTATCGCGTGACAACCATTTCCAATAGTTTCCGCACCACTAAAAGAGGTTTTTCCTAGGTGTATACTCAATCTTTGCGGCATCACACGCATTCCCATTAGAAGAACAATAAACACAGATATCAATTAGGAAAATCAGTATATATATTTGTCCTAAAGTCCTAGACTTTAAAGAGCTATGAATCCTATGTTCCTGACAGAAAATGGCTCCCCGGCGAAATTGCCATCCTGTAGTTCCTTCCTAATTTTAAAGGTTTTTGATCTAAGATCCTAGTGGAGTCAACAAAAAGTCCTATCCTAATGAAATTCCAAAGAAAGAAAGAAGGGCCCCACGGTGAGCGCCATTTTTTTTCCAGGTTTCTACCTAAGAGACGGGAAGAGAACAAGACCTCGAAGCCTCGTTTTCCCCAGCAGAGTCGCCATTTTTCCTGTAGCGCAAATTTTTGCGTGGTTGCGAAGCACTATTGCTTTTGGGGTACTACAGCTCGATTCATTTTTTATCCTATTGAAGCTGATGAAGGAAGGGAAATAGATGTCTCCAATTAACCCTGCTTGCAAACTGAGTTTGAACAGATGACAGTTGGTTTACAGATGCTACCTTTTGCTTCACGTCTTGAGCTTCGAACAAGACACCAAAACACCGTTTCCTCCCATAGAATAGGGGGAACTACGATCGCTCTGATTTCCCTGTTTCAGTAAACGGGAATACGTAGGCATAAGATTGCAAGAAAAATATTAGCGAGCACACTAATCCTAAACCCAAATCCCGTACCTCCATACATCAATCGAAAAACATCAGTCTTAAACCCCCACCAATCACCCAGGCACTTCTTTTTTCACAAAATAACCTAAGAGAGACCCACAATCTTTGTAGCATCTGTAAACCAACAATCATCTGTTCAAACACAGTTTGCAAGCAGGGTTAATTAGAGACATCTATTTCCCTTCCTTCATCAACTTCAATAGGATAGAAAATGAATCGAGCTGTAGTACCCCAAAAGCGATAGTGCTTCGCAACCACGCAAAAATTCGCGCTACACCTATCAACCTATTTCAGTCAGTCTTGAAAATGATGATGTTAAATTATGTCATCTCATCAAACAATATTACTCTTGAGTCATATCATATAGGAAAGCCCATCCTCAGCAGTCTCACATCTGAAAAATCCTACTTCTATACTCAAAGAATTCCTCAGCTCCTTCAAATCTCCTTGAAGTACGCATATGAGTGACAACTGTTCATGTATTTAAGTACGAAATTGGAAAGCGTGCTACCTTGTTCATAATAGCCTATCACCTAGTCTTTCCCACAGCTACTAACCAGGCATGATCATATATTGACAAATTAGATTCATTTCGTGTTGAAAATAGTAATAATCTATAGGCTTATCTCTATGTTTGTACACCAATTAGATATGAGAGATAATCTTTCTTGAAACTAGGAAATATGTCTCTCCGCCTCCACTCTGAATTAATGTTTTCAAACGCCACTCATACAAATACACTTATTGCAAATCTTTGACTCCTATCAAAAATTAATTATAAAAATCGTATGCGT
Organism: Lathyrus tuberosus; assembly: GCA_022829125.1. Taxonomy (NCBI): domain Eukaryota; kingdom Viridiplantae; phylum Streptophyta; class Magnoliopsida; order Fabales; family Fabaceae; genus Lathyrus; species Lathyrus tuberosus. The sequence goes on along the minus strand of JALAZF010000092.1, from coordinate 2,696,683 downwards.
GATCCTCTGGTTTTCCCTAGATTAAAAGACTATTATATTTTGTGCTGGTCCATGTTTTTCACATTATTCATACCTACTCTAGTGTCTAGGTAGTAATAAATCCACCTGGTCAAGTCACTCTTAGTTACTAACCCATTGACTTTAGTCTCTCCTACTGTCTATTTAAAGACATATCTTATTCCTCTAATTCTTCACTATCATTTGTTCACAATCTTCTTAGAATTCTAAAACTCTTCCAAGAATTACGCCAAGAACCTTTCATGGCAACGATGATCTCTTATAAATCATCCATGAAAAATGACCAAATCCAGTGAATGCTAATCAAGATTTTCATCTTGGAATTCATTTTCAAAATTGGAATGGATACCTGCATATTCTAAAAGGTTCAATATATACAAACATCTTAAAATCCTTTTGGATCAATGCCTCTGTCAGTAGTTATGGTATGTCTATCTCTTCAAACATCAATGGTCTTCCAGTTTCCTTCAACTCTACAAATATCGCTAAAGCCATTGCCTGCCCCAAAGGGGGTGTCACAACCAATCACGCATCCATTCGATGCACCTCCAATACTAAAATGTATTATATGTTTGATAAAGGCTCTGCTTTTGAACCCACAAATCCAGAAAAACTTCTGCCTACTGCAAAAGGATGGTTCAAGTTCATTTTGACAAATATTCGTCCTCACAATACTAACAAAGATTTTCTATATCATGATGACAAGCTTCTCATCATGTGTCTTCTTAGGCCAATTCATATAGAACTGTCCCAAGTTATCTTCGACCATCTTAAAGAGTCAATACTTATGTCAAGATCTATGAACAAATCGTTCATTCCTTATGGAAGAGTCTTATCAGAAGTACTCTTCAGAGCAGGAATCGTGCAAACAATTTGCAGAGTTCGAGGCGGTCCAGACACTGCTCTGGATAGGAAGTTTTGTGAAACCTTTGACAGTAGATGGTTCTCATAAAATAAGATGATTGCTCGTTAGAACTAGGCTAAGTTATCAGTCTGTAATGGTTTGTTAAGTTCTTGTGTCTGTATTATTATTGTCTTGAACTTATGCCGTAATCAATGAAATTGTGTTGCCTTCTGTTTTGTCATTCATACTCATAACAACATTAATCCATCACTTAAAACTCATTATCTTACTCTGAAATGTTTACATTATTAAAACGCTTAAATCATTATCATACTTTGATGACGATTTAAAGAACCCTCTTCAAAAAGATCAAAAACTGTCAATGATGCATTAACATCCTTCAAGGATAATGCCATCAACAGAATCCAAAGCTTAATAGATATATCTAGTTCCAGCATGGATCCTACGACAATGGGAAATATCTGGACTGAATTTCATGGATGGATTTTAGAAGAAATTGTTAAGAATAATAGGTTGGCAATCACACAAGCCGAAGATAAACAGATGCATGTCTCAAGAACCGATGAGTCTGAAAGCTCGTCCTCAACCTCTTCCTTATCATTACGCACCTCTTAGACTAATCCATAGGAACCTGTTTTCATTAGAATATGTTTTGATTGCTCTGAACTATTTAGGGTTAAGAAAAATCTATATTTTGCTATTAATGAAATATCTTTTGAACCTATTTGAAAATAGCATATTGATAACATTTATGTTAGATTGTTCATTATCATGTTTTTAAAATGCTTAAATGCTCAAACTTTTTGATGATGTCAAAAAGGGGGAGAAATAGAAATACGATTTTGATAGAAATATTAAAAGAATAGAATGCAAAGCTCAAACAAGTAAATCCATGAAATGGGTTTACCTCTAACGTTTGTTGTTTGATGTTTAAACCGAAGAACTCTGAACAAGTTCACTAGGCATTCTCAGAACAAGTTAAATTACGAAAGAAGAACTCTGTTAGAAGTTTTTATGAACTGTCTATTCATATGATCGAATTTGTACACTTCGTGAACATGTGTTCAGAATCAGATTTACCCAATACTGTTCAGAAATTGAGAACTTTCTGAAAGTCAAAGTTATCGTGATTCCTGTTTCACTTGGTTCAGAAGCTGTAAGCTGTCTTAGAATATGATATTCAGAACATAAGAATTCGAAGAAGAAAAGCTCTGAAAATAGTCAAGACAAAGTCTACATTCCAAGATTCTTTTCAGAAGAACTAAGAAAATCAGAAGTCGAAGACTGTCTGAAGATCTGGATTGAAGATCCAAGAAGAAGAAGTTCTGATTTTATCCAAGAACTCAACTCAGAAGAAATGATTTGGTATCAGACTAAATCTACATTTGGTAATCAGACTCAGTATAAAAATTGATATCAGACTCAATCTGTAGCAATATCAATCAGAGCTAAGCTGTGAAATGTTTTCAAATACCTTAATTGGTATTAATTTCAGCAGACTACTAAAATACCTTTCAATTGGTATCAAACTGAGCCTACATTGGTATCAGACTAAGAATCTTGATTAACATTGGTATCAGATTCAGAATCAAGCTTTGATTGATCACTAAATTTTCCTTCTATTGATATCAGATCAAGAATCAAGCTTTGATGAACCACTAAGTTGTGACAGTAACAAGGTTCTGAGATGAAGGCCTGTGTTCAAAGTCAAACTCTAAAAAGTCATGATCTTAATTGGTGATCAAAATTGGTATATCTGAATTATGATTCTGAAGATCCCAATATTTGACTTATAGCAATCAAGGGGAGACTACCCAGAAGATTCAATTGTTAAAATCTATAATCTTCACCTAGTCTGAAACTCAGGGGGAGTTTCTTAAGACAATGTCTGTTTCTGATAAATAGCGTAGCTATGTTATTAGATGAGAACTGTTTTTTTTCTCAGTGCTGAAATGAATCTGCTGAAAAGTAGAAAATGTTTCAAACGACTCTAAAGATTATAAGCTCTGATACGATGACCACAGGAACTAAGTTCTAAAGATCTGAAGATGGAGGTTCTGATGAACTAGTCCAGATGCTGAAGACTTTTGTCTCCGTAAGACAAGATAGAGAAGTATTCCTTTTCTATTCTTTATTCTGGCAACTCAAAGTTTTATTTTTTGAGTCTTTGGATCATATAAGATTCTAGATGATCACAGATAAAATTTTGAGGTTAACACATTCAGGGGGAGCTGTTGTTCCGGACTCTGAATATGTTATGTTTGGTGATTACCTTGTATAAAATGTTGAATCAAAATACTTGGCTTTGTCATCATCAAAAAGGGGGAGATTGTGAGAGCAAGAGTTGTCTCTGCAAGTCATCTCTATGTTTTGATGATAACAATGCGTATTTGTGAAAGAACTATTTTATGTTCTAACGTGTGTTGTATGCAGATCATAATCATAGAAGATATCAGATCCAACAAGCACCAGCCAGATATGCGTAAATAATCATATGCGAGGTTACTATGTGTGACACAAGTTGCAAGAAGTAAGTATTCTTCTGTATCTGATCATGATCAGTCAAATCTAAGGATGTCGATATTGCTGTTGCAATGCTCTTGTGGGTGCTCTCTGAAAGTGGTTATGATTTTGAAGATAGCGAAGCTTCTGAAGAGATAATCTTCTAGAGAACCGAAGTGATGAACATTCTCATGACTTGAAGTTCTGAAGGCTGAAGGCTCTGAAGACCAAGTGCAGAAAGACTCTGAAGACTTATGTGTTCTGAAGGATATGGTTCTAAAAGGTCAAGTGCTGAAGACGGATTCCTAATGGACAAGTTCTGAAGATTCTGAAGACTTGAAGCAGTGAAGATAACGGGTTTCAAGACAAGTGTTGAAGATCTGAAGGCATATATTCTTAATGGACAACTTCGGAAGACTGAAGACTTGAAGATTCAGAAGACCCAGTTATAAAGTATCTACTCATGCTTCAATTAATTACCATCATAAGCCTCTGAAGATTTGAAGACAAATGTTATCGTTGTCAATGACTGTACACAGTACCCAAAAAGATATATCCCGTCACTTCTTCTACAGTAAAAAGAAGATGTGTCAGTACAGCTTTTATCATTGCACAACGACTCTTTTCAAATAGCCAACAGTAATTCAAACGACAATATTTTACTAAGCTATTTAAAGAAAGGAGTAATCGCTCCTGATGGTGTCGATGACCATACAATTGCAAGTCGATTGTGGTGTCGATCATGAATTAATTGCTAAGTCGTTGTGGAATCAAAGTGATGATAGTCACAATGTTCAGTTATCGTTGTTTCACTTAAACATTCAAAACTATCACCATTAACACACGACCATTATTGTTGAAGCTCAAAGATCATTATTCGACACAACAACAATCAATTGAAACAGAAGCTGTTGATGAAGAAGACAACATTACAAATCACTCAAGTCATCAACCACCTTCTCGTCTGAGCTACATTGAAGATCTGAAGCAAGGAGTTGTTGCTCTAAGCTTGCTCTACAAAGAAGACGAAGAAGAAGAAGATCTACAAGATGTCATCAACTGTCAAATCAACATACATCTTTGTAGTATCTGAAGAAAGCAAGGAGTTGCTGCTAGGGCTGACAATGAACCAAACCAACTCAAAAATAGTTCGAAATTCGACTCGAAAATTAAATCGTTAATCTAGGTTCATGAACCAAATGAGCTGAATATGAGCTAAAAACTAAGTTCGTTAACTAAATGATCTGAACTTGAACTATACATAGTTCGACTCGTTAGGTTCATGAGTCAATTCAATTATATATGAGATAGATTATATTGTCTTTAAGAGTAGGTTTAAAGATTCGTTCTAATTCTTAGTCTCATATTTTCTTTTAATCTAACAGTTTTAATTGATAATATATATTCTCAAGTGAGTAAAATATTTCTACGAATAATTATACAAATAAAATTAACATTGTATAAATTCCAATCTTATAAATTTTATTTTATTTCTATATTTTTTATTTTAAAAATATTAATTTAAAATGCCAAATATATATATAAAAAATAGACTTTAAAAAATTACTTTTAAGTCTGTGAAATAAGCGAGTTGAACCTAACAAGATAAACCTAACGAGTTGAATCGAGATATTCGTGAACTTCTAACAAGTCGAGTTTGACCTGAAAAAAAGTTCGTGATGAACTCGAACTCGAACTCGGCCAATTCTTAACGAGTCGAGTTTGAGCTGAAAAAAAGTTTGTGATGAACTCGAACTCGAACTCGAACTCGGCTAATTCTTAACGAGTCAAACTGAGCTAAGGCGAGTTCGACTCGACTCGACTCATTTCCAGCCCTAGCTGTTGCTTAAATCTTGCTTGAACACTTGTGTGTTCTTATGTACTTAAACTTAGGAGTTATCTGCTTGTTAAGAAGCATCTTTGTAATCTCTTGTTTAACTACTTCTATGTGAATTAGGATTCCTCGAGTGGTCAGTGTGACTGGAGACTTGAGAAGACAATGGCTTGGTGTCATTGTGGAAATCCTGAAATATGGTCAGTAAACGTTATATTCGTTAAGTCGAATCCCTGAACGTTTAGCTGTGAAATCCTGATAGTAGATCTTGCGAGATTGGAACCTATTAGGTCAATGTTCGTTATATTCATTAAGTTGAATCCCTGAACGGTTCATTGTGTGTTAGTCACAGCTGCAGTTGTGCAGGTTGTTAGTTACCGGCGTTAGCCCGTGCATCTGTAATCGAGATTGATTATAGTGGATTAAGACCTTGTGTTCAAGGCGAAATCACCTCGGAAGGGTGGACTGGATTAACTTGAGAGTTGCTCAGGTGAACCAGGATATATCGTGTGTTATTTACTCTTGTTATGCTTTAAGTTATTGTTTATGTTTCTGCATTAATTATCAGAACCTTACATAAGCAAGTCAGAACCTTGCAACCCAACTCTGATAAGCTTCCGCATTGCAAGTCTGATTAAAGTATAGTTACTTCAGATTCACCTTGACGCTTATGCTTCATGTGTTGCACAATCTGAATAACGCATCGCAAGTTAGAGTCACTCAACATAACTCTGATATTCTCTTAAGTGCATTAAAGATAAGAGGCTAAAAATTTTTAAGAGTGAAAACACAATTTAAACCCCCATTTCTTGTGTCTTTCTCGCACCTTAAAGAAGGTCTCCGTCGGGTCAATCAAGTGGAAATTTGACGAGCTGGAATCCGCAACATCGGCGAAGACCACCACTTTTAAGAAGGTGCAAGGGAGATAAAACCCCATCACCTTCTACCTCGATGAGCTACCAGGCGGAGCGCCCAATGCCACCATCCCCCTCCTGATCCAGGCGCAGATGGCAAATTTTGACGTCCGCAGCCCACCTTTTCGAGACCCTATAGCTCGACGAGAAGCATTTGACCCCTTACGTGGGCTCGGATCTACAAGGGTTCAACGGTACCACCACCAGACCATGGGTCTATGTTGAACTAATGGTCACTTTAGGGAGCGAGGACACTACCCGACAAGTCAATACCCGCTTCTTGGTAGTCGAATATTCGTCCCTCTACAACTGCATCCTGGGGAGGACCACTTTGGCCGAACTCACAACAGTATCATCGACAGTCCATCTGAAGATGAAGTACTACATGGCCAAGGGCCGGGTCATCACTATGCACGGGGACATTGAAGCGGCCAGGAGGTGCTTCGACGCTCGGCCAAAGGCCTGAGTTCCATCAGCACTAAGCCCAAGACCAGAGCGAAGTCATCTCTAGACGTAGTGCAGAAGCCACTCCCGTGCGTCAATGCGGTCGACCTCCACAGCAGGTTCCCCGGTGAGCAGGAAGAAGGCGGAGCAGCTGACCACGACCTCCCAGCTGAAGGCAATGGGCAGCCTATCCACCCAACGCGCCCTATCCCAGACAGAGACTTCGAGCTCATCGCCCTCGAAGACGATCTAGACCGGAGCGTGAATATTGGCACTGGTCTCCCCGACCTGGCGAAGAAGCAGCTGAAGGCATGTCTCTGGGAGAATGCAGATCTATTCGCATGGAGCGCCTCCGAGATGCCTGGCCTCGACCCAGAGGTGGCCTACCATCAGCTCACCGTAGATCCGGCCGTTATGGCCATAGTACAATGTAGACGTAGGAAGTCTCTCGAAAAAGCGGAGGCTGCTGAAAAAGACCTCCTAGAGGCAAAATTTATTTCGGAGGCCAGGTACACCACCTGGCTGTCCAACGTTGTACTTGTCAAAAATAATAATGGAAAATGGAGGATGTGTGTTGAATATACCGACCTTAACCGAGCATGCCCGAAAGACTAGTATCCTTTGCCTAACATCGACCAGCTGGTCGACAATTCTGCAGGTTTAAAACTATTGTCCTTCATGGACGCCTACTCGGGGTACAACCAAATCCCCATGGCTAAGGCCGACAAGCAGCATACTGCCTTCATGACCGAGTCGGGCAATTATTAGTACAACATAATGCCCTTCAGTTTAAAGAACGCCGACACGAACTACCAACAGATGATGAATAAAGTCTTTCGGGGAGAGAGCAGCGACATGGTCGAGGTCTACATGGACGACATGATCGTCAAATCCGCGGAAGAAGTCGACCACGCAACCCATCTCAAGATGGTCTTCGACACAGCGAGGAGATGCATGATAAGGTTCAATCCCGACAAATGCACCTTCGGCGTTCGGGCAGGCAAGTTCCTCGGTTTTTACCTCACAGAGCGAGGAATCAAGGCGAATCCCAACAAGTGTAGGGCTTTCTCCGAGATTCCGACCCCGAACTTGAAGAAGTCGATACAATCGCTGAACGGGATGTTGACCGCACTCTCCCGCTTCATCGCCAAATCTGCACAGTACGCACTCCCATTTTTCAAGCTTCTACGATAGAAAGCCACATTCGAGTGGACTGAGGAATGCGAGCAAGCGCTCCTCCACCTTAAGCAAGCCCTGTCGCAACCCCTGGTTCTCTCACGACCAGAAAACGGGGAGACGCTGTTCCTGTACCTCGTCATCACTAGCAAAGCAGTCAGCGTCGTTCTCATCCGGGAAACCCCCGACGGGCAGAAACTGATTTACTTCACCAGCAAGGCCCTCCAGGGCCCCGATCTCAGGTATCAGCAGATCGAGAAAGTCGCCCTCGCCCTTGTTACCGCGGCCAGAAGGCTGCATCACTATTTCTTAGCCCACACGGTCGTGGTAAGGACCGAGCAGCCCATAAGACAGCTCCTTGGTCGACCAGACATGGAGGGAAGGATGCTCAGATGGTCGCTCGAACTCGTCGAGTTCGACATTCAATATGAAGGAAGAAAGGCCCTGAAGGCTCAGGTACTGGCCTACTTCGTGGCAGAAATGACCCTCCCAGAACTTTCGACCAACGGATCCCAAAAGTGGACGATCTATGTCGACGGGGCATCCAGCTCGAAAGGTAGCGGGGCATGCATCATCCTCAAAAACTAGGAAGGCATCCTGATCGAAGTCTCCCTCGAATTGTCCTTTTACGCCGGACTACGGTTGGCTGAGGACCTCGGCGCCAAAGAAGCCAGAATTTTCACCAACTCTCAGCTCCTGGCCTCTCAGGTCCGAGGAGAGTACCAAACCAAGAACGACAACCTCATCGAATACTTGACCCTGGTGAAGGAAAAGATGAAAAACTTCACCGCAGCGGAAGTAACCCATATCCCGCGCGAGCATAACACCCGAGCATATGTCTTGTCCAAACTGGCGAGCACAAAGAAGAAAGGCGGGAACAAGTCCGTCATACTAGAAGTGTTCTCCCGTCTGAGCATCATCAAATCTATCCCCGCGACTGACGTGAACTCCATCGAGGACAACAACTGTTGGATGACCCCGGTGTATGAGTATCTCACCACTGGCAAGCTGCCCGACAATCCCAAGGAGGCCGGGGTGGTTAAACGACAGGCGTGATCGTATACAATTGTCTAAGATAAGATATACTACGTGGCTTTTTGATTCCCCTCTTCCGGTGCGTCGAAGAGACCAAGGTCCCCGGTATACTCCAGAAGATACACGAGCGGATCAATGCACAACACCTCGCCGGACGGTCCTTAGCTCGCAAGGCTTTGTAAGCAGGATACTACTGGCCCACCATACAACAGGACGCCAAGGAGCACGTTAAGAAGTGAGACAGATGCCAATTACACGGGGACACGTGTCGCTCCTGGGATTTTCATCCAAGTACAAACGCGAAAGTGACGCGGAAACAGAGTCGCCAGCAATGTGTATTTATCCCAAGAGAGGGAAAGGAAGCATTGCGTAAACCTGAGGGAAGGGAAAAGAACATGGTCTCGCGACCAAGAGAAACGGGTAAGGGAGTCGGTTACGCGAGGGGAAGGTGTTAGCACCCCACGCGTCCATTGTACTCGATGGGATCCACGCTTGTTGTGTCGATTAAAAGGTGTCGTCGCCTGGAGCTCCACTTCTACTGGAAACGAGAAGGAACTGGAACAGAAAAGAACGAAGAACGAAGAAGAAAGTAAAAAGAAGTGACTCGATAGGACATCGCTCATCCTATGCCTACGTATTCCCTAGTGCAATGGGAAAGTCAGAGTCAACGTAGTTCGGACACGAACTAAGGGGGAAGGTTGCTCGCCAAGACATTGTCGTCTTGTGCCTACATATCCTCAATCAGATGAGAGAGAGGAAGTCAAAGCAGTCGTAGTTCGACCTAACGAGGTCGGTATTTTTTATGAGCGATGTTAAGTTCGCGTCCGGCAGTTAAGGTCGATGCCTGTTTGCGACGAGACGGGAAATAACGTGCCCTTTTCTGAAAAGGTTTGAAACTTAACGATCCCGAAGGATAAAAAGGTTTGAGTTTGTTTCATGTTTTTTAGACAAGAAGTGGATTGGTTTTTGTTTGTCGTATGCCTCGTGTTAAAGTCTATGACGTAGTAAGTACTTTGAGTAACGAGTCATACGCCTCGCGCAACAAAGTATACTATGTACTTAAGGCTCGTGGCACACGAAGCACACTTTTAATTATTAAGTGTTTTGAGATTTTCTTTAAGAGAGACAAGAGAAGACTCAAGAAAAAAACACTAAGGGGAAACTAAAATGTTCCTAATGTTATCATGCAAAGGTGGCCTTAGAGTTGAGGTAAGAAGGGAACATCTACCTAAGTTAGCATGCAAAACGAAAGCCTAATGCTAATCCTACTCCAAGCTTAATCAAAGACTAAGTTGGACTAGGTAGCTCTAAGGGAAGAGAAGGAGTGAAGGAGACGAAGGAGGAAAAAAAAAGCGAATAAACAAAAACAGCAGCTACCACAGTGCACCTGCACCAAAACAGCAGTAAAAGGCAACACACAAGCAAGACAGCTTATAACAGCACACAATTCAGCACAAAAAGGATGCAAAAGGCCAGACAGCAGCACATATAACAGCACATGTGCAAAGGAACAACAATGAAAAACAGGGCAGCATGCAATCTATCCAAACAAATGCTCATAGAAAGATCTCAATAATGACTAATCATTTCAAGCATACATCCAATTAAGCATCAAGCAACTAGGTATGGACAAATCAAAGACAAGCAAACAAATTAAGAACATGTACATTCAACAAAGTTGCACTCCTATATTATCAATCAAAACGTCATGCATAAGCGAACATGGATGCAAACAATGATCATGCATTACAAATCCAGCAAGTTGAGCATTAATCGAGAGTTAACATGATTCAAATGTATGTGCAACATGTTCATCACATCAAGAAGTCAACAACGCAAACATGAACATTCATCAATGGAAATCAAAAGTCGCGTGTCGGAAAACCGTGTTCATACAAAGGTGATGTGAACAAAATAAAGTGAGAATGGAGCAAAGTCAGGACTTAAATCATATCATGATCATCCAATCCAAACATGCAAGACAACTTCAAATTAACATACATCAAGACTAGTTGAACATATACCATGATCATTTTCAAAGGAAAACAAATGTTCAAGCAAGGTAAAAGGCATACATGATCCAACTTATGCACACCACAATATCATACTCACATGTATCACATCACATTCATTTCCAAGAGATCACACAAGTTCAACAAGTCATCAATCACACATGAACCAATATGCCTCAAGAACATGCTTCAAGAATGCAAACAAATCAACAATCGGACAATCATGCATCAAAGATTCACATACATCCAGCAACTAGAGGTTAAACAACCCTAGAAAATTCCACAAATATGAATCACACAAAGCCATGAAGGTTAGGTGTAACACCCCAATTCCCATCGCGAATAAATAATACATAAATAAAATCAGAGTAACTAAAAATCTATTTTTTCCCGACAGGAACAGGAATGCCACATTTAAAGAAAGAATACGCAATCCCTGCTCATAAATTTGATACATAGCATAAAATAGAATTCCCTCAAAGGGAAAACTTTTTCCATATAAATTAAAATTCAATTATGGAATAAAGCGGAAAGATCCATAACTGACTTGTTTTACAAATAAATGGTTTTATAACATCAAATATAAATACAAAAGTAATACAAAATATATTCAACAATTATATACATATATAACATAATCGTTCCCCGACTCCCGTGCTACGTATCAGAGCAGACAGACGACAAAGGACGGAGGACTAATCTTCACAAAAAGACCTCCAGCAACTCTAATCTGCAATGCCTCATAGAGCATTATAGAAGAGCAGAAGGGTGAGAAATAACAACTAAAATCAAGATTGCATAATAATATGCAAATACATAACAATTCACATGCATAGCTATTCTCACCACAAACACTACATACTAATACATATAACATACCACATATACGTAACTTATATCTATTAATCCAACGATATAGCATATATCAAGTATCCAATATACTCACATATTTGCACATAAGGCATACCAAGTCATAGCATTTAGAAACACATCACACATCACATAGCCTATGTCTACGCATAAAACATATGATCCACAACCAATGCATTTATCACATATGCACCTCAAATTACCAATGCTATCACAATCTCAACACATAACAAATCAATGCACAATTTCCACACATAATCAATAAAATCATGATTTTCCACACATAATGCATCCATTCACAATTCTCACACATAATCAATCAAATCATGATTTTCCACACATAATGCATCCATGATTTATGCAAATGCACAGAGACCGAAACAACGACTCTATGCAAATGCCATGCAGTACCGACTTCCAATGTTTCTCATCACTAGTTCACTCAGGAACTCTGCTGGAACCATCGCTCGTTACATCACTGTAACTCCCCGTCGGGCATACGATGTTTCCCGTCGCTTTCGGTCCTCTTTGTATAAGGCGCACGACATTTATGGATCGCTTTCGGTCCTCTTATTTTTAATGCGATTCATACCTCTTATTTTTAAGGCGCACGATCCGATCGCTCACACCTCACATGGGCACACGATCGTCTATAACCATTGCTTTCGGTCCTCTTATTTTTAAGGCGATTCATACCTCTTATTTTTAAGGCGCATGATGTTATAGCAGATTCCCTCTGGAATCAATCCGTTACTCAGGACGTCACAAGAATGCATATCATGATGCTTGGCATACAATGACTCATGACATTCAAAATGCACACATATACACATCCACAATCATGCATATATCGTCAACTCCCACACATTGCATTTTCCTGCCCTTAGGCCACAAATCATCATTACAACATGTATCACGTGCATTTTCATTTCACAACAGCACACAAGTCATATAATATCCATATCAACAACACATTGCATGATACAATCAATTACGCACAATAACAACGACCAAAGTCGACAAAACAACACCATTCAAATATCATACATCCATCACCAATGCTTATCAATCATGCACAACATTTCATCACATATACTCACGCCATATAACAGCACACCAGCTATATGTTACATATCAAAAGCATATAGCATGATAACACATCATTCGCACACCAATACGACGGTAAAAAAATCCGACAAAACCAACACTTTTTCAAAACCACAACTTAAATAAATCATCTACTGACCTCCAACCCATTTTTAATAGAAAGAATATTTCATTAGCTTTCCAACGCTTCGAACGGGGACCAAAACGGACTTACGGTTCAAAAGTTATGGCTAAAATACGAAAATACTGTTTTTGCTGTCCCAGACAAATTCGCTTGGCGAATACCCGGCGAAACGGACTCGCCACCAACTCGCCTGGCGAATCTGGACGAACCAGAATTTCTCCAAAACGTATTTGGGACCCAAAAATGATCCAAATCTTCAACCCACATGATAGTATTACACCCAATGACCCAAAATAACATGTTAGAACACGTTTAGGCATGCATTTCATCAATTCATCCGTGAAAACATCAATTTCTATACCTATACAACCAAATAGAAAAACATATATTTTTCACCCAAACATTCAAACAAAACATACATATACCTATACAAGCATGATATAATCGAAACTTCTCACCCTTACCCGATTAATCGCGATTGAAACGGAGTTATGTAGATTTTTCCCACTTTTCCTCTTCTCTCTTTTCTTTCCTCCCTTTTCTCTTCTCTTCTCTTTCTCTTCTTTCTTTTTCTTTTCCTTACTATCTTTTCTCTCTTTTCTTTCTATTTATATAAAAACATAAAACTTACCCAAGCAAAAGACCAAAATACCCCTCAGCTCAAATATCTCCCAAACGCTCTCAAAATGCGATAAAACATAAACAACGATGAAAAATAATATATTGTCAAATAAAAGTCAATAATAAAATAATATAAAAACAAAACTAATTAAATCGACTCGATTAAATAAATAAGACAAAATGGGGCGTTACAATTCTCCCCCACTTAGACATTTTCGTCCTAAAAAATATAACCGATACGAACAACTCCGGATACGACTCTCGCATCCGACCAACAAACTAACATGCCAACAAAAGCACACCACGAATACACAAACTGACAAACCACCTTGCTAACAACAACTACAACAATGACACGACAAAGATGACAACTACAACGACAAGATGCAAAGCCCATACAATGCACTTGACGACCAACTCACGACTCAAGGAAAACCCAAGCTACGAACACACACCGGAATTAGCTACTCGCACTCGAACCAACACGATGGAAACGAGGCAATAACACAAACAAGAACATAAGTACCACGACACAACATCGATTCAACAACCTCTACATAACCATAACACCAACATCCTTGTCACACAACATTATTACAACAACGCTACGATTCCCCAATCGAACATATAACCAAGACATCCATCTACATAGTAACCCATGCAGAATAGTTAAACCTTTCACTTAACACTTCCATTATGAAACGTCCAATGGTCTCATCACTCCTACATGTTCCCAATGTTCAACCTATGAACTCTTACAAGTCCCATACGCAAATACAAATTGTGCCACACCACGCATCCGCTGCGCGCTCTGATTACTCGTAACCATCAAAACTACCAATCTCACGTCCAAAGTCTAACTCTTCCTCATATTCACTAAAAATCACTGTTCACTGTTAATATTCCCAACCTCACACTCCCACGTGTTGTCTCACACACCAGACCCAAGTCTCAGAATTGCTCAATTAATTTTAATTCTATGACCATCAAAACAGACATGCATAACAACTTTTGACTTAACTTTTCAGGCACAACCTTAGCTTTTCATGAAGGATAATCCAAGCCAAATTCATAACTCGTCACGAATTCCAACCCTCCTCGTTGTCTCATACTCTATTCCTTCAGACCAAACAAGCACTCTAAACTCTTGTGATTACCAAACACTTCGAGCCTAGAATTATAAAGATAATACCTCCAAATATTCCAACACAATACGACCGCAACCAATTCCAAATCCAGAATAGTATAGATCCTTTCATAAATCCTCAATTGTCGTAAAGCATAAGCCACGACTTTACCCTCTTGCATTAACACACTGACTAAACTCATCAAAGACGCATCCCAATACCCCACAAACGGTTTATCGGGATCACGCAGTATCAAAACTGAGGCCATAGACAACTTCTACTTTAACTCACCAAAACTTACTCACAACGAACATCCAAAATAAACGACTCACCCTTTGCAAGTCAACTGAGATAACAGAAGTACGAACTTAGCAAAGTCTTCCATAGCCTGCAGTAACAACCAACTGAGCCCAAAAGTTTCTAATCTCCTTAACCAACTTCGGAACCTCCCATATAGAACTACATCTACTTCCGATGGATCCATAACAATACCATCATCGGAAATAACATATCCAAGAAAACTAACCTTTTCAACCAAAATTCTCACTTGAATAACTTAGCATAAAACTTCGTCTCTTTTCAACACTTGTAATTCAAATCTCAATACTCTACCTGTTCTTCCTCTGAGTTTATAACAGATCCGAATATCCTCAATCAAGGCCATTACGAACTTATCCAAATAAATATGGAAGATACAATTCATATACTCCACAAACATTACAGACGCATTACTAACACCAAACAACATCACTGTACGTTGTAATGCCCAACCAAATTCCAAAAGATATAAATTATCAAAGCTTTTGCAAAACCTTGCACTGGGTAACTGGCTACTCACACACATGCTTAACTGAGTAAATAACAGCCTATTCCGATAACAAACATAACCAGTCACATCAAATCGATCAAAGCCTTAACTCACACCATTCACCACTCTTATCAAACATTCCATACACTTGCAACTCCACTCAAACTCAACCAAACCATTCCAGTCATCTGTTCATGAAAGTGGACACTTGTTCTCAATCGTTACCTTATTCAACTGTTAGCAATCCATACACAATTTCTTCTCTTAACAGTCCAAATTCCATAAATCCCAACATGTAGCAACAACCATCCCAAAGGACTCTCAAATATTACATCCACACCTAAGGTTTTCTCAAAATTTCCATTAATGGTCTAAAATTCCAAAGACTCCAAACCTCACCAGAACTCTAAGTTTCGCTTTCCATAGTCTCAATACCAATACCATCATACACATCATACTTGTTATTCCATTCAATCATCATTCCCTTTTTGTTACTAACAAAGCTGGAGCTCTCTAAGACAACACCTTAATGTTCCATCCAAAAACACATCTGAAACCATGCACAACTGACGGCCCAACGCTGTGACTTCCTGCCAATTTCCCAGAACACTATCATCACAGACAAAACAAACATCTTAGTCCCATCTACTAAGAGTTTTCTACTTACTTAGCAGATCCAAACCTCAAATCTTCACCTTCGTCAAATTTGAGTTCACACTTTACTCTCTGAGAACAACCATTAATAATACCCAATCATTCTCCCTCAGAGACATTCCAACTTGACCAACATACCAAAACCTCCAATCCATCTCATAAACAATAATTTCACTTTCCCCAGCATAGAACACTTTCATAGCTTCATATCGATATAAAGAACTCTTAAATCGGACACCCGAGTCAAAAGATATGAATTTTTTTGAAGGAAAGTCAATTATTGGAAAATAGCCAGATCCGCCTGGTGAGTAAGGATTTCGCCTGGCGAACCAGCGGCGAAACCTGATTTTTCTGAAAACCCAAACTTCCAGTAGGTAACACATTTCTGTCTCTCCGTTTTCGCCTGGCGACTTACGATTTCGCCTGGCGAATCCCCCTTCGCCAGCACCTCGTCTGGCAAACTATTGGCGAGACTTAATCCGCCTGGCGAATCGCACCAGAACCAGAATTTTCTGCTGCATTTCCATGGTTTCCACACCTCCAAATCCAACTTTTCCAAACTAGCACATATTCAATTTCCAAGCAATTCATTACACACACTATCAAAGCCAGAAAGACACGTCTATTCCATCCAACATAATTTCCGTCTACTATCAACAAGAGATTAAGGGTGATCAGTTCCTCAATTTGTCAATAGACAGCCGACAATCATGATGGGGCATAAACCGTCTTTACCAAACTATAATAGCATTCCTTACATCCTACGCACAAAACTACCTAAGGCATAAATCCTTAGTTGACATAAACCTTACCTCCGCATTCCCTCCGGAACCGGGAACCACACTGTCCAAAGAGCACTTACAATCTTGCAATTCACAACACACTGAGCCAACGCTCCACCTGAAGCAACTTGGAGAAGTACCAGCTTCTCCCCCACTTATCTCATTCTAACACCTGAAGACAAAACATTAGGAAACCAGAAAGTACCGACAGTGCTCCACACATATATCATGTACTAAGGGACAACCAACACCGACAGTATTCAACTGTTACACCAACTGACTCAACAACTTGGCCAGACGGACCGACCTGCTCTGATACCACTAATGTAACACCCCAATTTCCATCGCGAATAAATAATACATAAATAAAATCAGAGTAACTAAAAATCTATTTCTGTCCCTGTCGGAAAAAAATAGAATTTTAGTTACTCTGATTTTATTTATGTATTATTTATTCGCGATGGGAATTGGGGTGTTACATTAGGGGTGGAATATGTATCAATACATGCTTCCAAACAAGCCAAAAATACAAAATTTGCAGGTGCAAATCGATTGCAGTAGGGTGCAAATCGATTGCACAGTTACAGAAAGCAATTCTAGTGAAAAAAACACAGGTGCAATCGATTGCACTAGGATGCAAATCGATTGCACAGTACCAGACCTGCAAAAATCACTTCTCATAATCACTTTTCCAGCACCAATCACTTATCCAAACATCCAGATGATCATGTAATCATACATACACATAAATCCACATCAATTATCAGTAATCAAGCACACACTTCAACAATCAAACAACAAGATCATGAATCCGATCAAGCAAATGGATCAAATCACATTGAAAACCATGGATCTACATTGTATAAGTTGAAATTAAGCTAAATCAAGCATAGATCTAAGAAAAACCAACCTACAAAGCTGAGATTTGCTTTGGTGATTGTTGCACACGAAAATTGATGAATCCAAGCAAGAAATCCAGAGATCTATGAAGCTTTATCAAGAACACTTGAAGATCCAAGCAATAATCCACAAATAAGCCAAAGTTCTCCAAGAAGTGATTCCAAAATCTTGAATCTAGATCCAAATAAGTTGCTACTGCAGAATTGAACCAAGAATGAGGATGTGATGGAGGTTTAGCTCAAGAATTCACAAATTCCAATGAAGAATCTGTGAATCTATGAATATGGAGCTTTGGTGAGAGGTTGAAGATGAAGATGGAGAATAAAAAATGAGAGAGAATTGAGAGAGAATTCTGAATGAGAAGTGTAGAAAAATTCGGAAAAATGAAGTGTAATTGTGTGTGGTTTGGATCAAATTAGTTTAAATATGACTTAGGTTTAGAATGAAAGTGAGGTTTGGAGTGAGTGAAATTGGAAGTGAGAAATAACTTGGAAAGGGAATGTGGAATTAGAGTGGAAATTGGATGGAAATGAAATCAAATTCTGCAGCTCTCTAGATCTTTCTACTAATATAGCATTGATCCCAAGTGAATGTGGTGCATTGGAAATTGACATAGTGCTGAAAAATGAAGGTTTTAGGCAAATCCGTCACAGTGCAATCGATTGCACAGCAGTGCAAATCGATTGCACACCTTTGCAAAGGCCAAAATGTGAAAACTGAAGGGGTGCAATCGATTGCACACTTATGCAAATCGATTGGACCAAGGCAAAATGGTGAAAATTGCTTCAATGTAACTTGTTTTGAGTCCTACTTCAAATCTAATCCTTAGCCACTGATAATACCCTTGAATGATGCCTGAAACATGATATAAAACCTGTCTAGAACAAGATCAAATTAACCCTGCCTTATGAACTTGATTCTGAAATGATTAACCCATTTGCTGATAAAATAAATGACTGATGCCTCTGATGATTGTGCGAACTTGGTAAGAGACTCTGATGAACATGAACACCACAAGATTGAGTACAGTATCTTGTTTTGGGCCTTGAGACACATCCTCCTCCTGAGGGCTAACAAGGATACCTTGATCCTATGCTGAGAACCAATGATATGCACAGATGAAAATGCAAGAATGAAATGAAACATAAGCCAGTTAGAGCTGAAACATGGGGGAAAATTTTGAGGTGTTACAGCTGCCCCTATTCAAACTTCTTGGATCCGAGGGTATGGAAACAAAGGCTTTCAGATGGTCGGGATACACGGAGATTGAATACCAATAAATAACCGCACAAATTTGTGTCCTGCAAAAGGAGAGACGACTCCGCTGGGGAACAAGTAATAAAAGGTGTAGGATCATAACACAGATGGGTGTCAGAGATCAATACGGACGAAGTATTGAATGGATTGAAACAAACACAGACGAGTGTTGACTGCGCTGGGGATAAACACGGACAAGTGTCTAAAAGGTTCAAACACAGACGGGTGCTGAAAGAACATGGACGGGTGTCTAAGGTCAATACGGACGGGTATTGGCTTAAAAGGTTCACACACGGATGGGTGCTAAAAGGAAACGGACGGGTGTCTAAGGTCAATACGGATGGGTATTCGCTAAAAAG
The DNA here is from genome assembly GCA_022829125.1 of Lathyrus tuberosus. NCBI lineage: Eukaryota > Viridiplantae > Streptophyta > Magnoliopsida > Fabales > Fabaceae > Lathyrus > Lathyrus tuberosus. Next base: position 2,677,274 of record JALAZF010000092.1, on the reverse strand, counting down.
GTTCACACACTGACGGGTGCTGAAAGAACACGGACGGGTGTCTAAGGTCAATACGGACGGGTATTGAAAATAAAGAAAAAACACGGATGTGTGTTGAAAGGACATTGACGGGTGTCTCAAAGGTTAAACATGGACGGGTGTTGAAAGGACACGGACAGGTGTCAAAGGTCAATACGGATGGGTATTGAAAATAAAGTTTAAACACGGACGGGTGCTGAAAGAACACAGACGGGTGTCTAAGGTCAATACGGACGGGTATTAAAAATAAAGAAAAAACACGGACGGGTGTTGAAAGGACACGGACGGGTGTCTCAAAGGTTAAACACGGACGGGTGTTGAAAGGACACAGACGGGTGTCAAAGGTCAATACGGACGGGTATTGGCTAAAAAGTTCAAACACAGACGGGTGCTGAAAGGACACGGACGGGTGTTTCAAAGGTTCAAACACGAACGGGTGCTGAAAGAACACGGACGGGTGTCAAAGGTCAATACAAACGGGTATTGAAAGGAAGGTTCAAACACGGACGGGTGCTGAAAGAACACGGACGAGTGTCAAAGGTCAATACGGACGGGTATTGAAAGAACAGTTATAAGGCGACCTCACTGGGGATTGAAATACTAAACTGAACACAGACGAGTGTCGAGAGAACACAGATGGGTGTTTGAAGGAACACGGACGAGTGTTTAAAATCAATACGGACGAAGTATTGAGGCGATAGAAAAGAACACAAACGAGTGTTTAACGCTAACAACTTTGAGGGGATAAACCAAAAGAGCGATTACGAAAACGGCTGAAGGCGGACTCAAAAAAAGAAAGACAGGCTGAAGGCGGAATTTCAAACCCAAAATTAGTAGAATCAACAGATCTACCAAGATGACTCCGCTGGGGAAAAAGGAAATCTAAACCGACAACCCTGTAGGGGAGTATAGGAAGGCACAACGGCCAGAAGGACAACTCCATTGGTTGCGGTGTAATGTCAAATAGCATCTCCTAAATTACCTCTCTTTCTGCTGGGGAAAGAAACTGGTAACAGATATCAAACCTGGCTTATGCTTCAAATGCATATGTTTGAATTTGTTATGGCGTAATGCTCCATACGAAATGGAAATGCTACGCATTTGGGAGGATGCCATGCAAGGATGCTTATGCAATGCAAAAGAAGTGCTCCAGCAAAATAAATGCTGAAGACGAAGACAACTCCACTGGGGATGACAAACTAAATTGTCCTCTGAATCAAAAGATTCTTCTGAGGAAGATTTCACTGAATGACTTCCTGATCATAAACTCTGCTGGAGATGAGAACTCCGAGAGAAAATCCACTCTGTTAGAGATGGATAACAACTACTAAAGATGGAACCCAATAAATTTCTCTCCGCTGGAGATTACCCATGACTTCTACCAAAGATAGAAACCAAAACCTGGATCTGAAATATGCCAATAACAATTGGACTTAAAACCTGCTAGGGGTATCTACTGCCGTTGAACAAACCACTATGAAGATCACCACCAAACTCCGTTTGGGGAGACAAGTCAATAATGCCAAACCTGGTTGGGGATATTACTGAACTTAACCTGTTATTGGGAGATGTCCTTATCTTCACCCTACTGGGGAATATCTGCCACTATCAGCACACCTGCTCAGGGAATGGTGATTGACGATATCAACTCTACTAGAGGATAACATCACACTTACCATCTGTTAGGGATCAGACCATACCATTGCTGATGAGAAAAACATTTCTTAACTAGCTGAGGAAAATGGGTGCTCAGACCCTATGGGGAAATAACATCTTTGTCCAAAGAAAATATTCCATCAGTCTCTTGCTGAGGATGCAGAAGTATCAACTTCTGGCTGCTTGCTAAGAGAGTAATAAATAAATTAACCACGGCTCTAGCTGGGGAAATAATCCCCTGTACCCTGGCTGGGGAGAGCAACTACTTGCTGAGTAGGAAAGAATTTACCCTGCTGGGGATTAGAGCATGTCGTTGCTGACGGAACTACACTTCCTGACCTCCTGAGGAAAGTGATTACCCGGCTCTGCGGGGAAAATAAAATCTTTTCAAAGACATCCAACACACCTCCTGCTGGAGATACAACCGCATTCACCTCGGAGCAATCCACTTTAAACTGCTTGCTGGGGGAATAAGTTCTGCTGAGGATGATGAAATTTCAATGTTGGGGAGATTAACTCTACTGGGGAGAAACAATCTTGCCACCCAACCTGGTCTGCCTTTATGGTCATAAACGGCCCTTTGAACTCTCCATTTGCCCCAGACCATCAGGTCTAAAGGAAGAAATCATCTCAAGAGGATTTTATAGAAGACCGGGCATTCACACTGCCCCAGGGTCTTCAAACTCTTGGAGAGATTTATCAGATCTCGACGCAACTGCCCCAGACTTGATAATCCATGAAGTAAATTACCTCGAAATGATTTGTAATGACTTGAAAATACTCTGCCCCAGTATTTTGAACTTTGAAGAGGTGTTTTCAATTAACCGTCTTCAGGAGTGGACAACTTCTCACGCTCTAGAGGTGGCCTGTCCCAAGTCTTGAAGAAACTTTGCCCCTGACTGATCTTACAGAGATTTGTCAAATCGACCTGATTGCCCCATATTGGCTGCTTTAGGGAGAGTTTTTAATGTGACTGCTTCAGATTGGCTGCATCTTATGACCATTTATCGGGAACGTCTGGGCTACGCACAACCTCTTGGCCACATACCCCTTGACATGACTGTCCTTTGGAGTTTTCACCATCTCAACTTGGCGTGATCGAGCTTCTCGACTGACGTTCATTGTGTAAGCTTCTTTGGTGTCAAACACATGCAAGCAGAAAATGTTTATTATGAGAATGATAATTCTAATGCAACACTTGTGTTAGCCTTGAAGTTTTATTGAAAATGTGTCGCCAAGCCTTGTGAACGAATCACTGGCTGGGATGCGACATTGATTTTTGAATGGAAAACAATACGCACATGCAATACCAACAAAAATATTATTAGCACAACTCATAGGAGTCAGAAACACTATCTCGTTGAAGTACGCCTTCGGAATAAACCCTGTTTCAATTAGGACTTTTTAAGGGTTGTAACGTGGCCTGGTTCACGATTTTGAGAAAAAGATTTAAGGCTCAAAATTTATTTGTACCCACCCATTCTCCTTGATGTTCTCTAGTCCTACGTTCAGCTAGTTTGGCGCAAGCACTCATCTCCCAAAAGGATTTTAGTGAGGATCGATGGTTAAGGAACCCATGAGGTTTTCAAAATGTCAGTCACCCCCTTTGTTCCTTTGGCGTTTTGTGGGCACACGTCTTGTTCTTGCTCGAGGATTTTTCTTTTTATCATTTCTTTTTTTTGTTTTTCTCCCTTTTTATTTCCCTGATTTTGCCTGGACTGATTCTTTTTTAATCTTTCGATTTTGAAGTCCAGCGGGATGCCCTAACTTTTGCCTAAGTCGCTTGTTTTCAAGTTTTAGACTTAGCGGGCTTTCCTTCTTTTTTTTTGAACAAATCATGTGACACCGTTTTGTCTGACCTATTTGAAAGGGTTGTGACTGCCTCACTCCTTGATTGTTGAGGGATAACCATTGTGGTTTCACATCTTTTAACCTCTTGACGGTGGAATAGAAGGTAATGGATCCTCAGATGCACACTCCTTTTGCAATTTGAACGCTCGATCAAACTAACTGACGCCTACCCTGCCCCAAGTTAAGATTGAGGGTTTTTTTGTTTCCAGAAAAAAACTCCTACTTCAAGGCTCAAACGGGTTAACGAGGGTCTATCTCCCTTATATATCCAGTGTTTAGGGATTTGAAATAATGCTTGTACATCCTCAACAGGGTTTTATCCAAAAGTACCTAACCGAAGATTTTGCATTTTTACCTCATCATCCTCCCTCAAGAGTTTAAGGCAAGAAAGTTGGTATTGCAGTGCATATAAACATGACATGAGTGCATAAAATTAAGATACTTCAGGAACAACACATTTATTGCATTAAAATCAACATTTAAAACACAAACAAGTTTTTACATGCAGACAGTGTTTAAACAAACAAATGAAAGCTACATATGAAAATGCAGTAAAGGAAGCTGATGATTGCCATTGTTGAGGAGACTTGACTCTGTCTAGACTTATTGCTTCCGATGATGTCTTCGCAACCTCGAGTGCTCACTCTGATAAAGAAGCTTCAACTTGTGGGGGTATCGTCTGGGGTGATGACATTTTAGTCAATCAAATCTTACACCTTGTGCTGGAACGCATTACAGTTATCAAGTGTGTGCCCAAACATTCGTGAATGGAACTCACAGCTAGCGTTCATGTCATAGTCTGGAGGAATAGGGTATGGCACTGGCATGGTACTCCTCAGCTGAATCAGAGAGCTTTTGAGCAAGCGAGCAAACAACTGACTGTAAGGAATTGGAATAGGATCAAATATCCTCTTGGGCCTTCTTGGTCTGAGTTACTTCTGCTGCTGACGGTTCTGCTGAAGATGCTGATTTGGGTGCTCCATCTGCCCCCGTATTTTCCTTTCCACACGAGGCTCAAACAAGTGTTGCTGACGTAGAGCTTCTGCAACATAAGGTTGTGGAAGAGATCCCTGACGCGAGGTGGATCCTTTGGAAAAGGAAGGAGTCCCTAATTTCCTTTGCAACAATGGGAGTAAAATTACCTTGTTTACCAGTGCCAACTGGTGTAAACTTGATTGCCTCTGAATCAATGAGCTCTTGGACTTTATGCTTGAACCTTGTACAATTCTCAACATTGTGACCAGGTGCCCCAGAGTGGAACTCACATCTAGCATTAGCATTAGGTCCCAGAGGAAGCTTTGTGGGAAGAGGTCCCAACCTAACATGTTCAACTAGTTTGAGCTCAAGCAAATAAGAAAGTAACTGCGCATACGGCATTGGAATGGGATCAAACTTCCTCTTAGGCCCCTCTGACTTAGGATCCTCTTGAGGAGCAGGAAGTGATTGCTGATGAGAAAGCTTTGAAACTTCAGTTTGTTGAGGGGATTCACGAGGCAATCCATGATCTAGATCAAATCCCAAAGAGATGGGAGGAGTAAGGACCTCTGTTGTGGAAGCGAGCACATGATTGTTTTTCTTCTTTAACACCTTATTCAAGATTTCCATAGCCAGGCCCACCTGAGTCCTCATCTGATTGACTACCTCTCTTAGCAGTTTCTGACCCTGGGACATAGCCTGCATATCTTCCCCAAATTGCCTCATCTGAATCTTCATTTCAGTTACTTCTGCACTGAGTTGTTCCATAGCTATCCTCTAATTTTCACAAGTTAAGTAGTGGTGGCCGGTCAAGCTGTCAATTCTGAAGATAATACCAAGTCAGAATGAGAAATCCGCTCCTGAGCACCTGCTATGCGTATGAGTATGCAAATGCAAATGCCATGTTCGAATATTTCCAAGGAATCATTCTGCTTCGATTCAAGTTTTTGACAAAAGAACCACAAGAAATAGACTGAAACGCTCAACAGCGAGTCTCAAAGTTAATATCCCTTTGAAATACAAGAACACGTATGTCAAAATGCAAAATGATGATGCAGATGCAACAGACATGGGACCAAGGCTGCCATATAAACTGGACAACTACTGCACTGAACTGGCTGAACAATCTCAAGATTCTGCCCAAATACCCAGAACACCAGAATAACCACACTGATAAATCCATACTGATAAGAAAACCAGGAAACCAGGTAGGTAGAAGGTCACGGTCACCTGCAAACTTGTAAAACCCGCCCCTCTCACATGTGGGTACTAGAAAATGAAAGGTCCTCAGTTTCTGGCGCTGAGGTTGAGAAGCAATAGTACATTCATCCTTCTGGTACAGTACTATCACCAATCGAGGAGTGCCTCCACTGAATCGCTTTCAAAAAGGATATCCTATAGCAAGTTCCTAGCATTGGGTCCTTGGATCAAGAAGTGTAATAGATTTGCCATTTCTGGTCTGCCATTATCACATATCGGGAGGAGTGCCACAACTGAGTCCTCGGGAATGGTTACCAGAGTCGACAATCCGCCTCGGACCGCCTAGCCACCACATACGCATGTAATGACTAAGCAACCTCAGAAAGATCTCATCTGGTTTGTGAGCTCGGGTCAGCACACGTGTCATACGCCACGCGTACCCACCAGAGTCCACGCTAAAGTCTAAGTATATACTCAAGCCTTAGTAATGGCCTTTTCACTCAGAATTCCCATTCCACCAAACAGAAAACACCAGCACCGCAATCTAGTATACACATATGGCAATAATGGTGAATGCTATAAGTAAAATGCAATAAAGCAGTAAATAAAATACGATAAAGCAAATACATAAAACATATAAAGCGTACAGATTAAACACCCAAAAAGCAATAACAAACAAGCGCTGGGATTGACTCGCAAAAGGGGATGGACCAGCAAGAGGTCAACCTATCCCCAACAGAGTCGCCAGCTGTTGCTCCCGGGATTTTCATCCAAGTAAAAACGCGAAAGTGGCGCGGAAACAGAGTCGTCAGCAATGTGTATTTATCCCAAGAGAGGGAAAGGAAACACTGCATAAACCTGAGGGAAGGGAAAAGAACATGGTCTCGCGACCAAGAGAAACAAGTAAGGGAGTCGGTTACGCGAGGGGAAGGTGTTAGCACCCCACGCGTCCATCGTACTCGATGGGATCCACGTTTGTTGTCTCGATCAAAGGATGTCATCGTCTGGAGCTCCATTGCTACTGGAAACGAGAAGGAACGGGAACGGAAAAGAACGAAGAACGAAGAAGAAAGGAAAAAGAAGTGACTCGATAGGACATCGCTCGTCCTATGCCTACGTATTTCCTAGTGCAATGGGAAAGTCAGAGTCAACGTAGTTCGGACACGAACTAAGGGGGAAGGTTGCTCGCCAAGACATCACCGTCTTGTGCCTACGTATCCTCAATCGGATGAGAGAGAGGAAGTCAGAGCAGTCGTAGTTCGAACTAACGAGGTCGGTATTTTTTATGAGCAACGTTAAGTTCGCGTTCGGCAGTTAGGGTCGATGCCTGCTTGCGACGAGACGAAAAATAACGTGCCATTTTCTGAAAAGGTTTGAAACTTAATGATCCCGAAGGATAAAAAGGTTTGAGTTTGTTTCATGTTTTTTAGACAAGAAGTGGATTGGTTTTTGTTTGTCGTATGCCTCGTGCTAAAGTCTATGACGTAGTAAGTACTTTGTGTAACGAGTCACGCGCCTCGCGCAACAAAGTATACTATGTACTTAAGGCTCGTGGCACACGAAGGACACTTTTAATTATTAAGTGTTTTGAGATTTTCTTTAAGAGAGAGAGAGAAGAGAAGACTCAAGAAAAAACACTAAGGGGAAACTAAAATGTTCCTAATGTTATCATGCAAAGGTGGCCCTATAGTTGAGGTAAGAAGGGAACATCTACCTAAGTTAGCATGCAAAACGAAAGCCTAATGCTAATCCTACTCCAAGCTTAATCAAATATTAAGTTGGACTAGGTAGCTCTAAGGGAACAAATCCAAGACTTAAACAAGTCTTGAGATTCAAGGGAAGAGAAGGAGTGAAGGAGACGAAGGAGGAAAAAAAAGCGAATAAACAAAAACAACAGCTACCACAGTGCACCTGCACCAAAACAGCAGTAAATGTAGCACACAAGCAAGACAGCTTATAACAGCACACAATTCAGCACAAAAAGGGTGCAAAAGGCCAGACAGCAGCACATATAACAACACATGTGCAAAGGAACAACAATGAAAAATAGGGCAGCATGCAATGTATCCAAACAAATGCTCATAGAAAGATCTCAATAATGACTAATCATATCAAGCATAGATCCAATTAAGCATCAAGCAAATAGGTATGGACAAATCAAAGACATGCAAACAAATCAAGAACATGTACATTCAACAAAGTTGCACTCCTATATTATCAATCAAAACGTCATGCATAAGCGAACATGGATGCAAACAATGATCATGCATTACAAATCCAACAAGTTGAGCATTAATCGAGAGTTAACATGATTCAAATGTATGTGCAACATGTTCATCACATCAAGAAGTCAATAAAGCAAACATGAACATTCATCAATGGAAATCAAAAGTCGTGTGTCGGAAAACCGTGTTCATACAAAGGTGATGTGAACAAAATGAAGTGAGAATGGAGCAAAGTCAGGACTTAAATCATATCATGATCATCCAATCCAAACATGCAAGACAACTTCAAATTAACATACATCAAGACTAGTTGAACATATACCATGATCATTTTCAAAGGAAAACAAATGTTCAAGCAAGGTAAAAGGCATACATGATCCAACTTATGCACACCACAACATCATACTCACATGTATCACATCACATTCATTTCCAAGAGATCACACAAGTTCAACAAGTCATAAATCACACATGAACCAATATGCCTCAAGAACATGCTTCAAGAATGCAAATAAATCAACAATCGGACAATCATGCATCAAAGATTCACATACATCCAGCAAATAGAGGTTAAACAACCCTAGAAAATTCCACAAATATGCATCACACAAAGCCATGAAGGTTAGGGGTAGAATAAGTATCAATACTTGCTTCCAAACAAGCCAAAAATACAAAAGTTGCAGGTACAAATCGATTGCAGTAGGGTGCAAATCGATTGCACAGTTACAGAAAGCAATTCTAGTGAAAAAACACATGTGCAATCGATTGCACTAGGATGCAAATCGATTGCACAGTACCAGACCTGCAAAAATCACTTCTCATAATCACTTTTCCAGCACCAATCACTTATCCAAACATCCAGATGATCATGTAATCAAACATCCACGAAAATCCACATCAAATATCAGTAATCAAGCACACACTTCAACAATCAAACAACAAGATCATGAATCCGATCAAGCAAATGGATCAAATCACATTGAAAACCATGAATCTACATTGTATAAGTTGAAATTAAGCTAAATCAAGTATAGATCTAAGAAAAACCAACCTACAAAGCTGAGATTTGATTTGGTGATTGTTGCACACGAAAATTGATGAATCCAAGCAAGAAATCCATATATCTATGAAGCTCTATCAAGAACACTTGAAGATCCAAGCAATAATCCACAAATAAGCCAAAGTTCTCCAAGAAGTGATTCCAAAATCTTGAATCTAGATCCAAATAAGTTGCTACTGCAGAATTGAACCAAGAATGAGGATGTGATGGAGGTTTAGCTCAAGAATTCAAAAATTCCAATGAAGAATCTGTGAATCTATGAATATGGAGCTTTGGTGAGAGGTTGAAGATGAAGATGGCGAATGAAAAATGAGAGAGAATTGAGAGAGAATTCTGAATGAGAAGTGAAGAAAAATCAGGAAAAATGAAGTGTAATTGTGTGTGGTTTGGATGAAATTGGTTTAAATATGACTTAGGTTTGGAATGAAAGTGAGGTTTGGAGTGAGTGGAATTGGAAGTGAAAAATAACTTGGAAATGGAATGTGGAATTAGAGTGGAAATTGGATGGTAATGAAATCAAATTCTGCAGCTCTCTAGATCTTTCTACTGATATAGCATTGATCCCAAGTGAATGTAGTGCATTAGAAATTGACATAGTGCTGAAAAATAAAGGTTTTAGGCAAATCCGTCACAGTGCAATCGATTGCACAGCAGTGCAAATCGATTGTACACCCTTGCAAAGGCCAAAATGTGTAAACTGAAGGGGTGCAATCGATTGCACACTTATGCAAATCGATTGGACCAAGGAAAAATGGTGAAAATTGCTTCAATGCAACTTGTTTTGAGTCCTGCTTCAAATCTAATCCTTAGCCACTGATAATACCCTTGAATGATGCCTGAAACATGATATAAAACCTGTCTGGAACAAGATCAAATTAACCCTACCTTATGACCTTGATTCTGAAATGATTAACCCATCTACTGATAAAATAAATGATTGATGCCTCTGATGATTGTGCAAACTTGGTAAGAGACTCTGATGAACATGAACACCACAAGATTGAGTACGGTCTCTTGTTTTGGGCCTTGAGACACATCCTCCTCCTGAGGGCTAACAAGGATACCTTGATCCCATGCTGAAAACCAATGATATGCACAGATGAAAATGCAAGAATGAAATGAAACATAAGCCAGTTAGAGCTGAAACAAGGGGGAAAATTTTGAGGTGTTACAACATGCACCTGGCCCCGCCCAGCGAGCTCAAGACACTGTCATCCCCATGGCTGTTTTCCTGGTGGGGAATGGATATCCTCATCCCCTTCGTCGTGGGGTCATACCAAAACAAGTACCTGATCGTAGGCGTGGACTATTTCACGAAGTGGATCGAGGCGAAAGCCCTGACCAAAATCACGACCCACAATATATTACGTTTCTACAAGAGGAACATACTCGCCCGATTCGGCGTACCCCAAGCGATTTTCACCGACAACGGGACACAGTTCACCGACAAAAATTTCCAAGACTTCGTCACCAAGCTGGGCACGAAGCAGCACTTCACGTCGGTCGAGCACCCTAAAACGAACGGGCAAGCTGAAGCGGCAAATAGAGTGATCCTGCGAGGACTGAAATGCTGACTAGGCGACGCCAAGAAAAGGTGGGTCGAGGAGCTGCACAGCGTCCTCTGGGCCTACCGAACAACTCCACATTCCACGACTGGGGAGACCCATTTCCGCTTAACTTACGAAACAAAAGCGGTGATCCCCGTGGAAATAAGAGAACCCTCAAGGAGAATGGAGTCTCCCCTCGACGAGGAGATGAACAATGAGGCCCTAAGGGAGGATCTCAACTTTGTCGAGGAGATAAGGTCCGGCGCATCCCTCCTAGAAGCCTCACTTAAACAGAAAATAACTCTATGTTATAACAACAAAGTTATTAAACGTGATTTTCAAGTAGGCACCCTCGTCCTACGAAGGAACCAGAAAGATTCGCGAGAAGGCAAGGTCTCTGCGAACTAGGAGGGCCCCTACCGCGTCCGCGCGAAAACGGGGACATGATCATACTACCTCGAGAATCTACACGGGGAGGAACTTGCTCGACCATGGAATGTTGAGAAGCTTAAACAATACTACAGTTAAACACTGCCCGCGACACAGCCACATCACGATTATCGGGGCCCGCTAAGGTACAAGCGTGACTCCCCTCCATGAAACACGAAGGTCAAGGACCGCGTTGTGTGTGCACGAGGACCCTTGATCCGACGAGGATACCTCGACCGAGCTCCGTCGTTGCCGTACCAATTAGGCAGAATGCCTAGCTCGCGATGGGAAGTTCACGCCACGAAGCTAAGACCTCGACCGAGCTCTTAGCCTCGTTGAAGGTTGGAATACACCTTCGGCCACTCGACCAGTTCCCCACACAGTCGAGGATAGATAAAGTCGAGCAAACCCCTAAATTACCAAATTACTTAGAGAAAAATGATAAGTGTATCAAACATACAAACATCACACACACAAATAAGCAAAAGCAAAGCATTAACCGAGCAGAAGCCCATTGTACAAATATTACAAAGATATCCAAAAGCCCCTGGCACGCAGGCCGGGCAATTACAAAATTTGCGGCGCGCAGACCGAACCAAACAAATTCAAAAGAAAAATGGCTCGCCGGCCAAGCAAACAAACTAATAAAAACCTAGACGGATGTGTTTCCCTCGGGCGGCTCGTCCTCTGTAGCCCCGCCATCGACCTCCTCCTCCTGCATCGGCCGCACAATCTGGCCCTCATCGGCAGCCACGAGGACATCCTACTCAGTCTGCCTGAGCCTAGCGATCAGTTATGCCCGAGACGTCAGTAGCCTGTCGTCCTCAGTCTCCTCCTCAGCAGGACGAACAACTTGCTCCAGCTCGGCGATCCTCGCCAAGAGGTCTTTCCTTTCATCACTGGCCTTCTTCAGCTTCTCCTCCAACTTCCCCTGAAGCTCGACCTGGGCCTTATTCTGATTTTTGCAGTCGGACAACTCCTTACCCACCTTCTCCATCTCAGCTGCGACAGACCTAAAGCTCTCCTGCAGCCTGGTCAGCTAAGCTGCTGGGCATGTCTCATCATTCAGGACCAGAGCAGCCGAGCAGACCCACATTATAGAAGACAAGTCTTCAAGCAAAGTTTTCCTCCTCGACGCCCGACCAGCGCCTAGGATGACCTGGACCTCGGCCGCATCGATGCACGGGGAGTTGCCCTCTGAGAAGAAATTCAGCCTCAAGTGACAAGGCAGGAGCGCGGACTTCTCAGTAGGAGGGCTGTCAGTCACTGTCAGGTCGACAAGCACTTGCCCGTCGAGTCGCTGTCTTTTTGGGGACCCCTGGGTGTTGGGATATTGGCTCCCCTGGTGAGAACTGGAAGAGTCCCCAGTTGTCGGGGTGGAGCATGGGGGCTGTGATCGGATCTGCTCGACCCGCCCTTTCCCACTCTTCTTCTTCAAAACTCGAGTGGCCGTCAACTTCTTGATGCGCTCTTCCGCGCTCGACATGGTAGCTGCAAAAGGAAAGAAAAATGTGTTAGTAAGTCGAAACCTAGAATGCAATGAAAGATCAAGTCGAGGAGGCATCCACCACCTAGCAACTTGAGGGCGTCCTCGTCGCAAACATTTCGAGGAGGGCCCTCGTATTAATCAGTCGGGCTTTCTCCAAGACCCTCCTGTCGTCGTCGAGGATCTGTTTCCCGTCCAGAGTCACGAGCTGTGTCGGGGAGAAATTGGCGACAAATTTGACTATCTCCTTGTGGGCTAGACGATCCCCTTCGGACAGTCTACCAGGACTAAATATATAATTGTCCGTGATCTTCTTGAAATGCTCCTCCGTCCAGAACAGAGGAGACCTCGCCTCGAGGACCTCTTCCTGCTGCCCGTCTACTTCTTTGTACACCCGCCTGTACACCGACTCTACGGCCTCAAACGAGATAGGCTTCATGATGTAGTACCGGGACTTGAAGTGGCGAACAGAGTCCATGTAGGTCTAGAACAGCATGCTCACCTGCTTGAATGACATCCAACCATGTTTTCCGTCAGTCGCTTGTCTCTGCAAGTGGAATATACGGAAGAACAATGGTATGGTCACCCAGATGCGTAGGTACTGACAGACGAGCTCGAAGGCACGGATAAAGGCGAGAGAGTTGGGGTGGAGTTGTGACGGTACCAGGCGCAGCCAAATAAACACCTCTCGCTGAAAGTCGTTGAAAGGCAGGCGCCATCCCGCCTCGTCAAACATGAACACGTACAAGGGAAACCTCATTCTCCTGTACGTCAAGCAGATGCGATGGTGCTCCAGAGGTCTATACATCATCCAGGTCTTTGAAGAGCCCTCAAGGAGATGCTCGACGGTGGCGAAGATATTATCCTCGTCACCTGCGACGAACTGGGAAGCGATGCCTAGAGGCTCCTCGTTAGCCCAATCCTCTGGCGGCCGTCCCTCGACACTGGAGATCGGCGCCATCAGAGAGTCGGGATGGTTGTCAATATCTATAGATCCCACGACCACGACTTCCATTTACCTGAAAAACAGAAGGAACTGGTGAATTCGACAATCCAGATCAAATTCACCCCTCCACTGCTGATCAAGTGAAAGGGCGAAGAAAGGAAACGGGGAACTGCGCGGGCGACATCCCTTCGCCCAGGGACGTCGGGGACGCGCATCTATCCCGTTCACCCAACATCTCCGGGACATCAGGCGAAGTCCCCGGGACCATCCTCAGGTCCCCAGTGACTTCGTCCTACATCCCCGGGAGATTCTTCCCACGTCCTCGGGACCTTCTTCTGGTCCCCGGGACATTCATCTCATCTCCCCGCGAGATTTGTCAAGAGCCTAAAGAAGCTCCGCCGTTTTCGCCAGAAACTCCGTGATCTCCCTGGGAACTCCATCAGTTCACCGGAGGACCACCGTAGAAAACACAAACGGAAAGAAAGGATAAAAAAACTTACTTGAAAACGGCTGTTGCAAAAATCCGGTGCGGCGACGTGTGGTGGCAAAATGGTGGCAAGAGCAAAGAAAGAAGGAGAGGAACTCTGAGCGAAGGAGAGCAAAAATATGCAAATGACACGGGCTGGCTCTTATTTATAAGGCCCTCACAGAACTCGAGGCGCCCCTAGGCACTCGAGTGTCCTAACCCTAGCCTAGCCGCCCTAGGTAATGATGACGTGTGACACATGGCACACGGGTTCCCACGTTAGTCCTTTCGTCTGCTTTGGCGCTCGAATCCACAACCTCTCATCTCCCCGCAACGTCGATCATCAGTGACATGCGAGCAAAACTTGAAATTTTTGCCCGCCTAGCATCCCTCGCTCTTGGTCCTTCCAGGGTCTCGAACTCGAATTTTCTCCCCACAACGTCTCCCCGACAAAGGATTACCTGCAGGTATCAGGAACTACCTTCAACCCGGTTCGTCGGGCAGATCTATTGTGTCCTCGGCCTTTGGCTAACCCTTAAGTCATTACTCCGACGCTTCGGAGCAACGACTTGGGGGGCTCCTGTTCTGGACTGGGCCAGCGGCTGCCCTTGTTCGGGCAGGCCCAACCCAATAGACTAAGAAGGCAAAACAAGGCCCACAATCATCCAGTGTCGAGCACATCAAAACCTCCCCCTCGTCAGGCAAAGATTAGACTGACACAGCCGCACAGAGTCTTTGAGCATAAGAGAGCACCCCTCTCCTCGACTGCCACGTTCTCCTCCCCGCGAGGACACATCATCTTGTAACTTCCCACCTCCGAAGGAATCGGTCCTCCCACCTTCCAGAGATCTCGGGACCGTTACCCCAGGGCGAAGACCACATGATGGTCTTCCCTACGCCACGTAAGCCCTGACAGTCACCTGGATTGGACCTGGCAATCCAGCCCAGTGCAGGAGATCGTTGGCCCCGCGCTGGGGGCATTCTATAAATACCCTCTCATTTGAGAGGGCCAGGTTACGTTCATTCTTACTCTCACACCTATATTCTGTACTTGCTTACTATCGTTTCCTGACTTTGGCATACACCCCCCCCGGCCGTTCCATCGCCACCGGAGTTGAAGATCTCACGACGTTGCTGGCCACTGTCCTACTTTCTAATCCGGGTACGATCACTAGGGGTGGTAAAACGGATCGTCCGCTTCGCCCCACCCCACCCCGCCTCAAATTTGTCAAAAAAAAGGCGGGGCAGGCAAGCCCGCCAAATTGAAATGGGCATAAAAGTCTAGCTCACCCTGCCAAGGTGGCGGGCGGCGGGTTTGCCCGCCTACTTATTTATTTATTTATTTATTTCATTTTTTTAATAGATTAAAAAACTTATTTTTACATTTCAATTAAATTTTTCGCTTATTTTTAGAACAATTTTTATAAAGCATCTTTTTAACAAAATTTACTTCAAAAAATATTTCATATATTCTCAAATAAATGTATAAAATAAAACCATTAAGAATTGAAATTACTAAAATTAACTAAAAAATGGTGGGTTTAAGGTGGCACAAGCTGAACGAATAGGTGCGGCGGGCTCTTGCGGATGACGCGTTTTGACGGGGCGGGTTTTGGCGGATGACACTCTTTAGCAGGGCGGACTTTGGTGAACGGCGGGTCCGAAATCTCAACTCAACCCGTCATTCATCTGTGGTGCGCGAGCCGGCCCGACGAGCCACGACCCGTTTTGCCACCTCTTCATAAAACGAAACAAATATGTCCAACTTTTTTAAGTTTAGCAATAATTCCCCTCATCATTTCATTTGGCAAGATACTTCTAAACAAAAAGTATGATATTTTTATAGGAAAATTAAATGTGAAGTCATTAAAATGATTTTTTTTATATAGACATAATTCTTGCAATCAACAAATATTATTTAGTGTATTTTTATATCTTATATCTAAAAATTGTTAAATAATTTAATAAATTTTGATGTTAAAACAGAAAATAGTTTTGTAATTTTGTAATTTTATATTTATTTAATTATTTTTTATATACCCCTCAAATTTTCCATATTTTAAACTAATAAAATATTCATTCCACTACCATTTTTAAACTAACCACTTACTATTTATATTTTTATTTATATTTATTTTTCCTACTAATTTACCATTTTTTAAATAATAAAAAATTTAATTATCATTATTATTTTTCTATTATTACTTTTTATCTTTTTTAAAAAAATTTAATTTTTAAACAAAAATCTTTTTTTAGCTATCACTATTTTTTATTGATTCTCTTCAATTTTTATAGGGTTAAATATACGATTCCCCCTGCCATTAGGACGTGTTTTGGTTTTCCTCCCCTGGAGTTTTTTTTTTGTGATTCCCCCCTTATAAAACCAAGATTCTGTTTGCAGAACCCCCTATCCCTTGTTTGGCTGACTGGGCATGGAGAATCTGCACACGTGGTATTTAGGGTCTGCTGACTAGGCTTATTTTTAAATTTTTAAATTTTTTTATTTAATTTTTTTTAGTTTACGTTTATTTAATTTTTTTAGATTTTATTTAATTTATAATTTTTTTATTTATTTAATTTTTTCTTTAATTAATTTTTGTATTAATTTTATTTATTTAAATTGTTATTCTAAATTATCAAAATATTAAACTTGGGCCTAAGCCCATTTTTATTTCAAGACAAACACACATACTCCAAGACTATTTTCAATTCATTATTGTATATGATTGATTGGTATATATAGACTCATTTTGCTTCCATACCAACCGATGTGGGACTTTAAGACTTGACACATTAAACCTGCATTCACACAATCAATTTGAAATCCACACATATATTGAGGGAGTGAAGAAATTGAGAAGCAATCTGCATTTCTCCCTCAGCTCAAACCCTTTTCCTCTTTCCCTTTCGTCAATGCCTCATATGCCATTCCAAACTTACAGTGGTACCTCATTTTCAAGTCTGTAAAATTTCAACTTTATATGTTACAGTGGTGCCTTGAACTCATTCATGAAGCAATTTAAGATGCATGGTTTGCATGTTGCTGGAGTATATGATGTTCCCTGAAATATAAAATGAATAATTATATAAACATTGTTGGTAAGTTAAATCTCAATGACTTACAAAAATTGAAATTAATGTATGGTGATAAATCAAACATTACCTTTGTAATACGACTAAGCATAGCAAGACCACAAGTCAATGACTGCAGAAAAATTCACCACAACTCACAAACCATTCTAAACATAAATTATTTTCTTAAGCACTCTAAATTATACTTTCTTCATACCAGTAAATCCGATTCTAAAACATAAAACACTGAAGAGTGAGGAATTTTGTCTGTAAGTGCAATGTATCCATCATATGAGAGTCATAAGTGTGCTTGCTCTCGTGTCAGCCATGTGCATGCAAGAGAGCGAGGGAGATATCTTTTACTAAGAATTAGTAGATTTGCAACTTTTTAATCTTGAGACTTTTTAATCAAACTAGCAACTTTTTAATTCTATAATAAATGGTTTTATTGATGCATGTTTCTATTATTGTTTCTTGACAGCACAGTGATTGCTCATGTTGGTGATGGTAATTTCCACACGGTAATTCTATTTGATCCCACAAAAGAAGAACAGCGACAGGAAGCAGAGAGACTCAATCATGCATATGGTTCATGCTGCCTTGTCATTGAAACGTATTGAGAATAATTTGTTTGCACATGTTATCTGTTAATCTAAAATTCCAGCTGCCTGTAGCATTCTTTGTTGTTCTTCTTTAAATAAAGCAATTACAGCTTTCGAATTTGGTTTATTTTTCTTCTAAACTGGAACTTGTACCGGTGAACATGGTGTTGGCACTGGAAAAATGAAGGTACTGAACTGATGATGTTCTGCCCAAGCTTTTTGGTTGTGAAATTGCTTCTGAGTTTGTTGATAACCTTCATGACTTGGCTGGTAAATTCCAACCACTTCTCCTGCTAAATGCCAACCACTTCTCCTGCTTCTGTGAAACTGTAATCCAATGGGTGTCTTAAAGTCCCACATCGGTTGGTATAGAAGCAAAACGAGACTATATATACCAATCAATCATATATGATAATGAATTGAAAATGGTCTTGGAGTATGTGTGTTTGTCTTGAAATAAAATTGGGCTTAGGCCCAAGATTAATATTTTGATAATTTAAAGTAACAACTAGTAGGATACCCGTGCATTCGCACGGGTATCGGTATGTTACACGCATTTTTTTAAAAATATAATAAAAATAATATTAAAAAAAATTAAGGTGTTTAACCAAAAAAATATTATTTTAAAAGATATAAGAAATTAGTGTCAATAATTCATTCCATATATAAAATTATTTGAATCAACAATATATTATATTTTATATAAATATTATTGTTGTTTTGACGTTATTTAAAAAAATATTAGAATCTATATTACAACAATGATATTTTTTTCGTATATATAAATAAATTAATCAACAACGAACTTGATCCCGTATAAATAAATTAATCATCAATGAATTTGAGCTCGTAACTAAATATTATTTTATTCAATGACATAAAAAATATTTTTGCCCGTAAAAAATTTGAATCAAGAATGTATTTTTGCCCGTAATTAATCAACAACGAACTTGATCCCGTATATAAATATTAAGTTTGTTTTAACATTAGATATATATTTGAATTTGTATAAAAAAAATTTGAATCAAGAATGTATTTTTGTCCGTAATTAATCAACAACGAACTTTATAATTTTTTTTATTAAAATTTATGATTTTTTTAAACTAATATTTTTTTAATTATTTTCTTAAAAAATATTGTATTGAATCAACAATGTAATTTTGCCCGTAGGTAAATACCGTTATTATTTAATATTTTGATCAATAACTTTATGTTTCCATTATAATTGTTTTAATTTGGTATTTTCAAAAATGATAAATTATGATTTGGTCAAAATTTATTTTGTATATAGTTGATAACATAATCAAAAATATTAATAACGATACAAAAATTAAATGGACAAGTAAAAATCATATATTATGTAATTAAAATTCTTATAAGCCATTAAAATACATAAAAATTTTGATAATCGCAATTCAAAGTAAAATAAAGCCTCATTAAATTTGTTGTTATAGTAATAATTATTTTATAATCATAATACACAAATATTTAAAATCATGCTACACAAATATTTAAAAACAATGATTATTTTAATAACCATCAAAATCCAATTTTATATTACATTAAATTATTAAATATTTATAATAAAAAATTTAAAAATTTTAAAAAGTATTTGGATAAAACTTATTTTTTTAGATCTCTGATAAAAATATACTTACTATTTTTTTTCATGTATACTAATTTTAATTTAAAATTCTCTTTTTGGATATCTAATCAAATTTATTTTTAAAAAATAATTAAAGACTAAAATCAATTATACCATACATCTTTAAAACCACTTTTGATTTTTTCAAAATAAAAAGTAAAGAGACACTTATCAAATTTTTAAAGTATACATTTTTTTAATCATTCATTTATTTTTAATTTATTAAAAAAATTATTATTTTTTAATTCTAAATCATAAAGTTAATTTAATTTTTGTAGTACTTTTATAAATTGAAAAAAATATTAGAACAAAAGGATAGCTAATAATCAAACAATATAATTTTACAGCAAATGAGATCAACTGAAAAACTGAGAATTCATTTAATTATTAAGGATAAAGTTATTAAGGAAAAAATATTTATTATTTAAATAATTAAGTTAATAATATTTCAATATTTTATCGATAACACTCTATAAATAATCATTTATAACACGTAACTTGAATTTTTGTAAAAAAATAATAATAAACTTGCAATAAAATATTTATAGTGTGAATTTTTTAAATAAATAGAAGATAAAAAAACACATTTAATTCTACCATTTAATGTTACTGAATTATAAACTAAAATTAAAAATAATCATTTAATATAGTTGATTAAAATTAATTTTAGTAATTTATTAGTTTCATGTGTATTAAATCATAAATTTAAATTAAATACAACTTTGAATTTTTCTTGTATTTAATTATGCAATTATTGCTTTAATTGAATAAGTTTTAATTAGCAGCATTTATTAATATATTTTCCTTTTCAAAATAAACTCTTAAAATGTATTTAAAAATGCAATAAATATTTTTTAATAATTCATTTATTTCTAACATATTATAAAACAAATTTTTTAATTTCTAAATCTTAAGGTTAGTTTGATTTTTTTTTATTTTAGAAATTTTATAAACAATTATTTTAGTTTTTTTATTTTATTTTTGAACAAAAGCATAGTTTGAATATCATTGTTTCTTATCATTTATGCTATCTATTTTAAAATACACATAAAAAATAATAATTGAAAATAATGAAAAGTACAACTTGGCAACAGATTTGAAGTTACTTATTGAAGACAGTCAGCAACACCTTTCCTTTCAAGACATTTGAAACCCATAGATTCGAAAAAATCGAGAACATATTCACGGGGGCCATGGTACACAACTTGGCAATCAGAGATTAGGATAATGTTATAAAAAAGATCATAAGTCTCAGGTGCTGGCTGAAGCAGTGATATAACTACAGTTCCATTCATAATATGAACACATTGCCTCAAAGAGTTCACAATCTGAAAAGTTGTGGAACTGTCAAGCCCAGTAGAAATTTCATCCAAGAACAAAGCATTTGCTGGTCCAACCAACAGCTCTCCTGTAATGACACACTTCCTTTGTCCTCCAGAGATACCACGCAACATTTCGTCCCCTACCACGGTATCAGCTAATATATCCAACCCCAAAATCTGCATATTTATACAATATAATACTTAATACTTCAACTTATAAGAAAATTCAACATACAACATGGAACATAACTTTACTATGGCATGTAAGAACATTTATAATTGGGAGCAACCATTACAAAATGAAATATTAAATCAAATTGAATACGAACTTCGGACAATGTTCATTTTGGTATAGAACCTAGTACAAAATTTATCATGCTAATGAGTATTACCTTCAGTACATAATCTGCAGAAATGCTTGACTATTAGTGTTGATTTATGGTGGAGTGGTGCTCAGTTGACTATGATTTTGGAGAAGCTGATTGTTAAAAGTGGGGATAGTGCCCCTAGAGACTATATCGTCTGCTAACTTCACCTAAAGTGGACAGAAACTTCTTTTATTAGTAGCTCAACACATTATACATGATTTAAATTGTATTAAGACTATTATTCTTAAGTGGTTGGAGATATTTCACTCTCTTCAGTGATACCTTAGCCCTCAAAGTTTCAACATCTGACTTTAGAACTCAATTATTTGTGTTAGTATCACGAAATTGTAAGCTGGCATCTGTAAACTGTTTAAATAGGACTGCATTTTCCAGCCTCAGTTGTTCAACCTGAGAAATAATATATTAAAATATCATAAAGGAAAATGTTAGTTAATAAAATTTCTGAGTAGAGAAGTCAAATATTTAGTCAGATAATTCAATTATCATATTACCTGAACCTCCAAACCTGCCAAATATGCTTGTTATCTTCTTCTGTTTCAAACAACTTAATTCACTTAAAAGAATGGATACGAGATTGTAGCAGTAGCCATAATCAAAATAAATACGGAGATTAGAACCTCTACTGTAAAGCTTGTGTTATTCTCCTCTTTAATTCCAAGAATTAGTTTTTGTTAAGTGCCAGGCTCTTGGCATTATGAGGCCTGAAATGAAATAAGCAATTGTTATAGCCTACATGAGAAATTTCAACCCAAAAGTTTAGTTCATTATGTGATAAAATCTCATGATCTTTCTTATCTACTGAGTATGAGGCTCATAACAATGTGGTGCACAAGTCAATCCTTTGGCATATTACCACAATAGAATAAATGACCAAACGTAGTTGCCCTAAAAACATTAACATCCTTACCTGCTGCATTCCATTTGTTATTATCGCTCTGATTTTCATTTTCGTTAGAAATGGTACTATTTTTGCTTGCTGGCATATCACCGCCACCAGAAACAGCATGCACATTTCTTATCCAGTGCATCCCCGTTCTTATTATCACTCACATTTTCACTTATATTTTCATCTTGACCCCGACCACCAGCATTGTTGTCCACTGGCACATAAGTATTATCACTACCCAAAACACTAACATTCTTATCCACTGCATCCCTGTTCTTATTATCACTCACATTTTCAATTATATTTTCATCTTGACCCCGACCATCAGCATTGTTATCCACCGACACATCAAATATTATAGAACTACCTTGGCATGTCCGTGATGCACAACGGTCCAACGTGGAGACCAGTCGCTCCACAACCTGAAAACACACACACACAGACATACCATTAGATTGGAAAAACAAATTTTGCAGCATAAAGAACAAACAACACCAATAGCACAAAATATCGTATCAATAACAGAATAAATACTCACAACAGTGAGAGCATGAACCACTGCAGACCTGGTTCTTTCCAATCGTTTTGATGGTTCTTGCAGTGCAAATGATATCAATCGCTTCAGTTGCTTTATACGAATAGTAGCATTCTGAACCTACTACCTAAGACAAGCATCCTTTTTTATCCATGTTATGGACCAGATTTTGGTAATAAAACATGATATAGGCAAAAATGTCATTCCTTTAAGAAGCCAAAAACTGTCACATGCAAATGCCTCAAAATGAGTAGAACGTTTTCAAAAATCATAGAATGCAATGCATCTTGGAAGAGCAAACCCACAAAATTAAAAGGGAAAACATTTAATCAAATAAAATACAATTTAGAATAAACCTTCATCGATGTCACGGAGGGCCTTCAGTTTTGCCTTTGCGTTATGTATCCATATAATGTGTGCATTAGGATCTGCAATACCAATAAGTGAGATTATTACTTTATTCTATAAGAATAGGATATTCAATTGCACTAAGTTAACACAGTTCAGCACTAAGTAAACTACTGATATCATATTAAAGTTCTTCACCCATTCCAATAGTTTTTGTTCTGTTTTCAGAAGGTTTCTCGCCAATGAACGCCTAGCGGTTAGTATTTCGTATAGCACGACACCGAAACTCCATACGTCACTCTTAGAAATGAGATGACCTGTCTGAAAGTAATCTGTAGCAGCATATCCAATAAGTTACAGCAGTTAAAACATGAGTATCCCCACCTACATCAAACTACTGTCTTTTGTTTCACAAGACTTCCTCAAATTGATGACCTCTTTTTGAAGCTTATCGTATAAAAATCCAGAGACCACATCATTGCTTTCTAAGTCATTACAACTATTACTTTTTGAGTCTTTGTCAACATCAACACTGGTTTTAACACTACCTTTGTTCATCTGCATCTCATTTTCTTTTTCACCACTATCAGGAAATTTGTTTCTCGATGCCCATATACCTCTTTTGAAGACATTTTCTGTAGAACCATATTTTGATTTTGCAACGCTAGCTGGTTTTCGGTTCCCGGAAACACTGTCCATGTTTCCTTTTATGTTTGCCTTTTGGAACAAAGTGCTTCCAACAGTAGACCCTCTTGGTTGTGATGTAGACCTGTTTCTCAGTCCACCGTTGTTCGTTACGAAGCTTAAGATATTCGATTTGTCATCTGTCGGAGATCCTGAAAATCCATTGGAATTGATCGAGAATTTCTTTAAGCCTTCTTCCAGTGTTTTCAGCCTCAGCTTCAGTTTAATAGGTCATAGAAAATACCGATAACATTGGTTACTGCTAAAAAAAATGATTTCTCATACGCTTACATGGGAAAGAACAAACTACCTTCAATTGTGATTCTGCTTTTGCCGTTCTCTCTGATATAGCTATTTTTTCTTTCAACCTTTGCATCTCTGCCTGCATGATCCGTCTCTCTTCGAGCCATTGACTAACAGGCATGGCCTTATCTTGTTCATCCCTCCATTAATTAGTTGCAGCAGTTGTAATTCTGTTAGCCAAAACTTTTACCCTTGCTAGTTCCTTCTCCAATGTTCTTTTCTTATCCTGAAAATTTATGCCAAAACCATGTTATTATAAAAATTTAGTCGAAAACGTAAGTAGTCATAACATATGCTTAGTTGCTTACTTGCAATGCATAAATCTGTCGCTCATAATCGCGAATGACATTAGCATTGGCTCTATTAGATAAGATGAGCTCCTCAAGTTCATGGATTGTTTGGCTAAGTTTTTCAACTTCCACAATCTTTTGCCGATGGCTTTTCTCTAAGATTTTGTTCTCTTCCTGTGTTCATGAAAGTCGCATAAATTAGCCAAAACTATTTACAGTTCGACATTGAAACTAAATGTGAAAACAAAATACAGAAGCATAAAAAGACATGCCTGGCAGATTTCAATCTGTCTCTTCAAGTCAAAGTTCTCATTCTGAACTTCTTCAACTATCAAAGCTCTCTCTAACGCACTTCTTAAAATCCTCTCTGCTTCAAGCAACGCCAACTCCTTCGACTTTGTGATTTGTTCCAAAGCTTTCTTATCTTCATGTAGTTCTGCAATCTGTAGATAAAACCGATGTTAGTATTATCATATTCAAACATATTTAACCCATAATATTTCATCATAAAAGAATCTATAGTGACAGAATGAAACCTACAATTAACACCGGCACTGACAAAATGAAACCTACGTCTTTCAAGAAGATATAACCCATAATCCAGCAATGACCTAATCGATACAAAACAAAACTTACAATTAACACAAACTATGAAGTTGAAATCAGCATAAAACAAACAAAGATATCAATTGCAGTATTAAACATCATGGGATAAAGCAAATGCAACAAAAGACAACAAAACAATGATACAGAGAAACAACATACCGAGAGAAACTTCTTGAGATCCCTTCCAGAAGCAATCTCCCTTAAAAGAGTAAAAGCCCGGTTGATCTCAATTCTAATAGCATAGGCAATCTGTAAAACAGGTTACTTAGGAATGTGCACATGTGGGATCTTTGGTGGAGTCCTAATCAAAATCAAAACACAAAAACTCAATCAACTAACAGAAAAGGAAATCCATCAAAACCCCAAATTGAATCACAGTAAAAGAAACTTACTTATTGATGAAAGTGGATGCGTTTGACCATAAGCATTTTGAAGTTCCAAATGGGTGGGGGTTTTCACAAGAAATCGTGGGAGAGGAGGTTGCCAAAGGGGTGAGGGTTTTCTGAGATCGTGAAGCATGAGGATGAAGGGAGGGAGGTTTTCTTCCCGTGAAATAACCAATTATTTTATTATTCATTATTCATAATTAATTTAATTTAATTTAATCTAATTAAATGGATGAATGTGAATAACTTGCCAAGTGGCAAATTTTGTTAATTGAAGCAGCCAAGTGGCAGCTTATCTATCTAATAAAGGTAATTAGGGGTTTTTAAGACCACCTAATTTTCTTATATGATAGATAATAAACATAGTCTCGTAAAAAAACTATTAACATTCACTCGTTAATTTAAAAATATTTTAAATTAATTTATAAGAGACATATATTTTTTCCCGTATTTAAATATTTAAATTAATTTATAAGAAAAATATTTTTCTCATATTTGGATAAATAGTATACTTTTTCCCGTAGATATATATTTCTCTTATTTACATCAATAACATATAATTGACAATTTTTTCTTGTATTTTAATTGATTAATAAGTATTTAATATATTGTAAATGTGTTCAATTAATATAAATACATTTGTAAAATCATATATTTCCACAAGAATCATAAGGTATCAAT